>OU744350.1:7976490-9226490 GCA_916610135.2 Macropis europaea | reverse complement strand
TTCAAGATATTTGTTTTCAATTTTTCGTTTTAATAATACAGGTACTTGCTGGTATTCATTAGAAAATTGTAATAAAGCCAACCATTTTTTGAGAAGTACACAAAAAGTGTGCATGAAATGGAAGGAAATGACAAAAGCAGATTACAATGAGATAAACTTATGTTTACACATCATACAGTATGAACATAAAGCAATCAATTATGCATATTATTAAAACAAAATTGATCCTATAGTATATTCTACAACTATGTTCATTAACATGTTGATTTAAATTTACTTTAATTAAAATACTTACTGTTTCTTCCAAAATTGTGAAGAGATTTAACATTTCAATAATTATACAGAAATAGAATAGATGAACATTTTTTCCTTCAGGAAAATGTGTTCCAGTAGGTATGACTATTTGCACTGTGATACTCAATGTGGTTAAACGGTTTTTACTCAGTTTGTATGTCACATAACTCTTGATCACCCTTTTTTTCAGCACCGTGTATATCTTCAATGATTCACGCGGGACGATGATTCAAGTTTTCTGAAAATCTCCCGCTTCCGCGGTTGCGCAAGCCTGATAATTGATGGAATCGGTGAATGGGAGAGATTTCGAATAAAAATGAAAAATGATCTCGTTCGATTCCCGGTCCTCGTCAGTACATGATCCACTTTTACGACGAGCCGGGATCCCGTGGAGAACCTTTTCTCAGGAAGCGTGACCAGGATCTTGTGTAAAACATGTTCAAAAAAGAAGAGGAATGGAACGAAAATCGAAAACGATTAGCGAAAATTCTCGGTGTTCGACCAAGCAACACGTTCCACTTTTACGATAAACCAGGACACCGAGAACAATCCTCCAGGAAGTAACGTGATCAGGGTCTCGAATGAGAGGCGAATAAGAGGGGAAAACGGTTGAAGAAGGTTCTCGTATCGACGCAACACGATATTTTACGACGAGTCAAGGTACCTAGAGAACCAGCTTCTGGAAAATGGACACAGTATTCAGGCTTTGAAATTACAGGGATATGGAAATGAGAATCGAAAACAGTCGCGATAGATTTTGGAGCAGGCTGATGCAACACGATTTTCCAGGTAAACCTGGGACATGTAGCGTACTATGTTCTGGAAAGTGTGCAAACTTAATGCCTGGCGCAGTACGATCTACGACGACCCGAAGCATCTAGTGAACCATCTCCAGGGAAATGGACACTACAAAAGCAAAATTGCAAATACGAAAACAACAGATAAAATCGAGAACAATCGCGGAAGATTTTATAACACCTGATGCAGTTCGATCTTCCACGTCGACACGATGCACCTGGGGAACCATCTCCAAGGAAGTGGCCACTGCAAGACCAAAATCTCAACTACGAAAGCAAAACAAAAGATAATTACAAGAACACTCGTGAAAGATTCTCTGACACCTGCCGTAACACGATCTTCCGCGTCGAGCGGTACACCCGGGGAACCATCTCCAGGGAACTGGCCCCTGCACAACCAAAATCTCAACTACGAAAACAAAGGCTAAAATCAAGAACGGACGCGGTGAAAGATTCTCGAACCCCTGACGCAATACGATCTTCCGCATCGACGCGGTGCACCCGGTGAATCATCTCCAGGGAACTGGTCGCACGCGAGTGAAATCCGCTCTAAAATCTGCGGAGACAAGATATAGGTGATTTTTGGGCAAAGGTCGAGGTGCAGGGAGCAAGAAACGAATTACCTAGGAGGAGGAGCTTGACCTCGCTGGCAGCGCGCTCGCCATCGGCTCTGAGGTCCTTGTCGATTTTCTTCGACCTCTCGGCGGCTTCCTTTTCGCCGGTGGTGCTCACCGCGCATCCCATCCTCCCCGGTTGTCCTCTCTCTGTCTTCTGGCGGAACAACGAGCAGCATGCACGGCGTCTCCACTGTGGGACACCCGTTCAGCGTGTGTGTATGACACTTGTTGCACGGACGTGTGGGAACCGCCCGCACGCACGCGGTCTCATACACGCACACACGCACCACCGCACAGCTCCACCGTCGCCGAATCCAAACGATACGACCATACACCCGCGACCCGTTCGTTTCTCCTGGTGAAACGGTTGGTTTCCCGTCAAACGCGATGACAATGGGCACACCGGCACCGAATACACTTACCCTCCGCTCTATGGAGGCTATACCCTCTGCATCCTCATCCTCTCTTCCGCAGAAGCATCGGTGAACTGGATTCGTGGGGAACCTTCGATCGAGATCGTCGACCAATCCTCGTGGCGCCCGTCGGCAGTTTTTAACCAATCGAGTCGGAGTACAGTCGGTTGACATGGGGGTGACATCTACCGGAGGGATTGTTGGTGATCGAGGATCGAGAAAGATCGTCTTGTGAGTTCACTCGATCGATGGTTGTGGGATCTAGGTGGGTTTTGGGACCCAGGCCCCGGGTTTCAGGGTAGCCAGGTGTGGAAAACTGTGTTGATTGAAATTGATTATTTGAATGTATTTTCTTAATTATAAGTATAGTAACGGGTGATGATATGCTGTGTTGTATGTAGGATATGAGGTAGGAGGTTCGAGAATCTTATTGTTCGACAACTTAGTCTTGAAACCTGCATGGGTAGTACGTAGAGATTTTAGTATAGTGACAATGGATTACTGACAAATTCTCGTTGGTAAGTAGTTAGTGTAAATATGAAGGGAATATATTGAATATAGTGAAACCTTGTCAATGCTTGATGAGCGCCATTGGGTCTCGAAACTAAGTTGTCGAACTGTATATTAGAGCATTCACTCGGTTTTGCGTGTACTTTTTTGCCACCCTGTATATAATTCAAATTGATTATATTAATTGATTTGTTCCAGCCAATGGCTTGAAGAAATTTACCGAGCCTGTGGAAACCTATGGATTCCAGTACTGCGATTTTATTGTTGGCAATAAATAGTTCTTAAAAAGCATTTTATTACATACGACCTTCTAATCTTACCCCTTCTATTGTGAATGAAAGTTCAATGTGGGTTACCCTATAATAAATTGTATAAACCCGTGTTGATTTTACTTGTATAAATAGATCAAAAAGCAAGAATAGATTTAAAGATTGTGTATAGTATTCATTTGCAAACATTTCTAATTTGCAATTCATAAACCCAGACGCTTGGGCGCAGACCGGTCAAATGAATGACAAATACAATGACGTAATCGTGCAAGAATGAATTAGTGAAACAATACCGATGTGTTCGATCTGTATCGCGAATGACAACAGAAAAGAAATGAATGATAGTGCGTAGGATTGTTGTAGCCGGACCCTGATCTAATTTCATCCAATTGCCGGGTCCGTTAGGTCGGTCTATTTATAAATTCCATTAATAACAGCCGGTTAATGGTAAACGTTACAGCGTTTCTCTGGTTCACATCATTTTTCAAATGTCTATGAATCTTCGTAATCGCTGGTCTCTTTCACTGGCGCAGCAATTCATTTGCAGGGTGGACGACAATTAATTTACCCTTTCCGCTTCACGTCTCAAAACAGAATAGTCCAGGAAGCGTCTATGGGTATAAAAGGGAAACAACGAAAGAAGCAGACTCCTTAGGGTGCAAAAACAGGTCCTAAAAGCAAAACCCACCAAACCTGTATAACGCTTAATTTCTATTCTCCGGCGAATAGCGAGAAAAAATCCATCTTAGAACATGTCTCCAATATGCTCGCCCATGTAGTTCATTTGACGTAATTTATTTTCTCAGGAAGGGAAAATTCGATTTGTTACAAGATATCGACATCATTATAGCAGATCCCTCAGAGAAGAGAAACCGTCGTTGACAATATTTGTGGTAATAAATTTATTTAAAACAAATCTAGAAAAAGTTTAGAAAATTGAAAGAGTGACCAAATCTCCCCCCTATGGCATTTGTCTCGCTAACAACGCGAGGTGCACTCAAGAGGCTGGGGGCCGTCTTCTGTTTATAAGGGTGACCGGTCTCCACCCTCGGGTTAGGAATAGTGGAGGTAGTCCACTCCCACATATAAAAATGTTGCACGCATTAAAAAAGGGTTTTGTCAGTTGAGCCTTCGAAAAGTACCAATATAGTTTGAATCTTCGCCATTACTGTTCCCTCGCGCCACCATATTCTGCGCATGCGTGTACGAATCCTTTTGTCCTCGAAACTTTCTTACGATTAAAATTGAGAGAGACATTCTTTATAAAATTATAGAACACGCTATACATCGTATGTAAGTTATCAATTCATGTTAAACTAATACTTCCTAATGATAATAGTGCTGCATCTGATGTGAGTAATATCGTACAGTATACACCAATTAATGTTATATAGCAAGAAAAGAAACAATCAACGGCGCAGCAAGTAATTTCAAATTTGGCGCGCTAAGTAGCGCGGTCCCCATGGAATCACATCGCTCCCGTTTTCAAACGATTCGAATGCAACGATGGCCGTTACTAATTTACATTTACGATACGCACGTTTGTTTGTATACAACCTATCGGTGGCACAAGATTGACTTTTCGAATCAATCCGATCGAAGTGGATCGTTACCGCAGTCGCATGAACGGTACTCGAACGCTACAGGGTCATGGGATCGTTAAGGATACTCGTAAGCAAATTCGCAAGCAAATTCGCGTAAGGTGTATAGATAATTCATATTGCTATCCTATTTTTAATCAACATATTCGTGTATTATCTGTTGCATTAGTTAGTTGTGGCGGTTTTGGTTAACAATGTTTCAACGCATCCTTCAACGATCGATTATTTGGATGAAAAGCTCAGGCAAACGAAAATCGAAATTGCTAAGCTCCATTTTCAAGAGGAACCACCAGGTAACTAGTTCACTAATTGGTACAAGATGAATCAACGAAAAACGGAACATCCAAATACTTATGTTACTTTTACTATACTACAGAGAAGCATATAGAGGAGTATTTGGTTGAAGGACAGTAGAAGGTCATTTTAAGGCCACCAGTAGTTTTCTGCATAGAATGATATACATTCCTTAACACGGTGTTGAGACTAAAAATAGACAAGCCGTTTCACATATGAAATGTTAAAAAGAAATATAGATCAAGCAGTAATTTTATATTTTTTTGATGATCACGTCCTGTGCTTAAGAATAATCAAACTAAACATTTAACTGAATAATCTGGTTCTCAAGTTTCAAGTTTGGCGTATTTCCAGTTCCAAGAAAATTTTACAAGGCAAAATGGGATGAATTATGGCAACAGAGTTTCAGTAAGAAGCGACCTTTCATCGAGAATGCGTTCAGCGGGGCGCTCCTCGTCGACGGGGATCGAATCGTGCCGCTTTCCGTTAACGCGCCTTCTTCAAACAAATCGTCGTCACAGGGAATGTCTTGGTCCCCAAACAACGCTCCTATTAAATTCATTAGGGTAGACGAAACAACGCTAGTCCATTCGAAATACTAATTCTTAATTATTTGTATCAGTTCGATCGCATATTAATCGGTATTACGTTACAGAGCATCGTCTGGAAAACCGTATTCTATTTGGTAGTCTGTTACGAGACCTGCACGTGCAGGTTGTACACGGGAACGGATAATTTCCTACTGAAACCACGTCAGACTATTCAGCACAAAGGATGTCCCACGGACGCCAGTTTCTTCGTCCGCACCAATCGCCTGTACCTCGTGGTGGCTGACAACTCAGGCAAAATCACTGTTCCTTCTATGTGAGTTCGATTGAACTCAATCGTGTGTGAGAGTTCAAAGCTGAATCTTTACAATTCCAAACCCTCCTCGTTTTTATTGAACCGTATCAAGCGCTTCCCCATCGATCCAGGATATATCATTGGAGAGGCACGTACATGGACGTGGTAGCGGAAGCGATGACCACTGCCGCGGTGTCAGTCGCCACCTTCAAGCACAAGCAATCGACGATCATAGTGTTCGCTCAGAACGACAGAAGCGTTCCTGGCATTGGCTCCGTGGTATACGAGTTCAAAGAGACTTCTGCGGACAAAATACAATTCTTATCAACGTTGAGTCCGGTCTCAGTGTATCATTACGATCACGCTGGCTTCAATTTCATCTTTCTGATGAACCAACGTGGTCCGAGTAGTTTATTCTGGTGGGATGGTTCGTGTTCTGCTTTTCATTATCATATTCTTCATCGCAAATCTATGGACACCAGCTAGATTCTATGCCGTTTTTCAGGTCAAGAACTATTGAGCTGGCAGCAGGTTCCTGAAATCGAGGCTACCAGTTTGGTCCACACGCTGAACATCAACGACGACACCTTCTTCTTCGTGGGTCACAAGGTGAAATGGAATTCTCCCATTTCTCGGTGATTAAGAGGCGAATTAAAAATTATTCGTTGCACCTACAGGACGTTCTACGGTTATACAAGTTTGAAAATGCATCGGATTGCTCTCTTGTTGGATCCATGAAATTACCAAACGGTGAAACCGTGGTCGACGTATGTACGAGGATCGACGAGTCTGCAGTAATTGTGGTTTTGGTTACGATAAACGAGAACGATGTCTATGGTGCGAGCTCATGGGAATTACAGATCGAAGAACTGTCTTCCGGTTGAGTAGCCTATCTTAAAGTCGTTCTGGGTTCTTTGGCATCGTTTTCGAGTGACGAATTTTCTTTACAGAGGACTCGACGGAGGAAACGGATGTCCTGTCGAAACATTTATCAGAATTGGTCGAAATGCTGCAACAGAGAAAGCCTCTAGTAGAGAAAGCTGAATCCTCCTGGCCCTCCTTATTACCAGCCAACGAAAACTTGACAGTTTTAGAACCATTAACATTGCCAAGTTTGGTTTTGGAGTCAGGAACTGTTGGAAACATCGATTTATTCGTGGATGGAGACGTCATCACTCCCAAAGAGCTCGAACAAAACTTCGAAAGCTTAAGTCGTGAAGTTAACGAGACCCTAGCAAAGTCTAAAAATTTGTTAACGTCCAACAATGTAAATTCCTTAATGCGCAACGCTGCCAAACTTCAAAACGATACAATCGGTTCGGATGAAGATGTCGGTGTCCAGAACCTCGAAATTAATTCCCTTTGCGGAATTCCATTTCAATGTGAGTTCACTTCTTCTCGATTTGAAGCAAATTTTTTGGCAGAAACTTGATAACGATGCTTAATGTTTTAGATTGGGCGTTGAAGAACGACACAATGAACTCGGGAATAAACTTTGAACCAAGTGATATTGAATTTTCAAACGACGCTGTACACTTGCGTTCGAATCTCTCGGTGACGAACTTCAACGCGAAGACGCTGAATGATGTGAACGTTGACGAATTCTTGAGCGAGCTGTTCATTATAAACCAAAATCAGAAGATCAAAGGTTTAATAGGAACCCCTTCGACTTATTCGACCGACTCAGCAATAAGACTTATATTTGATCAGAATTATTAATTTTTAGGTGATGTTACATTCAAGAAGCTGATACGAATTGACAACCTTACGGTGCAAATGCTGAATGACCTGCCATGGGAGAATCATATGAACACGAAAACTAATCAAAGCTTCGATCGCTTTTTCGTAAAGACTCTTCAGGTTGAAAACCTGTACGCGGATAGCATAAACGGCGTGAATGTATCAGAAGCTGCCAGAGTGTCTCGAGAAAATGTTATCAAAGGTATTCGATCGAGTACAATCAATTCAATGCACCCTGTATATTGTTATTATTCTTATTGTTCTGTTCTACAGGAAAAGTGAAACTCGCACATTTGCACGTGACAGAGAAACTCACAACGGATCCAAAGGCTTTGAAACTACCAGAAGAAAACACACTCCAAATTTACTATAACGTTACCATTAACGGCAATCTGAGAGTAAAGGTCCTCAATCTGAACAAACACACGAAGATATTTTTAAACGACACAGAAGTGAACCTGAATAATATTTCCAACGACTTCTGGACAAAATCGACCGATCAAGTTATCAAAAATAATATCACGTTCGAGAGTAATTTAATCATAGATCAACTGAACGCGACATTTTTGAACGGTCTCTCGGAAGATGAGTACTTGTATACAACTGCAACGACGATTCCGGAGAATTTCAAGAATTTACACTTTGAAAATGTTCATGTTGACGATGCATTCTTCACTGGAGAAGAAGAACAAGACGCTCTCTTCGACATTGCTCCCGAATCGTTGACGATTCGAGACAAAATGCACTTGAAAAGTCTGCGTGGAAATAAGTTATTGGTCCAGGTCTTCAATAATCTTCTAGTGACCGATATACTGAGCGGGAAGCCTAATTTCTCTGAAAACGTTGACTTTCCTTCGATTCAATCGAAGACAGTGAACGTGGACGATCTCAATTTTCTCTTCATCAACAAACAAGACAGCGTGAGTTTCTTTGAGAACGCCATAAGTGATCCTGAGGTTCGAAAAGCAGAATTTGTGAAAATGCCAGAGGTTCACGTTGAAAATCTTGTAGTTGAAAGAATCAACGATCTCGAAATGGCGAAACTTGAATCACTGAAACATCTAGAAGTATCTGATCTGCAAGATTTGGTGATAGACGCTGATCTGACTGTGAAAGATAATTTATACATTGAAAAGATCGATGATCAGGATCCTGAGGATTATCTGCGAAACATGGTTAAAGAAGATATTATAATAGACTCTAAAGAGGTCATAGATGAATTGGTTGTACAGAATGCAACCTTGAAATTTCTGCACGGCCACGATGTGGACAGTCTGTTTGATAATTTTCTTTCGAAGACAAAGAAACAAACTATACCCGGATATTTTTCTTTCTATAAAATCACCACTGATAATATTGAATCTAGGTACATCAATAAGCAGGATACCTCTAAGTTGAAGTGGATCGATGGACCTATATCTTTCTCAGGAAATATTACATTTGATGATTTGATCGTGGAAGGAGATATAGTGACGCAAACTCTAAATGATTACAACGTTAACGAGGTAAAATATAATAATCAGAATGTAAAAAAGTAATTTATTATTCCATTAATTTCCATGAATATGATTATTTTCTTTTAGTTATACAAAAACTTGCTGAACGTGCCAGCAACAAAGATTACAGATTTAAGAGTGAATGGAAACATCTCCTGGAACCTTCCCTCCAACAGCACTGCTTCTTTAACGCACCTCTTCGAGAACGCGATGACCAAAACTACAGATCAAGTCATCAACGGTGATACAGTTTTCGAAAACGACGTATCGATGTCAACGTTGGAAGTACAATTTAAAGAAATTGATGAGATACGCGATATAATGAACGACATGGTGATCGACGACGGAGAAGACGTTGAAGTGGCTGGAGAAAAGATTTTTAAGAATAATTTGTCTGTCGATGCTTTGTCTGTAACTGGTGACGTTGGTATTGTTACAATTAATAATATCGACGTTCTCCAATTCAATGATTCCGTGGCCCGAAAAGATCAGGTTGAGAGGATAACCGGGCCTATAACATTCCTCCATGATGTTACTATATACCAACTATTAGCCGATGATAGCGTTCACGATGTACCTTTGAAAGGATTGGTCTTGGCTACCGATAGATTACCTTCTAACGTATCGTTTAAGCATTTGATCGTACAGAAAGACGTTTATTTAAAGAATTTGGATGGAATAGAATTTGATAGGTTCATGGAGGACCGTGTGACCATAGATGGAGATCACGAAATAGTTTCTGACGTTCAGTTCGATGACACAGTTGAAGTAACAGGTTCGATTTGCTATTGGACCGTCTTTGAAGGTTGTCCGAAATACGTTTGCTAATAAGTGACCAATTTTAGGAAACGCCACTGTGACGACTATCAATGGAATCGATCCTTCTGATCTGGTGCTGGACGGAACAGCGGAAACTCAAATTATATCCGGTACGAAGACTTTCGTAGATGATGTCGTGGTGAACGGCAACGCTTATGCGCCGTTGATCAACGGGGTAGACATAGTCTCGGAGTACTTGAGCGGTGTGCAAAACGATGAAGATGTCGAAATCATTGGAGATCTGGTAGTATAATTAACATACGAATATTTAATTTTGTGCCATGAGTTTGCTACGAACACTCTGTACAAGATAGTCTTCAAAAATTACTTCTAGATCTTCGAATCAGAAGCGAAACTCCCGGAAAATGTATCCGTTTCTGGACTGGTAAACGAGATAAATCTACATACCATTCTGGACGATTTGGAAGAACAGTCGCAAAAAACATTCCAAACTTTGAAACGACGCGAAATAGAAATAGAAGACAGCGTAAACCAATCGACGATCATTTCTAAGAGTCTGAAGAATATTTTCTCATACCTGGAGATGGACGACCAACTGAAGGTTCAAGCACCGAATATCAAAAATATCGACGTCGTGTACTACGAAGAAATAACGAAGTTGAACATGTTCGGAGAAGAACCGGGGCCTCTTTGCGGACTTCCGGTTAATTGTTCGTGCCCCACGGAGTACGTGGCTGAACTCACGAAAGACGGTTGTCACATCTGGAGAACGAATGGTACCGCTGTAGTAAGGAATTATCACGAACTGCACAGCACTTTCGGTGTGAACGTGATCTCAAGTACAATATCGAGCAGGAGGGAATGTATATCGAATAAAGTGGAGGACGAGTTCACCACGATCTCGTGGATGAAGCCTGGAATGATAGAGACAGGCGACGTATTGGCGGACGTAAAGGAAATGTCTTCGAAGATTCGGGGATTCCTGAAAGACGCGGACGTCTTCATGGCGCATGACAGTACGTCACTTTGACGTGATTTTTAATTAATCATAAAATATTAAATTAACTCGACATATGATTTTTCAGACACAGCCTTTGTGGTATTGGCCATATACTATGATCCACTGCAAGCAACTCATCGTACCGATTCCGTGATCTTCAAGATCGATTTCGATACGAACAAGTTGTCGTTGCATCAGAGGCTTGAAACGGATGGTGCATGGGCTATAGAAATTTTTAAAACGAATCATAGAGATATATACCTTCTGATAGGTTGTTTCGGGCATTCTGAACGGTCTTTCTTGTACAGACTGGATACAGACAGCTCTCAGGTAGAGGATTATGATTATTATTAAGGAGACGCTCAAACTGGACCAGTCAAAGTCACGTCCTTGCCTTATTACACTTTCTGAAAGTCTCTGTAATAATTGCGTAGAATAGTTTTTAATAGAATATTCAGAAGGTCTTTTGTTTAGTTTACAACGCTGAGAAGCTTTGGAGGTAGAACTCGGAATGTAAAAACCCTTCTCCAGGAGGAGGATCGCTTCATTTTCCTGGACGATTTCGATACTAACGCGGTGAACGTATACCACTACGATACGGAATACGACAATTTTTACGACTACCAGAGTCTTTTTCATGATTCAAGAATAGAAGGAGTAGAGTGCTTTTACGCGGATGGTAAGAAAAGTATACCATCGAAGCTACGGTAACGCGATACGGAATTTTCATTGTTTTTCCATATTTCAGAATTTGGTCGTAGCGATTCTTTTATCATCGTCACAACGGAGAACGACCAGTTTTATATTTACGAGTACATGTTCGCCCAGGTAGGTTCAGATTCTTGTCTAGCATAAGGCAACGCGCTTGGTGTACGCCAAATATCAGCCTGTATCCTGTATAATGAATCATGAATTCTATATCTATTGAAATAATTAAATCTCATTGTCTCTCTTGTGAAACTACGCGTGTAATGCTTGCAGAAATTCCGTCTGAAAGTACATCATCGGATGGACGATCTCCAGGCGATGGTACCGTTCTACTACTCAGGAAATCGTTACATTTTCACAGGTTCAAGCACGAACAGCACTGTACTGCGAATCGTGCAGCAGGGCCCACATTAACGTTTTACAACAATCTTATCATTCTACCATCCTCTATACCGAATATATATTTATTATATCGAAATGTTATGTACAGTACAATGTTAAAGTGTTATTAATATATTTTCTAGCATCCGAGTTGCAAATAATTTTTTTTTAACGACAACAAATACCATTGAGTGTCGAAGAACCAGCGAGCCGACAATGCGTTCAAAGGGACCGTACGTTCGCGAGGAAATTATAAAAAAAATTGAAGAAATTCATAGAAACAGCCGGAAAGAGTACAACCGAATAAGAGTATCACTAAATCAAATGCGATTAGCGATAGGCCATTCGATAGCTTATAACAAACAAAAACAATTTGTATCAAGTTTCAACTTTGTATTTCGACTTGGAGGGTAGTGAAGGGCAAAAATTGAAAATCATGTTTTTGCCTAATTTCTCCTACACTATTGCATGGAAAATTTTGAAAAAACCAGAGACATTTCAAGTATTGAGGCACATATTACGGAATTTGTTCAGATTTTTAAATTGAAAATCCAAGTTGTAAAAAATAAGAACGCAAGAAAATGCTGAAAAATGCCGGTTGTGTATTGAAGCAGTCGCGAAAGTAGATTTATATTTTTACTGTAAGTACATCTTATAAAACAAATTCAGGATAATAACAACAATAATATGTACTTACAGTAAAAATATAAATCTAGTTCCACGACTACTTCAATACACAACCGACATTTTTCAGCATTTTTTCTTTTTTACAACTTAGATTTTTAATTTGAAAATCTGAAAAAATCCCGTAATATGTGTCTCGATATTTGAAACGTCTCTGACTTTTTTCAAAATTTTTCATGTAACAGTGTAGGGGAAACTAAGCAAAAACGTGATTTTCAATTTTTGCTCTTCACTACCCCCCAAGTCGAGATACAAAGTTGAAATTTCGCACAAATTGATCTTTTTTTGATAAGCTATCGAATGGCCCATCGTAAATCGGATTTGATTTAGTGACCCTCTTATTTGGCTGTACCCTTTGGTCGATTATCACGTAAAACTCATCACACTTATTGCCTGACGAATGAAATATTCCAGGCAAGCAAGTTGGACGATTCCATTTCGAAGCAGGTGGAATTGCGCCAGCGTGACTCGAACGGGCCTAACTCGAGTTTTAACAGTTTAATTCATACGGAACGCATTTACACGCGACGAGCAGGTGTCATCGTAATATCGTCGTGCAAAGATCCAAGTAAGTAACCTGAATATTTTCAGGAGCGGACATAGTGTGTTCATCGCGAGAGGAGAGTCGCTTAAGAGCGGACCGACGACGCACCGACCGTTAAGATTTCGTTTTTTCATCAAGTGGAAGCCATTGAAATACATACATTCAAGTTCCTCCGTTGCTGTCGTGCGACACTATACTGAAATATTCAGGTATAATCGAGCACGTAAATCTGCCGACGAGATCATTAGAGTTATCACGAAGTCGACGTGCTCGAGCGAGAACGTCAGAGTGCATCGTTCTGTCGATCTTCTCCGTTCTTTCTTGTTCCCGTAATTCCAGTCCAGTCGGTCATTTAATCACGTTACGATTGAATTTATCAACGTAATCAAGGTAGACGAAATATTCCCATCGATCTCGAAACGTTAGAACATGTTTCTGATTTCGTTGCCTCTTCCATCCGGCATGTTTTTTTGGTTATGTTAACCCACGATGAATTGGCGTAATAGAGCATTGAACAATTTATCGACACGACATTTCCACTATTATCGTGAGCAGTATCGTTTCAATTATGATCGTTCGCTCTCTTTAATCTATGCACCTCGACTTCCGTGAGAAATTATTCGTGACGGAGAAATTATTTTGAGGTTATGACACGTATCGATAAGTTTTTGTTGCAACATGATCGAACAGGCCTCACCCGTGTCACGTTACACGGATATTGTTTTATTTTAGGTATAACGGTTCCTACGAAGCAGTGATGGCTGTCAAGGGGCTGGTTGCAGCGATCGTTCAGTTTTTAACCCAACAATTGGAAGATGGTGACATCACAGCTGACTCCCGGGAGAGCCTCGAAGTGGCAATACAGTGTTTAGAGAGCGCTTACAATGTGCAAGCGTCAGATACTCCAACGAATTTTAACTTATACGATGCGTACAAATCCACTGTGGAAAATGCAAAGCCTCAGCTTCCTCCTGAAGCTACACCAGAGGCAAAAGCTGAAGCAGAGAAATTGAAGAACGAAGGAAACGCTCTCATGAAGGAATCTAAATATCATGAAGCTCTTACTAATTACACAAAGTACATAATTTATGCTGAAATACATTGAAACACATACATACTTTTGCCAGTGTAACTTCTAATAATATAATGTTTGTTTAGAGCTATTCAGTTAGACGGCCGTAACGCAGTGTATTACTGCAACCGTGCTGCAGCATACAGCAAAATTAGCAACCATCAACAAGCCATCAAGGACTGTCACACGGCACTGTCCATCGATCCTAGTTATAGCAAAGCGTATGGTCGACTAGGATTAGCATACTCTAGCTTGGAAAGGCATAACGAAGCTAAAGAAAGCTATCAGAAAGCTTTGGAAATGGAGTCGGACAATGAAAGTTATAAAAATAATTTGCAAGTAGCAAAAGAAAAATTAGCTCAGCAAGGCATGAGTAATATGGGAATAGGTAGAATGGCAATTCCAGGCATGGATATTGATTCGTTGTTGAACAACCAAGTCTTTATAAGCGCTGCGAGTCAAATGATAACTGATCCAGCTATGCGAAACATGTTGAGTGGTCTTATGAGCGGAAATATTGAGGATCAAGAGACTAGTATGGAAGCAGTTGTAGAAGCGTAAGTTATTCTTCTGATTCGTGATTTTTCAGAGTACGGTAGTTGATTGAATGAAAAATGAAAATAAAGATTTTACAGTGGCCAGCAATTAGCACAAAGGATGCACGACGACAACCCCGAATTGGTTGAATCTTTAAGACGGTATTTGCGAGGAAATCCAAACGATCCTGACCCACCTCAACAGAATTAAGAGAAGATCTGTGTTCGCGAAATGTTACAAAGGTTTTACAGAGCTGGAAGCGACTAAATTCGATTGAATCATAGATTAGTTACGGGACAGTGTCCGCCATTTTTTGATGTGCTAACAAGCAAAATATTGTGACTCGAAATCAACTTACATTACCACTGTCTTAAAAAAAAATGATATTCATACATATATACATACTATAGAAACTTTCCTATGGCTTAGTTATTGAATGAAACATAAAATCTCGTTTTCTAAATGCGTGTAAACGAAGTTTCGCACACGCAACGGTCGATTGATAGTAAACGTGAAGTCGTTTTTAAAGAAGATACACGTCCAAGTGCATGTCTATCGGTATCGCTTTTTTATGTCATGTAATATCGCTGCGAATCTATTTTAACTCCTATTGATTTGTACAGTGTAATAATACATATCCCTCCTTATTTTAGTAAGAAGTTTCTGTATGATAAAACGCCGATAATCGGATGTCATTGCTAAGAAATCGAATGATCGATAATACTCTCTTCTTTCGTGATTTCCATGATGTGTGTACACGAACGTTGAAAGGAAGAAAGTAGCAGTTACAATAATAAAGAATGTAACATATTCTGTTATTCCAGAATACAATGGCGTATACACGATTTTTTCAAGCGGTCAGTCTACGATTTTACAATTTTCGTTTTTATTCGTTTTTTCTTCCAAATAATTATAGAGTTTACGTCGAACAGAAGGAAATAGAAGGGAACTCGGAATTCAAAGTTCGACGTGTACTTTTTAAATTGGCAGCATGCTCACGCCAATTCCGTGTGCGTCATGCACAGTGACATCATTCTTATTTGGCACGTACGAGGCGCGCGTGTAAACACACGATCATTTTTATATTTCCTGCTCTAATTTGTTTTCAGCGTGTGTACGTAAATTCGTATTCACGGGTGACTGCAAACTCGGATGAGCATCGATCGATCAATTTTACACCGGTGAGTTTCATCGTCGTACTATAACGAACGTCTACCTCTGCTTTCATTCATAAATCTCCTTTGTATATATACACATACGCTCGCATATATACGCAAAAGCACAATCATAATTTTATTTACAGTGTAAAATAACAGTTTTCTGGTCCCTCGTGTCGTTTACATGCAATTCTTCAGGCATACTCATTGTTTTTGCAATTTCGTTCCTGAAGAAGTGCAGCGTTCACTGCGTAGAGAAGAATGTAAAGTGTTTGAAAGCAGGAGAATTTGGTTTTCTCAGATTTTATATTTTCATGTGTTACGTAGTATAGGATGATCAGATCTTGCGTCCAGGTTAGGTTTGGATTAGATCATTTTTATCGCCTTTATCGTACTGTCCGATAATTTCGACTTGAGATCTGAAGGCTTAACGTAGCAGTGCTAAACATATTTTTTGATCAGCGAAAAATTCGTCGGGAGATCGTATCGTGTACAGTGAAGATTTGTCGCAACTTGACAAGTACAGCCTTCTGAGCTCGAGACTAAGTTGTCGTGCAGTACATCTGATCGTGTTTCTCGAGCAACGTACTGTTCGGTTTAGAGTGTGACGGAAAGTTTTGAGTTTTCTGAAGCGAAAAATCGGACCGTGATGGTTGGTTCGTCACGATTGATATCGTGATTCTCACGTGTTACATACCAGGGGCGCTGTGACCGGGCTGCGATGCAGCATTATTTACATATTTTCCAACCCTTTCCGTCATCCACCCACAAATACATTCGAGAAACATGATGCGTGCGCAAAGTCCCTCCACAGGTCCGTGACGTGCGCGGGTGGCGCATGATTCGCTGGTTTCGGAGTACCGGCCAGGAGCGTACCATTTAATGGCGCCTGAAATAATTTTTTTTCTCGTTACAAAGAAATCGAGCTTACAGGGAAGCATTCCTATCGATTCGCGGGAAAAGATAACGAGTTTACAGAGAAGTATTCCTATCGATTCGCGGAAAAAGATAACAACAATGATTTAATAGTCTATTTTAAGAACGATATTTACGGGACCGTAACGTCATAATGGCAAATGAAGGGTTGTCGTAAAAATCATTGTCCTAATACTTGTAGGTTCACCCAAAAATTGTAAATAATAACACTTTCTATGTCAGTGGAAATATTGTTTTATCTACATACAATCTTTTGAATCGAGTTTTTTTCGTTACGAGACTTCGTTTCTGCGAAAAGTGGCTCTAAAGATTACTCAAGAACGCGTGTACTTGCAGAAGTGCACGTGTACTCGAAGGAATTGTCCGCGATTAATAGACTGCGGATATCTTTGCAAATAATTATTATTGTAAACATTGAAGAAATAGGATCTAAGAAATATACTGTGTCTTACGAATGTATTTGGACAGTTTCGTACTAAATATTTCGTGCTCAGAAAATGAAGACGCATTATGAATTACAGAATATTCTAATTACCCCAGAATCATGCTAATGTCTGGAAAAAGTCTCGGAAACAATAATTGTAAACAAACTAAAGAAATATTTGGAACTCCAAAATAATAACTATATACTACGGTGTTTCGTAAGCAATGCTTTTTTAATATTGATATTCAACAAAAAATTGTATAAATGTTGTTTACATTCTGCAAATTCGTTGTCCTGAAACATATGTTACTGTTCGAATAAAAGTATATTGAAAATGATACTGAACTGTAGGGACATCTTTCCACTAACGAATGCTGAATTCGATTGATGAATACATCCCGTAGACTAACTTTCAACAGCGAAAATATCTATTCGCTGTAATTGTCATTTCTACTCCCCACTAAGCGCATGGAAAATTATACGTATAGTGGTTGTAACGGTTATAATGTACAATTTAAGACGTGACCTTGAATGACCAATACTTCTTGTCTCTGGAGCAGCTTGTCATTTCTGTGTGTCGCATTAAATGTGACCCGGTGTCATTTTATAATATTCACTAGATCGAATTTTGCATTATTGGAACTCGCACTGATCGAGACGTAGGTGTATCCACTATAGAGACGCAGAGATTAGACGCCTGAAGATCACATCCTCTTATTAATTTCGTGAAATGTTCTTTCCTGTGTACCCTAGCAAGCAATATCCATAAATTTCTCCCTTTCATCCCAGTTTCCAAAATGATGATACAGTAGGACCTCGATTAACCGGACTATAATTAGCAATAGGATGAATCAGATTGTAACTATATTTCGCACAAAAATAATAATTTTATTTTAGAACATAAAATATATGGCGATGTAAAATTAAAAACAAAATATCATTAATGAGAATATTAGCTTTCAACCGACACAGAATGACCAATTTTCGAATGTCCAGTGTTCAGATAATTTTACCTCCTACTGTACATTCGAAGCAGAATTTCGCATATACGCTTTTTTGATGGGGCTGTGTAAACGACCTTGAGGTGCCTGCTTTCGGCGCCCGTAGCATAGTAAATAGTGTGTGCAGAATAAAGAGAGTTCGAAGTATCGTTGAACGGTAGGGCGTTGGCGGGTGGACCGCGGCATCGTCGTTACGCTCCTGGCCTAAGCGTTCCCCCACCACTCGCAGTCGCCGCACACTCAACAGATTGAGGTGTGGCCATCGAGGGCAGCCATTTTCTTGACTTTCTGTCGCTTAACATTTCAGGTAAATACGCAATTATTTCTTAAGTAATACTGGTTGGAGTGGTGCGAGGGTGTGCTGTGCTGTGTGCACGATTGTTTGGACCGTGCCGGGTATCGGTTCGTCGACGCCGCGGCCGGGAACCCTGTGTGTCAAGGAGGGAAAAAAAAGCCTCTCCTCCTCTTCCTGCGATCAGAGAGAGGGCCGAGGGAGTGCCATGCGTTGCGAATCCGCAGCATCTCCGATTCACGACGGTCGTCGTTTCTAAGTATTAGCTGACGCGCACCGCCGCCGTCAAACTTTCATCCCCTCGAAAATCTATCGGCCGTGGCGTTTTTGTTGCTGGTCAGTAAGTAAACCGTCCCCCGGACCACTAGACCCCTGCGTCGCTGTCCTGTCGCACCCCCAGCGCCCTCATCCTCACCCCGTTACGCGGTAATGCACTTCCGGCTCTGCGAAATTCGCCGAAAACCTGTCCAGTGACATCGTCTCCGTGACTGACGTTCCCACGTCGTCTACCAGTCACGGCTACACCGTAAACAAAAGGTACACATACCGTAGAATCATCGCGTCCTCATCCTCTGCAACGGCTACCACTCGAGTTCCTTGACTCTCCGATGATTTCATCGGAATTCCTCTACGCCTATCCGAATGCCAATCTCGGCACGTCAAGTTGATGGTAATTCTTTGACCTGGTGCATTCGGAGTACCTGAAGAGGTTGCTAAGACAGTAACTGTCCTCAGTCGTGGCAGATGATAATTATCATATGTGATCCGTTTGCTATTTGAGTTATAGCTTGAGTATTCTGATTCGTTGGAGCATTGAGGTAATGTTCTTGTACAGCAATACTTTGAAGATTGTCTCAGATCGGAGTCTAAAGTTTGTGCAAGCTGCGGCGACATTAACACATAACCTTTCTCACCTGTGATTTGTACGATTTCCAATTGGTTCGCATCGCTTCTGCATAATAACTGCTTTCATGCCGCAGTTTTAATAAGCGCTTTTCATTTCTGTTGAGAGGAATGACATTCTTTCGAGAGATCGGTTTATGCTTCCTGGTCTATATAAGGATTCTTAAGCTAGAAGTAATTAATGTTTCCTTGGTATCATTAACAATAATATCTACGTAAAGAAGAGAGCAACAAATATCTGGAGTTATCGAAAATATACTTGGAACTATATTTTTGTTACAATGAAAAGTTTGAGGAGGCTAGATTTTGTGCCACAATGTGTCTAATGCCAGCATTTACTATATTTTTGTGAATATATACATGTTATGTATACACGTATATGTGATTGTTTGTTAATAAGTACTCGTGGATTTCTAAAACTTGGTAAAGCATCTTATCTGTGTACAATGTGAATGTAATGGCTATCACGTTTAATTTCTGCTTTCTGATATCAATTTTTTAATGGGTACACATACATCTTGATAGTGCATGTTTAATAAAATGAAACACTGATCTTATGTGTTTATGCATGCTCTTTGGAGACATTATTATTTTATTCTGAAGCATAAGGTATAGTCTTAAATGTGTATCTAAAAATACAATGGCAAACAAGATAGCAGTATGCAAATATTATATATGTTTATATTTGGGGTCAACGTTTAAAGATTAAATTTTGTCAATAACGCCAGATTAGCTCTTAAGGTGTTTAACTTACGTAATATGAGATATATAATTTTCTATGTAGGACATATTTCTGTGTAGGATTATTAAATGAAGGCCCTACCTTATGCAAGAAAAAATAAATTCTATAATACTTTATTTTAAATGTATACATGAGGTCATCAATTATGATAACGTGAAATCCACTTTATATTTAGTCTTTGACAGTGTCGCAAAGCCTTGTAGTATACACATTTTTTAAACGTTCAAAGGAAAGAGTTAAGAATCAGAAAATTGCAGAGGCATCATCTAATCATCGCAGACTATATTTCATACTTTTACAGATGTTTAAGTACATAACTACAAAAGAAACGAGATACATATATTTGCATTTATATATTTATGATATCTGTGTGATACATGCAATTATCTCGCAGCCTCCTATCCAATCTAACATGTAAAATGTCCACTTAAAACAGAGACGCTGAAAGAAAGACTAAAAACATGGGATGCAATGCGGGCCGATGCCTCGGTCCAGACGATACGGGGTACCCTGGATCAGGTACGACCCAGTCAATATCCTTTAAAACTTCAGCCCTCGTAGGTCGCTTTCTAAATAGTGTTAAAGTAGAAAACAGATATAGAGACAAGACAATCAATACCTGCAATACCATACCCACTGTACAAGTAGCTGGCAGTAATGAAATTAGAAACAACTTTCAGTACTGTAAATTTAAGTAAACACAGAGGGCTCTAGGACATGTACGCTAAGAACAAACAATTGTAATATCTCTTAGGCAACCAATCGTATATTCTACGAGGTTTGAATCTCAGCCATTGTTACTAGCATTGTGAGAAAAGCGAGTCTAATGAACAGTTTCGAACAATTACCCTGACTTCTTCCTAACTCTATCCTGAAGAATGCTTTTTCTCAGTCTGTTTCATTATTTCTTTCATATGCTCTCAAGTCTATCCATTTAAAGTTGCTTTTTCACTCGTTTATGCCTTATCGGGGTGCAGGAAAAACAGTTTCATTAACAGCCATATCGATTCATTTTTTTTCCTTTTTTCAGCATTCTTTGTGTTCCTTGTGTAACTTCCGATTATATTTTATGTGTATTATGAGCTCACCCGCTGCATGCTCTTAGTTCAAATCAGTTTTTGCTGGTGTTTTCCAAATGATGTTTTACTTTTGATTGGTTTAGATTCATTACCATTAGAAGTTTTCAATAGTTTGTAAGGCACTCTTCGTTCATCCATACTGCACAAAAATGCAGTTTCACACATAGAATACGATCTTTCACCTTAGTATTCGCTACTTAAAGATTTATATACACACATGTATATGTATATGTGTACATAGGACAACAGCACTAGAGAGTATAAACATTTGTTTAGCTATTTTATCCGTATAAAGATGTAGACTGTATACTTTGTATATACTAGTCGTCATTGGCAAGAAATATAGTATTCATATATTTATTGAATAGGTAAGTTGTTGGGTGTCGACTATCAAAATTAATTGTCGTCCGAATTGGTGTAACAATGTTGGAAATGACAAACTTGAAATATGGACAACATCATAAGTTATTTCAAATCTTTATTACTAATGTGTAATAATTGTGTATTTCTTGCTTTTGCGTTCATAAACATTTGTTCAAAATTAAAAGATTACAAGTGCGGAGTCTTATGTTTTAACAGTACAGGATGGTAGTGAAGTAGTAATAAACAAGTGTGTAATGATTTTCGTTTTAGAATTCATGGCAGCCATTAGGAAGAAATTGGTTATCGTGGGTGATGGTGCTTGTGGTAAAACATGCTTACTTATAGTCTTCAGCAAAGACCAGTTTCCTGAAGTGTATGTACCCACGGTATTTGAAAACTATGTCGCGGACATTGAGGTCGATGGGAAGCAGGTACGTGCTGAAATCAATTCTTTCACATCTTTAATTTTTGCTGTTGGTCTTGCGTTAGTTGTGCGACTAAAAAACTGTTTTGTTTACTGCGGTAGGTAGAACTGGCGCTTTGGGACACAGCTGGACAAGAAGATTACGATAGGTTGCGTCCGCTGTCGTATCCCGACACAGACGTGATCTTAATGTGCTTCTCCATCGATAGTCCCGATTCCCTGGAGAACATTCCGGAGAAGTGGACACCAGAGGTGAAGCACTTTTGCCCGAACGTGCCCATTATCCTTGTTGGTAACAAAAGAGACTTGCGCAATGATCCTAACACCATCAAGGAGCTTAGCAAGATGAAACAGGAACCAGTGAAGCCGGAAGAGGGTAGAGCTATGGCCGAAAAAATCAACGCTTTCGCTTATCTTGAATGTTCTGCTAAGAGTAAGGAAGGTATTAGGGAAGTATTCGAAACAGCCACTCGAGCTGCGCTACAAGTAAGTATAAACCGCCTTCTACAGCGTGCTCTCGGATAGAAACTATTTTCACGTAGAGTTGTTACTTTTCTGATTGTACAATGTATAATGAGGCACCCTGTATGTAATCGCATTTCCATCAAAGAGGGAAAGTTCTAACGCTTCTCATGTGAATCTTCAGGTAAAAAAGAAGAAGAAGGGAAGATGTTGGATTCTTTAAGTGTAATGCCAAGTGGGCCCGATTACGGGCTAAGTAATGGAATTGCAGAGCTAGCTGCAAAATGAAGCTAGTTGTTGTGCCGGAGGCCCCCAGCGGAAACCATAATCTAATAACAACTTACCTTTCATTATTTTACACAATAAAACAACTCTATGAAAACACGAAAAATGAAAAAAAAAACAACCACAAACGCGCCCACAATATATGTCTATATATATACATATATACATAAAAACAAAAAAGGAAATACCGCCATTTATGAGACTTAAAACGATTGACTAAAATTCAATTTACACGAGTATATGTGCTATATGTATATATATATATGTATATATACACATATATGAGACAACTCTAATGTACATTGTAATATGATTACTTGATTGTATTTTTTAATGGTAATGAATTGTGCTTCGAGTTTAAAAAAAGAAAGAAACGATTAAACAATTGTCATACCAACTATTTACATTTACGGTACATAATTATCTAATATCGTTGTAGCGATTATTACTATTATTAATTAGTATCTCATTACTATTGTACGCATTCTACGTCTCTTCTTTTTTTTCTTAATCGTAGTGGCTGTTTATTTTTTTGGTATTAAAAAAAAAGAGATACATATATATATACACACACACACACACACACACACACACACACACACACGTGGAAGAAAGGGACGAAAGAGTTGGGGGAATTCGTGAACGAAGTATATAAAGAAAAAAAAAGAGAGAACACGGGGGAGAGTAGAGAAACATAAATATGCAATGCAAAGTCATATAGAAAGCAATGTAAGAATTTAATATGCAAAAAACAATGTTAAGAATTCCAAATGTTGCGTCGCTATTTTATTGAATCATCGCAATCTATCGATATTTCTTAAACAAAGATGCAAAACAAAAAAAGTAACAAGGAACACATTATACTTATAATTATATAAAATTGCGTAAGTAGACCAGCGGATCGCTTTGATCTTTAAGATACCAACCTAGGCTAAATGTATTATTATTATATTATAATTATTATTATTAATTATTTTTATTATATTATTGTAATACGATGACACTAACATTACGGATTGTAACAGCGGCTATATTATATTTATGTATTTCGACAAAACACGCATCCCTTGTATCCAAAAAAAACCAAGCATATGAACGATGATGCTCCGAAACTTTTGCGTTTCTTATCGCCTTTTTCGAACGGTCGTAAATCGTTTTGCGAATCAATGTAAAGCTCCAATGGTTGACCCTTAATATTAATAACGTAGAACGAACGAATTTCACAGAACAAATGTGTTAAGTTCCATGAGTCTTCGGAGTTACCTTCTAACGATTTGTTTCTTCTTATCTCGGCTCTATTTTCTTCTCTCTCTAACTCTCTCTCACTCTCTCTCTCTATGATTTGTATGCATACTATTTCTAAACTTTGATGAATCTTACGCGTCTTCTATTAAACAAGAAAAGAAAAAGAAAAAAGAAACTAATCTATATAATAAGGTAGTTGTTTTTTTGCAAGAACTATTGAATTAACGGCTGCAATGCAGTCTTTGGCCATTGATTCAATGAATGACTGTGGAATTGTGTTCAAACGAACTTTTTTTAACAATTAGCAGTACTACTGTTCAATTACGCTTTTAAACCGGAAACATAGCAGTCAAGCTTTGCAACGGTCCCGCAGTTTCTTCTTTTCTTTTCATTGTTGTTTATCACAGACAAAACGGGTATACCGAATTTCGATGATACGAAGACTATCAGGCGTCGTTCGTTCGTTGACCCTTTGATGAAGCACAAAGTTCGCCGGACGATTGGCGAGATCGAAACTTTTATAGCAATCGAATTAAGAAGACATACCGTAACGCATTTTAAAAACTAAGTATCAAAGAGTCAACGAACAAGATGATTATCGAATTCTAAGGTGCGACTCTCATTCTAGCAAAGTCAACATCCGTTGCAAAGTTTGCGAGCGTTCTTTTATAATAATTTCTGAAGGATGTACTGTTAATTATACACGACTGTATCGGTTAATCCTTTATGGACCGTTTCTCCATTTGCTATAATAAATCGTGATGTCCGATGAAACCAATCGTGGAAAATTTGTACAGACACCGATACCACTTTTTATTGTCGAAATACTCAGATTAGGCGGTCCAAGGTCATTCTCTCTGTTTTTGGTCCTCTTGATCGTGCGAAAATGAAGATGATAATGGAACGAATATAATATAATCTGATAGAGATCGTGTTATATGCAGAAAATTTATTTTAGCGTGACCTTGAACCGCCTAGTCTGGATGTCTCTGCAATAGTAAGGGATTGGTAAAGAAACTATTGTCGCTTGGTCCTCGTCAAAGTAGAATTTGTGTTTCAAGCAATACAATACTTTAATCGAATGAAAAGGTTGAATGGAACATTGAAATGTGTACCGTGTCTGACGAAGATTAAAGTGGCAATAAAAGTAGAGGAGAAAAGGTAAGGGATAGGTGGATGGTTTTTGCGGTTTCGGGGGAAGTACTGCTGGTCCATACGGGATTAAAGATTGTACATAAATTTTCAGCGTTTTTTTGGAATAGATGAGGTAACGCTTCGATATATGAGTGTTTCGTATGATTTCTCTAGCATTTCTTTGTCTCTCTCATGGTATGAAAGAGCAATAAAAGTATGAACCGCTTTATATCATTTCCTTACGATAATGTCGTGAGCAATATACATATACATATAAACACATAGATATATATACATATACATACCGTAAGAATATCACGTCATTTTAATTCTGAGCGTTGAACAGAGTAAGGAAAGAGTATATTACCATTTTTTTTTCTAAGTCTCCGCAGCCTCATATATACTATTTAGCGTTGTAATTCGTTATGCAGCTACTAATTTATAAGAGTTCAAACGTTACTTCCACAAGGACGAGGAGAATTTAATTAATTCGTACGTAGTCACTTCACTGTTCGGTGTGATCGCCGGGATGAAAATCATTTTTTTATTATACGGATGTACGAGCGTGAGTTTTTCGAGTTCTAGCAGATCACTCTACGATTAATTAGCTTTTATATGTAAGAAGATATCTATACTCCATGATTGCTATAATAATAAATTGTAATCAGTAATAAAGATTACCTATCAACACTTGTACATCGCTACCACCGGGACGATGGGCGTTTGGAAAAAAGTAGCAATGCGAATATTCGACGAGTATCGGACGTGTAAGGAAATATGGAAGATATCACGAATATTTACTTACAAGTTTTATTTGAAAAAACGCTAGGCTCTCATAAAAATCTTACATTAGGAAGTCCAACATTTTCATTACTCACAGGTTTCATAGAAAACAATTTATTTGACCTTCTGTATAAACAAAAAAATGCATGTACCTCAACTGGAATCTAAGTTAAATACGCAAAAATGGAATGGAGAATGGGATCTTAGGTATACACAATTCGTTCGATCTGGAAAACATGGCCCTCAGAATAGTTCGTTAAATCAGTTTCGAATCGTTATCTCACGTGTCATACAATTATTATAAAGTTTACGTAATTATATATAGACGATCCTATGCTAATTGTATTTCACTTCGCTTTCAAATGCTCTGTAAAGTAAGTTGCAGCACACGTAGGTCTTCATTTCTGGAACTAGAAAAATTCTTACGTCCGCTTGCGCACTCTCTCTCTCTCTCTCTCTTTCTCTTTCTCTCTTGCTTCACTCATAAAGTCCCACACGTAGCATTTCATTCCAACATTTGCTGCTGAGACATATATAAAAAAGTGTAGTAAACAATTCCGTATTTATAATACGAGAACATTTACAACTCGTCGCTCTTCGGCTTCACGGGTTTGCCTTTGCGATCAAAGCTTTTCAGCTCGTTGGTGGCGTGTTTCGCGATGTACTTGATGAAATCGTCAAGTCCTCGGCCACCTTCGTATTTAATAGGATTGTTTTTCGAATCCTTGGGTGCCCAGAAAAGCGTGGGGAAGCCTCGTACTTCGTACGGCAATGGAACATCATTGGCCGTAGCGTCGAACTTGACGATTTCAACGTCTTCGTCCGCAAGCTTGTCACCCAATTCGTCGAAAACAGGTGCCAGCTTCTTGCAGTGACCACACCAAGGAGCATAAAATTCAATCAGCGTGTCCTTGTCGTTGTTTGTAACAACTTCGTCGAAGTTCCTCGCGACAGCGACTTTAACGCTTCCGCTGTTGTCCTCTGGGACCGCTTCAGACTTCATGTATGGTTCCAACGCGTCTGCTTCGAAGTCCATCAGGAACGCTTCGAAAGCGTCCACGGAGAATTCATTCTTCATGACGAACTTCTGGTTCTTTGCGTTCCTCGCCAAAACGACGGGCTTATCGCCTTTCACGAAGTCGATGCCGAAGTCGTTCAACTCGTGCTGGAAGTCATCTTTGGAAGACACGGCAAAGTTCAACTTAGGGAAGTCCTTGGCGACCTTTATGATCCTGTTACGCCAGTAGTTTGTACCCTTTGGGTTCTTCGTGTAATCCACGGCATAGTAAGCGACCACCAGAGGGTTCTTGAATTCTCCTGCATTGTCTCGCGTACGCACACCGGCGATACCGAAGCTAAAATAACAGTTTCATTATGGTAAACGGTTGATGAAATGTTTACAGACTATGAGAATGTTTCTCCTGGAACTTACAAGTTCTTGTTAATGAATTCTTGAACATCGCTGATTGAGTCACCGCTCTCGTGTTTCACCGTGCTCGGTTCAAATTTGTTTTGCAGAACTTTCGGTCGGTAGAGAATGATCGTGTTTCTGAAATTGAAGAACCATAGTCAATTGTGTGGTTTCTTTAAATGTAAGACACATTGAATGAGAGTTATTTACTTGTATCCTTCTTTCTCCAAAAGGGATTTTGCAGTGGTATGACCAAATCTGACTTTCTCCTTAAGCTTCTTAGACACTGCATGGAAGGAAGTTGCCAGAGGAGAGTCTTCCTTTTCGAAGAAACCTACTATACCTACTTCATCAGATTCCAAGAAGGATTTCAAACAGTCTTCTCCTGTCAGCTCTTTGGATGCTGGACCAACTTGAGCCTACAATACACAGAATTTCATTTATTCATTCATCAGTTAATTGGTCAACACCAATAACTTGAAATATGCTTATGAATGTAACACAGCACATAGAAGGTTGCATTAGGAAAGAAGCTACACAATAAGGACAAGACATATTATAAAAATTCAAAGTACCTTCATATGCTTGGCAATACCAGCTGCTTCTCTAGGTCCATTGTAGTCACTGACCATGTCAGCTCTGGAGAAGATCTTCAATGTAGGATATCCGCTAACGGAGTACTTGTTACAAGTCTCCTTTCCGCTTTCCGTACAATCTACTTTGGCAAGCGTGATCGGAGGATCATTGCCCAGCAGCAATTCAGCGGCTTTCGCATATTCCGGTTTCAATCGTTTGCAGTGGCCACACCTAACAAGATGGTTCAGAATTATTCTCAAAATATGCAACAGGCAAAAATAAAACTTATAAAACCTGAACAAAAAACTAGAACACCACTCAATGTCATCCTTGAGAATAAAAAAAGAACGATAATTAGGTGAGAATACTATCGCATTCTGTTGTGCAGATAACAAAGGACACGTTTGTTGCTAACGTGTCACGAGCCGGCATTGACCGCTTCCAAAACGGTGACTTCAAGGACCATTTCTTTTCGCCGATTTTTATTCTGACCATAGCCTCAAAAAAATGATGAAGAATAGACGTTGAAAAACAGAATTTAATGACGCTTTTGAGAATAAATGATCAGTGTGAAAGGACATCTTACCAGGGAGCGTAAAACATAACAAGCGTGTTCTCGAGCCGCTCCAATTCATGGCTGAAGTTCTCGTCGGTGAGATCGAGCACGTCCTTTTCCTCGGCCAGGACGGCGACGACCATCAGGAACAGGAAGCTAAGGTACTTGGGCAGCATCGTGGGTCACGGTGCTCTTAAAAATCGAATTCGTTACGTACTCTATCCTTAAAAGACACTGTCTGCCGGAGACGTGGCTTTTGCAAGAAGTCTGCCAGCGGTAGAGGATACCCCGCGCAGTGCTGTCGTCTTCTGATTGGCTGTTTCCTTCGGTATACGTGTATGAGTAATTCTTTGTCACGTGTGCATGTACGCGGTGTTCTTAAAATAAGGGAAGAAACTTGACAGGTTGACTCTCTTTTATACACGATGCATGGAAAAGCTGACAATATGTAATTTACAAAAAGAACGATTACGACTTTACTTTAAGATTTATATGAGTGATGATTAAAAAAAAGGAATGTAGGTATATACAGAACTTGCAAAGAAGAAAGAAAAATGCCTGATGAATATAGATTCTAATATTGATTGTTTTAAGTATGTCGGGCATTTAAAGGCAGTTTATTGCGTCGCTCTGTGCGGAGAACGCCTATGGGTGTTCAGGTAGTGTACACGCTAAGCGAGTTTAACGACCTTCCGCATGAGACGTACGGTCTTGAAGGAAATAACCTTCTGTGCAGAAAATTCTATGATAATTGAACGTCTTGTGCGAACTGTCGTCGGTGGGTAAATCTATCATCATTCAGTATAATAGTTAAAAGATTGTCATATAAACATATGTTCGTAATTAATTTGTTTTAGCATCTGACAGGAAGTCATTTTTTAATCATACGATGAAGAAAATTAATATGGAAAGCCTCTAGCACTTTTAGTAATTGTTATGTGAGATAATTTGAGACTTTAAGTTTTTTAAGGAATTCACAGAGGTCATAAAAATGAAAATTCTATTGGAAATATTTGAATAGATTGTCAATGTTCGACTGCTAATGTAGGTCTCTGTAGTACCAACGGTGGTAAAATAAATCGAAATATTGATAGAATCGAAAAAAGATTGTACAAATTTGAAAGAAAAAGCGTATATATTGTTTGAAATATTCAGTGTCTTTTTGTGGAGGATTTTCGAGCAGGTACAATATATTAGGAATGAAAAAGTACTGTATGTTTAATGTAACAATATTTTTATCGAATATACAACTTGTGCGGTATAAACTGCTTGCAGAGTGTTTTATTAAGTTCTTAAACAAATGTTTAAATGTAACCATTTGGATATTTTGTTATCAGGCCCAACTGATTTCTTAATCTGTCGCCATGAATCGCGATGGGCCAGATAGCTTCTTGTTTCAGGTACACCCTATGTACACATACAAAAGACAGGTTTCCAGAGACGGGAGTTGTGTTCTGGTGGGAGATGGTAGAAGAGAATTTTTAACGGTATTCTCGATAAAATTCTTTCCGTGCTTTGTCTTCCGCTCTGGTTGTTCCCGAGATCCGGTCCACCGACCAATAGGATCTATGAACGCTGGTTCCCGCGCTGCGCCATACATCCGGAGAACTTTTTGAAACGTGGATAACAGAGTTCGACAAACTGTTACTGAGATACAACTTCCAGAGTAATAACAAACATCGAAGACATGAAGGAATATGGCTTAAAAGTAAGAAAATAAACAAAATCGATCCATCGATTTTAATTTTTTTTATTGATCTTTTAAAAAAAACAGATCGCCAGGAATCACAAGTATTTCAGAATTTATTCATACTCATTGTGATTCTGAAGTTAATGCAAGAAAAGGTTACTTCACATTTTCAAAAATATTTAATTAAATTAGTTCGATTTGGAGTGAAAATGTCTAGGATACACAAGATGATTAAATGGTAGAGTATTAATAAGTAATTAATTGAGGTTAGGTAGCCAAAGTTAAGAGCTCGTTTCATATTGCTGTGAGGTCCGAGTGAAGTCAGCGAGTAATATTATTCGTAACATACACCATAAGGAAAATTGTAGAAATTAGTAGAACTTTCTGACGGTTGTTTATTAGCAAACGTTAGAGTCAAATGGTACGTTACAAAAAAAGCCATGAATAACGTGCAGTTATCTAATTGTAAGTTTTCCTCTGGGGAACCCCGATTCGATTCGTAAGCGGAGTTTCCTCATACGATGTTAGCAACGATAAACTGATATATCGTATCAACAGAAACTACTTCGATATTACTAATTATCCAAGAATAATTACATGATGACATAAATAATCAAGATTCTATGCTCAGTTTCAATTAAAATAACAGGTGCATCAATCTTTCCATGAATGTACCGACACTTTCAACTTTATGTAATTACAGTCACCGCAGGTAGAACTATCGTAACTATCCAGTCTAAACAAGAAACATAGAAACATGCCAAAGCTTATCATCAAGGCGAGATAAGGTGCATCATGACACGATAATTCGGCGTTTGTTGTTCTTAATTCCACCCGCTTGATATCATCGGAACTGATTACTCTGTGTACACTGTTTATTATACAGTCAAACTTTTCTATTTCAGCATCGATCAGCAAAATGTTCCCGTAACCGTGAATTCATGTATTAATCAAAAGCTTGGGGACTCTGGCGTTCACGCGTTGCACGCGTGTGTCTGTTATTAAAACGCGAGCTGAATTAAAAATGACGTCCCTTCCACTATCGTGATCGCGTGTTAGCAGAAGAAAGAAAGAAAACCATCATATATATTCTGTACCGTCACGGGGATTTGGCCAGTCACGTACAGGCAGCGCTACCGTTCTAAACGAGCGAATTCAAGGATAGTTTTCACTCTCGTTGCTTGAACGACCGTTCGACTTAAGTTCTTTCGCCGTCACGGTGAGTTATATAAAGAGACAGCATAAATAGATCGTAGGAAACTCAAATAACTTATCGCCGGCAATTTCTATTGGAAATCTAATTGGTGATAGAATTATCAGACGTAAATAGTGTATGAAAAGTAATATTTAGAAGTCTATACTTGGATTGACGAAAGAAGGGACTTGAAAGGAGGACACCACTTCAGGAGCGAAAGCTCCCAATCTCGAACCTGTCCTTACAGTCCTGAACGCTTAGGGCGAAGTACATATTTAAAATATTTTCGTGCCGAGGATTAGAAAAATCATAATTTTATTGCTGTTGATATTGCCTGACAACTCAAGCTTAGTTCCTAAACGCGTAATCACAAAGACTGTATTACAGTAGTATTATCATCAGTAGCATCATCTTCTATTTTGTATGTAAACCAATATTCAGTTTTACGTGGATTCTGAAGCACCATGTGCCCAGCTTAACTTCGATAGTATCATTCACACTGAAAATTTGTTATCGTTTTATTAATCTCATGTACAGTTAAGACATTTCAACAATTTAAAACCATTTAACAATTTCCTTATACTCATCAAACACTAGACTTTGAGCTTGGTCAGGACCTCAAAAGTTGAAGTCTGGCAATGAGTAGGTGACTTCTTCATGCAAGATATGTCACACGTACAGCCCCTATTCTGACTCTTGTTTCGGCTCTCGTGAGTGAGTCAGAGTGAGAGGGCAATAGATATGAAGAAAGAGAAAGACTACGTAGAAGAGACAAGGTGGGGACTGTACGTGTATCGTGCATCAATGTGTACAGATGGACAAACCTGGCCACTTCACCGTGTCTTAATTATAATTAATTCACATTATTTTAGTATCTAATATTAATTAGAACTTGTCCAACATTCTATGCCATTACTTTCTACGAGTTTTGTATCAACTCTTCGTCGGCTATCAGCGCTAGACAAAACCGCTCATCGTCGTACTGTCGACGCTTCTAGGCGTTCGCTGAAATGGTTCACTATGTACTGCTGCAACTCGGCCGCACGCAACGTTCGCCTCGTTTCCAAATAGTCTGCAGTCAATGGGTTAAATTTCATTACGAGAGCCGTGTTCGCGTTTTATTTTTAGGATCGAATACACGATTCCTTGCGTGTCTAGTGCTTAATTAACTAATCTCACGGTACCCACACGCGTCTATGGGCAAGGGTATAAGGTAGTCATGGCATCGATGGTCAAATCGATTATTCGGTGAAATTATATTGGTGAAGTAGTGAACATGAAAGTAAATTACAGTCACGTTCAAACCTTCGCGATTATTTTAATGGATTCTTACGTAAACGTTATTGGTTTTCGAGTAGCTATTTTTTGCTACTCTTTGTATGCATAATTACATACACGTGTACATATTTGCAATTTAAATGCTGCAACCTTTCGTGTTATTGAAGTTTCAAAAATACTAACAAGTTGTAACACTTTTTTTAATAATCTTTATAATTTTGGGAGCACTAGTCAATGCATGTTAAATTTTGATAGCTACAAATTGAAACAATTCTGCTAAGGAAAAAAAATTTTTGAATTAGTAAACGCATTAATAACGAGACCAACAATAACAAGGTTGAAATAAAACACAGTAGAACTCGTTATGTAAATAAATTCTACATCCGGTCGTTTATCCGGGTCTCCAGAGAATAACTTATCACAATGACATTTATCATTTTTTTGTATCGAGAATAAATCTGTCCTATAATAGCTCTCACGATACTTAACAATGACGTAAGCTATTTTCCATAGAATAGAAGTCTAGATGTATATTTACATTAATACGTAGTACTGCTCGAAGATTTAGTCTTGAGGCCTGAAGGCGTGACACGTATAAATAGTATTCTTTTGCTTCGCTCCAGCCGAGAATTTATAAGAGAAACACATACACGGTGTTAAAATAAAATATACAGAACTTGCAGAGTAAATAGTATTTGACAAACTGAATAAAAAACGTGTAGTAAATATGGGTAAAAACTAAATCTCGCCTAAGTTAAACCTTAACTTCGTTTGCCGCTTTAAAATCGTTTATGGCTGACCACGTGTTCGAACTAAACTATAACTAATAGTATAAGTATATCAATTGACAATTTATCACCGCTTAATAAGTACCTCAAGACTGAATCGTTAGGCAATATCATAATACTTCATTATAATTTGTAAAGCGCGTAGTTTAAAGACTGTAATAATCAATTACGACTGGTTATCAATGTCACGTGCTCTATACAGAAGAAATTACGAAACTATTTTCGCAATCTTTTGTAGACGCGCGAAAAAGTTGCGAAGATTAACAATTAAAAAAAGAGAGAACGACAAAATTAAGCCACGGGCGGTGAAAGGGAAAAGGGCCATGCACAGGTGTTGCTTTCGACTTTCTGAATCGATTTTTCATGTGTGCGTTATAAGCGAACTTCATGCAGGCTAACAGATTCAGTATTGGCTCAGCTGTCACACAGAGCGGGTCGCTGTTTTATTTTATTTCTATCTCTCTTTTGCAATCGACTCATTGTCAGCCGTGTCGGTTACGTCAATGCTGCTCGACCACCCAGTGCCACGAAAAGTAAGAAATTTCCGGTTTTGAATGTATCGTGTCATCGTGATTCGTCACTTCACTTTCTCCTTGTACCAACATCGATTTTTAAACGACTGACCTGAATTTCGTCTGTCGAATCACTTTGAAAAGATATACCATCTGTCTATGTGACACGAAATGTATTCTTGATATCTTACGAATGTTCATTTCTTCTGTTTCAGAAAATTTAAGAAACATGTCTTGCCCGTTTTTGAAACGACTGTCTATGAATTACATCCGCAATTATGAGGCTTCATTGCTCACGAATTACTGTCAGTATTGTCCTGTGATGTCTCAGTCATTTAGCACACAGCCAAAGTGCAATGAGACTCAACAAATTCAGGAAGTGAGCCAGGAGATACGGAGTCAGTGTCCTTTCCTTGCTAAGGAGCATACTGCTGTGAAAGTGGCTAGTTCTGCAGTCAAGGAAGATGTTATCAATGTAGATACCACTGATCTGAAAGATGAGTCAAATTTTCCTTATGAACAATTTTTCCATGAACAAATTATGAAGAAGAAGAAGGATCACTCTTATAGAGTCTTTAAAAAAGTAAATCGACTGGCTAAAGAGTTTCCAACAGCCATGGAATATTCCTGGGGAAAGAAACCTATCACTGTTTGGTGTTCCAATGATTATTTAGGCATGTCTCGTCATCCAGCAGTGACAAAGTCCGTTCAAGAAGCTTTGGATAAGTTTGGAGCGGGTGCAGGAGGAACCAGAAACATATCTGGAAACTCCATGGGTCATGAAATGCTTGAAAAGAGACTCGCTGCCTTGCACCAAAAAGAGGCCGGCTTATTGTTCACTTCTTGTTTTGTTGCCAATGATTCCACTTTATATACTTTAGCTAAACTATTACCTGGTTGTCATATATTCTCAGATGCTGGTAACCATGCTTCCATGATTCAGGGTATAAGGAACAGTGGAGTACCAAAGCATATTTTTAGGCACAATGATGTACAACACCTTGAGGAGCTTCTCTCCAAGGTAGACAAAAATGTACCAAAAATTGTGGCATTTGAAACAGTTCATTCCATGACTGGCGATATCTGTCCTCTGGAACAAATGTGTGATGTAGCGCATAAATATGGTGCTTTAACTTTCGTGGATGAGGTCCATGCTGTTGGCTTGTATGGATACTCAGGTGCTGGAATTGGAGAAAGGGACTGGGTACTTCATAAAATGGATATTATTTCTGGTACCTTAGGCAAAGCCTTTGGCAATGTCGGTGGCTATGTCGTTAGCACGGCCAGGTTGATAGACATGATAAGAAGTTACGCTGCAGGGTTCATTTTTACAACTTCGCTACCGCCGACGGTACTCTATGGAGCTTTGACGGCAGTAGAAATTTTAGCATCTGAGGAAGGGAGGACGTTAAGGTCTAATCATCAAAGAAATGTAGCTTATATGAAAGATATTTTATTCGCGGCAGGACTTCCATTACAGCCGTCGCCGTCTCATATCATTCCGATAAAGGTACGACTCCTTCTTCTTAACTCTGTTTCCCGTATCTTTAACATTATTCTATTTAATCGTAATCACTTTACAGATCGGTGATCCATTATTATGCAGTCAGTTGGCTGACTCGTTGATAAGAGACAAAGGACATTACGTTCAAGCGATTAATTATCCAACGGTTCCGAAAGGGGAAGAAAAATTAAGGCTGGCTCCTACTCCTAGGCATACTCGATCCATGATGGACCAATTTGTGAAAGACACGCTTGACGTGTTTCATCGTTTGAATATACCGAAAGCGGAGAACAAGACCAGCGAAATGCCGCAAACGACTTTGGTTCATTGATGAACGTGTTCGATAGAAGCAAAATAAAAGCATTCTGTACTATATACGAATATTACAATTTATCCATGTACAAACGCACTAGGTTTCAGTCGCAGGTGGCAGTAAAAAAGTTACAAAAACGCTTTCTGTTTTCTTAAAGAAGATTTTAAGATTGTTTATTCTTTTACATTCTGATCTTGATTTATAATATATGTATAGATTGTTTAAGAATTGTGAATACTGTTCTGATGAACAGCCTGTATACAGATTTATTTTTACGAATATTCACAGATTGAAAAGTATTTAATGATATCGCTAAGTTGTTAAAGATGAATCAAAGTCTACTTTGATGTGAACAAAGTTTTAAATAAAGCGTTATCAAATGAATCCACAATGCTTATTTATCCGAGTCTGTCGAGGCTTAACAAAAATCGAGAATCGTGCAATCACTCTCCACGACGATCTTCTGAGTGACGTAACTTCATGATTCGTAAAATCATCTTATCATCATGATCATTCGAATTTCAAGCTCACAGCTGATAGATCCGCCGCGCATGCGTACAAATTTGCGTCTAACAAAGCATTGTAAGCATTGACTGTCATCTGCACTTTAATCCCTTGCAGCTCAAAACGTTTTACTCATATAGAAACATTATACTATTTTATACAGAGACTCTAAACCGTGAAACAATGCTTTGAAGGTCACAGAGAATGTCATCAAGAAGATTTGCATTTTCGAAACGAGTATAATGCGCGAGTTCTACTGAAATGTCGATTGCACAGTGAAAAACAGGTTAGAATGAGGAACATCGTTAACGTTTTGAAAATGTTTTTCGCCTTCTTCTACGACTATGCTCGTGGATTGTCCTACACGGTCACAACTATACTGGTTCTGGGGTATTGCTTGCATCCAGCCAGATTTGCCTCTCACTATACTTTCATCAAAACAGAGGATATCTATGATGAGATGGAGAGGTCCTATCCAGCTAAGGATAACTCCTGCACAATCAGTATACACTCTAGGAAGTCTTCTCAGTTACTATATCCGGAGGAACATCCTAGAGAGGATCCTGTAGCTATGGCCAGACGTTTGAGTATTCTACCAGGCGGACAATGGAAACCCTTAAACTGTCATTCTCTGTTCAACGTGGCCATCATACTGCCCTATAGAAACCGTCAGACTCAGCTAGCTGTTTTCATGAACTATATTCACCCCTTCCTGCAAGCTCAGAATCTGGACTATAGAATATTTGTGATAGAACAAAGCCCCATGAGAGAGTTCAATCGCGCTAAACTCTTCAATGTGGGATATGCGGAGGCTGCCAAGGTGAACGACTTTCACTGCTTCATCTTTCAAGATGTGGATTTGATACCTCAGAACCCTGAAAATATTTATGCCTGCACCAAAATGCCTAGGCACATGAGCTCCAGTATCAATACGTTTCGTTATAATCTACCTTACACCGGTTTATTCGGAGGAGCCATTGCTCTCACTCGTAAACAGTTTGAAAGAGTAAATGGATTCTCTAATGTTTTTTATGGATGGGGTGGAGAAGATGATGATTTCTACAGCCGTTTACAGTCTAAAGGCTTTCAGGTATATTATTCTTGTTAATTGTTTGATGAAAGGTTTATTGTATTGGGAAATAACTGAAACTTTGTCTTGGATCTTAGGTCACCCGTTTTGGGCCTGATGTTGCTCAGTATTACATGTTAAATCATAAGAAAGAATCTCCGAGCAGTACAAGATTCGAGAACTTAGAGAACAGTGCTAAAAGGTATGATACAGATGGGATTAGTAATTTGGAGTACAGAGTCCTGAATCATCAATTAAGGCCGCTATACTCATGGATTTTAGCAGATGTTTAGTCTTTGTATCATTTCTTTTTTCACTTTGTTTATTGTTCCGCATATAAGTGTAAGTATATAAGAATATTTATTGCCATTTATTTGGTTTAGCGATAACGAACCCGATATTGTGAAGTATTATTTGAAATTAAATTTCATGACGATAGATTTTATAAAATTTTCATTGCAAAATGTAGAAGCAGTTGCGGATTGTATAAATTTTCTAATAGAACGAGGATGAAATAGTTGTAAAGAACTTTTCACGTGATCTCATGCGAAATACGGGGGAGCGTAGATTCTGTAAAGTTTCTTTTCTAAGAAAAATGAATGGCACTATACCAAAGATATTACTATGATAAGTTTATTTGGTGCTGTAACTGCAAGTACTCATGAGCATTTATGTATGAATTTTTTTATTGATAATTTGCTGACTGTTATAAGATCTGCCTAGAATAGAAGATTTAAATTAAACACCAAGTCATATCGATTATCTGAAGTTTGATAATAAGTGTATGCATATTCTAATTATGTTCCTAACCTGTATCAACGTGAAACTCGTGTTTTGTAAAGTCAAGCGCAGGTTTAATAGTACAAACGTTCATTCTATGAATAGAAAGTTGTAGTTCGTTCGTCTAGCGATACTTGCCGAAAAATCAAAGTATTAATAATAACCGTGTCAATTTTACCCTGACATATTGATTAACTTAGTTCGATACTCAACAATTTTTTAGTACTATATTTATATTGACTGAAAGAACAAACGTATTACCGTAATCATGACATTATTTTCGATGGCGATGTGAACAAAAAAAGTATGTAACTACTATAAAGTTAAGGCTGTATAATGGTGAACGCCAAATGTAGTTGAAAAATCTATGTACTGATTGTAATTGATTCGAGTACTCTTAATGTGATAAAAGTATACAAAAAAATAGTTCCACGCAAAACGGAAACTCCAAGTTCAAACTCTGAATCATCGAAAATTATGCTTCAATTATGCGTGTAAGTACAACTGTTTAGATACGAACGAGAGTGTATATGTTAAGTATGCGTATGACAAATATGCAACAGTGAAATAAATGTAAATGTCGACCACTTCAAAGTATGTACATGATTTACAGTAGGTGTTCCTTGACTGTGTAGTATAATGTTTATTTGTAGACACATTCGAATTTTACAAAGAAAAGTATAGTGTTCTATATAACGTTTTTTAATCTTCTACCATCTCTTTTTTTATGCAAAAAAATGAAACAAAACGGCAAGAGAATTTCAATGTCACAAAAACGTACACGTATGTATTGCAAGCAATAATGCCGCGTATATTTTTTATTACCATCTTGGAACCTATCACTTATTACATGGGTTTTGCATGTGTAATTAAAAAAATAATGATAAGGCGTACGAATGACTGTAGAAATGTGTATGTATAGCGAAGAATGTGTGGTTTCCAAAAATACGACATAAATCATGGTAAAAAGAAAGATCGACATATACAGGATGAGTTGCGTGTTAATAATTCAAATTCAAAATATCTTGGTTGCCTTCGGTGATATAACAAAATTTGCATACATTCTTTGTGTATCACCGAACATAACAGAAATATTTTAATTCATCTTCTAACGACTCATCCTATATACATAGGCGTATAAATATAATTCTTCCTCTCACCCTCATTCATTTTCTCTCTCACTCTCTCTCTCTCTCTCTCTTTCGCACTATATATATATATGTATATGTATATGTAACGTGAAGTCCGAGGAGATATAATTACATTATAAAGGAATTACGAAATTTAATGCAAATCGTTACAATATAATAAATATATGATGCACCAGTGATGAGTTTAGTTGCACTGGGTCATAATTCAAGTGTATAAGGTTGATTTTCTCTCACGGAAGCATCATGAAATTCGAATAAAACGACAGAAAATGAACTAAAAATACCCAACGCCAAATCAATCGTTTAAATTCACCTTTACGCGGACATTTCGTGATGCTTCACTTCACTCCTGAAATATGAAAAGTACTGCATTGTGCACACATTGTTAGACGAGAATTGCTTAACGTGATCATCTCTGAACTATCTCGTTACTGGTACTTGTATACATAGCATATTCTTGGGTATTCATTGTACATTTACATGTATAAAAAAAAAGGAAACGATTAAGAAGTAGTTCTCATCTAATAAACGTTTCCTCGATAAAGCTCTAAAACAACGCGAACGTCTTTAAAATATTATAAGAGACGCCTTACTAGAGATTTAACGTAAAAAAAGTATCGTGTGCGAACTACCAATTTATTACCTCTCAAGGATCTAGGAGCGACAAGAAACGTAGTGTCGGGAAAATATAAAGACATGAAAGAATATACTAATATATTCCCAAGAATCGTGTATCACCGTCCAATTACCAGTACGTAACCAGCATACTATTCCAATAATACGCGTACTATGCAGAGCTGGAAGGTTCACGTGCAAGACGGCACAGGGGCAAGAAGGATACACCGCACGCTCCGCCTTTGCTGCTTTTCAAATGTGGTGCTATGCAACAGTTAGTAGATGTGACCGTTTCGGCCAATAAAGAAAATCAGTGTATAGTAACGGCCACGATATTCTGAGGTCGTAAATTAAAGCATCAAGAAGCGGTGCCGATTGATGTCGCGGCACTCAGGGCTGTGTACTGCGTTCTGTTTTCGGGCACCGTACAATAAAAGAGCGATGCCTTAGGATCAATGGTATTCGTAAATCAATAAATCTTAATTATTATTTGGATTATTTAGAATTTTTTCCTATATGCAAATAACCATTGATATTCCATAAAATTCATTTTAACTGCGAAGCTAAAGTACATTGACACCCTCTTAACATTTCTTTGTACGGCACTGGCCGGAGTTTCAGGTCCTTATCCCCCCATTTATCACCAAAACTGTTGTTTCGGCGATCGGATTTCATGTACTTTGACGACTGACTGATTTTACGACCTCAGAATATCGTGGCCGCGACTGTACTCTGTTTTTATGATTGTGTCCGACTAGGTAGGCCTATTTACACTTCACCAATCAGACCCGTATGTATTCCTTCCGCACACCAACTTTCCAGCTCCGTACAGTATTACGCAGAGATGACAAGTTGGCTAGCTTAAGGAATGCGGGTCTAATTGGTTAATAATGAAATAGGTCCACCTTCTCTTACACAATCATAAAAACAGAGCATACGCATTATCCTTATTGGCCGTAACGATCATTTCTATTAATCGGATCATATAGCACCGTATTTCGAAAGCATCAAAGGCGGAGTGAGCAAAGTATCTTTCCTGCCCGTGTGCCGCCCCGTTACCCAACTTGTCATCTCTGTACAGTACATACTTATTCGTCTATGGAAAATCGAGTACAAGTACTTATGTATATATAAAATCTATGTTCAACGGATTATGTGTCGGACAGTTCCTGATACCGTGCGTACATCATCTTCTTTACGCAATCTTTATACGTATCCCCGGGTAACGCACTATACGACGATGATTTCGCCCCTAAACCAGCCGTAGGAACTCTTCTCTCTGCTTCTATGATACTTGTTCTACCTTGGTTGGATTTACCGAGTCCCATGCCTTCACTCCACCCCATCTTTTGTAAAAGTTTATTGCCAACATTGTCAGAACCGATACCAGCCCTCGTGGGTTCCTCATACGTAACTGGCATTTCCTCGACTCTAGTCTTCAAGTATTTCTCTTTGAGCTTGTTCGGTTGCGGAGGTTCCGGTTCACCGTACTTTGCTCTTCTCTCTTTAGCTCTGTCCCTATATTTGTTGTTCCTCTGCTGTGGATCGTTCGGATCCAAGCCCCGAACCTGATACCAATTCTCCAAATTTTGCTTGTGGAGGTCGGACAACTGTTGATGTCGGAGTAACGCCTCTTTGCTTGGGAACTGTCGTTTGCACAACAAGCACGCCAATTTACTCCAATCCGTGTGTTGCCTCTCCTCCTGTTGCACGTCCTCTATTTCCTCTTCAGTGTCGCTACCGCCACCATAAGCGGCGACCAATCCGTTATTTCCGCTCTGGTCTTCGTCCTCGTGATAAGTGGTCGCCAGAGACTTCTTCTCTAAAATGGCGTAGCCCGCGTCCGCGGCCCCGCTTCCGACACCTTGATTGCCATCACCACCAGCATACTCGGAGTTCCAATTGCTCTTCGCGTTCTCTTTCTTCTGGTTCAACGTTTTTGCCCAACGTTCCATATCTTTCGCGATCTTCTTCGCTACCTTCACCTTGTCCTGTTTACTATCTTTCTTCTTGCTCTCGTCTTCCTTCGATGCTTCTTGATTCGTGGCTGTCACCGACGAGGTTGTCGCTTGATTGCTGACCGTCACTGTTGAGTCCGTGTTGCTAGCCGTGGCAGTTATCGTGCTAGTCGTGGTTCCTGATGCTTGCGACACGGTTGTAGGAGTCTGTAAATACCAAACAAATATAAAGAATTTCTTAATACTGATTAATCCATGTGTGAATCATGTATATTGAATTTAATTACCTTTGCTGGTTGATATGAGAATGATTCAGCATCCCAATAGAGGAACTGTTGTGTATGACTATTGTAATAATATTGCGAATTAGGATCGTAATACAATCCTGTACTCGGATCGTAATAGTAGCCCGACGACTCGTCGTAGTGATAGGTGCTGACATCTGGTACGGCTGTAACAAACACAAACGTGTCGTTAAGATACCTTTTCAAGAAACCGCCAGACCGTATATGTCACTGAAACTCACAGTAGACTTTGCCATCGCTACCATGAGCAGGCACTCTTCCGCTAGCTAACGTGGTGCTAGTCGGTGCCGTAGGTGTAGGTCTGTTCTTCATTTCATCGGCATCTCCCAATTTCCTGGACGCTTGTAATTGTTGTATAGCGGATTGCGCGACAGCCGCGGCCGCATTCACTCTATCAGTCTGATTCAAAGATGGCAGAGTGATCGCAGAACCCTGCATTATTTGATTCTGATAGTATTGCGTGTAATACTGAAGATAGTGAGCTTTCTGCGCTGGCGTCTTAGCGTATAAGTTGGCACTGTACTCTGCCAATTGAGCAACATCGTCCAAAGTGTATCTCTGCGGTTGGTTATCGTTCGCCTTCCATGTATTGGTGTTGTTTATTTGGTGGAGCTTGCAATACGTGATCTCCACTTTCCTACCGTCCACCACCAAACCTTGTTTCGTCAGGGCCGTGTGTAGATACATGGCATCTACTACGTTGCCCATTTCCAAGTAACAAACTCCTCTCGACGTGTTCGTCAGCGAATCGCGACCGATACGGATACTTCGTATTGGCATCGATGATAGACTTTTCATCGCTTGCAACACCGAATCCTCGGTGGTTAAGACGTCTAAACCTCGAAGAAGAACGGTGTTCGTAGGATGAGGACTGATTTCATCGCTACCCTCTCCACCTTCTTCGCTTTCAGCTCGCGAGGCGGAACACTTAAAGCATGTCTCGCGCCTTTTGAAATTGTGTGCACCACACTGCAAAAGAATAGTATACAGATAATCATGTTTTTGCGCTGTTTCAATTAATTTCCAATCAAGCGACATAGTTTTTTTGGAGGCTCACCTTAACGCAATGCCAATCCTGCGTGTTCTTTGCTGGTGGCTTATCTACATGGCAATCTTTTGGTATACTGTACTGCATCAAGGCACGATATTGGTCCTGCAGCATCAGTACTCCCTGAAACAGAGAATTTCAGTGTTATCCCGTCCAACATCCTCCCAAAGCCTCTGTTTATCCCGGTAAACTTCCTTCTTGGTTGACGAAATTATAGTTCTCTACTTCATAGCTTTCCGTCTCGAATGAACAGTAAAGAAAATGTCGTGGTCTTATATATATATAATGTAACGTGGGCCATTCCACACGGCTTGCGGACCAACTATAATTATATATATGTATATATACATGCGCGATAATAGTTTTTTGACTGACAATCGAATCGAATTGTATTCGTGGAAACAAGCAAACGTACAATGATCGCTTGCAAATCATCTATACACGGTGAATATGGTACAAAATAAAGGTCGTGCAGAGAGAACATTGTCATTCTTTCTCAAATGCTTCTGTACTATCTGTAGTAATTAAGCATCTCTGAGAATTTTAACTGAAACAGAAGCGGTCTAAAACAATAGAAAATAGCAAACTGTGTGTGATTCGTACAAATAAACTGTCATGCCGGGCGATATACAGGGTGTAAAGTTAAGAGCGTTACAGTCTAACACGTACAGAACCAAGCAAGGTACCAAATTTCTGATTGCTATGAACTTGAGAGGCACGACGTTACAGAGTGAACTTCTGTGTACAAATCAACTCTGTCGCTATATGTCCCTGTCTATACCAATGAATCCATAGAAAACTGAAGCTTCACACTTTGCTCGGTCTCTCAAAAAGGTGTTAGCGTGTAACGCATTTAGCTGTACACCTTGCACGTATGCATTGTACGTAAGGTGATATAAGACGATTGGAATGACCCTCCTCCGATCTTCATTGTTAGTCCACAAACTTTTCTGATAGATAGAGGATAGGTAAAAAAGCACGCGTCGCGGCCCTTTTCGCTAGTGACTTTATAATCCGATAATACAGACGGAATTGCGAGCGAGTTAAGAGAAAAAGTCTGCAAAGTATATGTATGTATGTATGTATGTGGGGACTCCTAGATAAAAAGTAATTAGGTACGGTAGATTGAAGTAGCCTTTTTTTGGTAAGATGCACAGCCATGGCCATGGGGAAGGCCAGGGGGCTGCGTTACCGTGCCTTAGCCGCCACGGGGCGTCGGTTGGCACGCGTACAACGCATCGGTTGGGTATCTGGACTGAACTTCTTTCTACCTGTTTCATCTCCATCCACCGTGCGGCCTCCTGAGTCGCGTTAAACTCGACGAATGCAAAACCTCGCGAAGCACCTATACAGAGCAAATACACACATATCCAAAGTTAATCCACGTTTTGCCTGGGGTCTCTACTCTGAGAGGGCAGGCAATCACAGCACCAACCATTGACAGACTGACTCTGACTGTTTCGAACGAAGTGTTACTTTTTACTTTTTTCTTCGCTTCGTCGCTTGCTTTTTCTCATTTTCCATTTGCCTAAAGCTCAGCGGAACGAAATTCACTGACGATTTTTCACTATCGTACTCTTATTATTTTTTTTTCACGCGAATTAATAGCAATGCATGTGTCAGACCTACCAAAATTTTCTTAGACTCCCTTGCTTTTTTCTTTCTTTCTTTTTGGTCAACTGATTGGAGGAACGAGAGCAAAGACAAACAAACTTCCTTGCAATAGAGTTTCTGTGTGCTCGGTGAAAAAGATATGGTGAAATCGTGAATCAGGTGATTGGACAGGTCGAGAAAAAATGCATAATTTTTTTTTCGAACGGTGCTGCCAGCCGTACATCTGTTATAGGCACAGCGCCTAGTTTACGATTTCATTACATTTCTTTCACCGAGTATGCGTTTGTTACTAATCTGAATAACATTAAAAAAAAATAATACAACCAAAATTGCAACCTGCATTAGATTACAGCTATGGAACTTGTCAAAGAGGGTCATGTATACCATGTAATAGAATAGAATAAATTATGATAAACATCTTAGATGTTATTTTGAAAATAGTTTGATCTTATACAGCTGGTTGGTAGATTTAGAGGATTTAAAGTTTTGTAATCAATACTTTAATAGTTTATCACCCCTATAAGGTGAACAATGATGATCTGATTTCCCTCAAAATATTCTTCCTGCATTTATTACAGACTTACCTTCTTCCAAGAGTATAAAATGAGTAAATGATTCATATTTGAGAATGATTATACTGATTGTACTGTTTCAACAATTTTGGGGTATGCATGATTGGTTGGCAGACATAATACTAATGGTAGTTTCTATGCAGTATGATTTACAGAAAAAAAAAACTGTTTGAAATTCTTTTTTTTACTCACAAAGCCACGTATTACTGTGTTGAACATACTTAATGAAATTTCAAACAATTTTTTCAATGACCATTACATTTAAAGGAACGCAACAATGACTTAATCTACATAAATCTAATGTAAACCTGCTGAGGTAAAAAGCGGTAGTCTCTAGATCACAGTAGATGGAAGGGAAGTGTTTGAAGTCAGAGAAATAATGATAATTACCTGTATCCTTTTTACGAATCAGCCTGATGTCCTTGGGCATGAGACCACAGTTGAGGATGTCTTGCCGCACCTGTGATACACACATCATAATAATAACAGTGATGCATGCGTGCAATTGCTGGTTCACGAGTGGCCAATTATGTTGGGCCGCTAAGTTGACAACCTACGTCATTTTCTGTAATGTGCTGAGCAAGCCCGCGAATCATTATGGTGTTGTTCGGAGATTGAGATTTGTAGTGGATGCCTTCCATGGACGAACCATAGGTACGTCCATGGTCGTGCTCAAAGTCCATACTCTCACGGCTGTGATCGTCATCGCGATCCCGATCTCTATCCTCACGTTTCCCCCTACGGTCCCTATCTCTATCTCTATCTCTGTCTCTCCTGGAGCGATCTCTATCTCTATCGCGATCACGATCCCGATCTCTGTCTCTTTCTACAGAATCTCTGTCTCTTTGTCTTCCATAACGATCCTCTCTGTCTCTATAGCTACGATCTCTGTCATCTCTGCTACGATCCCTCCTGTCTCTCGAACGATCTCTTTCCCGATCTCTGTCTCTTCCACGATGATTTCTGTAGTCTGGACTCCGATGGTCTCTGTCTCTGTGATCATTGTCACGGTGTTCTACATAATCTGGCGATCTGCTACTTCCATAATCATTGCGATAGTCATAGTCTGAATTATGTCCTCTTCTCTCAGGCCCATAACCTGGCTCCCACGGATCAATGTTGTTACTGTACATGCTGTCCATGCATTTAAGTAATTTCTGAAACATTTCATTATATTCTAGTTAGTTTCATTTAAAATGGAATAAATCAACTTGTTAAGTACTTCATACTTTAAAAGATTAAATATAATAGGCAGAAGAAACATATGGGGCAAACGTATGCAGATACAGTCTATAAGAATTTAAAATTGAATTAAAGGTCTGAGAAAAGCACATTATTTAATTAACACCTCTCACTTTATATAGTCTCACATAAGACATAGCAATAATCAAACATTACATTAAACATAACATGAATGTAGAAGTGAATAAATATCAGATATATATATATATAAAAAAAATATCCATATAGAGTTAATGCTCCCCATTCGTATTTCAGCATCCATGTACCAAAACATCATCCAATGTACAAACTCCTTAAAAAAATAAAATTTCAAAAAACAAGATAAAGACACATTTTCTGTGCGCATAGAAAATTAGCGTGACAGATTTCGTTCGAATTTCTGAAACACGTAATTTTACGACCAAATAATGTAGTAGTTCTTAACAAATCATATAATCCCGTGAACATTGCTAAAGAGTACAAAAACGAATTGTGAAGTGTTGGAAGAAGAAGAAAAGTGAAAACTACAAGCACAAAAGGACTGAACATAAAATCTTGATCCGTAACGGCGAACAAGAAACATCGTGCGGTTGATTATTGCAGAGAGTTATCGAAACCTGTAATCTTTTCATAGATATATAGTATATTTATAGTAGAATGATCTTTCGTGAGGCAATACGATTAATTTTTACTCACTTTAACCCGGAATTCTTGCAGTCAGACGAAAATTAGCGTGATGCGCACAATGGCGTGGTTGTGCCTCTCGTTCCTTCCATACAATATGGCGGCGTCTCTGCAGGACAGGCCCATTACGTGGTCCATGGACGTGTGTATTATATATCTAGAAATTTTAACAAGATGGCGCTTCGAAGAGTTCCGCAATTAAGACCGAATTTAAAATTAACAAGTAGAGACTCGTTAAAATCCAATCTCTTAAAGTTTTAATTGAAATTATTTCCCTGTGTTTATTTTGCAGAAATGTTTTGAAGATTGTGTCTTAAAGAGTATTCTTTCTCGACCTGCTTTAAGAGTACTTTGGGAATTTTTTCTTAAAAACTAAACATCATATTTTTATGAAACTGCAAATTTATTCGTATACATTTGTACTAAAATTCGTGAATTTTTGTAAATTGTTATTATTTAGACTATAGTAATTATTCACCGAGAAAGTAAATAGGTTGGAAAAATTCTTCTCGGAAGAGTCAATCTAAAAATTTAGTTTTAGTTTTAGGTAGAATATCAAGTTGGAAGACGACAATCTAGGTCTAGAATTTGAAGTACAAAAAATTTGGTTCTATTCCCTTGTCTTCACTTTGATGAATTGTTTTCCATAGATGGCGTTGCACGTACTTCGTAATTAACGTTACATTTGAAATTCAAAATGTAGAAGTTTCAAAGATGGCGCTTCGACGCGTTCGTAATCATTACTGAACTTAAAAATTCAACGGTAGATATTCTAAAGGAATTTCATAATGGCACGTAATTATTAGCAAACTTCTAATTCAAAAACAAAAATTGTTAGAAGTTTTGAGGTTTTAAAGTTCTTCGCTTTTGTAAAGTTTAACTTAGACACCGTTCTTACAGAAGTACGTTTTTCAGCATACTTATATCGTTCAATAACTATTATATCTGCTAAAATTATAGCAACATGTTTCTATTTACAATTCAACTCTACAGATTTGAAAATAAACAACGTTATTGTCCGTTTTAATTATTGTAAAATCAGCAAAAGGTAAAACATAAGTTTAGGTTTTTTTCATTGGAGTCACTCTGAAGGATGGGCTTCCAGGAAATGTCTCTTCCTATATTTCCCAACGAATTATAGTCATTTAAGGTGAAATATTATTACTATTACTATCTTTCATTACTATCTCTGGAAACTATCTTTGTAATACAAATTTCATGGTTGACCATGAATTTAAATTCAAACCCAGATGGGCGAGTTTTCAAGAAAATGAACGTCAGGTGGCAGCACCGTGTCAATCCGATCTCCCGCGTCGCGACGTTAAAATTGAAACAAGTCGTGTGAGATGATGTGCGCTATCGAATAAATCAAAGTTTCGTATTGTTTTATATTTTACCGTCGATTTGTCTAATATACATCTTCGACATAAAATGCACGGCATCATTAAAAAATAGTGCCTTTATTTCTCTTTTTTATCGCTTCTACAATGAACTATTGTTTAAAACCATCGTTTCCTTTGTTGGTTAATCCACTTGCAACGTGACACCAAATTCCTTATGGAAGATTAATTTTGGAACCTTGTGATCTTTATTCTGAACACTATTGTCATTTTTGTTAATAGAAGAGTGTTTTACAGCAAAATTACGATAGTGAGTAAGAATATCGTCAACAATGTGGCAACAATCATTCGAAACTTTTGACGATCATGTTCGTCGAGGAGATGAAAGATAACACGATCAGGACATGCTTCTATATACATCGAATATTGCACTTTGCATGAAGATATAACGATTGCTGTGCAACGCAAAGAAATATAACCTCAAATTCATGTTCTCGATTTAAAAAAAAACGGCACAGAACATCCTTTACAGGTTATCGAAGGCATAGGAAAAAGTGATCGAGCGTTCGACGTGATCGTTTTCGGAAACCGTGAAAGTTCCAGGGAAATGCATAACGTGGTCACGTTATTCGGTAAGTGCGTAAATGTTTTTTATAGTATTAGCTCACAAAAATGTCCAAATAATTATTTCAATCGTTCCGTTTCGAACTGGAAACGTGAAGTTAATTATATCCAATCTTTATCGTAGCGTTGTACATACGTTCGATTTGTTTTTAACGATCGAAGTCGTGGAACGAGTGATCGGAATTCAAAATTGCGTTGTTTCTACCTGAAAGCAGGTGAATTTAGCAAATTGTTTTTCGAAGGTACAAACTGTGTTGGAATGATTTTTTGTATACTTATAGGTGTACATTCTAAATTGTTCGAAATATAATTTTTATCAGGATATGTTCAAAAATATTACGCAATGTATATCACCAAAATGGGACCATTCACTGCAAAAAAATCTTTTTATAATATCTTGAGCAACATTAATCCTTCAATAAAATAGCGTAGACAGGTATCAATCTGCCTCACTTAATTCTTTAAATTTTAATTTAAAACAAAAATTATAAACGTGGTGTTCTGTCTACTTGACCTTAAGTGACCTTGAAACCCAATATTTCGTGCCTCTACTAACGGAATAAGAATTGTATTATGAAGTTACTTCCAATTTTACCAATCGTGTATTTATAAAAAGCTATTCTACCGTGTCTGACAATACACAGAATTTTCCACTGTGGCAACGTGTTAACTCGTTATTCAGACATCCTGTGTATTCTGTACATCATGCATGAGTAAACTGCGGATATTTTTGCAATTTAACATATTGAAACGCGTGAAAGGTAGTACACGTTCAATAACGCAAAACAAAATAAAAGGTGCATTATTTGAACGTTTAAAGGAGACAATACAGTTTGGTCAATGTTTAGATTCTTTAATTACACTAATAGAACAAATATCGGAGTGTAAAATATATATTTGCATAAACGTTCGTAGTCTGTACACGAGTGTTTCGATTCGGTCGAGGTATCGCGGGCAGGGATTTCGATTGGGAGTTTCCAGGAATAGGCGGAATTTTTAGCAAAATTTTCGCCCGTATAACAAGTGCCCGCGAAAGGGGTTAAACCCGGGTAAACAGCTCGGTCCCCGCCCACCTCTGGCTCGCGAGAATTCGGCTGAACTCGGCCATCATCGGGGGGTGGTCGGTGGTTGTTGCTGCTGCACGGGTTACGCGCATCAGTGCCGGATGAAGGGTACCTCGACCTTTTTGCATCCCATAAATTTACCCTCGCTGCAGCCAGCTTCAGCTTACTACCCCCCAGCTGCATCCGAAATTTTTCTTCCACCGGTGAAAAATATGCGAACGGACTTTTTTTAATAAAAGGGATTTGGGATGATACGTGGTCTTTAATCAAGAATTATTAGTACCAAGAAAGTAAAATTGTAAAATATTCTTTGAGTATTGAATGAAGCTGTTAGAATTATTGGTTTTGTAGGGTGTTCGTATGATTAGCCTGAAAATATTATATAAAATATAGAATCAAAATTTTAGGTAGTAGAGGTAAGTTGAGTATATAGGGTGTATCAGAATTGTAGGTAAAGACTTGCATAATTGGTAGAAGTTACAAAAGGAAACCTACGATCATTACACGTGAGTTCTATGTCAGATGAGTCCTGTCCTATAATTTAGAAACTAATAATATACGTACTAAATTAATAACATTCAGAATGAAGTATAATTAACTAACCCTTTACAGTTTGAATTATTTTCGCCTTCATTTTGCTGAAATCGTTTGAATAAGTCCAATGAAGAATAATCGAGCTAGAAACCAGCTGACAGCTCTCAAAGACACAATACTTCGATAATCTCCCTCTCTTTTTCTCTCTTGAGTTAACAAACATTACATACTTCTCCGCTGAGTCTCCGTTTTGGCAGCCTGTACTTGGTAAAACTACTAAAAATGTGACGTGGTCTATGGTGGATGATCTTCTAACGAAAGGACAGTGGCGAACGCGTTAACGAAGAACAATCGAGGTTCGAGGTGAGGATACTTTCCAGTTCTTCGAGCAGGCTATGGTGACGGCGGTGTAACCGGCTTATCAGTGGCTCGATAACGCTGCGTCCAATGTTAAATCAGGAAGCAGAGTTTGAAGGGGGCCGACCCGACCGACGCCAGCATGCTATGCCAGGGTTACCGCGTCCTGGTGTTGGTGCCTGCACCCTGTTCGTGCTCGCCGGGCTTCGTGGAGGTCCGCAGCTTTACCTGGGGAACGGGTGAAAGAGTACGGCGTACGTCGGAGGGAAAAGGAGGACCCGTGCAACGTTCTCCGCGTGACGGAGGTCGAGAAACGACCAAGAAGAGGGAGGAACGATAAAACGAGCGAGGAAAGAGAAACGTTCTTAGAGTCTTAGACGAGGAGGGAGCCTGGGTACGGGGTGTGGTGGAGGCTGAATTAACGAGGGAAATCGGAAAAAGGAGAACAATCGGTGGTGAAAGAGAGCCGAGGAGAGAGATGGAGAACGTTTCAAGCATCAAGAGAAAGAAAGGGGAGCGAGAGAAGGTTGGAAGGGCAAACATGGCGTGCGAAGAGAGAGCAGGGAGGGGATGAAGTATAAAGAGAAAGAAGAAGACAGGGGTGCATGAAGAGAGAGGAAAACGACAGAGAGTGAGCAGAGAGAGGGATAAAGTATCGAGAGAAGGATGGAAGGGCAGGCGGGATGTGTGAAGAGAGAGAAAAAGGACGAGGACGGCAGAAAGAGGGATGAAGTATGAAGAGAAAGAAGAGGATGAAAGCAGTGAAGAAGGGGTTAAAATGCCAAGAGAAAGAAAAGGATAGACATATCTGGTGAGGGTTGGCGTATCAAGAGAAGGAAAAGGACGAATGCACCGAAGAGAGCTATGCAGTATCAAGAGAGAGCATTGAACAGTGGGTTGAAGCACCAAGAGAAAGAAAAGAACAGCTGCGCCAGAAAGCGGTGCGAATGAACAAGAGATGAGAAGGATAGATATATTAGAAAAGGGGTGGAGTACCAAGAGAAAGAAAAATATGGAGATATCGGAAAAGGAGATGGATCGTCGAGAGAACTAAACGGTCGAAGGTGCGAGCGAGTTGGAATTTTGCGAGGAAGAAAAAGAGGTACCACAAAAAAATACTATATTAATAAATTAATATAAAACAGAGAAAGGAAGGCATTAGATGAACAGAAAATAAAAGGAAAAGGTAAAAATACAGGTGGCGTGAAAGCAAAGTGGTAATCCTATAAATAAAAGTGAAATATCAGGATAGAATATCAGACAGAATGAGGCTAGGTGGTTGAAACAACAACAGAAGCAAAAGAGTAAGCCAGAAGCGTCAAGAGAGAAAGACAGTAAAGAGGAATCAAATCGAAGTCGTACTAAGTAGCTAGTCGAAGCAGGACAGGGGGGGTGAAATACCAAGAGAAAAAAAAGAACAGCGATACCGGAACGAGACTCCGAACAAACAAGCGAGAGAACGACAGAAACATCAGACAAGGATTCGATCATCGAAAGACAAAAAAAAAACACAAACTTATTAGAAAGAAATATCTGTTAATAAAGCTGTATAAAAAAGAGCAAAGTAACAATCTCACAAATAAACCTAACGCATCAGTAGACAGACACTGACAAGAACAAATATCGAATAACAAAGGGTATCTGCTCGAACGAACAATACCGCTCGAGAGTGAGGAAGACAGCGTATCAAGAGACAGCAAAGAGAAGGCAAATCGAAGTAATATCGAATAGCCGGAACGAGGGTAAGGGGGTTGAAATAACAAGAGAACGAACGGGGAGTGAGCGGAAGAGAGAAAACAGGCTCGCGTTGAAAAAGAGCGAGAAAGAGAGGCATGGAGGAAGGGTAGCGCGTGCAGCGAGGGTGAGAGAGACGGGAGAGCGGTGCGACGGGGTTGCAAAAAGCAGAGAGAAAGGGAGGTTTCGTGCGCAACCGGTACGACGCAGACGGCTCGTCTATATACTTGGTTCAACGACCACCGCCCTGGTCTCGTCCAACCCCGAAGTAGCGGCTGCAGAGGGGGTGGTAGACACTCCGGTTGCAAAGGGGGTGGCCGAAGTGGGGTGTAGAGGGTGTCGAGGCGGCGTCGCGCGGAACGGGCCAGTTCCGTCTCGAGTCCAGGAGTAGAAGAGCTACTGGCTTGTCTGCTCCCTTCTTTCGCTATAGTTTCATTTCTTTCCGTTTTAGTTCATTCTTCAGTTCCGATTGATTGACACGTTGTACACATACACTCACACGTACACGCATAGAGAGAAACAGAGGACGCGCGGCACGTGCACAACTCTCGTACAATATCGCGCGCGGGCACACGCGTGGAACCATATACGCACACGTACACACACATACACTCACACACATACATGTATAAATATATATAATTATACAGAGGGAGAGAGAGAGAAAGAGAAAGAGAGAGTTTTATCAGGGAGGCGTCGGAACGTCTTCTGACACGTTCGTCACGCATAGAAAGGGAACACACGCGATAACCCGTTCCCTTTTGTGATCAACTGTTTTCGAGAGACATCCGCGTTGTCCGTTGCACGGACACACCCCCGGGACACCTACGCTAACATTTAGGTATCTGCTGGCCAGGTGTAAACGTAGTACCTGCGTCCTCTGTCCATCCCGCGTGCAACCACCGCGGCTCGATTCGATTTTCGGAACGTAATTCTCGCATTCAGGTACGTGGACTTTTTTTTTCTGTATTTTCTATGCACACCCCTCCTTTCTCCGCTCCCCACCACGAGTTGCTCCGCGAAGCGAGGAACGCGAGGGTGGCGGCGGAGAACACCCTCGGACGAGATCATCGATTTTTTGTCTTTCGTTTGCTATTTTTTTTAAGCTTCTCGTGGTACAAAGTAGTTTTGGAATCTTGCAGGTGGATTTGAAGAAATCTGAGTCTACGTTTTTTTTTTTAAGATCGTAATTGGTTGGGTTAGAGAAGGTATCGTAGTTTGCAGATGTTTGTTTAAATTTCAATTGTTCTTAAGGGTAGCCGTGAACGATATGTTTGCAATTGTGCTTGTTCATTTTAGCAGGTTCGTTATTGTTCATTTGAAAAATCGACAAACAGAAGTCACATTTTTAGTAGTTTTCTCGGTTCAGTGAAAGTTTGATATTATGTATATATACAGTATATTAACCCTTCTATTCATTTTGTATAACATATTACAGGAGTCAATAAATATATTTTTCAAACAATTATAAATATAGAAATAATAGCATTGTCTAGATCTGACAGAATAAAAGGGCCATACAGGCCAATTTAGTATTCTAAATAATGTAAATACACACGTGCAAAAGGTTTGAAAGCACTTGTGGCACTTTTTATACATATTCTATATTAATTTTTGTTTTGTAAAGAAATAATATGTAGACAACGGTAATGATGTGTAAAAAGTATAGCAGTTTCACAAATCAACCTTTCTGATAGTTGTCTGGTGTTTTTTTCTGGTAATCTGTATCGATATCACACACCGAGCTTCTAATAAATATTTTCATATTTATTTTTTTATTAAAATCCAAGATCTACCTGTCCATTGTACCAATGTGCTTAATACATAAAAATTACCGAAAATAATGAAACTTTTTATCGCTGGCATATGTGACATGTTATTTTTATATGTGACGTCAGCCTTAAATTTCATAAACTGGAATATATCTGATATTTTTAAACGCGAGAATGACCTGAATAACGATGGACAGAATTCTCGTTCGAGGGTATTTTCATTTCGTCAGTATGTTAGAAAAAATTGCATGAATATTGTTCTGTGTTCTTTATTGGTGTACAGTTATGTTACAACGTTGTCGAATCGATCAAGTGTAAACGTGAAAAATACTTTACAGTGGATGTAGCATCGATCTTCGAGAAGTAAAGAGATTAGAGCGCACTAAAGGAGCGTAACAACCTTTTAAATCAGCCTTTACGATCCGATACACCGGGAAACACCGTCTCACGTTTCTGCCGTGGAATTTGTCCATCGAGCTTATGCGAATCGAGACGATACTCTCGCGTAACCGTGTAGAGATATCGATACTTTTATTATGATTAGGAACTCTTAGATTTGTTTGTCTGTGTACGAGGAGTGGTACAAAGTTCGTTTAATTTTCTCTTGTTGTTTCAAGTATACAATTTTGATTTTGGTGGTGTGAAATTAAAAAAAGAATACCACCCATGTATGGCAATTACAGTGACAAGGATGCAGAGACTTTGGTCGATTAATTATAAACTATGAATTTTCATGTAAATATATATTATTATACTTTAATATCTATTGTATTGATATAACGAAAAAAATGTATTTTGTCCTGCTAACTAATTCTAAGTCTGTATCATTCAGGTGTTTGAACATGTTCAATTGCATAAACATCCACAGTCGATTATAAACCCATGTCGTATAATTTCATTCAGATTATTTGTACATATTGAAAAGTATATTTATTATTTTTGCGTGTTGAAGAGAAGACGACATGTTTCAGTTTTTAAATTGAATATTTTAATAGAATGAAAAGTATGTTCTTGCACGTAGCTATAGTTTATTATACGAAGCGTTGTAGGAGATTGAAATACATTAGGTTACTTTGAGTCCAAGAGGTTAAACTCTTGCCTTGAATTCATCGCTCTTCATTCATCAGAGCACTCGATGGCCTAAACGGTACCCTCGATCACACGAGATCGTTCGAAGAATCTCAAGACAAGGGGTTAGATTGCTATAACTTCATTGATCTCTAGAGTCTGAATATGAAACGGAAATCGTGCTTGAGCAGACAGTAACCAGGTGTCAGGATGTCTGTTCTTCAGAGGATATACAGCCTTGGCCAAAAGTATTAGGCACCTTTATCATTACAATTTACTGTGAAAACTATTTCTTTGGAACCTTTCTATTATTCATCGTCCTTTGTCGGCCAGTTCAAAGGCACTTTAAAACAGTCGACAAGGTTTATTGTCAAGAGCGATTCCATAGTCTACATTTCGTGTTTCTTCTTGCTATTGGTACTCGCTGCTAACACACACCAGCTTCTTTTTAGTTTTGCTGTTACAATTTCCGAAACTAGAAAGTTTTCCTTGAAATATATCAAAAAAGAGTGAACCGAGTGACCATCGACGCAAGTTAATTATCTTTTTTAAAAACAATAATAACGTCGCAACAATGTCGCAAGATGGTGACCAGTATGCCAGTAAGAATTGTGGCAGCCATTAGGGCAACGGGTGGCCCAACAAAATATTCACAAAATTAATAAAAAATGATCGTTTTCACATTTCAATAGTTTCACTTCCTCCTAATAGAAAAATATTTTGAGGCAATTCATATTTTATGGGATGGCTGATACTTTTGGCCAAGTCTGTAGGTGGTAATATCGAGACACGATCGTTATCTGTAGAACTTCGCGGGTTTTCGAGTGACCTTTGCCCTGTTCTTGCTGGTAGCGAGTTCCAAACCGCCCCTTGTCAGCTGATTGAAATCGATAATGGTGAGCCTCGGCTCGGCGGGATGTCTGGACAGGGCTTGCACCCTGTCGAGCGGTGCCCCGGGGCTCCGGAACCTGTAGCTCCGGTTCCTGCACCCGCCGACGCCCGTTCCACTTCCACTTCCGGTCCCAAGCTGGCTCATCCGCGTGCCGCTCATCGATCGGCAACCTCCGCTCGCTGCCGGTTGCTCCTCCGCTTCCTCTTGAAAGTACCTGTGTGCCAGCCAATTCACGAAACTTCACTCAACCTACAGTCGACCCTTTCACGTGTGTTCTATAGTCTGTAACGCAAGAGCGTATACGCCATATCTACAGAGAAACAATCTGATGTATTAATTCATAATAGTGAGCTTAATCTCCTCCGTTGGTGATTATAGCAACGCATTGTATCAACGAGCAACAAAATCTTTTAACGCGTTTAATGCCACGGAGCTCACCGATGACCGCCAGTTCAAATTCAATTTAATTAAATAACTGTTTAGTATTATACATATCTGAGCGATTTTCATATTGTAACATTAATTGAATCGATAAGTTGAAGAACTGTACAAGTCCAAAATTTGTTATTTTTGTCCCCACACATTGGGACCAAGAACAGTGCCAAATAAGTACCCTATAGCCATGTTTCAAGTAGTTCCTTCAATTTAATGAGTGCAAAAGCTGTATCTGTAATAGATTTGTACTGTTTTAATAAATCTGAATTCATTCTACCAAGACATTTGTTCTTGGAAGATTATTACTGACCAACAAGGCGATGACTAATTTTTTTAATACCAAGCTGAATTTAGTTTAATTATCACTTTCTATTAAATAATTTTTACTTCAATTATGTTTAAAGCAAGTTAGTATATATTTTTTTACCAATGTGTTATTTTATAAATTTCCTGACTAAAACGTGGCATGTGTTAAAAATGGTACAAGTCCAATGGTCTTATTGTAGTTACTGAAAATGTATGAAAAAACTTGAACCATAGTTAGGCACATATGAACGTTCATCTGGATTAGCATAACCGTGTTTAAATCGAAATAGCACTATAAAATCAATGGCGTTGATGATACACGACGACTAATACTATTTTTTCAAATATCTCATAATACGGTTTTTGGACTTGTACTGTTCCTCAACTTACCGATTTAATTTAGGAACATAAAAACGCGACTGAATACCCGAATATTGTTTTCCTTTACGATTTATATTGGAAATAGTAAATGAAGGGCAGGGGAAAAAATATGGAATGTCACAAAATAGCTTCATTGGAAAAATCAATTTTTAATACTTTAGTGCATCAGTAGAGAAACAAGGTCCAACAAACGTAACTGTATTGTTCATGACATGAAGTTATACTCTAATTAGGCGACAGATAAAAAATGAGCGAAAATATAGTTGCTTTATATTATTTTAATTTTTCTTTCAACTTGAACACTGCAGAATAAAAATGGACATACCCTGTTCTTTCTCCTTACCGTTCAAATTATATTATGTCTGACTGGATATGGCTGTTGTCACTATGGCATTCAACGTGTTAAATAAAATTGTCATTACTAGATTGCGGAGCTTTATGCAATTTAATATAGTTATATACGTGAAAGATGCACATTCTGCACAGTGAGTAAAATGAAAAATAAAGTTTGTAACATCTACAGTGAAAAATATTGTTTTATTATAGTTTCATTTGGGTAACGACTTTAAAGTAAATGATATTAAGTCTTAAAATGTATATTTGCGTAAACTTCCGCAGTCTATTCATTCCTTATTATACGACAGAATTTTACCAGCCATTGCTGTATAAATACATAGTTTTCATACTTAGGGAAAACCTTCTATTTATCGTTTATCAGCAACCGTTTTATGTAAAATGTGGTACTATTGTGTGTACGTAGCAACCGTGACCAAATCGATCATCATTGTTTATTGATTGATCTTCATAGGGTTTGATAGTCTTATCGTATGAAAATAGAAAAGTATGATCAACCCATTATTTTCCAATTAGGCTCTGAGGACTCTAAAACATAGCGCTATTCTATTAATTCATTAACCGTCACTAATTCGATCATCATTGTTCACTCATTGGCCCCCACAGAGTTCGATTACAATCTTCTAGTATGAAAATAGAAACGTACGATCAACCTATTATTTCCCAGCTAAGCTCTGAGAACTCCACACGAGAAAAAAGTCTGAATAAACACAAGTGAAAGATAATTTTGTCTTCAGTGAAAGGAGCGTATTCGTGTAAATATTAATTTGATAGAATAGTGAAATGTACTCATGAATCCTGGCTAGATGAAGAGGAGCCGGTGTCCTGGAAGTCCTCGGTCTGGGCTCCCTGAGCACACGATGTCTAGTTCGAGATTGGCGTTGTCGTTTGGTCGAAGGTTGATCAGGAAGACCGGTGGGGATGAGCCCTATCAGCTTGTAATATTCCAGGAAGACACGGGCCAGATTGCGTCCCAGTCTGTAATCTGTGATCCGATAGTCAAGATGCTCGATTCACAAGCTTAATCCGAGGTATGATTACTACCGCCCTGAGGATTAACATCCAATTCATATCTTTCTTACTGTCCTCCTACGCTGGTGAAATACTTCCTTTGCAATCTCTTTGACTCTCATTCACTCGTCATTCGCTGGATTTGATACGATGAATGAGGCTATCAGCGCAATAGTATGCTAACTCACAATTTTGGGTGAATTGAGTTTTCAGCCGAAGCCACCTCTGATGTAGGTAGTAATACTCTAATTCTCTAGTGTCCTGCTTCTTTGCAGTGCTACTGTTTTTGCACTGAACACTTTGTTGATATTTTAAAACGTGGCTAATTTTATAGCTGTAATCTCAAAACAAATCTTTGGGTGTTAGACCATCATTCGGCGGATAGCCTCACATATAGTCAGTCAGTCCTTTTGAACTCTTCATAACATTTCTATATTGTAGGAGGACAAGCTACATAAAATTAGTTCGTTCCAATTGAATTTGTTAAAATTATTGGTTTATACTGTTGTTCAAATGTAGTGTTACGATACAGATGCTTGTTCTTAACAAATTGATGGATAATTTTATTCAGCTGTTCTGTATTTCTAATTTCATTTCCATCTTGTTGGAAGGCAAGTTAAAAAAAATTAGTTCGTTCCAATCGAATTTATTCGAATTACTATTTTATACTGTTGAATTTTATAATATTAAAATAAGGATATTTCCTAAACTGACAGGTTTTCACCACAGGCACCCAAATAATTTTTTTATAGAGAATGAACAGGTGCATCTATTAATATTTTGATATACATATACTGATAAATTATATTAGACAGATTTAAATGAGACACCCTCTGTATACAGGATGTTTTAAAAGTAGGACCCAAAGCAGGCTTATAATACCTATGGGACTGAATAAAAAATAGGCAACAGGTAGCCTTGTCACAGTAAGTGGTAATTTTGTCTTTGAACAAGGTTACTTTGAGTTCAAATGGGACACCTCGTATAATTTCTCTAGATTTCATAAATTCGTCCCTGAAGGGATCAGTGCACATTTCAAAGGATACATCCTTCCTCTGTGTACGGGAATATACCAGGCGTGGTCTTCCTATTGTATCCATACATCGATACCTCGATGCTATAGCATTTGACGTGTTCCTTTAGAATGGAGCACAGATAACGACGAGCGGTCCCAGATTTCTGCGAGTCCTGATTGTACATCGTGTTTCCTATTTCGTAGTCCTCAGCGTGCTGCGCCAGTAACTTCGGCAGAACTATGTATCTCTCGTACCTGAAGAGCTGGCAGTCGTAGTCAGACAGCGTCGATTTCGAATCGATTCAAAAACGAAAAATCTCCAGGGCATAGACATTATCAAACACTACTTCAAGGTTAACACTTAACACTTTGACTTCCATGTCACAAATCTGGGTAACGTTTAAATTCAGTCGTTATTTGGTTACGAATAATATTAGTAAAAATATCTATAAAGGTCTAACAGAACCAGGAAAAAACTACAAAGAATTACTGACAGCATTGTTTAACACGTTGACTGCCACGTCATCCATATATGGGTGACACTTTGATTCAACCATTATTTATTTAATCATTTCTAATATTCATAAAATTATTTACTACAGTGTAATGGTAGCTATAAAAAAATTATGAGGATTCCTAATACTCTTGATTAAAAAGATTTTAACTTACGATTATATTTCCCTTGTATAGAAATTTATAAAGTTTGTCATTATGAATCAATAGAGTGTGGCAGTTAAAGTGTTAAAAAGGGCATAATTAGAGATCACTGTCGTGTTGTATCAACATCTAGAAAGGTGTGTCGTGTTCAGTCTTTATAACGTGTTAACAGATTCACCGTGTGTTCAAGAATATTTAATTTTTTCAAGAACAATGATCAGAGTTACCTGTACACGTCGTCGTACGTGTTCCCGTAGACGAAAACTCCTGTGGCGTTCGTGTGGGCGTGTAAATCGAGCACACAGTCCAGAGGTGTTTTAGTGTTCTTGTCGAGCCTCTTCAGCATCGGTTTAATGGCCAGCAGAGCTGGATGAAGCCATTCAGAGACCTTGTTCCATGAACGATTCAGATCTGCCCCCATCACGGTTGATCTTTAACAAATTTTCTTTCTAGAATCTTCATGGATAAAAAATCATTTATAGTTAACAGGTTGACTGCTATGCTTTCTATGTATGGACACCACAAAGATTTAATTATTATTTATTTGATCATGTGTGGTGTTAACCTTTTGCATTCTTTCGTTCCAGGACACTATAAATTCCGCTTTTTAATAGTATCGTATAGTCTGCGTTTGGTCAAATAGTCAACACGTTCCGTGACGCAGTGAAAAATTCCGTGTCTGGCCAGACGCGTCAAAGTAGATTTTTATAAAATACACAGTTACGCTCGGAAATATTTAATTATTTCATGAAACACTTCCTGTGGCGTACTGTAATTGTGATATTAATTTGATTAAAAGCATAATGAGGGTTGGAACTTATTGTATTTAATTAAATTCATAGTGCGGGGCCTGGCTGACCCACGGAACGTGTTAAGCATAATCTAAACGATACAACATATTTTTATGAAGTACAGAAGGAATGCACAAGAAATGTTCGGATCAGACTAATAGAACTAGCGGACTAATTATGAAAATTACTAATATTATTGACGAAGAGGGTATAATTTGAGATTATATTCATTTTGTAAGAAAAATTCACTTTCTGTGATAGTCAAAGTGTTGAATAAGTTCGTAAAGCTAACCTATAGTTGCCAACGTAAACTCCGTCAGGGTTCATCATAGGGATTATCTTGAAGATCACGTAGCTCCGGAGAACTTGAGCTATGGGATGAGAGCTGACCAGAAAGTCCATCAGACCCTGACAGACGAAAGAGGATGGAGATTCACCGGGATGAGCCCTTGCTAGAACGACCACCACTTTTCTGGCACGTTCTTGGGCGTCCTCCAAGTTCGAGGTTATAGTAATCAGTTCGATCTTCCTCTTCTGGATGGACGTAGCCAGCGTTTCCCTTTTCGTGCAAGTTAACCTTGAACAGAGGTTATCCAGGTGTGCCAGGTAGCGGTTGTACGAGTACGGATAAGTCAGGGCGAACTGATAGACGTCTTCTTCGCGATCGAAGGAGAAGGCGAAGCTCAGGACGTAGTGGTTCTGATGTTGTGCTGATTTATAATAAAAAACCTGAAAAAAAGTATTTCCGTTTCTGATCTTGAAGATGGAGCTTTGAAAGTTGATCCCCTCCATTTCTGCGTCGCATTTCGGCTCTTTATGTTCAAAGTTGCATGAATCATTTTGAAATATACTTTTACTTATACTTCTAAATATTGTACATATTCTGAAAGCAGCAAAAGTCGACTTTACAACAATTTTAGTTTAGACAAAAAATGTCTGATTAGTATACATCCTGAGATTGACCCTGTAAGTGTTATGTGAATCTGAAAGTGTTTGTTCGTGCGGAGAACGCCCATGGACGTTCAGATAGTGTACTTATTAAACCTCGGACACCGTATGTGCGCCGGGTCATTTTGACCCATAGTAAAAGTTGAGACATATTTGTTCATTTTGAAGAAAGGTTTTGTGATAAATTTTGCTGTCACTATTTTTTAGCATTCTTTTATTATTTGCTAGAACATTATTAGACAGAACTTTGCTAGATACACTTCTTTCTTCTTTGCTGCTATACTGAATACTGACACGCAACATCCATTGAGTTTCCATCCGCTGCGACAGTGTCGATTCGTCATTGTTTATGAGACGAGTGTCGACTGTTGCAGCAGGCGAGCTACGGGACGGGTCAAAATGATCCGGCATTCGGTGTGCGAGGGTTAAATCAGCTTAGCGATCTCTAGTACGTGACGTATGGTTATTCTAAAAAGAGCACCGACAAAAAGTTGTTTCTATCCAAATCGTACCCTTAACATCTAAAGAGTGAATTTGAATGAACCCTTTTTTAACAGCCCTATATAACAAACAATTAGAGTGAAAATTGTCGGCTAAAACTCACATGGTCTCTGGGAATTCTGTGCCATTTAGGCTTGCTGCTGCTCTTCACCAACGGTGTCATTCCGTTTCGAAAGAGGCTCGCGCTCTTCGAGATGTTGACGATGTTGAAGACCACCCGTTGGTCCGCCTTCACGTTATCCACGGTGAAATTGAACCATAGACGAAGTCTGGGGTTGCAGGTGTCGGGTCGAATAAACAGATCGTACTCGAATTCGGAGATAAGGTCCACCCTGCCCAGGTTCCCGGTTTCGAAGGACGCGTCGAAGCAGATGTGACCTTTCTTAGCTTTCCCACTGTGCCCCGGCGGACGCATCACCATCTTGTTCACGTTACCCAGTCCACCCTCTGTGTCGCTATCCTCGCTATCTGCAACCATAATTTCACTCGAAATTTCAAACAACACGGAAGTGATGCGGGTGATATCTGAAACTCTGAAGGGTTGGAGGGTTTTGTAGTTTGAAGGCTCAGTAGGGTTCAGAAGCCTAAGAAATTGGAGTAGGGAGTCTCTTGGGGTATATCATAGTGGAGACCACTAGAATATGTCATCTAAGGTTATGAAGTTGGTTTGCAAAATTGTATGTAACTTTTAGAACGATTGTTACATTTACTCCTAACATTATTTGTATGTTTTTTCCTGTCATTTTAGCATATGTGACATGAAAAAGGAGACTACATTGCATTTTAAGAAATGGTCGGAAGTGGCCTGATGTGAGTGTCTGTATAGTAGAACCCCTTGTTTCAAGTATTCTAAACATGTTAATAAAACACTCTCTGATAGTGTCACTACACTTTGTTCCAAGCAAATCACTTCCAAATAGAATTATACCTTCTGTTAGGTTGTTCCATAATAAATGTCGAATTCGTGTGTGACATTCAAAATTTGAATGACGTTCACTCACTTTAAAATAAAAATTGCTAATGAAAATGAAAACCATATGAATTAATAGACTTTTGTTAATAACATACCAGTTTCCCCGTTCTTGTTTGACAGAAATCTGTGTTACCAAAGCTGACAAATTCTGCACGGCCAGAAATAGAGGTTTCTGACGAGTTTCCTTTATATTCGTTATTATACAGGATGTTTCATAACTGACCGTATGACCGAGAAGATGGTGACAAAATATACTGAAAGTATAGAATAAAATTTGTTTGTACGATCCTTTGTAAACTCATCCGTCAAGATCGAATATAATCATCTGGACATGTACCCAATGAATTTTAAAAATTATTTTTCTCGAAAACGAAGCACCGTACGATCATATAGAATCACCGCTTTCTCGACTGTACTGCCAGTTACAAAACACCATGTACAATAATAAACATACAGAAACTCCATAAGACACTAAAATTTTAACATTCATCTTTACTGCACCATTTCTGTTCATTTTAACTTCTAGAATAGCATTCAAAGTTCTCTAACAACCCTTCAGAGACACCCTGCATCATGAAACAACCCAACAGAACACTTCGATAGAAACTTTCAAATGAAGTATTTAACATCCTCATCGAATAACTCGAAACACCTCAACCACTCGTTCCGATCTATTCCGATTCTGTGAATGCTAAATGATCTGACCGGCTCTCTGATAAAGGCTGGTGTGTTCCAAAGGGTCCCTGCCCTCGCCGAGCGCCATGTTCGAGGAACAGAGAACCGATCCTCCGAGGAGAAGACGCGGGAACGGACTGATTTCAGTTCGCGGAGGCCTAATCGGCTCGGTTACCAGCCACGTGATAAAGGCAATGCGATCGTGCCGTTGGATACGGTTAATTCTCGTGTCGGTTCTCGTGCGAGGAATCTCGACGGTTCGTGATTTCGTGTGCTTTGAATCCACCCGGGGAAATCGGGAGCTCGCGTGGCTGCCACGCGTCAGAGATCTCGTTGCACGGCGATCATTTTGAACGCTCCGAGCTGCCCGTGGTCACGAGATCGTGATCCGAGGGAACCAGGTCCATTCCTTTGCTGATTCACCGTCGATTTTCCGCGCGAATAAGCGATTACAGTTCATGGATACACCGTATGCGGTTTTCATGAAATTTCATCAGCACGCACTACCCTGCGACAGCGTTGCAAGACATCGAGTCAGACTATGGAACAGTTTGTTGCAAGATAATGTTGATGCGGTCATGAGATCGTAACCCAAGGGGACTGGGTCCTTTCCTGGATCTGGATCCTGGATCTGCCTTCGATTTTGTCCACGAATAGGCGATGATAATTTATAGTATCAACTTCAATTTTTGTGAAATTTTCTGAACATACGTTCAGAGATAGCGCTGCAAGACATCGAACCAAACTGTGTATAAGTTTGTTGTAAGAAAGTGTTGAATCTAGACTCAAAGGATCCTGGTCCCTTTCTGTGCAGATGTGCCTCCGATTGTTCACCACAAATAAGGTGAACAAGTAGTTTACATTGGTAGAGTAACTGGGAGAGTAAGTAAGGCTAGTAGCATGCACCCTTTTACTGTACTCATGTAAACGATTGGGAAAGTGATTGTTAGAATACTAAAGCTAGTACTTGATAGAGTAGAGCGGGATTGCACATATGAATTCTTAAAACCTTTATGTCACAGCACCCTTGACTTTCAGAGGATTATCTAAAGCAATATTTGACATTCTGATAAATATTCTTCCTGTATTTCGTCTTTAGAACATTTGAATAATGAATTCCAACGCAGACAGCCTTTCGAAAAAATTATAATGAAAGAGACATTAACACTTTGATGACGGCAGTCACATATGCGTGATTTAATTCATTTCAATAATATACCTGTGATACTAACAAATGAGTGTAGCCATCTCTGTCAAAAAATAAACAACCGAATACTTAGAAAATAGAAATTCTAAACCAATCGATATAAAATGAATAATAGTAGAAAGTTTTGTCACTTAACCGAAGCTTTGCAAAATTGTCCAAGGGAGCAATTTTTTGAAAAATATATGCGGCTGTCAAAGTGTTAATATCGGGTGCCTGTCTCTGATGACTCCCAATGCATTCAACGTGATAACAATTACTTTTACATCAACATTCATGCGTATCGAAACAACCTAGACAATCACGTGTGATGTAAATTTGCTGTATGCACCAAGGACCGCAAAGTGTTAACACGAAATCGGCCGTACCGTTCGCGTGGTTTTCGCTCTTTGTAATTTTGCACCGTCACGTGGGAACATGCGGCCGTTTCACGAGGATGGTCACGGAACACGAATCGAAATCAGCAGTTACCCTAAACGAGCCGCTTTTAAATGCAGTTTCCGAAAGTTCGCGATCTCCGCGAGGCCGTATCTTTTATTGCTGAGGCGTTCGATCTGATTTAATCGAGCGAACGAGAGTTTTCATGTTCTTGTGGCCTGGTTTCGTGGAGTTCCACCCGGACTTCAGGATCCATTGTTTGGGATGCGCTGAGGTTAATTAGGCTGCTTTTATCACGGTTCACGGATGATAAGATCTCGATTTAAGAATTTTTGGTTGGCATGTTGAATGTCTTCTAGAATTTGATCATGTAGCTGCTAATTTTTATAGAATTCTGAGACATGTTGCAACGATGAGATGAAATGCCACGCGTGAGAATGGGTGGTCCAATATTTTTTTTCCACAATGACTTGAGGTAAAACTAAGCTATTGCAGGGAAAACTTGACTAATTCACCAGTAGTGCCTGTACGATTTTTATCTAACAAGCTGTAAGTTGTTCCTCTTCAAGTTTAATGGGTGTACGACTTACAATATTTGTATTGTAATGTATCTTTTTATCTGATTTGCTAAACAAAGGTTTTGTGTTCATCTACTATAAAAATTTTGGCATCAATATGACGTGCTCTCTTCTTACTACTGCGGAATTAGCCAAGTGTCCCCCATTGCATATAGTGTTATCCACTGTGTTGGTCAACGAACTGGGTATAAAATCTAATGACTAATGAGTACAATGCAGACATTTCCTGCTTGTCACTTCATTTTAAGTAACTAGCTAATCTGGCACAGAAGAAGAATACATCCATAAACTGTAAGTTTATGGCTACATAAACAACCTTCCTCCATCCTCAGGATGGCTATAATATGCTCCTAAGATTAGCCCACTTATTTTTCAAACATCCTCTATAAAATTATCCAGAACCTGGACCACCTGATTACATTGATCAGTGCATTTTCGTCCACTGTAGATCGATAACCCTTGAAACGAACGGTTACATAGACATTATTGTGAGAGAAGGGAGTTAAAAACGCCAGGTTGTCCGCAATGGGCTAAGCTTTTCCCCCTGTCGAAGGGTTGGAAAGTCTTTTTACAATTTGCTCGGGCAAACGTCCGAGTCGTGTTGTTTCGCCGCGATTACGCCTCTGCCGAGGGAAAAAGAAGATTCTCGGGAAATTGGAGGGAAAAAAAAGGTCTGAGGACGCTCTGGAACTGACGGTTGGCAAGAGCAATTAAAAGTGGGACAAAGAGGACCCGGATGAAAAAAAGCTTCGAAACAATCGACGCGAGAGAGTGAGAGAGAGGTTGAGGGACAGGACACACAATAATACGCACCAACGAACTCGTGCTAAATCTTCAACAATTTCGGCTACGCGCTGCCTGGGAAAATGAAGGAACGAGCATTTCCATCGTTACGCTTCTCTTCAGGGTTTTAGCGATTCGATCGATCGGGATCGGTTTGGAAATTGGAAAACTACGAAACGAATGTGTCGAGCTATTTGAAAGCTTGGTCGTTAGTTTTGAGGACCATTTTAACACGCTGGACACTTGGTCAGATATACTGTAATGTCCTATTTCAAACATAAGTCACAAAGAAAGATAATATGTACCTATGTAGTTGCATAGTCTAGGCCTTCTATTCTGAGTACAATATTAATTCTATTCAATCAAATTTGATAGTCACTCTCATGGCAATCGATGGGTTAATAAGGTGGATGCAGCAGTGAAAACTCTCATACCTGGTCAGGTATCTCTATTACCCCTTTTTAAACACAAATTATTAAGAAAAGGAACATATAAGTATGCGGTTGCAAATTCTTGGGCTTCTATCGGTAGTGCAATATTAATTTTATTCAAAATTGTAATAGAATCGGTAATTATTTAGTTAACACGTTCCATACCACAGTGAAAAATTCCGTAACTAATCAGATGCACGAAAATAAGTTTCTATAAATACATAACGTTAAAAACACAAACATTGAATTGTTATGATATACCATTCATTTTGTACTATTATCGTGGCGTTCGTTTTAATTGGAATGTAAAGAATATTACCATTTATTTAGAATAATCGAATTTGGTGCGTGGGGCGCATACGACCCACGCGGTACGGAACGTGTTAAATCAAATTTGATACACCGATAACCCCCACGGCAGTCGATATTTTAATACGTTCCTTGCCACAGCAGACCATTCCATAACTAGACAGACACGCGAAAATGACTGTTTATTAATTCACATGGTTGACTGTACAAATATTTATCTGTTTGATATTGCACCTTTTATTTTTAATAAAATTTTAACGTGAATGTTACTCAAAATTTCATAGGGGTTGGTAGTGATGTGACCAAATTAAAATTGATGCGTGTACCGAAAACAGGTGCCAGGGAACGGGTTAACAAGTTGGATACCACAGTGGAAACCCCCATACCTAGTCAGACACACCTCAGGCTGTTCCATTCAAATGGACAGAGCTGTATGTTTAAATGGTTTTATTCGCTCCGTATTTATATAATTTTAATTTCAGAAACACTTAGATATTTAGTTTTTTCAGTGATAGGTGTGCTCGTTCACTTGTTTTATACATGTTATTAAAGTATTAAATGTTTTATTTACACGTTAATCAAAATCAAAGTATTTTAAATAAGACTGTGGAAATGTTGATATAACACCTAAAATCAGATTTAAAAAATCTTATAACGAAAGAGCAGATTCCATAGAATTTAAATCCTGAATCCATCTTTCCATTCTAATAACAAAATTAACTTATAAAATAAAGTATACTTTTTTCTTTGCTTTATCAAGATCTACAGAATGTCAAAAAAAGAAGTCAATCATACAACTACAAAATTTCAATCTTTAAATCCATTTGTAATAACACTGGCCCAGCATTGGCGGCTAATGCTTTAGAATTTCTTTATACTCGTCTACGATGTTCGCCAAATTTTCATCCTGAACACCAGCCTGAAATTTTCAGCGCAACCAGCACGTGCATCGACACCTCTATAGTTCGACCGATTCAACAGGAAGTAGGAAGGCCTCAAGGAATGAACTTCGTAGTTTCCCTCATTATCTCATGGACAAGGTGCGTTGCACGCAAAATGGAGTCACTGTCGGTCACTATCATTGACTGGTCGCCTAACTGCGCACAGTCCACCACGTGACGGTATAACAGGTAGTCGTTTGTTCCCTCTGTGGCCGTTGGAATATTGATAACTGAATTGCGTAATCTTGACGTAAAACCATAATAGCGCCACGGCCGATCACCAACCTGCCCTTTGTCCATTCGTGGCCAACTATAGACGTAGAAGTTTTTAGATGCGTCATTTACCCCGACTGGTATCGCTCGCTGATGGAAATAGACGTCGACCTGTCTGTAGCTGCTGTCTTTCGCGCAGACACAATGTTTTCTTCATAAAGAACCTAGAGCCGCTGTTGGAACGTTTACGGGTTACCTGACGTGTACTTCTGTGTGTTTTCGTGGAACTGTACCGAGTGTACCAGTTGAATCTGTGCAGTTGCGTCCGCATTGTTTCAACGCACGTGTTGATTCTTCATGTTGGATCCTCTTCAACTGTATCTTTCAGTCCATCGTTGTTCAAGAGACCGGTTGTCCATCACATGGTTCGTTCACTGACAGTATTATTGCCGAAAGAGCGGCAAATACTTTTGACAGCTTGTGTAGCTTTATTTACAAGTTTATAATTGTAAAGGAAATTGAATACAGACATTTTAGAATAGTTTTGTAGGAGAAAATGAAGGGCACAGAATGACTCATTTTGACATCTGTCTGATCTTGCAAACATAAAAGCAGGTAAAACGTTAATAGCATTTGCAGGTGAAATGGTAAATGGCCTGTGTGGGAAAAGGTACGAACTTTCTAGGGCATCTAGTACATCTTACAACAGAGATATCCAGATTAGACTGTTCAAGGTCAAAATTCTATCTATAAAGTGACTGACTACTTCTCAACGAAATCTTTAATTCTCATTACTTCCCACCCTTCCTCATCTGTAGGATAGTTAAGTTTCTTGAACTAAGGAAAATAAAAGTCTGTACTGTACTCAAAGAAATTATCTTGAGAGGCCTTATTCATGTCCGTACAAATAGTCATCATCTAAAATCCGATGAAAATCCAAGACCTGAAACTCTCCGAGTCCGCTCGTGACACGAAACAATTTCGAAGTCTTCAGGCTGTTTAGAGAATCCTATCAGAAGGTAATCGAGTATCACTAGAGAATTCAGTCCGGAACACTTTCAGTGACGTGTCGTGACCTCCCTGAAGGCAGCTGCCAAATGTCAGGGTGCAACGAGCAGGAGTTTCACGATGATTCTTGCGTGACTCCTCGAGCTGTACGATCGACTTGACGGATCACTGGGAGATCCATCGAGGAACGACGTGCGGAGGAACACACGTAATTCCTGGGTGTAGGTGTGATCACGTAGCCTACGTGTTCGCGTGTTTCACGGAACGGGTTCCCGACCAGTTATCGAACTCTCTCGAAGATGGATCGAGCACGTACGTACCAGTCTCCTCGGCGTCGGACATATCGGGAGAGCGGTGTTGACTTGTCCCGGACTGGTCCAACTTCCTGCACTGGACACAACTGGCTGCCAGTTCGCGATTCCACGTTTCCTTGGTTTGTTGAATCGATACGTGTCCCCGCGACGCTTCTTTTCGTCTTGTTTCCGTGCCTTATGCTTCCCCTGTCTCGCGTATCTCCATGGAACCGGTCACTGAACTTGTCTGCTGTACAGGGTTATCTTCAATCGGCTCGTCAAAATGTCAGAATTCACTGTTTCAGCAGACTAAGTCTTTGGTCGACAAATTTGTTTGAGACGTTCGAAGTATTCGATTAAAAATGATGAGTTTTATACTATGGCAGAGACACCAAAAGTAGGCACTTCAAGGCTACTTATCATTTACTCAGTCACATTAAAATACAACACGTGTGACGTTTCACTCTGAAGGTCTTTTCAGAACTTACTAAAACTGTACGTCTCTCGGCTAAATGAATATAGCAACCATCTCTATGCTGCTTTTCTCTCAGGGACCCTTATTGCGGGATGAAAACAGGGATCGATATGAATTAGCATCGGTACAAATCTAGAGTGAACACGGAGATAGTGATGAAGTCTCTGAGATAGAGTCTCATCTGATTAAGTCTTGTTAGGGTAAATTGCATCTGGGATATCATAGTGATGACTTAGGGTGGGGCTAGGTTAGGACGAGTCTGTGTATCAGGCTTGCATTCTAGGAAATTTAAGTTGCACACAATCGCATAATCCATGCTGAATTATACAGGGTGTCCCATCTTATCTGTTACAAGCTTATATTTCCTAACTTATCGAAGGTAGAGAAACTATTTTATATGGAAGTTGCATGGTATGAGGGGGGACATCTTTTGGCGAAGGCGTATTTTTTTTTATATCATTATTTTAAGAGATATGAAGGTCAAGTTCGTTTTTTTAAATGGAACTACATATTTTTGTTCAGATCATTCGATAGTGCTTCTTAAGATGAATTCACTGACCCTTCATGTATACACCCGAGTTTTAGTGGTTTTCAAGCTATTGCGCTTAGAAATTTACTGACTTTCAACGAAAGAAATTCGGCCGAATAGGAAATAATGGTGGTAGTTTTGTCCGCGCCTGAAATGGTGTCCCGCCCCTGGTGCAGACCATTCGTATCCGTTTCAAGAGGCAATGTCTAACACGTGGAACTTAAGGCACGAACAAGACCACTACTGGTATTTCTTATTCGGCCGAATTTCTTCCGGTGAAAATCAGTAAATTTGTAAGCGCCATATGTCGAAAATCACTAAAAATCGGTTATATACATCAAAAAAGTATATAGTTCCATTTAAAAAAACGAAATTGACTTTCATATCTCTTAAAATAATAATGTAAACAAAAATTTGTCTTCGCCAAAAGATGTGCCCCCTCGTATCATGCAAATTCCATATAAAACATTTTTTGTATCTTCAATAAGATAGGAAAAATGAGCTTGTAACAGATAAGCTGGTACCCCCTGTATATTGTGTAGGCAACTACATTAGTTTATTAAAATTCTTGGAATAATTTTTTATTCAAGTTATTCAAAGCTGAATTTTGAATGTTCTTTCGTCATAGCTCTGATAATTTGTTGACCGCATGATAGTACAGTCGTGGAAAAAAAATTGGAAAGATCACGAATTTAGTTGCCAACCTAATACAAAAAAGAAGATCAATTTGTGGTGGACGTGCGTGTGTAAAATTGACCCACACGGCACCACAATTTCCCGTAGCATTGTATAAAACTTCCCAGGCGGATGTTCGGGCGTTTTGCAAGTTCATCGATCGATACAACGATTAGAGAATAGTTCGCGTGGCTAAGCGTGGAGAACTATCCGGGAAAGTATGTTCCGTGGCAGGGTGTAACGAAGTTTCCATAATTCCATCCCTGGTCGCGTCTGCGCTTGCTCATCCGGGATCGGGAGCCTGGCCAAAGATAGATGTGCGCGACTTAAGCTCGTTTCGCACGTTGCCTCGGAAGTTTGCGTGTGGACCCGGAGAATGAAGCTGCACACGTGCAACGAGCTTCCATCTATGCAGCAGCCTGATGATCGACCGGTCTTTACGCTACTAAATCCGCGCTCCCATTAAACGCGTGTCGGCCTCGTTAGCCGTTTTCGAAATACCGGGCTTCCCATGCAGATCGAATTGAATCCGCAGGGGTCCAGGCTGTATCAAAGAGGACCGCCATCTTTGATCCTTTATGAAGTGGATAGAAAGTCTCTCGGCAGGATACATTATCAATTATTTCTGTTGCAGTTGGTAGACACTGTGACAGACACTAATTCTGCTGCAGCTGATAGGCACTGTGCTATCCCTGATAGACACTACTTCTGCTGCAACTGGTAGACATTGTGCTATCCCTGATGAACACTATTTCTGCTGTAGCTGATAGACACTGATAGACAATGAATCTTTCGCAATAAACGTGTCACTCTAGCATTTTCCTGGCTTTTTTTATAGATAAGTTCAGACTCGAGAAGCTGAATAGCTTGATAACTCCAGGATAAGAGGATATCAAACACCAAACATCCCTTTGTACCAAATATTTGCTGAGAAAGATGAGACCTCTCTGTTAATGGATTGAAATTATCAGGTTACCCAGTTTCAGGGGAAAATGTTTCGAGTGTATGTGAAGTATAACTTTTTTAACAATCTGTTTTATTGATGAATTTAGCACTGTACTTCAGTACTTTGACCACGTGCTTTCGAATCGTCTTGTACATCTTGAAATACTAATATCACCCCTGAAAAGTCTGACCAGTCCAGACAACCCTAAATCGAGAATGTTAGCATAAAGAGTTTGGAATTTGAACAATCTTTATAGGGTGCTATAATTACAAACTTAACAGTGCACTCCAGTGCCTTGAACACGAGCTCTTGGATCATCCTGCTCGCTGTCAAGTTCTTAAATCTCCCTTCTAGAGCGTGACCGGCTCAGACAGCCCGTAATTGAAAGCTTTAGCCTAAGGAGTTTGGAATTCGAACAATCCTTATTAGATACGATGATTACGAACTTAGCAATGCTCTCCAGTACCTTCAATCATCCTGCTCATCTCCAAGTTCTAAAACCACTCCTAAAAAGTCTGCCCAGCCCAGATAGCCTAAAAAGCAGAGACTTCCACCTTAAAATGTTTGGAATTCGAAGATTCGAGAGTTTCTCCCGGGAAGTTTGGTCGGTGTGTTTGCTTTGGTGAATGTCCCCGGTCCTGGGCTCCGGCTGGGACTTCCTGGTGAACCCTTTCCGTCTCTGTCGCTCTCGGCTCGGCTGCAACACGGCTGGAGGGAGAGGAACGTGGAAAAAGGGAGAGAGCGAGAGAGAGAGAAGGGTGTGTAGGAGAGAGAGTGAATGACTGAGAGAACGCGAGAGATCGATATTCGAAACCCCTGTGCCGCCCCACGCCCAATGGCGTAGCGAGAGCGGGCAATTGGCCTAGGTACTCCCTGTTCCCAGGACACTCGGCAAACGGAAGTTTGGGACAAAGAGGAGGAGTGTTATAAATTGGCTGAGACGAGATTCAGGATCCACCCCTCCTCAACGTCTGCCTCTCTTTTTATCCGTACTTTCAACTCTGGGAATCATTTCGATTTTATTATAGTACGATCGTTATGGAATTACTCATCTTAAACGGTGTCCAGAGTGATCTCCATGGCCGCTGTCGAATGATCAGTTCGAGATTGTAAATAATTACGATTTTAGCCTGATTTTTGTAGAATTGTTAGTATTGTTAGACGGAGATGGCGCTAGCGTGCAATTCGAGACCTCTACGAATTAGGATGCTTCGATCGTGCATGGAACTCTTTTTATTTATCCGAATTCTTGGAAGGTTGTGTGTAATAATAACACAGTAGTTTAGAGATTTATTTGTTTAAACGAAACATGCATTGCCACGTATACAGTACATGAGTATTAGTTGCTGGGACAGTTAACAGATTTATACTGTACAACAAAAAGGTAATATTCAAGATATATGACACACCAAGTGTTTTAATTTCAATTTTTTAAAGAAGCATTTTGGCATGCATATTTATTGAAAATTTGTTATTCACAGAATGATATCTGTGTCTGATATCTGAAGACACTCTGTATAATACAGTGTACTAGATTATAACACTGCAATCTAAATAGACTAGAACATACAATTTAACCAAAAGCAGCTATTTAAAAAAGTTGAAAACTAATTGTCAGGAGAACTGATATTTGTCGAAGAGATGGCGCTACATATCAAAATCATGAAGTTCCTCATATCTGAAAACATCCTGCATAATACACTGTACTATAATTTAATGCCGGAATATCAATTGGCTGAAACATAAAATTTAAGCAGAAGCAGCTGATGCATTAAAAAAAGTTGAAAATTAATTGTCAGGACGACGGACATTTATGTGGGAGAGGTAATGGTGCATTTCAAAGTCATTGACTCCAGTGACACCCCGCTGGCTACGCCGTTGCACGCGTCCGTCCTATGCATGCTATTTACCATTAGATTATCATCCCCTCATTTTTTCTGTCTGGTCCCCCGGTCGCTTTTCTTCCGACCCCTCCTGGGCAGCTCTTTTCTCAGCGCGGCTTTTTCATCCGCGTATCTCTTGTATCTCGTAATACAAACGTAACGGGTGGCAGCCGGCGAACCAATTATTTCTCCCGCGATCATCGATTCCAACGAGTAATTCCATGCTGGGTCATTAACGGAACGCTGTTCGCGCGTGCCCTTCGTTAACTCGTTTCATGCAACAAGAAAACTATACACTCCGACGTTCGTCGATCGATCCTCGATAAGATACCATCGGGTGTGCCGAGTGTCTGAAAAGTGTGCTGTTCTTTGTATTTTTTACGATTCTTCGTAAGTGCACCCCTACAGAACGTACAGTTTTCAATAGAAGTAGGAACTCGAGATCGTATGACGTCAGACTTTCGAATTCGATTAATTAAGCTAGTGTTTATTGGGTATTTTAGGGCTCATACGATGTCGAACGACATCAAACTTCCCAATTTAATGCAGTAGGCTATTATTTTTTAGGATAGTTGCTGGGTGGAAACAGAGAATTGGGCTGATAAGATGTTGAGCAATGCCAAACATTGTCAAACGTCCAAACTCAATGTATTAGGATATCGTTTGTTAAGACAGTTGGTGTTTAGAACGTTATTGAGTCTTTCAAACTTGCGACTGATCTTCGTCTCGATTCAATCCTTAACAAGAAACTATTTCCTGTATAGAATATTTGGAAAACATAATCTCTTTAAAACTTCGCCTAAAAACAGAGAACCTACCATTCCATTGTGACGTTCACTAATATACTGAATTGCCCAGAAAGGCACGTGGATCCCTTTATAACGCACGTGCCTCTTTAAGATTCCTTCGGGGGGTAGCATTACACTGTTCGTCGATGAATGAACATCCTCCAGGTAGCGGACCCTTGGAAACAGATCCCCCAATCACCCTAAACCCCTAACCATCCCAAAAGGACTAAAGAAACAGGGACCGTGAAAAAGGAAAACGGCCAACAAAAGTGAAAAAGTCAAAACGATTCTTTTTTTCTGAATAGCTGTATGCGCTCACGGTTCGCGTGCATTGTTCGAGCCTAACTCACCGGAAAATTTCGTGACATTCGTCCACGCTGGGTGGCCGATGTATACTATTGTTCATAAGTATTTGAACACCTTCACATTATCGGAAAAATATGAATTGAATGGAACTTTGGACACTTTGTTTGTCTCATACGTTCCTATAGAATGAATAATCATTGAAGAAGGTAATATTTAACGCCAACCAGTATATATAAAGAGGTGATAATTAAAGGTGGACGAAAATTGCTCTTGTTGTTGGAGGCTCTCAAGCGTCTGCTTATTGAAGGGGTGATCAATATCTAGTTTAGATTCCAGAAGATACATTAAAAAAATTAACTGTCAGGCTATTACGAATAATTAACGCTATTATTGCCAAGCGAGGCGGATACATGGACAAACGAAATATTCATCAATTCGCGTCCATTACAGGGAAGATTTTTAACATACAATTCATCTTACAAGTGATGTTACCCAACCATCCCATGTCGATTTTTATGAAATTTTAATATGATATAGAACTCGAAAAAATATTTGACACGTATCATTCTTTATTGGCAAAGGTCCATGTTGAAGGGGTGAAAACAGCCCTCAAAGTGGTGGCTGAAAATTATATTTTATCGAATATCTCGGAAACAATTGGATATAGGACAACCATTTTTTTAATAACTAATTCAGTTACGGAACCGATTTTGCTGAAAATGCATTTGTTTAAACAATATATAAAAAATGGTTAATATCCCTTCTTAGTTCTTCTATACGTAAATAACATTGATCGATGTTAATAAATTTAGAGAGGTTTTCATTGGAATAAGGTTATAAACATTTTAACCAGGTTCCATCAAGTGACCAAATAGTTCTGGATATTAGCGTAGGTGGACGCTGTGGCAGAGGAAAATTTGGCCGCATTCGCACGGTGTAGTTTGGAGGGGGTTTGAACCCCTGGGACACGACGGTTTCCATTTTCAGCGTGGCGCCTGCGTTCTCCAGCTCTGCACGGGCTACCAACCCTCTCGTTTTCCCCTTTTCTCTCCCTCTCGCTCTCTTCTTCATCCAGCTACCCTCCAGCAGCGTCTGCGCACGTGCACACACCCCCGCGTCCGGCCATTTTTTCCCGTCCAACCCTCCAATTCAATCCCTACCCACGCTACAGAAGCTCCGGCGAAATGATCGAATACGTTTTTGCGTGAAATCTACAGCGAAACCTCGATTATAGGATCTGCTTGCTGAGTCGAATCATTCGATTCAGTGGTCAGATTTTCACGCGATCAGTGGCGATTTATTGTGAATGGATTTATTTGTACCGTCTGATCATTTCTGTTGGTTTTTGAGGGTACACGTCGATAAGGTTGTCGATTTTCGTAGTACAGTAGGATCGGATACCCGAACACCAGTCATACGACAACTGAGCATCCTACATATGTCAGTCGGATGATCAAGTTATGATTAGCGACATTGTGTTCCTAATTTTATACCACTGTGTATTCTACATTCTAAAATGAAATTATCATATTTATGCGAAACATGTTGTTAGTTACAGTGCCAGTCATCCTTGTTACTAATTGAAGTTTGGATGATCGAGGTCCGACTGTACTGGTTCGATGTGACATGAGCTAGAAAATATGGACAGACTTTGTATACCACGATTTTTTGTTATTTATTAATCTTTCAAGCGATATAGACGCATATGTTCGTCTTACAAATTTCTTTTATACTGTTCTGAATTATAGTTCGGATAATCGAGGCCCTATTGTAGTCAGGCCTCATTTCGCCCGAATCTGGACTACCGCGTTCTTCAGCCACCTGTATGCGAGCTGCTCCTAATTCATTGGTCTTCTTCACAACCCTCTCACCCCAGAACCCATCCACCGGGTGTCCATCGTGTTACTCCCTTCATCTTGAATCGGCAGAAAGGTCCAGAGGGTCTCCGTAGAGAGCAGCCATTGTTTACGACCCTTTCAGCGCCTGCGTGCTTGCCAACCACCCTCGATTCTACTACCCTTCTCTCTCTTCAGGGATTCCAGGCGGTGCAATAATCCCCTTTAACCAGAATCTTTCGTTCAGGAAGGTTGGCAAATTTTCTGTCCTGGTCGTAGCATCGATCAGAGGAGTATTTTCCCTTCTACGTCATCCTACGCATGGATTTTCGTCGTTCCATCCCACCACCTTCTCTCTCTCTCGCCCTTCGTCCCTCTCTCACCCTCTCTCTCGTTTCGATTCTGAGCGTCCAACGAGTTAACGTCACGACGATTTCGAAGGGTGAACGCTGTGGCGCCTGCGTAGATTTCACCACCTCCGGTCATGATCTTCTCGATTTCGTATACCGGGCGTCCTCGAACGAAGGAACAGTAGCTCTTGATTTATTGTCGAGTTTCATCGTCTCTTTCGTGCTTCAGCAATGGCAGACTGTTGAGTTACTTTAATTCGTTTGTTTTAAGTGACAAGTGGGGTGAAGTTTAGACACAAACAAGGAACATGGTATATGATAAGATGCTGTGAGGTTAGGGTACTCTCAATAGCTCCCACTATGTTTTAATGAAATAATGAAATGCGTCTACGAATAAAGTTAAAGTTGCGTATGCATATAATTTGCTGCATTTGAGTACAGGAAATTTGTCCCTTATTAATTGTAGATAAAGATGTCTGGTATGAATGGTATCTCCTTTTCTCCAGAATACTGATTTTAAAACTTCATTATAATCGCGGTCTATAATCGTGATCAGTAAATTTTACAGAGTGTCTGGATTTAATTGTAATATACCGGGTGTCTGAAAAATGCGGTCTTCTTGTCACAGAGTATAGAGAAGGAAACATTGTAGGCTCGTTGACTATTCTAAAGATAGTTGCAAACTGTCTGATCTAGCTGGAAATTTCACGATAAATTCTACATTTTTCTTCTACACTGATAATAAGTACTAATAGTATGGCTGGGTTACATAACAGTGCTTATTACCATTAAAAATGATTAATAGAATACATATGAAGTACCTGATTTCGTTTTTATAATCACTACACCTGCATAAAAAAGTTTATTACGTTTTAGATGCTATTTATGCCTCAAGCGAATAACTTGGACACCCTGTACACGAGGATAATCCGGGGAGAGGGTGCAGTCATTGCCTCCTCGCGGCGCCTGCGTACATTCCATCATTCCGTGTCGTTCTCTTTCCACCGTTTCTTCAGCTTCTGTCTTCGTCGGACCCACCCCTCTGGCCTAGGCAGACGTAGCACGCTCGGGGGTGGTGGTGTCCACAGGGTGCAGGGATTGGCGGCAGGGCCCAGCTCCGTCAGTTTAGTTACCGCACCACATAAAGGCATTGCGTTGTAGACACCGTTATAACCGCAACATTCTTCTACTATTTGCTTCTATATCTTCTTCATTTCCAACCCCCTTTCATTCGACTGAAAAAAACAAACAAACAAGAGAAACTACGTTCATCGTTGGCACAACACTGCAGAGTCACCGATCATTCTTCCGTTCCACCCGTCCACGTGTCAACGAGATAATCAAAAAAACCGTGTGTGTTCAACGCACAGCGACCCTGAAGAGGAAGATCACCGACGTGACAGAGAGAGAGAGGGAGTGAGAAAACCCAGAGAGGGAGAGAGGAGAGAGGATCGTCGTTCAGATTGTCGGTGAAATTCGAAAGGAAGGCTGTTCTTCGGCATGTGATAGAATCGTCGTCGGGATCTTATGATTTCGTTGGTCCCCGATCGACACCCTTCCCGATCCTTTTCGTTCACCCCACGTCCCCAGAGACGATCGATCCCCACGAAGATCGATCGATCGCGTACGACCGCGCTCCTCGTCCGGTAAACTCGTTCAGAAATAAATATTCACGGTGGTCGGATCGTGTTTCAGTGTAACCGCAAGCGAAGATTCATCGTCTGGAAGATTTGCCGAAGAGGAGAGAGATTGACGGACAGGGAGAGAGGTAGAGAGATAGAGAGAGAGAGAGAGAGAAAGAAAGAAAGAGAGAGAGAGAGTTAGAGTGTCGGTGGAAGTGAGAGGGACAATCACGGAGGGTGTGTTTCCTCGTCCTTTTGTTTTTTCTCGTTTTCCGACGACCGGAAGTGTTTCGCAAAACTCTCGGGGACAGTGCAAAAGAGATAGCTCGGGATAAACGTGAAATCGACGCGTAAATAATAATAAATAAATAAATAAATAAATCGGTTGAAACCAAAAAAGAAACGAACAAGAAACACGCACACGTCTGTTTTTAAAGGAGAGGATTATTAAAAGAACGAGATACCATCGAAATAATTTAAAACGTTAACGATTAAATAAAGAAACGAGATCTAGATAATATAGATAAAAGAACGGATAATATGTATGTTAAAAAACGAATTTGAAAAAAAAAATATATACATAACCCACCGTCGTTTCGTTCTACGCCCAGATATCGGCATCCTCCAACCACTGATTTTCATCGTTAACCGGTATGTTCATTTGTTTCTTTACGTTTGTTGCTTCTGTGATTCTCACGTTCGAATTATTATTATCGTTCTATTCTTATCTTGTTATATTATTGTTGTTATTATTACCGTTTATAATTGCAAGTATTATTATCGATCTCTGTGTACATCGATGTATGTGTTTTGATAGCGCGGTGTCAGGTGCCGATCATTAATATATGTTTGACCTGTACCCTGCTTCCTTTCCGTCGAAAGTCGTCCTTCGTACAGGATCAACCGAAGGACACTTTCGATCATCACTATCATTATTATCTTACAACGAACCCGTTCATCGCCTTCTTCTGGTTACCAAAAAACGTTGCTTTCTTTGAACGATTTTTAGACCCTGATTCTTTGGGTTATTTAAAAATTTCGTGTACGTAATACCGGAGGATACTGAGAGATTTTAAAGGTTCTAAGTTAAGAGTTCCTGTCGAGACGAAATTTGAAATTTTCTCGTGTCAGAAAATTTCGAAATTGCGAAACGAGAGTTTATTGATGAAATAGCGTAAGGAACATGGACTAGTATGGTTGGCACGGCGCAGTATCACGAGTCGGAGAAGTTTGGGCGTGGCAGTCGAAAGCAACGTGACCAGGAGGGCGCGATCATGCTCCTTCCATGCTCCTCTCCTCTTTCAGTTCGGATCCCCGTCCTCCTCTGGTGGAGCAACCAGCGAGAAAATTCGACCAACATCGACAGACAAAAAAAAATGAAAGCAAAAAGAAACATGAACCCAAAAAAAAACAGAAATCGAGAACAGAGAAACGGTTGAATGTTAAATGAATTCGGTAACAAGATGATGATGATGATGGAGAACAGCGAGAGTGTGCATGAAGGATCAAGCAGATCCAGGATGGAGCAACTGGCACTGCGGGTCCTCGTCGAGGACAAGCAGGAAGTCTCGAGAGGGACGCTTCCGTCGATCACAATGGTGCGTGAGAGGGATAAAGGGTTGTTAGATAGTGTGCCAATGAACGTTTTCAGAGACACGTCCTTTAAATATTGCTTCCTATGTTTCGAGTTGCATTTGACCAGCTGAGACATCAAGAACAACGGAAGCTGGACTACAATAGGAGTACGGAGACGATTAGGTTCCCTGTCGTATAAGCTTTTTTGATGTATCAGGATTGTTAGACGTTCGGTACAGAATACCTTGGTCAGGTTTTCAAAGGCAAGCTTTAAATATTAGTCTGGCTCTATTTGGATCGGTTGGAGTAGCTTGGGACATCAAGTTCAGTGGAAGGTAGACTAGAATTAGGAAGTTTCTTATCGTGTAGATTTTTTTGAAATATGAAGGATTGATCGAGGATGGTTAGATGTTGGATACAGAATATCTTGGAGAGGTTTTGAAAGACAAGCTCTAAATATTACTCCTGCCCAGTTTGGATCGGCTGGAGTAGCTTGGGACATCGAGTTCAGTGGGAGCTACACTGCAATGGGAGTATGGAGACGATTTATTTTCCTGTCGTATAGCCTTCTCTGAGATATCATAGTTTGATGAAATATTGAAGAACAGGATCTAAGTATCTCTTTCGTTCACTTTCAACTGAACCATACTATAAGTATGGACATAACTGGACTGTAAGAAGATCTGATGATCCTTATGTATCTACTCCACCCCACAGCCCTTCCTAAAACATTAAAGATTGACTTAAGTGTGTCACAGGTTACCATAATGAATCTGAACCATTTAAACTAGCCCGTGTCATCAAGAACGGTGAAACTCTCCAACAAAGAGGTCTGAACAATTACGTTCCAGATGGTACAATCTTCCCTAAAATATCAAAGCTCGATTAAGGATTCTTAAAACATCCCAGGAGACCTCGGTGATATTTTCAAACACACTCTCTAAATATTCATTCTGATCCATTCGAATCGGTTAGACCAGCTGGAAAGCTGGACTACAATACGACTCCAGAGACGATTAGGTGGTTCGATCGTACGTTCTGTCGACCTTTTTCTTCCAAAATGAAAATTCCCGGCCGGACGCTGGAATATCAAAGATTGACCGAGGGTTGCTCGCCGTAGGAGGATTGTACGAGAGAAGGAGAGCCGGGAGAGACAGAGAGAGAGAGAGAGAAGGAGAGACTAGGTCTAGTTGGGGAGGCTCGTATTGATCGTTCCTGGGTCCATGTGACGCGCCTGCGTTTTGCCGTGGGGTAAAATCGTAGCGAGGGTAAACTGACGGAGAGAGGGTGGAGGAGAGAGAGGAGAGAGAGGCTACGCCGGGGTTCATATACCCCCAGGGCAACTGCAACGTTCCACCGTGTGCCACCGACCAATCAATGGAGCTTCTCTCTGTCTCTCCCTCTCTCCTTCTCTTTATCCGGTCTTTTTCTCTTGATCTTCCTACGTTTCGCTACTCTTCGTAATATGATTGCATCGCACACACGGTCATCCCCTGCGAGACACGATATTAACATCATCCGGAAACGCATTCTGGCCGCTCCTGCGATTCTAAAGGGTGCCTTCGATTGTTACCATTGAACGACTAGAAATAAAGAATATTATTTATTATTCACAGGCCTTCGTTAACTCGTCTCGTCTAACGAGAAAATTCCCTAGCACTCGATCTTGTGCAAGATACCATCGACTATACAGAGTGTGTCTACAAAATATGGCGTAGACAACACGTCTTTACCTATCTTCAGGGTATCTCTATAGAAGCTGGTTGTTGTTTAAACGTAAAGAATATTTTCGATTATTTACAGTTTACCAAAATTTCAATAAGTACATAATATTCTTTAGCATTCCACCTTCGACAGGATGCCAGCAGGTGTACAGTGTCTCTAAGATACATGGTATAGTTGACACATCTTTATGTAACTTCAGGGTACCCCTACAGTAGCTAATTGTTCCTACTGAACAGGGGGGACGTACGGAAATGAACAATAGTTTTGATTATTCACAGTTTGGTAAAATTTGGTTCAATAGGCTGACTCCACAATAGTTGTCGTTTATATTTTGTTTAATTAAAATACATACGGAGGCCTGCAAACATTTCCAGATAATATATTCTTCAGCGTTACTTTATAAAACGAGAATTATTTAGAATTTTCAGCAATGTGAAGTTAAACAATAACTCACGAAGAGGATAAAATCGAGATCTGTAATCGTGCCTCTCATTTTTGAGGATATTGATCAATCTGACTTTGTCAGAAACTTTTCGCAACATGATTGCAAACTATAGCGAATCATTAGCTACTCTACACTAAATCTTATTTATTGTACACGGAGTCAAAGCGTTGCAATCATACAAAATAGTTCTCAAACATAATTCTGTACTAATTCAACTTGTAACTTGTCGACGGGCTTGACTAGTCGAAATCCAACATGGCGGATAGGGCTCAGGTTAGACTCGTCGTTTCAAGGGATTGATATTCTTTTAATTTTTATCGACGCACAACATCGAGAGCATCGACGTCAGTGATCTCGATAATGCTTCCTCGTTCGATCAGCATAGTTCACCGTGTTTGTTTACGTTACGTAATTGGTCTTCGAGGATTTACACGGAGGATCGTAAGGTTTCCTCCGACACTTTGCGATGGATCGAGCGTAGCGAGTGAAAACGACCACACGGTGGAACGACCGTTTAACCTCTTCAGGAATGAATTTATTTAGCTTCAAACAAAAATTAATTAATTCCATTCAGTCGTATTTATCGAATACATACAAATTCATTTTTTAATCCCCGAATATCTGAAAGAAATAGTACACAATATGTGGCTACTAGGCGTTACCATCAATTATTTCACAATATTACAATTATAATTATATTGTGGATATTTATGCAATTTAATGTATCCAAGTTCATTAATAATGCATTTTATAGAGTAAGTGAAACAGAAAATGTACTTCTAAATATTTTAACCCCAAAATGCAGTTCTTCTATAGTTGCGTTTCATCAGCTATATAAGAATAAAACATATTGAAGTCTACAAACATATATTTGCATTAAAATTCGCAGTGTAATTATAATAAACTGAGTTCGATCGATTTCTCGCATTTGGTGGTTCAGGTGGGGCCCGTTCCTCCAGATGCTCCGGTCCCCATTTCCACGTTAATATCAACGTTCAACCCTCTTCCGGAAAAACTGACGGCCTCTTCGAAGGCGACGCCATTTTTCTCCCCGCTGGTAATTATTTATACGTCCCTTATAATTACTTACCCACCGCAGTGTTCGCGTCCATATTTATACGGCCATCTTTATCACCGTCTGGCATGCTATCGTTTTATCGGGTTCGAGAGTTCGTCGCCACTATGTATATTTAGCGATGGGCCTGATATTCAAATTTTCACAATTCAACAACACATATCGAAAGTTACTGTAGCCGAACTGTAGCAGTACGAACGCGATGTTCTTCTGAATCTTTTCGGGTTTACAACATTGTGATTTATTGATACAAAATGTTATTTCAGTGCTACAAAACTATTAAACATTTTGCCTAGACACGCATAATAGTTCGTAAGACATGGTGAACGATTTTTCAGAATTCATATACCAGTTCATAGTGTTGGAACCACGTACGTTTCGATATACAGTAGAACCTCGATTATCCAAACTGCAATTAGGATGATCCACAGTAACTACGTTTCACACAAAAATAGTAATTTTATTTTAAAATGTAAAATACACAGTGGCACAAAATTAAGTACACCATGTCACAAATGATAATGTTTGCTTGTAACTGGCATGGGATGGTAAATATTCGGATAATCGAGATTTTGCTGTACTTTTTGTGCAGCGGTTGTACCGGAACTGCCAGGCCACCCTGTGTATCGATTCGGTACCACTGCCATTGTTGTTCGTGGTTACTTCGAGTATCGACGAATCTCGACGATTTCCAGGGTTCGGTGACCCTGGAAAAACTACGGACGGCATTATAGGTAGAATGAGCGCGTGCTGACGATGAATCGATGACGAAGGTGGGGCTGTAACCCCCGAAAACCCAACTTCGACAGCTGGATCATGACTAAACGAAAGGCGAGGGTACGCCTTGCGTTTGTCAACCAACGGGAATGATTCACGATCCACGTTTCTCCACGGCTTTGATCCTTCGGGACGGTAAATCATTTTCGTTATAGAAACTGCACGCGCAGCCTCTCGTACGAACTTCTGCAAGCGATTTGTCGCAAATTCTATAGAGGCACGAGCCTGACACCCCGTGTCGCCGTAGACAACATTTCGTCGGCTGCATTGTATCGAATGATTGCTACCTTTTATCGGAATACTTTGTCAGTCGATCGTGAGCCTAGTTTTAGGTGTAATGTATCGTACTGACGTACGTCTGATTTCTTATTTTTCGCGAAATATGAATATTTTGCAGGACTGTGCCAATCAGAAATTTTCTGCTAATTTGCTACGGGTTTAAAGTGAATGTTTCAATTGAACAAGTTATATTGGTCATTTTCGTCTTTAACAGCATTCATCTCATTAACCCTCATCTATTGATACCCAGTTTTGGGCAGTAGTACGAACACGGAGTCTGTCAGACGCCGACTAAAACATATTGTTACTGAATATTTCTAAAATCAATATGACGTAATTGTTATATAGGAATGAGACATAACATGTATTACAATTTTTTATTAGAATTTCACAGTTACGTAAAGAAGACTTGACAAATTACAAAGAAATGAAAATGTGTATCACACTGACTGACTGTGTGTATATCAAACTCCGTGTCGGTAGGTAAGATATTAAATTAAATATTTCTTACATCATTTTACCTCCTCTATTACCTTTCTAAGGGAAGGTATCTCTTTCAGGGACACCCTGTATATGTGTCCACTGAGTTTACCCTATAAGTTAGCCATTGCACTTTCTTTTAAAGTACATCCTCCCGGATCTCTCTTCTGTTTTCCATAATTAACAACAGAAAATTGAATACTGGAGTACAGGTATTTCCAAAAAGTGCGCTGCAACTCTTCCACGGTGAATGCTTTCGAAACGACCGAGAAGTTCGGGACAGCGACATATCATAATTCCAACGGTAACGCAGTGACAACTTCCTGTTCGTGCACCGGTTCCAAAGCTACAGACCATGTAATGGAACAGGCTCGCATATGCGTCTACGTGTCCCTATTTTTTTCTGCATACCGTTCCGCATCTGTTGCAAGTCCCGGTCCCAGCTTTCCTCCCTTTTTTCTCAGGCGACTAGACAATAGGCCTATGGTCTGTCTCTCTCTTCTGTGGCGGTGACGTTGGGTTCGGTCATGTACGAAAGGCAGAAGGTCGCTCGACCCGCGTTGATCCGAATTAATCGGCTGCAAATCCTATTTTGTGAAAAGTTTACAGCCTCAGCGGATAAAAGAGCCTAACGACCCGGGAGTCAGGGTCGTAAAGCGTGCGATTCAAGGTTGAAACCGTTCGTAGACGATGTTCCTACCGTTTGGCAAACGAAGCTTGTTAACGAGACGTTCCAGCAACGTGTTAATTGCTCGTTGGTGTCTCCGGTAGATCGATGACGTCGCTTATAGTTGCCCTAACGTACGGTAAGCCAGGCTTTTCCGTGTTACCGCGACCGTGTGTATTTATAGTGTTTATACGCGGATGTATTTATAATTTCACTCGTGGACAGTTGGTGCATGCACCGACGAGCCTGCGCCGATTATTCTCGCGTTTAGAGCAACCGAGGTCACCGTGAATCCTCCGAAAGCTCTCAGAAGTATCGTCCAAGTGTCTTGTCCACTGTATCAAAATTTCGTGGACCGTCGATTTCTCTGATCTTCAAGTTTCCCTGGGTATCGATTTTTTTAGCTCTCAGTGTTCGTTACCTTCTGGACTCGAGATTCTTCGGGAAACTCTGTCGGATCGCTACGATGCCACTGGAGGTTTTCTGGCGTTCCATGACGCGAGATACCGGAAAGGAGTTTCCGAAAACACTGACTTTCGGTTATTGGCACGACCGCCAAGTGTTGCTCGGTTTGTTTCGTCAGCACCGCATAATTTTGGCTCAGAGTCATCGCGATCTGTTGGATACAGCCAGGGTAAGGTCAGGGATGCAGCTTCTTCGATCCTCTCCGCTGGAAGACCTTCTATTCAAATCAGACTCCAAGAAATTTGAAAAGAATCATACACAAAATATCCTTGAATTTCGAGGCTAAAGAGCTCACTACAGGATCGATTATGAGAAGGAATCTGTACGATGTTCCCTATCGATCGTTCACCCTGAGGGAGGTTTAAACCTCTTAACCCTTAACTCTCTTCTAACAAGGAGTGCTTTCGAAATGGTCCTCTCAGATTTTAATGAGCTCTTGCATATTGATGTATGGTTTTGGGCGTAGACGGTTAATAGTTTAAAGGATACTTAATGCAGAAAGAAACTCTGCGTAGCGACCTAGCGCATAGTGGATTGCTCCACGCCCTAAACCATGTATAGGGAGGTTTTAAAATTTGCGACGACCACTTCGAGTGTTCTCCTTGTAAGACAATTTAATTTGGCCATTTTTTTTGCAATTTTCGAAAGATTCGGTCTGACGAGGTTTGGCAAACGGTCGTCACGGGGTCTGGCCGATGTAATTCATGGTTTCGAGCTCGCTGACGATCGAGTGCGGCCTCTGAAGGGGTAAAAGGACTCTCGTATCGACGCGATAGTGCGCTGGGGGTCAAAAACCGTGAAGGGGTGGTCATGATCTACGAGGGGCGACTCGAGGGCATATACCTCGTAATATCGGGGAGCCATGTTGCAAACGTTTCCAACGAACAAACCCCCTGCAAACATCTCTGGGCTACGCTGAAATATTGTCTGCCCAGCGTTTCATGAATGTTTGCGATCCTGTTACCAGCGCAATTCAAACCCGGTCACAGGTGTCGCTCTGCTCTCTGCCAGAGCAAACAGGACCAACAATAACTCTTGAAATACTGCCGCATTAAATCTGAGGTCGATGAGTTTGAAGCTCTTCGGGGATATTAACACACATGTTCAGGAAACTGGGAAGAGAGAAATCTGGTCATACGTATGCCGCGTTGAACAAATAGTAGAGACGGAATTGAATCGCTTGTCTTGAAGAAGTTACTAAACTTTATCTAACGAACTTAAGAAAACAACTGACAGCAATCGTCGTAACTAACAAAACTTTTATTTTTACACAAACAGGAGAAGCATGGGGTTAAGTTGGAACGGACAGTTTGAAAATAGTTGAATTCGGGTATGCAAAAGGGGGTAAGTTCGATCGCAGTTTATTTAAGACCGCGCATACGTCTCTTATTAGTTCGATCGGCAACCCCTCAGCGAGATACGTAGTAGAAGCAGCGAGGGTTCGCGGCGAGCGGAGCCGAGTGCGGCCGAACGGTGCCGAGCGCGGCCGGAGACAGCCGAGCGAACTCGTCGAGCATCGCGAGCCGCTTCCGAGCGGCTGCTGCGTCCAGTCTCTAGGCAGCCTCCGCCCGTGTCGTATCGTTATTTCCGTTTCCTTAGTCTAGTGTTTAACGCTTTAATTTCTAGTCTCGCGTAACCCTTCACACAATCACACTCATTCCACACGTACATAGATATACACACTGGTTCGCGCGCACGCTCGTGTTCTCATCTCTTCGCGTACACACTTACAGACGACAACACGACCAATACAGAGGAGCCGCGCGTCCCCCCCGTACTCTACCTTCACGAACGATTTCGGATCGAGTACTCTCGCGTTACGATTCGTGAAAGTGAACCCTCGAGGGAGCGTCGACCAGCAGGCGTGCATAAATGCCGATTAACGAGCGCTCGCGTCGTACTTTTCTTTCATTGATTTCTCCTTCTGTTCCGGGCGGCGGTGCGAGAGCGTGATAGCAGCTTTACACGCGTAACAGATTAACACGAGTACCGCACAGAAGGAAGACTCGAGTTCCGAGACGAGAGTCACGAGACGTTTTCGCGAGAAAACGGAAAGCACGAGAAGCAGCGGGCAGAGTGTCGTAGTCGCCGCCGTGTACGCGTTGTAAGTGTTCTTCCCCCCATTCTCTGTGTCTCTGCTGTCTTTCTGTGCGCGCGTGTGTGTTGTTGTTGTTGTGTGCAGCCGCGTGCATCGATCGTACAGGTAGAAGGTGTGGATCCTGAGGCAAGGTGAATAAAAAAAGGTAAGCCAAGTCGGATCAATGGACTCTCTTTCTCCTTTTGTACCGTATTCTCGAGTTTCGCAGCACGTGCCACGCAGAGTTTCGTGGCACATTCTCTTTCTCACCCTTCTCGTTTTCTGCGTGCTTTCGTCGTCGTCGTTCTTTCTTCAACCCTCCTTTCTCTCTCTCTCCCTCCCCCTCTTTCTCTGTCTGCTGCTTCGATAGCAGAGCACGAGCCTACGTTTTTGCGTGGTCGCGAGCACGCGCTCGCGCGTGTGTGCTTTCTCGCGTGGTAAGGGGCGTACGAGGGAGGGGTTCGCCAGCACGGGGGTGGGGAGCAGCACACCCGGAGAAAGAGGGAGAGAAAGAGATAGAGGGAGGGAGAGGGAGAGAGGTAGTCGTGCTCGTATTGATCGGTCCCGGCCACGCGATTTTCACGATCCGTCGCCATGGCCACCTGGCCACCGGCCGAAGATCGTATCTGCCAGCGTACGTGAAAATCGAACTTTAACCCCGCGGCCCACCTGCTACCACCCTCTCGACCGCTAATTTATGCTACCTTCGCAAGCATCCCAGCGAAGTCGACTGCAGTTTACCTGAACGAGCTCTTCTACGCGTTCTTTTTAGACACCGATGGAGAGATGAGTTTCCGTGGCAGTGAAAATGTATTTTTATCAGCGAGTATATTGAAGTACACGAAACGACCAACATTGAGATCTATTGATTTTTGGAGAATTCATTAGATTGTAGGTTTATGTAAGGTTCGTGGATTTTTGGTTGTACTGGTTTTTCTTTGGATTTCTGGAAGGGGTGGGAAGGGTTAATGTAAAGATTAAACACATAAATACTTAGTCTCACTCTGTCTTTATTTTTAAGGTCAGGCTTAATAACAACATTCACCGTTAGGACTTGTATTACAAGAAAAGTATAATAATGACAGTAAAAAATTGTTAAGAATCCTAAACGTTTTAATATTCACTTACTTCATATTGCAATTTTAATATAGAAATTTTCATAGCAGTACGTTAAATTTGAGAGTCAAATTTTAATTTATTTGAATATATTGATGACCTTTATGTCAGTTAACACATGGATGACCGCTGTCATATACATGTGATCTAATTTATTTGAATAATACGCTTGTAGAACAAATAAATAAGCGTATCCACCACTGCGAAAAATAATTAACCATGTACCTGTAAAATGAAAATGGTAAAATAAGTGACATAGAAAGAACAGCGTAGAATGTTCTGTTATTTGATTGAAGTCTTGAAAAATTGGCCAAGGCAACTCGTTTTCATGAAACATTGTAACATCATTTTCCTCGAGAACGAAACCTCGTAATAGAAAACTTTATTCTACGATTTCGATTTATTTTTGCATAAGCAGTCACCCGGTTCTCGTTTGTACCACAATTACTATTCTACCCTGTACACTGAGTGTCTGATTCTTATCTTTTCAGATGAATATCTTTGAAATTATTAGTCATACGGAAAACATTTCGAAGCATAATGTGCAGCTTGTCAGTCCTATAAGAAAGTATTAGGATGCTTGTGTCGAAAATCTGTTACTTCAGTAGATATTTTGATTATAATTTTGTAAAATCTTTTGACTCCAGATGCAACAACATTTCAATCAAAGTATCTCCTAAACTAACACCTTTCTAGCAGAAACATCCTAATACTTTTTTATAGAGAATAATAGACTACATCGATTAGTTCAGTAGAAAGCATACGTCTCCGTTAAAGCAATCGAAGATGACCTTCATATCTCCGCTACGCCTCCACCCACAAAGAAACTATCATCACCACGCTATGTTCCCCTCGAAATCGTTCAACTTTTGTCTGAAATGTTTTTCGATATCGTCAATAGTTTCAAAGATATTCGCGGCGAGAGATTAAAACGGGACGCTCTGTATAAGGGGTCGCGTATCTGTTAGCGATTCCCTTCGATCGCAGAAAGATCGACTCTCGAATCGGGGGTGGGTTCTCGTATTGTACCGGAACCACCCCAGTTGCTCTCACATACACGCAGCCATGCATAACGTCCATTGTCGTGGCATAATGACGGTGCTTCGGAGTCGCGTTTCGAAGTCACCACCAACAACGATACTTTTTCGATGCGTTTCTCCTGACAATGGGGGAATCTCTCACTCTCTCTCTTTCTCTCTCGTCGCTTCCATTGTGACGTCCTAAAATATCGCGAGACCGCGGATCGATAACTACGAAAGATGCGGGGACACGATAACCGACTGCTCCGACATTTTCTTCGTGAACACAGCTACGAACTTCTTAGAAAACTCTTCAGTCTGAGACGTAGAACTTTTTAAACTTTCATGGATTCTCGGATAATTGTTTCTTTTTTACATTCTTTTTAAGGTGAACGTTTTTTGCTATAGACCATTCAGGTTTCTGAATGTGTCTTCGTAATAATCTTTCGATGTTTCGTCAGCATTGAAACCATTGTGTGGTGAATCGTTTAGGTAACATTATTGGCGTTTTGAAGGATTGTTTCGTCTAATTGGATACTGCATGGAATTATCAGCAGATACGTAAATATTGCTCGACAATGGACGATATGTTAGGCGTAGAGGGAGTTTAATTCAATAATATTTTTAGTTTAAGTGTGTAACTTTAATATATTGTTAGGTCAGTTTTTTATTGGATAATTGGACTGCTGTAGACTGCAAATACGAGATCCTCGAATTTTGTTGAGCAATGTAGTTTGAGAGTTTTTGTGATCTGTTTGTGGTAGGTTGCTGTTTAACCCCTCGACGACCGAGGTAGCGGACTCTAAATTGTACTATGCGGCCCAAAGTGAATGTTTTACCTTAGAAGTGAAGCGTTGTTTATACACTTAAACAACAGATGTCAGAAACAAACAGATATGTTCTTCATCATTATATATTTATTATACGCATACATTTTTGAATAAGTGATTCAAACAGTTCCCATTACGATATTATGGTTTATGTAAACAGAGGAACGGTAGGCGCGATCTATTGCATGGGCGATGAGTGAAAAATACAGGTTCCGTATGAGATACGGAGGCGTTCGTCGAGGGGTTAAGTTTTGACTGCTAATGACACCTACGATAGTAGATGAATTTGAACTTGTACAGCAGTCTAACATATTGGTGACTCAAAATTCATCTGAGATATTATTCTAACATTACTGTAATTTATAATTTTATTAATTTACTATGTAAATTTTAGTTAATCGATACTTCTACATCAACGATGTCTACACATGGTCAACATGCACTGATATCGAACATAAGAAATTGTAGAATCAATTTATTTGAAAATCCACAAAACAACAAATAATTATTCCTACAATAAATAAGTAGGGGGTCACCTATGATAAGTTACGCTACTCTATGCTCGATCAGTTCTAAGATGGGTGACCGTCTTCAGTTATTTTTTGTACTGTTGACGCATGGTAGTGCAGAACTCAGCTAAAACTGTAGGCCCTCCTAAATGACTATACCAAACGATGCTGAATTATGTCTTAAAAGAAGAAGACATTTAATGACTTAGGTTAAGCTACTCTGGACACGGTCATCGCTAAAATCGGTGACCGTCTTCTGTTGACACACGGTGGTTCAGAACTCCCCTAAAAGTGGATTCTGTATTCTAAAATAATACTTCTTAATTATCTCTGAATATACTCTCAAATGAAACGTCTAACATGCTGAACAAATTTGACCAATCAACGTCTCTCTTCCATGTACCATCAAAGTCAATGAACCATGGAACATCAGCAGGTGGCAATGTACAAAATTTTCCTCAAAGCAACTACAAACCGAAAAAATTCTTTTCAGAAATATCCTTCCGAAGCATCTAAAACACTATCCCAATTTTCAGCCCGGAGATCGATAGTTGAAGCGAACAGAGCGCTGCAATTTAATCGAATAAACGAATAGGAAAAGCCGTCCAATCGTCGAAACGCTGGAACCCTCGATTATGCACGGAAGGGTAGCTTTCAGAGGCTTTCGGCCTCCATTAGATGTTCATCAATTCGAATCGAAAATTCACGTTCGTTGCGAGCGGTATCTGGGCTTTCACCGTCCCAGTTTCTTTCCCATAGTTTAGAGAGGGCTGGACACATTCGATGCATAATAATAAAATCTATCTATTATCTCGAGAGAGCGTGGTCACTTCGATTGGGGTGACCACAGTCACGAGACACGGCTCGCTTTCGCGTGGGGTGGCCTCTAAAGGACAGCAGCTGATGACTGGGTTGAAACGATGGACATATAGTAGAAGGGAAAGAGACGGACAGACGTAGAAACTGAAAGAGAGAGAAAGAGAGAAACTAGAGGCGGAAGGGAAAGAATTAAAATGTTCACCGGTAGCTCGTGCCGGCTGATATATGTGTCGTGGCAGCTGTGTGTATTCGCCTTAACCATGAACACCATAGGCACCCCACGGCCATCCCATATAATTCCCCTTTCTCTCTTTCTTCGTCCAGCTCGCCGGCTTTCCCTTCAACTTGCCTGTGCGCTACCGGGTGTCCCGAATCGAATCGACTTCTCCCCTTCACGCTTGCGTGAAACCGACGATTGATCGGCCACGTTAATTGGTCGAACGGCACCCTTTTCGTTTCGCAATCATTCGTCTCGATTGTTGGAGTATACAGGGTGTCCTGGCGATTCTTCCAGGGAATGTATGTGAACTCTTTGGTATCGGTTTGATCGGCAGCGTTGTTTTCTGGAAAAATGATTTTGTCTGTGGAACTTCTTCTGGGATACACACATGTGTGCGTTTAGATTCTTTTTCTTAAATTGCGTATGGTTGATTGTTGGTTTCAATTCGAATGTGGTCGTGTTTGTATTACTTTCTCAGATTTGAGTGAATTTTTTTATTCTCATTTGTATCGAATAAATAGAAGTGAATAAAATTGTTGTTGTTCAACTTCCTTGATTATATTTCTGAAGGGGTTAATTAGTCTGTGACTGAATGCAATTGTTATGACGTGATATTGTTGGTTTTATCAGTCTGTCGGAATGGCAAGATAAGAAACAGGTGTCTGCAGTTTCATTATTTATATGTAGCGTATTCCTTCTTACATTTTTGTGTGCTCTTTCTATATCTTTTTCATAATATATTAATGTGGTACCAAAATGTTGCTTGCACAGTCACTTATTATTCTTATTATTCTTAGAATCTGTAACGTGTACTACTAAGAATAGGTAATATCACAGTTTCATATTCATAATCATTTATATGAAAAATCACACAACTAATGAAAAAAGTGTACTGCATACTCTTCACCTGTTTCTTTCATGAGAAATCACCTTCTCGATGTACCACGATTTACTGAACAGCCTGTATTTTTAAATTATTGCGTTTCGAGTATTTCGAAGTTGAACCGGACATTGGTTGAAATCGATTTGTTCGATTTAAACTTGTGTGGAGACGATAATTAATCAACTGGTACCCTTTTTTAACCGAATCACTCGTTTTGATTGTTAGAATATGTACAATTCAAAACATTTAAACGGTCAACTTTCTAACAAGCTACGAAACAGTAGCATCGGAGGAAGTATTAGATACTATATTTTCACGAAATATTTAATTCTATATCTGAAGCTGAATACAATACGTAAGTGTTACAGTAAGTCCACAATGGGTCAAAGTATCGCTACACTTGAAATAAAAACTGAGAAATTATTTAAAATAATATTTCAATTAATTTAATAGAATTTGAAACTGAATATAATATGTAAGTGTTACAATAAGTCCATAAAAAATCAAAGGGCCACTACGTGTGAAATAAAAACTGAGAAATAATTTAAAATAATATTTCGTGAGTGTGTAGGTCTGTATTTGACTACAGAACAAACTGATCGAACTTCGCAGGGGTGTCTCGTGATTTCGATCGTTTCCATGGTACACCCCGTACATATCTGCGGGGTCGATGGTTTGATCAGTCCGGTGGAAGGGGCAGTCGGAGCCCTTTAAACCAGAAGGGGGGTCGTCGCCCCTTTAAATTATCCTCCCTTCTCTTCGACCACTCCCCTCGTCCGTGTTCTTTTCATGCTGTGTTTTCAAAGTCATTGTCAGATTACGTCAGCGTGGACAATGAATTTTCCTGTCCGTGACCATCGATCCTTGCTCTATAAATAAATTATTACCATAAGAATAAAAAATAAGTAAAATTTAAATTCTGCAAATTAAAACCGCCTTCGAGCCGTAGAATCTTCCTTCTGAGATAATTCACGATATATTTCGTTTTTTTTTCTATTTTTTTGTAAAAAGCACGTGTCTGTTGCCACGCGAGCACATGTTCCCGTACACGAGGCAAACACTAATTGTTTCTCGGCTCGTAGTTGTGCATCGTGTTTTGGTTAACAGACGTTTTAACGTCCTTCGAAATTCGTCGACGCGTTTCTTGCCTCGTTCAGTCTGTTTATACCGCAAGTTTCTTCATGTTCGTCGAGCAGTCGGTGGATCGATGTTGACATTTCGTTCGAGTTCGAGCAGATTTTTATTCTATTCTGTGCTGTGTATGTTTCAAGCTGACTTCTCTTCACGGATTTTAGTAATTATCGAGGCTGATCGATCGTGGATGTTCAGGCGAAATGTGAAATAAACGTTATAAATTTATGGAAATGAAAGATAGAAAATTGAAGTGTTAGACGCTGGAAAATTGTTCTGGAGATCCTATTCTTTACCTGTGTGCAAAATGTGCGTGTCTGTGTAAACGTAAGGACTCTGTTAATTAATGACAAGATCGGAAATATTCACTTCAAATCGTCTAATAATATTCATAGAATTATTGTTAAGGTTCATAGGCTGATCAGATTTAAATTTCACATCGTTCAGAAATTGTTTCTGTACATTTTTCAATGAAGTATCGAGATTGTGAGTGTATGAGTTCACTGGAGAACTAAATTTAAATTCCTCGGTGTTTAGAAATTGTTGCTATATATTTTACAATAAATTCTCGAAGTTGAGAGATGAATAAGTTCATAGAATGATCAGATTTAAATATTGCTTAGAAATTTTCGTCACATATTTTTTAATAAAATCTGTAGATTATGGGTCGAATAAGTTCACAGCATGATCAGATATAACTTCTACGTTGCTTAGAAATATTTACCATACATTGTCTAATAAAATCTCGAGACTGGGAGGTGAATAAGTTCATAGGACGCTCAAATTTGAACTTGACGCTGCTCCCAAATTTTGCTGTACATTTTCCAATCGAATTTTGAGATTATGGGACAATCAATTTCACGTAGAACCATTTGGATCCTGAAGAGATCGTCGAAGAACTTTTAACAGAATTTCGAACTAGTCGAGAGTCTCTATTCGATGCTTCACTCACGATAGATCACCGCAGAAGAATCGAAGTCAATCGATACGAATTTACCACGATAAATTGATCAACGATTCGCCGTCTCTCGTATCCAATGCATAAATCCTGTGAATGAATTTCGAACTTCCTGTAGCTTCTAACGAAGTTCCAAGACTCTCTCTAAATCCCAGATCGACAACGAGGAGAAACAAGGAGAAACTGATCGATTCCGGCAACGATATCGCGAGAGGATGTCGCGTGCGAAATATTAATTTTCATTCCATCTGTCAATTAAAAAAGAAAGAAAAAGGAAAGAAGAAAATAGGAAAACGTGATTTTCTCGTTTCAGGTTTTACGTGTAGTTAGAAACGAGTACCCGGTAGAAGAGTGCAATGATGGCGAACGGAATGGACACAGTCGTGCAACAAAACGGTGGATCCACTCATGGACAAACCTCGCAGGAAGAGTCGAAGACGAATCTCATAGTAAATTATCTGCCCCAGAGCATGACCCAGGATGAGATTCGTTCTCTGTTCTCGAGCATAGGCGAGGTGGAAAGCTGCAAGCTGATTCGCGATAAACTCACTGGTAAGTCCATTTTGGATTCTACTGCAGATTTTTCTTATTTTTTTTCTTTTATTTTCAATTCTCGTCGAGCGCCATAAATCTCGCGCACATTTTTCCTCAAATATTGCAAATTATGAGAAACCGATGAATGATTTAATACATGGTGGTTCGGAACTCACCTAAATCTATAAATCCTTCAGCTAAATGATCACAGTGATCGATGCTGGGTTACGTACAAAAGAAGAAGTAGATTTAATACTTATACAATTTCTTCGTCTAGAGTCGAATCTCGATTATTCGAACTGTAATTAGCAGATTGCAGATCTTTATGCAATTTAACCTATCCAAGTTCGTGAAGAATGCACATTTTTTGGAGTAAGTGAATAGAGTATCTATCTTTGTAGAGTACATGGAAATAAAAAATATTGAAGTCTGTGAACGTATATTTGCATAACAATACGCAGTCTAGCTTCACATAGAAATAATAATTTAATATTTGAAAACAAAAGATACTATTATCTGGAAAATAATTAAGAAATAATTAATGAAAACTGCAAAAGAAGATTTCTTGCTTCTAATCGCTAACGTAGGTCACCTGAAAACGAGAATTATTGTTACTGACCGTCAACGTGTTAACGAGCGTTGAGTCTGTGTAAAAGTTATAAAATTACACGAATTTACACTGAGAACGCTGACATGCGTGGCATTTCTGGCATATGTTTTCGTACAGTGGCACTCAAACCGTTAATTAATTAATTGTCTAACTTCTTGGCAGCGACACACGATTTGCGACACACGTGGTTCAAGGAATTTCGAACGTATTAACCTCTTCAGGGACACTACCTCTACTTTAAATATTGTTGAGAACGATGTAAAACCTAGCAGCCACGTATGAGATTTCTGACTTTTTGAAATTTCTCATTATTTGTTCGATAGCTCTGAATTCATATTAAATAAATAGAAATTTTTTCCAATTCTCATAAATTCTTCCCTGAAGAGATTAAGGTGTCGATATTATTTATTATTCGAGCATCTGCTTGCTTCATGTTCAGACGTTGAATATTCTCGTTTAATCGATATTTACACATCTGTTTATTTTCCGTGGGGTTCAGATAGAATCGTTTTGGGAGATGTCGATGTGTTCGAGAAAAATTGTCAGCTAGGTACGGATGATCGAAGGTCGTTGACAGACACCTGTCAATGGCAGATGTCGAGAGCTGTCCTCTCGATACGAATCTCTTCGTGTTCGAAATCATGTTGAGGTGACGCGTTCCATCGATTTCGCGCGTGTATTTCTAGTTTCCTCTGCAGACCACGTGTCTATTTCCTGTGCAAGTTTCATACAATATTGCACCGGTTTAGAAAAGTCATGTTCTGATTTATTGATTGAGAAGACGATCCACTGAACCTCTCAATTTCTTTTTCTTTCGTTTCAAATTTTAAGTATTTTTCCTGTTGACTGTACATTAATACACTGTACACAAAAATCCTAATCAGTCATTTCTTATGATTTTTAGAGCTTCAAACATTTATTTCAGATTCTCTTTAAGATTTTTAATAGCCCTGCGTCTTTTGACAGTAATGGTGTCCACTGTAATGTCCATTGTAAAAAAGTCTGCCGTTGTAAAGACTTAATTTTTATTGACAATATATTTTTCTTTTATAATAAATTACTACTTTCCAAACTAATATCCCTCCTATATTCTTGAATGCTCAGTTTGCCAATTTAAATACCTCGTATTAATTATCTCAAAATTTGATTATTGCAAGTGTTGTGTCTCCTTACTATAACAGATAGTGAACATATTATTGTTATCATTATAAATCGTTTTCAATAGTACTCTAACCATAGAATATAACTGGTTTTCGAAAATGGAGCACTAAATGTTCCTCGGCAGACAGGTCCCATAAAGAATGAACCGTAACGTGTTACCCCATAACACAAACAGCTGTAAACCATATGAAGTGGACCACCGCACTACTGAACACGGATCAGCTATAATTCTTCTTTTCGGCTGTTAGTATATTAAAAACGTCCCTCTTATTTTGTTCCACGTAGAGTCTTTATTTCAACAACAAATCATTTTCATTCAACTTTGACGTTTTAAATATGATTAAAATAAATTTTGGTATTTCCTCCAGTATCATAAATTATAATACACAGACCTAATCTTCACATATCATTTCTCACTTCTCCTTTTACCCCATAGAATAAATATTTACAGAGGTTGGACAAAATAATGGAAATACCTTGTACATTAAGAAAATTTTTTATCAATATCGACTAGGACCACCATTGGCGTCTAATACAATCTGAATTCTCTTAGAAATGGAATCATGCAAATCCTGAATAATATTTAATGGGATATTATACCATTCTTCATGTAGAAACTCTACAAGTTCTTTTAGAGAAGCTGGAGAAAGATATCCGGCCCTCACTACACAATACACGACTCATAAGCAATGTTTTCATTATTTTGTGCCACCACTGTATAAACCACATAAAGATACACTGCCATGCAAAAGTTTCAGTCACTCTATAATCAGTCGTCTCAAAGAAATATTCATAACGAATTCTAATGCACGCCATATTGAAAATTAAATAAAAAACAACATTCAAGAGTACCGTACGATCCTTCCTTTAATTTTCAACAATATTCAGAAACTTGAAATATACAGTAGCGTGCAAAAGTTTCTCAACAGTAAAGTTTACAGTCTACCCTTGGAAAAGTATAATCAAAACGAATTTGAAACGAGATCAGATTGAAAAATAAGCCAGAGAGAATACATGGTTGTAGTCTATGATCCCTCCTTTCATTTTTAACCCTCATCCGTCCCTCACTTTGCCAACTTAATTTGCCCCTTGGTGTCAAATTGACATGATGATAGAAAATTAATATAAAAGGAAAGATAAATAGATAAATTCGCAAATGATTTGATTAAAAATAGAAAAATGAAATTTCTGTACATTCAGACATAAGAGTGTGCAGATTGCTTGCATCGTTCACAAGTAATAAAACGATGTGCAATACATACCGCTTTTTTAGATTTATCGTATTTGTGTGAGAGAAATGTGTCAAATTGACACAAGGGACCGATGAGGGTTAAGAATATTCATAAATCTGAATTTATTATGAATTGTTTAAAACGTAATAGCAAGTTCAAGTCTACAAAAACTTCTGCACGCCACTGTATTATGAATTCTCGGCAGAACGATTCCATGAGAAAGCATGCTGCACAAAAGCAACAAATTTTCAGCGGGGTCAAACATCAGCCCAGTATATCCAGGATTGTCCTTTGTCGTCGGGGTTTTTCACGGGGTGGTCCATGGAATTTTCTGTGGATCGATTCGTGGGCGTCGGATTGCGCAACGTTGCGTGTATCAGGGTGGAGTTTTCGGAGGGCGGCTGCATAATCGAGCGTAATTTCGCGTCGCGACGCTGAAATTCCATGCGTTAGTGGCGCGGGAGAGCACGTGGACGTCGCAACGCTATTTCGAGCGTCGAAGTAGTAGCGGGGGCGTCGTTTGCTTTGAAGCCTCGACTTCAGCTTTACGGCCGACCTCTCAGGGCCGTACCGAGTGTCTCCTGCCTTGACCCGGTCGAACCCGGGATGTTATCACAAGACGATCTCCGGGAGCCGACATTTTCTTTCTGTTTATATTGACAAGTAAGATAAGCGACGGATCTGGTTGTGGGCTACTCATTTTTTACTTCAACTTGAGATTAATATAGATTTTAATTTTTACATATTTTTTTGCACTGCTGTACTAGTACTATATTAGTCCTGTTAGGGTTGCAGACTATTAACTTTATACTTTAACTTGAAATTAATATCATTTTTAATATTTACACATTTTTTTCTGGTATTACTATACTAGTACTGATGTAGTAATATATCTATGGCAGTAGCAGTGTACTATGATACTACATTGGTACTATTATATTACTTTACTTTGATACGATGTTATCTTCCCGACAACTTTTTTAATATTGACTGGCAATATAAAATTCTTTCCAAGACGCACCTGGTGCGTCGCTGGTTGTTTGGGATAGAGATTGAGTAACGCACCTGTTGCGTAGTCGACTTCGAATTAGTGAAAAATAATCAGACCAATAAAAAAATTTCATTCACCGCCCCTTGAACTTGTCGTATCGATCGTGTTCAAATTACCTGCAAAACGGTGTGTCAATTAGCCAACTAGTTTTTATTATTTCATTCATTCGTTTTCTCCTATCTCCTGTTTAAGATTTAACCTGTTACCCAGCAGACATAAGCTTTGTCGTGGTCCACACCACCCAAAGAATTTTTTATCCTACCTACTTCTCCGGTGAATAATTACAATGTACAAAAATTCATGAATATAGCGCAGGTATACATATATGAATATATCTGCAAAGTTTTATAAAGATATGTTATTTAATTTTTCCCCAAAAAATTCTCAAAGTATACCCTCGAAACGGATCGAAAAAAGAGAATACTCCTTTAAAAGCGTCACGAACTTTTCAAACAACCCAGTTATATGTATATAACTTCAAACAATTCAACATCTTGAGTGCCACAGTGAAAACAGCCACACATAGTCAGACTCGATATAATTTACTATTCCTAATATCAACCTTAAAGAAGAAAAAAAATATTTAAGTAATCAATCCTGTTATAATGTTCCTACATTATCGTTGCAATGTACACTTTGCTCAGAATCGTGCAGTAATCAATAATAATTTAATTGAATTCAATTCGAGGAGCCAGCCACCGATCACTTTCACGTCTTTCAATGTGTTAACATTATAATGAAAACATAGTGTTTGTGGAACACTTGCAGTCGAAAATTCCTTTTCTATTTTTCTACAAGTACTGACGACAGAAATTTGTCTTTCCAGGTCAGAGTTTGGGTTATGGCTTCGTGAACTATCACCGGCCCGAGGATGCTGAAAAGGCCATAAACACGCTGAACGGTCTTCGCCTGCAGAATAAAACGATCAAGGTTCGTTCACGCTAGACACGGCTGGACACGCGTTAGATACGGCTATTTATAAAGATTGCGTCCGATTTGTATTTAGAAGAGCGAATTGCATTTTGATTTTCGCGGAGGAATCGGCCGTGTCGGAACCGATTCACGGTGAATCGAGAAATTTCGCGATCGCGGGGTAACGTGTGTCTCGAACGTGTAGGAAGGTTCGATAAATATTCCCGACGATTCCTGTCAACTATTTATACGGTACTACACGACACTTAAATCATCGAACTAATTCCGTCTCTGCATAAGCGGACGTCCAAAATGCTAGATTGCTATGAATTGGCCGTTTCTCAGGGACAAAGAACTCATTGAACTTGGACGAAGTGTCTTGCATTGTTTGCATGCATTGAGTATTCTGTTTGATACAAAAGAAGAAGAACATGAAGTATCAAGAACTTTTCCAGGATATGTTTTGAGTTTCTTTTTTTCAGTTCAGCCGTGGATTGATTTGATGAGGAGACGTGCAGTTTATTTTGTTTGTTATAATTGACAATTAAACTTGAATTCAGTTTCGTTTTACTTATTGTTTCGTTTAGTTTAATTTGTTTAACGAAGAACGGAGCCAGTTGAACAGACGCGTCTACAATCTTGTGGTGTCAGAAACAAGTTGGCTCCGTTTCAGAGACATGTTTTATCGAGCGTGAGAATCGAGCGACGATTATCGCACCTGCTGTTTCTGAAAACTAGAAATTTATACGCTCAGATACCTCGCATAAACGTCCATCCAAAAGAATTGCACGGATCTCTATTTATACCGTTGACGTTTTCATTGAGAGAGAACGACGTGAAATTGAATAATTTGCCCTACGATTTTTCTGATCACTGTGTACGATGAAGTTTGTAATTAATTTTCTTGGATAGCCTGATAAATGAGGAACGTTGAATATGAAATGTCCGACTCGTGTCAGTCTCCAAGTTTAGTAGAAATTATTATAGAAAAATTGTTGATGAAGAAGCATGCAATCAAGCGGAACATATTTTGATACTAATTTTTTCTAACAAACGTACAGTGATTCAATCATTAGACTACGAATTGGACATTTCATGTACACCAACCTAATGTAAAGGGTGTCTCCAAAGTGCTGTCATAAAATTTCTAGGCGTATTCTACAGCTGAAAAGAAAAAACAGATTTCATAAACATGGATAATTATTATACAGGATGTTAAAATATTTCGAGTAACCATAACGGAAGCTATTCTACCTAAAAACAATCCTGAAATACAAAATTTAAAAAAGTTCATATTTCAGTGAAACTCGCATTTATATCACACAGACCACAATCTGTATCACGAATGTAACTCGTTGCTATAAGACAAGGCCTGTTAATCGCTAATAAACCATCAGAAGACCCATGTTAATCAAAACCCTTTATCCTTTCTCTATAATACGCCTAGAAATTTCATGGCAGACTTTTCCAGTCACCCCCTTCCGTGTGCCCTGAATTTTAGATGCTTCAGTACTCTGATTCATATATATTTCCATAGGTGTCGTATGCGAGACCGAGCAGCGAGGCGATCAAAGGGGCAAACCTGTACGTGAGCGGTTTGCCAAAGAACATGACGCAGCAAGACCTAGAGAATCTGTTCAGCCCGTACGGCAGAATCATCACTTCGAGAATCCTCTGCGACAACATCACGGGTAAGTTCTCCAAGTGTCCGCTTCGCTAACGAGGATCGTGTCGGGGGTCAGATCGGTTTTCCCATGGACCTGCGGGGAACTCGCTGACCAACCGTCCGGAGGTGTCTGAAACAACAGAGACGACACGCGACCGGCGTGCGAAGTAGTTTCAGACTACACGAAGTCAGACACAACGAGAACAGGTCGGAGTTTCGACGGAAAAGGAAGCTCGGTGAACGCGCGCGTTTCGATCGAGGATCGATGATGATTTGCGTTAGGCCATGGGGTTCCAGTCGTTTCATGGGGTGGATCGGTGCGGCTGCAATTTCGAGCGAGAACGATACATATCATCCTCGATACATAGTATTAGAGTGAAAATCAACCAGCGAGATGTTGAACAACTATATCGAGAATGAAAGAAATGTCACCGAAAATCGGTTCGATTTTTCGTTCGTCGAGAAGCCTGACGATCTCGCGCTAACGCTCGGGATCGTTTTCAGTTTTCTTTCTTATTTCAAGAAATAAAAAAGAAAAGATTTCGTGGCCGAGACAGGAGCCTACGGTTCTGTTCCTCGTTATTCGTTATTGTTTGCGTTCTCAGCTTTCGTTTTTAGCAGTGCATCCCCTGTTTCACGCACAGCCTCGTGGCCTAGTTATTGTTTTACATCCATAGACGTTTTATTTTAATTTCTTTTTTTTTTTTCAGTTTATTTGATTCCTTGATCTCTGTTGTTCGATATTTATTGCCAGCATCGAGCTATACGTGATGATCGTTTTTAATTCAATTTCGTCCAAGTTTGCAGACCGTTTTCCTGTTCGATTTTCTTTTTTCTTGGTCACATAGACATTGGCAATAAATATCAGGACATGTACACATGTACCTCGACGCTTTTTCCTCTTTTTCTTCCCGCCTTTGTTCTCGCGCGTTTCTTTTTTCGTTCGCGTTAACAGCGCGCGGTCCTCGATCCAAACTCTTCTGTTTTCGTTCTATCGCCTTTTCTTTTCCTCTCGTTTTTCAGTTCACCTTCCGAGTATGTTTGTTTTCCACCGTTCCGTTACGAGAACTCATGCATACTTCAGGACGAACCGAAAAATTAGCGTAACTAAATGAAAAGATCGCTCGCCCCTTATTCAATCTCACTGTTGATCAGTTTCTTTTATTATTACCATCATTCGATCTTATTATTTAATGAACAACTCTAAACGACGAACCATTTATTTAACATATTTTTTCTCTTCGGTAGTGTTGAATCCACTCGATCTAGTTTGATTGTGTCGCTTTTTTTTCAATCGTCGTTATTTTTTTCCTGTAGATTCGAATTTATGATTTTCACGAGATTCAATGCTGCGCGAGAAAAATATGTTCTCTTCACGGTCGTCATTGTTTTTTTCTGATTTTTCATCCTCGTGTCACACCTTCCCGCCTGAGACGAATCAGGGGCGAGCGAATCGTGTATGCTTTGCCAGTTTTGAATTTTAACGTGATATGATTTTTTCCGTTTCTGTTTAGTACGACAGTTTGTGACCGGCGGCGGAGACTATTTTCCCGGTACGTAACTCATACAAATCTTTTTTCTTTTCCTTGATCACGAGAAACAAAAGCAGCCGTCTCTGTTCTCTGATTCAGTTCCTTCTGTTCAATTTATCTGTCGGTCGCTCGCGACACTGCTGATTCTCGTGCCGTCTGTGAAAATTAAAGAACAATTTATTCCATGCGAACTCGTAAAATCAACGTTAATTTGACGAGCACTTTCTGTTATATTTGCGTTCCAAGTCGAAGGAAAATTTTTTTCGGAGTATCTTGAGTTGACCATTGACTTTTTTTCTTGCAATGGACGTCGCCAGATTGGCGCATGCCGATTTTGATGCAATTTTGATGTGGTATAGAACTCGAAAAAATACTCGATACGTGTTTCTTCTTACTCGTGAATATTCATGTTCAAGGGTAAAAACAGCCCTCAGAGATGAGGTGGAAATTAGGTGTAGACAAAAAATATGTGTGATTTATTGACTGCAGATGGTTATGCAACTTGATATATACAAATGGGTGAATAATGGATATTTAACAACTTAGAAAAATAAAAATGATGTACTTTAAATATTTCATGGAGCACACGCAGTATTTTTGAACTTTCATTTATTTAACTGTATTAACATAAGGATTATCGAACTTTAAAAATGTATATTTGCATAAATATTAGCAATCTAGCAATATAATTTATCTACTATGCGGCGAAACTAAAAATTTCAATATTAATGTTTAATACTTTTTCGGACCAAATAAATTTTTCGTAAATCTCCTAACACGGTGAAATTCGTCACTTCAAAGTACAGAATTTGTGTTTCAAATTGTTATGAACACCTAATAGTTTCTAAGATATTCAATAGAATATCTTTTCCACCCCAATTTTGAGGGTTGTTTTCACCCTTCCACGTTGAGATTCGCAAGTAAAAAAAAAACACGTATCGGATATTTTTTCGACATCTACACCACATCAAAATTACATGAAAATCGGTGTGCGTCCATTGGATGACGACCCTTGCGAGTCGACACTTCGCTTTTCGTTTCCTTAGCTTCTGTTCCTTCGTTCGTTTCGTTGATCGGCTGCTTTGTTCGCACAGCAAAAGTAAACCCACCACACAGTTCCACTCCCGAGCGTGGTTTTTGTTTCTTTACGCTTTTTGTCGTTCGTTATTGATTATGATTTTCGGCACGTCAGACCACCGCGAGCTCTCGTTCTTTTCGTTCCTTTTTGCCGCACCCGACGACTCATTCAGCTGTCTCGCGCGCGGAACACCGGAACAACAAAATCGAACGAGACGACGAGAACACGACATTCGGTGTAAAGAAACGAAATCTGCGCGCACCGAGCCACTCGTCACGGAACAAAGACGAAGAACAGTTTCTTCGCTCCTTTCTTCCGTACCGCAAACAAGCGTTCAGAGTTCGTCCGTTCGCCAACAACGGAACCAACGTTCCAACGAACCGATAAACATGGTTCGAACTGTCACGGTTAGCAATTGGAAACGAAGATTTCATCTTCGTGCAAATCGGTGGCGAAAATATTGTTAACACATTGCCAACCGTTGCGATGGCCTACCACTTTGCAACGTATCGTTTCGTGATCTTGATGTAACGTGTCTTAATTAGACTGCGGATGTTCATGCGATTTAACATGCCCAATTATCTAGTAAACGCACATTTAAAGGAATGGAAAAATAGAAGGTACGGTTTTTAAACAGGTTTTGCTAAAGTTTTGTTTCTGTAACTGCGCTAACGTGAGAGATATTGAATTTTAAAAATGTAGATGTGTGCATACATCCGTAGTCTGGTCATAATAAAGTTCCAGTCAATTCGCAATGAACTGAATTTCTATATTTTATATGACTGGTCACCTTATTACGAAAGCCGTGGTACCTTTTATTAAAACACTGAGTGTCCAGCATTTGATCAAGTCTAAATCGTGCGGTTGGAAATGTGTTAATTATCAGGTCATTCCATAATTAATGTCGTGTGATCACGTAACTTTATTAGAATACGGAATTGTACCACCGGATGAATTCAACCTTTCTGCGATCTGTTCTGCTGTTACATTTGGCTCTGCTTCGACCGAAGCTTTTGGAACTTCATTGTCAAACTCTGCCAGAACGTGGTTCGACTGTGAGGTTCAAATCATCCTTAAGGAATTTTAGGAATGTTCACACCTTCTGACACTTCAAATACCTTCTCTATACAACATGCAATACCGTAAATGAGTTTTATCAACGTTCACTTCAATCATTTTTTAAAAACACAATGCACAGCACAGGAGTAGTTTGAAATTGACTCAAGGTGGTCCAGACAGGGTACATACTGTAGAATTCCTAAACAGTTATAATCAACATGCATTTGTTTATGTAAGCAAGACCAGAGACGACGTTATTTACGGAATGACCTGATGTATTGCTCAAAATAATTGGAGACTCTAGGTTTTCAGTAATTTTGTACAGTCTGTTAAACATCTCTAATGAAGATCACGGTGCCGTAATGGTACTATAGAATCGTCTTACTATTTAACTCTAAAGTGATTAATATATTTGTTATTTAACCCTTTCGCTACGACAGCGTCAATGAAAAAAATAAAATAAGTTTCACTGGCGCTGGTAGCCATACATGATTTCTCCAAGGCTCCTATAGTCCTCGCCTAGTACCCCTAGGTAGCTTCGCAGAGGACTGTAATCGACGTCGTTAGCGAAAGGGTTGAATCTGTGACTCTGTAATTATTTTGAGCAGCGTGTTTCTGTAAACAGTCCTATATAGCAATCAAAAGCAAAGAATCTAAATCGAAGGTTGGTGAGTTCGTGGAAATAACGATGAACGAATTTGGACAGGATTGTCGAAGGGGGTCGGTTTCATAAGGTTCGATCAGCGTGTCGAGGCCGAGAGGGCGATTCAGGAATTAAACGGTACCGTTCCAAAGGGCTCATCCGAGCCGATCACCGTCAAGTTCGCCAACAATCCAAGCAACAACAACAAGGCGATACCGCCGTTGGCCGCATATCTGACACCGCCGGGGACCCGACGATTCGGCGGCCCGATCCACCATCCAACCGGCCGCTTCAGGTACATTCCACTGTCGTCACTATCCAGGTACCTACTCGCCTCTACTCGCTCTACCCAACAATCTCTTTCTTCTCTCAATCTCTTTCTCTCTCTTTCTCTTGGTCTCATTCTCTCTTTTTCTCGACTTCTGTTTCCTCACTTCACTTTCGTTCCTCGTCTTTTATTTTTCTGTTCTGTCTCGTTCGGTAGACGTTTATGAACACACACGTTCTCGCGTGATCGATCGATCGGTTCTAATACAATTCCTCATCCAGATACAGAATCTTTGTTAATTGTTTCAAACCTTTTCATTGGGATCGTTCATGAATATTTTCGAGCAGACTGAGCAAGGATTAAATTTGACTTTTTGTATATTGTCGTGTAAAGTTGGTTACATTGGGACTTAGATTACAAAGGTGCTCAGTGATCGATCGATCATCCCTTCCCCTTGTTTACGCACTCATCGTTTGAGTACCTGAACACACTGCAGGCTCCTCCTTCTGCACCTCATCTACCATACGATTTATTACATCTTCTTTTTTTTTGTTTTTGTTCATCGTCTCTACCGATCCGATCCGACAGCTCATTCGTACCTCTGCGCATGATCATACTCTGCCCGGTTTTCTTTTCACTTTCCCTTAACTGCACCACTTCTGTTCGTGTGATTCCGTTGCGATCACGAAGAACGGTCATCGAGGCGTTCAGAAGAATAATTCCAGTCGTAATCGAAAGCGTGTGCAGTGCAAACGTGTGCACCATTCGGTAAAAAGCTGTTTGTATCGTTGAATATGAGGCTTATCCCTTTGAGCGTTGTGCGCGTGCGGAGAACGCCGTTGGGAGTTCAGAGCGCGTGCTTGACAAGTACGCTCGCGACCAATCCGCACGCGACGTTCTGCCTCGAAAAGGTTAACCCGATCAGACTTCTGAAAAAAATGATTAATAATAGCTCCATGCTTCTGAACGTCCTCCGACCATTTCTCATCACCGTTACAGCACTCGCGATTCTATTGATTTCTTGTATCTTTTCTTGTATACTTTTCGTTCTTCCATCAACATCCTCATCCTCATCGATCCCTCTCCTTAACCAACAACGAGTGGTACAAGGTGGTCTCTGCGATAGTATACTATTTAGTTAGATAGATGTAAGTGGTCTGAATCTGCTAAGAATTCACGTTCATGAGCGATAGACTGATCCTTGACCACTCTGGATACATGGAGGAGCAAGGCACACACAAACGTTCTGTTGTTTCTGTAAGTTTCGTTGGTTTCTATCCTCGTGATCCACGGTAAGAAACAACTGTAATCAACTCTCAGCTACCTATCGCATTTGTTTGATGATCTCAGTAACGTAATATGAATTTTTGTATTTTTCTTCTAGTATAGAAAAAAATAAAATAAAAACGGATCCATTTTCGATGAAATTACCGTGGACCAGAGGCGGACGACAAGAGTTCGATTTAAAAAAAGATAAAGAAAAATGAAGTTGAGAAACGTCGATGTACGACGATCGGGAAACATCTCTCCTTCGTGGTTCGCGAACAAACCTGCCAGCTCGACGTTATCAGTCATCCCTCGATAACGATGATTTCGGTCGGACGAAAGAGACCATGAAGAGACCGTGCTAACTCGCGTTTTCTTCTCGGGTACATTTTTAGGTCCGTCTGTGTACGTCCAAAGATCGAATGAAATTTCTTGGTGAACGTGTAACTTGGCGGGAGACTATTATCGATCGAATCGACGTAGACAATGATTCGATGATACCAAAATGGCCCTGTATATTGGCTGACAGTAGATTAATGCGCTTCGCTTTCGCTTGACTATCTCTATAGATATACATACATAGATATTTTTTTCATTTATTCATTTATCGACTTTGATCGTCGCGTCGCCGCCATTTCCTTTCTTTTGCGCTTCCTTATCATGATTAGACCCTTTTCGCGAAAGAAGCTCCGTTTCGGTTCTCATTTTTTTCTCTGTATCCGGCACGACGGCCTTGAACCTAACCTCAAAACTCGTACTTTCCTTTCAAGATGTCGGAGAACTTTAATTCGAGGATCCATGTAAAATTACATATACAGTTCTTCAGGGTGACTTTTCATGAAATCTCAAGGTCATTGACGTTTCTTTTTCAAAAATACCATCATAGTCTTATATATTTATAATAATACGAATTCTCTATTTCGATTTAAAAATAAAATACTGTTTTTTTTTATCGTGAAGAAGAAGGAAAATTTATTGTAGGAACGTTGAGGTTATGTTCGTGACCTCGTATATTTTTCTTCTTTTTTTCTGTTTCTCTTTCTTTCGATCTGTCTGTCTTGCTTGTCTCTGGTCGAGCTTCGTTTCGCGCGGGAAAAAGAAAACGGAGAGGCATCATAGATGGTAGTCCGGTGAATGGAAAAAGAAAAAGAAAAGGGAAAACGTAAACAGAAAAAGAAATGGAAGCACAAGGAAGCGACCGAGTTTTTTTTTATCCCGACTCCTTTTTGGCTCGTTCCCGGAGTATCTCTCTTCTTACGTTGTTCTTTTTGTGTTTTGTTTTAGCACTGGCAAGACCATGCTTGCCATTAACAAAGGCTTACAGAGGTCAGTATTTTTTTCGTTACTACCACTACGCTCCCTCCCGGGTTTTCATTTTCCGATTGATTTCTCTTCTATTTGTGTGGCTTCGTACTCGTGTCTCCCACATGCTCTCCGCCTTAAAAATTTCATATGGAAACTACCCACTGTCTCAAAGAATATTTCTAATCCGAATAATCGTGTCCTCAGATTTTTTTATACAATTTCAAATTGCACGCTTTACAAATTTTTCCTAAAAATTCTGTTCACCATCTTAGTTGCTATAATATTAATTCTTGGGGTTCGGATTTCGAGGTGATTCTAAATTGTTTAATTTCGAATCTATCAAATGTCAAGGACTCGTTCTTGGAACCTGAATTTTTTTATTACGATCGGCCGTGCAAAAAAACGTACCAGCCGCCGAATTTTTATACGAAATTCTAAACTTAGGTGCACTATGTTTTTTATGAAATTCTATATGAAATTTTTAACACCTTTCTGTGTTTCTCTCTCGCCTCACGCTGTTCTATTCTATCTTTCTCTCTCGTATTCTCCCCCGTTACTTTCGTTCCTGTTTTTTAGTTGTTAGCCTTCGAAGACGCTTCTCTGCCCACGAATACGTCACAGAGCATATCTTAGCGTGTTTCATCCGAGAATGCGAATCGATTCCGGTGTACAAATCGTTCTCCAGGATCCGCTGGAACGTTACATAATTTCGTCTCGTTTACTTTAGCGTGTTAAATGATTTTCTATTCTCCGATTCATTTCATCACGATATCTATATATTATGTTGTATCGTCTCTGCGTACGATCAGCTAGTTTATTCCTTTGATCAAATACACGAGTACATGAAAAACTTGACCCTTTGACTGCGGGCTACTTAGAAACGAGAACGCCCATGGGCGTCGACAGCACACGAAGGGCGAATTTGTCAAGCGCCTATAAGAGTCAGTAACGGTCAAAGGGTTAAAGTATGTTGTAGAGTTTCGTTCGTTTGTCTGCAAGCTAATAATCAATGAGAATTCACGCGTGTGCGGACTGTACAGACGGATTTCGATTATCGATTGTTTCGATCGTCGTTGAAAATTTGGAAAAATAACGAAACTTTCAATTCGATTCGTCAAGATTAAAGTAGACTCGAATCAACGTTCCTCGACAGGCTCGCATTTTCTTCTCCCTCTTCCACTGTTTCTTTACTTTCATTGTTCCGGTCGTGATCGATCCTCGAGACCGTGCACCTACGATCTTTCGATCTATACTATCATTTTCTCTAAATAAAAAAGAAATACACTAATGGACCGACGAGCTTTCATATTTTATGCTCAAATAATTAATTCATCTGATGAGTTGCCACATTAAGACTTTCACACTCCTTTAACATTAATACAGGCTATACTATAATTTTATAATCAACAGTATTAATAATTTCTGTAGTTTTTTTATAGTATAGGTCTAATAGACCTTATTAGAAATTAGCATGTAGTGTTAATCTTGTATTATTAGAAAATTATAATTTTCAAATGTTCAATAATTTCTGAATATACATTGAGTGTTCATAAGAAGTTGTGCTAAATTTTAGGATTCGGTAGTACTCGCAAAGTGAAATAAAAAGTATTTAATGAATATCGGTGATAAAATTAACGCTTTAAGTGTTATGGACGCTCGTAACTGCTTCGTATATTATGAATAATATATTATAACATGTGCGGAAAGCGCCTATTGGCGTTCGAGTAATGTACTTAATAAACAGGCATATCAATCTTCCGCATGTGACGTAAGGTTATCGCATAAAGGTATCAAGAATATTGACACACAGTGCTACGAGGATCGTGAGCACATAAGATAATTGAAAATTTTTTCTGTGTGTCGTCGAATAATGATTCTATGTTGCACGGAATTCGAAATTACCAAGTTTATTCAATATTCCTACGTTACGTGCGGACGATTAGCAATCCCATTTATTAAGTACGTGGGTTCAACGCCGAAAGGCGTTCTCCGCACAGAGTCTGCCTAAATCTTAGGACCCACGTTGATTGAACATTTCTTATTTCTCTTTGCGAGTATCGCGTACTCCCAAAATTTGGTACAGCCCTTCCTCCAAGGTGAAAGAAATTTATACATAATCGACGATTTGAATGTAGATATTACGCTACAAAAAATAAGCTAATGTTATTTGTATTATTGACATTAGAATTAATGAAGTTTGGTGCACGATCTTCGACGTTCGAAATGGTAAATCACAAATTCAGAGAGCCATAAACACTTTGGTTGTCGCACACAATGCAACAGAAATGCACTAGACTGTCGTTCAGGAACAATGCACCGACTCTTGTGCGAATACGCGCGAAATGATCGAGCATCGTTCGTAGAGATTCGACGTGCCACGTTTGATTGCGTCGCACAGAGAAATGAAGAGCACAATACGGATCGCGCGACATTGCGGCGAACACCTAACTCGTCTCCAACGTATTAACGTACTGCTCCAAAGAATCAGATGATCATGCAGTTACAATTTTTATTCTTTGTAGCGAATTAAATGCTATGGGAGTTCCAAATATTCTTCATATTAAATATTTCTTCTAAGAATTCCTGATTAGTTTGAGCAGTATATGTTTCTCAAGAAATGAGACCACTCACAAAAGTGTACGTAATGAAAAACATCTTTTCGAATTGTCACTTGCAAGTATCAGTAAATTTTAAATGACAAATTCACTGCTGAACAACATTAAAAGTAACGTATAAATTGTTCTCAAACTCATGCCAGTGAATCTTGAAAAGTTTCATAGCAGCGATGTGTTTAAGTAACTCTCGAGCACGAAACAGTAAACATTCGGTCCGTCGAGTTAGGTGTTGAGCCGGTCGTTGAAGAACGATCGCGAGCAGCGGACTTGAAACAGAATGAAAAGAAAGAAAGAAAATCTCATTAACGAGCGTTTGCAATTGCGAATGCGTGATTACCGTCACCTCGGCACTATACTGAATACTCACTGAGATGTGCCCTGTTTTAACGCGGCTTGTGACGTCAACTAGGTACGTAGTACTTTTTTTTTGTTCGTAAATGTGTACATGAAAAATCCCACGTGTTCAGCTTGCAACATTTTTAGCGTTCCGCATGCTGATCGACGCTATCCTTTCGGTTCTCCTAATTTTATTGCCACGTTCTCCTCTTAGTTCTTTTTTTTTTCTTTCAATTAATCGCAACTCCGTCGTTGTTCGCCTAAAAGAAAACAGCTTCCACCGTAGAGCTGCATGTTCATTTCAAGTCCTGTGCAATTAGTCGCCGCGCCACGCGGCGCAATTACCACCTATGATTCATTTAAAAAAAGAGGCAGTACCGTTTTTTCAAATTATATATTATATATAAGTATGTACCGGTTACTTTCGTTTCGACGTCCGTTTACCACCCTTTTTATCGTCGAGCTTTCGCATCACGACCACTTTCGAGTCGTACTACACATGCACGAGAAGAAAGTTCTTCGACAGCTCGAGAAATCGTACGTTTCGGGGCACCCGCGATCGATACACGGTTCTTTTCGAGTACGATGATCGACGTGACGGCAATGTGTAAATTGAAAATGAATCGTTCGACGAGGTTGGCTGAAATTCGACGTACGACCGAAAAATTGGCGATTCTATATCTCAGAGTAAGTTAAATTGATAGTATATGTTTTTCTTTTTCGTATGAAGCTTTGTTTTCGAATTTTAATACAGAGTACTGTTATGCTTTATGCTATATATGAAGGTATATATATTGTGGTCACTATCGACATTGTAAGTCGACTTTTAAAGTGAGACAAATGAATAACATTTTTTCATCAGTTTTTTAAATTAATATTCTTTCGAGGGTATATTTTGGGAATTTTTTGTTGAAAAACCTAAACAACTTATCCTCATTCAACTTTGCACATTGTTGTCATTTAAAGTATAATAATTATTCACCGGGGAAGTAGACGGGTTGAAAAGATTGGCTCGCGCGATAACTGTCGGTGAAGTAATCCGAAATCAAGAACCAAAAAAAAACTTATGTGAGTGTGGCTAACGCCCTGAACTATGAAAAACAGGATAAAACGGTTTTTGATAAAATGGCATCAATCTGAGGAATGTACATCGATTTTTTAATAATATTTTCACTTTCGAACCATGGTGAAAATCAACTATTGATACATTTAGAAAATGTGCTCTATCAATTTGACTTATTTTGAGGTGTGAATCAACCTCTTGTAAGTTGTACCACGAATTCTGGGCCACCTGAGGTATGTAGATACTCGAATGTTTCGTGATTCTTGTTTTAAAGAGACTGTAAACGTCGTTGGATTGCGCTGCTAACATTTGTAGAAAATTGATAATCATTTGCTTCCTGAACAACAGTGTTCTTGAATTGTACTTTTCACGAAATAACATGGAATTTGTCATATCTTAAACATTCACCCGATTTCATAGAAGTGCACATTGTCTTCTGAGACACCCTGCATTACAGACCCATCGCTATGCAATTCTTTCTTTTCGAACAAAGAAATCATAAACTCGTGAAAGCAGCGGAAATCCATTGATCAGACGTTCAGTCCGGGCTCGTTCAACTCGTTGCCCGTTCGTTCGAGTCAAACTATTCGGCGCTAAGCCACGCCCCCGTGAGACACGAACTACCGATTTCGGCCCGTTCGCGGGGCTCCATCGGGAAACGAATCGAACGAGTCTTTCTTTTATCGACCTGACGAAAACAGGTCGTTCACGAGATATCCCATTGGCCGTCGAGACGACATGCTCCCGTAACGTTCACTGAGGCTGAGACCACGCGAGCGTTTTAGCAGCAAACGCTTTGCGACGAACGTACTTGCAGTGAACACACGAGCATCGGATTTTTTTTCAGCAGTTTACCAAAGAGAATCGAAGAAAGTATGGATGCGAATGAGATCTCAGCACTTTCGTCATGCAAATAGGAGACCGGTGATTACAGAACGGACGTCTGACGGAACTATGTGAACAGCCAATATAATGCTAAACGTCGACGTGTGCTGTCGTGCGTCGTAGCGTACAAACGTCCGTAACAAATTAACGTTGCTCGTGTGTGAACTGTAATACACAACAATATACAGTCACACCCGAAATTGATCATTGACTACCTCATTTCGACTTCATTTTATTTGATGCTCTTTCAGAGCGTTTTTATTCGAAGGAAGTTTACGTTTTCAAGACGCTTCGAATATTTTTCATCGGCCAGTTGTTGTTGAATGAAGGAAGAAAAGCAATTATGGAAATATTTGATCAATTCCGTGAGTGACTGTTTCTACAACGGACGTTACCGAAACGCTCGCGCGGGCCCAGGCTGAACGAGCCCGACGAACGTTTTCACGGTAGTAACCGGCCTTGTTTCAGGTACAGTCCAATGGCGGGAGATCTGTTGGCGGCGAACTCAATGCTACCGGGTCACGCGATGCACGGGTCCGGCTGGTGCATCTTCGTGTACAACCTCGCCCCGGAGACGGAGGAGAACGTTCTGTGGCAGTTGTTCGGTCCGTTCGGCGCCGTCCAGTCGGTGAAAGTGATCCGTGACCTGCAGACGAACAAGTGCAAGGGCTTCGGTTTCGTCACGATGACCAACTACGACGAGGCGGTGGTCGCCATACAGAGCCTGAACGGCTACGCGCTCGGCAACCGGGTACTTCAAGTTAGCTTCAAGACGACCAAGAGCAAAGCGGCATAGGACAAGCAACAGACGGCGCCAGCAATCGCCGTAGCGACGGCCGTTGCTGCTGGCTGGCAGCCAGCTACAGCGACGTCAGCGACAGCAGTGCTGCTACCGACCGCGACCACGACCGCCGTAGCACCGCTACCCGCACCACCACCGGCGAAGACCATGGCCAAAACGACCGCCAAGGCTATCCTAGTGTCAGCCGCAGCGACGACCAGCGCCGTGTCGACGACGACGGTGGCGGCGGTGACGACAACGGCAGCGTTGGCGACAAAAACGGCAGCGATGGTGGTGGCGCAGTCCAAAAAGACCAAGATGCACAGCTTGACCTTCGAGACACTGATCCCTTACACCAAGGGATACGCGGAATTGTTGAGCCGGGCGATTCGCCGCAAGAGGGGGGAACTGAAGGAGGATTAGAGATCGGTCCGACGAGAACCGAACAGTAAACGACGAAAACGCTGTATTCTGGGATCTCCAAAGATTCTGCTCACACAGGCGTCGTGTTTCAACATTCGATGGACGAGAGATGACAAAATATACGTTGCTATACATGTCTCCAGCATGGAGAACCGTGTGCAATCAGAGTTTCATGAATCTACGGTGTCGTCCAAGCGCACCGTTCGCAAGCCGCGAACGGTGCACTTGCTTCCCGAGTCCAACAGAGAGTTCCTGTGTGACAAATTCTTCGGATCCCTCATGATTTCTGCTACCGAGATATACACCACCCGCCGATCCACGCTCTCGGACCGTTTTTCACCGACGGTTCGACGTGGGCGGTTTCAGAGCAATTTTTACATTCCCAGTCGACGGAAGAAACGAGGCGGCATGCGTTCGTTCCGACGCAAGCGGTTCATCCGATCACCCTATACATGCATAGACCGTGCTGAAGCTGAAGACGAGTGGTCTGTTCCTCTCTTTCTCTCTGTCTGTTCACTCGTTTGTTTCTTTTCGAATTCGAACCGGATCGCTAGCGTGGCTCGCATCATCGTCTTGTTGTACATACCGGTGACTTACGCGTAGCGTGCACGGCCAGTAAATGAACAGCTCGTCACGAGAGTCCACGGACGGAACGGAGGACCCGATGTCTTCGACAGACCAAAGAGTCGTAAGGATGTAGAGAACGTTGCAATGAAAACGGGCCGCCGCCGATGGAGAACCGTTGTTCCCTGCCGGCGCAGCCCTCTAGAAATGCCAAAGAAACTCGTCAGAGTTCCAAGATTCGCGTGACCAGCCCGCCTGACACCCTGAGGACAGTGCTCGAAGACTGTTGGCGCTGGGATCGAGGAAACGAGCGAGCAAAGAGGGAAAAGATACATAGATTCGTGCAGAGAAACATGTGAACGAGCACAGGGGATGATCAGAGTCAGGTCTGCCGATCGAGGCAGGATGAACGAAACTGATCACGCATGGCTTTCAACGAAACGAACAGAAGCTCTCGAACTGATTGGAAACGCTGTGAAAAACGTACTTAAATTCTCGATGTATAGCCGAGAAGCCATTTTCGTACAGTCATTCGATATTTTATAGGTGTCGCATGATCAGGTCCCGAGGGATTACGTCTCGTCTTGCGAACGGTGTACCTAGTCAGGCATCCGTACCTGGTCCGTAGAGTCCATCTCTTTCATTTCTTCTCCCTTCTATCTTCGTTCTTTTTCTTTTTTTTTTCCATTTATACATGTAAACGGAATACGTGTGGTTAGCGTAGCAATGTGCTTTCCTCAGTCGGATTTTACCGTGACGAGCATCGCGTGCAGTCCCTCGGTCGGCCATCTTGGTCCGACCGTTTCTTAACGAGGAGATCGCAACAAGCTCTGGCTCGCGACGGAGACATAATTCCGTGGATGTTGAAAAGACGAGATTCAGGACAAATTGTACGGTTCGATCCGAAAGAAAAATTCGAAACGGAAGATCACTGTCGGTGCTGATGAAATTTCTATCGATCCATCTCTGAATCCCTTTTCGAACACCCTGTGCGTCGTCTCCGGCGCGACCGAGAAAAGAAAAAGAGAGAGAAACTCCGATTTTTATACACCGCGTTTACTTCTACTTTTAACCGTCTAACGTACAAAACGCTACAACACACACACAGAGAGAGACACCAGGAGGTCGGGAGGATCCTCCGAAGCGAGGATTCGAAGGTACGACGGTGCACGGCAATGTGATAAAGAGAGATAGCGGGCGATCTTCCGGATCGTCGGAACCACGTGTCTAGTCTACGTGCAAAGAGAATTCTCCAGCAATTTTTTCTTCTTTTTTTTTCTTTTTTCTTCGCTTAGACCAGTAAGGAAATCAGACACGACCGATAAAGAAGGCGCGTTTAGATGGTACGATGTTAAGGTAAGGGCCTGTCCGTTCGCACTGTCCTCTCGGCGGAATTTTTTTCCACGAGTTTCGAATGGGACGAGGAACGTGTTCGTTCGAAGAGCGTAGCGCGAGCGTGCAGGGATTGTAAGTACTTAATCGTGAGTAACACGACAATTTTCTTAAGCTCTTTAGATTATTGTGTAGAGATAACGTGAAGAACAGAGCGTAGCATATATATATATATATTTATATATACATACATATACATATATATATATACGTACGTTTATATATATATATATGTTGTCCTATTTATGTGTACCTTCTTGTGTCTAGTCCGGGAGCAAGGAGAGGAGATTTCGAAAAGAACGAAACAGAGAAAAAAAAACGATGTGCTCGCGTCGCGGGGCCGTGTCCTGTCCGGGCTCCCATAACGTAATTTTTTCGAACGTCAAGCAAGCAGATGGTTTTCCGCTAAGATTTTATTTATATTTATTTGAACCGCCGCCGTGCGCGGCGGCGTAACAGGATCTCGATAATTAGTGCAAATTGTAGAACCGAGCGTCGTCGTCGTCGACCGAAAACGACGCGTCGTCGCCGCGACGCTTCAAGGAGAAAGGAATCTGAACTGAACGGCGATTCGTCCTTCGTTCCTGGATCACCATCGACCGATTTGGGTCCTCGGGAATGGTTTTACTGGTGACCGGCTTAACATCTGACAGTAGTATATTTCTTTTTGTTGTCTTTCTTTCGAACGACACGACGTGATTTGTAACAGAGAGTCTGTCTGAGTGGATGGTTCACGATGGGGTTGTCATGGTGCCTCCTTGCACGAGGGATGGATCGCGTGTAAGAAAGTCCTGTGCACAGGCTGACGATTCTTACACCGCGTACAGTCACATTTATAGATTAATATTATAAATGATTATTCTTCTCCTTCTCATTAATTATTATCACGTATACTATTACATTTATTATTCTGGTTAATTATTATTATTATTAATATTATTATTATTATTATTACCATCGTCATCGTCATTTATTATCATTATTATTATTGCTATTATTATTACGATCGTACATATATTTTTTGTGTCTCTCGTCTAGTAGCTTTTACGTGTACCCTTTGAACAACAACCTTGATTACTCTCTGCTCACTATTTTTTCCCCGCGGGAATAGGAAAACGATTCAGTCGCTCCACGACGATACTTAGCTCGTTCCGCTTACCGTTTCGATTTTTTTGTTTTTCTACCACCCGCTATATAACTTACTTAATAGCTTACTTAACTTCTGCCATCACTTACCACCGCCACAAACCGCTATTATCTATTTACTACTATTACTACTACTACTACTATTACTACTACTACTTACTATTATTATTATTGCTACCGATTATTTATTTATTTATTTAATTAATTAATTAATTAATTATTATATAACATAACAGAAATTATGTTTTATTTAAGGATTAAACTGATTTGTGTTTGGTTCAAATACGTCGTTCGTTTTATTTCGATTACTTGTTTCAGTTGCCACCAACCAACCAACCAACCAACCAACCAACCAGACCACAACCCACCCCAAGAACCATGGTCACTATACATCTACATTATCCATCCCGATTATGTCTTTGCTCCTGATCACTGTTCCTCACTTCATTCAGATGTAGATGCGATCGTACATCGGATTCAAGCGCCGGTTCACGCGGTTCGTAAACTATTTTTGTCATTCACGATCATGCTGCGCGGGTGTTCCGCTGGAATCGAGGATTTTGGAAGCCTCCGTGCGGATGAGCCGAACGGATGTTCGTTCAGCGTGTAAGGTGAACGCCCATTGGCGTTTACCGCACACGGCGCGCTGGTCGATGTAGACGGTATAGGTATTCGCCGTTTTCGGAAACAATTATGGAAAGAATATATCACAGTCGTGTCAGCCGTCATGTAAGCTGTTCTAATTGTATGAAATTTTATGATTTTTACTAATGCCAACGGTTTCACCACGCAGAATGCACCGGCCCCTAAGATCACCGAAGTTACCTGCGCTGGGCACCATTTGCACTTGAACGATTCATTGTTTATGTGCTTTCGTGTAATGTTGGCATTATAATAACATCTCCTCTTCAGGGACAGATTTATTAAAATTGAAAATAAAACATCTCTGAGAAAAATGCAGATATATGTTATACAATGTTTAAATTAAAAAATTACTAAATATTCATGTATGAGTCCCTGCAGAGATCAAACATGAAACCATTAGTCTGTTATTAACAACTATAACGGTCAAGCACGATTAAAAATTTCAAACTGCAGCAATATAGAATTTCCATAATTGTGCTGCCATAAATAAATACATTACATACATAGAAATTTAAAATTCCAGCGTCGCCTTCGAAAGTGTTAAATATAGTATCGATATCAGGAGGACGTAGTCCCACGGTGAACCTCGAATCGTATCGAACGATTGAAAAGAACAATTACAAAATACAAAGTTAACAAGTTTCCTGCCAAGTGGGTGGAATTCAATGCGATTGAACCATCGATTAATTGTTCACCATGGCGTGAGGCGTGTTAAAAAAGTAAATTCGAAAGGGGAAGAAAGATATTGTCTTTCGATGATATCAAATTTGAAATTACATTTCTCGTTCCCCTTTCGAGAGTCGATTTTGGTTCAATCAGACCTTGATGGCCGTGCGCGCCCGTCTCGTTCATTCTGCGCCCAAACTCGTTCGATAGATCGATCTATGGATCTGGCTCGATAGAAGAAGAGTGACAGAACGAGAGGAAACGAGGAAACCCCGAGAAAATTCTGAAAAACTCGCGAATCTGCTTAACTATAAACATCACATCATAATTATTAATAGACTGCAAATATTTATGCAATTTAACGTTCCCAAATATCTGGAAAACGCGTATTTAAAACCGCGATAAAATGATAAGTACATTTTTAAACATGCACAGAACAAAATGCAATTTCATTTCTATAACCGTATGTTTGCACAAACATCCGCAGTCTAATTATTACGTTAGATATTCAATTATTGCGTGTACTATTGTATTTATGTGTTAATGTTCGTTGTATCGACGCGACGTCGATGACCCTGGAGAAGAGGAGCATGAAATCAGACGCACACGCATACACACACAACCATACACGCAGACACAAACAAGAAACAAAGAAAATGGAATTTTCAAAGTAAAGATGCGTTTCTATTAACGAAGGTTTCTTTCCAATCGATATATCGATCCGAAAAATCATTCGATCACTGCACAGAAAGCGTTTACGAACGGTCGATCGGTAAGGGTCGTTATTCTTCAGATTCTCCAAATTCGATTCATCGATCGATTTTTAGGTTCACGATAACTCAGCGCCTTCGATTTTTTAGTATCGACTATGGAATCGAGCGTGAGACCATAATCGTGAATTTCGACAAAAACCGATATCGAATCGGGTGTAGGCTACTTCAACGTTCCATTTAGAATAATTAACGATTCGAATCGATTTAAAATACTCCATTTACAGTGGATTTCTAAGATCGAGATCGAATTGACAATATTCTAGAGACTTCGATTTTCGATTCGGCGGTTTAGAGTATCTGGATGTAGTCCGAAAGGCTAGAGAAAGACGTTATCGAATCAGCTGTAGGACACTTCAACATTCCATTTAGTGTAATTAACGATTCTAATCGATCTAAAATACTCCATCATTCCATTCACATTGGTTTGCAAGAAAATCGAGTTCGAATTTATAGTACTCTAGGGACATCGACTCTCCAATCGGTGGTTTAGAGTATCCGGGTACAGTCTGAGAGGCTGAAGATACCCGTGTCGAGTTTCTTTCGCATCACTTTCAATTCTTTGCAATTTTCCTCGATTCTCGGTACGACGGCTCGATCTTTGGACCGTGTTGGGGGATTTTGAGGTTACGCGTAGGAAAATTATCGCGAGAAACGTTGCGAGGACGCGTCGTCTCGAGGGAACCGAGTGGTGCTATAGTCGTTCAATCGTTCGGTCTCGTGATGATCGAAGATCGAACCGCGCGGATCACGATCGATCAACGATAATTCCCCAGGGTGTCCTTCCGAGTGAACGGTTCGAGAGCGTCTAGTGATATCGAATGTCATTGCACAGGACTGCACAAAGTACTTTTTAAGGTTGTATTTGGATCGACGCCGTTGAAACGTTCACCGGAAGCGAGCCGAAGTTACGAGAAGACGTCGCTGCACGTTCGAACAACGCACAATTTCTGCCTCCGGTGGCAGTTTCTATCGTTTAAGGTTCGTTGATCGACGTTCGTCCGTACGTTCGATACTGATTGTTATCGTCGATCGATACTTCGCGTTTCCCGCTGAATTTCCACGTATTCGCGATCGATTTCGTCGATCTCCGTGGCTCGATCGAACATGCGGTTCCGCTGTCGATGAAAATCGAGAGAAAGAGTCGAAATCGTCCAATTCCTACCGAATCGAGACTGAAATTTTAGGCGAGGAAGTCATCGATCCTTGAACTTCCGGTGAATCTGGAGAACCTCGAGGCGTCGTTTCTCCTCGCGGAAATTGATGTTAGAGAAGATCTATGATATTCGGAGAATTTTGAGTGGGTGGAGCGTCAAAAGTGTCTAGAGAATTCGGTGTCAAACTTTAGGCGAGGAAGTTATCGATCCTTGAACTTCCAGTAAATCTGGAGAACCTCGAGACGCTGTTTCTCGTCGTGGAAACGAACGCAAGAGAAGATCTATGACATTTGAAGAGTTTCGAATTTGCGGGACGTTTAAAATGTCTAGAGAAGTTTGCGTTAGAAGCGAAACTGAGATTTCAGGTGAGGTTCTTATCGTTCCTCGAACCCCCAGAGAACTTGGAATTTCTCAAAATGTCATTTCTTCTCGTGGATACGAATTCAAGAGAAGATCCAGGGTACCGCAAATATCTGGAGGGTATAGAGTATCTAGAGAATTTTACAGCGGTGTTTCTTGAATTCTTTTGCTCCTGAAACGTTTAGAATCATTTATTCGTCGTAAACATCTCGGGATACTAGTGAAATTTTACCTATGAATCCTTGGGAAAACGAAGGAAGGAAATCTCAACCCTTCCGTTGCAGCAGGGGCGCAAGAAACTAGTCCCCGATTCTCTAGTGTCTAGGGAAACTCACGCTTAGACTACACACAATCATACATCATTTACTAAGATTTCCATGTTTCAATACACCTAAAGAAGTGAATTTCCAAATTGTTCTGTCTTGTGAAAATTATATATTTTCTTTCGCTAATTTTTTTGAAATGAATGTATTTTACATGAAATACACTGAAGCATGTAAACATCCGTAGTCTAACCGTGATCAAAAATTGTCCACGTGTTCATCCCCCTCCATCGCTCTGTCACAGGGTGCAAAGTTCAAATGTCCGTATTTTCGATCGTCTTGTCGTCTTTTAGACTCCTGTCGAGCGTTCGATGTGCTGCCTCCTAATCACGACATTTTTCTTCTATTACGTCCGCTTCTTCTTCCCCGAATTCATTCGTTCGATTTCACCGTCGACCCCTTAGAATTGATCAGTTTCACCCGACGTTCGAAGAAGCTTCATTTCTTCTTCCCGCGCCGGAACGTCCGTTCGATCCTCCAGCGAGTGCAAACGAAAAATAGGAAAGATCGATGGAAAATCGAGTGAATGCGATCGAGAGAATGAGAGAGAACGATATCGAGGGGGTGTAACATTATTTTTACTCGATCTCGAGCATGCGAAACGACTTAATGAATTCTCAGAGAGAAAGAGAGAGAGTGAGAGAGAGAAAGAGAGGAATGTCAAAAAAGCAGCTCACCGTAGGCCTAACTAAGAAACAAAAAAGTGAAAAAAGAAGTAAAGTATTTATATACTAAGCTAACTAATTAACGGGCGAGAAAGGGGGGAGAGAATGAGAGAGAGAGAGAAGCATATTTCGTCGGGCGATTGAAAATCGCTCCGGAGAACCAGAGAGAGAGAGACTGATCGTATGCGAGGGAAATCGTTTCGAACGAACAAAAAAAAAAGAATGCGAACCGCGAGAATGGCGAGAAGACTAATGGAATAGAAAATATTAGAACGAACAAAAAAAGAAGAAATACTACCAAGTACTCGAGAAATTGCTCCGAGGCGAGTGTGCGACAACGATCAACAAAAACCGACAACTACTCTATAAACAAAAGAAGCGAACTGAGAGAGAACAAAAAAAAAGTTACAAAAAGAGCGTGAGACGAAGGTGAAGTAGAAAAGAAAAAACGAATCGAGAGAGATAAGAAAGACAGTCGAAAAAAAAACGAGAGAGGGGGAGAGAGAGAGAGAGGAGAGGAGTAGAGTGAAGAGGGAAAGATGGGTCAGAGGGGGGGAGAAAGAGATAATCTATAATCTTCTGTACATGTTTTGATTATTCTAATTATTAATTATCGTAACTTATAATAACTATGAATTAATTAAATTAATTGATATCTATGGAACTGTATTTAAACGACAAAAAAAACGTGGTAGCTAGTTTGTCAATGGGTGTATAAATATTTAATTACGATAACTCTATAGTGATACTAAAAAAAAATGAAACATCAACAACAAACAAACAGACAGACAAAACAAATAAACAGAATACAAGGAAGATAAAACGAAAGTGCGTGAAAAAGATTACAAGAAAAAACAAACAAACAAACAAAATGAAAACGAAGAACGAATAGAATAAACGTGAGAGAGAAAGAGAACGAAAGAGTGAATGAGAGAGAAAGAAGAGAAAAAGGAAATATGCGAGTACGTGACACGCGATTATTGTACACACATACCGATCCACAGCCGCACACGAACACACACAGAGACACACACAGACAAAAATGCATCAAGATCGATATACAGTATATGTAATTATATTCGAGTTTAGAGAAAGAAGGAGGGGAAAAGCGGGGCGAGAAAGAGAAATCCACAGGGAAATTTGGGGGGGTGGGGGGTTGAGCGCGGTTGATTTAGGGGTGATAAACGAATTTTGAATTTTTCTAGGGGGGGCAGGGTAAAGCAGGCTGGTCGATGGTACCGGCATTCGTTTGTATGTAACGGGTGTCCCAGAAACGCGCGGGACACGCACGGAGTGAGTTTCACGGTGCTTCGTGGCCGCTTCTTCCGTTTTTTGTTTCCCATTTTTCCGGTCCGTGCGCTTTTTCTTCTAGAGGTCGACGCGAAACGAAACGTTCTCTTGGTGTCTCGGCGCTGGACGTCCTTCCGTACAGTTCCGCCGGAAATAGATCACGGTTTCCGGTTCTCCGATCCGATCACGCGGCTCGAACGCGTTTCCTAGGGAACTTTCACTGCTGAGCCTAGGGACCTCGCGCACCGACTCGAGAAGGAGAACCAGTCTCTTCTCCTTGGAAATTCGCGGAACCACGTTTTCGGATCCGACAGCATGAAATTCGATGATTTTTTCGAACCACGTGTCCTCGTGGGGTTCGAAGAGTGAATTGGTTTTGTAAATTTATCTTTGTCGACGCGTTCACCGCCACAGTGGTCACCAGTGACGTCACTGTGTCGAAACACATGTAACATCATCGAATTAAATAATTGTTAAATCTTTGAAAATCCTGACTTATGTCAGAATGTTAAAATGATAACACGCAACAAATTCGAATTCAATTTTCAACAGATTTAACGCCGCAATGAAATTAAAAGTATCCAATGGAATAATTAACCGATTTCCTTGCAAATACGAGTCACATTCGAGCATCAATCCTTGAAAAACTTGCACTTTGCGTCCTTTGACCTTGAGAAAGTTGCTGAAAGCGAATTGTGTGCGCTGATAGACGGTTTTCATTTATCAGAGCACTCGAAGAGTCGAATCGTCAAATGTCGCACGAAATCGTCAGAGAAATCGCGAAGCAAGGGGTTAAATATTTCTATAATTCGTGTTACATGTTCATAAAAGTTCATAATCTGTACCTAATTTAGGTACATCGATGTTCACTGTGGCATGTGAACGCGTTAGAACGGAAACAATTCGACGAACATCGAATGAACATCGTGATCCACGCGCAATCCAATCAGTCGATATTTCGCCGAGGCACATTTCTAAAATCGGGTTAGGCGTTATCCTCTTAATCGATAACGATGATTTTCAGACGCGTAACGAGTAGTCGAGAGACGGAAAGACTGTCGGTAAATCAATTGCTCACACCGGAACGCGATATATCAATTATTTAAAGAATAAACGGCAACGAGAGAAATATCGTAAGATCAGAGATCGAACTCCTTGCTCGGGAACATCTTTGCTCTCTAACCCCTCACTCGACCGAAGAACGGTTCTGAATCGATCTTCAGGACCGACAGCTCGAACATGGACACGAAGAGTCTCGTCAGAATTTTTCTACAGTGAATAATAACGTCTCGATATCGTACAAAAGACAAACTAACTTACGTATATTTCGTACAATTATAAGCTTTTAAATACAAAAGTGTTCGATTAGAGAGCGAAGAGCGATCGAACTCGAATAGTACGGTCGATGACGATCGTAGAAATTCGCGTGTCGATCGTGAAACGAGCATTCGGTCGATCATCGCACAACAGCGCGCACAGATTAGCTTAAAGAAAAAGAGGAATAAGGGACAAAAGAGAAGTCACGTGATAGGACGGAAATTAGTGGTCGGTAAGGCAGCTTCTAGTCGTTCGAGGTGTCGATTTTAAGAGAGGTGCTTGCTAGATCTCGTAATCGATAACATTCCATCCTGAATACAATATACGAGGGCTCTCGCGCGGAACAAACACACAAACACATGCATGCACATACATACACACGTACACAGACTGCATTTCTCGTCTACGAATTTTGTCCCCCGGCGAACAAACTGTACCGTGACTTTCGATCGAAATTTTTGCAGTCGAGTAGACGAGGATCGTCGAAGTCATGTCGCACTTTCCAAGGCCGCCCAGGACCCTCGTGGTACAAACCAAAGAAAAAAAAAAAATTACGCGCGAAATCGTATATATTATACGCGTTTCCGGTTACCGATCTCGAAGCGAACGCCAAAAAGAAAAAAAAAGTTAAAATAAAATACATCCTTTTCTATTGAAAGGACGAGAGATGGATTTCTATAAGGGAATCGAATGAAAGTTTATTCATCGACAGTATTATGATAAGGAAACATTTTTTCCGCGGGGAAACGAGCGAATCGCGACCTTGGAATTTCTTCCGGACCCTTAACGCCGATTCCGCGATACCTCGAAATTTCACCGACACTCTAAGGGCCGCCGCGTGGACTCAAAACGGCAGATTGAATCGATTTTCTCAACTTTCTGTGGCTCGAAGCGTTTACTTATTGACTGTCGATCGGAGTCGCGAGCAAATTTCCGTAATTTTTTAGTATTCTTTTCCGACCGGATGGCGTTAAGTGTCGATAAGCAATTTCGAGCACGGTCGATAGTCAGCGGCGCACAGGATTCACGAGTGTGATCCTTGCGTCGGGTTCCGTACTTACCTATTATTATAATACCAGCGATTTTACCATTACGATATTAATAAACGTTGTATGAAATAAGTGTTCATAAAGTTGAAATTATTATCAGACAGGACGGTGGAACGCAGTGCAATACTTGGATATATAGAGCATTATGATCGTTCTCGAGTGATTCTCGTTCTGCAGGGAACGACCATCGAGCGGATTTGAAAATCGATACGGAAAAGCAACAAAAAAAAAGAAAGAAAGAAAGAAAGGAGAAGACATACAGCGAAGAACGCGAAACGAGAAGGGGAAACACGAAAGGAGAAAAAGACGAAAAACCGCGCGGTTCCTTTTTTATTTTCCGAAATCTCGACGAATCGGATCGATCTCAAGATCTTCGAGGGACGAACAGGATTTTATCGACCGTGCACAGGATCGCGCGACGGTCGATGAAAAGAGGATCGTCGATCTTTTATGCCGTCTTCTGAAAGGGCACGCGAAATCCAAAATCTGTCCGACTGTTAACGAATCGTCTTTGTATACACGAATGAACAAATGAAAAAAAAAGACATGTTTACAGCTTTAATGGGAAACAACCGTAGACGTAAGTGAACGGAGGGCACTAATTAATTAAAAAAAGAAATAATAATAATAATAAAAAATAGGGGGAAAAATGAATAACGAGAGAGAACGAGGAAGCATGAACGAGTAAGGTATTTCGTTTTGGCCCGAATTTTCTGTCAACCGTTTTTCTGTCATTTCATTGTCGTCTCGTTGCGGACAAAGGAGACTACGAACATGTTTTTGTAACTTAAGGAAATATAAGTTGCTCTTCAAATCTGACAAGACGTGACTTCTTTCACCCGATATCGATACCTCCGTTCGCGCCTTCTCGATTCATTTACGTCTGAATGTGTTATTATTATTATTATTATCACTATTATTATCATTATTATTGTTCCCGTTGTTACGGTTTCTTTCGATCGTGCGGGTATAGATTTTTTTGTTTCGGGATCGAGAAGTTGGTATATCGCGCGCGTCTCGAAGCTTTCACTACCGTTTCGTTATCAGCTCGTACACGGTCCGATGTCGTCGTGCGAACGAACTATGTGATACGCGATATATTATCGATAGATCGATGAACGAGAAGGGAACCATTTGGAACCAATTTTACGAGAACACCGGTGCCCGTTCTTGCGTCGAGGGAACAGAAATTTTCAGTATTAAAATTATAAATTTTTTTCATAAAATATATTAAAACAATGTTTTTTTTATTGTCCTCTTTGCACAAATTATGTACGTGTATGTAAGTGTGTAAAGGGAGAGGTTCAAACCTGACGTAGTTAATTTATTTTGTTTCCTATCATTTTCTAATATTTTTATTTCTGTAAATTGTTATTAATGTTTTCGTACATCGTGACAATTTGAATTTAGAATTCCGAGAAGAAACTTCTTCGAAGAGGTGCGGTGAATTTCATTCTTTTTCGAGTACTTTGTTTGAATATGATGAAGAATTGTATTGTTTAAGACGATTTCCCTCGATGCATGATCGCTGTCTCAGTGTCGGTTATGTAATTAGACTTCGAGTGAAAACTAATTACGATATCGGTGCGTTTTAGCGCCAGCGAGAGGGATGAAGGAATAGTCGAGGGAAGTTATCATCGGGAAACGATTCGAATGTCCTTTTAGGAACAAGGGTTTCGTCACTGTGGTCCTAAAGATCCAACAAAACCACCACAATGCAACAAAAAAGAGAACTTCAAACAATTTCGATGTCCAACGAACACGTCGCAAAAATAAACCTTCGACCTGAATCCGGAACTAAAAATTTCTAAGCTCGAAATTTCCTAAAATTTAAAAATATCGAAACTTCGATCGTAGCGAATTTTGCAAATCGAAATTCTTTGTGGACCACGCACGAAATTGTCTCAAGAAGAATGTTGGGGACGAGCAGCCGTACGTGGCGATTTTCAAACGAATCAGAATGATCGAAAGAATTGGAAAATCGTCGAGATCGAGTCGTGACGAACCGAGAGAAAAGTCTGAAAGGAAAACGAGCGAGTGAGAAGGAAAGGGACGACGGGGTTAGGTCGTAGACGGGGTAAGAAGACAAAGGGAATTAACGAAAAATAAAAACGCGGATTATACATAGAGTAATGTATTTTATGACGGGTTTTAATACGGTATTAATAGCGATATTTAACTGTAACTGATAATAAAATGGCGCTATTTAAACGCGATAACGAAGGGATGAACGGTCGCGCTGAGGGTGGACCGTTCCGTAAGAATAACGCGATTAGGAATGGAAAAGAGACGAGAATTAAGGAAACTCTGTTAAAAAAAGTAAGAAAAAAAAAGAAGTCGAATAGCGAGGAACAATTTTCGCTCGACCTTTCTTCTTTGGTTTTCGATCTCGATCGTGACGATCGTCGATCGATCGCACAATTATAGGACTGAATCACTTCGACGAGAATCGATCGTGAGGAGAACAGAAGATTTAAACGAGAATTTAACTCTTACGCTGGCGATGAAATCAACGGGTGCATTAAAATAATAAAAAAAAGGGAGTAGAATGAAAATCAACTTGGATCACCAGAGATCGTTCGATGGATCGAGAAGATCGATCGCGTGAGGGTTAAGTTTGAATTGTTGACAATTTCTCGCGAAAGTTGTCGGTGCTTCCATCGATTACGATAGTTCTCCGCTGATGGTTGATTCGAATCAAACGAAGGACCGCACAAAACGCGTCAGCGATTAGGCTGACGACCGCGCGTGTTAGAAATAATCGAGAATGAACGCGAGGATCGCGATTAGTCGATTTAATTGACCGGACGTACGATTTAGAAGGGTATAGCGATTATTTATTAGAAAAAAAAGAAAAAAAACGAACAAACAAACGTTAGGGTGGGATGGAGGGTTGAGGGAAAATTCTGTGGGTAGACGATGTAAGACTGATCACGAGAGAGAAGGGTCAGGATTGACTCGGGAATCGTTCCTAAATCTACCAAAATCTCGAACATAACTCGATTAAACTAAAAACACAATCGACTGAAAGCTTCTTCAAAGTTTTGTCGATTGTGTTTTTCACTCTAATCATGTTCGACGGGTAGGAGAACGGTCGAAGTGGAAGCCTGTTTTCACGGTCTTCCAGGAGGATAGGTTCGCGTCTGGTCAGACGTGAACCACAGTATGTTTTGGTGTTCGAATAGTCGAGCGTGGAACGAATCTGGAGTCAACCTGACGGATAGCAAAACTTCTGAGAAGTAAACCATTTTCAGGGGAGCTTCTTAGAAAAAAAACTGGCCCATGTTTGATCATCCATGATCTACGCTACTGTCGATCAAACATGTTTGATGTAGTATATCGAGTACATTCTTTGGAATTGTAGACTCCCGCCTCAGAACGTTCAAGGTCGCGTCTCCATTTTTTCAAACGTAGAAATGACCTTGATTGAGCTAACGGGAGAGACTACGTTATAGTGAAAGTAGCCGGTGTCTGGTTAGACGCCGGCTGATACTACTGTCGCGCGTGCACAGGCCTAAAGTTCACGCATCGACCATAATCGGTTATCGACAAGCTTCTTCCTCTTTCTATTAATCTCGTTGTTAAGCGAAAATTCGCTCGATCTCCGCTCGAATGGTTTCACTTGACGGTTATTCGACCATTGGTCATTCATTGGTTGGCATTCGCCGACGATTCGACAATAGAATTACGTGCACTTTGTTGTTTTCGCCGGAGAATCGAAAGCAGCGTAGCTGAGGCACGGAATGTTGACTGGTCAAGTTCGTTGGGTGCTTACCCCTACCATATGATCATTCGATGACAGTTATCATTACATTTTTAACAATACGCGGATACACATATGAAATATAATTGACTTGGAAAAGCTACTAATTTTCGAACATTTCTGATACGAATTTTGTAACGTGTATTCAATAAAACCGATTTTCACTGTACCTGTGAACGTGTCAATAATAAAGATAATAATAATAATAGCGACATAAGGAAGGAACAAGAATGTACAAAAGCTGAGGGATACACACGACCTAGAAAAACATAGCGAAAGCATCGGTGAAGATCACGATCTTGAGTAGTCAATATTTCCTACCTGAACTATGGATCTCCTTATAGTGACAAATGTTCGTCGTAACCGAGATTGGTGCTTTGATCGCGGGATATGAAGATGAATAAAAAAAGTCCTAGGAAAAAATGTGAGAAATAGACTTGTATGTTTTCGAGATTTTGTGGGCGATAGGTGGGTGGGGAACATTTTTTTCCAATGTTCGACCTTTAGCAAGAGCACCTCCGTGGGAATGATATTATTTAACAAAAAAAAAAGAGAATAAATTGAATTTCGCGGGGAACCGTCGCCGCGAAGGATACCGTGCAATCACTGTTATCGATCGATCCATCATGCATCGATACGTCGACATCCATGTACCGTCGACGTATCGATCCAATCGATCGATCGATCCTGTTGGAAACGAGTCGCACCAGCAGAGAATTAAAGATTATTTAACCTCTTAAAGAGTAGAATCTGAAAGGTGACTAGCAGCGCTCTCCAATGGAATTAACCAATCGATTTGTTTATCGATATTTTCGATCTCGAGCGCGCTTCTTCATAACAGAAGGGGCTGCGCTGAGCATGGTTTTATTTACAATTTCGTCTAGATGAAATCGTATAAAAAGAAAGAACTATATACGTGTATCTGTATTTAATTATCGTCATTCATCGATATTAAACACTGTGTACTTATCGCATGATTATTACTTACGCGTATTATTTATATAACTACAGAATAATAGGAGTCCCTTGGCGGATCATTAAGTGGGAGTTAGATATATCTATATATACATTATATTATATTATATTATATTATATTATATTATATTACATTATATTATATTATATTATATTGTATTACATTATATTGTATTGCATTATATTACATTATATTATATTACACACATACGTATCTCTCACGTGAAAAATTTGTCGAGCAACATCGTGAAACACCGCGACGGCTATTGTTGTGCAACAACAGGCATATATTATTATTATGATGATTATTATTATTATTACATGTATGTATACATACAGGCGTGCTTTTTAAGAGGTTAATCGGAATACCGATTTATAATATGTAGTAACAGAGCAAGAAGCTTCCACTACATGCACATACACAGACACAACACACATACAGACATTTCTTATAAATCTTGATGGGTTCGAATGAAACCTCGAATTGCAATCACATCGAGTTGCAACGTAACTAAAATCCCTATGCAATAATAAGAATTCGTCGATTCGAACAGTCGTAGGTTGGACTTTTAACGCAACAATAACAACAAAATCTTCACGTTTGTGGTGCACAGACACAGTGAAAAGCATAACGTGTGGATATACGATAAAGTGACAACGTGATATGGAAAAAAGTATTAATGTTGTATCGTTTCCTGTCTCGCGAATTCGAGGTTCATTCGATCTAGGAAAAAATTTATTACGTGGAACTAGAGAAAACATAAAGAACCGCGAATTATTACATACACACGCGCATACACACAAAAGAGAATACCATTAAACACACACACACACACAGAGACACATGCACCGAAAAAGAGAAAGACAAAACATTCTCGAGAACACGTGCGCGCCAATCACAATTGTTGATATAAATTGCGATCCATGATTATTACTATTTACGATATAATTATTATCTTGCATTGTCTAGTCATACGTTATTATTGTATAACTAACGATATTAATTATTAATTAACCTGTACTACCTAGTCGCATTATGTGTTGCATAAAAAATGAAAAAAAAAACTATGAAAATTCCGAAGGCGAAAAGCGAGAGAAAGAGAGATCGAACGAACGAACGAGAGAATGCGTGAGAGCAAGAGAGACAGAGAGAATGAACGATAGAGCGAGCGAGAGAGAGCGAGAGAGAGTGAAGGGTTGAGAGAGTGACGAGAGAGAGAGAGACAAGAGACGGTGATGATGATGATTATGATGATGATAACGACGAACAAATTTCGGTGATTAAATTGCGAAGAACGATGACGAAACGACGATAAATGGACGATGATAGGCGATAATCGTGACGATGATTTACGGTGATGATGTTTACAATCGACGGCGAACAGGCAACAACGGTAGGCGCAACATGTTCCCAAAGAAACAAAAACATGATGGAAAGATAAGAAATTCTAAATGAATATAGCGAGAGAGAATGAGAGAGAGAGAGAGGGAGAGAGTGAGACGAAGGCGCCACGACGCTCGTGAATCGCTCATCGATCGAGATCGAGATCGAAATTCTATCGAAATCGGCACCACGAACGGGTGGAAATTATTTATATAGACACTACGGAGGGGGTGGGGGTAAAACAGAAGAGACAGAAAGGGGATAATTGAAAACTGTGATCAATGTTTTCAACCACGATTCGTCGACGGTCCCCGTGAAACGATCAGCTGCTTACGAAACGACGATTTCCAAAAAGCAGACTTTTAAAAATTACTATAATCGAGCATTTCGTGGATGGATGCCTCTAAACAAAAAAAAGAAAGAAGAAGAAGAGGAAGCATGAATACGAGTTACTCGGAAATTTCGGGTACCGCGAGTGCCGAGTCATCGATCCTCGAAATGCGAGAATCGTATCCGCCCACAGAATCATCGTTCGATCGAAAAGTATAGCGCGATACTTTTCGAGAAACATCGTTTCCACGGTCGACGAATCGAGCGGGAGGGCTCGATCGGTACGAGCGATCGCGATCGTTCGCGGGTTCGCCCGTTTAAGTTAAGGAACAGAAAGTGAAGATGATAACGATGATAATGATGATGATAAAAAAGCGAAAAAAAAAGAATTGTAATAACTGTGACGACACGCACGCGCGCGTGACACGTTGCGACGCGCGCGTGCGTTCTGGTAGCAGGGCAAAAAAAATGAACAAAACGAGTATTAAATATATGCGGGGGCCGTGGAGAGGAGGGAACCTTCCTTTAATCGATACGATCGATCCTCGGTCGGACGATTTCGATCCCGTTTCATATAAAAGACGAACGAAAGAGATAAATTCTATATATACCTCATATCCTCGGTTTTCGTAAACGCGATCGAACGCGTTCCCGTTTTTTCAGGAAACAAACAAGCAAACCAAAAAAAAAGAGAAGAAAACTATACTCGAAGATATCTTTGAATGTGCGTTGTCTCTCCTTCCTGTGAATTCGTACCCTCCTCCCTCCCTCCCTCCCTCCCACCCGAGGAGAGCTCGCGGGCCCTATATTGCAATATTTGTACTTTTCCATGTTGAAACCTCGATATACAATAAATTATATTAACAAACTTTCATGCTCGATTCTCCTTTCGTACCGATCAACCACCACGTTTCATTTCTTACTCTATTTCATGTCTTCTAATAAAATAGTAAGAGGGAGTAGAATACCATCTGGGTCTGGAAATGAGATAGATCTATTGTAACTAATAATTCATTTATTCGTGAGCCGATTTACAATCGCGAATACGATTGATAAATTAATAGGAAAGGCTTTCGAAAGATATACAATTGTGGCAGCGCGTGTTCACAGAACAGTCTTCGTGACGGTACAGCTCTTTACTGCATAAAAATGAATGTTAAGTTCTTCTTTCATTCTGTACAGAATTAACAGTGATAGAAGAAAGTATTGGTTCCTAGATCAAGAAAAGTTGAGTGCGTTCGAAGTATGCAGACTTTCATGGTAATGAAATTCTTCTATTTCTTGTGACCCGGCTTCTTCGGAGCAAATTCTAGTCCCCTTATGTAGGTTTTCTTGATTTGATACTTTTCTGAAAAATATGAATATTAATTTAAACTAAAGTTATCAAGTTTTGTCTTGCTTAGAGTGTCGAATTATTATTTACCAGTAAGCAATTTGTACACATATAAAATCTGATTTCCTTGGACGAGAACGCTGGGAGTTTTCTTCCCTGGTTCATCCGTAATGGTTGCGCTCGCGCCAATGATTTGGCATTCTTTGCTGAAATCTTTGGAATTTATTCCAAACGTCTCCAAGTTATTCACTAACGTGACCTACAAAAGAAAATTCTCGTTTCAATTATGCATTTCTTCAATCTCTCGATTTAACATTTCGTGATCGATTGGAGTACCTTTTTACCACCCGATCGAACGGTGACCCTCATTTCGATTGGTTCCAGTTTTCCAGTGTGCAATAAAGTGTTTCCCGCTAATGAAACTTCGTGCATGTGCGTCATACGTCCTATGAACTTATTTATTCCATCTTCCATCGTCACGGATTCTTGATGAGCTTTTGTTTTCATAATACCTGCGAGCTGCGGGTTTAATTTCAACGTCCTGTGAACGAGGAACATTAAATTACCATGCAAAGAAACGGCGGAACGTGCCTGATAGAAAATCGCTTACTTTCCGGCCTGTAGATTCTCTGCTTTCACGTATTCAGTAAAACATTTTCTGATCTCAGCTCTTTTCATAACGTCCCCTTTTCTGCAATCATCGTATGGGTGTAAAATGTACATAATTCGTATCATATAATACAGCATAATGGTATATGACGCAATGACGGTTGTCAACTTCTGCTCTGCACAGAAAATCATTCATTCTGCAATGATCGTAACGCGGTGAAAGTCGTGTATCCCGAGTGTAATATTATTTACTCACTCGTATCCAAATTTGGATAATACTGGCACAACGTCAGCCGTTACTTTATAACATTCTGAGACCACTGCAGTGTTCGAAACCACAGGCACGACCGGCGTAGGCTCTTCTAAAACAACTAACTTCTTTAAGAGGGGATGATCGAACTGTAAAAAACGAAATTGATCAATATTCGCATTCCGAAAACGTCTCACTGCTGTTAGAGTATTACCTTTATCGACAATATACTTTCAACACCTTTCATAACGGAAGTATTGATAATGCCTTTCGCTTTCATTTCCGCTAAGAAGACGGATAACTTTTTATACCGAGACTTTTTTATGTCTATGTTTTTATCTGGCGGGCATGCCGCTAGTAAATGATTTTTAGAGAAGTTGGAAGATAACATCGGTAAATCGACAGGCTTTATCGATGTTTTACAAGCTTTCAGGAAACAGTATTCTAACAAATCATCCATTTCTTTTACTGGATCTATGGTTTCCGGCTGATTAGTACTTATGCTTTCTATGTCTTCAGATTCTTCAGTTCTATTTTCTTCTACATCTTCCTACATGAAACAGTATCAATATTAACAATTTTCAAAGGCAATTTTTCTTCTTTGTGTAAACTATATTGCAAATTACCTCACAAGGAGATCCAGTTTCTGGAGCATCATCATTACAAATTTCTAACTCTGTCACTGCATCAATAAGTGCTTTTTCATTGTTTTCACTGATTCTACTGCTCTTTTCATCCACATTCTCCAATTTGTTATCTCCGTTGACATCAAGTGGTCCTAAATTTGGTCTGGAAGGAGGCTTTCCCAATTGACAAAGCATATCGCCTATTACATGTAAAATTTCTATGCACTTTCCATGACCTGCTGCCATATACATATCTTCACTAGACAGTGCAGTGACACCAACAGCAACTGCTGCCTACACATAAACAGAAAACAATTAAATTTTTTCAGATCAAACCAAAATGAAGCATCATACAAAGATATTAAACTGATTCAAACCTTGTTATCATCTGTGTTTACTGAAACAGGAGTACCTTTCTGTAATTTGCCAAAGGAATATAATGTTACCGGTTCTTTTACAACCACTCCAGGTAACATTAAATTTGCACCTCCTGCCAATTTAGGCACCACAGGAGAACGAGTTGTAAAAACCCTTAACAATTCTGGATGATGCCATAAGGTAAATACAGTTGGTAGTAATAGTAGATTCAGAGAATCAAGTTGAAAAAACATGGGTACTTTGGCAACACAATATACTTTGCCGTATTGTCCATTATGAGTCACTATCTTCATAACGCTTATTGCTTCTTTCTTAGGAATCAATAGTTGCGTGTCCTCTTCTGATAAGGATGGATAGGCTGCCATAATTTCTTCACACAATTTCTTCCTGGTTGACAATAATGGTAAAATGGAAAATATGTTCATACAAAATGATAATCAAAATTACATGTATTGGTTTCTTGGTATTATGTTATACTAACCGTTCCGTTCCCTTTAATTGGTTGTTGGACTTGACTTTAAACGGTTTGATGAACATCTTGCTTTCAAAAATGTACCAAAACAAGTTTCCTTAAAAAGAATCGTACTCCCGACGGAACCGCTGCCTTCAGACGCAATTCACAATTTAGACACCCAGGTGACCAACCCTTCACCTTCGTGAATCTCTATGAACCCTAACCACAGACTCTGAAAAACACTGGCGATCAGAATAGTTGTCAACCCCACTCCTGCCCCTCCAGAGCCGTTATGAAAAACGGTATCCCCATCTATGATGCGAGGTTCTGTGGCGCGGACCACAGCGCCACTGAGCGCCACGCGCACGTGGCCATTCTGTCAGTAATCGACTCGTTTGAATTTCTGACTTCTGATCTCATAACATTTTTTTTATTTTTACGTTTATAATAATGCTAATGCAAAAATGATACTCCGATGAGCGATTTTACCAAACGCCAATAAGCGACAACAGCACTGAAAGGGTTAAAATTTATTATTATTCCGCAGAAACTTCATGAATGACATATACAATAAAATTCTAGTACAAAATTGTCTATCTCTTAGCTTCAAAATGTAATAATAAAAAAATTAACATTGTTGCTCATAAAACTTGATCTATAATATAGAATATCCAGTATTAGGTACCATTAATCATCGAAACAAGAAAAACAATGCAATAACTGAGAGAAATAAGTATCCGCGTTTTTTGGCCCCACCCTTTTGATGCATTCGTATGCCGCGCCGTTGATGTCAGCATTCGGTTGCCATGGTTCCGGGGCAGCAGAGTGGGGGGAGTCTTAGGAACCATTATATACTTAGCCCTGCCCTAGTAAATTTTTCGAATTGGACTTTACTTTTCATGGCATTCAATCGACCTCCGACTGAGCACATGAGCAGGGTGTGCAGAAAGGAATTATCTCGTGCTTTGTCTATAGTTTCTAAGTCGAAGGACTTTTCTTTCGAACAGAAAGAAGGCATATCAGGCGGCTGATAGGGACGATGATGTCAGTTGCCCCGTGCACCGTGCACTGTGTCCTCTTACGGCACGTGGGAAAAATACGATCAAATGTACCGTGCGATCTGTAGGTCACTATAACCTCAAATACGTTGCATTATGCATAATCAATCCGCAAGACGTAGCCTTTGAACGTAGCCTAGCCTTAAGACAGAACGTTGCCGAAACCCCGTTGTTGATTGTCACCCATCGAACATGGCAATCATGAAGATATTGTTACGGCCGGATATCGCCAGGTTCACGGGGGTCAGAGTAAGTTCAAATCCATCGTTTCATCGGGCTTTCAGTCGATTATGCTCCTTGCAGCTCGGGGTCCACCCGTCATGCATGTCTTCTTTTGTTTATGACACAGGTCCACCGTTGACCTACTTCCTAACGCTTCCTATGATCTCGCTTTTTTCTTTTTTTACAGAAATTACCAACGCCCTGATCCTCCTCTATGCGCTTTGAAGCAACGCCAATTTCTGTCTTTTTTTTATTGATGAAGTCTTGACAAAGCGGTTTTTCAAGGGTGTTACCAAGTTTTTTTGCAGAATTTAAAGATGATTTAATTCATTTTTATTCATATATCTCATGACAATTGTAATTTTTATCCCTTTGTTTGTTTGTTTTTTTTTTTATTGATGGATGATGTAATTTTGAGAAAGATTCAATTGATTATCTTCTTTCAAATTGAAACTCCAATTGACACTTATGGTTTGGTGATTAAATTTACCAAGTTTTATTATTGTCTTTATAATTGATAAGAAATTCTTATCATCAAATTGAATAAATAAAATGATGCAAAGTTTGTGCATCTGTTGGTATAAAAATATACAGCTTAGCATCCTTGTCTACATGGCAAGTGTATTTTTATATCCTTCAAGGTCTCTGTGTGGCTCTTTTAATGCCTTGCTCCAAAAATATGATGTAGCCAAACTAAATGTCTTGACACTACAGGATATACAAAACAATTTACAGGCATTAAAAAATGACAAGAACATATACTCAATGTGTTTTTCTTTTTTGTTTCAGCACTTGAGCTCAAAACCAAAATTTGGTCTATTGTTTGACATCGATGGTGTTATAGTACGTGGAAAAAATGTGTTACCACCGGTGCCAGAGGCTTTCAAGAAACTTCAAGGGAAAGATGGAAAGTTTCGTGTGCCTACTGTGTTTGTAACCAACAGTGGAAATGCTCTACGTAGTCAAAAGGCAGCAGACCTTTCCAAATGGATAGGAGTCGAAGTACAGGAATCTCAAGTTGTTATGGCTCATTCTCCATTAAAATTATTCCAACAGTTTCACGATAAACAAGTATTGATATCCGGGCAAGGTCCGATTAAAGCAATAGCTAAGGAATTAGGTTTTCAGAAAACAGTAACTATACAGGAACTAGTAAAAAACTTTCCATCTCTGGATTATGTAAACATGGAAAAAAGGAACCCACTATGTGGACCAGTAGATCCAAATTTCCCCAAGATCGAAGGTATCGTGTTGTTCAGCGAACCGATTTCCTGGGAAACTCCGTTGCAGCTGATGGTAGATCTTTTGATGACTGACGGATGGCCTATTGGATGGCCTAATAAAATTCCGTATCCGCACATTCCGGTTTTGGCGTGTAACATGGATCTACTATGGGTATCCGAAGCGCCGATTCCTAGATACGGTCACGGTGCATTCTTATTATGCTTAGAATCTCTTTATCGGAAGATCACAGGAAAAGATTTAATTTACTCTGCTCTAGTCGGGAAACCTAGTGAAGTCACGTACTATCACGCAACTCATATGCTCCGTGAGCATGCTAGAAGTATTGGAATCGATCACAACGTCGACACGATATACGCTATCGGGTAAATAACTTTCTGCAGACGTTCAAGGAAGGGAATTCGATGCAGAATAACTTTAATATTTATTTTTTAGGGACAACATCAACACCGACATATTCGGCGCGAATCTGTACGATAAATATTTGTCGTACTGCGCGAAGGAGGAGGCGTTGAAGCCCGACAAACTGTACAAATTACTGGGAAAAGAAGTGAAGCCACCCAGCGCGACAGCTTGTATCAGTATTCTAGTGGAGACCGGTGTTCATCAACGAGACTCAAATTTTATAGCTGAACACAGTCCCAGAGATTTTTTGCCGGTCGAGGACGGTTTGTGTAAGCCCGCGTTCGTTGTGGAGCACGTCGGCGAGGCGATCAATCTCGCGTTTCAGGAGGAGAAATTCGACTGAATCGAACGCGCATAGAACTTCTAGCCTTGGAGTGTTCACATCCTCATTTTCGATTAAGAGAGGAAACTAAGAAAGTAGAGATATTCCGTTGAATGCAAGTATTTACACCGGCTAGGAGTCAGCCTTCTTTTGAGGCCAAAGCCCTTGCCATTAGCAGGAAGAAACACAAACCGAGGCTATAATGAATTACATAGGCACGCGACGTTCATTTTGTTTCTTCCTTTTCGAATTAATTTCTTCTTTCTTAATCATTTTCGAACGAGAAATTTATGTCGAATCGTGCACCTACAGAAAATCTATTATCTATCATTGCAAGTCGATGATACCATTAGCAGATAGTACAAGAATCATGTGGTAGAGAGAATTCGAACGGTCTTTCAAGGTGCACGAATTATTATGTGCACAATGTCTTGTTTAAATCCATGCAGAATAATACATCCAATCGCTAATTATACCGACGATATTCAAGTGGAGAGATTTAAATAAGGCATCCTGTATATTTGAAGTTACTATAATTTATGTTGTGCGAGTAGAGTATTTAGCAGAACGTTTACAGATATTGCTATATATGTACATATACACACGTGTATATCGTAAGAAGATATGTATGTACATAGAGTGAAAGCGCGAGTGAGAGGATTTTTAGTTGAACTGTTACAACGTTATAGTTGATTTGCATGTTACATTTTAACGTCAAATTCGAATCGCACCGCAACGTTTTACAATGCCTTGACGACGGAGCTTATCATGTGTTAAATATCCAAACATCACGTTGTCGATTCTTTTCGACTGTCAGCAAAACCCCACCTTGATCGCATAAGAAACAAATGAATCATCAAGTATCTAACTGTATTATCGTTTAGTATTTATCGCTGAACGCCGTACTAAATCTCATCTAGTCGAAAACAGTTTCACCGCTGCTTGATCTTAGCATTAGCGATCCATAATTGTAATCAGCGTAGAATTCCCAAATTTCGATCGTGTGAACTGTTACCCGATCGACGAACCTTTCCGGTGCTCACTGTGCGGATGGTTCTCCAACGTATTTCCTGAGCACGCCCGCAGAACACCCATCGGCGTTCTACGCACGGACCCGTATCCGAAATCGCTGGTAGCACCGAAAGCGTTCAAAAAACTGCAACCAAATTGCAAACGCACATTGTACTTGATTCAGCGGATCGTAGCTGGCACGATACAGCGATAAATGCACAGAAAAAAAAGAATATTGCAACGTCTGCCGAGACGAAGACTGACCACTCAACAAATAGAATCAAATTAATTAACGCGACCGAGCTGGTCCATGACTCGTTTTAACGTAGCGAAAAGAAAAAAAAAATGGAGAAGTCGTTCTTCGACGCAGAATTCATCGAGATTCTGTAAGACTAGCGAAGCCATATATAGCGAAGGGCAATTAAAAGAGCAGACACTATAAAATGTAGAGTATTGCCAAATCGAGAGCAATACGTTATGTATATTGTTTCGTAGCCACAATTACTATTATTATTTTGTAGGTATCTTTATGCGTAGAAGGATCTGTGACTTTTATGGAGCAAATTAGAATCTATTTTAGTAAAACGTACGGTTCGTTCATTTCATCCTTCGACCCTACACCGTCCTCTATGAAAGCCGCAGGATGTGCCTGTGTTTTCGTCTTTTTTGTTTAAGAAACCAATCTTCGAAGAATGGAAACCATCTTGGACTGTCGTGCATATCGGTAGAAGATGACGAATAAGACCTACACAGACTCAAAATAGTTTGAATATGTATTAATTTTTTTTTGGAGGTAATAATTTTAGCGATATTTTCAAGAGTTTAGATCTGCGATTCACAATGCGATTTAGAACGTCGAATTCGAGATCCTGAAACGAGCACCGAAGTAAGTTTAGTCAAATTACCTGTTGTTTCACCTGCAACCAGTTGTACTTATAGCGAATAGGAGCAACGAAATATATGATATATTTTTCGTTAACCCTTTGAGCCCAGAAAATTTCAGTAAAAAGCGCACCATGTGCTGAAATTTTCCGCAGTGGAACAACGTGTTAAACTGACTATTTCATTATAATAATGTGTACGATGTCAATTGTTTAGTAGTTTTGGTGGTCTAAAATTGCAAAATACGTAACGAAACATGTATTTTTAAATATTATAAGTTAAAGTCATAATTCATTCGAATACATAACGTGCGATAAACAGCTGTGTCTGGGCCAGTACGGTGACCTGTAGTACACGATGAATGATTTTTTGAAACGCATATATGCATTCATCGTCCTCAAAGGGTTAACAAAACGCATTGTTACGACCATACTGTGCGAGATTCAGAGGTCCAGGCGATCGAAAGTGTTTTCGTCGCATTTTCTACGCTTTTCCACGGGGTACTAGGTGGGTGATAAAAAGTGCAGGCATCTAAGCGTCTTACTATTGCAGTTTTTAATGTCTCATCATCGACAAACTACAGACATCGACCATTGACAAACTACAGAATAGACCTATCATCCAATATATTTTTGTGTCACGTTCGGAAGGCTTGCGAGCCCTCTTACCATTTTCATGTCACATCCTACCGTATCGATTCTGACTGGCTTGACACCACAGCGCTATTGGTGGTAGGAATCAAAATCAAAAACACTGATAGACATTTGTTATTTCATTTTGTGTTAATTATTGTGTTACAATTATTTCACGATGTGATTCCACTATAGGACAAATTTTTATGTCATCTCTCATTAATTCACATCTCATGTGCAAACTTTGTCTCGCTTAAACAGGTTTGAATTTTTTACTGTTTCCACGATGCATCAGAATGTCTTGTAGTAATGAATGATTTCTTCTCAAGTTGATTCTTAATTTGCAGGATTTGATCTGATTTAAGTTTGAGACATGGCATTTAAAAAGCAAAGCAGACAAACAGTACCCTGTGCTTACTTAAATTTCTTGTCTAACGCTCTGCTTTTCTATTTAAATCTTTGTTCTCACATGTTTGTTCCATGTTTCTAAAAAGAAAATAATATGATTCATATGTAAATCTATTTAATGTAATTGTTTACTCGAAATAATTTAAAACAAATAATGGTAATATACTAATAATAGTAGATTCTGGTCTACCATACACAAATAATAATAATAGCATCTTACATTCGACTTCATATGGTACTTATAATTAAATTAACAATACACATCCATGTATATTAATACTACGAACCATAAAATAAATCCTATAGGCTTGCGTTACTCGGTGCATCATCTTTTGTTTTGACTCGGCTCGCGGGACCGCGAGCAACTCCGGTCCGAGAAAAGTAGTTCGTAGCTCCGAACCAATAGGATTTGATCAGTAGCTCCGAACCAATAAGATTTTAGAAAATCGTCGGCCGTGCAGTCGGAAAACTGTATCTAAGCGGCCGACCAACAAAACAACGAAGAATTATAACTGTAACCTTTGAAGGAACAATAAAACAAAAAGGAACAATACTCGCCTCCTGCTCTCATTATTTCTCCTACAATCCACACGAGACAAATAAATAGCGAAACAACAAGAAAACTCACGTAGTATTGGTAAGTCGAAAAACGAAGTGGCGGCAGACGTAGGCACTGCGCGTATACAGCTGAACCCACCAATGCGCGAGGCCGAATTTCCACTCAGCGTTTACTCCAGGCAAACAACTCTGATTGGATTTCAAGTTTCCGCACTACGCGAAGAACCTCCAAGCTCGCATATAAATACGGCACAACGCAATGCCCAGAGTCAGTCTTCCGCCGGCTGCCTCCTGATCCTGATCCTCCGCTTCCTCCTCTTCCTTACACTGATCCTCCTCTTCATCCTCTTCCTTCTCATGATTCTGCACCACCTCCTCCTCCTGCTTCTCCTGATCCTCCACCACCTGCTTCTCCTGATCGTCCTCTTCCTTCTCCTGATCCTTCAACACCACCTCCTCCTGCTGCGTCTCCTGATCGTCCTCTCCCTTCTCCTGATCCTCGACCATCACCTCCTCCTGCTGCGTCTCCTGATCGTCCTCTTCCTTCTCCTGCTCCTCGACCATCACCTCCTCCTCTTGCTTCTCCTGATCGTCCTCTTCCTTTTCTCCTGATCCTCAACCACCACCCCCTCCTCCTGCTTATCCTAATCATCCTCTTCCAACACCTCCTTCCGATCCCTATCCTAATTCTCCCGATCCATATCCGCATCCTTACCGTCATCCTCCCGACGCCCATCCTTGTCATGATCCTCCCTATTCCTATCCTCATCCTTACCCTTATCCTCCTGACGCCCATCCTTGTCATGATCCTCCCGATCCCCGTCCTTACCCTCGTTCTCCCCATCCTTATCCTCTCGATACCCATTCTTGCCCTCACCCTTCCGATACTTATCCTTACCATCCTGATCCTCATACTCTCCCTCATCTCCGCGACACTCTCTCCACGCCGCGCACCGACTCTCTAAGTCTCTTCTGTCAGCAGGGCTTCCGCGGTCTCTTGATATCCTCGGTCTCTGTCGCTCACAATGAGATTTCGATCTTTATCGATTTTTAACGTTTTCTACCGGTTTCTATCACTCATATTTTTGTCTCCATTGGTCTCTATCGTTCTGCATCCCTTATACTTCTATCTCCGTCGACCTCTATCGCTAATATATGGTTCTTTTCGGCCCCTATCGTTTTTCAACTTTCCTTATCGTTTGCTATCATTCCCTATCGGTTATTATCGGTCCCTATCGTTCCCCATCGTGCCCTATTGTTCTCTATCGGTCTCTCCTGTTTTATAACGGTTTTTGTCGTCCTTTATCGATCTCTATCGTTCCCTATCGGTCTCTGTGTCTCATTCATCTCATCATCTGTATTGGTCTCTACTGTTCGCTATCGGTATCTATCGTTTTCTATCGGTACCTATTGCCCATATTTCTGTCCCCTATCTATTGCACATATTTCGGTTTCTACCGTTCCCAAACAGTTCCTGTCTCACATATTTCGGTCTCTATCGTCCTGTACAGTACTCGGTCGATCTGTAGCGGTATCTATGGCACATATTTCGGTTTATATCGTTCCCAAACAGTTTCTGTCGTATATATTTCGGTCTCAATCGTTCTGTACAGTACTCCGTCGATCTGTAGCGGTATCAATGGCACATATTTCGATTTCTGTCGTTCATAAACAGTTTCAGTCGCACATATTTCGGTGCCAATCGTTCTGTACAGTACTCTGTCGATCTCTAGCGGTATCTATGGCATATATTTCAGTTTCTGTCGCTCAAATTTCAGTGTCTATCGGTATCTATCATTAATATTTCAATCTCTATTGGTCTGTATCGTTGATATTTCCGCCTATTTATCGGTCTCTACTGCCAATATTTCGGTATCTTTCGTTCTCTACTGTTCTCTGTCGATCTCTAGCTGTATCTATAGCATATATTTCAGTTTCTATCATCCCCAAACAGTTTCTGTCGGTCAAATTTCAGTTTCTATCCGTATCTATCATTAATATTTCAATCCCTATTGGTCTGTATCGTTAATATTTCTGCCTATATCGGCATTTATCGGTGTCTACCACTAATTTTTCGGTCTCCATCGTTCTATACCGTTCTCTGTCGATCTCTGGCGGTATCTGTGCCACATATTTCGGTTTCTATCGTTCCCAAACAGTTTCTGTCGCACATATTCCGGTCACAATCGTTCTGTACAGTACTCTGTCGATCTGTAGCAGTATCTATCGCACATATTTCGGTTTCTATCGTTCATAAACAGTTTCTATCGCTTAAATTGCGGTCTCTATCGTTCTATATTGTCCTGTAACGATCTCTATCGTCCTCTATCGATATCCATTGGGATCAAATACTTCCAAAAATGAATTTCTGCACTCAGATACTCAGAACAATTAAATACTTTAAAATCAGGTACTTGCAAAAATGAACTTTTGCATACTTCGAAAAACTAATTCTTTTAAAATCAGGTACCCCCAAAAATGATTTTTCACTCAGGTACTCCGAAAAATGTAATATTCTAAAAATCAGGTACTTTCAAAAATTATTTTTTGCAATCAGGTACTCCGAAAAATGAAATATTCTAAAAATCAGGTACTTCCAAAAATGAATTTTGGCACTCAGGTACCTCCAAAAAAGCAGTTCGAGATATATCGATGATCGAACTTCGAGATATACCGAAAATCGAAGTTCGAGATATATCGATGATCGAACTTCGATATATATCGATATTCGAACTTCGAGATATATCGATAATCGAACTTCGATATGTATCGAAAATCGAAGTTTGAGCTATATCGATAATCGAAGTTCGAGATATATCGATGATCGAACTTCGATATGTATCGAAAATCGAAGTTCGAGCTATATCGATAATCGAAGTTCGAGATATATCGAAAATCGAAGTTCGAGATATATCGATAATCGAAGTTCGAGATATATCGATAATCGAAGTTCGAGATATATCGATAATCGGATTTCGATATATATCGATAATCGGATTTCGAGATATATCGATAATCGAATTTCGAGATATATCGAAAGTCGAAGTTCGATGTCTCGAAATTGCGTGGGACACCTTGTAAGACGAAACATTAACGATATAGTCCAAAACAGTTTAAAATATTATCGATAGAGACCGAAATTTGTGCGATAAGAACTGTTTGGGAAACGTTAGATACTGAAATATGTACAATATATATCGGCAGGGACCGATACAAGCTGAAATATGAGCGATAGAGGTTGGTAGTGACCGATAGTGAACGATTGAGCACGATAGGAAGCGATTGGGAACGATAGCGAACGATAGGGCACGATAGGGAACGATATGAACCGAAATATTAGCGATGGAGACCAAAATATAAGCGATGCAGAACGCTAGAGACCGATCGGGACAGAAATACGGAGCGATAGAGACCGATGGATCAGAAATATAAGCGATAGAGACCGATGGATCAGGAATATAAGCGATAGAGACCGATAAGGACAGAAATATGAGCGATACAGAACGATAAAGACCAATGGGGACAGAAATATGAGCGACGGACACCGATAGGTAACGATAGAAACCGATAGGGAATGGTAGAGATCGACCGGAAACGGTAGAGATCCATTGGGAACGGTAGAAATCGGTAGGGAACGGCACAGCCCAATAGGAAACGGCAGAGATCGAAATATTAGCGATAAAGAGCGACAGAGATCGAAATATAAGAGATGCAAAACAATAGGGGCCAATGGAGACCGAAATATGAGCGATAGAGACCGATAGGGAACGATAGAGATGGATAACGAACGATAAATACCGTTAGGAAACAGTAGTGACCGATAAAGAACGATAAGGAACGATGGGCAACGACTGGGAACTGTAGGAATGATAGGGTACGATAGAAACCGATAAGGAACAAAATATTGGCAGCAGAGACAGACAGAGATCGACACATGTAGCGATGCAATATGGTAGAGACCAAAGGGGACAAAAAATGAGCGATAGAAACCGATAGAGGACGTTACAGACTGACATAGATCGATAAAGATCGAAATCTGATTATGAGCGACAGAGAGATCGAGGATTCCAAGAGACCGCGAGTACCCTACTGACAGAGGTGACTTTGAGAGTCGGTGATCAGGATCTTGAGGGTAAGGATGAGGATCGGGAAGAGGATGACAAGGATAAGGATGGGAATCGGGAGAATGAGGATCAGGATGGTGATTGTGAGGATAAGGATGATGATAGGGATCGGGAGTATGAGGGTTCGAATGGTGATCGGTTTGGGGGGGGGGGGGGGGGGGGTAGGGATCGAGAGGATATGGGATTGGATGGAGTTCGGTGGATAAGGATAAGGATAGCGAGCGGGGTCGGAACGTTGAGGAGCAGAAGGAGGTGTTGGAGGAGAAGGTATTGGAGAAGGAAGATGAGTAGGTACTGGTGGATGAGGAGGAGTAGGTATTGGAAGAGGACGATTAGGAGAAGGATCATGAGGCTGCCGGCGGAAGACTGACTTTGGACATTACGTTGTGTCGTATTTATATGAGAGCTTGGCGGCTCTGTCGCGTAGTGAAGGAACTTCAAATCCAATCAGTGTTGTTTTCTTGGAGTGAACGCTGAGTGGAAATTCGGTCTTGCGCATTGGAGGGTTCAGCGGTATACGGAAAAGAATGGCGTAAGCGGTATACGAACAGTGCTTACATCTGCCACCCCTGAGGGGTCGGACCCGGGGGGGGGGGGGGGGGGGGGGGGGGGGTCCTGGGTAGTGTGGGATTCTTACCCACTAAAACCTCCACGGTGACCGAACCTCTGGCGTATAAGGGAGGGCTCCGGGAACCCCATAAGGACACGACTCGGAGCCCTCCCAACGCCAAGGCGCGAAAGCGCCCCATCCTCGGGGGTCAAACGGACCCCCTTCATACCTCCAGGCGACGTTGCATCGGTCACCCAGCAACGCCGCCTCCACCTCGGGATCGCTGACTTCGGCGGACGGGCCCCCTACCCTGTTCCGCCTGCGATCCCGTGCGATCGTGGCAAGGAACACAATATTCCGCGCCACGATCGCGCATCTGCCACCCCTTGCCATCCTTTGTGTTATGATGTATGTATACATATACATCCGTGTGACACAAAAATACATTGGATGATAGGTCTATTCTGTAGTTTGTCGATGGTGTAGGAATAGACTCCTCACCCAATGCTTTTTCGTGTCACACGGATTTAGGGCGCTAGGACCCTCTTACCATTTGTATGTCACATCTTACTTTGTCGACTGGGATTGGCTTTACACGGCAGCGCTATCAGTGGTAGGAATTAAAATCAGAAACCGTAGACATTTTTTATTTTGGTCAATGATTCTTCATTGAATTTTCGAATTCCTTCAATTCCTGCACGCGTGTTACGCGAATGTGACACAGATGATAAAAATTTCTATATGCAAAAGCTTGTTATGTATATATAAATATATGTTCAATAAACTTTATTTTATTTTATGACAAATTAAAAATTAATACATATGGAATGAACCGCCCTCTTGTCCACTTTAAAGTATTCTATTGTTACTGGACCGATTACATATGTATCACATTTCTTCTATTTCGTTCTTTTTCGAAGTTTTCAAAGTCATTTTCAGTTTTTGAGACGAATTCGGCAAGTATCATAAAATATTGTATATTCAAAGAAAATACAATTCATTTGTTTTAAAATTATATACATATGTTGTTTACAATGTTCCTGATTTGTTACAGTTATAAATTTTGATTTTTTTTATTGGGTTACTTTTCATTCCCAACACATAATTGATCAAAATCGAGTAATACTCATTTTATTCGGAAGTTATAAAATATCAAAATTTCTTACAAAAGTCTAATCTCACGCTCTCTCAGTCTCTGTCCGTCGCTCTCACGCACGAGAGAGTTTTGAGTTTAAAGTTTAGAGATGAGAAATGAGAGCTGAGAGATGAGAGATGGAGATGAGAGACGAGAGACGAGAGACGAGAGACGAGAGACGAGAGACGAGAGACGAGAGACGAGAGACGAGAGACGAGAGACGAGAGACGAGAGATGAGAGATGAGAGATGAGACTGCGAACCCGATTAAATATTCAACCGCTCGAATGCTCGCCAGTTGGAGAATTTCCGATGTTGTAACGTGTAAATTTTCTGGATCTGCTTCCAGCGGGCCTTCGACATCCTCCTAGTACTTTTGGCCACCGAACACCTGTTACATCGAAGCGCAATTGATTGGTCAGATGTCTGAAACTTGTAAGTCCACCGATACTCCTGGTAACAGAGAGTTTTTGGGGAATCTTCAGAGGGAACGATCAACACTCCCCGGTCTGGTCACTCATTAGCAGACTACCAAAGAGGATTTTTTAAATAAAACAGTACCCACAGCTTAGAAATCTACCAGGTGACATACCGTCCAGTAACCCGTCCTATGCGAAAAATAGAATTCACAATGTGAATTCTACAGTCGCGAATTAGCATAGGAAAACACAGTTGTAACGAACGAACACACAGCGCACAGTCTTCATAACCACCTCACGCAGTGACACATCTTTTGACACAACATATCACGTGTATATTAACAGTCTATTTAGTCATTAAGAGAGTTAACTGGTAACAGGTTAGAGTCAGAATTTAGCATCGATTCGTCCACGACTAACAAATTCTAACTTAAAAAACCGATCCTCGGCTGCGCAAGTCGGCCTCAGCCCTCGGCTCGTAACACAAGTAAATCGAACGTGCTGAGATCAACTAGCGCAAGTAAATCGAACTTGCTGAGATCAACTGGCGTAAGTAAATCGAACTTGCTGAGATCAACTGGCGCAAGTGTTACGTACGAAGTCTTCCGTCATAGTTTAGTCTGACTCCCTTAAATGGTTCTGATATGCATACGTATGAATGCAGCTGTTGTTTCCCTGGCCATGTAACCCGTGAGATTATTACCACTTTTTAGGCCAAATTTGGGGTATAAAAAGGGGTTGGGTTTTTATGCTCTGGAGCGCAGTTAGAGCTTAGGCAGGACGTAGTACACGTCTAGTTCTTGTTCGAGATAGACATTAGCAAGATCGGGTTCAAGTCCCTTTCGAGCAACTTTAACCATTCAGTACGTAGTCTACTGATAGGCCGTCTTTTAAAATTCTACTCCCTCTAAACGCGACCCCCGCATTTCTCAGTGCATGAAACCCGAGAGGGTAGGCACTTAGCTGCCGCGACAACACAAACCTTTAACAATTGTAAAGTTATCAATTTTAACTTCAATATACGTATCTTTATCTTATGCATCATTGAGTACTTTCATTTTATAAGCTAATTCAATCTCCTAATTTCCAACTCGAGGCGAACCCACGGTAATACGCTTCAGTCGTTCGAGGTGTATTACAATTAAAATATATAAGTTACGAGGCCAAATTACTAATTATCCTGTGGCACCCGGTGATGAAATAAGCATCGGTTCGTCCACGATATCCAACCTCCTGGTGGCTCCCGGTGATGAAATAAGCATCGGTTCCTCTACGACTAAAACATTCTAACTGAAAAAACCGATCCTCGGTTGCGCAAGCCGGCCTCAGCCCTCGGCTCGTAACATGCTCAAGAAGAATATGTATAATTCCATTTAACAAGACAAACTAAACCTTTATATCTCTTAAAATAATAATATGAAAACAATTCGTTTTCGTCCAAAAATTTGCCTCCTCGTACCATGCATCTTTCATATCAAACATTTTTTGTATCTTCAATGTGTTAGGAAATATCAGCTTGTAACAGATAACCGCGGACATCCCTACAGTACAGTATAGTATATGTCTATGTATAGGACTGGTCGACAATATATGTCGCACAAGATTTCCGTAACAAGAATGCCTGAGTCGTTGGCGAAAAATCTTCCCTTGGCATGCAACGCATCCGTTGGAAAGGGCCCCACAAGTGGGCACCCCCAATGGCTGTGACAGGCGACGCTTTCCAGACACCCTGACCGCTGCATTTTCTTACAATATTACTCGTGAAATCTTGTGCTTCGTTTTGTTACACATAATAATTATTTTGTACATGAATCGAGATCTTGCAATGAATAAATGTACCACATACATTATGAACATAATTATTAGTCTGTGGATTTTTATGTAATTACAACATACCTAAATATGCAAAATATATGCAATATCATTTGAGTCGAACACGAGAAAGCTATTAATAATTTTCTCGTCAACTGTTTTCGGGACTAATTCTGAAGGTGGTGGCCCGTTAGCCGATATACAGGAAATATGCACACAATTTGCAAAGCCATAAAAAACAAATGTATCTCGAAAGAACGTATTCTGTGACATCAAAGAAAAAGGATACATTTGGTCTCGGCAAAATTCAGAGACATATAACTTCCGCACACAATATATGTTCCTCGATTTTTGTGAAATTTATATTAGCAATGAGAAATACACCCACGAAAAAAATCATTATATGAAACTGTACCAGATCAGTAATGTTTTAAACAATGTATGCGTTAGAAACAATAATATGTAAGATATTCTTGTGAGTATTCGTTGCGCTTGAAAATTGCTGCATGTAATTGTGCATTTCCCGCATTTACTACCTTACCAACTTTTGTCCTTTTGCCCGGTGTAATTCCTAAAGTCACCGTTCTAGATCGTAGACTGTTCTGAAAAACCACTGGTTTTGGGCCATGTCGGTATTTCAGACCATGTGACACGAAGTCCCATAAGGTGGAGGAGTCTATTCCATACCTTGTCTGTGGTCTCATAAAAGCTTGAGTCGAAACTAGTAATCGTCTTTTATTGCGCCGTAACGAATTGAACGTCTGGCTCTCATGACCCGCAAATTAAACCGTCAATCGTTCGATTAAATAATTCGATTATAATCGGCTGGACGACCGCCGTGACGAATAAATTTACTTCCAACACGATGGAGTGCTTTGTTCGTTGCCTTTTTTTCTATTTAAACAGACGTTTCTTCCGGGTTATTACATTGCTCGAAGCAATTAGAGGATCATAGGCTGAAATTATTCGTTATTCATTAAGGTATCAAATACTATGAAAGCTCTATACATATTAATCGTTATTTTTCATTATTAATATTTAACACTTTGACTGCAACACTCTATCGGTTGAAAATGGCAAACTTTCTAAATTTCTATACAAAGGAAATATAATCTCAAGTTAAAATCCTTTTAATCAAACATATTATGAATATCCATAATCTTTTTATTGGCACTATTAAACTTCAGTAAATAAATTTATTAATACTACAAATGATCAAATAAATAATGATTGACTAAGTGTCACCCATGTATGGGTGACATGGCAGTCAAAGTGTTAATAGATTGTCCAAAATTAGTGAAACACCTGAAGCTCGTTTTGAGCAGTCTATTTTTAATGAGATTTCACTTATACAAGTTTATTTAAAATATAAAACCATCTCTAAAATTTGACACATGAAAATTAAATTTCAATCTTAACGTTTCGGATAGATCTGTTTCACGTGCGGACGATTCGAAGATATATTTATGAGGTATACTTATACTGAACGCTCCTGGGCGTGTTCCGCACGCGTGATACTACTCCATTAAGAAATAATGAACAAAAGCAGATCTAATTATTCTAAGGTCTGAACAATTTAAAATTCGATCACCAATCGTCAGAATAAAATTTAGAAGATAACTAGAACGATCCTCCGATGATCAGACTATGGTTTTAGGTAAAGAAAAGTTCCAACCGGTTTCTGGGCGAATATAAAAATTTCCATAGCCGGCGCTTGAGCTCCAGACTTAATTCACGGGTTCATTAATGGTCAGGTTATCTTAATTGACCTTATCGCCGCGATACTAATCAGCATCGTGTACTCGAATCACGTCGCTGCGTGAAGAGAATTCATAAATGGGTCCAGAGTTAGACTACTGAAATAATTTCACACAACTATTTATTTAAAAAAGCTCCATTTTTGGTTACACTAGCAAAGGTTCTTCAATAAATTAAGAATAAAAAATTAGTGCCAATTCACCGCCGCAGACATAAACCGAAGATTGGGGTGGAAATTAATTACAGACAATGATGGTCTCTGAAGCGTTCCATAGTAACAATTTCATTATTAATGAAAAATGTAATGAGGACACGGTGTTCACCGGTTTGATCGATCGTCCGCGGATTAGTGAACCAAAATTGATGGCTGGAATCGCTGACATTGATCGCCTAGACCGGTTATCCATTTCTGTGTCATGATGCACGGCTCGTAATGCAGCGAATCGCGGATGTTATTCGTGATTTGGAATTCAGGCCTCGTGCGAACGAACAAAACGGATAAATGTAGGTCGTGCTGAGCTGTATACTGGACAATTTTACACATTGACAGGAACAATAAAAAAAAGGAAATGGAGTTTCGTGTTGCCGGTACATGGCATAGATTTTTATATGAGCACGTTTCAACTATAAAAAAGAAAGAAGTTGAAACTGAGATTACTGTTGGCTCAGTTCATTTAGAAACGTGAAAGCAGAAAAATCTAATACATTGACAACGACAAAAAGAGAACTTAGGTGTCAAGTTTGCCGCATGTACTCGGTTTTCGCTTATATTTCAACTATAAAAGAAGAAGGTGAAATATAAATTACTGCTGATCTAGTTTGGTCAGAAACGTGAAAGCAGATGAGTCTTATATATTGATAATAACAATGAAAAAAAATTGAATAAAGCGTCAAGTTCATTACAGGTTTCGACTATAAAAGAAGAAATTGAAATATAAACCACTACTGATCTAGTTTGACCAGAAACGTGAAAATGGGCAAATGTAATGCATTAATAATAACAATAAAAAAGTAAAATCAAGTATCAACTTCTCTCTGCGTGTAATCAATCTTCACACACGTTTCAACCATAAAAAAAAGAAATTGAAATATAAATTGCTACCGGTCTAGTTTAGTCAGGAACGTGAAAGCAAGTGAATCTTGTACATTAACAATATCAATAAAAAGTAAAAACGACTTACAACTCCACTGCATGTTATCAATCTTCGTACACGTTTCAACCATAAAAAGATGAAATTGAAATATAAATTACTACCGGTCCAGCTTGGTCGGAAACATGGAGACAGGTGAATCGTATATTATTACATTAATAACAACAACAAAAAGAAGAAATGGAGATGTAAATGACTACCGGTCCAATTCAGTCGGAAAAGCGAAAGTTTCTCGCGAAGAAAATCTAGATGTACAATCCACCACATTTCGCACACCCACCAGTATATGTATGTGAACAGGGTCACAGGTAATTGACCCGCGAAAGTTCTCCCACGTTAACATACTCTTCGAGGAAGTTTCACTGTCACCTTCTCCGCTATCAATAGCGGTCTACCACCGGTTGATTAATTTATCACACGCGATACTTCCACTGTATAGGAGGAGAATCGTAGCAAGAGAAAGTAGCTTCTATGCTTCTTACCAATATGTTACGTTATTATTATGTTACACGCAGTATGTACAGGATACGACACTCTTTTGATCTAAAGGCGCCGATTCACGATGAGATATCTTACGAGATTTTCCTGTCATGAAACTTTACATACAGGGTGTCCCAGCTTATCTCTTACAAGCTCATGTTTCCTCACTTATTGAAGATAGAGAAAATGTTTTGTATGGAAGTTGCATGGTATGAGGTGGCACATCTTTTAGTGAAGGCGAATTTTTTTTACATTATTGTTTTAAGAGATATGAAGGTCAAGTTCGTTTTTTTAAATAGAACTATGTATTTTTGTTCAGATCGTTTGATAGCGTTAAAATAATAATGTAAAAAAAATTCACCTTCGCCAAAAGATGTGCCCCTGCATGCCATGCAACTTCCATGTAAAAAATATTTTCTCTATATTCAATAAGTTAGGAAATATGAGCTTGTAATAGATAAGCCGGGACACCCTGTATACACAGGATGGAGCATTTAAGTGGGAACACCTAAATATCTCCGTTACTTATGGTCGTATCAAAAAATACCTTCAGACAAAGTTAGACTATTTTAAGGCGCACATCTAACGGTGGAAAAATATTTTTCTCAAGGTCATTTTTTTATGAGATTTGAAGGTCATCGATGTTCTTTTAAATGGAACTAGGTATTTTTATGACGCTAGGTGTGTAGCCCGTTCCGAGACGAATTTATTGACTTACGATATGTTGGTCTTTCAAGGTCATTTTCCGTCGTTTAAATTCTCCCTTATATTCTGCCTGAAAATCAGATGAACTATCTCATCGTGGATCTGCACCTTGATGATGGCGTGTTCCGGACAGAACTGAGCATCGTTACCTTGATGACGTTCGAAACGTATGTAATAATTTCAACAATCATCAGCAGACTGCAGATTTTTATGCAATTCGAAAGATGCACGTTTTAAAAAAATAAATAAAACAAAAAATAGATTATGTGACATTTAAACAAAAAATACAGTTCTGTCGACGTTCTATTTTGTCAGCTACATTAAAACAAAAATTACTGAAGTCCAAAATCGTATAATCGCATAAACATCTGCATCTGTCTAATCGTCAGGAATTAAATTGTCAAGATCAAATTAACCCTTTAGCTGCGCGCCACTGTACAGGGTGTAAATTGAGATAGCGCCTAAACTATTGATTTTTTCAAATAATCATAAAAGGCACGTCATTTCTATTCTTGGTGTAGAATTGGGTGGTACGAAAATTAAATTTTTAACATCGTTTGTTAATAGTAACTTTAAGGTCGACTGGTTTTTTTATGTAATAGTTTAGGCGATATTTCAGGCGACGCTTATTGTTACGGTAAGCGATCGTTTAGAACAAAACGTTATTATAGGGGCTCATCGCTTTCACATTCTGCACTGGCACTGTGGCTAGTGTTAGCCACCAGTTTATTTAACTGAACGTTGGAACGTTCAGTTATATTAATTATTTCATGAGAGTTCTGTATCTAGGGAACCGTAGCCAGAGGGTTAAAATGTAAAATGATTCAAGGTAGAACGATGACTGAATCCATTGAAAATAGGTGAAAAAAAGTAGATCGAACATCCATCAGTATCGCGATAGCGACGATCACCCCGTCAACGTTCACACGTCTCGTCTCAGTTACAATAAATTATTTAATTTAATCATTGTTTAATCGTAGTGATGGGTTTAAACATCCTTCGATCATTATTCGAAACTCAATGAACTTGATAAGTCTTATGATCTTTAGGGAATTTTGAACACAGATTATGCTACAGACAATTGTTTGTTAGCAATTAGGTAAAATTTCAATTACGGTTTCATTGTAACATTTAGCTATTTTTAGAATAGCTCTTCGGTAATGAATAACAATGTTCTGTAACTTCACAATTACCCGATCAAAATACTATCCTATGAAGACTATCAAGAATTTCAAGATTCGATTAATACTCAAAGTGATTCAAAACAGAACACTGAACTGTTAAGAAATTTACAAAAAAACACACTGAACTCCCATCGCTACAATAAATTAATTAAACAAGGCAAATCTGGCCTTAACACTCATCCACATTTTCATCACCCTTCCTTCGTTTCCGCTCGTAGCACTCCACAGCTCTTTGCAGCTGTTCCAGGTACTCCTGGATCGTCTCCTCCTCAGGGAAGTCCCTCGAATCAGATCTGGACAAGGATCTCTTTTGCACCAGTGCAGTTAGCATCAAGGTGACCACAGGCAAGGTCATTCCAAGCAGGAACGTCGGCGTCATGATGTTCTTCAGGCCGTGTTTCTTGAATCCTTGGTACAGCTCTGACCAGATACCGCTGCCTTCGTGTTCGTATTTACCCAGCTTCCCGTAGAGATGGGGCTTTATCTTCCCCGTTTTCGCGATATAGTTGTAGTAATGCGGATCGTAGGATTGCGCGTATAGTTGAGAGTAGTAGACATCTTTGGAGGGTGGTGGATGATCCGCCTCTGGGAACCATGCACCGGCGTCTTCGTATGGTACAGGAGGATTGTTGATGTGAGGTGGACCTCGATGGAAACCTGGTGGCTTCGTATAGATCACTTCCACAGGGACTTTCGGCTTGAAAGGTAGCGGCCCTGTAGATTTTTATAGGATCAACGTTTTTGTTGTTTGTTATTTCTGGTATCATTTATTGTACAGGGTCACGCAACTGGGGCAAGCTACAGTCTAACACGAGAGCATGTACGCCTAACCATGTTAACTACCACAGTGGAAACTCCCACACCTGGTCAGACACACTATAATATGTCAATAAAATGTCAAAACTCTCATTAACACGTTCGCTGCCATGGTCGATTCGAGAAAAACAGCCACCACAGACCACGCTTTATTTTTATCAATTATCTCTATCACACATGTGTGACGTCGACCTCTCAAAACAGAATCGACGCGTCACACATACGTGACGCTGGTAGCAAACGTGTTGATAGTGCATTGAATGAGCGAATTTTCGCGCATACGCCAGGCTTTTCATATAGGAAACAGAATCCAAAAAGAACACTCCTCACTGTAAACAATTTAATTAAAAGTCAACATTTTCGAAAGATATGGCGATCATCACCTGTTTCACATGCAGAGAATTAGGTGGAAAGCATGCCAAGACGTTGGGAAGGTATAATCGCCAATGAAGGAGATTGGGCTCATTACTCAGTAAGAGCGTAATAGTATTTTAAACACAGTTTCAAACTATGTAACAATTTTGTACGTTAGATTGTTTCTTTTTGTAGATATTGCGTACACGATCTTGTGGTACAGACTGTACGTCTGTTCTTTGGTTGCAAGCAGAGAATAATTATAGATTCTGTAGGCAGAGAGTAATGGTAAATGACCTGCTCAAACAGAATCCAGAGTGTCCTTGGAGAGCTGTGTCAACAGAATTATCCTGTATTTGTACATTCTTCATATGGTACCCTTCTTTAACCCTTCATCTGCGAAGGGGTGAATTTAAAACAGACCACCTAAGTAATTATTTTCGTTTTCGTGATGGTATGTGTATGTTACTAACTTAGACCTCACTTATATATTTTTCTAGAAATCAAGAATGATGTGAAAGTAGATCAGAATTACTGGAATAAATGGACACTATCTTTTGGATCTTCTTTCGGCATTTCTGAAGTGTTCGAAGTCTAAATAAGGACAAGAGAATCTTGGAATGTCTATCCGGCCCCAGAGAAGATTTATATACCCTAAATTCGCATAAGTATCTGAATACATCTAGGAAGGCCGTAGGGTTTTGAAACCGGTTTCTCCAAAATTAGGGACGCTATGCAACGACTCTTCTTGACCCACTTTCTTGCAAACTTTGGGAAATCAGCTAAACGGCTACGTTGGTGCTCCCATGCACGTCACCTACATTCGTGACTCTCTCGAAATAAACCTATAGTTAAAACTCATAATTAGTAGGAATTAACACCCTATAGGATACCAGTTCAAAGCTCTGAACCACTGATCCCTTTGTATCGTTTCATCTTAGATTTCACAATTTTATTTTTCATTCTATTATACTAATTTCCTCCACAATGATTTTTTCAACACCCAGGAGTCTTGCTACACTATTACTTAAGAACCCAATCTCTTTTATGCACGGAACTTTCAATTACCTACCACTTGCTCAACTAATGTCCAATTAAATCGTCAAAAACTTTCAATCATCCTCTGTTTCACATCTCATTGCTAATTAAATCCTAAAAAATCTCACCTGGAACGGGTCCATTGTAAAATCCGGGTCCTCCTCTGGACTGGGCGAACGGAATCGGTTTCCCACGCAGTCTTCTCACACGATTATACCATCCAGGATAGTACATATCGTTTCTGGCTTGCAACGCAGTCATGTAAGGTGTCTGCTGTAACGGTTGTTGTTGCTGCACCACAGGAACAGCCACAGGGTTTGACACGGTTTGAAGTTCTTGGTTCACAGGCCCGTTGTACACTCGATCGTTTAACTGCGATTGCTGTTGTCTTTGATTAACAGAGAAAGCTTGCAACGCCTGTCTCTGTTGCATCAGTTGCGATGTCAGATGTTGATTCACCGGAGAAGACACAGTCACCTGTTGATTGACACGGGGAGCCACAGGCACCTGTTGTTGCACCAATTGTTGTTGATTCGCAAAAGGCACAGTCCGTTGAACCGCTGCGACGTTCTGTGAACCTTCTCTGCTCTGCAGGAAGCTGGTCAAGGACATTTGAGACTCTTCGGGTGTCTTAGAGTTCAGAAAAGAGCTCAGTGCTAGCTGTGCTTGGCTGACAGAGTCGGTTGGTTGATTAGGAGCATTCACGGACAAGTATCGAGCGGTTTGTTTAACCTGTTCAGGTCTGACGGTGACCAGGTTCGACGCTTTTTCGTCGATCTTTGGATGATCGAGGAGAATTTTCTTCGAGTCGACATTTTCAGGATGTTGTAGGATGTTGATCGTCACGTTCGTCGCCGTTTTCTCTTGTCTTGCGGTTCTTTCGGAGAGCCGCGACTCCTCGGCGGTGTACTCGGTGTTCTCTGTCAGTGGATTGCCGTCGAAGTTCAGTTGACCGGTTGCCAGACCCACTGCGAGGATCAGGAGGAACGTTGTTGCCTTCATGGTCCTGGAATTAAATGATAAGTGTATCCTATAAAGGGTTCTTAACACTTAGGGACTTATTCAGGGAGCGAAAATATAAAAAACACCAAAGTTATTAGGACTCTACGTGTTTCTAGGTGTATCTCATCTAGAGTAGCAATCCAGAGTTTGGTCACCTCAATGTGGAAGTGATGCTAGTACGTTAAAAAGAGTATCATATAAATTTGTAGGTACAAATGACTTATAGTGGACATAAAATAGATCAGGAAATGCATCACAAGAGCCACGATTGTGAGTGTATAATGAGGACATTAAAAAACAATTCACTGACCAAAGAAATACATTTAATGTAGTGTACATAATGATATATATTTAAGGCTGCTTCAGGGTGTACCTATAAGAGCTTCAACAAAGCTACCAAGAGATATACAATCTTTTAGACCTAACAATAAGGTGAACAAAATCAAACTTGGACATCAGTATCCCACAAACAGAATCCACTAACAAATACTGTAAGTCATTGTGCTGAATCTTTCTATTCATTCAGCTCTCTTTTAACACTTTGACCGCCATGTCACCCATATGTGGGTGACACTTAAATGTAGTTGTTGTTTATTTCATGCTTTCTAGAATTCATAAATTTATTTACTAATGTTTAATAGTACCAATAAAAAAATTATAAATATTCCTAATATTCTTCATTAAAAAAATTTTAACTTGGAATTATATTTTCATTGTATAGAAATCTAGAAAGATGGCCATTTTCATCCAATGCAGTGTGGCAGTCAACGTGTTAAATGTAGTATTAAACCAACAGGACTCAAAGACAACTGGATGCTTCAATTGTAAAATTTGTCAATCCTCTTGTACCATAGGATGAATCCTATTTAAAACAGGAGTAAATAAATAAATCACGCTTATTCATTGATAAAGATGTCCTCTGTTATGTATATTCTATTCTAATTCCGCTGCTATTTCTGACAAAGGAATGGATAGACAAGGAATAGCACTCATGATTCTCAAATAAACCTGGAAGTGCACCACTGCTGCCTCTCCAGACAAGGAGTTCCATTACCCTATTCCCAATTCTAAAATCAACAGAACACTCGCAAACTCCACGACTGGAGAATGTTTGCCAATGGCCGTGACATCGAATACCGTTTCCACGTTCATGAATCTGAAATCAACTGGACACGCTACGTAATTATCCATTGGGAATTTCAAAGCTAACGCTGTAAGACCAAGACATCACTGTGTTCATTGTATAATAAGTAGACGACGTGAATGTCGATTAAACAAATTCGCTATGGCAATTAGAACGAGTCCGAAACGATAAGAGGTGGCGTGAAGCGTGCTCTCGGATCGTTCTACTTCCATCGTCGGCAACCAGGAAGCGTGGCTATGCAGAAACGTTTAAGAGAACGATCGTGTGGTTACGTGTACGGAATAACATTCGAACAGTATACTTCTGCCGCTGTGCACTCACTTCTATTCTTCTTTTTTAATAGCCTTGCTTTCACATGAGGAATATTCATTCTTCAGACTCAGACTGAAAAGTATACTGCGTTTTATTACGGAGTCATGTAGGATTACCATGAGTAATTGACATGGGATATTTGATTTTACTATTGTATGTAATTTATGTATTATAAATTTTTAATGGTCTGCTTGTTTTAACATGATAAATCATTTTTTTTTAAAATGTATCTGAAAAATGTACTACCTAAATTAATTAAAGGATCATGTAATTAGTTCATGTAGAGTTCAATAAAATTTCAGGTAGAAGGTGTTCATGATATTCCAGGCATTTTTTAAATGTTTACTCTGAGTAAACAATATGAGATAAACAATTAAATCATATAGAGTTCAATGAAGTTTCAGATAGACGATATCCATAAAGCTCTAGACAGGTTTAAAATGTATACTATGATCAACTAACATGAGATATTTGATTTGTCATCATATGTAATTGATATAGTATGAACTTTTAATGAAGTGCTTGCAGGACTTCATGGACACTTTCCATTTTGAAAGCACCAAGTGCTTCTTAAGCAAACTATTTCTCACATGTAGAATACTTCTTATGTTGCTTAAAATTATCCAGAAATCTAATGATCTTTTTCATTAGTATATTCTCTAATTATATGTTTCAATGTACATAATGCTGTGTGCAAACATTTGAGAATATCAGATATCTGAGTAGTTGCAATGAGAACCACTTTTGTAACAGACAAAAATGAGTTAATCTAAATGAAAAGTTTATCTACAGTCAAAATAAATGTGTAAATGTAAGAGATCATATGTTAAAAAATATAACACTATACATGAGAAATTAAACTTTTACAATAAGAATTCTGATTATTTATAGAACACTCCATATAGGGTCATCATGTGATACCCAGAGGGAAGACATGTCACCTACTTTGTTTTCAAAGAAATGTCTTCTATTCATTTTAAGTAATTGTCCTCCTTTTTCAGAATTATTATAAAAATTAATCACTTCTAAAAGGTACAATAATTATTAAGATGTCATAGATCTTCTAAATACTTACTAAACACCACATTCAGGATCACCAACTGGTGTCCAAAGGAAGATCATGTCCCATATACTGTCTCTAAAAATTATTCATCCATTTTAAACAACTGCCCTTCTCTTCCAGAGTTCTATATCTTTTCAAGCACTAATATAAAAATGAAGTACTTCTAAAAAATATAATAACTATTGTTTTAAATCATCAAATACTCACAGACAACAGACATTAGATCAAATTAAAAAAATCATTTAAAATACATAGTATGTACAACAATTTCAAAATCTATTCAAAAACAACACACATTGTCCTCCTTTTCAGACCATTTCAACAGAATTCTCTTTTCTTAACTCTCCATGTAACTCTAATTAACTGTTGCTTCTCATGATTTTGTCACTTGAATAATGCAATAGCACACAATAAAACAGGGCTAGAATTGTTTAGACGTGTGACGCGTGTCGAAGCCGGTGAATGCAACAGCATATTCATGAATCGACCGAGGAGGCTCGGTTAAAGACCCTCGTAACACTTTCTTCGGTCAAGGTGAACGCAGTTACACTAACACGAAAACGCGTTCATCGATCGACACAGGTGAAAGAAACAAAAAATTCCTTCCGAGCGGCCTTTTCCTAGAGACGCGTTATTCTCGTGAATCTTTCATGCTGAACTCCTAACTTTGCAAGTATATCAGCTTCCTCTTCAGATCCGTGGATTTAAAAAAAGGAAGAAAATTTTGAATCGAGGCACTGAAGCAGACGAGGTCGCGTAGAGAACAACGTTTTAACCCTGTCAGTTCTATAAACTCGTGTATAAGTTCCGAAAAAGCGTGCACCGTGTGCTACGAGCCACCGTACTGGTCCGAGCCTAAATATTTATTGCACGCTATGAACCTATGTATTCGGACAAATTATTACGTCAGAGTGTATGATTAAAATCTATATGTTCTGTTAACCATTTTCACAAGACTGAAATAATTGAATAGTAGACGTCATACACATTACAATAATGAAATATACAGTTCAACGCACTTTCTACCGTAGAAAAATTCAGCACACGACGAACGAGTTTTGGTCTCAGGGCTGAAGAATGTTAAAAGCATGAACTGGAGGAGAAAAGACATGGACGAGTCATCAAGGAAACGGGAGAAAGAGTCGTTGGGAGAGAGTGTTCGTGCTTTGAAGTCCGTCCACGTGCAGGATCGTCTTTGAGGAAAGTTTGTGGCTCGAAAAAATTCTTTCCTCGAGTTCGATCGAAATTCGTTGATGTTCCATCCATCCAGTTCTTTTACGGTTCTTATATTCATGATTCATCTTATCTTAACGTGTACCAGATAACTGTGCCGAATAAAAAATGCAGGTGAGCCGGGTAAAAGGTGCGAATCGCCGGAGACTTTCTAAAACCCGTTAATCCATTACGAATTCAGCGATCGGAAATTCGAAAAACCACCTAGATACCTGCTGATCGATTTATGCTCGTTTATATTTATGCGTGACGGAAAAATTTGTGAATCTATCAGGTAGGGAAGATAGAGATCTGACGATCTCTCTGAGATCATCCATAGGAACGCGGAGAGAAAAGAAGCGGAAATTGTAGTGTAGAGGAGAACACCGTTCACCGTTGCAGTAATTTATGGGGAAACCTTGAAGAAAATCGATATCGATGCAACTTAGTAGTGTAAACCTCTGTTGTCTATTTTATTTTATTCAGTAATTGTTTTTTGAGGAGATTTCAACTCTGGAAAAATGACTTTAGCCAGAATTCCATCGGGTACTAGCAGAATGTAGTGAGCGTAATTGAAAATTTGATTAACTATACTTTTGAGAAGATTAAAATTTTGAAGGATGAATCGAAGTAGAGTAGCACTGGAATGTTCAATTTTAGAGCATTTTTTACTTATACTTATGGAATTCAGTTTTGTAACAAATTTATATTAGCAAAAATTTCATTAAGTGATATCAAAATTAACCAAATTTAATTTATTAGTATATTTATGAGGAGTTTCAAATCTTGAAAAAAGAGTTCCGGTAAAGTATACACAGGCAAATTCAATTTTAGAGTATTTCTTACTCATTCTTACGAAATTCAATTTCTGAAAATTTATCATTAGTGAAAATTCCATCAGTAGATAGCACAATTAATAGAATGTAATTGAGAATTCAATTGACTAGTCCTTTTTCGAAAGTTTAAAAAATCTTGAAAAAAGAGTTCAAGTAGAGTACAATTGAGAATTTATAATTAGTATGGTTAAGTATAGATTTCAGAGTGATTCTAAGTGCTTCTTACTCACGTTTATGAAGTAATTTTAAGATTGGTCAAACACTAGTGTCCACTGTCGCGACACGACCGTTCAATTTGTAATGATTTAATCGCGATTCAACATTTACCACATTGATTAGGCCACCACGATGAATGACACGCGAGAGAAGACCATCCATCGGTCCGACTGGAAGCAGAAATACTGAAGATCCATGGATGATGGGAAAGGCATTCACTTCGGCTACTCCCTACCTTCCTCGAGTTCATCAAGCCGGTCCCGTATTGGGCTCGTCACCTGTACGAAATTGCTGTGTCAACTGGCTGATCCATCTTTACCTATAAAGGCTCTTTGCCTAGTTTTTTAGAAATATGAAGAATTGATTTTTTAAAAATTCGTCTATTGCAGACCTGATAAAAATTACTTGGCTGACTAGAATGATTAATTTTACTGCTTTTTCATGTTTGTAAGTGAACGTAATTACTCTTTTCTTAATGTAGCTTAACACAACGCTAATTGACTTACCTCAACTAAAGCTCAATGAGACAAACTTGGCTGACTAGTATTCCCTAATCTACTGATATATTGTTTTCAAGGAGGCATTGTTACATTTTTTTAGCTTAACTTAACTGAATGCAACTCAACTCAGTCATCCTAATGCAATCCAGCTCAATTGAACTCAAATCAACTGAATTCAATCTTAACTAAATTGCTTGTTTGACTGCCACTCTATATTCTACTGATATTTTCATGTTTTGCAGTGAAAATTACTATTCTCTTCTTTTGTGAATGGTACAGGACATTGAACTTGATGTTTATAGCTGCACTGCACTGATGTACAAATTTGTAATTAAAATTAGCGTCTCAAGTGTAAATTAATTATATAACTTCTAATTCTTATACAATTTATAATAGCATTGACATTGCAATAGGAATCTAAAATATCAACTCATCAAATACTTAAATATCTTTTCCATTAATAATGTACACTTGAAAGAGTATATATGGTAAAGTGTCTGACTAGTAACGGCAGTTTTTACTGTGCCACCATTAAATCAATCTCTGAACTCATACTGACTTTCCAAAAAGAATACAACAATAAAAAAAACTGCTAAACATAAAATTATATAAAAATATTAATACAAACACGTACTTGATATTTTAATATAAAAAGAAAGAAAAAATTTAGGACTCGAGCCAATTTTTCTTTCGCGAAGATTACACGTTAGACCATATAATAATCCTTCAACCGCTGATTAGCTATTCTACATTTTTAATAACCAGCTATAGAGCGTCGACAGCCTCGACCGATCGAGTTTAGAGAAAGCTTGGAAATCAATTGCGATCCACCTTGTAAATCACTTTTTCCAGGTCCGTTCGACCATGAATGAGTCATTCGAGCTTCAAATCATTATGCACCGAGCGGACAAGGAATAATAACGTTCAGATGGAAAAAGAGGAAGCCACTCGTGCGCGCCGGTTACGAGAAAATTAATATGTAAGTAGAATCCGATACGAGTTTCTTCATTGAACCGCCCATGGATCGTGTAACTATACAAACAATCATTGGTCTGCGCTCGCTACGGACCGAAGAAATCCGTCGCGGCACGCTTCTTGCGTAAGTTTTCCGTTTTCACCAATTCCCGGGGAAATTAAGGCATTTTGCATAGAGTGGTCGCGGCTGCTTTCGAAGAGCAACGATAATTAAAGGAGTATGTGGGTCAGGCGACCAGTTTTAGATCTCTTGTACATCGGACGCATTATGACCGCGACACGCTGGACATCCAGAGATTTCTGCCGCAGAAACAGGACCGAACGGTAGTTTAAGCATTTTGTTTGCGTTGCCTTTCGAACCGACACTCGCACCGATGACAATGTTCACCTAGGTCCGCTTCGACCATCACTCGAACCTGGAAGATTCAACCGATTAGAATTCATTGAATGGGTCAAATTATGCTATACAAAGAGACACAGAAATTAGGATGGTTATTATTAGACAGTTTTTGCTGTACAAGAAGTTTTCAGATTTTGTATGAACGGCTAGGTTGATGATTTGGTTGCTCCACACCTGATACCTTTTGGATTAGCTTCGACAGAGTATAAAGTATTCAATTCAGTATAAACAGAGTAGTACAAACATCTTCAAACTGTATTAAACATTGTCAGCATGTCCTCAAGCTTTGTAGTATATTTCAGTGCTCAATATTTAAATGTGTATCATCTCAATTGTCCCTTGCAAACAAGCTAATATAAACTTCAATTTTCATAAAATATACTCACTATGTTCTCAAGCTTTGTACTATAGCTGAATGTTCAATATTTAAATGTGTATCATTTTAATTGATCCTTGTAAACATACAAACAATCTTCTTCAATCTTCATCAAACATTCTCACTATATTTACATGGTTTCTAGCATAGTTGATAGTTTAATATTTCAAATGTACCATTTTCAGTGTCATTTGCAAGAGCAAGTTGCACTGAGTTAATTAAATGTGATTAAAATCGCATCCATCAATTCTTTTCAGTGTTTCCTTGAAAACGTCGAAGAAAATTCCAATGAAAAAATGATTTTACTTTGACTAACAAAGAGACTTCTTAAAACCGATTCTATTTTCTTGCGATCATTCGCTTGGTCTCCATGAATAACGCAGGGGAGAACGTACGATCTAGAATTATGCTAATCGTCTCGTATAAACGAAACTGCTCCTTCGCACATGATAATCCACGATCTTAAGCGGGAGTGAACAGTTCCGTTCGTCTCGAAACGTTCTAAACACAATGTTACGAATTTATTGATCGAAGAAAACAGTTTACTTTTATCGCAGCCTCAAAGATCATCGAATGCCAGGAACTGTCTGGTGCATACAGGAGAATCCAATTTTCTTTGAGAGTGACGTACATGTTTCAGAATTATCAAATTTCTTATAATACAAGCGATTCAGGGTCCACCTGAAATTATAGGTTCGTTAGATTTAGGAAGTTAAAGGGAACATTTTTTATAAGCAATAAGTTAATTTTGCTACCTAAAATCTCTCAATAAATATCATAAACAATTCTTATGGATCATCAGTCTGAAAAGAATGCGACATCTCTTTCTCAGAGATCAGACACCTTGTCTCTTATTAGGAATCTACCTGATACATATAATAATATATTCATTATAAATAAATCACAAAATAAAGGAAGAAGAATTGGAAATCTACTAACAATAAGTTAACAATTTGAGAAGAATCTCTAAGCTATACCTACATACATATATTTAATAGAACGTCCTGTACAAATCATATCTGTAAAAGAGGATCTCACTTTATTCATCCGCTGGATCCCCCAAACTGATGAGTTTTGTACTATATCTTCCTGTAAATCTGTCTTGTTAGATCTTGTCAGACTGTCTGTTAGGATGTCAGAGGGCTGCGAAAGAACCGATGACCCGCTGAAAGAAGACAATAGAAGGGGTGTTCACTCTTCTCCTCATCCTCCCGATGGTATCAGCCGCGATCGTGCAACCGACTCTCCGTAGCGAACGTTATATAATTGTGGCAGATTACTTCCAGCGTTGGTCACATGCATGCCCGGCTGTGTGCCAGCGAACGCTGTCAGTGGACATTCGGCCACGGTACGACCTGAGGTGAGGATGGAAACCCAGCGAGGAAACACGTCCACGTGGAAACGCTTCAAGGATATACTACTCGACTTACATCAAAAGCCTGATCTCATTTTTTATCAGTAAGTCAAATAAAACCCACCTAATCCTTCTATTTTCCAAAATTTTCTGATAGTCCTGAGGATCTTCAGGGTCCACCATTCCTGTCAAAGAAAACTTAAATTTAACATGTGAAGATCTCCTCTGTTTTTAAGTAAAATAATTTTGCATGATGTATTTACCTCACATAATCCTTCCACTTTTCAAAATTTCTTGATATTCCGAAAGCTCTTCACGGTCCATCGTTCCTGTTAAAGAATACATAAGTTTAATGTATGAAATTCTCTTTTGTTTCTAAGTAAACTAATTTTGCATGATACACCTTACAGAATTATCTGTTGGTCCTTCAGATCTTTGAGGATTTTCTTCTGTATTAAAGGCAACTTTGTTGAACATAAAGACTAAGCTGATGTTCATTTTGTTGAATACTCTGGATCTCTTCAACAACAGTGTACATTTGAAGGGACCTTGTGTATAGTCTGGGGAGCCAATTACATTTGTTTGAAACTTTTTTAGAGGACTTTTCATTGAAGAATCCTCGCTCGAAGGATCGCCAGGTTTCAACATGGTCCCGGCACGTCTCTATAGATGGAGGATTATTAATCAGTGCACAGAGAGGAAAAATTAGATCGGATGTGAGCGAATTAAGACCGGCTACACCGTCGAGACTGCATTATCACGGTTTTCTGCATTGTCAGCAAATCGACGGTGGAGTATAGCCTTCCTTAATAGCAATCTCGTAAGGAAAAGTTAATTGTCGGGTGATTCATTCGTCAGTGACATACGCGACGTTTCAATGGAAACAAACAGAATCTAGAGTTGCTGTTTGGTATCTAACGTTCACGTGCCTGTTCGACGAACGATTGATGGAAAATTCAATGAATCTCATTGAGGATGATGACATTAGTTTTGGAGCTTGAACCCTGTACCGTTTAATCCACTTGAACTGAGATCATCGTGGCCCCTTTAATTAACCGAATCAAGAATACTTCTTTCACCACACGAATTATGATTGGCCTATATAAGGTCATCAGTACTTCTGGCGCCACTCCTTTTCTTATTATTTCATTTAGACCTTCGCGATACCTAATTATTTCAATAAACTGATGTTCATCCTTTTTTGTCAATTACACTTCATGTGGAGAAGTATACAAATTATATATTTCATAATTGTTGGTTGTACAGATATTGGACGATTCTTGTCCTGAATAATTCGATAGAGTAAGTTTCATTTAACGCTATGCTAAGCAGACTTCTTGCTGCACAGGAAGACCTCTTAATGCCTTGCGCAGTAGTACGGTGATTCTCAAATGACTCAGGTTCCTCTCCTCAGCCTCGAAACTCTTCTTCGCTAATTCTCTGCATTGAAAGAAAATTTTTCATTTTTATATTAATATTTTATACACTGACAATTCGTACAAGATTTAGGAATTTGTAAGAACAATTAGCAGTTAATATATTTGAGACGATGTATGAAACACAATTGAAGTGATGACGATTAACAATTAAAAATTTAGAAGAAAATCTATTTGGATGTGAAAATGATCTCAAACTTATGGTCTCAACCTTCAGCATCAGTCTGAGTACAGGGTATTGACCCTTAATATACTTACAAGACTAACAAGATTTATTAAAACACAATAACATGTTTAACTCAGGAACAACATCAGAATAGACACGTTTATTTGAATTTTTTTTTCATTATTTCTGTGTAACAACTTTATCCATTAACTAATGTCCATTTACCTTGAAACATCTTATATAAAGTTTGAAGTACAATTTCTCAGAAATCCTTGGAAGGTGGGTGCTATATAATGTACAAAGATTATTTATAATGTATGTAATGTCTTTAATGTATGACTGGTGTAAATCGTTTAACCTTGAGGGGAAGCAATAATCAATTTAACTATCTAACTAATTAGCTAACTACTAGGTGCGTTTTTCATTAAATTTCTTCTTCAGCATCGGCCTAAGTATCGGTAAGAGACCCTGGTTATGGCTGTTGGTATCCCTCATCCTGAACTGTGCCTGTGCTCCTGGGTTGCTCCTCTGGCGGGAAGAGCTGGACGACGTGAAGCTCTTCGTGCCGGAAGACTCGGTGATACGATCAGACGCAGCTTGGGTGAGGAGTCACTTCAAGGACGACTTCCGTTACGAAAGTATTATCGTGACAGCCCCCAACGTATTGGAGCCCGAAGTGCTGCGCTCGGTACATAGGCGATCATTATACGAGTATCTATGAAGGTTCTATTCCACTTTAACAAGCATGATCCTTGTCGAGATTCATTGAGACTCACCAGATTTGCCTTGCATTGGAATCTGTGAGCTGAATGCCTGCATCCTCCTCCTGGCCCTTGATATAACTCTTTCTCTTCTGTAGATCAGTAACATCGAGCAAGCTGTAAAGTCAGCCGTGGCCAACAACAACACGTGGGAAGACGTGTGTGCGGGGTAAAATTCTAAATACTATTTATAGATTGTTACCAGTGTATCTTCAGGGTGGATTTAATTAAACTACTTTTCGAATCCTAGCTATTTCACTTGGTTCGAGAGCGACGACACGACGGACATCTTCGAGGAACTAGAAGTCACCGATGACATCCTGAAGGAGTTAAACAACACGGTGCTGAAGAATGGTTGCATCTACCAGTCCATCACTCAGCTATGGGAAATAAGCCTCAAGAAAGACATTCACAATTTAACGAAACGGGACATCCTAGATGATGTGAACAAAGCTATGAAAAACAAGTGAGTGTCTCAGATCTCAAGCTCGATCTACCTCTTCAGGTTTTCTGAATAATTCCCAAATTTGTCGTAGGATTAACAGCAATGCGTTGTTGGACGTTACTCCTCTGCTCTCTGGAGTGGTCCTCGACAGAAAAGGTCGTGTGAAGGGTGCAAAGGCAACCATCTTGAACTGGTTACTCAAAAAGTCAAACCCAAACTCAGAGGATTGGGAACTGGAGTTCATCAACCGCGTTCTCTTTTCGAATATAACCTTTCCTCAGGGAATGGAAGTTTATGCTATAGCGTCCAGAAGCTTCCTGGACACTCTGCAACAAATACTGAACAGCAATTTGACCGTACTGTGCTTTGGGATATCCTTGATCGCTGTTTATGTGATGACAATGATCGGCAAGTGCAACGCCCTGGAACAGAGGATTTATTTGTCCGTGGCCGGGGTGTCCGTGGTTGGCCAGGCCATTTTGTCTTCCTACGGTGTCTGTTACTACTTAGGATACTCCTACGGACCGATACACTCCATCCTTCCCTTCCTGTTACTTGGTATAGGCGTGGACAACATGTTCGTAATTACGCAGAGTTTGCATCATCTGTCTGAAGCTGATCAAGCTCAGGACATCTCTGTTCGCATCGGCAAAGCTGTTCAACAGTCTGGTACTACAGTTATTTATGCAATACTCAATTCTAAATCTGGCAAACATAGGCAATTCAACGCAAACATATTTAATAACTTTTCAATTTTGCCATCTTCATCATTATTTCCAATCGTTTAACTGTCTATTGTACATTTGGTCTAACATCAATGAGTCACAAGTTATTTTACATGTCTATCTCTCCGTCTTCAAGGAATGTCCATCACGGTGACGTCCTTCACGAATCTAATCGCCTTCGCCTTCGGCGTGACAACGGTGATGCCGTGTCTGAGGTCCTTCTACGCTTTCGCAGCCCTGGGTATCCTCTTCATCTACATCTACGAGATTACATTCTTCATCAGCTGTCTGGTATACGACGAAAGAAGGCTCGAAGCACGCAAGGACGGCTGTTTCTGTCGGCCCATGCCCACCTGGAAGCCTAACGATTGTAGCCAGAGAAACACTCAACAGATCATTTTCGAGAACTACATAGGTCCATGGATCACCAGGACATCCGTCAGATCGGCCATCCTGTTGATCACAGCCTGCTTGGTCTGCGCGAACACGTGGGCGGTCTTTCAACTCGAACAGAACTTTGATCCTCTTTGGTACTTAAACCAGGACTCCTACCCGATTCAGTTCAACGAGAAGCTGAAGAAATACTTTCCGAAGTACGGGAAACGGGCTGCCATTTACATGACTGGCGTAGACTACTACGAAGATCGTGACACACTGTTTCAGCTGGTAGAAGGGCTCAAACGCAATCAGTTCATCAATAATGGGACCGTAGAACCCTGGTTCGTTGCTTATGAAAAGTGGCTCAATGCCACCAACAAAGGTGAACTTCATGTCTTCATGATTAGTATTAAGATGTAGTCGTTGTTGAATTCAGAGCAACTGCTATGGACATTGCCTGACATAGTTGTTTTATTCCACAGCCGACATTGAAAGCAAAGAAGAATATTATAATATTCTCACAGAGTACTTGCTGATGACGAAGGAGGGACAGGCTTACATCAAGGACATCAACTTCAACAAAGTGCCAGCTGGAGAGTACAACATAACGGTAATTACAAGTACCTGTAGTAAGGAGATAGAATATTGGCTATACAAGGTCATCTCCATTATAGTCACCTTTTCCGTGTTAGAGGACTATGTAGCTTTCGAGGTCACCAGGGTATGGGCTGTAAATATTTTTTTTACTTCTAATTAAATTCTTTTATTTACTTCTTTTTAGACATCGCAAATTCCTATACAACACATTTTCATTAACACAACATCAGAACAAGTACAAGCAATGCAGTCCATCAGAGAAACAGTTCAGGCTACTAACTTTACTCAAGGACTTGATTATATTGCCATTTTTTCTCCTGACTATGTCTCATGGATAGCTAACAAGGTACGCAGGATTTTTTATGCAATTTATTAATGTAGCTTGTCATAGGTTATTAATTGAAATTACCTGTTAGGTCATAGGAGAGGAGTTGATAAGGAATTTGTGTCTGGAGATAATAACTGTTGGAATAGTAATAGTGATATTCCTCCGAAATTTACGAGCATCATTGTGGGTGCTTTGTTGCGTTTTCTTCACTCTGATCGATCTCCTGGGTGCTATGTACTTCTTAAACTTGACTGTTGAGATGTCTTCAAGTATAATGATCCTGTTATGCGTGGGGCTTGCGGTCGATTATGCGGCGCACATTGGATTGGAGTTTACTCGCGTGAAGGGCAGTAAGAATGGCAAGTGAACCTGTTTAAATAATGCAAGACATAGAAGGTTTTATTGTAAATCTTAACGTTTTTGTAGAACGAGCCATAGCAACGCTTTCCATCATTGGTCCAGCCGTGTTCAATGGAGGCTTGAGCACATTTTTAGCATTTGTTTTGCTCGGCTCTAGCGAAACTTATCTCTTCAGTACTTTCTTCAAGGTATCATAACAAAAGTTCAGATACATAATTTATGAATTTTCAAAATATACAATCATTACGCTACTAATACTTATGGAGATACACATTCTCTGCTAATACGTTTCGTGTATTTGGAGCTATCATTTGCATAAATATTCTAAGTCTAGTAATCGTTTTTCTATTTCAGTTATTTACTTGTGTAGTGATATTCGGACTGTTTCACGGCCTGTTATTCTTACCGACGATTTTAAGTCTAATAGGTCCAGAAGAGAAAATAACCAAAGCGGAGAAAGCAACTGTTGTACAAGAGCACAATGGATATTGCAATGTTCCTTTGTCTCAAAATGAAAAAGGTGATACTTTCTGAACGAGTATATTACAGTCTGTCTAAAATACATGTATTTATATTATTTTACATGTTATAACGATCTTTTGGTTTCAGATACAGGAACCAGAACTGCCAGGTAAACTCTGGCAGTGTCTAAAAGACTGCTTAGATAAGTATTTGATTACAAGATCTTAGCATACGCGAGAACAATGCACATGTACTGTAAAACAGTAGTTTGTACATTCTTTTTATAAAAACAATAAAAAAATACCATTTTTAAATATCAAATCTCCTCAAATTATCTTTTCCTTCTACTTCTGACTTCCGTCCATTCATCTATTGTCTCCATATTCTCAGGTGTTTCTTCTTCATCTTCTGAACTGTTGCTCTCAACAACAGAAGGATTTTGAGTCCTTCTAACAGGCTCATCGGTCGTAATCCAGGATTGCAGTGGTGGTAATTTGTTGAGCTCTGTCACTGCCATATTCTCATTATTTTCAATACAATAGCGATAGAATCTCAGCAGCTCCTCAGCAACTTGCATCGCACTGTCATCTTGGAGCTCTGTGTTAAAATGCTCATCCATGTAGACTTCTAGTTCGTTGGCAATTTCACCAGAGTTCAGACTCTCTAAAATCACATGTAAGTTATAGTGAAACTGAAATGACGAAATAAAAAATAATAGACGTACCATTCATAAACATAACCTCTGTCATATAAGGATAAAATTCTACTGCTCTCTCCTTTGTTCCCATTCCATGCTCTACGGCCATCTAATAAAAAACAAATATTTAATAGAAGAAAGAATATAACAATGAAAGATATAAATAATGTATTATTAATTTACAGTGAAGTATACCTACTTTAAGAGCAGTCCAATTACTAAAAATACGTTGCGTGACAGAAAGAAAAAATTCTTTTGTGTTCGCCATTGCACTTTTGATTAACAATGTTCAATAACACTCGTTGATAATATTAATACGAGTACTCGGAACACACTTCTTCGGAGTACTCCATGTAAACCGCATCTGGCGATTCGGCCATGTGTTTTTAAGTTTTCAGGTAAAGCTGGGTGAGATCAGGTTAGGGTTCTTAAAAACAGATAGCTCACGTACTCTACCCTTTTTTAATGTAGACGCGTTTGTAAACATTTTGGACTTTTTAGTGGCATTACCAGGTATCATAATCTTTAATTTTCTTTATTTATACGTATGAATACCAATTTTTTACTAATTGTATATTATGGTATATAATACATCAAGATATCAAATTATGTTAAAATTTAACATATTTATGTTTGATAAGTATAGACTTTGATCAAAAGACATGTCAGACGCTTTTGAGGAAATCCAAGCAATCAAGATCAAGAGAAAGAGTCTAAGGGAAAAGCTACAAAAAAGAAAGCGTGAGAGACATGAGCTACTCACTCTTACTTCTACGACTCCTGTATCATCCACCTTAAACAATGAATCACCTTTGGCTAACGGTAATTATAGTACTTAACATCATTTACATTTTCATAAAATGATAGATGCTAATAAAATTGTTTATTCTAGATTCGAGTGGCCATTCACAACGTTCGGATCACAGTGAATATGAAAGAGACGTTCTCTGCATCTTACATGAGTCCTTGCCCAATTTACCCATCACTTCTGCTGAGCTAATAGATCAACTTCGTAAGAACCTCAATGCAGATGTTTGTTCTACAGATATACATAAAATTTTAGAAAAATTTGCAGCTCAAGATATTGTTAAGTTAGTAAGTTTCTGCATTACTGTGACCTATGCATATTTATGCAAATTATGCATATTGAAAGAAATTAAATCAGGACTAAAAATTGCATAGATAAATCCAGTCCAATTATCACACATTTTTACTTTGTATACAAATGAATGGCCGCATATCTTTTCAGAATCAAGGAAGTAACAGAGAATGGAGTCTTTGGATACACAGTTTTATCAGTAGCAGAGTCACAGTCGTCCTATCAGTCTCAATCGGATGACACAGAAAATCCAGAGAGTGCAGAAACATCTGCTTCTGAATTAAACGATTATATGCCTGCAGAGAAGCAGCTTAAAACAGATAAAAAGAACACAGAGGACATAATGTCGTTGATATCGATGCCTACGATTCGAGAGAAGGAAAACAAGAAGGTTGGAGAACAAATTTTAGATTTATTGTCCAAGCAAACTTCCAAGGAGAAATCATTGGCTGAACGGTTTCGATCTCAAGGAGGAGCTCAAGTCATGGAGTTCTGCCCGCATGGGACAAGGGTGGATTGCGTTAAACTAAACGGTGGTCCAGGATTTGCAGAGAAATGCAAGAAACTTCATTTCAAGAAGATTATTCAAAGTCATACGGATGAATCATTAGGAGACTGCAGTTTTCTTAACACTTGCTTCCACATGGACACCTGCAAGTACGTAGCGCGGATGAAACCAGTGTTTGAAGACAAAAGAAACTTTCTTTTGACTTGAATATTCTATTTCAGGTACGTTCACTACGAAGTGGATGGACCAACGACACAACCAAAAGAATCGTGCGATGCGGATAACTCTAGCAGCGCTACAACAAATAAAACCATAACTCTGGACAGTAAGAATGGTAGCGGAGCAGCTTGTCCAACCAGTGGTGGATCGCTTGGCAGCGAATTGACCCTCTATCCACCGCAGTGGATACAATGTGACCTACGTTATCTCGACATGACAGTGTTAGGCAAATTCGCCGTGATTATGGCTGATCCCCCATGGGACATTCACATGGAATTACCGTACGGTACCATGTCAGACGACGAAATGAGACAATTGGGTATACCAGCGCTTCAAGACGAGGGTTTACTATTTTTATGGGTTACGGGGAGAGCCATGGAACTTGGAAGAGAGTGTTTGCAGTTATGGGGGTACGAAAGGGTAGACGAAATTATATGGGTGAAGACAAATCAACTGCAAAGGATAATTAGAACCGGTAGAACAGGTCATTGGTTGAATCATGGCAAGGAGCATTGTCTGGTTGGCATGAAAGGAAATCCAAGGATCAACAAGGGATTAGATAGTGATGTTATAGTGGCTGAAGTTAGAGCCACTAGCCACAAGCCTGATGAAATTTATGGAATCATAGAACGCATGAGCCCTGGGACCAGAAAAATAGAATTATTTGGTAGACCTCATAATGTTCAGCCAAATTGGATTACATTGGGTAATCAAGTAGACGGAGTTCATTTGATAGATCCTCAATTGATTAAAGCCTTCAAAAAACGATATCCTGATGGAAATTCGATGAAACCCACTAAACCATAAGTATTCTAGACACTTGAATTACTTTAGTCTGAAAATCATGAGAATAAACGCGTGTTGGATAAAATATTTCGTCCTTTTTATTCTTATATTTTGGCTTAAAAAAATAATTTTGTTCTTAAATATAAACGCATATATAAAATACATTATGAAAATGATATAATCGCACATTACGTACAATTAAGAATACATGAGTTAATCGTTTTGTAACTTACAATTAGTGTTAAAAATATTTGTACAGATTTAATTCATGCTTCAGCCAGCATGTGTTACTTTCGTGTTAGCACCTCAATTACTCTTCAATCATATATATAATCTATATATTTTACAATAATATCGTTTTTGAACCTTTGAACGTTTAAATAATACATACATAAGTACATGTACTAATATAGATTTACAATTTTTTTAATTGTACTGATAATGGAATGCATATTTTAAAAAAAACGACATCGATAAAACGTTAATATAAATGAAAAACTTTTACTACGATAAAGTTTAAAAATTTTTCAATGACCTACACCAGACTGTTACATAGACTTATGAGTATGCTGTAAAAACATTTCATTGAGCATAGTACGTAAAAAAACGGTTTGAAATGGAATGTACAGTACTTAACACTAAGTATAGCCAATAGTATTACGTTTCTGTTTCAAGAAGCTTCTTTTCAATGTTAGAGAAAAATGGGTTTCGCTTATCTTGCCTATAGACGATCTAGAAGGCTGATTCTTCTTCTGCGGTGTTAAAACTTGCTCGTTTTCTTTTTCATTAGCGTCGATTACGTTATCAGGCGTACTAATACTTTGTTGATGAACTTTGTTCAATGAATCGATCCAGTGTCTCTTTCCATGCTCATCCTCCGTTACGAAGAATTGGTCACCAATTTTAAACCCACAATTTGCAACATTCTTTTCCTCTGCATTTATGCAGATCTGTTCTTTGGATATAACAGGCAAAGACAGATTATATTTTTTATTCACGGACCTCGTGCCGCGAGTTATCACGAATCCAGTATCAAAAAGGAAGCATTGAAATTTCTGAAAAGTTACAATTATGAATTTCCGTATAAATCCTTGTAAATTCAAAATATAAATTTGTTAAAACATCTTACCATTCCTCGCGTATCTTTAAGTTGTCCTTCGGTGATAAGTTCAGTTGCATTTTCAATGCACTTGGCAGAGTCATAGTCTGATTTTACATTAATTTTTGATTGCGCTAATTTGCATTCTGCTGCTCCCATAGTTTTGTCTATGTCACTGAGTAATTTCGAGAACATTTCATAGGCTTCTTTTAAAGACGTTTGGTCACTATGCGTCGGTAGAGTATGTCTTAGAATCTCTTTAATCAATAACGGATATTTAACGATTCTCGATCTTGCTACATCGATGTAAGTCCACAGATCAACCGAATGAGGAGATTCTAATCGTTTCTTTAAAAAGGATTGAAAACGTTTATTCGTCAGTCTTTTATCGTCTAACAAGTATTTTGCCCAGATCTGTGTTCTGCATCTTTCCAAATACGGTTTCGTTAACGTTGGAACCTAAAATGGTCGTTAATGGATTTGTTAAGTAAATAATTGGTTTTATACTTAGAATGATAATGTTGAAGTATTGATTGCTAACCCAATTCAATATCGTGGGACCAACAGTGTCCGTAAATCCGTGCTGGTCTCGTAAATCGATTAATTGATCCCTTAATCTAGTATGGATTTCAATGAGATGCGTTATACCGCCGAAAAGCGTAATTATCTCGTCAGATGTAAAAATGCCAGTAGGTATGAGAGGTTCATAATAGAAGTCTCTTAAAATGCATAGATCATTGATAAGTACATTCTCTCCACAGTATAATTCATAAATTGCTTCTTGTTTCTTAACTTCCTTACGACTGAGAGCATGATTTGGTTTGTCTTTGGTACTTGTCTTTGCTACATCAAGCACCCAACTCCTGAGTGTAAAGCTGCCTGCATTTTCTATATTTTCCTTATGTCTAAAAGCCGAAGACAAAATGACATTTAAATAAAGATCTTTGATTACAAAACAGACACAAACTAGTGTCTGTCATTGTCTAAATAAGTGAAGGAAAAGACCTTGAGTAGCCAAAATTTCATGCTTCTACAAACTATGTGCAATTATTTTTTCTTCATACTTTTTCCTCAAAGTTCCTGTATCTGCGTCATTATCCACAAAGGAAAAATCTGTTGTGCCTGGTTGTATAGTGAATGATCTATGCAAAGATCCTTGTTTACTGCTTATAGTAGAAGAGGAAAATATACTGCTAGCCACTTCTGTGATCCTTCTTCGTTTCTTCTTCTTTCCCACTTCTGACTCAATAGATATATCCATGGAACTAACGCTGATGGCATCGCTCTTCGGACGTTTCCTTGATCGCTGTTTAAAAAGAAAATAAACAAAATATATAATTATTAAAATGATTCAACGTGAGGTATCCTATATAATGGTTAAAAAGAATCTCAGATATTTTATGTTTTTCTGATTAGACAAATCAGTAAACAACATTATCAAAAGACACTAAGCCTAGGACAGTGCCTTTAATAAAAACAAAATATAATATGTCAGAGAAAACTAAAGGAATCAATAAATAGTAATGTTACAGATTGAAAAAATATGATGCAAGTTAACAGTGCGTCGGTTTCGAATATCGCTGACAGTATAGAAAAGCTCACCAGCCAAAATTTTTTTCTTGGTTCCGGAAAAGCTTCTTTGATGGTGTTTCCGTTGTCATCGTCCATTTCTTTCTCGATCAGAATTCACGTGAGATCAGAATGAACAGGATCGTTCGCATTCCGTACGAGGTAACCGTTAAATTACGCAAGTCTTTGCGAAATACAATCCATCGGTACAAACTTCGGAAACGAGAGATTGAAATCTATTTTTCCGGTTACCCTAGCATGGTCGTTTCTGTTGCGAATCTGATCTTCACAGTCTGCTTTATCGTTATGGTACTCTTCATCAGGTAAGAGAATTTTTCATTCCGTTCGAACGTCCACGACAATGTCGTTCAACCCCTCGCTCATACAGCTTCTTATTCAAATAAACGTAACCTCTAAATGAGCACAATAAGAGAACAGAATAGTATAAGTAGTATATCGTTCATTTTATTTCATGATTTCCCTTTGTAGCGCTTACTGATTACAATTCGTTGTATGAAATTTTTTCGAATTCTTTAGTACGGTAAACGGTAGAATTTCGGTAACAAAGCTTCTATAGGGTGTTCAGAAATTGATAAAACAAATTCTACACACGCGTACTTATATAGACTGTACATGTTTCATATTGTCTTTTAGTTTTCCTTTGTAGCTCTTTCTGATTATGATTTTCGTGTTTTAAGAAACTGTACAATTTCTAAATATGGGAAACGATGGAATGTCTGTTAAAAATATTCTACAGGGTGTTCACGAATTCATAATACAGATTTTACATTCGTAAGTATCGTAAACATTTTAATAAATGCTACTCCCTGCGTTACATGTTTTTCAGTTATTATATAAAAGTATTTTTATTTGTAACAAATTTTTAATTGATGCTCATGGCTGTCTGAAGTATTATCATTTTCTTTTTAGTAATGTGGGAGTACTTAATTATTATCACAGAATATATTGTAAAAATGGCTAATAATTCAACATTAATTAACTTTCTGATTCGTATTTCTCAATGTTGTTGTTTTCACCTTAATAAACATGAAATGCGTATAAGGTTTCCTCGATAAACTTCTGAATACCCTGTATACAATTTCCTATCTCTTTTACTGTGCAAGTACGTAAGTTAGAAAGAGACCGAACTATAGAAGCTGTAACGTATACATGATCGAGTTTTGAATTTCTGCCGCCATATTTGATTTGACGTATTACCTAACATTTTCACAATTTCAATGAACTTCTGTATATAAATTATATACAATCGAACGTGGATAATATATACTTGATCGTACGATATTAATTGTACGATTATTTAGAGGATCTGTGCCCGTATTCGTACACGTGTTAAATGAAGAGGTTAGGTCAGATATCATTGTCTGAAACAATGAAATATTTCATGAATTATCGATTCAGGATCTGGTGAGTGACTCTAATCATTTACATTTTCAGGAGAAACGAGAAGGAAAAGGAATGCCGTACTAAGCGATCCGTTGCTAAACGCGCCATGGATGAGAAGGACAAGAAACCTAATCATAAGGTCACAGCACATACAGAAAGAAGCGCTTCCGGTCGAAATTGGGAAATATTTAGGAACCTAGTCTTTAGTTCATCTTCTATAGAAACCAATACCACAGGTAAAGAAAATGTTCAGCAGAAGTCAGTCTCTCATCAGCAGAAATCTAGGAAAAAATCCCATGTAACTATGTTGACTGTGAGTCACTCTGCTCAAATCACCGAGGTGGAGGAGGTCTACGATGAGAATAAGAAGAGAGTGTCCAAGCACATTGCGATGGACTGCGAGATGGTTGGCATAGGCGACGGTACGGAAAGCATGATAGCCAGAGTATCCATCGTCAATAAACATGGCTACTGTGTCTACGATAAGTACGTGAAGCCCAGGGAACCGGTTCAGGATTACAGAACGAAAGTCAGCGGTATTCGTCCTCACAATCTTCAGAATGGAGAGGAGTTTGAAGTCGTTCAGAAAGAAGTGGCTGAGATTCTCAGGGGACGTATTCTTGTTGGACATGCGTTGAAACATGATCTGGCTGTACTGTATCTGTCTCATCCCAGGAAACATTTGCGAGACACTTCTAGGTTTAAGACTTTTAGACAGTTGTCCAGAGGAAACACTCCTAGTTTGAAGAAGCTCGCACTGGAATTATTAGGCAGAGAAATACAGACTGGCGAGCACAGTTCTGTCGAGGATGCCAGAGCTGCAATGCAATTGTACATGTTGTACAAAAACAAGTGGGAATCGGAATTCTACTCGAAGCGATAGTTAATCGTGGAACGAGAACAATCTACCTCTTCGTGTTCTGAACCTTGTACATACACGACAAAGTTTGACTCGTCTACACTTAGTTTTAAGGCTGTACTAATTTAAGTATAGAAAATCGTGGATGGTAGACGTTCGTTCTGTGCAAGACAGACATTCAATTAAACGACACGATCTCGATTTTCGTGATCGTATTTTTGCAACAAGGACCAATTTTCACGAATTTTCCCTTCCAGGCGACAGTTTTGAACCTAGATAAGCTAGCGAATCTTGTAAATAGGATGTTATTGTCAGAGTGTAAAGAACTATGTTACAAATTACAAAATATATTTCTATTTCGTACCTCATGCATTTTACATGATTGTTTAATCTAGTTATTCAGCACCTGTTTTATATCGCGATTACCGTGATTCGAATGTAACAATGTTGCGGAAGCGGTATGCTTATAAAGTTAAGAAAAAAGTCGTTAATTATCGGTACTGTATTAGTTTTCCTTATCAGAAATTCGACCGGTGACACATTACGACAGTGCATATTGATTATCACTTAATAGTTATTACAAAAACCTTACATGTAATGTAAATAATCGGTCATTTCGTTTTTGATCCCTGGCTGTGATGCATCGACTCCTGCTACCGATTCTAGGAACAGTCGATCAATTTCAAATTAAAGGGGTGAATTACCCTTTTACGTGCAACCGCATTGTTCAAAAACTATTTGCCAAATTTCTTCGGATTTTTTTTTATCGCTCTTTCGATATTCACCATAAATTATCGAACAATCATTAAACTCTATCACCGAATAACAGCGGTATTGCCAGCATGACGTATCTTTATTTTGATTGGCAGTACGTAAGGAGAAAGCTATCTAACAGGGAAAATTATTTAACGCAAATGCACGTCTTTTTCCTCAAGATTATTCACTTTCGACCCATTCCGAGTCATAATCTCTTCGTGTTAATAGTTATGTTTAACTGTTCTCGGCATCCCCTTTCGTAAAAGCAATCGCTTTAACCGTTTGACTACGAAACAGGCGTATATATACGCTCTCACAAGTCTATCAATATATACGAAAGACGTAAATATACGCCCTCTAAATTTTTCGTACTATAACACCTTTACTGTTTTTATTTATTTCAATTTGTGATCAGTTTTCTAATTTTATCCATTCGTTATTTTTCTAAATAATATAGTACACCCTAAAATTGTTTGGCCAAAAGAAAAGAAAACGTCTAGAGATAAGTAGTAGTCAAGAGGAAGAAGTAGAGTTTCCTAATAAAACATTCTCTTCGTCTGAAGAAGAGAATTTCATTACACAAAAAACAAAACGCGTTTTGCGCTTATTGAGTTCTGACTCAGAATCAGAAAATGGAGATCAAGATGTTTCACAATTGCAAACATCTCACCAAGGAATAAATGGCAATGTACAGTGGTGGACATAAGTATTGTCACAGTATGCGGTTCCATATACAATGTATAACTACTGAAAAAATTGTTTATACCATTTATTTTTTGAATCGATCTTTATTTAGAATGTCTTACTTGCCTATATACAAAAACAAAACAGAATTACTAAAATAGGGAACATGTAACTAATAAAAATGTGTTTTACAACCATCTTCTGCACGGATAATAGTATTGGCACATTTTGGATAACGCTATGTTAAATTATAATTTAATATTTCGTAGCGTGTTCTTTCCGTTTCACTACCTCTTTCAATCTATTTGGCATCGAATGGACCAACTTCTTTATAAATTCATTGCTCATTTTCGTGCATTCTTCCAAGATTATTTGTTTCAATTCCGATTTATTCGAAATATGATGTTTTCGGATGTTTTTCTCCAATTGGTACCAAATATTTTCAATTGGATTTAAATCCGAGCTTTGGGGAGGTGTTTTTAACGTGTGTGCTGTATTGTGCACAATCCATTGGCGAACTGTATACGCCGTATGTGCAGGTGCATTATCTTGTTGGAAGTAAAAGTTGGGCGGTAAATCTAATTTTTCTGCACGTTTCTTTAAATTTTCTTTTAAAATATTCAAATAAGTTTTTGCATCTACTGATTCATTAATGAACTAGCTCCCCAAGCCCGGATGAAGACATGCACCTCCACATACAGACTCCACCACCCCCATGCTTAACTGTAGCTTGGAGGTTTTTCAAATCCAATTCGGGGTTACGCTTTCTCCATATCAATATCCGACCATCTGACTTAAATATATTGAATTTGCTTTCGTCTGAGAACAAAATTTGGTCCCAAAAGTCATTATTTTTATTTGAAAATTCTTTCGCAAACTGTAGTCGTCTTTTTTTATTAACTTCGCTTATGTACGGTTTTCTTCGAGCGACACATGCAAAGTATCCAGCACCTTTTAGGACTCTACGTACCGTTTTTGAGCTAATTTCTTTATTGTAATCTTCTGCAACCAGTGCTGCAGTTTCCGAAGAATCTGTTCGTGGATTTTGTTTAATTATATTTACTATTTTTCTTTTCTCCCTTTCCGATAACTTAGACGGTCGACCGCTCCGTAAGTGATTATGGGTATTCGATATGTTCGCAAATCTTTTAATAATGCTCCGAATTGTAATTCGGCTTCTTTGTACTATTCCTCCAATTTCTGCATAAGATTTACCTTGTTTATACAAGTTCAATATAATTTTTCTTTTTTCCGGTGTAGTTTCTTTTCCTTTCCTTGACATTTTTAAAATTATTTTGAATATTCCTTACTAAATCAACTGTTGGACTGACACAACAATGACTGAACTGACTGTCGGGACATCATTCACTTGTTTCAACAAATGAACAACAGTATATTAGTAAAATAGTATGTGTGAATAAAGATTTTCAAGTGTGTGCCAATACTTTTGTCCAGGTATAAGATGGTTGTAAAACGCATTTTTATTAGTTATATGTTCCCCACTTTATTAATTTTGTTCTGTTTTTGTATGTAGGCAAGTAAGACATTCTAAATACAGTTGGTATAAACAATTTTTTCAGTAGTTATAAATGTTTGTATTCGGAATCGCATACTGTGCCAATTCTTATGTCCACCACTGTATTTACAATGGCAGTTCCATTTGTGGACATCTGTAGGTTGGCTCAAAATTTAAGTCCGAAAATACACAATTTTCATGCAAAGCAGCCCTGCATAACACGTCGAAACCTTTAGACTATTTTCAATTATTTTTTCCAGAATCTTTAGTGAATTTCATTGTAGAAAAAACAAATAAATATCACAATTTTTTAAACAGAAAGCGTCACTGGAAAATTAATTCGCGAATAAATTCATGGTACAATACTAATATAGAAGAAATGTATTGTTTTTTGGGTACCGTGTTGTTAATGTCACGCGTAAAAAAACTTTCTTACTCGGAATATTGGTCGAACGACAAATTTATAAAAACTGACATTTTTCATAATATTATGCCTCGAGACAGATTTTTGGACTTAATGCAATGCCTACATTTTAGCAATCCCGAAGTATCAAACTGTCAAGATAAATTGTTCAAAATTCGTGACCTAAATGATAGATTTCGATTGTTTTTAAAACAAAATTTCAATCCTTTTCAGAATATTTGTATCGACGAAAGCTTATTATTGTTCAAAGGTCGCTTATCGTTCAAGCAATTTATTCCATCTAAACGCAATCGATTTGGCATAAAGTCCTTGATTGCTTGCGACTGTAAAACGGGGTATATTTTAGACATGCTTGTATATTCAGGTTCGGAAACACAAATTTCTGTGTTTCAAGAAAATTTGGGTAAATCCGGTAATATAGTCATGACTCTAATGAAAGATTATCTCGGGAATGGTCACAGTTTATATGTCGATAACTGGTACACAAGTCCAATTTTATATACCACCTTAAATTTGAACAGGACAAATACTTGTGGTACTATAAAAAAAAATCGCAAATATATTCCAAATATTCCAAACAAATTACAAAAGGGAGAAATATCATTTCGATCGATTGAAACTCTACTATGTATAAAATGGCAGGATAAAAGAGAAGTTTGGATGTTGACCAGTTTACATTACGCTGATATCGTAGACACAGAGAAGCTTCATTACCGAACAAAATTGCCGACAAAAAGAACTGACATGTGTTTAAGATTACAATCGTTTTATGGGTGCTGTCGATAAGACTGATATGGCCATTAGTACCATTGAGTACATAAGAAAAAGTTACAAATGGTATAAAAAATTTTTTTTTCATTTATTAGATGTAAGTATTTGGAACTCGTATGTTTTGTATAAATACGTATCAGGTAAAGAGTTACATTTCGCGACATTTCATTTACAACTGATAAAACAAATATTTGAAAAATATCTACGCACTTCAAATGTATACCAAGGGAAAAGAAATACTGACGATCCATTACGTCTTATTGAAAGGCATTTTCCAAGTACATATCTTAATTCGTCTTCGAAAAAAAAATATCAAACGCGAAAGTGTGTAGTTAAACATAAAGTCCGACGAGAAAGTAGATATCAATGCAAAGAATGCGATGTACGTTTATGCGTTGATCCATGCTTTAGAATATATCACACACAAATTAATTATTAAATCGTCTCTACTATGTTTTTATTATCTTTATTCGTTTATATTATCTTTATTCTCTTTATGTTAAAATTGTCAAAATAAATTTGTTCCTCATTATCAATTTTGGATTTTTTTCTTTATATTTAATTACCAATTATTATTGAAGGAATGTGCAAGTTAATTAAATTAAAAATAGCTTAGAAAACTACATAAAATAGATGAAAAACTGGATATTTTTAATTTATTTGTAATTATTTATTTTTTTAACCCCTAAGAATGGTATCAAATCTCCGGGTACCGTTTTGGTCAGTAGTCAGTGGAAAACCAGTCGCAGCGACTGATATACGAATATCGCGCCGTCTGTATTGATGGTTCTCTCCGAGAATGTGCCGCAGTCAAAAGGTTAAGGAAACTTTCGCATGGGAAATCTGAATGAATCATTAGAAATGGCGTCCGAGATTATTCCTATTACCTCATTGCTTCTGACATTTCCTAATTCGATAAGAAAATACGTCTTTCGCCTGCGTCATCTATCCTGGAATACACAGAATTGATTAATCGAAGTCTATCCAAACGAAAGGGAAGGTTTTCATAATCTACGAAACGCAGAGGAAACATTAATTAAATGTCTCCGGAGATTAATTTATCTCACACGAATGAGAGGCTGCAAAAGTATGTTATTTGCCAAACGTTTAAATTCCTTGTGGCTCCAGGAAAAGTCAAGAGAGCTCCTCCGTGTCTTCGAACTCGACAAAGCATTCAGCAACAATGAAAATCGCTGTGATAGGTGCTGGTTCCGCTGGTCTCGCGGCCGTGAAACACTGTACTTCCGGTTCCTACGTCAACAAGGTGGTTTGTTACGAAAAATCGGATCAGGTAGGAGGAACCTGGGTCTACAAAGAAGAAACCGGCGTGGACGAGTATGGTTTACCGATTCATACCAGCATGTACAACAGTTTAAGGTAAGTTTCATTATGAATCACAAAAATAGTGTTATAACTATAAAGCTACCCTGAAATCGTCGAGAATAGTCTGTCGGAATAAAACTGACGGAAGATCATCACGGGGTATTATTTGTATACTTGGTTCTATAGTCACGAGACTTTCAAGTCTATTATTATTATTTTGGTTCGGAAAATAGTTTTTCAATGTACTTTCTTAAATGTTATATTTCGATACAGTTTTCAGTTTAGTACTTCAGATTAGGGAATCTCGGGGTGGTTCTATAAGTAACGTCACGCGATATGTGTCATTTTATTCATAATCATTTCATTCGATCATTTCTGTAGGACAAACCTACCAAAAGAAGTAATGGGATATCCTGATTACCCGGTTTCGGATCATCATCAGACTTACTTACCCCGCAGAGATTTGTTAAGTTTCTTGAATTCTTATTGCGACTCCTTCAATCTTCGTGATTATATTCGGGTAATTATTATACCATTTGTACCCTTTAGCTGCGGTATAATTTTAGTGACAATTCCTCCTTTAGATCAGTAATTTATTTACTATTAATTGAATCTCATTCAGAAGTTACTCGATAATAATTTGATTCTGAATTTTCATATTTTATTGAGAAGTAATAATAAGTTCTAGAAATCATTATAGTGGCTATTCGCATCGAGAGACTACTGTTCTTACACCTCACGCAGCTGAAGGGTTAATAACAATCGTGGAAGTGTTTTGTTCAAGTAAAATGTCTTGCAGTTCCGGCACAACGTCGAGACAGTGAAGAGGATAGATGGGGACCAGAAGTGGTCGGTCACGGTAAGAGATCTTCGGAAGAACATCGTATCTACTGATACTTTCGACGCGGTTATGGTATGCAGCGGTCATTATTTCGCGCCCAGTATACCGAACCTGAAGGGTCAGGACATTTTTCGAGGTCAACAGTCGCATAGTCACTATTACAGAGTTCCCGACGCGTTCACCGATAAACGCGTCGTTGTCTTTGGCGCTGGTCCTTCCGGTACTTTCCAAATAAACAATATTTTCCTTGTAACCCTCTCAGCTCTGAAACTACCGAAAAAAACAGTCACTATATGCTGAAATTTTTCAAGTTAAACTGTATATTTTCGTTAATGATCAAATTGTTAAGTTACTTCACTGTGATGGAACTGTAAAATATTTAACGAAACGTGCATATTATATTAAATTAATAATTCTTTTGAATGCATCGATTCCTTAGAGTAAAATAAACACAGACGTGCCTAAACCGTTGTAGTGGCACGTAGCACGCGGTGAATGATTTTTCAGAATTCGTGTACAGTTTCATTAGGCTGAAAAGGTTAAATCGTGTATACTTCTTTTCTGTATATAATTAAGTGCGCAATTTTTAATATTTTTCTTGTGAACATAATAGGATTGGATTTGGTTATGGAAATTTCGAGGAAGGCGAAGCGCGTGATTTTCAGTCATCATTCGAAGGGAGTCAGAAACTGCATGTTTCCTAATCACATTATACAGGTATAGTAAAACAGTATGGGGTTCTTTACTGCATACAGTTCGGCTATATTTATCGCGGGAAGTCTATTGATTTTTATAACTAAAAACAGTATCAATCACACTGCGCCGTTAACAGACTGGTAAATATAATTTCATTATCATTCAGATCACTCAAGCTTTTCCAAATATTTCAGAAACCGGATGTGAAAGAATTGACGGAATGGGGTGTCGTTTTCGAAGACGGCACCAGTGAAGACGTCGATGTAGTTTTCTATTGCACCGGTACGTTTTATAATACTTCTTTTATCTAAAACAAGTTTAAACTAACAATCTGTGATTGTAGGATACAAGTACATGTTTCCGTTCTTGGACGAAAACTGTGGGGTGCGAGTGGAGTCGAATATGGTGACACCGTTATGGAAGCACATCATATCGATCGAGAATCCAACGCTCGCTTTCGTCGGTATTGTTTATAACATTTGTTCCTTCAACACGTTCGACCTGCAGGTGAGCTAGTAAAAGAAACTTGTACAATCGATCCTCGATTACTCAATTTTTCAAAACCTCGTTATCACATCGCTTTGAAGGTACATAGGTACAAAAAGTGTTTGTACACATTTTCAAAGCTGTAGTAGAGTATAGATTCGGAAAGTCAACAATTTATGACACTAAAAAAGAAGACGTAATGTTATAAGTTCCGCTGAAAATTATTATTATAAACCTGTATCTAGATCTCTTCTTTTTCAGTCAATATTTTTCATCTCAAAATGTAGTCCACAGATTGTGCTCCCAAGTATTATAATTGTACAGAGATGAGAAACTTCAAGTTCACTTGCCCCTCTTGATATTTTCAAATTCACTTTGCATCCCAGCGTACAATGTCCAAACTTTTTCACTTTCATTCTAAGTTCCAGAATGATGAGGTCTTGAAAGAATGACTTCATTTGTTATACTTTAGTCTGAATAATAAATAGACGAAGAGTGATCTTGAAGTGCCCAGTTACGGTGCCTTTGCTATAGATCTGATACTAGAGATTCTGCTGTAGTACGATTAGATAATTTACTGAAGATTAATTTCATACTTCTTCGTTACTCGAAGGTCCGGTTTGCCCTGGAGTATTGGTTCGGTAAGACTGCACTTCCATCGAAATCGGACATGTTGCGCGAGGAACGAGCAGAATTGGAGAAGCGCATGAAAGAAGGTCTCCTGAAAAGGCATTTTCACTGTATGGGATCCAAATTAGGCGACTACTTCATCGACCTCGCGAGAACCGCCGGAATAAAACCGTTGGCCCCAGTAATCACGACCATCTTCAACGACTGTTTGTCTCGATTTTGGAACGACTACGTCAATTACCGGGACGTCAGATACAAAATTATTAACGAGCATAATTACATTCGAATATGATGATTTGTATTTATTAGGTAGATAGAATTATAGTAATTGTGCACAGCCAAGTGAACGTGTACCTTCCTGTTGCTACCCTAGTACATGGATAGTACAATTATTTGAACGAAAAAAGTTACTGAATCTAATACTAAACGATTCAATAATTTGATGACCTTGAAAAATCGTTCTTATGAGGGAATATGAAAATTATACGATTTCACTGTTTTAGCTAAAGTGATTATCATGAGCCTTAACGTATTATCATTTAGGATAAATAAATATGAAATATGTATCGTCCATTCACTATACTTGCTATTATTGTAAACACAATGTCATATATTCGTTTTTCTGATTTTATGTATTAACGTATTATCTTACAATGGCGTAATAAAGTCGATAATGATACTTTTGTTGCTTGATTGGAAATAATTCTTCAGCGACTTCTTTGAGGAGATTAAAATAAGGATGTAGAGTATAGCATCTAGATGATGATGTTACGGTGACAGCATCAAAAAGCCCCTTGAATTTTACTATGACCAGTTTCCTACTTTTGTACCGGTTGCACGTTCGTAATAATCGATAAGAATATTTCGAGTCATCCAAGGTAATGATTTGAGTACTGCGATTGCATGTATCTAATTCAAAATACTACATTTCAGATTGCCTATCAGCTTCTTCTTTTTTTGTCGATACGGCTTATCTGCGTAATTCTGAAAGTTGTGATTGAATGATTAAGTAAATATAAAACGGACATTATATGTGTCTCGCTGAGAGATGACAAACTTGTATCCAAGATAAGAAACATCTGTTACCAATACATATAATGATGTAGAATGATTTACAAGGAAATTAATGTCCAAGGAAACGTCAAATGTGCAGTCATAGTGAAATGATTTCCAACTGATAGCGCTGTATTACACGTGGAAAATCCACTGACATCATCGCATAATTTTTCCGATTTTTTTTTTTTTTTAACTAAACTAATTCTGAATATCTGCATACCCGGGGTAGAATTTCGAGATAGTAAATTCACGATTATGAATTTTAAAATTTGAATTGCTAAAACAAATGCAAATTGGTGGCTGACAAAGCGTGCAAACTTATTGTGCAAAATGTTAAAGATACAGAAACTTCCATGGAACGTGTCAGCTATTACAAATCTACCTAAGCTTATGAAATCGAGAATCTTTAAGGGATGTGCAATGACCTGCACATAGAGACGCTAAGCAATGTATTGCTTCAATTTTTCAGAAACCAGATGTGAAAGAATTGACCGAACGCGGTGCCATTTTCGAGGATGGCACCAGCGAGAACGTCGACGTAATTTTCTACTGTACAGGTAATTTTAATTATATTTTATATTCATGAAGTGTTGTCTAAACTGTCTTTTGATTTTGGGATACAAATACAGTTTCCGTTTTTTGCACGAAAAGTGTGGGGTACACGTGACCGCAAACATGGTGACGCCAGTATGGAAACACGTGATATCGATCGAGAATCCCACCCTTGCCTTTATTGGACTTCCGTCTCATGTTTGCGCGTTCAATATGTTCGATCTTCAGGTAGTAAAAAATTAACATGTTCACCGTCCTGTGGCCTAACACATGGTGCAGAACAATTTTGAAGGGAACCCCTGAGTGACTTAAGTTTTTGTGAACCTATAGTGGAGGCATAAATAACTTCCGACTGACCTTCTTAAATTTATTGATGATTTATTAAAGCATAATTATTGTTACTCTATTACTGTTACTGTATATGTAATTAATGTTATTATTTTTGCTACTGAGTCTATTTTTGAAGTGGCTCCCATTTGGTACACGACAGTCTGTATATTAAAAAGAAAAAAAATCAAAACAGAATCACACAGTCAAGAGTAACGTGAAGTTGATCTGCTCCACATGTGGATCAGTGCACACAGAACTTGTTAATTTAATTACACGAGAATTATAATATCTATACTAATTTGTGGTAGAATTAATCATTGAATCGCACCTATTTTATTTATTGATTATAGGTTCAATTTGTTCTTGAACATTGGAGCGGAAGAAAGACTGTTCCGTCCAAGTCGAACATGCTGCGAGATGAACAAGAAGAACGGATCAACGATGGCGCTCTGAAAAGACATTTTCACGTGCTGGCGGCGACTCAACAACAATATTTCGATGATCTCGCAAAAACGGCAGGGATAAAATCATTGCCACCGGTTATCACGAACATATTCAACGATTGCTTGACTCGCTTCATGGGTGACTTCGTGGTCTATCGGGACGCCAGATACAAGATCATCGACGAGAACAGTTTCGTTCGATTTTAACATTCCGCCGTCTCATGCTGAGCGATACTCTCCAACTTTTTACAAAACCGTCTAGCTGTGGTTCTAATTATAAGTACATTAGTTTACAGCTAGTTATGTAACTATAACGGACAGTGTATCGTCTGTTTGCTACCCTCAACACATTGCAAATATAATTACGTAAAGAATTGCACAATTGGCTTCGACTGACGCAGTCATTCATTGTAAACGATATTTCAGCCACCGCATAATTCACTGGAAAAGATATTTCAACAATTGTTTGCAAAAACAGCCCCTTTATACGAACTGCGTGATTGATTGTGGTTTCCAAGTCTGAGTCTACTCATCCCGGCGGGAATGTCCGAGCACGGTCATTGGCCGTCAATCAGGATCAAGGTTATCGAACATAATTGTAAGCATTCTTTATAATTTCATGAGAGTATCTGACGCATGTATTTCATCGCCTATATTACATGCTACGTACTACACACTGCACACTATTGTATACTGTACATTATACAATCTGTTCCTACAAATTCAAGAGAGAATTCTTTATTTGCTTTATATACTTCTTACGTGCTTTTTATATACTTAATATACATGTAACATACATACGAAGTTTTATAAGTGCATGAAGTGTAAAGATATGACTAATGAAATAAGCCTGAAGGTATGAACGATGTTGAATGTTGAAAATATTCTACAGGTCGGCCGTATTTTTCGAAATCGAGGTGCAACATCATCGGTGAGATAATCGCCTCCGCGCAAACTACTCCCTTTTTCCTACACCGATTATTCAATAAATCGGTCGTTGCTTACGATTATCTATTCCATTCAGGTGAATCTCCTGAGATAACTAACTTGGAGTGTTCCAGAAGGCGAACACTATCGGTCAAGCGTTCAGATAGACGTCCCGACGAAGATAATTAAAATTAAAAAACCATTAACGTATCATTGACCGCGTCATTTTTAACGATGCAGACGACTTCCAAAAGAAGTTCCGAGGCCGCTTCCTGCAGCTACGATTTTATATGCGTTTTCGATGCTTAGCGAGAGTGTAGTATACCCGACGACCTTGTTATCAGTAACAGCCTCCTCTCGAACGATACACTTCGACTTTCCGTACACTGATTATTTTACTGCTGATCACTTCGTCTGTTTTCTTCGAACGAGATACATCGATACATCCAGCGAATCTGAGTCCTCTTTCAACCCGTGAGTGGTAGGCACATTCTGCACGAATATTAATATTCCGTAATTAAACGACAGATTTCCTGTCACTCGACATTATTGAAAGTACACTGCCAACATATGTTCTCGCGTCGGAGTGTGACAATTTCTTCGTTACCGTTTTATCTGTTACAATTCTCTGCTGATAAAGTTCTCCACCGTTGGCACGCAACAACGTAACGCAATAGCGTGGAAAGTGTATTAGGCGAATAAAAAAGAAAAAGGAATGCAACTTTCGATCCGCCTTTCCCATTTACAAGTCGACCACGTGTAGTTGTGCACCGTGGCTTTGTCTAAACGTCGATAAGAAACGCGATACGATAGCGAGATCTCGATAAAAATCGTTTACTCTACACGAAACATCTGTGATCCTCGTGAAGCAGGAAGAAACACCTACAGAAGAAGAAACTGTGAAAGTTGTGTATTGTACGTTCCAGTGAATTGGCGAACATGAAGATCGCTGTAATAGGTGCTGGATCCGCTGGTCTCGCAGCTCTGAGACACTGCACTTCCGGTTCTTCCGACAATCAAGTCATCTGTTACGAGACGACTGATCAAGTTGGAGGGACATGGGTGTACAGGGAAGAAACTGGTTTCGATCAGTATGGTTTACCCATACACACTAGTATGTACAAGAGTTTAAGGTGAGACATAAACAAATATAAAATTGTTGAGAGTTGATGCAGAATAGATTCTAGAGTATCTCATCATGCGCCTTGTATACAGGGTGACTCCAAACATAATGATACTAGTATCGTTATAGTATAAGCCAGTTAACTTCTGAAGATAATACGTTTTTATTGCGACAACCCTTAATGCACACTTAGAATAAAAAATCTGTATGATTGATTATGATTTGACTGCAAGTATAAGGATTCTAGCTTCTGATAATGATACATTTTTATTGCGACAACCTTTAATGCACACTTAGAATAAAAAATCTGTATGACTGATTATGATTTGACTGCAAGTATGAGGATTCTAGCTTCTGATAATAATACGTGTTCACTGTGCGAACCTTTAATGCACATTAAGAACAGAAAATCTGTATGATTGAGTGTGTCTTTTACGATGATGATGATTCATATCTTCTCGTACGTATCGCTGATACTCTGCTATTACTGAATTAACGACGTTTGTACTACACCAATATCAGGACGAATCTGCCGAAGGAAGTGATGGGATATCCCGATTATCCTGCACCGGATGTCGCAGAAAGTTACTTGACTCGTACGCAAATATTGGACTTCTTGAACTCCTATTGCGATCACTTTAAACTTCGCCAATACATTCGGGTACATACATTTTTCGACATGTCACAAATTATGGCTTTTAGTAGGAAGAAATATCTGGAAGTGTGTTTCGCAGTTTCTGCACAACGTCCTGCTGGTGGAGCCGTCGAAGGGGGACCGGAAGTGGACGATCAAGGTGAAGGATCTGCAGAAAAACGTTGTCGTGGTTGAATCATTCGACGCGGTTATGGTATGCAACGGTCATTACTTCGAGCCCAGTGTTCCAACCTTGAAAGGCCATGAGGTTTTCCAAGGTCAGCAGTTGCACAGTCACGATTACAGAGTTCCCGAAGCGTTCGCCGATAAAAGCGTGTTGGTCATCGGTGCTGGTCCTTCAGGTACTTGCATTTATTTAATTCATTTAATATAATCATTAACTCTTTGACTGCGGGGTATTTGCAAACGATGCGAACGTTGCGTGCGGCCGAGCTGCACCAGTACGTACTGAGCCATTGCACGTAACGCCTATTGGCGTCGACAGTACACGGCAATGAAAGTCAAAGGGTTTTAACGAAACCAGAAATACCTACTCTGTATCTATTTAGGTAACTTGTTGGAAAAAAATTATAGGAATGGACCTGGCGCTGGAAATATCGCGAAAAGCGAAACGAGTGATACTGAGTCATCACTTGAAGGATCCAATCGGCACAGTCTTTCCTGATAATGTTGTTCAGGTAATAGAAAAACGGACGGAATTGAGTATCTCGGAGGCCAGACTGATCGACTCTGTAAAATAAACAGTACAGAAACTTGTTTAGTCAAAAATTGAGAAAGCAGAGTTGATCAGATTCTTTCACAAGAGAATTAAGCTTCCATCGGTATAATCTTTAAATACTTCAGAAACCGGATGTGAAAGAGCTGACGGAACACGGTGTGATCCTCGAGGATGGCACCACCGAAAACATCGACGTGGTTTTCTACTGTACAGGTAAGTTAGTACACGTAATAATCACTACACTGAGATTCTTTATGCAATTCAATACATTACATTCCACACAATAAGTAAAATAAAAAAATGAATTTTGCAACATTTCAAGCGGAAAATATAGTTTCATCATGGTCCCATTTCGGTAACTATATTAAAATAAATAATATATAAATCTTAAAATGTATATTTGCATAAACATCCTCAGTTTATTGATCACGTCTCATCCCTAAATTAACGATCCTTCGATTTCAGGATACAAATACAGTTTTCCGTTTCTGGACGAGAAATGTGGGGTGCGCGTGGATTCCAATATGGTGACGCCATTGTGGAAGCACCTGATATCGATCGAAAATCCCACCCTCGCTTTGGTCGGTCTTCCCTTTTACGTTTGTGCGTTCAGTATGTTCGATCTACAGGTACGATCTGATTAAAAATCACTGAAACGATGAATCGATTTTATACAGATCATTTATCAATATTTATTTCACGATCGAAGGTGCGGTTCGTCATGAAGTATTGGAGCGGTGCAAAGGATTTCCCTTCGAAGGAGCACATGCTGCGAGACGAAAGGGAAGAATTCGAGAGACGCGCGAGGGAAGGTTTGCTGAAGAGGCACTTTCATATGATGGGATTCAAGCAGGGTGATTATTACGATGATCTAGCGAATACAGCCAGAATCACCCCCTTGCCACCGGTTCTTACGAAACTCCATAACGAGAGCAGCTCGCGCTTTCTGGACGACCTGGTGCATTATCGGGAAAGCAGATACAAGATCATCGACAACTACAGTTTCATTCAGCTCAGCTGACCGACTTCGTGCACATTATGTAAAGATATTTTGTATTATGTGTAGATCCAATTATAGCGATTACGTCAGACCGAACGCATTCCTCCTTTTTACTACCCTGAAGCGATAGAGACTTATTCAGGGAAATTGTTTTTTTTTATTTCGACAGTTAACTCAGTTAACTGATACGGCTACTCAAAAAAGTTCTTTTAACCCCTTGAATGGAAATGGGGAATTTGTTTTAAATATCTTGCAATTTATTCGCGTATCACAGTTAGCGGGATCGAGTTCATTGCTTGACAAGAGAACAAGTTTATCATTAGTGTTCTTTAAGCTGTAATCCAGTTTATCTGCGGGCTTAAAGTAGTGCAATAAACATGCTAATCGCCTTTATAACAAGTGCAGGTATAGAGTTTCCTGCAGATGAAATAGTCTGAACAGGCACACTCGAAGGTAAATCGTATGGCAAACGGTAAGCGTAGGGAGAACCCTCGTGGGCGTTCAGAGTGTGGAATTAATCAGAAAACTTAGGAATTCTCTGCACGTGCCGTACAATTAGCTCGCAAATCTTAATTCCGAAAGGACGGAATCCTTTCGAGAACGTCCTACGTTCGAATATCACCTCCTGGATAAACCCGGATACACTTTTTTTACTGTTTCCTTAGTTCAGATGGACAAAAAATATTTTATGATACTTGTCGAATCCGTCACAATATCAGCTAAAACGTGGATTTAAAAAAATTATATGTTTATTTATAAAAAACTGAAGGCGACCTTGAAAACTTCGGGAAAAAGTCACTAAAAAAATATAATCATTTTAAAGGCCTCTTTAAACTATGTTATTCGAGGAAAAAATTTCAGTGGATCGAGTTACATACAGAATAATTCAAGATGATCATGTTAAGCCTTTCACCCTCTATAGTGTGGCAATCAACGTGTTAACAGAAAATATGGAACCGCGTGTAAATCACATAATTCCACTTGCAAATCTGTAATCTGTGGAGCCATTGAACAGACCAGGGTCTGGATGTCTCTGCTTTGAACTGTGAACCTTTTGAAGCAGTTGTATCCTTTCCACCGCGCCCCACGTTTGAATCTCCCGCCACTGGGCGTAGTTCGTGATCCATCCGCGAGATGGCCGGCCACGACCACCGCATAGCACGGTTAAATGGCTTGCGTGCGCGGTGCAGTGTGGTGTGTGATGTAGCTGTGCGACGGACAGCGAGTACACACGGTTTCACTGCATACACCTAATCATTTCGAAAATGATCAGCATTTCCGCGCCAGCCGAGTGATTCAGCTGGAAAATATTTCAGACCGTTTGCATGGCCCGAGCCACGATGATCGAACGAACGTGGTGTCGGCCGCAGAGAAATCACCGTGAGTATATCAGATCCCCATGGAAAAAACCTGTGCATATTTCCCTTCTGTCCGATCATTCCTCTCGAATCACCGATGATCCGCTGACCATATGATCAGACGGTGGAGCACGAGAAAATTTCTCGTAGACGATATCTGTACACACATATGTATGTATATGTAAAAAAAAAGTAGTTACGTTTTGTGGGTAGAAAGTTGCATTCAATGATGCGCGATATGTGGGCTACGCACGGGTGAATGCATCCACGTCCGCCCCGTGTGTGTTCTCCTGCTTTATGTAATTTCACCACGGACACCTGTCCGTCATGGGTACACCACCATGGTGTCACGCAGCGTCACTGTCAACGGACACCGTGCTACCGACCTTATCTGTCAGATGTTTCGGATCACTGATAAAAGCGTACCTCCGACGGAACCGTTGGAACGAGATAACGCGATTACGCAGCGCGCGCGATTGATCCCGCGGCTGAGCGAAAAATCCTCGAAAACGTTGCACAGAACCGTGTCGCAACGGGTGAAACACAATCCTCGAGGCTGACGCGGTGTATCGTTACCAACGGTGTTCCATACACGCGAATGTTTCTTTAGTAGGTGATTTACCGAGTTTCTGATACCCCGGTGATTCGAGCACAACCTGATTTTAGAGTAAGTAGTTATTGGTACGGTTGTTTCTTTCAGGGTACTAAGGTGGACCTCGAGGAATCTTAAAATGGCTACGAAACCTGAAGACGCAACATCCATCGATATTATCAATGATGGTATGGGTGTTCTCCATTGTTGCAGTAGATGTGTATTTTGTGGTTGAATGAATGGTCTCCGTGGTAAGGAAGGCGGTAGGGGAGTAAAAGCAGTACAGTTTCTGGTACATGTCTGTATATTCATTAAGTTTAGAAGATGTTATAACATTCAGTTCTATATAGAATGCAAGATCAAAAGTATAAGATATTAATAACTTTTTCTGTATGATTAGTAGAAAATCTTTTTGGTAATGTAAACATAAACATAAAGTCATATTTGTGATATTTATAAAGTTGATATAAAATTACATGATTTTACTCATGCTAGATACTGATGCCTTCATCTCATCAAACAGGACATCTTTTCTTCTATTTTGCCACTCCTATGACCTCCCTTAAGAAAACCATCTTGCTCAGTATCACAGAGTATTATAATGTGTGTGCAATTGCAGGAGAGAGCATGGACAAGGAGGTACTAGCAATCAGTGGAACTGATGAGACCGGTCATCGCATTCCACCCACGTATCTATATAATTCAGGCTCTGATCCGAATAGTGGGAATCAGGACCCGAGCAATAGGAATCGTAATCAAGCCACAGAAGACCAACTAGGCCCCCTGCCACAGAATTGGGAAAAGGCTTACACGGAAACTGGAGAAGTTTACTTTATTGAGTACATACAATATAAATTATCCAAAAATGGACTCATCACACAAGCACATATATTCATATGTATTTATATTACAGCCACAATACAGGCACCTCTCACTGGCTAGACCCACGTTTATCTAAATTCCAAAAAAGATCTCTGGAAGAATGTTTGGATGATGAATTACCATATGGTTGGGAAAAGATAGATGATACTCTCTATGGCACATACTTTATTGATCATGTAAACCGTAGAACTCAATATGAGAATCCTGTATTGCAAGCCAAACGTGCTCAACAAGGTATGGGAGAGAGAAAGAGTCCCAATTTTACTAGAAACCCTGACAAACTAAAGGGGCAGAGAATCAGAACTACTTTGATAAAAAGTTCTAGAGGCCTAGGGTTTACTATTGTCGGCGGGGATGATTCGGTAGAGGAGTTTTTACAAATTAAGAGTGTTGTACCAAATGGTCCAGCTTGGTTGGATGGAAAATTGCAAACTGGTAATATATAAAATACTGAAACAAACCACTTGCAGTAATATTGTAGCAAATCTTTGAGCTTGAAATAATATTACAGGAGATGTTTTGGTATATGTGAATGATACTTGCGTGTTGGGTTTCACGCATAATGAAATGGTAAACGTTTTCAAATCGATTGGCAGTGGAGAAACTGTAACCTTGGAAGTATGCCGGGGTTATCCATTGCCGTTTGATCCTAATGATCCGAATACAGAAGTTGTAACGACGATTGCAGTTAATGCACCAGGTAACAATCGTATTAACTAATTATTATACAGGATCAGTCGCTAGAAACCGCTATCTAACGTAACTTCCGATCGTTTATGTTCGAAACATGTAAGACGGCAATTTCTGACGACTAGTCCTGTGTTTTTCCTGGAAGAATGAGTTCTATTTTCTCAGATATTTTAATAGAGGACCCGAGGATGTACATGGACTTGGACCCTGCTCTGCAAAGCAACGGACGCTTCAATTTCTTGGACTCCACGTTCTTGCCGGTTCATAGTCTTCAAAATGGCGAAAATCTCGCTACAACTTCTGTCAACTCGATGCCGGATCTTTGTATTTCAGATAAGATTAATACAATCAAGAGACCCAGCAGTACAGATATTCTTTTGTCAGAGAGCAGTGATCTGAACGACTGCAAGGATTCACTGATGTCTTCCAAACCGGAGTTTCTCAGTATTGCGATCGTGAAAGGAACCATGGGATTTGGGTTCACTATAGCAGACTCAGCACACGGCCAGAAGGTTAAAAAGATCCTAGACCGTCAACGTTGCAAAAATTTGATGGAAGGCGACATTTTAGTTAACATAAATGACGTTAACGTTAGGAACATGTGTCACTCTGAAGTGGTACAAGTTTTAAAAGATTGTCCTCGTAACGAAGAAGCCCTGATACACGTACAGAGAACAACGTCGAAGTCGAATGAAAAGAAGGAAAAAAATTCGCAGGACTTCTTTAGAAGCAAAACGCCAACCGCAGATATTTATAGTACACAAACGAAAACTGTCGTACCAAGTAGACCAAAAACTCCATTGATAGATACGAGAAGTCGTCCAAAATCACCAACGAATCCGATCCGGTCGAACTGGAACGAACAGAGCGAGAACGAATTGAATCCGCTCGATAATCGATATAAGTATTCAGAATACACTCATGGAATGTATTATACTGATCCCTACAAAGCTAATATTACGAATTTAGCCGACAATTTTGCTACCATGACAAATTTAGATGAGGATGCTGTGAGGAATACCGCAAAACGAGAGTGGGTTACGAACGATAAATTAAATATAAACAGTGACGTATATTCCATTGATATACCTCACCATGATAACATGCTAAAGCAGAATGGATGCTTGCATTCGGATTACTACAAAGATTTGTACGCAACGCAATCTCATTCTCAGTATAGTGAACAAGATTATAACGTATACTCTATTGGTCAGGAGCAGAATGTTGATACCGGTGAAATTTGGGATAAACGAAAAGAGACTACGAGTTTCGAGCACGAGCAACCACATTCCAGTTCGATACCGAGGTAACTATATCGATTATATTATAGTAATTTTTACTATAATATAATTATACTATTACTATTCAATTTTAGATACCCGCAATATACCAACGAATTAGTGTGTCCAATCGTGCCTGACATTGAGTGGATCGAGACACTGGTGACTCTGATACGACAGGATACAGGATTCGGATTTAGGATAGTCGGTGGTACTGAGGAAGGATCTCAAGTGAGTTACAAAATTGCTAACAACTTCTATCAGTAGAAATCGAAGGTATTGATAATAAAATTGTCAGCAGGTCTCGGTCGGACACATTGTACCTGGTGGTGCAGCCGATTTAGATAACCGACTGAACACAGGCGATCTCATCATGTCTGTCGACGGTGAAAGCGTCATGAATTCCTCTCACCACCATGTGGTTCAACTAATGATAGCTGCCGCTCAAAACGGTCGAGTTACTTTAGGAATACGTCGTAGAATTAATACTCAGGAGCATCTTCCGGAAAACCTTCAAGCTCCTTACAGCAGACAAATGAATCTCCAATATCCTTACGATGTGACTGTTACTAGAATGGAGAACGAAGGTTTTGGGTTTGTCATCATTTCGTCGGTCAATAAAGCTGGTTCCACGATCGGTAGAATAATCGAAGGCTCACCAGCGGAAAGGTGCGGCCGGCTAAATGTTGGGGATCACATTCTTGCCGTTAATCACGTAGATATCACGAACGTCTGCCATAAGGACATCGTTAACTTGATTAAAGACTCTGGATACTCTGTTACATTAACCATTGGTTACCCTCTTGATGATTGCTGCAGCAATACCTCTCTGTCTCAAAAGGTACTGTTCGAACTTCCAGGGTAATCTGTTTCATTTAACTTTATCGTTTGAAATATAAATTTTGCAGGATGAACCAACATGTGACGGCGATGGCGGTCAATATCACGCTGTTGAATTAACTCGCGGAACTCGGGGATTCGGTTTTAGCATTCGTGGTGGACGTGAATTTCAGAACATGCCATTGTTCGTTTTACAAATCGCAGAGAATGGGCCTGCATCCATCGACAATCGATTAAGAGTAAGCACACAGTAGTGTCCTAAAATGAATGGTATTCGGATAGAGCGTTCTGTAACCTGATAATCACTTTTAGGTGGGTGATCAAATAATCGAGATCAATGGTATAAATACGAAGAACATGACACACACAGAGGCGATCGAAATTATACGAAACGGTGGACCATCCGTACGATTATTGGTTCGACGCGGTTGTCAGATGCCTTCAGTGGTAGGTGCACCTTCACACCTCTACGATATGAACATATGAAATTAACCATTCTGAGTAACAGCGTATTAATCCTAGAGGAATTAACGATAATCTGTACCTCTGCAAGTGACAAGATACTAATGCTGATTTGTTGCCTCTGTATAACTTCTCCCGATCATTTTTTTGCAACCGAAGCTTCAGAGTTTAACATTACCGATGAAAGGGAATCCGTGGACAATACGTGACGAGATAAAGAACGATTCGCAACAGATTGTTTTATCGCAGTGAGAGTTGTTTAGATTTAATACTGTTTTACAGTACTGAATAAGACATTTGATACGAAAGTATCTCTGGTGCAAAAGAGAAGGGAAACAGTGTGTTATATTGTATAATATTTTATGGAGTTGGTTATACATATATGTAGGTATGTAGTTAAGATATATACTTCTTTTTGTACGCGACACGTCGAGAATCGATTTTTACAACATTCACACGTCGTGCAGCTTTTTTCTATTCGAGTAACTATTGTTTACACGACTGCTAGAGCTTCGGACTGTATTGCAGTTTTAGTAGTATCGATGCGATTTACCGAGGACATGGTTGTTAATTCTGAATGAAACGATACTTTATAGCGGTATTGATAGTTAATTCTACGTTCAATTGCAAGTGTTTTTGCAATTAGTTTGAAAGTGAGGAGATCTTGGTGAACTTTCGGTCAGAAGGAAGGAATGCGTGAATGAGTTTTCTTGCAGCTATGAATGTAACTTGTAAGAAGCCCGATTTTTCTGTAGGGATGATACTTGCTCACTCTAACAAAATTGGACTGGTGCTAACTCTGTACTTTTAAATACGATCTAATGAGAGAAACGGATTAATTAATTCATCCTAACACGTGTGATAAGCTTGAGAGTACTGTGCCTTGCGCGTGTTCCATACTTTAAAATAACAAAAACAAAACAAAAATTACTTAGTAAACGCTTGAAGCTTCTTCTTAGGAAGCAATTATCAATTGTATTTTTCTTTTCTTTTTTCATTGAACTTCGTTGTAGAGTAATCTCACAATCGACCAAATAAGTATTCGACCGATTGATGAGGGCACCCCACGCAGGCATTTATTCAAATTACCCGAGATGGGTGTGCACCCTAAAAAAAGGCAGAAAGTTCGGTTTTTCGTTTCATTGAACTGCTGTTCATCCAAAAACAGATACCTATGATAAGCGTGTTTAGCATTCTACGTTAGTCTCGTCTACGCTATTAATACGATAGATTAACGTTTTATAAGCTCGAATATTAACTTTTGGATATAAATCTCTTTAAGATTTTTTTACTGTACATTCGGTAATATTGCATTTTTTCGGAGAAAAAAAATGTGAAATGCAAACTCTCGATGGAGTACGATCTATTTGTAAGGGCAAATAGCATTGATACCCGTGTATTTATATGAAAGATCAACTATCCTAGTGTCTTTGCAGGCGGACGATTTTGCACTGGTAGCTTTTGATGAAGAGAATTCATAGACTGGAAAGATTTGAACTCTTCGAAATTGTACGCGTTCAAAAGTGCAAGGGAAATGTGAAATTCATTGTCGTGGCCTTGATCGTGATTTTATATTTATATGCTTATCAGCATGACTATTCGAATCTTGAATGGAATCTCGTTTGTCCCCTTTCTCACCGTCTCATCACTATTCGAGCAGCATTTTGAGAATAGTACTGGCGATATTGTTTTTGTTTTTAAGTATTTATTACGACTGTATGAAACGTGTACGTATATCGATAATTAAATTAAGTACTGATGCAACCAAAGAAAGCGTAGGCACTCGTCGAATCGCTCCGTTCCGAAGTGTGCGGCGCAGACGATTGATGCAACGACGATTAGTTGCTGCATTCAATTATTTAAAAAGCGAGCGAACTGTTTTCTGCTTGGAACGTAATCTCATACCTATGTACTGATCGCATTCAGTAACGTTTTTTGTAATAAACAGATGACGAGCGAAGAGATACATTGCGGATTAACGAAGAAGATTGGACAAAATGTTTTCTTATCGAAACGACCTCTTCCTATCTTTTTGCGATACTTAAGCACTTAGAGTATGGAGAAAATTGATAAATATATTTTTTTACCAGTATGTTAACGAACAACCAGGAAAACAGAAATGTTGTTCGGCGAACGAGATATTATGGAAAGTACGTTTAGACTATATTTTTCAATCTTATCGATGTGAAACCTGATATACATATATATTAACATTTGCATATTAAAATCGTCACTGTTCATTACTCGTTTGAACAAGCAATTTTGCTGTGTATCATGTAATCGATAACCAGCGGTAACCGCATTTAAAATGGATCACACTTTATCTATATATTATAATTATTGCGTTTATTTTTTATAATTATACATATACATACATATGTATACATATACACGATTTGTATATTATGTAGGATATTGGAAATGAGTTTCAGATAATTGTAAATATATATATATATACACCTTTTTAAAAAAATTATACGGTATTATTGATAATTACAAGCTTCGCGGAGGAAGCAATAATTTGTCAATTAAAGTGTATTGACGATTCTTGTAATTTAATTATTAAAGAAAAAAGGAACTCCATGTCTTCTGTACTTATACTACGATGTTGTCTCTTGCCAGGATATAACGTTATTATTATTAAATATATATATATATGTATACACCTTATAATATTTTCTGTACCGAAACAGAATCGAAAGTACTTTGTCAGTCAACGAACGTGTTGTTTTACTTCGTCGCTATTCTATAGTTAAACAATTTTTCTCCGAAGCAGTTTATATTTATTACAGATAAACTATTCGATATATTGTACATGCTCGTTATTTACTGTCTAATAATACGTCGTTGATTACAACGATACGAATAAATCCGAGAAATCGATATTGTTACTGAATACTTTATTATGCGATCGATTGTATCGTTGTTGATACGTATACTGATAATAAACATCTAAAGTTAATGACACCACCGGGTCTCCTTTTGATTGAAACTTGCTTCACCGTTCATTCGAATGGTCGAATTTTCGCCGTTGGCCAAGTGACCTTGAACGACCATTACTTTCCATCTCTGTTATGGACTGAGCAGATTTCACCAGCTCGTTATTAAAATTGCAACATTTTTGGGCATTCTCGAATCCGATTCAACAGAAATGAAAGTTCTGCTCCATTCACGTGCTTCATCATTCGCCGACAATTTAGAAAATATTTTCTCAGAAAAACTTTCTTCCCAAACGTTTTGATATAAAGTGTGAGCCAAGTGCACGCGTCCTCAACAAATTTTCTCAAATTATACAATTAACTTCGAAATTTTATATTATTTTTATTATTTTACACAACGATAATCCTACGTGTGATTTGAAGTAACAATTCTAGTTATAGTCGAGACATCCAGACAAGGCCGTTCAAGGTCATATCTCATTTACTTATGATACAGTGCCTCATTTGCTATCTTCTTTCTATCATATGATCATTATCACAATCAGAATATAAGAAAAGATAAAATTGTATCATATTGTACAATTGTGATTCTAATCTCTGTATTTCTATAATAGGACGGATTACATTTAATTTCTTATTGATACTTTTATATGAATATGTATGATTAAAAAGACTTATTGCTGAAAAACTATTGAGAAGAATATACAAAATGTATTTAAAATCAACTATTACGTGAATACAATGTTTTCAAACTGTACTAAAGATTTCAACATAAAGAATAACACACAGGATACGTTTGTACGCCTTTAAGACTAAAATTACTACGTATTACTACGTTCGTCATTGTTCACCCTTATCTCAATGTCGTACCGGTACGTCTCAACTGACGTACTTACAAACTCTCATAGTGAGGATTTCAAAACTCCCGCCAACGCTCGGATATCGCGGTCAACAATGAAGCCTGCGCCTAGATTTCCAAGAACGCGGCGCTTGACGTCTCGTCGTGACGTCAGCCAATGTCGTCAAGCTGCCACCCTTGCAACCTACAAAAATCACATGTTCACCCTCTTGCGATCTCTTCAATCCCTCCAACCTGCTCTTATACAAAGCCCTCGAACAATATCACACCCTGAACCACCCTCAACGACTCTCAACAATTTTCGAAACGAGCTCGTCCAGCATCTCGAGGGAAACGAACGGACAGGTTGGCAGCACTGTCGATTGATCGCACGTATTTTACCCAGAATGTGTATCGTATGTATTTATTCGTGGGTGCCTCTGGGCGAATGTAAACAGAATTTACGGGCAAATATGAAGTGACACGGCCGATTCCAGCGGCTGCGACTCGTGCTTGCAAGCTGCGACCGGTGATAAGAGCGTTGGGATAGGAGAGAAGTGCATCGTCGACGGTGGAACGCGTTGCAACCAGAGGATACAGCCAGCCAGAGGATATAGGAAACGGGTTTTCGCGTACGACCGCCCGTCGCGTTCGCCTAACTGCATAGTGCACACACGATCGCATCGGGTACACGATGTGGGATCTACGGAGCAATCTGGTCGATCGCTCGCTGACGGTGAGTAGAGCCCTGAACCTCGAGATCCTCGCCGCCAGTGTAACCAGCTCGTGCGAAATATGTCGGACGAGTCTATGCTGTGTGCTGTTGTGTTTGCACGTTGCCCAGATTTTCCTGTTCGATCGAACGATATCCGTTCGGGCGACAACGTTGCAACCTTTTTCTCGCATTAATGCACCCCCATGGAACCTCGTTACATCGCGTTCTACGCTGTCCGTGTATGTGCGCGCGTGTGTGTACGCGTTCGACCAGCATTCATGAGCGCGCACACACGGCACCGACTGCCGCGTACGTGGGTGCATACCGGGTGGCGCGGAACTTTCGAACGATCGTACGAAATTAACCCTTACTCCGTAAACGTATTTTTGGTACCTTTAAACCGTAAACGTGGGTCATTTATATTAGATGCGCCCTTCAAGAGGTAAAAGAATTAAAAAAATCTGGAAAGTTTATGTAGCTTCTTTAAACATTTTAAATAAGGATTGTAATAATAGATTTGAAAAGTAATTTGTTTAGATATATTAATATTGTAAATGTTTAAAGTGAAACACGTGTACCTTTGAAACTAGCCTGGACAAGATTGACCCATGTTTATGGAGTAAGGGTTAAGGTTTTTTGGTGTTTTTTTTTTTTAGAGGAGTTAATTCATTATAAGATTTAGATAGTTACAGTCGTAATTAGAATGTAATGATGTTTGTAACTGTGAATTCTGGATAACAGGTGTTTGTTTACTGAATATTATATTTCTGATTAGGTTTAAGAATTAAAACAGCATTTTGATGTGAATGTAAACACAGAACAGAATCACTAGGTTTGTGTAAAAATTACTCTGAACCACATCATTGAGTCAGGAGACAATGAACACGTTAAGAACAATAATATGCATACAGAATATAACTTAGGATGTGCAAGATACTAAGTTTCACTTTATATCCAAATTACAATCATTAATGATGAAAGGAATCACTTTCCATGTTGACAAAAACTTCTAAATATTAACTGACTGATTTTTATTCATTCAACACATCCAAGCGTTACAAGAATTTGTCAGAAACCTTGTTCAATTTGAAGCTGGTGTAAACACTTGATTGGAATCAATTACACTAAGTTAATGTACCGAAACAATTATCAGAGGAGGAAACTTGATATAACTTGGAAACTAGGCAAACTGAAACATCCATCCAAACATACTCCATTTTTTTTCTTTTTAATCTCTGCCTACTCTGTACTTTATAGTGTATAGTATATCTTCTTGAATGAAAAACTGAATATTTTTTTAGATCCCATAGTCATGTTTTTCGGTTTGTTTTGATGAGCAATGTGTATTATGAAAGTTTGGGTTCGATGCGTTTTGGACACCCTGTATATACGGGCATCTACATGGAACGCGTTACGTTGTGGACACAGCGTATGCTCGTAAATAAACGATTGTAATGCTTTTAACGCGATACGCGCCTCAAATATCCGCGAGAATGCTACACGCTTTCGTCGCTATAGTACCTTATTAAATAATTTTCTATATACTGGTACGACTTATGTATGTGTACGCATACACGTATTGTTTTTTTTCTTTCCTTTCCTCGCTAACGCCGCGATCGCGATCGTTGATTACGGTTATCAGCTTTTCCTATTACTCCGATGATTATTGTTCTAGTAAATAACTGCAACGATCCTGATTAATGAAATCGCTCGAAACACGCTTTAGTCACGTAAACGAACGTTAATTTCCATTAGATCCGTGTTTTCATTTATTAAAAATTATTTACAGCGTTAGTTATACAAACAAGTGTGGTATTTATCAGAATTATTTTCATCGAGTTGGTAAGATGAATGAACTGTTGTATCCACTTTTTGTTATGAATTTTTACTTTTTTTTTTATTGTTATTAATAATTTAATTTTTACTTTATGCTTTTATTCAGTTGGAGTTATTGCACAGTTGAGTAATAAAATTTTTGTGATTAGTCATTACTTTTCTTATGTTGATTTGTAAAATGTAAAAATGTTGTAGAATGAGAATTTAACAGTAAAAGTTTTAAAAAGTTTGTAAGTCAATACGTGTGTACTAGTTTATTCAAGGCTTGTGAAAATTGTCTCAAAATCTTGTCTGTGCTATCGAACAATGGTATTCAATCTGCTTGATGAATTATTCATTCAGCAATCTTTTATCTGAGCAAGTTATCTCCCTGGTTTTAGTTTGTTCCAATCATTTGGTATGCGTCTATGGTATAACACCATAGCATACGAAAGTATCATTCCAATTCTTCTCTCCACACAAAAACTTGAGTTCAAGTTCACTGTATTGTGTTTCTCGATATGCCTTGTATTTTACTTTATTCCATCGCTGTAAATATTTATTCTTGTTTCCTTTGAGAAATAATCTATTGCTTGTATCAACATTTCCTGGTTTAATCGTTCTTAGAGGTAGATTTCATAATGAATTAGTGGAAACTGTTAGCAGAAAAATATATAAGTCATGACCTGAATTTACCAATGGTAAATACATTTTATATCATTAATTAGTAGCTTATCTTGGTCTCCTAGTATAGTAAGATTCAGTCACAGTTCAGCTGTGGAGCAATGCTGTTGCATGACATCTCAGTGTATCTTGTCTGTTATGTTATTAAATGTCTAATCTTGTGCATCATGTAGTTCATGTTTTCATTGTGAATTTTCATTAGTAATTAATAGCAGTGTTTGTTTATTTTCAGTGATGGGAGCACAAGATGTCTTCAACCAAAGCAGATCCCAAAAGACTTTCACAAGAAATGATTCAGGTCTCATTGTCAGATTCGGAGAGTGCATCGAAGCATGATGTCTGTAGATCATTGGTTCTGTGTAGGATGACAGAAACTGTGTGCAGTGCTTCGAAGAAATGTGAAAGCAAAAACAGAAGTGTAAGGAACAGTTGTCTCTCAGAGGAGGACAATATCAAGAGGATAGAAAATGAGTCATGTGACACAGCTGATTCCTCAGCAACCATCAAGTATTCTTCCGACATATGTTCGGTTAATTGTTGTATGTCCAGTGAAAATGTTGATTGTTTTACTTGTAATTGTGATATAATGCATTGTGAGAAACGCAAAGTAGTCTCAAGCAGTTATTCGTGTTTCAATTTGTACAACTTGTGGAGAATCAGAGTAGACAAATATCTGCTCTTACCGACCACCAAAAGGGTTGGCACACAATGGAGAAATTGTTTTTGGAGAACATTTTTAATCCCCTTTGTTGTTTTATTGTGTACAACTTTATGCAACGCGGACCTCAATCAGTGTGCAATAGGTCTGAAGACGCCTGGGAGTAAGTCTAATCAATTTCTCTTGATTATTTTACATTATATAATATATCAGACACATTTGTAATTTTGAATAAATAATTTAACTTGCTTCTGAGCTTGTACGTGTTTCAAGACTACTTTTGGTACCAAAACTAACAGGAATGTTAATTAAGAGTTTCTTGAATCTTCCTAGTTCAGGAGAGAGTATAAATACAGCATGCACCTTATTTCTTCTTTTGGGATTCTAGTGTTGGTGCTAAGTGCACATATCTATATTTAATGCACTGGGTGCAGAGTAGAGTCTAAGGTTTAGAGCAAAGTTGCAATATTATTCACCGAATGAGAGTTACAATTTCCTAAATGAATCAGTTAATTACCAACCGAAAATAAATTTAATTTGTATTTTTCTTTAAGGGACTTGGCCTCAAGGTGATATTGTTCTCGAATATGGTCAATCTCTAAGGATACTTTGTATATTGAATCAGTCATTCGTGGATGCTGAATTTCCCGGCAGAAATGCCTCCGATCTCATATTCTTTCGCAACAAAAAAGAGATGGAGCCGCAATTCATCACGGTCGTTAATGAAACTACGATATCGCTGGATGTGGAGAGGCCTCCACCCGCGGAGGACATGTACTATTGTAAATTGAGGCTGCACTACGATCACAGTAACAATAAGCAACACGAAGCAGTTTGTTTAAATAAAGTTGTAATTGGATGTAAGTATCGCGTATTAAGTAATATCATGTTGGGAAATTTTTTCTGGAAATTGCGTAGAAACGCATAATGCGTACTGTTTAATCTCTATACTGATGTTATATCAACAAGAACCTCTTATTAAATCATGTCATTCATGCACGCTTATCAGCATAGGTCAAAAGGTATTCCATGCAGACAAGAGTGAGCATTCAGTATCTGTTTTCATTAGAATCACAGGAACACCGTTCAATATGCTTTCTATCTTGGAATTCATATTTGACTATCATTTCAGATAAGAAATCATTTCCAGAGAGCTAATACAAAGAAAGTCATTTATAAGCATTCTTAGTATATCTCTCATAAACAGAATTTTTTATATTTCTTCACGAAACCGGGCGATTTAATAACCATGATTTATCAATTATCCACAGTTAAACCACAGGCGCCGGAAAACTTCACCTGCGTCTCCCATAATTGGGAAAACATGTTCTGTTCATGGGATCCCGTCCAGAATTACGTTACAACGAGATTTACGCTTGTATTCAAGCTACCCGGAAGAGCGGGAGGTCGAAGGCTATATCCATGCCCAAAAGAAAATCAAAGACCAAACACGTGTTTATGGGATACGTCCACGAATCCGATTTATCGACAGCCTTACGAAAACTATACTTTCATACTGAATGTGGAGAATGTGCTCGGAAATATCAGCGTCGCTTACAAATTTCATCATTTTGCTCATGGTTTGTAATTACTACATTCTCTAGTTTCACTTTCAGTAGAATTATACAAATATTTACGAAAGTTCTATAAATTTATTTTTAGTTATTCCTGCAAAACCGGCCAATTTGTCAGTTATTAATAAAACGTCCGACAGTGCATTGTTACATTGGAGCGTGCCTTTTCCTATGCAAAACTTTCCACCCGGTTTACACCATAGAATAACGTATCAAAACCAATGGGATCACCAGAAAACTTGGCAGGTGAGTTTAACGGAAATCAGAGCAATAACATTGATAATATGTTGTTCATTGATAACTGTTATATTCCTGTTAGGTAATCAATATAACGAACGACATACACATGCACAAGAGGTACTACAATCTAACTGGTTTGGAGTACGCCAACACGGTGTACGACGTGCGAGTTTTCATGAAAAGTGCTGTTGCGGTAGGAGAAGACAAATGGAGTAAATTCAGCGACGTTACGTTCAGAACGCCGCCAAGACGTAAGTTTTATGTTCCTAGCCTCGGTATCAATGCTATTTGGTATTTTCCTCTGTATTTTTTCCACATTTCCTTCATGTATTCGATATTTTAGTACCTGGCCAGCCTCCAAAAACCGATATCGGAAGCTTCGAAATAGCGGAGAACAGTGCCGGCAGAGACGTGTACTTGTATTGGCAAACTATACCGCAATACTTGGAAAATGGCGACAATTTCAAGTACCAGATTGATCATGTTGAAGAAAGTGGACGAAAACTGTCTCTGGTTCCGAATGAAACCACCAGGACGTACGCTAAATTCAGAGGAATCAGTTTTAATAGCTATCGATTCGAAATCGTTACAACGAACATTGTTGGAGCCAACAAAGAACGCGCTAAAATTTTTGTACCTAGTCAATATGAGAGTAAGTTAATAAAATATTGAAACCTTATAAATACTAATCGACTATGATGTTAAATCAATAACGATGCAAATGTTACATTATTACAGTACCGCACGAGCCTATAGCGTTCACGAAAATCGCGTTCGACGGGGGTATGTACGAATTATCTTGGAAGCCGCCTATGATGAACGCGGAGATCACGAATTACACAATTTTTTGGTGCGATAACGAGCGTGATCGTCCTTATCAATGCACCGTACGTATTTCTTTACTATCATAAACGTCGATAGTCAAAGCCACAGATATTAAAATTCACGATTGCAGGGTTATCTGGACTGGGTGCATGTATCGAGGAACACAACGATTTACAACATGACCGTCCCCGATCCCGACAAAGTATACCAATTCGCGATTTCCGCTAATACCAATAAAGGAAGCAGTGGAATGGTATGGGCCTCTTGTACGGTGATTCACAACAAGGTCGTCGGCAAGATGAAGTCAGTATGGATCAATAGGATTGGTTCCGATTTCATCGAAGTTGGCTGGAAACTTGATTGCTCCGATCGCATTGGAATAGTTGAAGGATTCAATATTTACTATTGTCCCATCGTTTCACCATATAACTTGAATTGCAAGGGTCCTAAACTGAATACGACGATCCGGGCAGATCCTCACACTATACACGGTATAGTGAATAATCTGAAACCGTACACCACGTACATGTTAGCCGTCGCTGTTTTAACAAAGAGTGGAGAAGGACTGCATAGCGATCCCTTGTACAATACTACACTGGAAGCTGCGCCAACGACTCCACCTCAGGATGTTAAAATCATTAATGTGACCAATACGACTATGTTCATCACATGGAAACCTCCAGACGCTATGAACGGAGTGTTACGATACTACGAAGTTTATTATAACGAGCACGCGCAAAAGGTGGAGGAGGCTAATCACATCGAGCTTAAGGATCTAATGGCGCATACGAATTATAGCATTAGTGTGGCCGCGTGTACCGTATCTTGTAGCGTGAAATCGCCCACTATACACAAAGCCACGAAGATTGGAACACCGGGAAGGATCAATGTGCCTAACGTGCGCTTCATGAACTCCAGCCAAGTGATCGTTATCTGGAACAAACCCCAATACGCAGCCGGCCATTTGAACTATTATGAAATATCCTCCAGCGATGGGGAAGTACAGAATAGCACTAGGACAGGTAAGCAGAGCATTAAAGTTTTTATTGTCAGTATATTTTGTGCTTTAATAATACTTGGATCGATATTGTAGAGGCTCAGTTGCCTATTCCCGATTGCAAGACTGTTGGAAGGGAGCGATTGTATCAGTTTCGCGTTCGGGCTGTCAACATTGTATCGGGCCACACGCATTTGAAAGGCCCTTGGTCCGAACCAGGCGAGGGAAACTGTTATAGCGATGGTTAGTTAACAGTCGAATGCTTTATCACTTTTCTAGTTTTCTATTCTTGACGGGTATCTGATAATTTGATTATGTTGTAGGACCATCGTTTAGCGTTTGGGTGGTAATATGGGTGATTGGAGGCGTCAGTGTCGTCGCAGTACTCCTTTGCCTCGCTCATGTGTCCAAGAGGTATGTGAACCTAACATCGTATACTCGATGAAAGGTGTATAGTTAATAGAAATTGTAAATCTGACTTGTGTTTTTATTGACTATAGGATGTGGTTGAAGTGCAAAGCTATGCAGGACGTTGAAGTCAAGCTACCACCAGGATTAGCTCCAAATATGGTAACGTATAACTCATATAAAAACAAACGTAGCATCTGCAACACCTTGCAACCTAAGTTTTCTACGATTCCATTACAGAAGCTTCTATCTAAGGTGGGCGATCAGCACATACGTCAATCTTCTGCTGATTCAAGTGGATGCTCTAGCGGACAGGAGTCCGTGACATCTTCCCTCACATCAGACTCTCAAGTTTCAAGCGATAGCGGTACAGAGATAGACCCAATGCCAGTGTCACCGAACAAATTACTGGAAACGTTACCAGCCTGGGAGTCTTCTAGTCTTCGTCAAAGGAACGTAGCAATCACCAGGCCAGGATTCACTGCAGACACAGCGCGGTGGGAGCCTTACGTGAAGGTCGCTAAGTCAGGGGAGCCCATGATAACCGACACGTTATCTCTAGCGCGGTCTACACCGAATTTAACAGACAGTACAGGCTTCACAACCTCCCAACATACCTGGTCATCAACCGGCTACATCAGCATGCCTTCTTCAGAAGAGTTGTCCAGCAATCCAAGTCCAGTTCCGAAAGAAACTACAACGGCTGGAGGTTACAGCGTGATAGGGACCGTTCCCAAGCCGGCTAAAGCGAAGTCTGAAGATGATAGCGATCTAACAGAGTCCACTGCAAATACCCTGATCCCTATTAAACCTGATAGCAAGCCTGTGAACCCGTATATAACTCTAGCCTCGCTGGAGCAGAAGCAAAAAGATAAAAAGACCTTGGATTCTCTTCGAGGTTTAGACGAATTAACCTTCACGGAAGCTAACAAGCCTAAGTTAGAAACTTTGACTCCGTTCTCAACTTCTGATAAAGTGTCCAAGCCATACGTGCAGACGGGTTTAATCGACTCGTTGAAGACACCCTTCACCTTGTCCAGTATGGATGGAACTAGGAGTACAACTATGTCCACTCCATTTGCACCTACTTCTTTAACCGATTCTTGCAGTAAACCTTACGTGTCCTCGTTTGCAAGTCCAACGTCTCTGCCGTCTACGCTGGACTCTTCGAAGCCGTACGTCTCAGTGTCTTCGATTCCAGAGGCGAAGAAGCCCAGCTTTCAGACTGCCGCTTTGGAATCCCCGAAGAACGTCGCGGCTCAGAGTTCGACGAACGACGGGTCGAAGCCGTACGTGCTTGCGAGTTCTGTTTTCCAGATGTTGCAGCAACAGAGGGCGAAGACGGAGGCGCCAGCGACAGAGACGATGGACGAAGAAGTGGAAGAAGATTCAACGACCACGTATCCTCTGTGCTGGCAGAAACCAGCTTCCAACATGGACGTGGAGAAGCCGATGATTGCGAAGCAAAGTACAGGATACGTTACCATAGCGGAAAACCCTAAGTTAGATCAACACCGGTCATCTTCGTCGTCGTACGTGCAACACGACAGGTTCGAGAAGCCACTGCCGCAGGCTAGCACTGGACAGTCGGACGAACAATACAGCAAGGTGACTGTTGTGCCAAGTACTATCCAATGAGGATAAGGGAACTGCGTGGCAGTGAAGTTTGTGTATAGACTTCGTTTGGAACCTTCTTCAAGGTGGTGCAATACGATGTCACGTTTGTTAGGTGCTTTCTGAATGTACTAGATGATAGTAAGTCCCACGTTTGTTACGGTAGATGTGCAAGTGTCTCCAAACCAAAGAACGTTAATTTGCTGTTTGATAGAAAATCGAATTCTGCAGTAAAATGGTTCTAGTGAACACGCGTTCGAAATACTTCTTCAGAAAGATACTGATGAACGACGAGCAATGTAATATTTAAAGGGCATGTCATGCGGTTTCTTAGGTGTATCTTTTTGGAGAAGTATTAGACGTATAACAAACGTTTGCTGCAACACTTTTATTCAGAACTTTTTGTCAGATTTCAAGGTGGTGCACTTTTGTTTGAGGATACGTGTAGTTAGAAGGCCTGAAGAATACTGATACGGCGATATTGGTGCAACATGGAGGTTCTCGTTGAAGATTTTAGGGTTTCTGGGCTCCTAGATGAGGAAGCTCGACGCTCGTGACTGATGATCAGAGTTAACTCGATGGAATATCGTGGAGAACGGTATGAACTTGATTAGGAGAGCGGTCGAGAAATGAGTCCTTGTTCGTGAAAGTATGTACAAAACGAGTTTCTTTTGTATCATATATATATACACATATATATATAATATTACTATGAATCGTGCAATGTGATGTGGAGAATCACTATAGCGACGCCATAGTGTAGGGACACGAGATCTAGCGTTAAGTAAATTATGTGGCATACGACCGTCGACGGACAGCTCGTTGTTGTCGGAACAATCAAAAAACACTTCGCTGACTAATTCGTTCGCTGTTTATACGATTCTCGATCGTTGTTTAATCGTCTTTTAATCGGCTCTGCGCGGTTAGTATTCGCGTTTCCAGGTACGTTTGAAACGATTCCGTGATTTCTCGATAATCGTGCCGCCAGAACACTTCTTGAAATTCTTAAATTAACAATCGTATTCCGAGATGTACGGGGTGTCTCACCTAACTTCAACACAGTCACTGTTCTCTGACTCATACGCGGTTCAGAGTAATCTCGAGAATCTCTGGTGATACCAGACGTGCTGTATACAAATCTGTGTATAATAATATACTCTTCGATACAATTAGAGACTCAATATTTTGAATGATTTTAGACAATTTATCAGACATCAGCATTGAAAGAAATATTTTGTATTTAATGTCGTAACATGTTCATTTTTTATAGTATATGTTAAGAGAAGCAAAAAAAAAACTCATATGCGGTAGGCGAGAAAATTGTTCTGAACCATATTAAAATCAGGGGATAGCGATCTTGTTGATATCTGTGGTGTTTCCTCTTGTTTCAATATTTCAATACATATCTTAGAACAATGTCAGTGTGTCATGAAAGTTTTCTTTTTTCATTCTAGCTGAAGACATCAAGAGGAAACGAAGGCCATGTCTGTGTCTAGAATTTGTTGAACTTTCAGAAATTTGGAACTGAGATATAGAAAATGCATTTTGAAATATTGAAAGCAGAGAACACGTGTTGAGCGATGAAATTAGGTGAAACAGCCGTACCCGAGCATTGTCGTTCCTCCGAAGAATACAAATCAGATAGTTTTAACGGCGTCACGAATTTTTGTATTCGCTGCAATCGATCATGGTCGCGAGTTTCTATCTTTTTCGACGATTGCTCATAGCGACGAAGATAGAAACCGTTGGAAAATCCTGTAGAATAAGGGTGATTCACTCGTTGCCTGTATGAGTTACCACCGTCAGAGATTCTGAACGTTAGAACGTTATATACAGGATGGCTTACAAATCATCACTGTAATTTGAAAGAAAATTATACGCAGGGTGGTTCACGAATCGCCAATGTAACTTAAACAAAAATTGCACCCACGGTGGTTCACAAATCACCACTGTAACTTAAAAAAAAATTGCACCCAGGGTGGTTCACGAATCACCACTGAAACTTTCAAATGTGCTTTTAAAAATACATCCTATCCTGAAGGGATGAACAAATTCTTTTCAAGGTTGTATGCCCTAGCGCTTCAAGGTCATATGTATATCTTTTAATGAATACTATAATTTTATTTTAATGTGATAATCTTCAAATGACCTTGAACATGTAAAAGTTCTTGATACCATGGTAACAGAATTGTCAATTCAATTTAAAACCCAAAATGAATATTTCACAAAAGAAGAACTGTGCAGCGCGTGAATCACACCATATCTATAGGATGCTTCATACATGGATTTCAATATTTCAGGGGTTGAATCTACAGATTAAAATATTCTCTTTGAGTCTCAAAGTTCGTTTCAAGATTTCTGTAACATTGGAACTAGGCTGTATACAATCTATGTTCATACAACAATTTTTATACGTATATCTGAGTGTACAGATTCAGCCGTTAAAGTATTGACATGAAACGTCCTATATAATTTGATCGATCCTTGCTTTGGAAACGCATTTGTTTGTACATACTGAGACTAGCAAAATCGTTCCTGTAGTACCTCATTATCGACTGTAGCGATGAACGACGATGAAACCGATGATAATGCGTAACGGGAGACTATGGTAACAAGTACAGGGTCAAGGATAATAAGATAAGGGAAAGACTAATTCGCGAGGCGCAGTTTCGAGACCGATAGTACATTTTGCATGTTTCTTTATCTCTTCTTTCGACCTTTACTTTTTAAGATCTCTGCTGGCCACATTGTATATTTTTTATGAATTCTCCCAGTCGACCGTTTTAAATTAGCATAACATCTCGGTGCTCAACACTTTTACAGATTCTTTTAAAAATTCTTATGTGTTCTTTCTTTTGGTCGACGCTGAAATTTTAAAAACGCAGAATGAATTTGCAGATGATTGCGTTGGCCAGCAGAGTCGACAATCAATTAGAAATCATTGAATTGCCGTGCTTCAGCCGCATTGCAGAGAATTTTAAAGAACCATGCAATGCCATTGAAACAAGAGTTTCTGCTAACGAAAACAAAGCAACAATATGTGTATGTATATGTATATGTATATGTATATGCATAATACCTTAAGCTAGTCATTGACGGGGTACATGAGTTTTTACAGGCCTTTTTTCACGCTTGATTGTACTTTACGATCGATCACACAGAGCAACTATAATTTCTTTTTTTTTTTTTTTTTTTTTTTCTAAATGTACAGTATTCTTTGTTCGTTTGAACGATTTCGTCTTTCGCGTTGATCAATTTTTGAAATCTCGAGACACATATCAGATGACTTGCAGAAGGGAGATCTATTCAACTAGAAAAAAAATTGTAAATACAAAAAAAATTAGACAATTCCCTCGTCACCGACGATCGATTTTCCGTGAAAATCTGTTTGCATTGAAGTTGTTGGTACCGATCGAACAACCGAATCTACAACCAGTACAAAAAAAGGCCTGGGAGGATTTGTAGCCGAATTGTTTTTCAAGTTCAAACGATCCTAAACGGTCGATATCGATCGAGCGTCGTTCGTACTTGTCAAATGATCTATAAAAAACGGTCCCACCGATCGATCCGTCGATCTTTGGAACCTCTGGAGCGAGCTTACGTATACTCGTATGTTATAGTTGTTGTTACTAAGAGAGAGAAAGAGAGGAGTGCTAATATTTAACGAATCGCGTGTAACTTGTAAAAAAAAAAGAACGCTGCTTATAGCTCGTAACCATAGATTAAACGGAGACAAATCACGAAATGACGATCTATAAATCGATTTTACGTAGAAAACGTGCACGCAGTGTGTTGTACGTAAAATGTATGGGACACTCTGAGGCGAAATTTTTACATAGGTTTCTGAAAAAAATATTAGAACAAAAATAACAATCACTGTTTCGATAAAAAAAACGCACTGATCGCACGCAAAAACAAAAATGATCTTTCGAAAATATGCTCATCGTCGAGGTAAATCTAAGTATTTTTTCACACACGGTGTTGTAAAGGCTTCTATAGTTAATTTAGCGTGCGCGCGAGAGAGAGAGTAATTTCGTGAAACAAATTCTCGCGTATCTACTTTGTTAGGTTTTACATGTCTACAGTGTACATAGATCGTATATATATATACATAACTATTATTATCTATTTTTGTTACATATTTATATATGAAAAAAAAGAACTACTTTATTGCACACTAAACGAAAAAAATGCCTAGGCTATAAAGCGTTTTAAAACGAATGGAATCGTGGTTTAAGCGATTATATAAGTATATATATATATGAATATATAAAAATATATAATACAGAGACGATATCGAGATATATACGTGACGCGTAAAAATGTATTTCTATCGTTAGAAACATTTATCCGTGACGATTAATTAATCAGTTATTAATCGTTTCTATTTCCCTCTCTTCTGTTTCTTAATTTTTACTTTGTATGTAATCAAACGACCGTCGAACGATTTATAGTTGACTAGCGGATAAGTATCGTTAGCGACGTTTCGCGTTAACGTTTCTTTGTTAACGGTGTTCATTGATACTGCGGGGGCTCAGTGTCAACGAATCGAATGGAATAACGAATCAACTGGAAATCCAGCAACAACAGAAAAAATCCTGTTTGCTACAGAAATGATTTTTTTGTACAGCTTCGAGCGGATCTTAGTGCAATGACTCTCGCGGTTAATCGATTTTTCTTTTATGTAAATATTAACGTCGACCGTTTATATATTATACTCCGTGTAAAATATGTATAATCGTGATCAACTCGCTGGGCTCCCCCCCACTCCTGGTTGTAGATTTTTTCTTTCGTTTTTTTTCTCTCTTTTCTTCGTTTCTTCCCCCTCCGTTCAGAGTGCAGTGAATTGTTGATGCGGATTTTTCATTGAACCGTTTGTTGTTGACGTAGTTTTCGAGAGTGTTCGAAATCGCGCTGTTCATTTAATGTGATTCGCGGTACCGTTCATTTCTGTGAAATCTTTTCACGTTGGTATAGTCGAGGCACGAAATATCGCTAGCTGAAGGCTACCCCCACCACTCCGTTACACCGTGGAGGCCGAGTCGTTCGGTTGCCTATACTTCGTGCCTCTGCTATGGTTCCTGTATCATAGAACGATAGATGAAACGTATGGCGAACTATGGTAATATTTATGTCAATTTTCTCGAACGACGAACGTCCTCGAAAGCGAGATGCTGTAGAATATTTTTGACAGAAATGCACGGACGCGATGTCAGCTCGTATTAATCATGGAATACTGACCGTTTCGAACGCGTAGAGATATGTTGAAAGTTAGTATCGCGACAACGATCCGCCGTTTTACAATGAGCTCGATAGTTTCACGAAATTATGCGGAAGAATCCTGATAACGGTATTCCAGGGTTAATCCAGCCTGTTCCAACAATAACCAATCCGCGGCGAGCTAACTCGATGCTAATTCTAACTTTTGAGATCTTGTACAGAGTATTGTAAAATATATTTTTACTACATTTTTTTTTTGGTTTTATTATTTATTTCATTGCGAGTTTCACGGATCGTGCTTTTGATATGTTTCGTCTGTTTGCGTTAGACCGCTGCCATTTATGTATGCCATGCCGTTGAGCCTTGCCATTTTTACGACCTAGATTCATGTTTCTTTCATTTTTACGAGCAATCCCAAAGTTTGTTTCTTTTCTTTCCTCGTTCACTGAATACTCAAATCTACGGATCGTAATAGCCGAACGAACACGCAAGGGTACTTGTAAAACTTTATCTTCGAACGATGCTGTCGATAAGCGCTTGACGAGCCATTACTTTATAATGATTATGCTGAAATATATTACATTTATATCGACGTGATTGTATTTTACTTCTTCATCATCCACTACTACTCTGTTCGCGAAAGGACTGTTACTTCTACTCTGAAAATTCGAAGCACTCAGATTGGACTCTTCAAGGTCACTTCCTCCACTACAGTACATCCTTCACAGCTCTAGATGTTTGCTTATAATAGGGTGTGCTACGGGACGATGAAACTTGTGTAAATGACCCTGAACGATCCAGTCCAAGTATTGTTATACAAAATAAAATTCATGATTAACGTAACCAGTACTTTATTCACGCAGTACATTACAAAAATACCACGTTTTAACAAAAGTTTCTATTGCTCTTAGTACACAGAATTCAATGATGCTACACGTCAAATAGTATCTGCCATACAATTATTCTCAGAGGTACAAAGTCTGTCACTGAATTTCATTCTTTCTTATTCATTAACTACACACAGAGTGTCCATTTAAATGTACCGTTCAAAATATTTTCTTTACTTTCAGTGCTTCAAGAAAATGGTTCAGGTGATACAGTTGAACGGAGCACCCTGTATATCTCGTTTCACACATTTGGCAAGCAACTATTTCACTATGTTACTATCCACACATGTGTGTACACAGCTGCTCTCTATTTGGTTCTGCATAGTGCAAACATTCAACCAAAGTACATATACGCGTGTTCACGCACCGGATCCTTTGTTATTGCGATTACGTTCGTTCAGATCCAAAGCATCCGCTGCAATTACCGTTTCTGGTGACAGTGATTCACAGAAATCTCTGATTAATATCGCCTAAACTTTTCAATCGATCTGACCGATTCATCCTAAGGCCCCTAATCTTATAGAGGGAAATCCAGCATAAGTCTAAGCCTTTATAGGAACACTGAAACGTTGCTAAAACAGAATCATTATTTTCTTATAATCCCAACTGAATTATTCATTACACTGGCTTGCAAATAGGTAGATACAAAGTTTGAGTAAAAATACGAATGCAACGATAAATTAGTATATCTATTAAATGTGATTCCTTTCAATATTCAATATATAATTTCATTTTTGGTAATGTGTAATTACAGTGAATAAAAATTATGTGGGTAAGATGATATGTTACGAGAAGAGGTACAGGATGCTTGAATCAATAATGTAAGCATGACTATATTTAAGGCATCATTTTATTTCATGTCTATTTACCGCCATCATCACCATCGTTATCGTCATCGATATTCCTTTTTTTATCGAGTTAGCGACCAATTTATAAAAAGGTCCACTTTACCCGTACCAATTGTTTTTCTTAAACGATTATGTACATAGCTCGAATTGACTGACTCTTTTCTTTGAAACGGAAAGTGCTAGGAACAGGTATGATTGACTGTAATTTCACTGAACGAACTGAGAGCAATTATGGGATGTAATTGTCGCGGACGCATTAACTTATCAACAGACCAGCGTTACACGTTTTCATGAACCGTGTAACGATCAACGTTGGTAAAATGTTGAGCCCTTCATGTACATGTACATCAACATTATCAGAAAAAATTGGCGTCCTCCCAAGACTAATACTTTATACTGAAAGTAGTATTTAACAAATCAAAATAATATCAATTAGAATTTCTAATCGTGTAATCTGTTGTACGCGTAAAGATCTTTATGATACATTTTTTTTTTGTTGGTAAACACGAACTTTGACTTCATTGAACAACTGCACATTTGACTCTATGCTTGCACGGTTCATAAATTAATCAGTTATATAGGTAATTCAATACATGTATCCGCTTACGTAACCTCTAGTTATCGATTATTGCAGCCATTGCTGAGAGACAACACCTCCGTTAGAATCGAAAAAAGAAGCATATTCCTCTAAAGCAGTAGAATAGCACAGAATTATGTTAAGGATAACAAGAAATCTTACAGTAAACCTCTATCGATTCAAACGAACGAAATCAATGGAAGGAAATTGAGTGAAACGAGGCAGATTCATTAATATTAAAGTAAATTGAAATACCATCTGTACTGTGACGTGTCACTCGTTCACACTTTTTAATAGCTGAAACAAAAATATTAAATAAGTGGACACTATTTCAAATGACAAACTCAACATATAACATTCCATACGAACCGATAATAATTTGGCTTAAAAGGTCCAGCCTTGTTAAGTCCCATATATTTGGCTTGTTCATCTGTTAATTCTGTTAAGTGTGCATCAAACGTTGGTAAATGTAATGATGCCACGTATTCGTCTGTTAAACAGAGTTATTTTGATCATTTCGATAGTTTACGTAACTCATAGAGTAATATGATATACAGAATTTGTAAAAAAGGATTCAGGCCTACTGTCTTTCATACAAGTTCTGAATCTATTTTTAAAATCCTCCGCACAGAAGTGTTTCGCGTACCCATTTTTTTTGGTAACAAGTAGACGTCACTTTTGTATCTTCCTGGAGGCGCGTTGAAAAGTTCAATAAGTGCCAGAGCTTGCGTGGCGGCTGTAATTGACACAACAAACGAAGGAATGCTGGAACAAGACAAGTTGACTAAACGGCCTTCCGCCAATAACACGATGCGCTTTCCGTCTGGCCAGATAACATGATCCACTTGTGACCTGACTTTTTCCCAAGTTAAATCGGGCGTGCGTAAACTGTTCTGTTAAGAACATATTAAAGGGATCTTTAATGTTTTACCAATATATTTCTGTATATTTTTTTGTTCTGAAATATAAGAAACACGAGTTTTCTCCCTAAAGAGTCTAATCGAGAGATCAATCGAATCTTAGAGAAATGAACGCTACAGATGATTGTTAATTGTGTTGAACGTACAATGTCTATTTCCGTGTTACTGTGACCCATATTGCACACCACGCATCCGTTCTTCATCTTGTCCATATGTTCCCGCGTAACTACGTTTTTATTGCCCGTTGCCGTGATAACTATATCTACGTTTCTGATCACTTCGTTCAGTTTCATTACTCTAAATCCATCCATACTGAAAAAGAACAATATTCGTCAATGATTCACACAGTTGGTTCAGTCGAGTTCTGTAAGAATTATCTACCTAGCTTGCAAAGCACAAATAGGATCGATTTCAGTTATATAAACAATACATCCTAAGCCTTTAAGTGCCTGACAACAGCCTTTACCAACTTCACCATAGCCACAAATTACAACTTGCTTTCCACCAAACATAATGTCTGTAGATCTTTTCAAACTGGGAAAATATATGCTCATGTTAAAAGAATACAATAAACAATATATACCTTCTGCTCGTGTATTCCACGGATCGGTTTAGAATTAATTTACCTATCGATGATACTTTCGCGGCAGCTATAAAGATTGTCGAACTTGGTCTTTGTCACACTATCGTTCACGTTCATGGCAGGGACGGATAATTTGCCCGCTTTCGATAACTGATATAATCTATGTACACCTGTTACGCTCTCTTCGACGATACCTAGAAAGCAGTAAGTTTTGTTAGTATCTATTCTCCTTATCGCTTGAATGCCAAATGAATATGAAGTAACCTTGAATCATTTTAAACATGGTATTGTATTTTTTGAGCATCAAGTGCGTCGCGTCTCCGCCGTCGTCCAATATCATGTTGGGTTGCCAATTTTCTGCTGCGACGCATTTATCGATACACCACCAGAAATCCTCTTCTGTTTCGCCGCGCCAGGCGAAAATTGGATAACCAGCGTGAGCAAGAGCGGCGGCCACTTCGTTTTGAGTAGAATATATGTTACATGCTGCCCATCGGACTTGCGCTCCCAAACGGACCAAAGTTTCGATGAGGACAGCGGTTTGAGCATTGATATGAGTGCATCCCACTATCTTGGCGTTCTTCAGCGGCTGTTTCAAGTAATTTCGTGTCAAGTGTGCGCTAAGCTACTCGAGACTAAGCTGCTACAGACTATTGTAGGAACACTTGAAAAAAGTCGGTCAAGGACGTTTCTTCACCTGCGGTTTTTCGCGAGACACCAACACATGCGAACTCTTTATTCTTATCGCATTGTCTGAGCATCGAACCGCATATTTTATCCTTCAGCCTATTTATCGCACTACCGTTCCACAACCTACTCGTTTAGTTCTTTCACGTATAGTAGGTGGAAGAGATATAGCGCGCTTGTAAATTAAGCACTCGAGTGACGGCGGTCTTCGACGCAGTGACACCCAGGGCCGCATGCAGCATGCTATTTTAGGGTCAATGCAAAAAAAAAGGTTACTATTTAGTGAATACGTAGGTCACATTTCTAGATGAGTGGCCCTGAGTGAAGCCCGAGTCCATTAACTGCCGATACTCGTGTCTATTCGCTTGTTTCGATGCCCGAAACATGTAAAAACTTAAGGGCTACCTATTTTACGAGCACGCTATATCTCTTCCACCTATTATACTTATTCTCACTTTTTTCCTGCCAGCTCATTTTTCAGAGTAGAGTATACGTTTTGTTTAAAACAGATGGTGCAGAAGTGTCCTTGACCAGCCTTTTTTAAATGTCTCTACAATACATCACTCAACGTCATCTCTCTGCCTGTGACAAATATGAGACTGACCTTGAACATAATTTAATTTCTTAAATTACCATGCTTGACACGTTCATCCCAGCATGTATTAACGACAACCATGAACGAGTTCAAACGATAAATATGATGACAGACACATTGTTTCCTTTTTTGCAACGTAGAATGTACACATTTTAAGTAAACAATGTGCGTACCTTATCTTCAGCGGCACGCTTACGAAGTGCCATAATCCCAGGCATTTCCTGTTCCGCAATTTCAATCTCTCTTCTGCCGAACGCGTGTTGATTAATATTGCGCACGCAGAAGTCGGTGAAGCCACTCTCCGTTTTCTGAATTTTTTCGCGCGGCGAAACATCGTCCTCGTCCGATGAGCTTCCTGTATAAGATGCTAAAACGTGCAGAGACATCATGACGAATCGAGAGAGTTACATACAATGAATAAAATAAATGTACATGTACACGTACCTGAGCTATAACTATCTGTGCTGCTGGCTGAGAGTGAGCGGCTACGATAGCGACTGGATTTTTTCAAGGCTCCAGATTTTGGATCCTAAACATTGAAATGATTCATTGAATTTGTGGACAGTGAATGCGATTCATGTTGAAAGGGGCTGCAATGAATTGAAATGGACTACAAACAGAAGAGTGCGAATGAAGCTACTTTATTTGGCTGAATGCACACAGATTAATATAGACGATAGCAATGTCCCTGCTCCATGTTATGTATCGCATAATTTGGGTTCAATATTATTTCAAGAATAATAAAGCAAAACGAATTATTCTTGCTGATGCCAATAAGCGACAGTCGCTTGTAATTTTGATTGTATTTAGGGATAGAAGATCGTCTCATTATTACCCTGTGTTATTTGATGGGGGGAGGCAAGAACAATAAACCCACGGGCACATACCACACTTATGTAGTCATTGGGGATAAAGCAGCCCTGAGGAAATTGCAAGGATCGCTCTATGGAAAGGAGTGCAAGTTTACTTTGTGTTTTGTACACATATATTCTTACTTACTAATTTTGTTCTCGCGCCGTGAAAGGCATTATTTGATGCCTCTAGGCTCTGAAATCACAACAACCACCATTTCATGATTCAAATTGCATTGAAGTTACTATAGTACAGTCCGTAGTTTGGTACAAAACTCCCAAAAAGGCAGTTACTTATATGTAAAATGTATATTATTTAGAATATACGTTTTACGTATACAAAACTGCCTTCTTTTTTTTCTTTTGTTTTTGGCAATTAATCCTCGGATACTATATTTTTTTATCACGCTCAAGACAATTGGTGCTAATTGTGCCACACCTATACAATGTATTTAGGCTTGTAATGAGCGATGCATGAGTGATTGGTACCGAACCTACGGACTACCATGAGAATAATGCTCTATATGTAAAATAATATAAGCGCCTTGATAGCAGGCAATATATGTGTAACAGCATGCAAATCACCTTTCATAATTTTTGCTTTATTGGATTTGAAAGCAATGTACAATATGTATATGTATGTATTAAAATTGTTTGATGTTTTATTATCATGATATAGTTGGTGTGCTAGATAAAAACATGTTAAGAAATTAATACGATATCATTGTGCAAGGAGATGTGGGGAAAATTATAAAGTAATGAAAAAAGTTATAGTGTGAAACTTAAAATATTACTTTGGGTTGATTTTGGATTTTTGTTTAGAAAAAAACAAACTTGAATTTTGTAAAACAGTTTTACACTTAATTTTAACTGTGAGAAGCATCTCTAAATATCTAGGACAAGGTACTTCAAACGCAGATAGCTTGGAAAGACGCATTGTCTTCAACAGCTTTCATGCCAATTACCATAACATTACTTCCAAGTTGTGTAACTTTGAAACATTGCTAACTGCAATTGCTTTAACAGATGAATGTCCAGTTTCCACAGACATGTTTATAGTAATACATATTCATACTGTTCTCCTGAATCTTGCAGAGTACCCTTGAAAGATGATTTTCAACATTTAGTTCATGAACAGTCACAAAATTTCATAACCACAAGTACAGTGATATAAAAAGTAAAAACTGTTTATGTAAAAATTGTTTATATACAAACATAAGACAACCTTTTAGCTCTCAAGGACCATACATTTTATTCAAAATTAATTATTGCAAAATGCAAAATTAATATTGAATAAAATATACATTTTCCATGCATCAGTATAACTGATGTGGCACATATTTGTGATACAAAGAATGTCGTATTTAAAAAGTCATTGGTCAGCAGAAATCAGAAAGTCTGGAATGCATATTCTGTTTCAGTGGATGGATTCAGCAGTTAGAGGCCCAAGGCTCAACTGAAATCAATTCATTATGAAGATAAATAAAGAGATACATCAAAATTTGCACACATCATAATTTCCACTTTAACATGTAGAACATCACAATTGTAAGCTTCCAATTTTGGTTCCCCGGCTCTCATGAAAATCCACCAAATTACTTTTCCATTTTTATCATACTGTTCAATTCCTCCAGCATGCTCAGCTCATAGACTCCATTCATAAGAGGCCTCTAATTCACAACGCGACAGGGGAGGTCTGTTTGTTTGGCAATAAACAGAAACCGTGTACACAAACGGTGCGGAGAGAGCGTTCATCAATTATCGTACCATGTGTCGGGGTTACGTAACGGCAACATGTGGTCACAAGATCCGAAAAGGGTTGGGCCGTAAAAGAGAATGAAACGAAAACAAAAAGAGACGCAGGTACAAAAAAAAAGAAAAACAGGACGGACGTAAAGGTAAACGTAAAAGATGGTGGCGATTCGAAAAACACGCGAAAGATAGGGACGCTCGACAAGTGTCTTCGTCGAAGAATTTTTCAGTGACTCATCGAGAGATGTTAACATTAATTTGGAGGATTCTGTTGAGTTTACGTGTGAAGTTAATTAGACAGTGATCGTCACGGCGGTAAATACAATACTCGTGGCGGTACGCTGTCAACGTGACATGACAGTCTGTCGTGAAAGAAATCGATTCAAGTCGATCGAGGATGTCAGCGTTCAATGATTTACCTTGGTGTTGGAAGCCGGATCGGTGACAGGTCCATCGATCACGGTATTTCTAGCCTCTTTCCCCGACGACGAACTATTCACAGCATCCCCGCTGTCAGCCATTTTCGATACCACGTCGGGATAGTTCGCGCACGCGATGACAGGTGGTGCTTTTATGCATTCTCAGTAGCGTAACATGCAGGCACCTAACATCTGGCGCCCTCTCGTCGATACCGTTCATAAATAATCGATTAATTTTAACAAATACAGCGAGCAATTTTTAAATAATACAAGGCGATTTTTATATGTGGAGAATATATGAGAAATATGCTTTGACGAACCCCGAGTGGGAAGTAGTGGATGGAGATTGTAAAATTGTAAAATTTCTGTTCGTCGGTGTTGTTCATTAATAATTGATTGACTTTAATAAATGATACTGACGCCTGTACGAAACAGTTTTTAGAATTTGAAAAATATAAATAATATTTTTCGGATAAGATTACGTTAGAAGTGGAGGGTGTAGTTTGTTGATACTGTTCGTAAATAATCGATTGATTTTAACAAATAATATGAGCCACCGTTCGAGACAATTTTTGAAATTGCGTGATGATTTTTAAATTTGAGAAAATGTCATAAATGTGCTTCGATGAAAATCGATTTGAAAATAACGGATGAAGATTGTAAAATTGTAAAATTTCTGTTCGTCGATACTGTTCATTAATAATTGATTGATTTTAATAAATAATACTGACGCCTGTGAGGGACAATTTATCAGAATTTGGAATGTTTGAAAAATGTTTTTCAATTGAAATCACATTTGTCGTAGTTGAAAGATCGCAGTTCGTTGATACTGTTCATAAATAATCGATTAATTTTAATAAATGACGCTCGTTCGAAATGATATTCGCGATTTTGAAAACACGAGAAATAATTTTCGATTAAAATTCCTCCGCCAAATACGTAAAAAGTTTGTCAAATTCAATATTTTTATTTCCTCAAAAGTATGCAGTTGCTGCTCATTAGTTCTCGCCATACACTTTTCATGGGCACCCAGTATATGAAAACGCAGCGATAGTTTTTGATAGCATCAACGCTTATTATAATACATAGTAGAATGGAAGAGAGGAGTTAATGGTTCAATAAAGAAAGAATAAGAAGCTCTTTTGTAACACAAATGATCAGGCTGAACTGAATTGAAATTGAAGAAGAGTTTTTAAAGAGTTTCAAACTTTTCAGAACGTGTCTACAGTTACACATGCAGCTTCTGATCCTGCAACAATAGTAATAAACAGACTATGTGATTACAGTTATACTGATTCTATACACAGGATCGTTGCTTAGCACGAATCGTACGATTTTAAAAAAAATTGAATTTTTTTATAAGGTTTTTAAAGAATTGAGAACGGTCTTCGATAATATTTGAACAGATAGTAAATTGAAATGAACAGTACGATTAGTAGAAGCCAATGTTCTTTTCGGTTTCATTCTTTCGATTCGATGTTTCAGACCCACCGCGTATAATCCAAACGTTCGTACATTATTGCTACAATAAAAGCATAACGGAACATCGATTCTGTACAAATATTCGTACTACAAAGATTGAATTGTACTCAAGAATTGTTTAAATGGATGTATATATTTTTCGTATAATAAATTGCCATTTATTTCGAACCAATTGCCTTCTTAAATTCCATTCCAACGGATTTCTCGTTTCATGTCCACAGGATCGATTATCCGGAAGTTCGTTTCTTCGAAATGTTATGCCTCCCTGTTATTTCGAACAGTCTACGTTCTACTGTATTTCGAAAATTATATTATGTATAATTTCAGATCTTTCTTTCTCGATTATTTGATGGGTTTAAAATGTATAAAAATGATTGAATCTAACAACGTATGATAACCATCTGACGCTCATCTATGATACCTGTTTTTTCTTTAGGTTTATTATCTTCCTTTGGAGTCTTACTCAAAATGGCGTTTCAAAAAGTATTTTTCTTATATTGCCCAATTAACTACAGTAGAAGCTCGATTATCGAAACTGTAATTAGTAACAGTACAACCCACATTATAAATGTATTTCATATAAAAATGATAATTTTATTTTAGAATGTAATAACAATTTTAACTTGCAACAGACATATAATGCTATAGACAGTGAATATGTGAAATACAATATCTCTTTCATTAAAAAGTCATTAACGTTCCTGAAACCTTTACTATTTTTAGCTGTATATTACTCCTTATTACTCGTGAATATTCAATATAATACTCGGTATTATATAAACTAAAAGCACTGTACAAAACCATATTTATTATCACAACGATTTTTCACACCGAATTCTTCAGTTTACATGATCCCATTCCAAACGATCACCCGGTATAAAGGAACCCTCCAGGGGTCCCGTTAGCTACGCCCTTGTTCTTGTCGCTGGCGTACTATCCGTGTCGAAAACATTAATCGCCTAGTGCCCACCCACCAAGATGGCTCCTTTATGGGGCAATACTGGATGTTTGACGTGAAGTTATTTACACACCTGGAATTAAAGGTTCGTCAGAGCGAAGTCCTGGAGGTGTTTCGTCGTCCCGTGCTCGAGGAAACAATAACCGAGAAGGAGACGGTGCACGGACATATCGATCGTGTTCTTGAGGGAAAAATCGCATCAACGACCGGTCGGTGTGCGCTATAGTTCGTCTCGTCAAGCGAAAATCTTGTACAGGTAGCGTAGCCTCGCATCGAGCTACGAATTCGATCGTTTTTTTCGAAAAGAAGCCCGTGCGAGCGTGTTCGAACGATTTTTCGATTTTCAGCTCGGCGAAATTTCTGGTCGGCCGGGTCTCGGCACCGTCGGTGTCAAAATTCACCGCGGTTGTGTACAATGCATATTGATCTATTCGTAGCTGTCATTCGTATGTCGAACAATTTGTTTCTGCCGCATGAATCACACGTCCCGGAAATTTCTTCTCTGTTTCGGAATTCGTTCAACAATCGAACTCGTCGGAATTCCACGGGTATTTGTTGCTCGAGCACGGAAATACCTTGTCGTCCCTATAAAATAGATTTTTTTTTCGTCGTTTTGACGACAAACCGACGATCTTCGAAATTTTTTCGCGAGTAACGAAAGATCGTTACGTCGATATTACATTCACCGCGAAACGTGGAAAAATGTTGCTGTTTATCGTATAACGTGCCTTTTTTGGTGTTTTATCCTGTTGAATCCATAACCTGTGAAACGTACGATCGTCTTACTCGTGTTTCTGATGAAATCCCGTTGAATCCATGTGTTTTTCGTTTTTTCAGATAGACAGTGCCATTCCAAAGAACCGTTGCTCACAGCTGTGCTAAATTGTAAATGCTTATTAGGACGTACGAAAGCTAAAGATTCCCCCGAGATCTGTGTTATTAAGTTCTAATGGTGTAACGTTGTCGGTCAAGACGCTATGATAATAAATCTAGATTAAGAAAGTTTAAATGGGACTTCGGCAGATGTTCGCCCATACGTATGTACACATGAATTCACGAACCTTGATTGTATTAGAAGCACGATATTCGAATGCTCCGAGACAAGAAGAAAGCTAGAGTCACAGGGCTTGTTAAAAATGTTACCAAAGGGAGACAATTCTGAATTTCGTATAAATTTCTAGATTCGACATAATGACCAAAGGAACAAAGAGAAATTTTTAATAGTAACAAAGATATTAACAAATGAGGGAAACTATTAATTAGAGGTACTTAAAGATGTCTTAAGTAAAGCTTGGAGAAGAACAGATTTTTATTTTCGCACTTATTAATCGTATAAGTGACCTAATCGTGTTAAGCTTTAAAAATGGCGAGGAAGAGCGATAACACAAAGGCCATCAATGTCGCTGTTGTCGGCCTCTCCGGCACAGAGAAGGATAAAGGACAGGTCGGAGTGGGCAAGTCTTGTCTGTGTAATCGTTTCATGCGTTCCTTGAACGACGATTATAATGTGGACCATATATCAGTGTTATCACAGGTAATAGTTAATGATATCACTTAAATATCCAAATTTATACTTATCATTCTAATTAATATTTATTATTTTGGTACAGTCGGATTTTAGCGGTCGAGTGGTTAATAATGATCATTTTCTGTATTGGGGCGAAGTGATGAAAATGGCAGAGGATGGAACAGAATATCAGTTCCAAGTGATAGAACATACTGAATTTATAGACGACGCATCCTTCCAGCCCTTCAAAGGCGGCAAAATGGAGCCGTACGCAAAGAGATGCGCGTCGACTAAAATCACCAGCGCGGAGAAGCTTATGTACATTTGCAAGAATCAATTAGGCATAGAGAAAGAATACGAGCAGAAAGTATTGCCCGATGGTAAATTGAATATCGATGGATTTTTGTGTGTATTCGATGTAAGCGTTGTGCCGAACAGGTCTATAGAAAAGCAAGTGGATATAGTAGCGAACATACTGAATAATCTGATGAAGGCCAAGAAGCCAATAGTCTTGGTTACCACGAAAAACGACGATGCGAACGAACAGTATGTGAAGGAGGCCGAAAAACTGGTGATGCGCAAGGAATACAAGAGTTGCATTTTGATAGTTGAAACGTCGGCTCACGAAAATATTAATATTGATCTGGCCTTTATGATCTTGGCTCAATTGATCGACAAAACGAAGATGCGTAGCAAAGTTACACCGTTTTCTGAAGCGGCCAGAGCCAGAAAGGAACTTCTGGACGCGTCCACGGAGTCTCTCCAGAGATTGATCAGAATACACGTGACCGATTATCGGGCTCTATGGTCTCAAGCGTCCAAAAAACTAGCCCAGCACAAAGAATTCTCTACGTTTGTGGAACTATTCGGTATCGATGCGACCCAAAGATTGTTCAGGAGACAGATTAAAAAATTGAAGGACGAACAAGTGGCCAAGAAGATTCAAGGATACTTAGATATGCTACCGGATATCCTTCACGAGATATGTCCTGATGTAACGAACTTAATCAACGAGTATGTTTGCAAAATGATTAATTATACAAATTTCAATCTGAACTTCTGCAAGATTGTAATTTTAATTATTCGATATATCTTGCTTTCTACAGAGAATGGTCTGCAGTACAGCATTACATAAAAGAACATCCCGATTTCCATCAGTATTTCTACGAATGCCCCGAAGATATTCCGTGGTTCGATTGCGATTTTGGCGAAAATAATGGAACAAAGATTCCTTACGACGTATTAGAAACCCCAGAAGCCGAAACTGTGTTTAAAAACCACATAAACGTGTTGCAGCAGGAACAACGACGATTAGAGTGAGTATTACGTTTTTTAGCATCAATCATAGATAGTTCTCTATATGCTGAATTTTTGCTGTCGTAAATATAGCAAATTAGTCGTTGGTTCATTGCTGCATACGCTTCAATGTAATCATTCAAGTCACACGATCATTCAGCATTCTAGAAAATAATACCCATGTTTAATACACTAATGCTTTGCTTTATTCTGGGTGGCGTTTCTTTGTGCAGACTTCCGAAAAGGTAAATTCTGCTTTTTATTGCTTCATAATGTACCATACAATATCCTTATTTTTACTTAGAATAATTCATCAGTAGCTGAACTAACAATTCCATAGTATTTCATGTCTTTTGGCATACTCATTCAGTCATTCATTCCTTGAACAACACTGGGAAATCTAAAAGCATATCATAATGCATCATAATAAACATCTAACAACCACGTAACAAAGATTGAATTTCAATAAAAGTTATGTGGTGAAGGATATTTATATAAAATTAATATACATTCTTCAATAGATGGAAAAAGCAGTTTAAGCAACTGTTGGAAGAAACTGGCTATGTTACACCAGGAAAACATTTGTCTGAAGTTAGAGTGCTTTTCATGGGTAGGGAATGCTTTGAAGCTCTTTCTCACCATGATTGTCAAGAAATATATGATCAACATCAAAAAGAAATTATTGAAAAAGCAAAACATAATTTTCAAGTAAGATAAAACTTTGTACACTGAAGGATATAGAAACAGTATTTTTCATTTTACCACATTCAATATCATTCATTGCTTCAGGAACTATTATTGGAGCATGCCGATTTATTCTACCACTTCAAGAGTATAGCCCCTTCGGGAACCATAACACAAGACGATGTTAAAGAAATAACGGACGCGTTAGTGGACGATTTTAGGTACTTCTTTGACTACTATTTTTTAGTTGGAAAGGCGTCCAGAATTTTGCATTAATAATCCATGTTGTTACATAGGTATAAGGCTTTAGATAGACTGGATCAGGATAGAAAATTAATGCTTTTCCAACACCTGGGTTTTGTACATTGTCCCATAAGAGAACATTGTCCAGCTTATCCAAACTGCATGGACGCGTTGATAGAACGTATACTTGGAACAAAAGCCCACAGGTGAGATTTCAAACATTTCAAGCTTTTGAATGAAAATTTTAATTCATCTACTTCGATGTTACTAAATATTTTCATTTGTAGGCCTTCATCTTGGAATCACAGTAGTCAGTGGCAGTTAACGTCCGATAACAATCAATTAAATTTGGTTATACTTGGAAGTAACGGGCTCGGCGAGGAGTTTGCTCGTGAAATAAGAGCTCAGACAGAGGATGACGAAGTGGAAATTGACTGTCAACTATACACGCTGGGATATCGAATTATCGACGGTGACGTTGGACTACCGCACAATTCGTTTACTACTTCCGATTTTATGCCTCATGGTACGTAGTTGTTCCATAGGGTGTCTTCAGTATAATTCTTATATTTTTAAATAATTTTGGAAAAAAATGTTCTGTTCTTCCAGGTTCATTTTGCATTTATTCGAACGAGGATTCGTTCGAGTACATTCGTTCCTCTCTGGAGAAAACACTGTTGTCCAATCTGGAGCAAGAGGATAGATTACCGTTCCAAGGATTACCTATTGTGATTATGTTTGTGCCAGAATCCACTATAGACGAGATGGAAGCAATTAGACTTAGGGAAGAAGGCCAGAATCTCGCCGACAGGTACTATTCGTCGCTTCATACTGTCTGCATAAGCCAGAGAAGATGCAAAGCTGATAATTCCGTTTATTTGCAACAGCTTGCAGTGTCCATTTATTGATGTCTGTATAGAGGACTTGGAGCAAGACAAAAGGTTTCCTACTGCTCTCGTGAAGGACGCGTTACAGCAACTGATACAATCGATAAATCACAGAGCTGGTTTTCTAAATATTTACCAAAGCGTCATCGAGTGTTTAGAACCCGATATTAGGTAGAATAGCTTACAAACATTCTGCACGATGTGTTCTGGGAAAAGGAAAGACATTAATCGGATTGTTTGTTTTAGAATAATAATGTGTATGTTTTGCGGGGATCCCTACTCCGTGGAGAATGTCCTTGGTCCCTTACTCAATCATCAATGTTGTTTTCTCAGCGGCGATCGATCGATCGTTTTGGAGACGTTTTTAGGCGAATCGAAGCGTAGGGTTGAAGTTATCATTTCCAGTTTCCATGGAGCGAACGCGTTCAGGGAAGAGCTGGTGCACGGTTTCATATTGGTTTACTCGACAAAGCGGAAAGCATCGCTCGCGACACTCAAGTTCGTATGAAATTATTGTTAAAATATATTTTCTTTCAGATTCCGGTTTAAAGAATTTTTCATTCATACTGTATTTTATTTTTTAGCGCTTTCTCCATGAATATACCAAACTTACCAATACAAATAATGGCTGTGACCGATACTGGAGGTGCTAACGCATTCTTCAGTAGTGACTTAAGTCATTTACTTATTACGGAGGGAAACGCAACTGCTGATAGACTGCAAGCGCATTTCATGACTTCTGCATCCAGTTGCCAACAGAAAAGTATGTCATTTGCATGGGTTGTTAAACACGTTAATTTCGTGTTTCCAGACTTCTTACATTGTTTCTTTTTCCTCTGTTTACAGCTGCATTTTATACACCGTTCTTCAAGGAAGTGTGGGAGAAGAAACCAGAAATTGAACAAGCGTTCAATATGGAAGAACCGGGCAATCTGAATGACAGTGGCGAAGGAACGTTGGAGTATTCTGCACTGCATCCTATGCCGCCGCCACGACATGAAAGTTATCATCTTCAGACGCCAGATGACGGGTAAGTAATCTGAAAACAATATTTCCAGTGATACGTGCCCCGTATTAGTTACAAGCATGCGGGTTTCTTTGTGATTCAAAAGTCTAACGTGAAGCAGTATGTCTGTAACTTTTAGGAGCGGCTCTGAGTCGTACGAGCAGTTGACTCCGGACGGTGATCTTGGAGACACGGGCCTGAACGAACAGTTCGCGGACAATAGAGCGACACCCAGCGACGACAGTGATATTTATAGTCAAGTAGATTTTTATAGAGAAGAAAGGGAGAGGGAATTGTTCAAACCGGGTGACATTACAAATAAATTATCCGGTTAGTTTTAAATCAAACTAATAAATCACAAATTGTTATACTTTTGGTATAATCTTATCTTCTTACACAATATTGCTTCGACAGGTTGGGTGAAAGATACGTTTATGCACCAAGATGGAGTAACAAACAGTTATCCACATAGAGCTTTCACTACTGGCAGACGACACATTTCTCAACCGAAGCCTCGACCGAAAGGAAACAGTCAAACGTTGAAGCAACCGGGAAAAATCAATTTGAAGGACTTTTCGAACGTCACGGAGGCCATAGCTAGAATGACGATAGGCGAGAAAGACGAGCACGGACCCAAAATGACCATGGGTCATGCTCCTCTCGCGACGCCTGAGTTAGTGGATCTGGGCTCTGAATATGCTCAGGTTAAGGATGTAGTACCAAGTTTGTATCACGATGACTATATGTACGCCTTGGTACAAGACTCTATTGGAAATAATAAGCCGAAGCTGCGCCACAGACGTGAGAAAGGACACCCCTGTAAGAAAAATTCGACTGAATTGATTGAAATGAGACCAGTAAAGGTACATACTAATTATACCTTACGTTTTGTAGCATGTAGTGATTCCGACTCGGAGAGGAGTTCTTTGGAACAGCAGCGGGTAGCTGACGTTTTATGTAAAGTGAACAAGAAGCCAGTAGCGCACAAAAGAATACGCAAGAAACGCACTCTCGTACCGGTGCCTCTGCCCAGAGTTCCAACTTCAATTGGTAGGGGAAGCGGAGATGGTATAATCGGTCTAAACTATAACGTTAAAGAAGAGAAAAATTGGCGAGTAGATCCGGTGGAAAGAGGTACACGCTTGCAATAATATCTTTAGTTCGTATAGTAATTGTGAGAAGATATTTCATGTTCTATTATTTATTTAGTATCCAGCGAAACGCCAGATTCTTCAGAGTCCAGTGACCCAGAACACAATTCGAGATCAAGGACGAAACAATACAAACACGCGGCCGCGAGTCTGCGAAAACGATTCGGGAATTCGTTGCCACAGCAACATTTGGCGGCAACGTTACAACATGCTTACAATGTGAAACACATGACTCAAGAGATGTTCAGTGCTTCTTGTAAGTGAAACCGTTGACAGCACAGAAAAGACTTTGGGTATCTGTCATGAATGGAGTTGATGATACTGAAGTATTTGCAGTAACTCTATTATTAAAGTTTTTGCATGCCAAGAAGATATTATAATAACATGCATTACATTTGGTAGTATTAGAGTGCATGTTTTATATTTTCTAAACAAAACAGAAATTTCTTAGATTAAATTGCATTCAGTGTATTGTATCCTATGTGACGAGTGTAGGATTTTTATTAATCATCTTTTGAAAAGGATCAGGCAGGGTACGAGAGGTTTGCACAGATCTGTATCTTCTTACGTATTCGGTATTGCATGAGATTTTTGTTATTTTAGCTAAACACAGGAGTGACAATACGTTTGGCAACATTCCAGATGATGAATCCAGCCTGGACGTTTCGTCACCTCGAGAGATCAATTCTCCCAGCGTAAGTAAAAAAAACAATCAAGAATAGTTCATGAACTTCATGGAAATTTCTTCAAGACATTCTGTTTTAGTTTGGTATTCTGAACAAGATGAAGGATGGCGATAAGTTGAACAGGAAGAAAGACAAGCAGAAGGCGAAGGAGGATGAAAAGCTGGAGAAACGTCGACAGAAAGAAGAAAAATTGAAGAAGCACGCGGAGAAGGAGAAGGAGAGGGAGAAGAAGAAGCAGGAGAAGATAAAGCAAACTAAAGGAGCAGGTGGAACTTTGAGCTCGAGTCAAGTGCAACAACAGCCGTTGATCGAAGATTTTGCACAGAGCGAAACGAATCGAATACCGCTGTTCCTTGAAAAATGCGTGCAATTTATTGAAGATGAGGGATTGGATTCTGAAGGTATATATAGGGTTCCTGGAAACCGAGCGCATGTTGAACTTCTCTTTCAAAAGTTTGAAGAAGGTAATTTCATTTGGGACATTATATTTAAATAATGATCCTTCCATGCAGGGTGTGTCACCTAACTTTCTCGTTTAATTATAATAGATGAAAACGTTGACATACACTCGTTGGATATACCCGTGAACGCAGTTGCAACAGCTTTGAAGGATTTCTTCTCGAAGAGGCTACCACCATTAATCGACAAGGAACGCATGAGCGAATTAGAGAATATATCGGGTACGTGTATTAGAACTTATCTGATTCGTTTATAAAATGGTTCGTTATTTTGTGTTTATTCTTCCAATTAGGTGCTCGAGGAATCACCAAACCGATGTCCGCGATATGTATGAACATGGACGGTACGCACTAGCTTATAAATTTGGAAAAAAGATTAAATTGAAACTTGAGAGAAACTTTTCTCTTCTGCAGATCCAAGCTGCAGACTACTGGCCCTACGTTCAATGCTCAACAGACTGAACCCGGTGAATTTCGATGTACTCAAATTTGTCTTTCATCATTTTGTAAAGTGAGTACAGAACTTTTCTGTAAGCTTTTTTACGACTGCAACGCCGATCGATACAAATGAATTTTCACATTGCTTGCAGAGTGGCTGAAAACTGTAAACTGAACAGTATGGACAGTAAAAACTTGGCAATCTGCTGGTGGCCTACATTATTACCTATAGAGTTTAACGATCTCGGCAGATTCGAAGCGATGAGGCCATACTTGGAGGACGTGGTTCAGACGATGATCGATCAATATCCTTTCCTGTTTTGTGGCGAAGAAGCTATCGTAATGGTGTAGTGAAAGACTGTATAACCAGATCGTACGGCTTAAGACCTTCGTACGAGGGAACCGGAGACTCTCGCGATTCCGACCGGGCGCCTGTCGCCTCCGTGAATTCGTCTCGATAAACACCGTTCAACAATCCTTAACGATCACGAATTAAACGATTGGTCTCGCTATAGTTTAATATTATGTTTTCGTCGTAGCGCGTTCGAACTACGATCATTAGGATAATTCACGTGACGCAGAACAAGAAAGAACAGAAAGAAAAAAACAAGACCGAACAAATTAATTATTTAAGTTTACGTAACTCACGTTTCATCGCGATAGTGTGACTGGCTGGAATGATAGATTCGATGGTCCTAAAATCATGGCCGCTCGCAGGCCCGATAATAATTAAACGGAACAAAAAAAAAAGTCAATCCATGTGTCATAACAGTATGCATGTATCATGTTGGATGTATTCAGAGCGATGTATTTATTACCATGTATTTAGACTTAAGGGTTTATGTACTAAGACTCGGTATTTGATAATAGCGAATAATCGTAGCAAGCTCGATGTGGCTTTTCTTATCTGACAATTTTCTCTCTTTCTTTCGGAATTCTTTTGTTCTCATCCGTTCTATTTTTCTTTATTCTAGAGTTAAGGGAAAGTGTTTGTCGTATGCGCGTGTGTTCTGTGTGCAAGAGGAGAGAGAGAGGGAGAGAAAGGAAAAGAGAAAGAGAGTGTTGGCGGAAATCTTGTGAAAGAATATTCGTAACGCGTTCGATAGAGGAGAGACGATATCACGAAACAGAAAAAAAAGAAACATAAGGTACGAACTATTTGCATACGAATTTTCTCGAATTTTCTATGATAGCAACGATATCAAAAGAAGTAACCGTTTCGAAAGTATTTCAATTCGTTTTGTCGAATCTCATTTCCGATTCAGTATTCCGAAAATACTCAATTATGATTTTCGATCGAGCCGCCGAAGCTCGTCCGTGATACAATCCACGATAACATATAATCATTCCGTCTGAACGAAAAAAAAAGAAAGGAAAAACGAAAAAAAAAAGATGGAGAAGAGGAGCGTTTACTTGCACTCGAAAAATTCTTTTAGGACTGCGCAGCGTTCGCGTTGAGGGGAGATTATGTAAGGATAATTATACGATTCTAATTGTTAAGACGAACCTTGAGGGCTCCCAGATCCCATGGGATGCGCTGAAATGAAAAGGAAAAACAGAAGAAGAAAACGCTAAGAACAATACTTAGAATCTGACAAACATTTTTTCAGGTTTCATAATTGCGAGCGTGTACATAAGACGATAAGATTCTAAGGTACGAGAAGTTTATCAAAGGAGAGGATCGCAAGGATCGACTCTATTCGGTACTTTCGAGATTATTACTCAATGGTCGTCGTGGCGTTTAAAACGAGAAACCGCTTTCCTCTTTTCTTTTTTTTTCTTTGTTAAGCGAATGCATGGCTGAGAAACGATTCAATGACTGACTAATAGACGAGGGTCCGTGTTTATGCGATTCTATACATTTCGTGTACCATGTTTCGTCCGTATTTATAAAGCAGAAAAGCATATTTATGTATGAAACGCTTCGTTTTACTTGTCGATCGACTTTAGAACGCTGTGGACGCAGGATGTTCGACCGATTGTCCAATTTCCGTCACTTGATCATCACTTCATTTCTGTGAACATAATTATCTTTTATTCTTACACGTATTTCGTTTATTCAAGAATTTATATTTCTTTGCGTTGCGAGATAGAATGTTCCTGATGGTGATTGCTATAGCCGAGGGAGGAGAGATTGGTCCGTCGAGGTCACCGAGTCCTCAGAAAAGAGTCCAACAAATTTTGGAGCGGGGAGGAGTGGCCTTGACCGATCAATGTCCCTCACCTTCGATATACTGTACCATAATTCGCGGGTAAATTTGCTAGATCGATCGAACGCCTGAGCCATCGAAACTGTGATGTAGTTGTTCGTTTCAATAGCCGTACAATAGTGACACCAATCTTCATTGAAACGATACTTTAAGCCGTATTCTTTATCCACTGGATCAGCGTGTGCGTTATTATGGTTGTTTCGTTTCAAACATCGTGAGACCTGTTCGTCTATTAATGCGGAATGCGGTCCGATTGAAAGTTCGAACGGCGACAGATTCGTGCAGGTGTGCCGTGAAATGCGTCAATCGGTGTCAAAAAAAAACGAGAAAGAAAAAAAAGACAACAAAACGAAACATCTTCGGAACGATTAAAAGACATACGATGTACGTTTGAGCCACCGTGAGCAAGTTTGTCCGTTCGTTCGTCTACGGTTTTTCTTGATTCGTTCGAAATGTAACGAGAAACATTCCCGAGGGTGACGTCGACGTTGCTCGTCGGTCCCTCGAGGACGAACTCGACGATCGTGGCTTTTCGATCGTCGAAAGGTCAGAAGAAATGTCCTGGACTATAGCCTAATCGCGAAATGTCTGCCAGACCGATTACTCCCACTCCAACGTTCGACCGTTTCACAGGATTGAAGCTATTATGACAGTGGTTCGAGAGCTACTCATTTCTGCCTCCGTTACTATGACGTAGAAGTTCTAGATGACTATGAGAATCTACAGAAAAGGATCTAGAGTCCCCCTTGTGGACGGTGTCGAAGCATATAAGCGAACGATTAGGCTTTGGAACGGTAGAAAGCGAAGCGATGATCGCCTGCGACACGTACGCGCTGGAGAACGTTGCGGTGGGGCAACGACCTTGAAACCGCCGAGATTTCCCGCCTCGGCTATAGTCAGCGTCGACGAGTTCGTTCTCGATGAATTTTGCACCGTCGTATTTATAAGGAAACGTTGTAACGACACTTCGATGATCTAAAAAAAAAAAACGGATCGTACATTCCCGTATTAGTCGTAAAGAAGAAAAGCGAAAAACTAAAAAAAAAAAGAATTCAAACACGATTCACACACACACAGAATTTTATACATTCGTACGTACATAATTGTATAATGTTATATATAATAGGAACAGAGAGGTCGATGTTACGTGTGAGATCTGGGATACGGATCACAAAATGCTGTCTGAATAATATAATGACATTGATATTCTGTCATTGTCGCTGAATTGAAGTTGCTAAGTTTCTCGTACATACACCTTCACGATTCTCTCTCCTTCTCACTCGTGTGCGTTGTTCAGTGTTATCGTTATTATTATTTTCTTCCATTTTCTCCCAAATTTCTGTTCTCCGCCGATCGTCGCAGGTTCTGACAGGCATTTTTATTTCTGTTCGATGTGCTTTTTTTTTATTGAAATATTTTCATGAACAAGTGTTGTGAAAACTTGCCTAAGGGATTTTTTGAGAATTTTTTAAAATACAAGAACCAGTTTGAGGAATTTCTTTTGTGATCCTTCGACACGTGGTCATCGATCGTCTTGTCTCGTGAAGCCTAAAATAATGAATTTTATACGATAGTTTTGCTGTGGGCCTATTTCTTCTTCTAATTAGATATCAATTTAATTGTTTTAACAAGGTTTATTTTGCAACCAAGTAGTGACAGTCTTCAGTATCATTTTTTAATCTCCGATTCGTTCTGCCAGCATGGCAATAATTTTTTTTCCTGGAAGTTAAATTCTAATTTTCAATTTAGAGCTGTTGGATCATTTATCAATTACTCTCTAGCATGGACTATTAATTTACATTATGAATTCAGAGGCGATTTAAACTTTTTCTTGTGAATCACTTCGACACGGAGGCATCGATCGTCTTTGCCTTGCCTTTTCAAGCCTAAAGCAATGAACTTTGTATCATACTTTTGTTGTGGGTCTATTTCTTCTAATTAGATATAAATTAAATTGTTTTAACAAGGTTTATTTTGCAACCAAGTAGTGACAGTCTTCAGTATCATTTTTTATTCTCCGATTCGTCCTCCCAGCATGGCAATAATTTTTTTTCCTTGAAGTTAAATTGTAATTTTCAATTTAGAGCTGTTGGATCATTTGTCGATTATTCTCTAGCTTCGACTATTAATTTACATTATGAATTCATAGGCGATTTAAACATTTTCTTGTGAATCACTGTTTGACATGTAGGCATCGATCGTCTTGCCTTTTGAAGCCTAAAGCAAGGAACTTTGTACGATACTTTTGTTGTGGGTCTATTTCTTCTTCTAATTAGATATAGATTTAATTGTTCTAACAGGGTGTATATTGCAACCACGTAGTGACGATTTCAGTTTTTATTCGTCTTCCCAGCATGACATAATATTTGTCTCAACTAGTTCAATTCTGATTTTAATGTAGACGTGTCGGATCCTTAATCGATTATACTCTAGCTTGGAACGCCCATAAATTCAGGAATATTAAATTTAAATTCGGAATGCAGAATTTACTTAAGCCTTTTATTTGTAATTCATTCTTCGACGCTTTGTTATTAGTTGTCTCGTGAAGCCTAAAGCAATTTTCTACGATACCTTCGCCATAGAACTAATTCTTCATCGAATTATAGCACGATATAAATCTAATTGTCCTAAACAAATTAATTTCGCAAATATATGGTGACAGCTTTCGATTTTCTGTTCCTTCCCTTTGAAGTTCAATTATAATTTTTAATTCAGAGTTATAGAATCATTTTTCGATTAATCTTTAGCTTGGAACATTATATTTGCAATAAAAATCCAGTAGTTATTTAAAACTTTTATTTGTGATTCATTCTTCAACACTCTGTCATCGGTCGTCTTGTCTCGTCAAGCCTAAAACAATTATTTTCCTACGATACTAATTCTTCTTATAATTATACAGCGTTTTGCACGTTACAAATCCAACTGTCCCAGTCAAAATTTATTTAGGAAATACGCGGCGACAGCTTTCGGTTTCCTGTTTTCCCCCTTTCAAGTTTACCTACGCCGCGCGATTTAGAGGCGTCGGATCCCTCGTGGATTATTCTCTAGCTTGGTCAACGCTCTAAATGACATCCCCCGTGAATTCTGCGTATTTCAAGAGCATCAAGGTTTCATAAATTTAGGAAGACTAAATTTACGTTGGAAATTTGGAAGCTACGCTCATTCATCGCGCATGAATTTTCATTTTCACGGACCCATCTGGCACGCATCGTACGAAGCATTTCCCGTTTTCACGAATTTTTTCCGCCTCTCCGACACAGTTCCCCGTTTCGCGATTTTTCCGGGGAAAACGTCGATGTATTCGTTATCACCGAATCGTCCGCGTTTCTGAATGTCACTCGTGTAACGATTCTTGTAAATAATCAGTATACATATATAAATACGAATATTAGTATAAGCATATAGTATAAATATACATATAAAAAGAGAAGATGTAAATGAAGATGCTTTGTCCTCGTTGTATCGATAATAACGATTGTACATGAACGAAGGGATTTTTCATGACTAACAGTGTCCTAGTGTAACGCGCGCTTTACTTAATCCAGTGATAACGTTTATCATTCCAACGAAAAAGCCCGTTTTCGCGTTCGAGATCTCGTTTTTTTTGTAAAGAGATCGTGTTTTCACCGTGTCGATGAAGGTCAACGATCTTATCTTGACCCTGGCAATCCGACGGAAAGCTTGATAAAAAAAGAGAGGTCGAAAAAAAAGGAACTTTTTCGAGTTCACTGTCCTACAGAGATTAGGCGTTCAACGTGAATACAGCAGAGGCGTAGTTGTAGAATTTTTAAGGTAAAAATGACGAATTTTGTACCGGCGTTATATAGGATATTTAGCGGCAAGTTCGACGTTAAGTCGATGTAAGCGATTTTAGTGATTATGCGAACGGGACACACACGGTGCAACGTGCAATTCAAATAATTTATTAGTACGGTAGAGCTTGGATTATGTGAATCAGCAGGAGAACGTTCTGATTGAATAATTAAATTCCTTTGATAACTGAATGATTATGCTTTTGTATGGCAAATTTTGTTGATTGTGTATGTTATTTTTTTGTAGAAGACAGGCATCCAGATATTGTTCTTCAAAGTGTGTAGACATTTTTGAATTTTTATTATTGATAGACAGCTTTGTAGAAATTTATAGTTTCGTTTTTTAAATATATTACAAATTGTTGACTCTCTGGCTCTATATTCAATTGATTACCTTGAAGCTGTGTGGATAGTCAAATTCTTTCTCAAAGAATTAGGGGATCAAATATTTGTTTAGTATCAACATTTATGTATACATATGTATGATGTTTAAACTATTCAAGTTACTACAAAATAACGCTTAAGTAAAAATATTATTGAATTAAAATCTCATCTCAAATCTAGTTTCTCTATTTCTAACATATTGTTCATTACTGAGCTTTGTTTACAGATATGATCCCCTAACTGCCTTGGACAGTATATTTGAGCATTCTGCATTTATCTTAAGACACAACCTCTTCTTTTTAATATACAAATAAGCCTCAGTCATTTCTCCATGTTTTTGTTCTGTCTTCTACAAGTTTCTCTTCAACAGTACTTCAATTTCACCTATTAACAGTCATCTAATATTTAATAATTGTTTGTTTTTTCAAATCTTTTGTTAAAAATATTTCGAAGTTCCTATTATTTTCAGTCGAATGACACCGTACAGAGGAGCGAAACTGAAATTCCAAGATCGTTTTGGACTGCAAAATTTTGTAAAGAGTAGTCGCAACACGTTGGTCTGAATTTGCGGAAATTTTTCCGTTGCACGGAGGTGCATTATGAAACTGCAGGTTGCACCTTGTTCTACCACCAGTTTTCGGTCCGTAGATATTACGATGTCATGCCAACGAATATTTCTGTATCTCGGAACGAGAATCCGAAGCGTGAAGGTGCGAAAGCAGACGACACGAACAGCAATTTCACAAAAATCCACGGACAGCCTTTTTCCACGCACATCTCTTCGTGGACGTTTAAGAATAACTAAAAAAACGAAATGATATACGTCACGTTGTTTTAATCGTTTATTAACACGTGGACTTCGGTGGGAGTCACCAGTGACCCTCGATATTAATTGAATTAAATTATTACTAACTTTTATATAATTTTGAACAAATTTAACGTTATAAGAATGTTATAAAAATATGAATATGTGCTTAAATTATAGAATATTTTGTTTTCTTATAATTTTTGCTATGAACTGAAAATTATAGTGTGTTTGGTTGAACGAAAATCAGTAAAAATTATTTTAATCGTTCATTGACGCATTGATTTCTCTGAGGGTGACTAGTGACCCTAGATTTTAATTTGATTAAGTTATTACTGATTTTTATATAATTTGGAACAAACAACCTTATACGAATGATATAAAAATATAAATATGTGATTAAATTACAATATATTTTGTTTTCTTATACTTCATGTTATGAACTGAAAATTATAGTGTGTTCGATTAAACGAAAATCAGTGAAAATTATTTTAATCGTTTCTTAACGCATTGACTTCCCGGAGGGTGACTAGTGACTTTATATTTTACTTTGATTAAGTTATTACTGATTTGAAGGATGATATAAAAATATAAATGTGCGATTAAATTACAAAATATTTCGCTTTCTTATAATTTTTGCTGTGAACTGAAAATTATAGTATTTGATTGAACGAAAATCAGTGAAAATCATTTTAATCGCTTATTAACGCACTGACTTCTCTGAGGGTGACCAGTGACCCTATATTTTACTTTAATTAAGTTATTACTGATTTGAAGAAGGATATAAAAATATAAATGTGTGATCGAATTGCTAAATATTTTGTTTCTTTATCATTTATATCATAAGCTGGAAATTATATCGTATCTGACTAGGTATGTCCGTTTCCACTGCAACGGCGACGAGCTAACACGTTGAATGTCTTAGTTGTCACAGGTGACCGTACGACAAATTTAATTTTATTAAATAACTATTTACTGTTGAACATTCTTCACATTGCAATAGCAATTTAACACGTTCCCTGCCACAGTAGAAAATTCCGTAACTAGACACACACACACATGAAAATGGCTATTTATTAAAACATGTGGTTGATTGTACCAATATTTACCTATTTGATAGTACACTTGTTATTTCTATTATCATTTTAATGAAAATGTTACTCAAAATTTCATAAGAGCTGGTAGTTATGTGATCAAATTAAAATTTACGTGTGTACGCGTGACAGAGAATGTGTTAAGAACACAAAAAGATAATTTAATATTCGAACATTGTTTCCTGTATCATTTATATTGATAAGACTATATTATAGCGCGTCTGACTAGTCGTGACTGTTTCCACTGTGACACGCAACGTGTTAATCATCGTCGATGATCATTCTGTGGTTTGCTACGGTTCGTTGAAACAAAAGGAAGAGAAAGGAACGTTTTTGTACACTTTGGCGCAAGTCGTCGAGTTATCAGCGTGAATCTCGGCTTTTTATACATTTATCGATGTAAAGGCCCTTTCAGACGATCCGTTCGGTTTTCTTTTCGCTTCGACTGATAACCGAACGTCTAAAAGGGCCTCGATGGCGGCACTAGAGGCCAATCGAGCAGAGAGTATCGATTTAAAGGGCTTCTGAGGATCTGTCGCGAGCCTCGTGTTATCGAAATCAGTAGATAAGACATTTCGCAGAAGCGGCTGACGAAAACGCAACAAACTATCGGTGTCCAAGAAGTATTTAAGGAATAAAATCGTCTTTATGTACAATTTCAACATGATTCCTGTATCTGATCCTCCATCTACAACGAAACCTCGATTATCTAACAATTCGGAATCAGTTTCACAAGTCTTTTGAATACAGTAGATCCTCGATTATCCGAACACCGGTCTTTCGAAAATTACTCCTCGTGTGTCAGTTGCAAGATAATATTATCATTAGTAGCCTGCGGATCTTTATGCAAATATACATTTTTAGACTTCAATAGTTCTATGTTAATGTAGTTAAATAAATGAAACTTTAACAACATTGCATTTGCTTCTTGAAATGTTCAAAATATGTGAATTTTATTTTTTTACGTTATTAAATGTCTATAATGCACTAATTTGGATATATTAAATTGCATATACATCCGCAGTCTAATCATTAGTGACACTATGTACATACTTCGTTTTATACTGGCAGGTATTTTACATTCTAAAATAAAATTATCATACTTCCTATTTCATAATCGAGGTCTACTAAATATGAAACGAAGAGACTATTGAAACATTCTTATAATTTCTATTTTTTCTTATAATTCTTATAATGACTATTTTAGAAACTGTGTATTCTGTAGATTGTTTGTCAACTCAACGTTTGAATAATCGTTCACATACGCGGGTTTCTACCTTACGTTGACAACCTAAAGCGTCATATCAATTTTGTTCATCCGCAAGGGAAGACGTCGTCCACTTCGAGCCATCGAAACGTAATCCTTCGCGAAGCCGAAATTCCTAGATTGCCTCGTTAAAAAATGGCTCTCGATTGTTCTCTTTTTTCTCCCGTGAATCCCTCGTATGAACCGTGGGCAACCTGTAACTCACTTTGGCCGTATTCCGAGTTTAAAAGTGAAAAATGTACGAATATCCCAGCTCCGGCTAACTATCGCGGGATTAAAGTTCCCGTTCGATTTTCTTGCTTTTTCTTTTTGCTGTTATTTTTGAAATATATATATATTTTCTTTGGATAACCGAGGATTCCGGAGGGAAAGTAATCGCGGCTATCCCTTCGAGAATAATCGTCGCGATAAATTCAATCTCCGCTCCTCGACGTGGCCAATTTTTCGCTCGACACCGTCTTTATTTCATTCTCGACGGAGTATCCCTCTCGTTTTTCATTGCACAATATTTCAGGACGCTTTTCGACATCCCACGAGACGTCTTTTAATTTTCCACCGTATTTATTTAGTTAATTTTTCTGTTCGGCTGCTTAAAATTGGACAGAGAACGCGGTGGAAAATGTTTTCGAAGGTATGAACGTTGTTGACGGAACGATTTTCCCTCGAAAGGTACGGGACAGTTTTCAGGATTAATTTCACGTCTCCGTGGTGGATCGTTTTTGAGTTTTCCTCGACTCCGAGCAGCTCGTTATACCGGCTGTACCACAACTTGATCGCAGCCATTTTTTTCGTACGTCAACTCGTGAGAAAACTCGATATTTTGTTCTGTAAAAGAGTGCATTGATGAACCAACGAGGTATAAATATAATACTACGTTTAAATTGGAACCACAGCGAATCGTCGAAGTCTACGTGTATGTATATCAATTAGGACAAACAAAATTATTCATAAATATCTACTGACAGTATACGTAATGTACTTATAAATAGATATATCTTGTTTTTGTTGTATGTATAGCTTGTAAATTATTAACTTCTTCAGGGGCGCGTATGTGTACGTTTAGTTTTTGTCTTCAATTAAAAAATATCAATAATATTTTAATGACCACGTACATGTATATTATTTTTTTATTCATATTGCAATTATTATTTGATGTTCTATTTAACAGTTGTTTAATTCATATTGATAAATTCTTGAAGAAATTCGTCGTTGAAGGGGTAATTCTTCTCAGAATTTTCTGAATTAAAAAAATTATTTTATCTTGTATTTAATACACGTAAGTTCATATTGAATAATTATTATTCGTCACAGCTTGAATAAATTCAGCCTTACAGAGGGTTATTTTTTGAATGAAAAGAATTCTGTGACCTACGTAACAGCTATGAATTCACATTGAATAATTATTTCTGTTACCTTGTTTAACTCCGTCCTTGAAGAGATTGAAGATGATCAAGTCGTACCAGCTCACCTTGTGCCTACATTTCGTTTCGCGTGCGATCCTTTTACGTGCTTCCTTCAAAGAAAAGGGTTTTAATAGCGAATGGCGGAGAAGATCGTTCCCTTTTTCGAGACATCCGCTGGAGAAAAGGATATGGACTGCGAAATGTCCCTTGAAAATGAGGATGGAGCACGGACAGCTTGAAACGAGCTGAATTAGTGGTGGTTCACGATTCAGTTCACATTTCAACCTTCTCTCACTCTCCCTCTCTCTCTCTTTCTTTCTCTCTCTCTCTCTCTCCCCCTCTCTCTCCCTCTCTCTCTCTCTTTTTCTTTTTGAAGAAACATTCGAGAAAGGAAGTGCTTTCAGCGACTTCTCCTATGCTTCTGCGGGGCCGATCGTTAAACAGTTCCTTTAATTTCGGCGCGTGGAAGTTTTCAATTAACGCGCTGCCTCAATCATCTAATGGCAGACGGTTTCTCGCATTTAATCGAGATTGCGTACTCGCGAACCGTATCCACGAAGCCTCTGCGCTCTTTTCGTCGACTGATCCGATTCAACGCTTTCAATGCTTCTCGACACTCAGTTTTCACGTTTCCGTCAATTAAATGGAAATATACGCTGACCTAACATTACTATCCAGCCACCAAAGTTTCAGACAAAGCACACGTTTCATTTCGTGCTGAAACCATTTTTTATGATGGTCCCTTTAACACGTTCAGTGGAGTGGGGATCACCGGTGACTGGCACTCAAATTTTCTTTTATAAAATAACTAATAGTTTTCATAAAATTTTGGGATAATATTAACACGTTGACTGTCACAGTGGATGTAGCCATCCCTGACCAGACACGGTATAAATTGCTGTTTTCATCATAAATCATATAGGAAGAAAATGTTGAAGTATTCAATCGTGTACATGCCTTTCTATGTTAGTGTCGCAAGGTAAAATTTGCTCAGAACATTGTCAAAATTAATACTTTTTTAATTCAATTGAATTTAACGTGCCGGTCACCGGTGACCCCCATAGCAGTCAACGTGTTAATATTGTAATAATAGTATAAGGCGATACCTATGCGTTCAAAAAGTAATATATTCTTTTCCTTCACGATTTCTATTTAAAATAGGACATTATATCGTGTGCGAGTAGGTTACGGCAGTTTCCACTGCGGCATTCAGCGTGTTAATTAATTTAATCATTTATTTTTCACATGTGGTGCAGCCGTGGAACTGTTCCATTATCATCTCCGCCGATTTGGTCGATTTTCCCATTCTCCATCGTCGCGGAGATATAAAAGCGTGGCGGGTTCCATCGAGAGTAAAGTTGAAATCCGATTAAAAACTCCACGAGAGTGACGTGATCGCGAACTTTCCTATACGTACGATGAAACCTGCTTCCGTTCGAGCTTCCTCCTTCCAACCTGCATCCGGAAAGATCAACTGAAATTAAGGAGGTGGAATTGTTGCCAAACCATTGTTCTTTTTCACTCTGCTTCGAAAGAATAGTCTGTACTAGATGCACCAAGTGTAAGCCATTCAAGGTTACTTCTCTGTCTGTAACTTATATCAGACAAAACCACTGTGTTCATTATGTCTGATGTACTGGTGAATTTACTGTAACTGACTCACATGATTATACGGAAGACCTTTACATAAGTACACATTCATTACTAGATAATTTATGCATGTACATACGAAAATGAAACTCTTCAAATTAATTTATAAAAATTAAAGTTAGTCATGTAAAACATCAGATACCTGAGATATAGTACTACAGTTGGTCCTTGATTATCCGAACTGTAAATAGCAGCAGAATTACTCACTATGTAACTATGTTTTACGTAATAATTTTATTTATACGGTAATAATTTTATTTTAGAATATAGAATATATTGTGATGTGGAATTTAATATACACTGTCACCAATGATAATGTTAGCTTACAAATGAAATAGGATGATGAATTTTCGAATAACTGGTGTTCGGATAATGGAGGTTCTACTATACTAGCATGCCCTGGATGCGGCTTCGTCTTTGATTTTTCTGCGTATAGAATTCGAAATATTATGTTTGTTTTGCTTATATCTTGTAGGTGAATTTTCTTTCGGGCGCGTGGACGCCGAGCTTTGCCACCTAGCGGCTGTCTGTGTACTATGCCCCCGTGGACGGCTTATTATATATTATTTATTTCGCGATGAAATATGATCTATGACACTCCGGAAAGAGTAAAGAAGGTATTATGAAGATTTCATAACAATCGGTTTAGTAGATTTTGAGATTTTTGCGAACATACAAACAAATTCAGTTTCTTTATTATAATAGTAAGATGTACATGAAAATCTCGGAGTTAACCCTTAACTACTATAGACGTTGAAACTTACGCAATTACTATAGGAGGTCTCACAGACCGCTAATGTTTACTGCATTATTACGTACATACAAGTGCCTAATAAAGATCAAATCCAATTGTTCTTGCTTTGTACACAAATAATAAAGAGACCCAAGCCTGATTGAACATTAGACTCTAATTAAAAGGTACGTGGGATGAGATGATAAGTCATGCAGGAAGGGAAATAGGGATGAATGAAAATTTGGAGCGGTCTCACAGACGTTCTATAGTAGTTAAGGGCTAATAGGGTTAATGGATCCACGGATCCGAATATCTTGATGATCAGCTGAACCTGATGAATCCATGGAATTAAACGGAGATTAAAACAAATGGAAAGGCAAAAAACAAAGGAAGATGCGAAGTTACGTGCACTTGAACGGACGTTACACCTGTCGCTGGAGGGTGTGCACTCGCGTTTTTGAGGTTGCACTCTTTCGCGCGTTCATTAGCGGAGCAAATTTACCTGGCGGCAAGGTAAACCAGTCCACTCGTCGTCTTGGACCGTACAAAGTGGTCCAGGATATCCGCGTAGACCTTGGTCCGTCTTCCCCGACGCTTACGTTCTTAGAAGCTCCACTCCTTTGCATTCTAAATCACCACGGTGCATTCCCCTGCCCCTCGTGCTCCCGTTTTCTTACGGTCCGTTTACCCTTGTTTCGCGACATTTCTTCCGCAGGACGTCCCCAGTCACTGGGAGCAGCTTTATCTTAAAATAACTTCGAAATGAACAATTTTCAGAGAGAATTTTTCCATTAATTTTCACTGAGAATTTCAAGGCGTTTGAAAATAGTGCGTAACAAAGAGGACACTCTGTATGGAGAGGACATGTGGTGGATGGAGGGTGACGTATAGGGTCTTCTAATATTTATGCAGATTTAAATTGAAGTCTACATGAACACTAGACCTCGTGAGTGAATTCACGCTGTTTCTGCTTTTTTCTTTAAGTCTATGACATGAAATTTTTTCAATCTACGACCCTTGACTTTTACGATTTTTAATGTATCAGTGAAAAACTATACGCGGAATCTATACATTTATATGAGCAAATCTATAAATGTACAGAATGTTTTAAAGATACAGCTCGTTCTAGTTACGTGGGACACCCTGTATTTAGGTGGTGAAGAAACTTGGTTCTTCCAGCGTTAACCTCCTCAGGGTCGAATTTATCGGGCTTGTCAAAAGACAATTGTATTCCTCTATCAATTATATTTATTCAACACAAACTGTGAGCTATAAAAAAATAAAGAAATGTATCGATAGTAATTCAGAAGTCTTCGAGAAAAATAATGTAGGCGTATTTTTCAAGAGATTAACAATGGTTGATATCATTCTTGGTTCCAGAACTTTATCCTTCCTCTTAATTGTTTTAATATTATATAAAATTGACATTGCTCCCAGTTGTAATACAGTTGACGTTAAGAAAGAAGTTCCCTGTATCAGATGGCGGCCATTAAGGTAACAATTCCTTCTCGAAGCAAACCCCGCTGAAATCAGGGAAAACTCTGTGCTTCCACAAATGAAAATCGTCGGCTGGTACGTGATGTACCAGGTTAATTGTCATAAACGCGACAGAGTATTTGCGTATTCGGGTCAAGCTGGTTATCAGGTGCCCGTGTCTGTTGTGAGCGCTGTCGAGAGAATATTCAAACATGGCGGAGGAACCGCGACGTTTCCGTATCAAAGGGAATGATAAAATAGCTTTCTGTTCCTTCCATCCGTTAAATTAATCCGTAGTTAATAGTTCTTTTCCCTTTTGGATGGATGCCGGGTGTCGTTGAGAAAAGCCTATCGGAGGATGAGAACCGCAACCTCCGTGTGCTGTCGTCTTAGAATCTCGAGAAACATCGAACGTAAAGTCGGTCTGTAATAAAAATTGAAGAAGCGAACGACGGAGAATTTACCCTGAAGAAGTTCGAGAGGGAAAGCTGGACAGGAGATTAGAGGTTGAGGGCGGCAATAACAAGTCGGGACAAAATAAGAAGAGAGTGGAGAGCGTAAAATGAGCAAAGAGACTAGAGAGGAGCTTGGAGGTCCACCTAAGCTGCGAATAGAAAAGGAACGAGCAAATGAAGATAACAAGGAGAGAGAGAGAGAGAAGGAAAGCGGAGACACGGTAAAACAATTTATAGAGGGTGCTCCAATTTAACCAATGCACTTGAGAACTATTTAAGATAACAAAATATAGTTCTTTTCCTAAGTCGAGGCATAAAGGTTACCACTATTAGTTTAAATGGGATTATAATTATTTTAGACACTTACGAGAGTAACTCTTTTCATGCAGAGTTCAAAAACCTTCAACGCAAGCTCATTCAACGTAGAATAACGGAATACGAATTTGGAGAATTGTTGGATCTTTGCAATTCTACAGGTTTTACATTAATTTGCAAAATACTCAAACTGATGGCTCGAACGACTGCGAAAATTTTTACCTGAGTGTTTTTGAGAAAATTTCAGGAAGGGACACAGAAGCTCAAAAGTTCTTCAAACTAGTGTCGCGTTGCGTCGAGATTATTGAACTCAGAAGAATTGATATCACCTTGATGTCTTCACGTAGGTACAAACTTTTAAAAAAATGTTTCTATGAGAACCGTGCATCCTCCAAAAGCATATTATTATATCTTAAATACCTAGTATAGTATAGCTGAGTGCATTGATTTCAATCGGACACCCTGTCTGACTTGCAACCACAAATCTACTGTTCAACAGAGATGAAAAAGACAACGAAGCAGTATTACAGTCCAAATTATACAGTACACACCTTCTTTCTTCTCAAACATTTGATTCTCTGATTATTTTTTACAGGCACAATCTAAACGGATGGCCTCAGACTGACGGACGCCCACAAAACATTCCTCCGCACAGCCGCACAAAAAACAAAGACAGAATCATCAGCAAACATCCCTAGAAACCTACATCGTCCTCTGCACACCCCACGCGATCGACCCAACTCGAATCATCCCATCATACTTTGCTGAATGGCGCAAGACCACAGTCCAATGACACGAAGACAAAAGCTGAAGTCATCGGTGGAGGCCATCTCCTCTGATCCGAAATACCTCAGTGAACGTTTCATCGTACCCTGGATTCCCCAGGCAGCGCGCGGTCCCATAAACCTACATTCAAATCCGATCCTTGCAGGCCAGCGTTGAGAGGAAGACAGCGGTGCTGCTCCGGCGAGAGTCAAAGCCCAGAAGAATCAGGAGAACGAATAAACAAATGCTGAAGCGTTCGGGGGTAGGGATGGTTGTGTGAGGAGCAGAGGAGGATGGATAAACGGAGCTCGAATGGGGCGGAGGAGACGGCGATGAAGAGGAGCAGCGAGCGGGAGCGGGAGCGGGAGAGGGCGAGAGAGAGGGAGTGAGCGGGTGCGGGTGTGAGGAGGACGCGGGTCGGGCGGGTTGAAGGTGAGGCAGGCGGCGAGGGTGTCGCGAAGTAGGGAGCGATGACGTCATAGTTGAGGGTTGCCCGGGCAACGGTTCGGTCGGGACGCCGTCGTGCGTCGCCACCGACGCTGCCGCCGCCGCCGCCGCTGCCGCCGCCGCCGCGACGTAAAAATCAATTTGGACCTTGGCTAGGTGACCGTACGCTGCGTCGCACGCTTCCGGAGCGCGAGCGATCGGCTCAGTCGCGAGTCGCCAACCGAGCGGGTTACGCCAGCAGCTCGTCCACACGCGCACGCGACCAGGGATCACGAGCACGATGATCCATCGGCAGATCGCCGGGAGACACACCTGAGCACGCGTCGACGCCCGACGCTGACCTCCGGAGAGGACCGGATCCACCTGGAGATGAGAGCGAACGAGGCTGCGGACCTTGCGCGCGGAGGATCCTTGTAAACAGCCCGGCTAAAGGCAGCCTAGCCGGCTGCTCCCGATCTCGTTCTTTCTCAGACGGTGCGACACGGTTCGACAACCCCGGCATCGTGCACCGGGAGCTGCTGTCAGGGATCGCAGGGAGGATGACGGTGATCGCGGGCGCGTCGGAGCGAGGAGGATCGTGGTGGATCGCGGAGCGGTCGTAGGCTGTCACGAGGAGGCCGACGCATGCGACGTGCCGTCTAACGGCGAGGAAAACATCTGCGCGAAGCTTTTGACTCTCTGACGCGGCGGCAGCCGGGAGTAAAAAAAGCTCGCGCGTGCCGAACGGAACGATACCCAGTGAATCAGCTCCGAACGATGCCTCCGGCTCGTGGAGGGATAGTTGTCGTAGGACGGTGAACGCGCGATTCGTCGATAGACTCGATTCCGCTGAACGTCCGGAGGTTTTGTGAAAGGTTTCGTGCACGGGGATCGACGATGACCGGGTGGACGGGGGATAATTGACGACGCAGCGTGCTTCTGGAACCGATCGAAACCTCCGCGCCTCGTCGAAGATGATCGTGTCGCAGGTCGCGGCGCGCGGGTCGGTCCAGTTTGCCGCGTGAACGTCGGAGAACCGGAGGTCGACGATGTAGCGGGGCCAGTCCGGATGATTCTCGAGGACACTCTCGCGGTTTTTCATCGAGAACAGGTGGAAGATAGCGATCTCCGCGCGGACAGAGTCAGAGGAACGCGAGACGAGTATCGATGATGGTGGAAGGCACGTTGCCAGGAGGCGATTGGCTGGCGAGGTGGCCGAGCTGCTGTTCGTAATAAAGCTTCAAGCAGTCGAGTGAACGACCATAAAGTGAAGGAATGCAGAGGTACGATGACGGACTTGCTGATCTTCCTCGATCTTAGGATCGCGGTGTCGTCGACGTGGTCGCGGTGGCCGTCGTCGACACGTTGCTGGCGGGAACGTAGCCGTTGCACCAGCTAATACGAACCGAATCCTCCGTATCGTGAACGAAAAACGTTCTGACCTCGCCTCCGTGCGAACACGCGAAAGAGCACGCCTGGCTTACCCGCGAGAGCGGGTTTGATCGGTCTCCAGGAACCGGGGCAGCTCCGGTAAACAAACGCTGGTGTCCAGATACGATTCGGTGTCGGTGTACACAGAGAGGACGAGACGAGGGGTGTGCAAGAAGAAGAAGAAGAAGAAGAAGAAAATCGGTGGACAATACTGTAAATCCGTGAAGATATTCCACCATCGAGCATGGCCTCGGTGGCAGCGTGGCTGCCATTCGCCCGTGCGGCAGCGATCGGTTGGGTGCCGATCGCGACACATCCACTGCCACCGCCGCCGATCCCGAAGGATCGTCGCAAGGCCGACGACGAGAAGCTGCTGATCAACGTGAGCGGCCGCCGCTTCGAGACCTGGAGGAACACCCTCGAGAAGTATCCGGACACTCTTCTCGGCTCGAACGAGCGGGAGTTCTTTTACGACGAGGAGAGCAAGGAGTACTTCTTCGACCGTGATCCGGACATCTTTCGTCATATACTGAATTACTATCGGACGGGGAAGCTTCACTATCCGAAGCACGAATGTCTGACGAGCTACGACGAGGAGCTGGCGTTCTTCGGTATTCTGCCGGACGTGATCGGTGACTGCTGCTACGAGGACTATAGGGACCGTAAGAGGGAGAACGCGGAACGTTTGATGGACGATAAGCTGAGCGAGAACGGGGATCAGAATCTGCAACAGCTGCTGGACATCAGGCAGAAGATGTGGCGGGCGTTCCAGAATCCCCATATATCGACGGCCGCGTTGGTGTTCTACTATGTAACCGGCTTCTTCATCGCCGTGAGCGTGCTGGCGAACGTGGTCGAGACCGTGCCGTGCGGTGATCGTCCGGGACGCGCCGGTACGCTTTCATGCGGCGAACGTTACAAGATCGTCTTCTTCTGCCTGGACACCGCGTGCGTCATGATCTTCACCGCGGAGTATCTGTTGAGGCTGTTCGCGGCGCCCAGCCGGTGCAAATTCGCCAGGTCCGTCATGTCGATCATCGACGTCGTCGCCATACTACCGTACTACATCGGTCTGGGCATCACCGACAACGACGACGTGTCCGGTGCGTTCGTCACGTTGCGCGTCTTCCGTGTGTTCCGGATCTTCAAGTTCTCCAGACACTCGCAGGGGCTGAGGATCCTCGGTTACACCCTCAAGTCCTGCGCCTCCGAACTGGGTTTCCTGGTATTCTCCCTGGCGATGGCGATCATCATATTCGCGACGGTGATGTTCTACGCGGAGAAGAACGTCGACGGGACGAACTTCACGTCCATACCCGCCGCCTTCTGGTACACCATCGTTACCATGACCACTTTGGGGTGAGTTCTTACGGCTTTCTCTATGGTGTTTGCCGCGTGGAAATGATTGAAACGGTGGTGATTCTGTTTTTCTTTGTTGATGGTGTTCCTTGGATACTATTGCATCGATATCATCGTGCAATTTAAGGATCGTTCGTGACTATTTCAATTTTTCGTTTAATCCAGTAGAGCTAATATTGTTCTGTTATTTATTATTTTTTGCTGGTCTATAACTTGTAGTCGTTCTCCTTGTTTTGTTGTGTGTTGTTTTGCAAACTTGTTTTCTTCTTCTTCTTTTATGTTTCTTTTGTAACTTGTGTCTAATTCCTGGTGTGTGCTTAATTGATATGTGTGAGTAAATATTAAGAACGTGAAAATCAATGATCCTTGCAAATCCTCTGATAGAGATCAGTGTACCGAATCTGTAAAGAATCGTAGGAAGGTACATCTCTCAAGACTCGCAAACCTTTCAAATTTTATTCTTCTTTTCTCCTATGAAGTATCACCTACTTTTCGCCTGTACCATAAATTTTCCCGTACATTTCACTTAGCTCGAGCCGCAGGAAATTCCTGCAGGATATAAAATTCGAATAAAAAGCCCTCGCGTGTGCTGATATCCATCCCAAAACTGTTCATAAAAATCGTGTTAAAGCAGCTTAAAATAATCTCTGACATTTAAAGAGGAACTGTATCGCGCTCAGAGCCACGCTAATTGCTCCCTAAAATCATGAAAGAGCTCGGTATTCCAGCAAACTTTTTTTCAAGCGATCCCGGAACGTTCCTTCGAAATGTAGAAGGAATCGTGTTTCGTTAACGACCTACGAACGTTCGTATTAAGCCGAAATTACGAGGTGCTCGCGTTTTTCGCCCACGCGAATTCGAACCGGCACGACGCGTACGCAAAAATCAGCTATCCCGCGAAATTTACTCCGCCATTTATCGTCGGTTCTCTGAAAAGAGCGTGGAAAACCACCCTGGGTAGCCGTGTTGCTGGAGAACTCGAATTCATGGGATCCGAAAGCTCGAGCAAGCTCATAGCTCTCGTGTTCGCGAGCAGATACGCGCGGAACGGTGTATTCGCGAGAATAATTGGCTTCATGTAAATCGGCTCGATGATATTTTCAACGGACCTCCTTAACGACCTTTTTATTATACCTCGATCAGTTTTCCGAACATACAAGCATCGACCTCTCCGTTTTCGTTTTATTATAAACTTTCACCCGGGTTCGAGCTCGAGATGTTTGTATTTAATTCTTCAGGTACGCAAACCATTCTTCGAGAATTTCATATTTTAAATTTGTTTGAACAATGGATGAGTTTACTCCTGTTGGAGAGTCTTCAGCTTTTCTGCTGTAGAAGTGAATGAAATATACTGCTGGAGAGCTTGGTGTTAGACCTTGTGGAATGGACTGGGCAACGACTTTCTTTATTTAAGTATCAAACAAAGAAATAATAAAAGGTGACGTTATATGTATAAAATACAGTGACTTATGAAAGCGAACGATTATTATTATAATTATTATAGTTGTAAGAGAAATCGATTAATTTTGTGTTTTGTGGTAAATAATTTATTCGTTTCTATTCTGATCGAAACAGTTTAACAATTATTTAGAGTTATAGCAGTGATTCTAGTAAGAAGTATCGTGGCTTTAGTTCAAAGTTATAGGAACCCTTCAGTACCAGTTATGAACCGGTAGATAATTCGTTAACTGCAATGCAACGGTCTAAATAAAAGTTTGACAGGTGTATTTGAAATGTAACTTGTTACTGATACTCTAACTGTTTTCGAATTCTCTGAAAAATTTCTGTAATTGCCAAGGGGTGGATGCCCGACAACAGTCCTCTTAAATTTAGACAAATCATCCGTCAAGTCAAATACATCAGCAGCCCTGTTGAGTTTAGATAAATCACTCGTAGAGTCAAGGGGAAAATCGTTCGAATTTTCTGAAAAATTTCTCTAACTGTCAAGCAGTAGCAGCTTCGAGAAAACACCTTTTGAATTCACATAAATTATCTACAGAGCTCAGAAGAAGATTCGTTCGAGTTCTCTGAAAAATTCCTCTGACTGTCACACAGTTAACAACTTCTACAAGAGTCCCCTTCAATTCACATAAATCATCCACAGAGTTTAGGAGTCGATTCGTTTGAATTCTCTGAAAAATTCTTCTAACTTTCAAGCAGTCAATTCTGACAACAGCCTTTAATATTTAGACAAATTATCCTCAGAGTTCAGAACAAGATTTGTTCGAGTTGTCTGAAGAATTCCTCCAAATATTAAGCAGTAGAGGTGAACGGTTAAGATAAATCATCCACAGAGTTCAGGAGTCAATTCGTTCGACATTTCTGACAAATTCTTCTAATTGTCAACTAGTAGATTTTCGACAACAGTCCTCTTAAATTTAGACAAATCATCACAAGAAGATTCGTTCGAGTTTTTTGAAAAATTCCTGTAAATGTTAAACAGTAGCAGCTTCGACAAGACTCCTCTCGAATTTACATAAACTATCCACAGAGTTCAGGAGTCGATTCGTCAGAGTTCTCTGAAGAATTCCCCTAAATGTTAAGCAGTAGAGGTAAACAATTAAGATAAATCATTCACAGAGTTCGCGAGTCAATTCGATGAATTTTCAGAAAAATTTGTCCAACTGTCACGCGGTAGCAGCTTCGACAAGACTCCCCTCGAGTTCACATAAATCATCCACAGAGTTTAGGCGTCGATTCATTCGAAACATCTGAAAAATTCCTCCAACTGTCAACCAGAACATATTCGACAACAGACCTCTTAAATTTACAGTTCGAGTTCCCTGAAAAATTCCTTTACATCAAATTGACTATGGCCTCCAAAGTGCTTGGCATCGCTGGTAAAATTGTATTTCGCCCGGGAGGGCATTGGAGGGGTCGTCGTTTCCTTAATCTTGCAGGTTCCTCGAACGATCCTTCAGCGAGAACGATGAAAAAATTACGGGAACTCCCCTCTCGAAGTCCCGAACCGATCCATAAAGCGTCCGGGAAATATTAATGGTCCCACGGGAACAAAACTCGATACGAATTCTGCGATGCGCGGCTATTCCGTGCTCCCTCTGTTCACGGAGGGCGGATGAGAAAAATGTCCGTGGCGCTTCCGGTTGCGGAAGAAGACCGACGAACGTCTTCTCTATTTCTGCCGGTGAAATCTATGTCAATGGTATTTTCGTTTTGCTTTCGCGCGGACAGCTGACAATCACGCGATCTCAGCTACGCAGCCGGTGGTCGAAGCCAGCGATGGATTCGAGCGTGCTCGTGTTCATGAACAAGCGACAATTTCTTTGATACAGTGACCCACGAAATTGTTCAAATATTTTCATAATTACGTTTCTGTCTTAGTTCTAGCGCAACCAGCCAACTACAAATTTTTCAAGCGTATTTAAAATGTTATTTGTCAGAGATGCCATATCCTTTCTTTAAATAACACTGCCTTAAAAAAGTGTTAAATAGAAGAATATTGAAGTGACATAATGATGTGTACAAATGGGTGAGTCACTGTATGGATGTGTAGGAATAGGGACATTTCGATACAAGGCATTTGGTTATATTATATTGTGTAATATACAGTAGAACATCGATTATCCGAACACCTGTCATCTGAAAATCGATCATCCTACGTCTGCTACAAGCTAAAGTAATCATTAGTGACACTGTGTACCTAATTTCACAGTACTGGATATTTTACATTCTAAAATAAAATTGTCATTTTTATGCGAAACATAGTTATTATGCTAGACATCGTGTTACCAATTGTAGGCCGGATAATCGATGTCCTACTATACTTTCAAATGAGCGCACCGGGCGATGTTCAGCTTGCGATTGTCATTTGACGAAAAAGTGAAAAAGAATGATATATTGCTACATAAGAGGGTAGCAGTCGATGTATGAATCTGGCCCTAAGCACTTGCAATTCATTATAATTAGACTGCGGATGTTGATGCATGTATACATTTTTTAAGTTGAATGTTTTTTGTTAAGGCAACTATAGAAACGAAACTTTGACAAATCTGTATTTTGTTCTGTGAATGTTTAAAGAATGTAATTGTTTTAAATGTGCGTTTTACAGACATTTGGGTATGTCAAATTGCATAACTATCTGCAGTCTAATTATAATTATCGTTTTATTATACTATTTTCTGCATTACTAAATCTCTGCTAAGTACGTAGAGTATTCTTTATGAAGACCACGCTCCTTACATGTACGTGTATTCCAGAATTTGATATTTTAAGAGTATGGTGATTATTATTTATTTGCTTGAAATATAAATAAATTACACGCCTTAAGTACGTACGGTGACTCTCGAAAATGATTAGAAGTAACAAGTGAATATATAATATGAAGAACGTCAGAATATATCGCGTCCGACTGGGTGTGTCCGTTTCTACTGCGACACATATTTATGAGCCAGGTTGATTGAAATTTACATTCACGTTATCTACAGATTATATTAACTATTCTAAGTGAAACAATTGCAATTTATTGAGGACTCCTCAAGCGAACCATTCAAATGAGGTTGAAAATGCTTTGGACCGCAGAGGGTTAATTAACCCTTTGCACGACTTTACAGCGGCATACACTATTTCTCCTAGAAATTTATAATGTTTCCAGAAATAATCGTGAGACGTTTAAATCATTCCGACACAGATTCGAGGCTTCTTTTAATACACTTTAATCCATGCGCTGGTAGTTTGTATCTCGAGCGTCAAACGACCCGCGTACATCTTCCGAAAGCTACAGCTCACGAAAGCTCGGTCCACTTTGATCCTCCGTAACGCAATTCGAGATTTAGTAGATCGAAAACGAGCCCTCGAATCGGAGCATTATTTCGTAACTTCGCTAACCGCTCGACTTTGCGGCTATTTTCTTCGTTGGGCTTGGAAAGTTCTTGCGTTTTCTTGATTTATGCCTGTAAGATCATGGTGGATGTTGAAATCATCGGTTCCAATGCTTCTTGGATTTAAATAATCAAGATAAGATAATTAAACAAAAATAAAAAATGTGATCAGTCTTCTGTCATTCTTAAATCACATAATTTGCTCTTTTCATAAAACATATTGATAATACCCTATGATTTAATTTAGATTTAAATTTGATTAGTTGAATCGAAGAATTGAAATCATAACTTTGTTTCTTTATAATTCGAATTTATGTTACGCTGAAAATTGTATTCTTGTGTTTCGAATTATTCAGTTGTCTAAGTACTTGCTCTTAGACCAGAGTCGCCTGGTTCAAGCACGAAGCTCGAAGCTTTTAATCCACGACAAAATGTCCGTTTAGTTCGGTCTTCAAAAGTTTGTAGCACATCGTGTAACTTCGTGAAACTCTTGCCAAGTTGTATTTCATTCTTACCAAATAGCTCTGACTTCGTTTTCGGACGTGCGTGATCCGACGAAAATCGAAAAGGAAAGTCGTGGACCGCGATTCGAAAGGAAGGAGGACTTTTGAACGTGTTTTCTTTATTTATTGTGCCATCTACTGAATTTCATTTTGATATCCCCGCAAATATGCCGAAACTTTAGCGGACTCGTGTCTCGAATAAACTTTAAAGAACGTTTTGTCGAGTGCCGACTTTGAAGTTTGTATAAAGACGGTAGCGGGGATTTTTAATCTTCTCTCTAAATATAGTTACACGCGGATAAAAAAAAGCAATTCATAGTGCAAGCACATGTCAGTGGTAGATTCCTTCAATATTTATCCTCCAAACTCTCTGTAGGAGGCGTGGAAAAAAAATATAAAAATATTCTTTACTATTGAAAGAGTGGTGAATTGAATGAAACACGGATTTCATTGTGAGTTCCGTTTATGGTGCGTCAATAATAATATTTGTAAATCTATTATCTGCTGTATCTAACAGAAAACAAGTTAAACGACGAAGGATCGATATAAAAAAATTCATATAAGATTGATTCAGAATCGTCGAAATTTCTCTTTAAATTTATGTTCGATCTTTGCATATTTAACACGTTGAATGTCGTGGGTGTCACCGGTGATCGGCATCTCAAATTTAATTTAATTAAATAATTAATGACTGTCACAAAATGCTGAATAAACTTCATACTGAAACAATAATATAGGAAAAGACGAACACGATTGAGCACTCAAATCTCTTTTTCTTTACGATTTATATAAAAAATAGTAAATTATGTAGCGTCTGATTAGATATGGCTGTTTTCACTGTCACACTCAACGTGTTAAAGTGACGTTCACTACCGTGAAGGTCACCGGCGCAATAAATTTTATTTAATTAAATAGTTACTAATTTTATAAAATGTTAAGTAGAATTAATATTTTAACAAGAATAGAAGGCCAAGTCTGTGCAACTGAATAGTTACATATTTTTTTTCTTCACAATTTGTGTTTGAATTGATATATTATATTATATCTGACCAGGTATGGGAGTTTTCACTGCGGAAGTCAACGTGTTAATGAATTCCTTTCTCCTTCGACTGTATATCGGAAGCTAGAGGAAATTCCATACACCCATATGTTTGTACAATGTTTTCCTTGTTTATTCGCCGGTGGCAAAGTAAAACGACGAAGAAATGCTCCTCCGCGGAGCTGTGCACAGTAAAGCGATGAAATGAACGAGTGTCGCTGCATTTTCCTGGTTAGAATGTCCGCGATAAAGTAAAATGATAGAATAGCGTTTCCTCCGTTTGATGCCTGCGATAAACTGAAACGGTCGACGTTTTTCTTATTTACAGCTTCGCCTTCGAGCCGTCACAATAGACAACCCCGTTTGACGATTTTCCTCTCCCGGCGATTATCTGGAGTTTCGAATGTTCTTTCGGATCGAAAATCGATTCGGGCGTGCGAAGTTCATGGACTATAAAAGAATAAGTTTCTTGAGTGTATTTCTAAGTGTAAATATGAATTTTTTAGTGTTCTTAGAAGCTCGAAAATCGATTGTGAGCATAAAATAGTTTAGTAGAAGATGGGCTGATAATTCGTGTCGTTAGACAGTCAATTTTTATAAATTTATGATTTTAAAAGTATAAGAATTATTAAATGTAGACTAGGAGCTGAGATTTTCTATTAATGTGTTTTTAATATAATATTATTAAGTGCACCATATTAGGTGCATCAATTTTAAGTTGATTGAATGACTAACAACTTTTATGAAAGATTGAGTAATGTTTACGTTATGATGACTGTGTAAATGAGAAGTGTAATGTTAAACAGATGAGTATTCATATATTCACGCGTCTGACCAGTCACGGAAGTTTCTACTGTGTCACAGAACGCGTTAACATATTTTTTTCTCAAACATTATTGCTACTTTAAATTTCACAGTAAAAATTTGCGATACGTTGTCGGATAAAATATGTTTTGGTTTTAAAATAAACCACAAAGGAAAACATATTTAATTATTTAATCGTACAGATGTTATTTTTACATTCAGTCTCTACATACTATTATGAATTTTGGAATATTCCTTCAAGCTTTAGAGTCAACTGTAAGCCGACAGTAATTTAAAAATTAGACGAGGTGACGATTCCTGTAATTAATCAGTCAATATAAGTTTTGTTAAATATAAAATAGAAGCGACTTTCTCATCTGTCTGAATTTTTAAAGAATTCTTTAATATTCCGTGAAGATCAAAAATCGCGTGTAAGTGAGAAGAAATTTCGTAAAAGACGAGCTACGGATGTATGTAATTAATCATTCTCTATTTACAACAATCATGAGGGTATAAGGTTCATTAAATATAAAATAGAAGTTTCTTTCTCAAGTATCTGAATTTTTAAAGAATTCTTGAATATTCTAGGAAAATCGAAAATGGATCGTGAGTCAGAAGAAATTTGATAAAAGACGAGCTAACGATTCGTGTAATTAATCAGTCAATATTTACAATAACCGTGAGCGTATACGGGTCATTAAGTATAAAGTAGAAGTTTCTTTCTCAAGTATCTGAATTTTTAAATAATTCTTGAATATTCTTGAAGATCGAAAATCGGTGGTGAGGCAGAAGAAATTTGGTAACAGACGAGTTGACGATTCGTATCATTCATCAGTCTCTTCTCTCGATGATTCCGAGTGTATAAGATTCATTAAAGGATAATGATAGTCCATGATTGCTCGGCTCGCGACGTGCTGTCCAGATAAACCCGTTTCGTCGATGGAATTATAATAGGACGCCGTTTCCACGTTTCCGTCGTTAATTATTTTGATTTAGATCGATCCCCCTCCCACCCATTTACTCCCGTTCGTGTTCGGCGTTTTCACACGCGCGACCTTTGATAATTTTAATCGCGCCCCGTTAAATTGTTTCACCCGTCCAAATATAACACGGCACGAATTTATCAGAACTCAGGTGCGAACCAGTCGTGTCGGATTGTTGTTATTTGATTCGCAGTCGCGTCAGATTTCACAGAGCCCCGGATATTCTCTGAATCATTCTACGTCTTTCCATTTTACGATATTTTGAGTAATCAATGTAATCTGTCTCACGATCTTAATCATTTTCACCACCGTTCTGTGTTTTTATGAGAACCGACCTTATGAATGCTTTAATTCTCCATTAATTCTTATAACGACGTTTATAGAATTATTCATCAGCGTTGATTTTGAGTATTAACGAGAAGAAATATGTTTGCGATCACTGGACTGCGGATGTTTACGCGAATATCCGTTTACAGGCTTTAATGCTTTTATACTTTAATATGGGGATGTTGGAAGTAATATATCTCTTTGTATAAATATTTTAGAAATGTATCTTTCAATTATCGTGGTTGTACGATCACAGAGTATATATCGAAATTTATAGAATGTTTGAATTCTCGAATTTAGAGAATTCTTAAGCTTCAGTTTTCTATATTTTTGGTAACAGTTTAAACTGAACATGTTCACACGCTTGCATCGTCGCAGTTCGTTCTACAAATGACAGTGAACAATTTCTTTCCAAAGATCCGCTTCGATTACGCTCTTTTCGTCTCTTTCTCGATATTTTTCCGTGGAACATTCGGACGCATGGGAAAAACACAGAGCAGCAGGACGGTGTAAAAAATACAAGCCACCGTTGCTCGTGTAAATATTTCTTGGGTCAAATAAACTCAGCGTGTCTTGGAAATGAGGACCACGCGAACAGCGTGAAAGCCGTAAGGGGGTACAATAAAACATTACGAGGAAACAAGTAGAAAAAAAATTTAACAACGGTTTGGTAGTGCATCAGGTTGCAAGAATATTTCGTTAAAAAAATATGAGACTGGCAATGAAATTTGTTACTGTAGAAACTTTATTATTGAAACGTTTTGTAACTATACAGTGCAGTCTTTTTGGTGTTTATGGGGACATCTTGATTCTATAATTAATATTTAATTTTCTGTGATTAATATTCAAACTGATACACACGTGGTACGTATTGTATTTTGTGATAAATTGAAATTAATTCTGTTTGCAAAGTAGATTATAATACAAGCTCATTGTCAGTAGATTTACCGTTAATAGAGACATTTAATCGAAATTAGGCTCTTCAAGGTCATTTCTCCTTCCTTTAGACATGTTAAAATATAGTATAAATCATACTTTAAATATCTTATCATTTTGAGAATTCGAATGAAATTAAAAAATGATGGGTACCATGTTACAAGATAACACATAAAATTACTTGTCAAAATTAGAGAGTAGATCTGGAGGAACCTAGTACCAGTGTTCCTGGAATAGTCATTTTTCCTGAATCGTAGAAATGGAATATTACATTACAAACAAAAAGATTTTACGAGATTAGGTTTCGTTATTACAGTACTGCAGCTTTAAAAGAATGTACCGTGTCATGCAAGGGATTATAAATAAACCATGGCCCATTAGTCAGGAAAATTCATGGAAATCACTTTGAGTTCTTTATTATTTCCCAACGATTCATCATGATCACGTTTGACACGTTGCTGGTCGATGTATACAGTGGACTCCATTACGCGGGGGTGCGTTTTTCATTTTATGAGATCGATTTTACATGAAGTTCGAGTAAAATGTAAAGAATATATTAATATGTTAACCGTTTGACTGCGATACACCACTATAGTGATTCATTTGTTTTCCGATTTGCCTTAAAAGATTGTGGTTACTCAGTGATAACCAGCAAGTACTTTCACTTCTATAATATTGTTAACATATTTAATTCGTAAGTGACAAAAGCCATAACTACTCAGACGCAATACAATGAATCGTTTTAGCATGTAGAATTCAGAAGTGAAAACAGCTATACGTAGGCAGACACATTGCAATGTCGTGTTTTATTAGATTGCCAACTAATTTCACGAGGACCAAAAATTTTTTACGTTAAAACATTTATGGAAAATTTTGAACTATCAGTTTTTAATTAAAGTAATTTCCTTTCAAATTAATGATTTCTGTCATAGTTCTGGTAATTTTTCGATTCTGTGACAATAGAACTCAGCTGATCTTGATCTGAAGAAATTCGAAATGTTGTAAATTTAGGTGTCAACCTAAGTTGCATATATATAAGTGGAAACACTCATGCATAGCCAGACACGGTATAATCTTCTGTTTGGCATGCTTACAGACACATTGCAATGTTCTATTCTGAGCAGAAACCATAAAAGAGAAAATTACTATGCTCATCGACAAACAGCCAGGGAACTGGTGTTTGCTGTTAGGCTAACAACGTTTTTTTTTCCTATGTCAGCAGTAGGAGCTCGCGTGTCCAGGTTAGTCCAGGTTCCTTCAAACTTTAACGAGAAGGATCAACAGGTGCCTCGAGGATTTCTCTAGCAGCCTTCTAACGCGATACTTTTCGAATCTGTTTTGAAGGATTGACAAACAACCCTATCCATTCGAGCTGATCGCACGTTGAAACCATAAGTGAAATAGCCACGTCCAGGCAGACACTTTATGATGACAGATTATGATGTCCTGTTTTAACGCGTTCACTGTCATGGTGATCACCGGTGACCGACGTTTCAAATTTTATTTAATTAAATACCTATTGATTTTTATTATATTCTGACGAAATTTAACATTGCAATACTAGTATAGGTACACATGTACGACGTTGAATACTTAACCCTCCCACTACCAAGGGGGGGATACTTTGTGTTCACCGTATTATAATTAGTGTATATATTTTGGTAATCAGTCCGGTTAAAATTCTGGAAAAAATAGTTATTGCTGAATATATTCAGCTTAATCATATACTTTATTGCGGAGTCATTTGAATGTTGCGGTTTCGCAGAATGTTTCTTATTATTCAATCCGGCATTAATTTGCCACATGTAATTATTTCTTGAATCTGGGCACTAAATGCCCCCCATTGGTAGTTCGAGTTTCAAAAAATACTTTGGTAGTACGAGGGTGAAATAGTTCTTTCCTTCATGATTTATATAGAAAAGAGAAATTTATACTGTGCCTGACTAGTGGAGACTGTTTTCACTGTGGCGGTTAACGTGTTAATCCGTTGAATTCCTAAGTGAAAATAGACATACTTAGTCGGATGATTTACGACGTCCTCTTTCGACACATTGAATTCATCAGTGAGGGCAGACACACTTAATCAGACACAGTACAGTATGCAAGAGTTATAGAAAAAAGTATTTAGATAGTCAATCGCATACTTACGTTTCTGCATCACTGTTACAACCGAGTTGTGGAAAAGAATACAATAGTTAACGTGACAATTACTTTCAACTTTCCATATACAGAGTAATCCAAGTAATGGGTTGAGGAATTCCGAAGCATAAAATATTCATTGTATTAAACAATGAAAAGATATAAAAGTCTGACTTGAAATAGTCGTCCTTTTTCCGTCTATATCTCAATTACGATTAATAATAAATTACATTGATCATGATTAGGTATTTTTTCTTTATTTTAGCGAGTACTGTGTGTTCCTAATTTTTGTGATCTCTTACTCAGATTTCCTCTTCTATCAGTTTTTAAAATCGAAGGGCTCATAACACAAATGACCTTTATCAATTTTTGCCTTTCCTCCGGAGAGTAAATCTTTAATTTTTGTTCAATAGATTTCAGTTTCTCCTTAACAAAATATTCATTATATCACATAATTGCTGTGGACGTCACCTGTAATTCTATCGCAGAAGAACCCAATTAAATCATGAAGACGTGAAGTTGTGTTGTCACCGTAAACTTCAAGGGTATTTCGTATGAACCTCTCAATCGTGAATCTATATTTAGAAATAATTTTGTTTAGCATCCTACACAGCATTGAAATGTCTCCCATGGATCGAACTTTGCTTATTGTTTCGAAAACTTCGCCGAGTCTGTTCAGGCGTTATTTCGTTCACGGTGAAATAAAAGTTGCCACCGAATCTCGGCGTTCGCGTCTCTTTTCGCTGGATTACCGGCGAAACTTGCAGTCTTCTTTCGTCCTTTTTTCCGTTCCGTCTTCGTTGAAGTCGATAACAGGGAGCGGTCTCGCATCCGCGAGAAAAATAAAAAGAAACGACCCAAGGAAGCCCGAATTTCCTCTTTCCTCTCGGCCCGTCAATTTTCTTTTCTTTTCCCTCATTGTGACACGGGGAACTCCCCGATAAGTCATACATCTTCGAAACACGTTGTCTCGCCGCGAATTACGAGGAATCAAAGCACAAAATGTCGGATTTTCAGACCTGTACTTCTCTTGTCACGCGTTTCGTGCAGTTGAGTTCTGTCGAAAGACTTTCGACTCTCCTGCGTTCGATTCGAAAGTTCGAATGAGTGTTTCGTTGGATTGAACGCGAGGAAAACTTGCGAGCTGTAAATATCTTGTAGCTTTGAGTTCTTATATTTTCGAAATCTATCAGAGCTTCGACTCGAAAGTTCTAATGAATATTTTGTAGGATCGAGAACTCGCGAAATACCTTGTAGCTTTGAGTTCTTATACTTTCGAAATCTGTCAGAGTTTCGATTCGAAAGTTCGAATGAATACTTCGTAGGATCGAGAACTCGCGAAAAGCCCTAAATATCTTGTAACTTTTAGTTCTCATATTTTTCGAAATCTTTCAGAACTTCGATTCGGAAGTTCGAATGAATATTACGTAGGACCAAACGCGACGAGAATTCGCGTAGAAGCTCTAAATATCTCGTAACTTTGAGTTTTTTGGTTTTCGAAATCTGTCAGAGTCTTAGCAGATACTTTCAGATTTTCGAAGTTTAATTTTCAGTATAACTTTCAGAATTTTTCGTACTTCTCAGACGTTTCCTATTGACAGAGCATCTTTTCACTCGTATCGTTAGGTACAAATAATTACATAACTCAAAATAATTAAAGGATCAAAAAATAATTTTAAATACTTTAAAACGGTTACTGAAAATATTATAATATTATATATGTGCAATATTTGATTCATCTGTCTAAAATGAATTTGGTAAATTGTTTAAAATTGTCGAAGAATGGTATTCTGTAGTCGTTTAAACGGCTTTTGAGGCACGTTAGATAATTTGCAAATCTTGTCAAAGTAAAAGAGGAAGAAGAGTATAGGATTCTTCGAGTTTTCGAGGTGATTTGATTAGCTTGGTCTTTTTCGATGATCCTGAGTGATATCGGATCGCTATCGGGCAATCTTTCTATCGATAGATTCAGTGTCGTATCGGGAGCTGGCGTTCCGGACGAAAACTCTTTAAATCGTTCGATAGGTCGCTTTACGGTCAACGAAAATGTATGCATGGAAATCGTGAATGTCGCCGTTTTCACGGGAATCACCGATTTCGTTGGTTGAAAAGTAATTCCCCTTTGAATAAAAAGAGAGAGAGAGAGAGAGAGTGAAAAACGGTCGAACAGTTTTCTCTGGTTTGTATTTTCTCAGTGTTCTGTTACCATCGATAAAACGGTCTCGGAAACGACGTCGAAATAGGAGTTTTCAAAACGACGTGTGCTTTTTCCGCCTCGAAAAATCTCTATAAAGCTTTAATTGAGCGGCTTGCTCGACCAATATGGCGAACGACGAGGTAAACTTATTTTCGTTCGAGAGTAACGTTTAACAGAATTTGTATGACAAGATTGTTGGTCAGTTTTATTATTTCGGCGGATAGGACGTCAAGGCTCCTTTATAACGCGATTTTCACGATTTTCAAACTTTTGGCATCAGAATTCTGCTTATAATACGATGTGCAGAGATTTTAGAATTTTTAGGTTTAGAATTTTCATTTGAAATATAATTTTCAGGATTTTCATGTTCAATAGAACTTTTCAGGATTTTTACATATAATCCGATTATCACAATTTTTATAAGCAGTCTAATTTTCAGGATTTTCATACTTGTCGTGTATAGTACAAATTTCAGAATTTTTATCATTTTCATGCACAGTACAATTTTCAGAATTTTTATGTACCTACAATTTTCAGGATTTTCAGAATTTTCTTATACGAAAGGTTTTTGCCATTCGCTTCCTAAAGATATTTACAATTTTATACAGTTACGTCTGAGTCGTTCAATAAAAGCCAGCTGAAGGTGCTCTTGAATATCAATAGGAATCCTTAAATAATTTCTAAACATCAATGAATACTGGTGCAGTGAGGAAACCTAAGAAGTATTAACAATAAGCGAAATTATAATTTCTGAATTCCATGTCGCTTCTTAAATACAATAAAACGACATCAATTTCATAACAACTGTCGAAATGAAATTCCATTAACAGCGACGACATGTAATCGACTGATCAATTAATTAATATTTTACTCTGCAATGCAGTCGATCGTACGCAGATGCACCGAACGCTGCACGGCATACTAAAATCGCACACGTACGAAATTTTCACCGGTGTTTTTCCTCGATAATCCGTCCTCGAGTATTTATCGCGTTCCCTCCGCAGCCAGATATCGTCGGATCCGGAAAAAAATGAAAGAAAAAACGAAACGTGGAAAACGGTGTTTTAAACCGATAATTCCCTGGGGATCGTGCAATGCAAATGTCAGAAAAGCATGCCATAAAGAATTTCTCCGTTTAATTCCCGCTATAAACGGTCGATCGAAGTCATCGCGAATGGATTGACTAACAAGCAGAAAACAACTGACAAACGCGAAGCATGACATTAAATATTCACGCTCTTAAATAACCATCATGTTGGACCGTTTTCTTTTTCTCTCATTTCATGCAATAACGATATTCAAACTCTGCGGTAGTACTGTAAATAATTCGATTTTTATTCCTTTTTCAGTGAACAAATAATCTGCAGATTTGCAAACAGTAATCTGAACACTTTATCGATCGGGCGCTTTTGCTATGAACAATAATTTGTTACCGGGGGCATTTTCAGAAAATGGGAAAAAATATTGTGTCAACGCATTTTTAATGATTTCACATCGCAATATGATTATTTGACATAGAACGCCAATTGGCGTGCCCGGTCATTAGAGTGTTAATAAGCTATTATCAAACGATACTGCAAAATTCTATCGTAAATTTTCTGACGTGATTTTAAAATTGAATCCAAACACGCAATACACCAGTGGCATGTAAATCAATAAAAATAAGAGAACATCTTGTTAAAATTTCTAAAATACAAAATAAAATTATTATGGTCCGATTTTTCTAATTATATCAAAGACAATATATATTTAGATAAAAATCCTCCGTTTACTCATTATTATAAATTTAGTCAGAGAATGTACACGTAACTACATGTACGTTGCTTTCTGTATTAACACGTTGAATGCCACAGTGGAAACTGCCATACCTAACCAGACGCAGTATAATCCACTGTTTTAAGTATAAATCGCGAAGGAAAAAAATATTTTATAATTTGAACGTATTGTAGTCACCTTATATTATCATCATAACAATACTGTTCAAAATTATATATGAATTATGAGTTATTTAATTTAATAAAATTAGAGGCACAGGTCACCGGCGACACCCACGGCAGTCAACGTGTTAAAAAAAGAACTTTATCATCATGTTCTTCCCGATAATTAGCGTAAATAATTGACTCGTTAAAAGTTCGCCGAGCGAAACGTTCGATGACGTTTCCATCCGAATTCGAATTCGAGAAAATCCGACGAGGAGGGTGTGCGCGAAGGCGAGCAGGAGCGTGGAAAATGAGACCGTAAGGGGAAAAAAAATAGAGGAAAAGAGGATAGGTGGAACGAAAGCGGATGAACGCTCGGCAAACACTTCTCGATTCTCGAGTTCGATTGGCTCTGCGCCAAAATAACCTCGCGGGCACCCAATACACCCAGCTCAGGTGTGGTCCCATGAAATCAAAGCATTCTCGATCATTCGACACGCGTGTTGTCCCGTTAAATTCGACGGGGCTGCTGAGAATTATCCACAGTCTTCCGTTCTTCGCGAGGATCTCTTGAACCCTGCTCAAAATAATTTTGTTGTGCGGCGATGTACAAAGGAATCGTTATCGAAAAATTGTACTATCTCTAACTACTAAATTAATGTGTTAGAGCCACGTTGAAGTTGTGAGTTACGTAGACAAATGCATATAATTTAATTTAGTTTAACCCTCATCCGTCCCTCATTTTCCCAAACTAATTTGCCTGTTGGTGCCAAATTGACACAGTAGTCAAAAATTAATATAATGAAAAGGTATATAATTACATTTGCAAATTCTTTCATTGAAAATAAAAGAAATGAAATCTTTGTACATTCAATACATTCAGGCATAAGATTGTTCGCATCGTTCATAAATAATAAAGCGTTGTGCAAGACATACTGCTTTTTCACGTTTATCGTATTTTTGTGAGAAAAATGTGTCAAATTGACACGCGGGACGGATGAGGGTTAATTTATTACAGTATACGGGAAAATCCCTTTTTATATACAATGATTGAAAAGTGTAGAGACAGGTAGTATACATAATATATGAAAAAGACTGTTACAGTATAGATTAACAACTCATTTTAAACATACCAGAGTAATAGTGAAACGCTAAATTAACGCAGTTTGAGTGTTCATAAACCGACCTAACGATCTATAAACACTGTCTTTGAAACTATCAGGAGAGCCCGAAAAAAGTCCAATTTAACGCCGAAACTATTAGCTAAATTACAAATTCTGTACAGTGGATCTGAATGCCCAAAGCTGGAAGTGTAGATGGGTGGACGAAATAGTTGGGCATGTCTAAAATGATGCATAGTAGCATTGAAGTTCAACAGATGAAGAAGGCTTGGATTGTTAGAGTACTTATTAATGATTTTAAAAAAAAAGCAAATCCTTGATTATTATATTGTTTCAATTATAGTGGAGTGGTTTTATTTCACTGTTAGAAGTATAGAGGAGGTAGGTAGGAGTGCAGTGATGTTTAGATGTTTACCTGATGGTTGTTTAAAAACAAAAGCAGAAGTAATATCACAGTGTTTACGATAGGGACGAAATAGTAATATTAATATTAAAATGTTGAACTCCGTTAAGGTTTCTGATGATGAGTCGATAATACTGTTGTATTTTAAGCTCGTAAAAGGGTAGCCAGATGAGGAACCCTTGGGCCTGACACTCCCAAATCCGCTAACCCAGATTATCGTGGCCTGGTTAGACAGACTTAACGACATTGTCATGTGTGAAAGGATTTAAGAGAAAGATTGTTTGTTTAAAAGATTTATTACATTTAATATAGGTAGATGTATGTTTGATATAGATTCTGAATATTCAAGGTTGGGGCATCGAAATTAATTAGTCATAAAATCAGAGTGCAAGGAAATGCTTGAAAAGAATATGTATAACGGTAGAACGGTTAAAATGCAGAATCAGATCGGTGAAGCTGAACTACGTCGACCATAGTCAACGTTAAGATGGGTGGGTGACCGTTTTCAGAGGTGCTCTGTTACTATTGACACATGGCAAACCCACCTCGCACTGTAGGTCGTATTCGATAGCGTGAACGTTGTAGAAGATGAAAATTATAGTGGTATCCTCCCATTTAGGATCCTATTTATAGTTTCTATATTTAATTATTCCTTGATTTTTAATCTAAATCGTGTTATTATTCTGTAGAAATCCAGACTACTGTTCAAGATCATTTTTAGAACCATTGGGCAAGCTCTTTTTAAATTGAAATTTTATGCAACGAGTACTTCTGATTTTAAGCAGAAACTAATTTTCTTCACTTTGTCCTGAATGTTCGTCATTGTTGTTTATCATTGTTCCAAAATTTGCAAAGCTGGCGAACGTTCCGCTCGTGACACACGGAACGTAAAATCGTGCGATAATGAAACGAATAGCCCCAATAAAAATTGATATTTCGAGATAGCGAAGAATATATATATAGAGAGTGATTCAATTCCGGTCGGAGATTGGATGGATGGGTATCGATAGGTAGTGTAAAAGCCGAGATGAAGTCACTCGAGGATATTGAAAGTTTTATGCGTATTTCTCTTCGAATTACTTTAGAGAAAATACACCGTGGAGTCTGTGATTTATATGATGGCAAAATTGAATGGAACGTGGCTGCTTCTATTGAGATTGATTTATGGAAATTACTGTAAAATCGAACGGGAGAATACTAAATTAATATTGTGGAGATTTGTAAGGTATCGATGGATCAGTGTCAAATAGAGAAAAAACGGTAGTCGACTCGATGGTAGACTTTTATCTGCCATACCTTTGGTGAAGTCGATAGCGTTCCTCATTTCGAACTCGAAGCACCTGATTTCAAATCCACCTGGCTCACCATGATATTTTTCAGTGAAAGTTTTATAATTTGGAAGTTTCAATTATTTCGTGCCCTTAAATTCTGAAAGGAGTACTGCGTCTGGTTCGAGAATCTTGGATTTCCAAAAATGAAGAACTTCAATGTGAAGGAAAAATTACCTTCTGAGATAGACAATTCTGAGAGATTCTGTGGATCTGCTAAGGTTGGAAATTCTCTGCAAGAACTCTGAAAATCTTCCAAGGAGAGGGAAATTTTGACTTCCAAAGGTAGAAACCTGCAATATCTCGTGGGATTTCGACGGTTGCAAATTGGAGTCTCTCGAGAAAACTCTCAGTATCTGAACAATCTTCAGACGTGGAAAATTCGGAGTATTTCCAGAACCTGTGGTTAGACATCCTCAATATTTCCTGAAGCTTTTAAAATTGAAAATTGTCACTACTTTTTCAACCTTTCAAACTTGAAAATTCTTAGTATTTTGTCAATCTTTTAAGGTTGAAAATTCTCAGTATCCCCTCGACCTCTTAAGGTTGAAAATGCTCAGTATCACCTCGACCTCTTAAGGTTTGAAAATTCTCAGTGCCTCTTCAACCCCTTAACGTGGAAAATTCTCAGTATCTCCTCAACCTCCCAACATTAAAAACACTCAGTACCTCAGCAACCTCTCAGACCTACAAATTCTCACTTCTCCTTCATCCTCTCACACTAAAGACTTCTAAACCCCTAACGGGCCCTCCATTGTAAAAATCCCGTTTATCTTTCATCCCTTTCCAGCGAAAAAACTCTGAATGCCCGCAGAATTTCTACGGGGTTGAAAAAATGCCCGCGTTTCGCATGGTCGGCTATTAGATAAAACAGTGGAGGAAAAATACGTCGTAGCGGGTTCAATTAATCAGGGTGAGCCGAAGTGGGCAGCCTTAATGATCCGTCGAGTAGGGTTTGCCTGTCGGACGAAAACCTTTCTCCGGGAGGTTCCTACGTGCCACGTAGTATAAACTTCGAATCAATCTCCTCGGATCAGCTCCGTTGGAAGGAACGTGAAAGTGGATGGGACAAAAAAGTTACGTGTACAGCATGTTCGCAGCAGGTTCGTAGCAGGGAAAGAAAATCCTCGCGAAGGTTTTCACGAAATTAAGAAGGGTGCTACCGAGTACAGTACTTTCTCCTCCATTAAATACCTTATCCGACTTCTAAACTCTCCTTCTCTCTCTCTCTCCACCCCACCGCTGAGCAACTGAAAGTTTTTAGTCGTGCGACCATCGGGGAATATTTATCGGATGCTTCTTGCAGAATCTTTCCAGCAGCGTCTCCTCAGTTTATAGCTTTTTAAGGACAGAAAATAAGGGCTCATTTATCCGTGGATACACGGGAGCTGCGAGATCGTAGTTGAAGAAGTTCCCGCTATTTCTTGGATCCGGTGAACTGGAACTCTGATAAAACACTTCATCCTCTTTTTACGATCCTTGAAACCCAGGAAAATTTAATGAGACCAATTGTGTATTAATTGTACAGGGTGTTCCGCGAGGAAACCGACGAATGTTGCCAGCGTGTTCGAATGGTTATTCTAACCATTTGATTTATTGATTTGAAATCTCATTATCATAACAATCGCTACATTGACACTCAGTAGAATGTCCAGTTCATAGGCTTCGTGACACAGGCTCCAGTGAACATGACCAATTTCACGACGGATGCTATATGCTTCTGTTATCGCCTGTACTGACGTTATCACTAGACTGCGGATGTTTATGCAAATATATATTCTGACACTCCAATATTTTTTCTGTTAGTGTAATCAAAGAAACGAAAGGTTGACCAAACTGTATTATCTTCTTCAAATGTTCAAGAAATCTGCTTTTTATTTTCGTCGTGTTATTGAACGTAGATTTGTCAGGTGTTTCAATATGTTAAATTGCATAAACATCCGCAGTCTAGTTATCACTTACACTGACTACTGATTGCCAATATAATAATTGTAATGATAATATAATTTCATATCAATAAATCAAATGAATATTACATGGAAATGGAGAGCCTGCATTATAAGGAATCGATTCATAGCGTACATGAACTATTTGCCTGGAATAACCACCCCAACACGCTGGTTACGTTCCTCAATTTCATGGCAGAACAACCAGTATAAAATCGTGGATAACGTGGAAATTGTCGAGGTACTTTCCCCTCAGTCATCTCTAGAATCTAGAATTCCTTCCATCCGCTCGCATCGATAGAAAGAAAATATCCTATGGCGGCTATTAAAATCGTGGATAACGTGGAAATTGCCGAGAAATTTTCCCGTCTGGCCCGGAGGCCGCGTTTCAGGCTTCTTTAGTTTCCTGTCGGATGGCCGAAGATCTAAGCGCCTCGTAGAGTGGAGATTGCACAGGCCGATGGAACGCGAGCGTAGGATATTACGCGAGGTCCCGTGGATCCAACGAACGGCGGGAATTCTGGAGGGATCCTTTTTCGTGAGGGAACGAGATATCGAGACACGTACACCTTCCTTACCGCTCGTTATGAGCGTCCGAGCGGTCGGGTAATTAGGTTTGTCCGGCCACCACGTGAGCTGTTTTCCAGATACGATTCACCTGCACCTACTATCCGTCCGTTATGGCGGACGAGATTTCCCACCGCTTTATGGAAACGTCCCCTCCGCTGGACGATTATGACCCCTGAATGCTGCAGCCTCCACCAAAATTTAGGTTGTTTAGAATTGTTGTTGCGTACCGTGTTCTTCCCGCAATTGGGTGGATGTCACGAGTACAGTTCCACGCAGAATTAACCGTGTGCGAGTAAGTTGCTTTCAGTGATGAGGTAGAGTTGTTCATGCGGTCTGATTTAGTGTGTTGTTCCAGAGATGTAGTTTGTGTTATAAGCGACGGGATGTGGGACAACGTGGAGGTCTTCTTCGGTATACGTTTTGTAAATGACTCATGAAATCGGTGAAAATGAAGACTTTGTACAGGGTGTTCAAAAAAAGGGTTCGATGCTTGAAGAACTTATAGTACTCATCGAGAGGAGTAAAAAATGTTTAATCAATATAGACCCTAAAAGCAATACTTTCAGTGCAATATCAGCTTTTATTATTTCTTAGCTGCGTGTGCGCGACGCGAATCGAGCTTTTGAGGGGGTAGGCTTTAGGTGAATAAAAACAATTTTGAGGATTCTTCAAAAACATACTTGTTCAAATTTCAATGTATAAATTCACTTCCCGTTCCTTTAACTAATACTTGCACAATAAATTTTGAAACCATCCAGACATTTTTTATTTCTTTAAAAGGTCATAGTTAATTATTTCTTATGATTATTGAGCCACTACACAAAAAATTACTCGAGTTTAAGTTAAGAGGGGGTTGGCTTTAGGAATGGTTGGGGGGTGTCGATTCTCACAGTATTTTTTCTAGGGTGTCTAAGAATAGTCATGCCAAATTTGGTGCGGATACGTTGAACGGTATAGAACCCTTTACAGAATATGCATACAAATTTTGACTTTTATATATGTATGTAGAGATTATCGTTCGATATCATAAGTGAGTGTCTTTGCAATACATTGAATTTACACACTTCATAGACGCAATTGTAGTAGAAATTTTCATAATTGTAGATGCTCAATATATGCTGCTTCCATTGCTACACAAACCTCAGCTGAGTCTCTTTGCAACACATTGAATTTACACATTTCATAGACGCAATTATAGTACAAATCTTCATAATTGTAGATGCTCGATATATCATCCTTCCATTGCTACACAAACCTTACATCTGCGGCTCATAGATCGACCTACATTATCGTATTAATGCTGATGCCTATTGACATTGATGAACTCAGGGCCGTCCCGCGTCCTGCCAATCTTGTACCACCCCTAAAATCGTCTCAAGTTACATACTATGTTGACCTACGGAACCGTATATGTTTTCATGCTTGTCTGAATCCCCGATAACGCTATTTCGCTTCCACCAACTGTACATTTATCGTGTTACAAAGAGACTCACTCATGATATCGAGCGCTAATAAATAATGTTAGATTTTATTTAACACTCAAGTGGATTATTGGGATTGTACCGGCCCTGTGCAACTTCAAACTTAGTTAAAATTGTGTTTGTTGTAGATGAGTCAAAGATAGTAAACGTTTGACACTGAAAGGCGTGTATGTATATAGGCACTGAGATGTAAGTTGTGTGCGATTGGCCACCATAGTGACTTTCAGAATTGGTTGTCAGCTTAGAATGATATAAGATAATCCAGAGTTGAGTCAGTGCTTAGAAGTAAATAGTAAATGAATAAATGAAAGGGTAGCATAAACACGAACCTAAACAATGACTTAACATTTAATATCTGAAACTGTGGTTCGAAATATCATTTATGCACATCGAATTTTGAGTGTAAAGGCATTAACCCCCATTTGTTCTGAACAAATGCGATTAACGAGTAATATTAACAGTTACAGTAATAATGGAGGGCGACCTGTGTACCATGAAATTTCATTCTACACCGTATACATACATCTGAGTGTACTAATTAAGTGTCAATGGGTTCTACACTACGAGTTTCGTCCTTTTTTCGAGAACCATCCCCTTTGTCGTTCGCAGCCCAATTTTCGTTCTATACATTTACCACGGACGCGTATTATATTTCGCGAGGCTTTCACGGGAAAACTCATTGTGCGCATTCTGTCGCATCTAGTTCAGCCTTATTAGAGCGCAGAATGGAGGCCGGCACAAAAATTCCATTGAGATCGAGCAGAATAACGTTGACAGGAAGAACGCGTCTCGTTATTCGATACTGAAAATCGTCGTCAAGACACGAAATGCTGGAAGATTTTTCCAAGTTCTATTCCTGAATTAAAAGGAAAATTCTGGCGATGTTAACCCCCTGGACCATCATTTTCCATCTGAAAATAAGGGTGTGTTTTTGCAGGTCTTGAAATCGAGGCTTTGATCTTCCAGGTGTATTATGTTTTCATTAAATTCCGAAGTGAGTACACACATGTTCCCTAAATTTTAATAATATCTCTAATTTGAAAGGGAGGTTGTGTTTTTATCTTTCATAAAATCGAGGCTTTCATATTCCAGTTCTATTATCTTTTCATTAAATTCTGAACTGCGTATATTTGGGATTTTTAATTTTTAATAATACCTGTGATTTGAAAGGGAGGTTGGGTTTTCTCATTTCTTGAAACCAAGCCTTCGAGTTAATACACGAGCTTTTTTTCGAAATCTTAATATAGCTCCCCTTGAAAACGATTTCTTGCGGCAAATTTTACGTCATATTTCTCGTAAATGAGGTTCCATATAAAACAAAAATTTATTCTACCCTCTCGACCTACTTTCGTCCGAAGAATCAGCCTGTCCCCGATTCTACCCCTCGTTTCTGCCTCCTCTGTATCACTCGTAAACGAGGCATGCACAGTGAATCCGATATCAACCGAAAATTCTATAATTCACCGGCGTTCCTTTGTCGAACCAGTCCCGAAATTCGCCTCTCGATGGGCTGCTTCGATTCTATTTATCGTGCCGTAAGGGCAAACGTATTTGCTGGAGCAAATTCAACGGAAACTGAATTCAAACGTAAATTTTTATCAACGAAAATACAATAATAAAATCATTACTTCAAAAGAAATTCTTCTCGAGAAGTATCGTTGTTGATATATAATTTTTGTTTTAATCACGTTCGCGTAAAATAATTTGATATGGCGAATTTTAATGAGCTCCCACACTCGACAGAGCATCGGATAATTCCATGACGCAGTAGTATCCGTTTTAATTAGTATAATTGTCTCCGCTGAGGCGTGTTCAGCGTCAGGATGAAAAAAGGATCGGGTTCGGTAAGGTTTAATCCGGATCTAAGCGAGCCTGCATTAATCTCCGTAATAGTCTTCAAATAGGTTACGCGTCAAACTTGTGGGAATATTAAAAAAAATAGCCTGTTTCGCATCCGTGAACACGAATGGTCGCGACAAGGAAGCACGAAAAAATTATTCGAATACAGAATGAACGGTGCGGCGCATCCATGATTATCATTATCGCGACGCGAATTCAAATAATTGAAAATGGAGCAGCCGTGTTTTAATTCATCATAATTCTTCAACAGAGTTGCAAAACTTATTTTAAATATTAATAATCAAATTTACACACATTACGAGGGTCATTCAATAAGTAAAGAAACAAATAATTTATCTATTTTTCGACATAATCTCTTGCTATAATTATACTGTTAGTATAGCAGTTAGCAGTAAAGAATGAATTCTTTCTCTTGAAGCCAGTTTTTGGCATTTATCTTCTATTCTTCCTTGCTGTGAGACTTGACTTCATGTAGCGACTTCTTAAGCGAGCCAAATAACAAGAAGTCTGATGGAGCGAAGTTTGAATTATTTTTAAATATTTTTATAATTTTTTACACATTTCTTAAGTATTTTAATAATTTTTTTGAACAATTGTCAAACAGTAATTCGATGACAGGGATGCCAAGTACTTTTTATTTAAATATTTTTTGAAGTACAGCCGTCTATCTCTTCACTCATTGAATGACCCTCGTATACTACCAGTCACAATTTTCAATTCGTTAAAAAATATTCTCCGATCAAATGGAATTGAAAAAAAAAATTATAGATTGATGGAAGAGGTAGAACGCTCATGGTGAGCAATATTTCAGCGGATTGTTATTGGAGCTATATTATTTCTCTTGAAAAGACCGCGTTGGGAGGCGGATGTCGATGACGTTTCATTATTGCCGCAATTATTTAACGGTTTAGAGGCGGCAATAAATGTTTTATTATAATTATTCCGTCGATAGGAGGAACGGAGTGGCGTGAGTTTATAATGGAACTTTCATTGGCCATCGATTTCCTGTCGTTCCGCGCCGCGGGACTTCGTGGCCAGGCTTCTTTCTTTTCTGGAGAACGATAAAAATATACTACCCACCCCTTCGGGACGCTCGACTATAGTTCTCCTTTATATTCTCGGTTACGACACACGTACACCGCAACGAGCATCCGCGAGATAACAAGTTCCAGAATGCAAGCCCCGATGCACCTCCAATTTTCCTTACTTTTTGTTCATCTGAAACGTCTCAGCTCTCTGATGACCCATCGTCAGGGCTTACTGGTTAAATAAAATCGTTTGGTGTTTCCTTATTCAGAAATATATGGAAAGCGAGGAGTAAAAGTTTTCGATACGAGGCTTCGTTTTCGGGAAAATTAAAAGATAAGAAGCTTCAGAATCTCCCGTTGCACATTCAATTTTCTTTACATTTGGTTCAGTCGAATCGCCTCGGCTCTCGTTCGATTCATTGTCAGGCTTAGTGGTTAATTAAAATCGGAGACGGTTCTTCGTCCAAGAATAAGTCGAAAGTGAAGAGTAAAAGTTTTTGATAGGAGGCTTAGTTATCGGGAAAATTAAAAGATAACAAATTGTAGAACACATACGCCGTTGCACTGTGAAGTTTCTTTACTTTCCGTTCAATTGAAGCGTCTTCACTCTCTACTGACCAATCGTTATGCTCTGATGCCTTAACCATCACTGGTGATCGACATCTCAAATTTAATTTCATTAAATAATTATTGATTGTCGTAAACTTCTGAACAAACTTCATACTGAAACAATAATGTAGGAACAGAAGAACACGACTGAGTACTGAAATCTGTTCTTTCTTTACGATTTACATAAAAAATAGTAAATTATATAATGTCTGATTAGGAATGGCCGTTTTCACTGTGGCGTTCAACGTGTTAAAATTGGAGATGGTTCGTTGTTCAATAATAAATCGAAAGTGAAGACTAATAGTTTTCGATACAAGGCTTAGTTTTTGGAAAAACTGAAATATAACCAATTTCAGAACGGATGTGCTACTGCACCTTCCTTTTTTCCTACTTTTAATTCACCTATAACGTTTCAGTTCTCTATCGACCAATCATCAGTTTTACTGGTTAACTAAAATCGTAGGTAGTTCCTTGTTAAAAAACAACTGGATAATGAACAATGAAAGCTTTCGATATAACGCTTGATTTTCAAGGAAATTATTCCACACCACGTTGAATTTTCAACTCTCCTTGCGTTTATTATTACTTGACCTACAAGCGTCCAACCACCAGGGTTGCGAATTTTAATTCGACGTTCTTTCAGTGAATTTCCGCCCGTTTCAGGGCAGTCGAAATCCTGGAAATCGTCCTTTTTCCGGACGATCGTGCGTTTCCCGATACGGCCTCGCGGGGAGGAAATTTTCTACGCGCCCTGGCCCGGTTAATATCGATCAGCGGCGGAACCGTTGCGAACCGAAATTTCCATGATTTGAATCGCTGATGGATTCGTAGCGATCGACTTCCCGTGCTCCCCGTTGTAATACACCGATGACAGTGGCTCCATTAGCATTTTATTGGGGACCATGGCCGCCTGTTGCATTGATTAGTCGCCGCTCGTATTTGCGATCGAAGCACCGAACGATTAAGCCTCGAACGATCTGGAAATTTCCACTTTCCTTCCCCCTTTACCGTATGACGAAAGTCTTGTGCACCCTTTGAGCCCTGGAACGTCCGCGAATACTACACTCCGTGTGCTGGAATTTTCTTAGACAGAACACCCGTTAAATTGAATATTTTATTAAAATAATACATATGATGCCAATTATTCAATCGTTTCAATGTTTTAGAGCTACTATTTACAGACATATGTATACAGGGTGTCCGATTTTAGTCTATAAATGGGAATTACTGATAAACTACCTGTTATATAAAAAAGGGTTCAGATAGAAAGTGAATGGTTTCGAGGAGGTCATAATCTACACTCCAGTGACCATCTACAGAAAAACTAATTATCCCAGATTATGACCCCTCGAAATCATTTACTTCCTATCTGAACCATTTTTTATATAACGGGTAGTTTACCAGTAATTCGTATTTATAGATTAAAATCGGACACCCTGTATGTTTGAATAAATTATGGTGATGATAATTCATACGAATCCAGAGATTTATAGTGTATAATAGACAGCTGTTGGGGTAGTACGATAGTCCGTAGCACAGGGTGAATAATTTTTTCCAGAACTGAAAGGGTTCAAGCTGACACTAATGAGGACGACTATCGTGTAACCAAAGTAACGGTTTTTATCTCATTAGTCCTCTGTAATTATAAAAAGACATAATACCACGTCAAACAGCGTGCTATAAGACGTACTATTACATCAGCAAATGTGAAAGTATTAAGAGTCGAAATAGCTGTAAAATAGCTAGCTATTTAGAAAATAATAGATTACTTTCGCAATATAAATATTGACTACCAGATAAAAGCTGATATTACGCCAGGAGTTTGACTCTTTCAGCCATTGTCTTCTGCTTTAGAAGCTCTAAAAGTCCGTTCGAAACCGATCCAGCCGTGAAATCGACTGGAGAGGAACTCGGTGGACGTTCTTCCTTTTCCTCCTCGAAGTTAATTCAGTTTCCCATTCGATCCTTAATTAAAAAGCTTCTCAAAGGTCCAGCTGGTTCGAGCTTTCCATCGGCGTTTCTCGAGTTTCATCGAATTCGTCGAATCCCCACGGCCAGTTCCTCATAACTTCGGTTCCCGGAAATTCTTGAATAATTAGGCCGCAATAGACACGCGGTTAATCGACGCTGCGATTCTGTCCATTCCTCGCCCACAGTTTCAACGTTTATGCTCGTGTCGCCACTGTTACGATTTTACGAATTTCTGTGTCAATGTAAACCCACACACACAGAACAGTCAGAACATTAACATGTATTGAGACACGAATGTCTCCAAGAACTCACCACTTGTGTTTTTCATGTTTTTATGTAAACTCAGCATCAAATGCTGTAGTCAGTTAGGAAGATGACTTACAGCTTTAGATGACAACAGTCAGAACACCACCGTCTATTGAGACACGGGCGTCTCCAAGAACTCACCACTTGTGTTTTTCAACTTTCTATGTAACACAGTATCAAATGCTATAATCAGTTAGGATGGTGACTTACACTTTTAGATAAGTTTCGAATAGTTTGATGGCTGAATCAAGAGCAATATAGAAACAATGAAAACGGTGAGCCATCTTACAATTAGTGCGGACAGTGTCAGGTAACTTCGCTGACCGGGCAAGAGCCGGTTTCCTCAAGGATGAAATGAAACTGTTAACTTTTATAAATAAAAGTTATTTACTGAACTTTTAACTTTTAAATCATTTCGCTTCTGTTTTAAGTTACTTTGTACGTTAAGAATGTAACTTTGTTGTAAACGTTCAGTTTTAACAGTTACTTTGTATTCGATTAATAAAAATTCTGAAGGATCATGTATTTTTTAACAGATATTTTAAGGTAAAGGACAAAAGTTAGAATTGTATTTAACTTCAAACCTATGCCAATAATCTACCCCATAACGGGAAATCTGCTTGCCACAACTGTAACTTTTTCAGAGCAGAATGAGTGTTCCTGTTCAACTGAAACTTTTTTCTACTTCTAAGAAAATAAAAGTTCCCTATTTATGGAAATATGTATGGAATCAAAGTTTGAGTGAATACAGTCCATTTTATAACTGTTTTCTTGGAACAGAAAAGACAACAGTCAAAAAATATACTGTCATTTCATAACTAATTGAAAATTTTAACAGTTTCATTCGATCCCTGGGTTTCCTACGTGGCAACGTTGTTGACATTTGTCTTCTCATCGCAATACAACGTATAATTCAATATCAGGAGTTCTGTTCCATCACAGCAACGTCCTACATACAAAAATGATTCACTCTGACGGTCTTCAAGCGGTTCTCTCCGCACTGCGAGAGATTAGAGTTCTTCTTCTTCGTTATTCAGCAGGGGTAGCTAGAATTTGATGTGGATTTCGAGCCATCATGCGTCGATAGCAACGCAGAATCACTGGGTACGGTATATTCGAAAAAATGTCGTGGAAATAGCGGTGATTTCGAGATCGCGAGTTTCCCTCGTCAGGTCGAAGGATTCCGCTGATTTCTCGACGCGTTTCCATTGGTCGTCGGGTCGTAGGTCCTCTGCTTCCGGCTCTTAGAGCGGCTGGATCTCTCGCGACGAATTCTTTGGAAATATAGAGTCTCCGGAGCTTCATGTACCTTCTTCGATATCCAATCTAGTTTTTTTACCGTTCACCGTACCCTCGTCTCCGCTTTTTCCATTTCTCGAAGCACGTTCTCTAAAATATCCGCCGTATTTCTGCGTCCGCGAACGATGGACCGTATCTCGACGGGAAAACGCGTGATTTATGCCCTTCGATCCCTCGAGACACGCCCTTCTTGCTTATTTAAGCCGCTAAGGTCACGCAACGACCCTCCCAGGGAAAAGTTTGCTCGCGTGCCGACGGCGTTTTCGCTCGTCAGAACCTTTCGCTTCCTCTGTTGTTTCTCCGTCGACCGGATGCGAAGGAAACGCTGGAATTGTCTCGTTACAGGTGATAATGGCATTGATAATCGTGGCTGTAGAGAATGATTTGAACGATCAGAATCTCTCGACAGGTCGTTCGAGATGTTCATTAGGGTTGCTCGGATATTTTAATCATTAATATATTATGCAGGATGCTATAAAAGTTACTGTGTATCTCTATGAAACGAGGTGAACTTTTAAAAAACAACTCAGTGGCATGATTGTTAGAAATTAGACCGTGTTTCATTATTTTGAGATACGGCTATCCGTACTGAATTTTATGAGTATCAGTAGTTGAGTAACACGTTGAATGCTACAGTGGAAACTGCCGTATCTAGCCAGACAATTATAATATCCGGTTTGAAGTATAAATCGCGAAGGGAAAGAATATTTTATTATTTGAATGTACAGTACTAATTTTATATTATGATTATAATAATAATGATGTTGAAAATTGTATAAGCAGTACTAGTTATTTAATGGAATAAAATTTGTGGCGCCAGCCACCGGTGACCCCCATAGCAGTAAACGTGTTAATTAAATGAAATTTTGGAGCTTAATAAATGTGGAGATCATACTGAGCTACTGTGGTCGCTTGAATATACTTTGAGGAATTTAATTCTATCCAGTCGTTAGAACACTGATGTTTTTTTTCTATTTACAAACTGATTTAAATCAATGTCGAACGCTATACTATGTATATCCCGTCAAATTTCTAGAAGACTGAAAGTATATTTTAAATACATTTTGTAATTTAATTACAATATTTTCGAAACGTTAGGTTCACCGACACAATTAATTTTTATGTTCTTCAAAGTTAACACTGAGGGGCTTAAGTCTCAGCTAGGTTCGCCATAGGTGCGTTTTGAATTTTTGTATCGCTCTGAAGGTTATTTTATTGCCTAATTACATTAATTTTAAGAATTTCTTGTCACGAATATTTCACTTGTCGAATAACATGAGAGGGACAGTATTTCTAATTTTAGTCACAGGTTTCATCGAAAATATTGTTCCATACAGTTCGACCCATAATTCCCCGCTATGACGCAAAACCAATCCGAGCATCGTAAATTTGGGGAAAAAACTGCGGTAAAACCGGGACATGAGAGGGGAGTCGATTTTTCCGGTGCACCGGAAGCGAGTAAATTTTCGGAAAAATGATTCGGTTAACCGTGGCAATCGGCGGATGCAGGGCTGTACGTTTTCTGTCGGACGGAGGGCGTTAACAAGATACGATTTGTAATTCATGAGATGAGCCACGAAAAAAAAATACGAATCGCTCGTGCGAGAAAGTGCAGGAAACCGTGCTCTAGCTCGTCGAACGTTGAGATTCAGGGAATTTATTAACCTCCCCAGATTTATTCTCCCGTGTTATTTACATCTGCGAAAGAAGCATGGCGTACCTTGGACCTAGCGTTTCCTTTCGATGAACTTCCTGATTATAGCACCGTGCGACCTGAAATATTCTTCGTTAGATTGGATTGGGTTTGGTACAGTTATTTTGAATGGTACTTTTTAGTATCTAATTCAGTTTACTCCTGGAGCCTCGAATTGCAATATTTTTATTTTAATTGTAAGGCATCGATGAATTAAGTGGACAGCTAGAATTTTCAAAGAATTGTCTAAATGTATATTGGTGTGGAAATTTTCTGATTCATTTACTATTTTCTTCTTCATGAAATAAATGAAATTTGCATCTTCTTTAAAATTTTCAATTTTAGTATCCAAGCGACAATACAAGAATAGATAGTCAATTTTCCTAACTCAACTTAATTGTGGAGCCCTAAACAGTAATATTTTTCTCAGTGATATGAAATCAACATTTGATTGGAGAAAACTGTTAGGATTTCCAAAAGATTAAAAATTCTTAAGTTTATTTAATATTTACTCTTTTTTTAAATAATCGAATCTCCTTGGAACAACACTGATCAACTTCATCATCTCTAAATTTATCAATCTTAATATCGAATCAACAATACAACAATCAATTCTATCTCCTTCGTATTCCACAGATTTCATCAATTTGGTTCCTGAGGTGGTCCATGAATTTATTTGTACATTTACTGAAACGTATGACAACAACGAACGTTCGAATCATTATCATTATTTACCAATTCAATTCAGCGTATCACAAACGGGTGACGTCTTCTTTAGCCTAATTATTTATAGCATTCGTGAATGAAAAACGAGCAAACGTGAGCAGAACTGGGCACGGAGATTGAACGGAGAACCTCCTGTTACCGGAAGCGTCGAATGTTCTTTGTTTTTCGGGTCAAGTGGACACGTAGAAAATATATCGAAGGATGCTTCATCATGTTCGGTTACTCGAGTATCGTCCATTGGCCCGGTAAATCGAGAATGAACCGTCGGTTTTTCGAGTTTCTCTGCGGGACGATCCCCTTTTTCTCTGTTTTCCGCTCCGACTCACCCCATACCATAGAATCTTCCATGGTCTTCCGGCATCTATGTCTCTATCGATCTGGCTCGGCCGGGGCTGTGTACAAGGCCAGTTTGGGCGGGGCCAAATCGAGCGGAAAAGAAAAATTAATAACAACCGATCGTTTAATACCATCCGGTACATGGGTCGAACCTCCCTCCGCCGTGGAAAATTCCCTACGGCGAACAATAGTTCGCTGTATCAGCAATAGTTGAAATATCAGGTGATCTGATCTGAGATAAACTGAACTGAAATTCATGTGGTCCAGGTCTGAACTGAAATTCAGACTCCACTGAACTGAAGTTAGACTAACAAGTAATGTTTAGGAACAGTGTAAAATAGGGTAAAATTTAAAAAATCATGCAATTCTTAATTAACCCCCCCACAGTAGATATAACAATTCATAAGGAATATTTAACTACTAAATAGAAATAAAATTATTTCAATCTTGGTATAAATCTGTAAAGTGTTATAAGCAACAGGACACATCTACATTCTACATCTTCAACCTTCAACCATACATTTAAACTCAAGCAAATTGCTTTCGAATAAAAGTCGAGCACTCATTCAATCTCGCAGATCTTCATATCTCCTTCACAATCATCCTCAAAGAATCTAATCGTTATTGGAAGTTCGAAATGAGAAAATTCTAAACTGAGAATTGTGCTCGATCGAGTCGAGCTTCGTATGGTAATCTGATGTATTTTCCTGGATAATTAGAAATCTCGTACACATGCGAGGGGTTGTAGGTGAAAGGGGTGACCGGTTGGAAAGTTTCGGCAGAGCTGGAAGTCGACTCACTTTGTCAGGAATGACCCAGTTGCTCGCCAGCAACACGGCTTTCTCGATTATGGCGGTAACTTGCTGCAAAGGCCAGGCTTCGCTTGCTTCTGACAGAAATTCCCTTCCTCCCTTCGCCTCCTCCGAAATCATCCGTTCAACTCTCCCGACCTTCTCGTCTATTAAACAATCGCTTCTGCCTCGTTTGCCGAGGATTTTTACTCCCTGCGACTGCAATCTAAACTCCAGACACGCCGCCATTTTGTGGCGAACCTAATATGAGCTGCATCCGGAATTATTTTGATTTTAGTGAGTTTCTTAGAAATAATTTCCTATTAGGAGCAATTATGCACAAATATACACAAGTTAAACATTGTGAAATTTTTCTACGTTCCTTTAAAATATTTGTTGATAAGTTATTACAGCATTGTTTATTTGAACCAATACATAGAATTATTAGAAAAATTCTTTGAATATTCCCTTTTATTATTTTAATTTTCTATTAATTATAATGTATCTATATTGTCATATTAACAAGGAGAATTGTTCTGTATTGAAATTGATCGTATGAATTATGCTCCAGCTAAAAATCAGGAAAATTGTTTACATGTGATCGAAATATTTATGGAGAAGGTATTGTACTGTACATGTGCAAAATTCGCTGTTCATTTTTCTTACATGTGATAATTTAATTAACACGTTTGAGGGTCACAGTGGAAACAGTCATACCTGGTTAAACATATAATTAGCTGTTCTCAATGCAGATCCTGTAACTTATATTTAATATCATTATCGCAATTGTCACAGTGAAAACGGTTATATCTGGTCAAACGCATAATTAGCTGTTCTTAATGCAAATCATGTAGCTAATCCTGTACCTTATATTTAATATCATTATTGCAATTTTAATGCTTACCAGAATTTTGCAAGAAGCAATAGTTATTTAATGAACCAGTGACTCTCACTGCACTCAGCATAATATAATTAATTTTTGTACTACTCTTGTGCTTATTGTCGTAGTTGTACAATTTTTTCAGAAACAATGCCGTGCAGAAGTTATGTCGGTCAGGGTTTCATGCAAAAATGTTCAAAAGCCAGTTATTAACGGCAGTCGTTACGAAGGCCATCAATTTTACACTCTGACGAATCGTCTAATTTTTTTTTAATCTCCCATCCCGTCTAGCGTTTTTTTTTCCACGACAATTTAGCCGGCCCCTTTGCCACGCGGAAGCCCCGTTGGACGTTATCCAAGTTCGTGATAGTCGGAACCGGAAGCGGTAGTCCGACGTGTCGACGAAAGTGCGCAAGACTCGTTAGCCTCTTCTGTTCTTCGATACCGTGTCGTCCTCGAAACTTTTGAAACATTGCATTACAATTTTCTCCATCCTTATCGATCCTTCTGTCTGCTCGTGGGCCGGAAGAGAACCTCAGCTCACTTTCAAAGGGTTAATTCGTGAATCCATGTTGGCTGAATATTTTTTATTTAGTTCAGAGAGTACGGCGAGCCAGAAAAATTTGAAACTGTGGCGGTACTTCCCGCACTCGCCGACAGAGGGATCAACAGTGCACGACTTTCTCGCAAGTCCTCTATCGGACGCTAACAAGTATCCCGCGTCTAAGGCACGGTCCTGTCAAGTAGATAAGATATCAGGTTTTTACGAGTATTGTAAAAGTCCTTTCCTAATGTTCAAAGACTGACAGAGCACCTCCACCAGCTGTGATATCTGTATTCGAAGAAGCATATGTAAAATATTATCAAATCATTCTTTCCTTATAATTTAATTCGGAGAACCTGAATTTCTGGGCCTGCTAGGTAGCCTTACTGACATGTCCACTTGCTCTGTCTTATCCAAATGCTTTTGTTTTTCCTCTGCTCCTTTCGTTTCGCCATTTCCTCCACAGCGCAGCCGCCGAGAACCATCTCTTAGAAACACGTTGTATATATTTAACAAATTCTGTGTAATCGGAAAGGATGGGCCTGTGGAGGTCCAGGAAAGAGAAAAGCCGGGCTGGAGTCGATTCCGGTGGCAAGAAAGCGGGAAAACAAGCGGAAAGAGAGATCAATCGATCGAGAGGAGGGTCCCAAGAGCGCTGTGTCGTGTTTAGAAAGGTCTGGGCGGTGAACTTCTCTCCTTCTCCGCTTTCTCGGGCATCGATTTCGAATCCTTCTTCCTTCGAGATCCTTTCGGCGCCTCTGGACACGAGCCAGCCTCCTCTTTACGCCGGAGGAACATGAATAAAAGCGGCGGAGGCAAAAAGGAGAAAAGACACGGCGTAACGCCGGCCCATAATGTAAATCAATGCCTCTGCCAATAAAGCGGAATCCTGCGGAAACTTTCCGAATTCTCGGCGATTTCTGCGTTTCCCTTCTTTCGCCACTCGTATTGGGAGAAGCTTCGAGAAAAACAAAATTCGTTCTACATTCCTTATTTATTACGCGATGAACCATTTCGTTCTTCATCGTGTTACAAATTGCACCTGTTTATATTTATGTACGTACCCCTTATGTGATATAGGAAAAGCGTGACTTGAAGTAAGGGATAAGAAAAGGAAGAAGCACAGAGAAGAACAAAATAATTATATATAAACTTACGATTCACCCTACAGCGTCGACATGTCGGAATAATTGCACAGACTTGAAATTAAAACAACTTCTAAACTAACAATTTTCAGGGTTAATGTTGTTAACACCCTTTTGTAGAGGGTGAAAAACTGCATTGATCATTGTACCGGACAGTGCGTGGTCCCATTTAGAAAAGGAATATGCAAATGCAATTTTTTCCCCTCTAACGATGCACAAAAGTGCATGGGGGTAACACAGGAATATGCAGTATGTAACACCATTTAATTGTGTTCGAAGAGTACATATACTGAACAATAGTGATCCTGACTGTCTTGTTCCAGTTGCCACTAGTCATCAGATATCAGATGTCCAACGTATACTCAGGTTCTTTCTGAAAACGGGTAGCAAGGTCTTCTCATGGCTATTTGACAGCGACGATGGACTAAAAATAATGTATCTCCTGGTCGTACGTGACATTTAACGGTGACTCGGCCTGGAATCGACCCGAGTCTCTGAAACATAATTGCCCTTTCTCATTAGCCTCTTTTACGGTTCACGGTTCAATCGGTTTCCCCTGACCGCTGATAATCGGTGCGCCAGAGCATCAGGATAAATTCTAAAAGACCACTGCGAACCATACAGTTCTTTTTCACCGTGCACCACACACATACTTTCTTCTATCTATTTTCGAGCGGCTGATTAATACTTTAGGCTGGATCAGATTTTCGCGGAAGCTCCTCCGAAGAAGCTCCCCGGAAAGTGGTTTTAACGACGGATCTTTGGGCATCCACTCGTCGCTGAAACGCCTGCGCCTTGACTTTCGAAGGTTTTCTCTTAGGTCAAGGCGCCATAACTGTTTAGCATCCCTTTAAGTGACGGTGAAAATAGATGCGCTAATCAAATCGAAGCTGCTCGCGTGGGTGGAAATGGGCTTGTTTACCGACCGGTGAAAAGTGAAATGGCGCCAGTCAACAGGGTTTTCAACACGCCACATTCAAATTTTTCTCACTCGATTCTTTTTTACCAGATATTGGGAGCGGAAACTTGAAGAAATCTTCTTTTTTATGTAACTTAGCATCAACGACTATGATCATGTAGTCGGGGGATTTATACAGTTTTAAATGGATTCTGAAACACTAGCAAAAGTTTCAGTAGCAACGCAGAACCACCGAAAGCGGCCCCCATCTTAGCACTGACCAAGTCCAGAGTTGCTTAACTTCGATGATCGGTGTCTTTTTTTTAAATTTGTTTATTGCAGTGCATCTGTATATTACAATTGTAAATTTTTGCGCAAGAAACACAACAATGAGCTATTACAATAATATTGAAATTACTGCTATAAAAGTATTTTAAATTAGGTACAGAAATTGTTTCGCTTTGATTTAGTTATAAACCACCTTCATTCAGCATCGTTTGTAATACTAAAGTGTCAGGAAAGAAGAATATGCAAAGATGGAAAAACTTCACGAATACATTATGCAGGGAAGTATCTAGTACATTCTACGAATTAAAAAAGAAGGCAACATGTAAGGCTGGAACTCATATGCAAGTAACGGACCATAACTACGAGAATATTCAACTTTTTCTTAACCTGTAATCACTTAAAAACCGTAGACGTAAACTGATTTCACGTTCCTATTTAATACCATTAATTGCAATATAAATTGCTCAAAAATCCTGGAGCTAATTAGATTCAACGTTCTTTTTAGAACTTTACGCGGTTTTCAGCATTTCTTTATTACAACCTGCAGGACTAACATATTATATTATTGCGTACCGTGTTCTTCGCCGCGATTGGGAAGAGTACACAAATACACTCACTTGCCGAATTAACGGCGCGTGAGTTGGTTGAACGTGGAGAATGATGAGTATGATGAAAGTTGTTGTATGGTGTATGGTTTATTGATGTGTTTGAGACTGCTTGGTGTGGTTACAAATTTAGGCAGCGTGGAGATCTGCCTCGGTGTGGTGCTGGTGTGAGAATACTCGTATGTTAAAGTTGCGGGTCTTTATACTATTTTTGGTAGCTTGGTGCGACCAATCAGCGTGCAGTGCATTGCCGATCGTTTAGGTCGCACTCGCGTACCTGAGGGTGTGGTAGCCGGGCGGAAAAACCCAAAGGGTCGCGCCGCGGTGACCGCTCGCAACGTTTTTGAGGCGCGTTTACCTGAGATTTCTGGAGACAGTCGTTGAAATAATAAAAGTTACACAGCTTGATGAGTCGTGATATTTGACTGTCCAGCAATCTCAGTTTACAGGGTAAAAAGTCACCATTGCGCCTCAACATATATTCACATCTGATTACCAGAATATGCAAATCTGCAAATCATTTTGGTGAGTCCATTGACTTTTCCTTTGGATCGGTTAAATTTTTTAGGACTTCCGCCTTATGTGCAACATTCTTGAAACAATAGAGTTAAATAATTCTTGTATACTGTATACTATACATTATGTTATTACATCTTGTATTTTCTTTCTGTAATCCACTCCGAATTCAGAAAAATTTCCTGTTTTTGTGTTTTTCACAACTAGTATGTAACGGGAATATTTTCCCGTGTATATTGAAATAAATAAATAAATAAATACTAATCAGTCACGAAAAATTGTAAGTGCTTGGTAGAGTAGTCTGTTTATCGTGTGCCGTAAATTCTATTATACCACTGATTAGATTACTGTCGTTGTGAAACGAAAGCCGATATATCCCACCTAACAAGCAGTTAACGATGTTCCATCGTTTAAATAATTTCTTAAACCCTTGAGGATTACTTTTGCACACCCGTTTCGCAACAGATACCTTGTATCATCATCATGCACATCTTCCCGAAAAAGAAATTTCCAGTTACCGTTCCCGTGTTCAGTATACACGGTTCTCCTCCGGGCGAGAACGTAATTGGCGCAGTAAGCGTTTAATTAATTTTCCACGGAGCCTGAGTGTCGGTGGAAGAGCCTCCACGAATTTTTCCGACTCCCACCGACCCCTGCCTCCTGTAGAATCGACAGAAGTTGTATTTAATTAAACCTGTGTGCGTGCTTGTTCACTCTTCGCCGTTTATTCCGCCATAAATCCCGGCGCCGTGACCGCTTTAATTTCGACGTCGCTTTAATTCCTCTCCGACCACCCTGTATATACATACATATATATCTGATTACGCGATCTTCCCGTCCGCTTTATCGCGCCCCATAAATCTACGCTTAATTCCGTTTTCGCTGCGATCTCGAATTCAAAATTGGTAAACTAATAGGCGAGTAGTATTGTAGTATCGCTGGCGACGCTTTCTAAAATCGTGCGAATTTTCTCTCTTTTCCTTTCGTCCTCCGATTCCACTTTGACTTCATCGATATCCTGAATAATTACACCGATGTGCATTGTGTTATCTATTGATAGATCGCGCAGGATGGGGTGCGTAACTGGAACCACTTCGATAGTTTCATAATTATTAACTTATTGTCAGTATATATGAGGGCGAGTGTGATGTGGTCTGTAAATAGGCCACGTGATGCGCTGTTTTTTTTCCAGGGAAGCATCAGATTACCATTATTGTCAGTAATAATTTGTTTAGATGAATGTTAATTTGAAACAACCTATGTACTGCAGTGTACAGGGTTTTTATATTGCTAAGTAATGCGAGTATACGGGAGAACTCGACAATAAAACTGTAAAATATTGTATTTCTAAGCAAGCACCCTACTGGTATAAATACCAATGTAAACTACAATTATTTGGCAGTACTATTACGGAATTTGACTGAAACAGAGCTATTGTAAATAATTGTATACGAGCTCGAAATGGTGGCTGCTGAAGGACATATTCGAGAAGTAATATTGTTCTTCTTCAATTGAAGTGTAATTAGGGAGCGTCAGGTGTAGCGATGACTTCAAGAATTTCGAACTGGAAATCTGAGCCTTGAATAAGTTCAAGGGCGCCACAGATTTTTTTGAATGGGGCACCCTGTGTGCTTGGTTATATTTAAATATATTGCATTATGTTGCGATAACAATCTAAAATCAGTCAGAAACTAGTAAATACTGGAAGACTGAAAAAGGTTTCATCATCTGTTTGTAACACTCGGAATCTCTGGAAGATCGACGAAGTGAGAAAAAACATTTGTTGCACGCGATAGCAATTTTATCGGCTCGACTCGCAGCCGTTAGCATAATCGCGGTGGGTTTCCAGTTTTCACGGGAACTTCTTAATTACTCGAACTTAACCAATTATCGCCGGGTGCAGGGTTAACCGCGCGCGTGTTTACTCGCGTTGCGTGTTCCCGTTGTTTAACGGCGTAACAACCGTTTAATGCCTGCCAAGATGTCGTGACGATGATTCCAGATACCGTCCAAATTATCCCGTGCAATTGTACTTTTCTGTTACCTCTCTGGTCGCGTGATTCATTCATGATAAAGCTTATCAGCCGTTCGATCATTCATCGTTAGAGCTCCCTATTGACCGTGATTATTTACCTGTCGACTGATCTCTCTTTCTCGTGGCACACTCTCCAGTAATTTTTGATAAATGTTGGTTAAATGTTAGGTGAAATGTTCCTCCACTCAGTTACTTTCACACAGCCACAAGTATAGCTTTGTTCCTTGGACGGTCTTCAGGTGCACGTAACCGACTCTCCAGTTCAGCCCAAAGATGCTCAATAGGATTGCGGGTCTCAGGGCTGACCAATCATGCTATTCGACATTCATGTCCTCAAGCTACTCCGTTACAACCTGAGAAATTGCTTACGTAATGCCTACTTTGCATGCAATCTACCAGTCTCTGAATATTAATGGTAGGGTAGTGTTAGGATAAATAGTGAGGAATTTAAACGATTTAAGGCGACACATCAACACCTGGTACAAACATTTTTCAAACAGGTAGGAGAAATAGTCGCAAGTAATTGAGGCTGTGGAAATCAGCTTATCCGTGAGCTTCTGAGCCATAATTCCTTATACAAGTAGACTGTAAGGGGCCCGTCATCCATACGCCCAGGGCTCTGTCCTCCACCCTAGCCAGGGCACAGGTCATACGTCTTGAAGTGGCCGTGACTTACTATTAGATTCCTGTACATGGAATTGCCGGTCTTAGGTAGTGCAATCCTTGGTCTATGATAGGTATTTGTAGAATATGAATTGTTCAAACTGGTGCACGAGCCGTTTAATGCAAAAATGGTGTAAGTCAAAACAGTTGATTACTGCACAATGAGGAAGAAGTAAAAATTCTGTAAAATGCAATAATATCAAAGAATGTTACATCTCTTTTATGTAAGTCACTGTAAAGTTATACGATAATAGTTAACATGATAATACTGTTATCCCCCGAAAATCAAGATACATAAAAGACACATGGTTAAACCAAATAGGCAATAAATTGACTTACACCACTTTTGCATTAAACGGCTCATGTAGTGGCATTCTTGCAGTCTCTGCGGCAAACTCAGAAAGTTTAGAAGTGACTAAAGCGTTCCAGTAGTGCGTTTTTGGAAATATGGATCCACAGCAGATTAGGACAATTATGTTTTATGAGTACAAAGGTGGACCTGGTGCAACTATCACGGCAAGGAGCATAAATGACCGATTGAGGGATCTCAGTTGTTTGATACTGTGTGTTGTCCCATTTTACCGGAAGCCCAGTTATGTTTTGGTTTTGCCTGTTGCAAGTGCAAAGACAATACGAAAGGCCCCATCCATAGAATGTTAATGGTAGGACACTGTATTCAATAGTCAATCTTTGTAAAATAATCATGCTACTGCTATCCACGCACCTATTCCTTCAGTACCACGTAGGCGTCCAAAATACCCGGATCCTTTCAAGATCAACGTATCATAAACATCGTTCATGATCTTGAAATATTCTCAAAGCGAACATCTTAAGCTTTGCTGATCGTTTCGATCGCATCCTTCATGTTTCCGTGAACGTTTCAGCTTTGCCTCGAACGTACACGACGACGGAATGTTATGGTTTTCTCAGCGAGCTCTACATTCTCGGCATCAGTAACTCGGTGCTCATGTTGTGTCAAACACATGATCCTTACTGCGACATAAATTACTCTGATGCTCTGTGTATACGTAACCGATGAACATCCACCTAACTTTGAAAGCGTACATCAGAGTTTCGTGTGTACAATAATTTCCTGACTTATATTTCATGTAACGATTTTCAAAAGGAACGAATTGAATTTTGGCGAATGCTGCAGTAGTGGATAATTTTGTTAAAGCTTGTCATTTTCTCTTCTGGTGGATGGTAGATCTGTGGAATTTCAATTCAAGCTCCTACTGGAAGTTTAACCTTGCTTAACACTTTGACTGCCACGTCAACCATACATGCGTGACACTTCGATCCAACCATTATTTATTTAATCATTTCTAGTATTCATAAATTTATTTACTAAAGTTTAATGGTACCAGTAAAATAATTATGAGTATTCCTAATATTCTTGATTGAAAAGATTTTAACTTGCAATTATATTTCCTTTGTATATAAATTTAGAAAGATTGTCATTCTGAACCAATAGAGTGTGGCAGTCGAAGTGTTAAATAAAAGTATAGTCGTATAGGTCGTATATTTTCCAATATACAGAATAAACTAAAATTTACATAACAAATTTCATTGAACGAACCGCAGCTCTTAACAAGCAATTACGTTATTAATTGATTTTTCTTCTCTTAGAGATTATAGCTAGCGTTGGAAGCAGTAGATGATTTTGCCAGAGGACGTCTATAATCGGTGCTACTACCCCTAGGTGCTTTGTAGGAGGACTATAGTCTACATTAATAGCCAAAGGGTTAAAAGCATGTTTTTTCCGTGCAATTATCGCGAAGGGAGAGCGAAGTGAGCATTCTCCACCGATAAATCGTTTCTCAGTTAAATCAGTCTGATTTGGGTGCTTGCCAGACCCTGTCGCTTTCCATTCTACCCACTTTTACAATAATTTAGATATATTAATGCCGGCTTAAATCGTCGCGGATTCCTCAAAGCTCCTTTCCTGTTTGTCGCGCGAACCGACCCACCTTGCCAAACGAAAATACCGACATCTGAGTGTCGTTGTTCGGACATTCATTATTTTCGATGCTTCTATCGGAATCCGGTCTTGTTTAATCAACAACTCGAAATCCCAGATGCGTCGCCAAAATGCTAACACGAGTCTACGAACAAGAATTTCAGGCAGATTTAACAATATTTCGGAATCTGGCTGTGGCTAGTTTATTTTAGATACTTTGTTGCTTCCTGCAGATTTCTTCTCGAAATTTTGTAGAAACATAGAAAACACTTTCTAGTAAAAGATTTTTGTTTAACAGTTAAGTGGAAGCTTGACAAGGCTCTGCAATAATTCACTTTTAGCGATTTTTCATTTTGAAAATTCACAATCAGTTGAAACCTGAGAAATGCTCTCTTCTAATAAATTTTTATTTTCAATTCAATTGGTAGCCTGTAAAGGATCTGTAATAATTACTTTTGATGATAGGGAATTTACAGTAAATTTTAGTTTTTAAGACTCAATTGAAACCTGAGAAATACTTTTCACTAATAAATGTTTGCTTTTGATTGAATTAAAACAGTGCAAATGGTCTGTAATAAATACTCTCTGATGACAAAGGATCCACATCGAATTTCAATTGAAATTTTTATTTCCAATTCAATCGAAATATTGAACCGATTGCAATTATTATTCTTAATAAATTAACAGTAAATTTTGTTTTAATGTTGTTGTCGCGCGGCCCTTTGAAGGGCGTAAAAGTCCGTTTATTCAGTATTTTACCATACGACATACATGTAACGATATTCAGAAAAATATTCATTTAAAATTCAATCGAAACGCAAAAAACGTTCTCCACAGAAAAATTTTGATTTCGAACTGAAAAAAAACTCCAATAATTAATATTTATTAAATGAGGATCCACAGTGAATTTTATAAATATTTTACCTTACAACATCGTCATATCAATGTATTTGTCAGTTAAGTAAATTTTGAACGTTCGAAAATTTCCACATAATTTCATTCCAAATTTTTTCTGCATCTTTACGTCGGTCCGTTCACGTTCAAGAGGTTTTTCACTTTTTCTCGTCGCGTGACGTAACCGTGTTTGGCGGGGTTTTGATCGGCGAACCCATAAATCCTCCGAAGGGCCACTCTCGAACATTTTGCGGGCAGATGCGGTATCGTATTCGCGACTACGTTCGCAAAATTGCAGTTCTGAATGAGCTGCTGTGGCGGCTGCACGAACGCATAACTTTTAACCAGGATTTCGTGGCGACGATATCGCTCCATATTTCCCACGACACTTTTTAATAGAGCCACCAGTCGCGACGACGCATTTTTCCTACCACGAACGAGAACATTCGTCAAACGTTCGTACTCAGTGTCCCTTTTTTTCATCCATATCTACAGTCTGGCGACCCGAAAATAATATTTACAACATATGTGAAACGACGAGGATTGAAGGGTGGCATACAGGGTGGTCTACGCACCTGGAACAAGTCACACAATTTTCTCATTGCAATTATAAAATAATGATGGAGGACAGAGGTGATTGGTTCAAAGAGGACTGCATTTTCAGGGCCATATTGTTTTTTAAAAATGTAACAAAGCATGTGAGTTATACAGTTCCACCATTTTTTTAAATGGAAATGTATATTACGTTTATATAAACTAGATTCTCGCCCCATTTTGCGCAAAGAAAAGTATTCGGGTGAAGTGGTTGATAATGATTAATTCGTAAGATATGTTAAATAAATATTTAAGTCAGAAAAGAGGTATGACTTGGTCCAGTTGCGTGGACCACCCTATATAATCTGCAGGGATGATGATACGATTTCATTCACTCGATGAGTCTGGAAAAATAATGTAAGGGTTAAGGATCGAATTCAATCAATATGATCTTTGCTGATTATAGCTCATGCTTTGAGTATAGCAGTCCAGTGTACGTCACAGCTTCCGAATATTTGAAATGAGAATTTCAAGCTCGTAAAATCTTCGACTTGACATAAAATTGCAACCAACTGTACACTATGTAACAAGTTCTGTTAAGCCAAAGCCACGTCTACATACTTTTGCCTGCAAACGCTGAATCAAATGTATAAAATCTGTAAAAACAGTATAAAAACTGTTTGTAAACGTTTGTTACAAAATATTTAAACAGAGGCCCTCGCATGTTTGTTTTTCATTTAGAATGGAAAATATATGGAATCAATACAAATAAACAGTCGTAAATAAATAAGTGTGGACGCGTGGGTATTCAGCGAATGTTTGAATTCGTTTGTGAACAACTGTACGTAGGCGTGGACTAGGCTGTACATAGCGCATCCAATTTAAATTTTCGTCAATCCAATCAGGTTTTGAGTGATTCTTAAAAGTTCGTCCGATCTGTAGTTGAAAAGTCTCGCTAGTTCCGACGGTTCGAAGCGGACTTCTCATGTAACAAGTTGAAACGTGTAATCAGGTCTGCCAGTTTCAGTCTTCTTCTGTGACGCGAGCTATAGTCTTCTCGGCGAGACTTGGAAGCCTGCTGGTGTAATCAGTGGCACGATTCTCGGAATTTTCTCTACGCCACGCGAAATCCTGTTGCATCCGGCATACAGGTAGGCAATTTGGGCATGTTGTCAATTTCAAGTCCGTACAGACACTCGTGCGAAAGTTTTACGTTTCCTTCGTTTCCAACTAGAACTATCGCGTGTCGCACCGTTCTGATTTTATCTTTGATGCCATAACAAATTTGTGTTCCTTCACTCCCTTAGCCCATCAAACAGTATTAATATTTTGATAGGAGGGTGTACCAGAGGCCATGAACACTGTACATTAATTCTAGGACAATCAGTTATTATTTGTTTGAATAAGAAACAATTTTTTGAGGTACACATTGCGTAGTACACAGTTTAATCTAGATTAAATTTTATCTTCTACACAATAACAAATTTGTATCTTCCAGATGCTGCTTATAGAGTACATTAGAGTGTATGAACACAGTACATTAATTCTGTGTCAATCAGGTACGATTAATTTGAATAAGAAAGAATTTTTTAAAGCACACATTTCTTGGTGCACAGTTCAATGTAGTTAAATTTTATCTTTGCTACAATATTAAATTTGTATCTTCCAGCTGTTGTTTGTAGAATGTATGAACATTGTACATTAATCCTGTGTCAATCAGGTACCATTAATTTGAATAAGAAAGAATTTTTTGAAGCATAAGTTTCGTGGTGCACAGTTCAATGTAGATTAAATTTTATCTTTTACACAATAACAAATTTATATCTTCCAGATGTTGTTTGTAGAGTGTATTAGAGTGTCTGAACATTGTACATTAATTCTGTGTCAATTAGTTACCGCTCATTCGAACAAGAGTAAATTTTCTGAGACACACGTTGCGTGATACACAGTTCAGCTTACTTCAGATTTTATCTTTGACACAGTGGCAAGTTCGTGTTATTTAAGTTTCATTTGTAGCGTGTATTAGAGTATATTAATTCTTTAGTAATTAATTATTTATTTGATTGATTTCACGACGAATTTATTGGACTACATCCAGTATTTCGGGAACCTCTAATCACAGTACGTAACTTTCGTATCTCCACGCGAAAGTCGGTTGGCAATCAATCTTGCCGAGGAATAATTAAAACCTGTCAATATTTCGGAGGTCTTGTAAATCCGAAGCATCTCGACGGTTATTAATTAAAGGCGTCAGTGAAACACAACCTAGCTGAGTCACCGTGATAATTAAATTTCCTGGTCAAACTATCCTTTAATACCTGCACGTTTTTATAATATCACTTACTCTGTTGAAATATAAGCGATGATAAATTACTCGACGACAGATACTTCCAAAAAAAGCATGAGTAAGTGTTCTTATTTCTTCACGGACATTAATTTTATTCAAATATTGTTAACAGAGGACCCTGATGCCCAATTGCATACAATCGCTGTTGGAAATATTCAAACAAATGTAAATTATTTAAATAAATATAACTAAATTAAATTCATCCCTAAAGACAACCGTTCTTCGATCCATTTCACACACATTTCTCCCAAAGAAAAACCATTTTTGGTCATCAAACATCGATCTCCAGATCTCCATGGACACGTCAGAACGTAAATTTCCAATTTTCTTGGAAAGATACGTATCGTTCATTATCGAATGAAAAAGTTTGCGTTCCAGCGACGCACGTACCAGTTCTTCGTCATCAGTTACAGGGAAAATTATGACTGAATTCAGAGATAGGCGGTGGATAGGTGACAGGGGGAAGGGGGTAGGGGAATATAGGGTTAATCGATGGGTGGATGGAGCGAGACTTCGCGATTCCATTTGAATTCCCGGCCACGTAAAGCCAACCTCGTCAACTTTCCACCCGGCTCCCGCCCTTTAGTGATCATTCTGGCTCGTCGAACGTGGTTATTACACCGTCGTTAAAGCGGCTGCTGTCCGTACAAAGGCGTAGAAACCACAAAGATCCCGTCAAAGGAAAATTAAACGCGATGTGGAAGCTCGCGAGGGAAAAAATTAACACGCGCCCTGACTTCGTTTCCCTCCTCCTGAAAACCTTTTCCTTTCTCCCTACTCTTCTCGCTACATCTCCCCCATCTCTCTCTTTCTCTCTCTCTCTGACTCCCTCTTTCGTCTTTTTGCTGTGTAACTAATTTTTCGTGGAGCTCGTTAAGCAGTTTTTTTTAACAGAAATAGTTTTACTTGGAATTTGCATATCTACGATGGTTGTATGAGATTATAGTTACAGATGGAAGAGTTGTGTTACTGTGTTAAACAGAGATGGGTAGAAGGTTTGTGATCAGTGTGTTTTCAGTAGACTAGATAGTTTACATGTTGCAATATTTTTGTAATCGATGATCCATTTTTGACAGAAGTCACAAGAGTTGTGTAAAATATCTTATAGTATATGCTAGCATCCCCTAAACCTCATCGCAGGGTACCAAGATCAATCCAAGTTTTTCATTTCACACTCTAAATTTCATTACGAATCCATACTACCACCATCAACTCCAAAACTGAAATTTTCTGGAAACCCCAACGTACACCTCCACACGATAAGTCAAAAATAAAAGTGTAGAGTTTCGTATCTCCGTAACCCGCGATTTTTTAACAAAATCAATGTATCGTACAGACGGTGCGCTGTGATAGAATCTCGTTATAAAAAGCGAGCCGCAGGTACGAATACTCGACGGTTCTAATAAGCGTGTTAGGGACGAGAATAGCGGAAGGCTACGCCACTGGTAGGAAAGAAGACGACGGAGCACGGGTTCAGATGCTCCTTGCAAGCCCACCCCTTGGCCCTCACCCTCGATCTCTCCTTTTATTGCAGAAGTCCCTGATAGGGGCGCAATAAAGGCGTCGCGCATCTTCTTTATCTCCGCGAGAAAATCGCTGTTGCATGGATCACCTCCTGATCGATCGTCCACACACCCTGTAAACATTCTTTTGCGAAACCCTACACGTGTTTACCACGCCCTTTGGCTAACTATACGTACACCGGCATGCGTGACCCAAATACGCAAGCTTCAACGACCAAGGAGCTTTCCTTCGTTTATTGTTTATCCCCTCGTTAAAGGGGTAGCGCCGGTTTTTATGCGACTCCCGCGATAATTCTATTCTCGTTCAATTTGTTTGTTCAGCAGGTGCTCCTTCACGGGGGGGTAGCTCGAGTTTTTTACGTGGTTTCCGTGATATCTTCAGAACGTTTTTTTTGTTTCTTAAGAGGGAAAAGGATTATTGTGTAAGATTGTTTTAGAAGGTTTTAGTGGCATAGGTGGGTTTGTAAGAGTGAATTTTTTAATTCTTTCGATAGAACTGGCTGTAGCCAGTTACCGTCGACCAGTCAGTGTGTGCGAGGAGCCACTAAAGTGACCCAGATAATACTAGCATATAATTATGCCATTCACAAATATAATTATATCACACACAATTTCAGAGCTGTAGTTTGTAACTGAAATACATTAGACACAATTTTAGGCTATAATGCCATAAGTGAAATACACCAGACACGATATTCTAATTGAATTTAATAATCAAATGTCGTAATTGAATTGCATCAAGCATCATTTTATAATTAAATGTTATAATGGAAACTTATTACACACCATTTTCTAATTCAATTTTACAGATAGCTTCAGAATTTAACTTTACATTAATCACACCTAATTTCAAAGTTGATACGTATTACACACAATTTCATACTTAAGTGCTAAAACTAAAACATATCAAACACAATATTATAATTGAATCCTATACTCCAAATTTATCACACGCAATCTTCTAACCGGATAGGAAGAAACCAGAAGATCTTCAAACCACTCAGAAAAAATTGCGCACGTATTCCCGACATTTTCGTTCACCTAGAAGTCAAATTTCACTCAAAATCGATACGGAGACAATGACAATAAACGGCCAATCAATCCTCAGGACCGCAGTTCCAGGGAGTTCGCGTTCGAATGGCTGTCGTTCTCGTCAGGAAGGAACTCGTCTTTCCTGCAACCCGTTCCTATTATCCGATTAATCAAGAAGTTGTCTACGGTGCCGCTTATAATTCGACGAAGTTACCCTCGCGGCAGATCGTAGGAAACGGGGGGTGGTTCAGGGGTAGGCGAGGGGGTTGTTCGCCACGCGTAGCCCCCAATTATTCCTAATCTGCTCGCGGAATTATCTGGCCGCGAGTTTCCCTTGATTTTCATTCATTGTACCAGCTGAAGCGAAGCTGATTACGTCTCGCCTTCTCGTTTCGCCCGGCTCTGCAATTATATCTCGAATTCCATCGAGAACGCGCGCCGATATCTGCATGATCATCGTGTTTTTAGTACTCTGTCGCGTATATATACATATTTCACCCCGTGAACTTTGCTCGAGATAACTGTAATTTTCAGGGTAACTCGTTTCGTTCATTTATTGCCGGATGATTGTTCGTCTTTTTAGGAATTTTGTACTGAGAGGGGTTCTACATTTTAATTGAATTATTTAGAAAATGGGTTTAACCTTCTATAACCAGAATTTTGTTGCGTATGACGAAAATGATAGATCATGTAAATGATACAGATAAATAGTTTGTATTGCAGGATATAAACATAATAATAAACGAACAAATTTCTCGGTGGCAGTATATTCGTAGAATATAATTGTACACAGTGATAAATAAACGAAATAATACTTAAAAAAAATATATAGACAGGTAAGTGACTTCCAAGTTACATGGCGTTGTAGAGGGTTAATGTGTTCTGGAGTATTGGTATTTAGTTTTTTTTTAAATGAAGTTTTGATAGTTAATGTATAGTGTCTGATGATCAGATGTGTGTCAATTATTGTTTTTCGAGGATTTCCGAATTTATTTAACTGTCTACTTACTAGGTATGAATTTATGTCGAATAAATATAATTGATAAGCAATTGAATCATTTTTTCCAACTCTAATAAATCTGTTCTTGAAGGAATTAATTTCTTCCAGTCTTTTGGATTGTTTTCATTTTTGTTGCTTTATAAAGGAAATGCAGAACCTCATTATCTATGCAAAAGAATTTCAATGGACCAGTATGAAATTGAAAAAATAATAAAAACTTTGAACACTCAGAAGTTGAGTATTATAAATATTTTCAACATTCCTTTATGTTACATCTAAATTTTATTCTGAGTGAAAATCTCGACATAGGAAAACAATTTAATTTTCAATAGACAAATACAAGCTGTAGTACACTAAACATTTCCAACTAGAAATTGTTGTCAAATCTTTCCATTTTCCTTGCAACACATAAAAATGAACTGCTTGTAATTTAATACTTTCACAATGGAACGAAAGTATAAATTGGGTTAGACACTGCACATCTTCTGAACTGATAGTTTGTTATTGTACTGTATGTAATTCCATACTTTCTATTAAAAAATTATCTTATGCGGGGCCATCAGTCAGGTAATAATAACTATTTATTATTACACAATTCTGAGCAATGTTCCTATTGGAACATTAATTTAGGAACATAAAAACGCGACTGAATGCCGAGCATCTTTTTCCTTTACGATTTATATTAAAAACAGTAAATTATGCCGCGTCTGACTAGAAATGGCTGTTTTCACTGCGGCATTTAACGTGTTAAACTCAATGTCGATGACGTTACAGAACATTTACTATTCTGCAAACCTTTGAGGTTATATTCCTTTTTACATCCTTTTCGTTCACCCTCGTTTCGTTTAATTTTAATTGCTGCTCGTAAAAGTAAAAGTACGAAGGACGTCGGCGATATAAAAATCTTTTTCGCATTAGCGATAACCTAATTGGCTATACCGGCGGTTCCTTTCGTTGCTCGCCTGTTCCTCGACCGAACTGGATTATCTGAAATTCCATTAACAGAACACCGTTCGTACTTCCTAGGTTTCCGTTCGTTTCTTACGTAGAATTTTCCGACGACGTTCACGCTGTTCGTTCTTAAAAGAAGGTGAAACGCTTCTCGACGTAGAAGCTTGGAATTTATTCCTCAGCACGTGACTCCTTTCTCTAATTAAACGAACCATCGCGAAGTATCCTGTCTGATTCCGTTAAATTGGGACAAATCGAAATTTTCAATTGACGTAGTCTCGGAGGAACGTAATAGTTTAATTTCCATTCGGTTTATTGTCATGAAATTTCTACTATTTCTTTTTGTACAGTTTTTATTTGTTTTTTTTTAAACAGTTTGACGGATTTTTTGTGTTACGAGTTTTCGCGGTTACGCAGGAGAATTTATTGTTTCAGCAAATAACCGGAGGCGGTTTCTGGGAGCTCTAATAAAAATACATGATAGCTTTCTTACGCAGGGAAGTCGGTTCGTCCCTTGTCAGGCAGCCCTCGCTTCGAATTCGAGAAACGTACGGAAATAAAAGAATACGACGCAGACGATCCCCTGACAGTTCCATCCAGCTGTTTAAGGAGATAGACAAACCGGAAATTAAGGGGACATGCTGATAGATCCGAAGAATTCGGTGCATGAATTTGGTTTATTTAAGTATGTAGCCCAGGCTCTGCAGGCACGGAAGTTTGCAACCCTTCTGTTTAATTAATTTTGTAACGAGATCAATATGACAAGCTCAAGCAAATTTTATGAAATAAATAAGTGAAATGCAATTGAAAAACTAAAAAATGAATTCCTTGCATTGGATTCTCTCATCAAGATCATTCGAATTGTGTATGAAACATTTCTCGTATCGTCAAATGTAAAAAATATATTTACATGGCCTGATTTAGGTAGGACACCCTGTGTGACATTCACAAATAATACAAGAAACCATAGTAAAATCAGGGCTCAACAATACACCCTTCAGTGACCATAGATAAGTCATGAAGAACCCTTTTAAAAGGAAAAGCAAACAAAATTAATTTCGACTGAATTGACACGACAGTCTGTTACAAAAACTGTCTTCTAATTGTTGTTATAATAACAGAGAGGAGGTGTAGGGTTGACTTTGTGGAAGAGAAGCAGTTGGACCACCCAAGGGAATTTCGAACGACGGCATCGGTTCTTTCGTTGGATCAGCAGTAGGAATAAGAAGCGTGCGGGACGAGACAGACTTGGAGTTCAAGGAGAACGTTGTTCCACGAGACACGCGTATCTGGTTGCTCGTGTTTTGGTACACGCGAACGCGAGTTTAGAATCGAGCCTGAGAACGCACGGATTAGAAGATCTATCTTTAGAGAAGCATGCGTTGACGGACGCCGTGAATACCTGCGGCTTAAACGCGCGTCAAGCTCGTCTGAAAGCCGATCTTCGACGATGGAACGTCGATCGTGAGTAATCCGCTTCCACCGGCCGCTCATATCGCTTATCAGTCATTATATCGACCTCCGGGTAATCCGGTAGAAACGGCGAAATCTCTGCCTCACCTCGAAATCGACGATATTTACGATTTTGCTGCTTATGCGAAGAAATAGAATTCGAAGGAGATTGTAAGAGTTTTATCTTGTAGGAGATTATTATTTTAGTTGGTTTTGTTAGGTTTAAAAAGATTTTGGATTGTACAGCGTGTTTACCATGGAACTGTTCTTCCCTCTTTCTGGCGAAATGAGGAAAATATATTATATAAACATATGTATGTTGGGAGATTATTTATTGAATTGATAGAAGAAAAAAAATTGAATTTTTATTAGTAGGCATTGTTCGTGTGATTAATGTGACGACAGCTAGCAAATTTATTATTGTAATGTTTGTGGATTTAGTTCATAATTTATTATGATATTTGAAGATTCAGTACAAGAAGTATTCTTATGTTTGAAGATTCAGACTCACCAACTGTAGAGATGTTTGAACATTCAGTACAACAGGTATTTTAATGTTTGAAGATTCAGACGATCGACTATCGAGATATTTGAAGATTCAGTTCAAGAAGTATTCAGATGTTTGAAGATTCTGCCCATGAAGTATTTAGATGCTTGAAGATTCAGCTTATGAAATACTTTATCGCTTGAAAATTCGGTCCATCGAGTATTGAGATCTTTAAAGAGTTAGCTGAAGAAATATTTAGATGTTTGGAGATTCAGTCCCCGAAGTACTGAGGTGTTTGAAAATTCAACCTATGAAGTGTTTTAATGTTTGAGGATTCAGAGCATCAGGAATGGAGGTGTTTGAAGATTCAGAGCGTCAGGTATAGAGATGTTTGAAGATTCAGAGCATCAGGTATAAAGATGTTTGGAGATTCAGGATACAATGAAGTATACCGATGTTTGAAGTTTCAGTCCATTAAATATTGAAATGTTTGAAGATTCAACTCAATAAGTATTCTAATGTTTGAAGAACGTTCTATAAAACACGTACACCCTCCACACAACACAATCAACCAGACCCATCAACCGCCTCACTGAATAAACTTACTACAACGTTCCCAAATTGTCTAGAACGTTTCGTATACTCCCAAAGAATAGAAGAAAAACGTTTTCAGCATCTCACGAACTCCCTTGTTGCAGTGCATTCACGAAATTCATCGAATCAACATTTTTCCTCGATCAGAATGCTCCCTTTTTCATCCTATTCAGCGGTCGGTATTGCTAACGACGATCGAATTTAATGGATTCGAGTTTATTTGACCGTACAACCTCAGAAGAGGTAACGGAACGGGGCAGAGGGGGAGCGGGTGGTTAAAAGAGCAATCGCAGCGAGGGGAAAAATCGATGGCGAGTGTTTGCTTCTCGTTGGCGGCCAACGGCGTTTGATAATGCAACGCTCGATAAAAATGGAGCCTGGATTGCTCCTCGAGCTTTGTTTGCGAACGGTGTTCATCGAGGAAGCTGGACGGCCCTTTCATCCGCCGCAAATGGAACAGTCTTTTACCGGTGTGCGTGCGTGCGAGCGAGCGCGTGCGGCCGCAGCTCTAATGAAAGTGTCATAAAATTAAAAGAGACCCAATGGGAAACATTTCCGTTGCTGTTGCAGCTCCAACAGTAAACGCAACGTTCGTTTTATGTGTCTCCATCGAGAGACCGAGGGAACGGTTCAGGTATGAAACGGAATATTGAAGAATATGGCTTCCTTATAGGCTAGATATTACTACACCGTTGCTTGGAATATTTATACAGCGGCGAAGTTCTTGGTACAGCCGAGAAAGGCATTCCTTGCGCAGAAATGTAATTTGTTTGGTCGAAATTATATAGTACATTCTGTTGTCACATTTTTAAGACATTGATATTACAACCTAATTAAGTAAAGCTTTTTGTGTCAGCTATTTTTCATGAAAAATGCACATGCACATTCGTAGAATTATTGAGAATTAGAATGAAGAATAATATTGTCTGACAGCTGAAGCTTGGGACCTGTAAGGGTGACATACAAAAACAAATAATTATTGATACATTGTTGTCGCTCAATAGTACTATTTTATTTGTGAGTAGCTGTATAATATTACATTCACTTGAGGTATAGACTTGAAGTTTGGTACACGGCTAGCTAAAGTAATCTAGTATTTCATATATAACAATCCATCAGAGTCTGAAGTCTTCTGGAGAGGAGGCAAATGAAATTTGTCCCGATAGTGCAAGGTGATCAAGAGACAACATTTTCTGAAGAGCTAATTTTAGCAACCGTGAAGTTACGATTCTTATTTTTTGAGCTCCCGGTAGACATCGAAAGGAACCCAACGAGCTATTAAAAGACGAATCACCGGCTATCCGGATTCGTCGCGAACTGTGAACGCGCCTTGTCTGAAAATAAAGTGCATTCTCACCCTGCACCAAGACCGTGTCCCTCTCTTCTAATCACTGCAACGAAAACAGAATTCATGATAATCCAACAATTGTCGTTCTTACTTTTTTAGACATAAAATAATATCCATAGTTCCCTAATGCAGTATTAGGTTGATAAGGATATTGTAATAATGTCAGTTTGCCATTATTAAAACCCATTTATCTCTTGATCTCTTCTCATATACATATTTAAATAAAATAATAAATAATATTATATTTGATCATTTTCTACAGGAAACACTGACAGTATTTCCCAATCGACTCAATGGTACCGTAACATCGTTTATGGTAATTCTAACACTGCCAGTCGTCTCAAAGCAATCGTATAAGAATTCGAGTATCTCTCTGTTTCCACCCTGCTGCAATACCCTCCGTTTCCAACGAGATTCCACTCGCTCCCCATATTGCAATCGCATTATGCTTATCTATCCCTCCTTTTCGCTCCTCCGTTTCGCCAACGGGTTGAAAGCGATTTTTATCTTGCTCGCGTTGCGTTATCCTATTATATTCGTCGCGCTTTGTTCTCCCCCTCCCCCTGGCCCCGTTGTTTGCACCGAAGACACGGCGAAAGAGGTCGTAGAAAAGAGAATTAACTCTATGAACGAGCGACACTTGTCTTCTGTTCTCTTTCCTAAAACGAATTTACTCCCGGATTGAACCGATCCCTGGAAATCTTTTATAAACCTAATTCGTTCTGCTCTGAATCTTTAAAATTTCAACCCTCAAAAGGTTCATTTCACGACCTATATCGGTTAAACATTTTTACTTTTTTTTTGCATGAACTAAAATGTTAAGAAAAAATCTTTTCTTTAGAAACTTTGTATCATTTGTGAATCACCTACACCAATTTTCAACTTATATGCAGTTTTCTGGAATTATGTTTGTCCCTTGGCAGAGAAAGGGGATATGTCCATCTGAGTTTTATGCACCATTCACATAAAAATCATGAACGTTATTATAGAAAAAGAGGCCACTGTCCTTTCATTATTACAAACTGAGTTAGATACAATTTCAAGAAACTAATATGTTATGGGTATTACAATAAAAAGTTGTAAAGTGGGCATTGACCCTTTTTCTACCAAGGTACAGATACAGATATTGCAAGGCGAAGTTATAACGATAAGTCGAGCAAAATTAATAATTATATCTTTTATACCTCCCAAGATCAGTGTCATTCTCTTCATGGATCCATCTCTTGTATTCTTTAATTGAATTGATGCTCTCCTATGTTGCCTCAATATTTCATACTGATCTCTGCAAGAACTGTACGACCTGAAAGTCTCAGACACTGTTTCTGTAACACGTTGAATGACGCAGTGAAAACAGCTATACCTGGACAGACATAATACATATCATTAATATACTATTTTTAATGTAAATCCTAATGGAAAAAAATGTTCGAGTGTTCAGGCGTATTTTTTATGTTCCTACGTTAATGTTACAACATGAAAATGGCTCAGGATTGTGTAACAATAAATAGTTATTTAATTAAATTAACACGTTGAACGTCGTGGCGGTCGCCGGTGACCGACACCACAAATTTAATTTAAGTAAATATTTACACATTGTCGCAAAGTTTTGAGCTAACATCATACTGAAACAATAATGTAGGAACAGAAGAATACGACTGAATACTCAAATCTTCTTTTTCTTTACGATTTATATAAAAAATAGTAACTTATATCGTGTCTGATTAGGTTACTAGTGACCGACCCCTCAAATTTAATTAAATACTTATTGATTCTCCCAAAATTCTGAGCTAACTTCATACTGAAACAATAATGTAGGAACAGAAGAACATGACTGAGTACTCAAATCTTTTTTTCTTTACGATTTTTGTAAAAAATAGTAAATTATATCGTGCCTGATTAGGTATGGCTGTTTTCACTGTGGCGTTCAACCCGTTAAATTTTAAGTGCCGGTCATCGGTGACCCCATGCGGTATTCAACGTGTTAACACCCCGCGCATCGTTATAAAAATACTAATAAACTGTGTTCATTGTAGAACAATGTTGTTAACCCATAGACGCACACTTTTTCTTCTAGATCGGACTCAGAAACATTCTTTTATTTTATATGTTCGTTTGTTGCTACAAGATGACTGCTATAGCCGTCAGTTGCTAGAACATCAACAAAAATCTGCCGCTATAGCCGTCATTTGCGGCAATGAGTTAAGTCAGACAACAATAATATTGCAGCAGAGCTGGGATTCAGCGTCCATTGTGTTGCGTTCTCATTATTACCCTGACACGCGTTAAAGTTAACGAAACGAGCGATCGGACGAGAAAGATGACGGGGTTTCCGGGTCGTGTAAACGCGGTCCCGAAGTCGAGTCGCGGCCGAATCGTAAAAACTTTTCAAGCGACTTTAGTGTCGCGTAAAGGATGCTCGTAAAAAGGGTCTCATGGCCACTCGGACGACTCCTGTTTTCGGCTCGTATTCCTCCCAGTTACCGCAATGGCCGCTATCTTGCCACGGTTAGCCGTTACTTACCGTCCAACGACCGTACCCCGAAGAAAAATATTTTTTCTTCCCCCTTTCAGCCGCATTGTCGGCATCCCCGATACATCGAAAGCACGCTCTTCCTCCGTTCGAACGTTCACAATGAAATTTGGGGAAATTTGATGGAACAGATATACCGGCCACCATATCTTTTTATGTCTTCTATCGTTCGAGAAAGAGACTCGATGGTCTTAGAAGGAAAATTTAATTTTCTTCTTCGGTTTATGGAGCCTCCGAATTTTTGTGACTTCTGGTATTGGAACTGGCGCAACTGATAAGATTGTACCGAGTCGGAGGAAATTTAATAGGGCAGAGACACGTTTGAAATGATGTGTTACGTAGACAAGATTAATTGGTATTTATTTTAACGCGTTGACTGCCCAATACGAGATAACTCGTGTTAATTACATAATTACCAATTTTATTAAAATTTTGAAGAGAAGTATAAGAGAATTAATATTGGAATGAAAATAGAAGACCAAGACTGTGTAACTGAATAATTACATATTTTTTTTCTTCGTGATTTGTGCTTGAAATGGAATATTATAGTATCTGACCACGTATGGGAGTTTTCACTGTGGCAGTCAACGTGTTAACTACGGAATCTGTGGAAATTGGAAAAAGAGTGATGACATGTTTATTTGTTGGTTGAGACGTTAGTGTTTTTAGAGATATTCGAAGTGATCTTCACCTGCGTAGGTTTTCGTGAAAGTTCGAAATTGGTTGGTTGGAGGGAAGTTGCAATATTCAAGGATGAGGTATACAGGACATCTAGGAAGATATCGCTATATCTCAGATGGCTCCTACACGAACCAACTTGGACTGCGAGAGAGTGCCTTTTGTTCTTTGCAGGAACATCCAAGCTATTGTCTACATATTTTAAAACTAATTTGTACATATAAGGCGGTGTCAAAGATTGACAAGTAATTTTTACGGTTCTAAAAGCTTCCCTGTTGATCTATTTGAGCGTCAACAATACGTTATATTACAGCGAGTTATATTTTCTATGAGTCCTTAAGGGGCTACCCCCATGCCTTATGAAATTTCTAACTGTGTTCTGTATAATTTAATATTCTAGTTTCTGTGTACAGTACCGCATTGTGTGTGCAGTTTCCTTTGGACGACATTTTGAGAGCAAAAACGCTGTAACCAGAAGTTTTATAATTCTCATCAAATTCTGATTGATGTCAATGTTGGAATAACAGTGCAGTTTAAAATATTATACAGTAGGACTTCGATTATCCGAACTATAATTCGTAATAGTTTCACTCGCATTGCAACTCAATTTTGCATAAGTGATAAATTTGTTTTGGAATATAAAATACAGAGTAGTACAAAATGAAGTACACAGGGCAATTAATGACACTTCTAGCTTATAACTGATACAGAATGGCTAATTTCCGGATAATCGGTGATCGGATAATCGAGGTTCTACTGTACTCTCATTCCTGAGAATAAAATAACGGTGTCAAAGTATAATTTTGCAGATTCCAGAAATTTCCCTGCTGACCTGTGGGGGCGTCAGCAAATAGTTTCCTATGTTTATGATTTGATGATGGAACTCGTGTCTCCCGGTGTAGGGCGAAAGTACAGCGAAACTCATTTTAAGCGAATTACTCGGAGCGATCGTCTTTCCAAAGTTCGTTAAGTCATTTTCACGATGAGTTTTAATGCTCGTCGACGCGTACACGTACAGGGTGTTCGTGCCTGCGAGCGTGTCAGAAATAATCTCGAGGGAACATTGTCTTCGTTGGTATTAATCGCGTTTCAAAACGTTTCGCTTACTCTTAGATAATGGAAATCTCGTGGCGAGGAATTAGTTGAGCTTTTTATCGATGTCCAAGGAGGGCTTTTATCAGGGTGTGAGAAAAATCAGCTTGTCGTTGATCGAACTTCAAGAGAATACTCCTTATCTTGTCAAATATTTAAAAAATGTCCACACAGTGTAATGGGTTTTACAATTTTCCTATTAAAAATGATCTAATTACGTATTTCAAAGATTTTTATTTCATGAACATTGAAGTTGGAGAATTGACATAAAACGTCTACTATTTTTCATTGCAATTTTAAAAATCACTGTATTTTTTAGTTTAGCTAAGTGCATGATAAGTAGACTAAGGAACTTTCTGCAATTTCACGTATTTAAATGCCTGAAGGATGCAAATTTGTGAATCAAACAAAATAAAAAGTACATTGCATAATATTCAAAGCTGTTGTAGTTTAAAAATGTAAATTTGCACAAACATCCGCAGTTTAATAAGTGACCTCGAAATGCCTACTTTCGGATGAAGTTAGGTACAAAAACGGAACAGTAGATCGATGGACTGTTTTGTATCCATTAAGATCAACTCTTGCAAATCAAGTCGAGTTTGATTGACATTTAATACACTTCGATTGGGAGAACTTTCGAAGCTTTTTGTATCTGCTGCAGTAGATTTTCACTCAACGATGAAAACTATGGACCAGGGTTGCTCGATTATTTTTACGTTGGCTCAAAACAGTGTCAAAGAAAGCCTGGAACTGTCTGTACAAACACGTGTCACCTATAAAGCTGTATGTAAATTTACATTGCACTGTAATATGAAAAGAGAGATATATTTAAAAAATACAGAGATAACGGACGCTTATCAGACCTAATCTCATGCCTTTGTCTACAGATGAGCTTAAGTAGTAATAATAATAATAATACGGCTTTGTTTTAGGCGATTTGTACATACTAATATTCAAACTAAAGATCTCAAGAACTAGCAGTCTCTTTCTACAAAAATAAATTGAAATTAAAAGCTAATAGTTAATAATCTTTAATACTTGCAACAGTCAACATCAAATGAACATCTCCATACCTAATAACATTACGTAAACATCGTTTAAAGTTCAAAAACGTCACGCGGTCTCTTGTAATCAATTATGCATACGATATACATAATAAAATAACAAGAATTCGAAACACCAGTAGAAAAGGGAAGAAAAATAGGCTGTACCGACACACAGAGCAATCGGAAAATGCTGAAAGGGTGGTAAAAGGGATAAGGTCAAATAAAAATGATAAAAGTTATGAAAATGATCGATATCGGTAATTCCTGATCCACGCGATGATATATCGTACGGAGGAAGAAAATTCTGGATCGTGTCCATTGGTCGGCGATAATTCGGTCGATTCCCGGCTGTTTTTGCGTGGCCGTATTACCGCCATTTTCTAAGTGGTCTCTCGAAAGCATTCCTCGTCCGGGAGCATAATATGGAACATCGCCAGCGGGCCAATCCTCGATCACCAGCCCCGGATCTCGCTTTATCGAATTATGTCGCAGTTTCGTGGGTCCTTCCGGAATACGCGCGTACATGCACACTCACACATATACACGTACAGAGGCGCAGACACACGCTGTGTCGTTTCGTTCCATCCCTCGGGATCCAAATGCCGTCAACTAATCCCAAATGCATATCGGAACATGCGTCCTCCAGGCCTACTGGATTTTCACGAACGTTTCCCGCCGGGGGATTCCATCTCCGCTGAATACCCGACGTTGTTCGATTTGAATCTTCCGTAGGATGGATCGTGTTGTGGTATGTCTGTCGATGAGATTGTCGAATGTTTCATTTTGACGACAATTCATTGTTGTTTATTGCTGGAAGGAAACATTGAGGGTTGTATTAGTTTTGTGTATTACTTTGGAGAGAAATGTTCATCCGTGTTTGTTTCGAATTTTGACAGAATTATATGTTTGAAAGAGTTGTCGAGTGTTTGATATTGAGGGATATTTATTATTGTTTATTGCTGGAAGGAAACGTTGATCGTTGTATTAGTTTTGTGTATTACTCTGGAAAGAAATGTCGGTCGGTGTTTGTTTAGAATTTTTAGAGCATTATATGTTTGAAAGAGTTGTCGAATGTTTGATATTGAAGGATATTTATTATTCTTTACTGTTAAACGAGAACAGTGGGTGACCTATTAGTTTTGTATACTACTTTCTACTGTAGTATGTGTTACAATTTTCCTATTTGAAATTATCTAATGGTATATTACAAAGCTTTCATTTTGCGAACACTGAGCATTGAGAATTCTATTTATTTAGAATTCTGATAAATCCGTATACTTGACGGAATTCTCAGAGCACTGTAAGTATAAAACAATGGACCAGAATATAATAGCAAGTGTAATGGAAGAAGGACCTCGAGTTAAGTGAAACCCGACCATACATGGCCAGACACCGGTTACGTTTGGGTAATTTGTTAATGTCTGTCACAGGCGTTATGTTATTGTAAAAATGTGTCATATAGGGGCATTCTGTGTATTTCCTTCCTCAGATATTGCATTTATTTCTGGAGCTTTAGTTACGTGTCACCTGCGTCGAAAAATGGAGACAAAGCACATCCCCGTGATCCCTTAATCCCATATCGCGCCGTCAAAAAGAAGGGAGCACTATGTTTATTCAAACATCGGGTTTCAGCTTGCGTTTCATAGCTTGGTACGATCCATCCGGAATAAAAAAAATTTTATCAGAGCAGCTATTCTAATTCCGAAGTAGTGTCCATATGATTTTTATCTAAATACCTTTTCAACTGTGATGCAAATTTATCCTAATGTACTTCTTTATTTGATCTGCTAAACAATACCACCGATTTTTATGGAACTTTGATATAATGTATTTTTCGAAGAAATATTTGACACATTTTTTTAGCGACAGAGGTTTCTATCTAGGGGGTAAAAATAGCCCTTAACGTTGAGGGTGAAGAACATAATAGCCGAAATACCTCAGGAACTATTCGTTGTACAACAAAACTATAAATTGATCTTCTGTGTGTTTCTGAATTTTCAATTCATCTATGTACACAGTTTCTGTAAAAGTGAATTTGTTTAAACAATATATAAAAAATTGACAAATTTTTGTAAATTTCACTCGCTTGTAGTGAATCAATTTTCTTGAAAACCTGTGTATGTGAACTGAAAGGTAAGGGGAAAGAGCAGAATATGTCCATTTTTATTCTGCAGTGTCCAACTTGAAACAAAAATTAAAATAATTTAAAACAATTATATTTTCGCTCACGTTTTTTCTCCCGCCTAATTAGAGTGTAACTTCACGTCATAAATAATACAGTCACATTCATTGCGCCTCGTTTCTATACTGATGCACTGAAGTATAAAAAATTGATTTTCTGTATGAAGCTGTTTTGTGACATTCCTTGTTTTTTTCCTTACCCTTCGACTATAGTCCAGGACCAAAAATTCGACTAAAATGAAATACTTAGTTTCGCCCTTATAATAAAACTGATTACTTGTAAAATGTGCTTATATTTTATGCCAGTCCTGCGGAATTAGCCGAGTTTCCCCTAACAGGTCTCACCTATAATTCATCAGCGCGAAGTATAAAATTTTAAATATTTCCTGCGGGGGAGGCTGACCCGTTTCCTTCGATAGTAACGAACGCTTTGAACGCACGAAAAGAGTTCCTGGTTTTTCCGTGTATTCGAGCCTTCTTTCGCTATCGGAATTCCTTGGTTCGCTTAATTCTCACAGGAAAGCGTTGGTAACGAGCGGCGCCTCCTTTGCCTGCCAATTAGCGTTCGCGTTTCTCTTTTTAATAATGCAGCCGGCCGCATATGCGGCCGGTACCGCCGCTCTAATTACGTGGAAACCGCCGGCCACTAATGCGTGCCGGAGCAAACACGTTACGACCACCGGAATCTATGCTTATCGAGCCTCCGTTTCAACCCTTTCGACCTTTGTTTCGACCACCGGTGAATGCCGCAACGGGAACTCGATAAACACCTTTTTGTACCGCTTTCTTTTTTTCAACGCCGGTCGAGCCATTCTATCCTCCTTTTGGTGTGTTTCTTTCTGTTTAGTTTGAAATTGGAAACGAGGGCAGATTGTGGCGGTTTTACCCCGTTATTTAATTTGTCCGAGTGGTTTACAATTGGAGGATTCTGGTCATTTTGCATTGTAACAAATTTGTAGGTATTCTATATGAATTCATTGCTGTTCCAGGAGGAAAAATAAACAAGGTTGGGTTGTGAAAATATTTATTGCCTGATTAGATTTGGATAGCTTGTCTAAGAATACTTGCACTGCATAGATTGCCAGATTCAGGCGAGTCAAAGATTGATTAACCGGTGACCACTGTGGGGGTAGATCGAGGTGGTTTCAACTCCTTATTTACTTCGTTCATGTGATTTATAATGAGGAAACTTTGGCTATCTTAGATTGCATCAAATTTATATGTATTCAATATGAATTCATAGTTAATACAGGAAATAAAGAGCAACCAGAATTCCATTGTTAGAAAGTCTATTATCGGTCAAGGTTCAGATAGATTGTCTAAGAATATTTATACAAGGATTGCAAGATTTAGCTTGCCAAATACTGACTCAAATGAAGATAACATTAATTATAATTAGACCGTAGATCTTTATTCGATTTAACATCTTCAAACACATGGAAAACGCACATCGCATAAAGCGCAATAACGTGGAATAAACAATAAATTTGACAACATTTATAGCACGAAATATAGTTTTATTGAAATTCCATGTGTTCAACTGTATTAAAACAAACAGTATTGGAATCCAATAGTACATCCATTTGTACAAACATCCGCAGCCCGTTTATAATATATTAATGCTTAGTGTGCTAGATACAACAACTGTTTCGCCTAACCTTAAAACTAAAGTTAAGCTCGAACTACGATAAGAGAAAAGCAACTATTCTGAGAAACAACCGAATGAAGTTCGTTCAAAGTATGTACATACATTAAATAAATGAACAGTACGTTGATGGTAAATACTGTTTCGATTTTACTGTGCTTTTACACTCGCCCTGTACAGTTCTGGGTGCAGGTGGAAAGTAATGATGAATAGAAACGGGCGAAATGATCGACGAAACTGTGTGTGGCCATTTTATAGAAGATGCGATCGACCGGTATCGTTCGCTGTCAGGTGTTCTCGTTCCCATGGAACAAAGCGTTTCTCGTTCTTATTTCTCAAACTCGCTTCGAGACAACATTCGCGATAAATGCAGCCCGAATTCTTTCATCCGTTCCAATTTCCCTGAATCGACTGCCGTCACTTTTTTTATGATGATTCTCTCTGCACAGGTATACAGGGTGTCTGATTTTATTCTGTAAATGCGAATTACTGGTAAACTACCTGTTATATAAACAATAGATCAGAGAGGAAGTGAATGGTTTGGAGGGGATCATTATCTGGGGCAGTTTTTCTGTTTATGGATGCGTACAGGTCATATGAAGGTGACATACGTTTCCTTAAATGGAATTATAAAATTCTTAATGCATTAGTCGATGCAGCTCATTATTTTCTACAGAATCGTATTAGGCTATTTATGTCGAAAAAACATTAGTTTAGCAGATATTTTAGTCTCAGTATTGCAAAGTGGTACCAATATACTTATCTGCACCTGCCCACTGCCAATTCAGAAAATATAGGTGCAGATAGGTGTACTAGTACCACTTTGCAGTATTGAGACTAAAATATGTTCTAAACTAATGATTTTTCGACATAAATAGTTTAATACAATTTTATAGGAAATAATGAGCTGTATCGATTAGTGAATTAAAAATTATACGATTCCATTTAAGAAAGCGTATGTCACTTTCATATGTTCTCTACACGTCCAGCTACAGAAAAACTAATTGCACCAGATTATGACCCCCTCGAAACCATTCACTTCCTTTCTGATCTATTTTTTACATAACGGGTAGTTTACCAGTAATTCGTATTTATTGATTAAAATCGGACATCCTGTATACTTGTACAGTATGTTTTATAAATGAGTGGCTCAATGTTAGAAACGCACTCTACTTGCTTTAACCTTTTAAAACACCAACGAGGCGTAGTTATGTTAAGAGACCATGTGCTGGAGTACTCTGCAATTAACTCATTGATTTATTATTATTGCTGTAGTATGTGAGTGTTGGGAAATTTACAGAAAGTGGAGTTGATGCGGATAGGGTTCTGAGAAGCTCATAAAGATAAGTAAGGATTTTTACCGTATGTATGCAAGTTTAAATATACGTTCTAAAGTAAACATTCATTAAGATATGGATACCTTGTTCGTATTATTATTTACATAAAGTTCAGTAAGCATTATTTTTGGAAGTTTATTTATTACGGCTTATTACGACTAAAAATTTGTAACTCTACTTTTAAGGCGTCCAGTATATTTATTAAATACATTGACTGGCACAGTGAAAACTGTCATATATGGTCAGACACATTCTAGTATCCTACTGAAACACGTGAACCGCCACAGTGAAAACAGCCATCCGTAGCTAATAGTTGCTTAATTAAATAAACTTTATGCACCTCTTACCGGTGACTTCTATGTTCGTCAAATGGAAAAAAATATGTAACTATTTAATTATGCAGTCGTCTCCGTATACCCTGATTAAAATACTCCACTCAGAATGCTTTAGCAATTAGTAATTACTTAAATAAAATTTGAGGCGTCTCAAATCACTGGTGACCCCCTGACCCCCGTGGCGGAGAAGGTGTTAGAAATTGGCAATTTCAATATTTTGCATGTCCGTAAGAACGTTCTCTGAATTTTCGTATTATCCCGGAAACTATTGTGCGGCTGAAGTTTCACGGAAGCGAGTTTCGAGTAAATAAACTCGCCGCGGGAAATTCGACTGTCAAACTTGGTGAATTTATTGGCGTTTGATATAGGGTAGCTCGTGACAGATGCAATCGACGTTGCAAGCTCTCTCCGGCGAGAGATCGAACAGGAACGAGGAAAGCTCGTGGAGAAACGGAGAAAAATGAACTTTACCGCGTAATTTTATGGCGAAGGTCAGCAACGGGCGTCGAAATGGAAACAAATTGGTCGTCGAGGTCGAAGGAAAACCCTCGATTCCCTACGGACTTTCGCTTTTCCTCTTGTCGGTAAACCTCCCGGCTCTAGAAAAAAAAACATAAATTTTTCAACCCTCCAGGGAGTTGAATTTTTTGCGATCTGAATTCTTTCGTCGACGATCTCGTGTAGGGGTTATGTTTCCGTCATGAGGAGAAAGTAGAATTTATTTTTCCTTCCTACTTCGGTTACCATGGAACGTGAGAGACCCAAATTCCACTTCTTACTATTTAACACATTTTTTATTCTTCCTTGTTACACAAAAAGACAAGGATGTACACAAAATTGCCATTGAAGAAAAGAAAATGTATATAGGTATATGTGTAAGTAAATAAACATGTAAATGTACGCTTTTGAACAATTTACTAAATATAAAAAACAAGAAATATATTGAACATAAAGGATTATAATATTGTCAGTGAATCTGTATCGTGTACATAGAGTTTTCGAAATATTTGGAACTTCATTGGTCTTCTATGTGGTCCTCCAATTATTTTGAGCAATCCATACAGAACTGAATTCGAGAATCGACTATACTACTTGTACATAGAAAAATCGTAGTACTTTCTGTCGATTCGTCAGTCTGTAATAATAAAAAGAACAGTCTAAATTCATGTCTGGATTCGTCGAGTTCCAGTTTGTCAAGAGAATGAATTTTTCACGTCAAGTGGAATAGCACGCAGTGGCCAGACACTGGGTTTACAGACTATACCGAGTGTACGTATAATTTTCGGATATATAGCTATACGAAAGTATCCTATTAAATCTCAATAAGACAGCTGGTTCACGGTAGTTTAGTATAATCAAGCCGCTTCCTCGTTTAAACGTTCGATCGAACGTAGAAAGTAGTCATTTTAAATTTAATAACACGTGTTTGTACGACGCATCGATTCTGAATCACGTAAGGCGAACGTAATCGATGATATTCGGTTTCCTTATGGTCCAATTATCGGGTTGAGTCATGAATAACTTGCCTCCTAAAATCGATTTATTAAAGCTTGTTTTTTTTGTTGCTTTCAGAGTATGTCCGAGTTTTGAGGATATTTATTTCCTGATGTGAAAGGAAAATCAATAACTTAATGGACCATTTGAATTTTCAGAGAGAAACAAATAGCTGTTACTACCAATTATCAATAAAATATATATTTTGAGACACTTTGGTATCGTATTTTTTTGCTTTCAGTGAAATAAAGTATCCCATTCAGATATAATGGTTTCTAGGGCATATAAAATCACGTGTACTGATAGAAATATTCCAAAATATAGTTTTGAACTATAATAACAAGAAATTAATTGGACTCATCCGACTTCAGTTTATCCAAGTATGGAAATATTCAAATATTTCCAGAATTTGCAATATTCAAAGTATATACTCAGACTTTTCAAACATTTATTCTATTTGCAATAATTTTTCGTGTTGTATTCACTTCAGAGTGATCTCAAATGTGTCTTTCATAGTACCTATTTACTTTCAGTAGAATAAGAAATACTATCCAGACTCAATCGGTATATTAAGGGAAGTGTACTTGATAAAAGTATCAAACTATAACAATAATAAATTGAATTGATGTATCAACCATTCGAATAAGGAAACTTTCTGCTGTCAGTAGAATGGGTCGTTGCAGACCGACATAACGTTTCTAGAGCATATCGAATGGTTCTATGGTTCGTTCCGTAGCTATGATGAGTTATTAAACCGCAGTAATGCATAATAATCGAATTTGCATATGCTAGTCTATGTTTCAGTACAATCCAAGATATGATTCCTTCTTCGTTCAAATTAATGGTTCGCGTATTTCCCTTGCAAGTAGAACTCTTCAGATCCAAGACGAATGTAAATTATTCTATCAAAATTATAGGATTCATTTCTAAGCTTCAAAAATTGAACAACAAAAATGCAGTGACATTATTACATGTACTGTAATTGTAACAGAATAGTATTCTGTCGATAACCTCAGGGTCTAATAGTCTCCATGTTAGTCGAAAAATTGTCCGAACGAAACGGAAGGGTGAAAAATGCCCCGTTCGTGAAATTTCTCGACAGAGAATTCACGAGGCGCGTCGAGGTGGATTTGCAAAAGTACAAACTCGGTTGGGGAAAGGCCGACTACATTTCGGGACACGTGCAACCGCGAAAAGTTTTATCGCAGCCAGAAGAAACGACCTCCGGTGATCTTTACGGGATACCATGAATTTATCCTGCACGTTTCTTCGTTCCATTTTCCTTCTACAAACGTTTCGCTAAATCCACGGGAACAATCGATATTCGTTCGGTGGAAACGGCTGAAATTTTTGTTATGCGCTCTCGTGAAATTTTCGTCATGTCTCAGTATTTCTTTTCGTCCGAAGCACCATGAAAATTTACGATGCAAATTATCGTATAAATCGCGGACAGCCCGTGATTCACCGGCGTCAAACGACCATGAATTTATGCAAATGTCCTGTCACGAGATTTTTCAATTAAACACGCTCATTGCGCGCAGAGAAGAACAAAAATGACTCGAAGCAGGATATTGTTTCCCCCGGGCTGTCAAGCTTATTCGAGTTTTCCTTCGTCGTGACTGCGGACCGTTCGGTATGAAAATATGCTGTTTGGGATTCTCGGAGTGCCCGGATGATTTGCAGAATTTTTCACGAGATAATGCGGACGTGCAGGATGAAGCTCTATCGTCCTGATAGAATCTTTCAGTAAAGGAAACGTATCGTATGAAGTCTGTGGAGGTTTTTACGGCTCCGCATCTCGCGGCTAATATTTTTCGAGGCTTTAGACCGTAAGCCGTGTATTTTTGGAAGATGGATCGTCCGTGTTCTCGGAGGTTGATGAAGTTAGGTCGCAGGGTTGATGAAAGGTCTGTGCAGTGTTTCAAAGATGCTACTTTCACACCTGGAAAATATTTTATCAGCATTCAGACGTTTGCTCTTAATGTAGATTGTAACTTTAAATTCGATGGTATTCTTCGGTTTATGATTTTACAAAATTTATATAATATAGAAGAAAGAGTAAAATTTCCTACGGAGTTTCGACTACAAAGTTTATAATAATGGAGAAATATTTGCTCATAATAAATTTCAAAATAGCGTACATAAAGAGTGATTATATATAGTGCACGTTTAAACAGATAGACTGGCCGATGTAATAAATGAAGTTAAACAGAGACGCTGCACCTGGAATCGTCAAATAGTATTAAAAGACTTCAAAGTAGTGTACATGAGTGTTACAGCGGCGTGCACTGTTTTATGATTGATATGTACGATTAGAGAGAAACTGGACGATGCATTAAACGAAGGGAAATAGACGGCGTCAGTGACAGTGGATCGTCCATTTCCAGACACGTGTTGTACTAAATGCAACAGCAGATGTATGTTATGTGGCTCTTGATAATGTATTATTGTAAATATAACAAATTTTCAGTGTAAAATTAATGGAATTACTATTAGCTAGTATTAAGTACTCTCATTATTATTGAGAAATTATCTTAATTATTGCTACTGAATCTAACGAGCAGAAATGAATAAATATAGCTCGTGCAGTAGACTAGTGAAAACGGATTGTCCGTAGACAGTCCTATGGCAGATTGTCAGAACAATATTAATGTCATTATTAGTGAAACAATAAATTAATAATCGCTACTGAATCTATTGGACGGAAACAAATAAATATAGTATGTGCCTTCGACTAGTAGAAATGGATCGCACATTGTCAGACATGTGATATATTTAATATAAGAGAAGCTATATGTTTCTATAGCGCTTGATAGCGCGTTATTGCAAACACACGAAACTTACAGCACAGCAATATCGATATCGTGAAAAATACCTTGACAATGGCCTACTAAATCCACTGAACCGACATAATAAACACAGCACGTACAGCTGTCGAGTGGCAATGGATCGTCCATAGTCAGGCATAGTTCGTGCCACTTATGTCAAGCGTTACGTCCTTGTAACTATACTCCTGAACTTTCTTTCGATTAGGAATTGCTTATATGTATACAAAACATACTCACACGTTCGTATCACAACAAACTTAAATAAACATTTAACACGTTGAACGCCGTGTCGGTCACCGGTGACCGACACTTCAAATTTAATTTAATTCAGTAATTATCAATTGTCGGAAATTTCTGAGCAAACTTTATATTGAAAGAATAATGTAGGAGCAGAAGAATACGACTGAGTACTCAAACCTTTTTTTTCTTTACGATTTATATAAAAAATAGTAATTATATCGTGTCTGATTAGGTAGTGCCGTTTTCACTGTGGCGTTCAACGTGTTAAAAAGACTAAAAAAAATTAATAAATAGATGAGATACAGGATGCCTAATAAATTTTACTCACACAGCTATAAAAAATCACAGTGCTACTGTATTATTTATGAAAACGTTTCATGCGTTTTTATATAGAATTTTAATTAATTAAATATTTTACTATTGTCGTGAAGAGCTCTTAAATAGGAATAAAATTTTCTCTGTCTGGAATGAGAAAATAAAACAAAATTTATTGATAGCTTTAGGATGGTGGTGGTGTATCAGAGCAGATACTTACTGTTTGCAATTGTTTCTGTTTCAGGTACGGTGACATGGTTCCGGAAACGATCGCGGGAAAAATCGTGGGGGGTGTATGCTCTCTCAGCGGTGTCCTTGTGATCGCTTTACCGGTGCCTGTTATCGTCAGTAATTTCAGTCGAATTTATCACCAGAATCAGCGGGCCGACAAGCGAAAAGCTCAGAGGGTGAGTGATCCTAAACACTTTGCAATTTTGCGAGACAAAAATCCTCTCAAGCCGAATTCACTCAATCTGATTTTTTTCTCGTGTTATTAATCCTTTATTATGAAACTAGAATTCAGTATTAATATATTCAATCCACACACACGTAGATTAGAATATCAACCTCGTAAGGAATATATTTATTCAATATAAATCCACAGCCATCAAATAGAAAATTGGAAAACTGTAACACGATTAGGTGTTACATTTTTGTCGACAATATTTGAATTAAGAGTGACCCTGAACAGGTTACAGACAATTTGACATGTTCACTGTCACAGAGAACATTTACGTGCCAAGTCAGACAGATCATAGAATACTTTTTTAAATGTAGATTTGATTCTGAAGATAAAGATATTGAATTGTACCTAATTATATATATTAAAGTTAATTCGACTGCACAGTGATTCTAATTTTTGTTCTTCGCCGAAAACTGAGCGTTTTCGTCTGGATTCGAAACCTGACGTAAGAGAATGTGGAAGTCAGGAAGAATTTCGCGAGATTTCCGGATTTTTCGAGCGTGTATTTACGTCCTAGGGGTTCTCATCTGTTACCGTACCTCCTTACGATCTTATGCTACATCAGTTGCTATGGACTTGGAGAAATCAAAGATGTCCAAGTTCTCAGGATCGATGAAACAATTTCATCCATACCATAGAGTCCGCAGTATAATTTCCAAAATCCTCGACTATTACTTCGTCCAGTTGAGTTTGAACGAATTTAAAAGTTCATTTGACTGTACAGTCGACTTTAACTTTCCTTCCACGCCGAAAATTGAACGTTTTCTTCTGACTTCGACGGCAAATAACAGTTGGACCCGAGGGTTCCACAACCGCTACTGTTCCCCTTTACGAGCTTATGCTACATCAGTTGCTATGGACTTGGAGAAATCAAAGATGTCCAAGTTCTCAGTATCGATGAAACAATTTCATCCATACCATAGAGTCTGCAGTATAATCTGCAAAATCCTCGACTATTATTTCGTCCAGTTGAGTCTGAACGAATTTGAGAGTTAATTTGACTGTACAGTCGACTTTAACTTTCCTTCCACGCCGAAAATTGAACGTTTTCTTCTGGCTTCGACGGGGAATAACAGTTGAACGTTGGAGAACGCGGAGATCGAGAAGAATTTCGCGAGATTTCCGGCTCGTTCGAGCGTGTATTTCCCGTCGCTGGTTGCACGAGTTTTCAATCCGTGTCTCGTGAAATGTTTTCGCCCGCTTCCTCGCGTACACGCCTCGCGCATCCACAAATAGCCGTGTCACTACTCGCGCCACGGGCTGTTCACTTTATTCTGGTACACTGGATATCGATATATCGTTCGATGTTGTCTTTGGAGCCCGGTGTTGCTCCAAGGACGCGCTGCATCAAACTCTCCATCCACCTGATCATTTCCTCGTTTCCCTCTTCGCGATAACTGCTAAACTGCTGCTCCTACGATTCTTTTTTAAAATTTCTTATTGCAAAGATCGTGAAGTGTTGGATTGTATTTAATATTATAATTATTCTCGAATGCTGGCAATTTATTTAAGAATATGTCCTCAGCTGTGTGGTAATTAATTAAATTTCCCGTGGTCTTTACACACCTCGTAAATTTATGCTACTATATTGAGTACTATGAAAGTGTAAAGACTTTGACATGTTCATTTTATGGGCAAACTTAGAATGATGAATAAGCTATTCGTATAATTCTGCATAAAGTGTGTGTAAATTATGTGCCTGTATTAAAAGCCTGTATTAACCTGGAGGATTTGAAAATATTCATTTTCTATGGAGATCAGAATTTATATTTTCGTCGCTTCTTTTACATTGTTAATTTTAGAATTTTAGTGATTGGATACCAATCAATTTCAATTTTCAAAATGGTACAATGTTTCTTTATACATCAGACATCGATCTCCTCATTATTTTTACAATATCGGTTTTACAATCTTAATTTAGAATCGAAATCTATTAAACTCCTTGGACTCAAACGTCGAGTCTGGCTCGTCATAGTAACCTAATGCCAAGGTATACAATGACCAGTTGTACTTGTCATAACGTTCAAGGTACTAGACTTCATTTGTAGAAATTATATAATATTTATAAACAGGGTCTCTGTTGCGCTACGTAAGTCGAAACAGTATTTTTAGTAAATTCAACATTATCTTCCACCAATAATAAAGTACAGTAGAACTTTAATTATCCAAACTAGACTTCGTAAGAGAATGACCCACATTCTGACTATGTTTTGCATAAACATTGTAATTTTTATTTGAAATGTAAAATATGTAACGGTATAAAATTAGGTACACAGCGTCACTAATGATTTTATCTTCAAAGTGACACAGGATGAGCAATTATCGGATGACGGTGTTCGCATAATCGAGTCTCCACTGTAGTAGAATTTTCTTGTATCCACCATTCGTAGCTGACGGTACAAATTTTTTTTTTCTCGGTTTCATTACGTAATCGAGCACGAAGCTGGTCACCGAACATTATCGGTGGTCGTTTTATCAGTTCGACGACGTATATCATCCGGTGGAAAGATGTTATTTTCATCGAGAAACTTTCCTGCTGGATCGGTCGGGGTTTTTCCTGGCGGCACGGAATTTCCGTGGCGGTGGAAATCGGTTCCCTGGTGATATATTTTCCATCGGGAACGGGAAGCCACGGTTTCCTTCGTCGACCGGGATCGATGAAAAGTTAGTTGGTCGTGTCTTCAACAGTCGTACGATTTATTCTCACCTGTGTCGGTGATACAGGATGTTTCAAAATTAATTGCGTACTTTAATCAAATCGGGTGAACTTTAAAAAAATAATGTAAGTATATTATTATTGGTTTGTTCTGATGCAAAAAGAAATATATTGAACAAAAATGGGTGGAAACTTTATGTTATAAAATTATTAAATATTTTCATCGTGTGCTACGTCCGTGTCTCTTCAGATTTTAAATCGATCACTCGCAAACCATATTTTGGAAAATTTCAGGAGTTATGCACTGCCACCTAAATGCGCTCTTTAAGTTCAGTTAAATCATTAACACGTCGACTGCCACACTGTGTAAACTAAAAACGACCCGAATTTCTAAACTACGGCACGATATGAAAGATACCTAAAATTATATTTTTCTTAATTAATAATCTTAGTAATTATTCATATTACTTGCTGGTTCTGTTAGATCTTCTTAAACATTTTACTATTAGTATTCGTGTTCAGATAAATAACAACCGAATTTAAGTGTCACTCATACATGGGTGACATCGTAGTCAAAGTGTTAATCTTTGGACGATCATACTTGATAATCCCATGTATGTATCCTGAAAATGCAAATGAGTCAATTATTTATTCTGACAATGAGACTTGAAGATGAACAGTCGTGAAGATCTTGGTCTAACTGTAACGAAAATAGAGAAATTTACTGATCGACGATTCGAAGAGCAAATTATAGTGAAGAAACGAGGAAACTCCGGAGATCTGTATCGAGGAACATGGAAGATCTCCTCCCCTTTGACGGATGTAATTGGAGATAACCGTGGTTAAAGAAGAGTATCGATAGTCAAATTAGAAGGGAAACGGTGAAGCGGCTCGGAAGGAAAATGTATTCGCGATTTAATGGGTGCTCGATCGAATTCACTAAGTTTTCGAGACTACAAACGAGGAATAATCAGAGTGTGGCTGTGATTCGTCGATTAAAGGCCCGAGGAAAGTAACCGGCAATCGTGTGCTCGTCATTAGCATTCACGATAGCTGAAACGCCTCTCGACCCGGCTCTTTGATGTCTGCTAATAAAATGCTGGCCGTCGATTAAAAATAGCTCGCCGAGAATAATTTCGATGGCAACGTTTTCTTTCGTACGATACTCTTTTTTTTTTAGATCGCGGCTCTTTGGGAAGCACGTTCCCCGATTTTCGAGTTCTGACAGGTGCATGGAAACGATTCCTGTTTGAGCTTATGTCAGTCGTTATTTCATGGGGAAACTTCGTTGATTCTTAGTTTTATGATTTTTTAACGGCTGCCTGGATTAGAAATAAATACTGTACAGAGATGACAAGTTGGCTAGCCAAAGGAATGCGGGACTAATTGGTTAATAGTGGAATGGGCCCACCTTCTTTTACACAATCATGAAAATAGAGCATACACATTTTCCTTACGGACCGAAACGGGCACATCTACTAATCGGATCATATAGCACAGTATTTCGGAAGCATCAACGGCAGAGCGAATGGAGTACCTTTCTTGCCCCTGTGCTGTCCTGCTAGTCAACTTGTCATCTCTGCACAGTACTTAAGAACCAGCTTGACTTGTAGGTAAGATATTATGTCCAAGGTATCGATGGTGGGTGACGAATTGGATAATAAAAAAAAGGATTAAGGTAAGTTGTATTAACACTTTACCGACCGGTAGCGATTAAACATACTACGCGCTTCCGACCGCTCACTCGGCCTCAGATACATCGCTATTATATACGCTATTTTTATTCATCGCGAACGGTAAAATTTTCAAAATTATATAAGAATATGGGGAGCTTACAGTACAATCTAACAGTTCTATCTCAGTAATAGATATCAAAGTATTGGTTGCCATGGCAAGCCGATTAATAGGCTATCGGTCGACAAGCGTTGGCGGAAAAAAGCCGATTAATAGGCTACCGGTCGGTAAAGTGTTAAGCAGGATTAAGTTTGTATTAGGATAGATTGAATTGGACTAAATTGCATTGGATTGTATTGAGTCAGGTTGCATTATAAAGATTCGAATTGGGTGTAGTTATCTTGGTTTGGGTTTCTTTATATTGAGTTGGGTTAAGCTACACTGGGATGTTCTGGGTTCGGTTGAATTCGATTGGTTTCTGTTGCGTTAAATTGAATCGGTTTGGGCTAGGTGGAGTTCCCTTCAACTGGGTTAAGCTGCACTGGGTTAGGTTGAATTGAACTGATTTCTGTATGATTACATTTTGATGCTTTCAGTACAGTTAGGTTGAATTCGATGGAATCCCCCTGCTCTATTATAATATCTTCCGTTAGGTTGGATTTTGTTGGATTAGATAATGTTCCGTTGGTTTGGGGTAAATTGAGTTGTGTTTCCATTTAGTTGCATCGGGTGAGGCCACGTAGAATTGGATTAGCTTATGCTACTAAATTATGTTCTGTTATATTAGGTCCAATTAGGTCGTGTTAAATTGACTTATATTGGGTTCCCTGTTATTCTATTCAGTGGAGTCAGGCTCAACTGAATTAGATACCGTTAGATCAGGTTCCCTTGCGCTGTAACAAACCCCACTGTACTGTGTCGAGCTAAATTCCGTTCTATTGCATAAAATAGTCTCCCAAAAAAACACCTAGCCGTTCTCAAAATCGTTCATACATACCCACAAACCATAAATCACTCCTTCCAATGAACACCTAGCATATCAGACCTCTTAGAACAGTTCCAATTTCCGTTCAACGGGGGTGAAACTATGACTGGGATTTCGAAACTCGTTCAGAAGGTAGGTGAGCGGTAGCCAGAATCTGTCGATTGCGCAAAACTCGAGCATCGTAATTTCTTGCGTGGACGGGTTACAAAGCGTCAGAAATCTCGCCGGTGGTCCTCCTCTAGTTTCAGAGAAGTTCGAGGCTCTAGCAGAAGTTTTGGTTGGCCGGAAGCCAGCGGCTACCCTCAGTTCATTACCACTATCCGGTGCACGGGCGAGAGACACGGGCAGCTGGACGAATAAAGTGGCGAACTAGCATGATCGCGGGAGTATGCTCGCGGTCGGGTATCTTCCGGTCGTTTCGTTCAAACTGATTCATCGCCATTGTTGCTCCGCTAGCTGGAACCCCGCGAATACAAACAGGCTTTTATTGTTCACTGTATTATAATGGCAGTGGGACCAGACGAACTACAGAGTATATAGGTTATGTTTGATAACAGTATTCTCGTTAAGACTCGTTCTAGACATATTTATATCTGCCTCGTAAATCATTCGTGGAATCAAGAACGTTAAAGCAGAAGATTTCAGAAGTGGAGCTTCTTCATACTGACAAGGAAGGGTATTGGACCGCTCCCTCCCAATTTTAATGAAATTTTGAAGGTTTGTAGAACACCCAAAAATAAAAGACACGTATTTTTTTCTAGCTGCGGATACTCAAGTTTAAAGGGTGAAATTACCCCTAGAATATTGACACTCCCAAGGCTATCTCGGAAACTATTAATTATTTTTGAAAATCTTTGCCAAATTATTGTACATAAAAAACACAACTTTGCAATTTGAAGTATATTTTTATCTTTAATAGTTTTCGAGATAGCCTTGGGGGTGTCAATTTGCAGGGAGTGATTTCACACCTTAAGCTTGAGTGTCCGCAGGTAAAAAAAAATACGTGTTCCTGATTTTGGGGTATTTTACAAACCTGCAAAATTTCATCGAAATCGGGAGGGGGCGGCCCAATACTCTTCCCTGTGGGTGTCACTTTGGGTATTTAGACTTCTACAGATTACACTGTTTCAATTTTTACAGGTGTCGAGAGATTACATGATTGGCTTGTTCGAATATTTCATAAGTATTCGAATACTATGGATTAACTTCGAATATTCGAGTATATTCGAGTATATTCGAGTAATATTATTATTCGTATAAGAAAGTATTTATTGAGACCGGAGCTACTTAAGAAGTATTACTATTCGAATAAGAAAATATTTTGTAAGGCTCGAACTACTCGAGTAATTTAATATTTGAATTATAAAGTGCTATTTAAAATAACTTTTAACACAATGATATTCATACGGTGACTTGAAATTTTTAAACTTCACTGTACACTATAATTTACCCAACAGAGAGTACTCGTCAAATTGAAGAAAAAATGTCTACTAAATACAAATAAAAAAGCTACTATTATTAACATATTGGCCCTGAGACACTTATTTAGAAAATTGTTTACAACTCCAAGAATATTGATCCATCGAGCACTATTTATACTCTATTTTATACTGACTAGTGCAATTTAGAAATTACATGATCACTGTGAAATTTTCCAAAATATAACACGCGTATGAAATTTTTATATCATACGAAGCCCTTCGACCACAACTTTTTTCGGACGTCAGCGCGACAGAAGTTACTTTAGATGGAAATTTCCAGCGACTCAACCCTGTGTGGCGTATGTCCAATTTGACCTTGATTTCGAGCTTGACAGAGCTTTGTATTGCATTCAGCCGGGTTGGAGAATCAGCCAGTTTCAGGATCGTACTAAGAAGCGAGAGAACGAACGAATCATAGGTCGAGGGGGAGGTTTTGCAAATTAGAGGGCGGAGGGGAGACAGCTTTCCGACAATTCGCAGCCCTGAAATCGGAGCTTTCTTTCTCGGCTCGGTTAAATCTGCATTGCAGATGCGTCGCATCTACATATGCATGCCGACGTCCCGATTCATACTTTCAGACACCGGTGAATCTTCTTTTCCACGTACAATCCTTTCTTGTCTTTGTCACTCACCGGTTGTACAATTCTTGGCAAGGTTAACGGATTGTACTTAATCGTAAAGACCAACCAAACAATTTTTTTATACGAACGATAGGCGTTTAAGTAAAATTGTAAATTTTTAAAAAACTTAATAATACAATACTGAACTTCACAAGAACTTAGGTTTTGTGATAGATCATATCAATGAATTTCATTTTTCATGCTTTCATATACAATATTACATTAAAAAATGTTTGAATTCTTAATTCTTTGTAACTATAATATTTATATTACACAGAATAAAGGATCGTATGTTTAAATAATTCATTGTCCATTAGAGCAAGTATTATGAAAACTGAATACTATACACAGCTTTCATTGGGTGAAAAATTATTCGAAATCTTGAGAACCTAATTATTTTAACAAGTATATTGACGATTCTAAGTACTCCTATACATAAATATTAAATTCGTACATCGATGAAACTATCATTATCGAATTCCATGAGACATGAAAATTCAATATAGTCAATTACTCTCAAAATAGTATATATTCCTAGAACATCAGAAAGTGCTATTAGAAAATTTGCTATGCGGTCTGCGACGTATTTAACACGTTGAACGCCGTGGCGGTCACCGGTGACTGACATCTCAAATTTAATTTAATTAAATAATTATTGATTGTCGCAAAATTCTGAGCAAACTTCATACTGAAACAATAACGTGGGGACAGAAGAACATGACTGTGTCATAAAATTTTTTATTCTTTACGATTTATATAAAGAATAGTAAATTATATAGTGTCTGATCAGGTATGGCTGTTTTCACTGTGTCGTTCATTGTGTTAAGAAGAGAACAATCTAAAGTCTTTCATTTCCTGCTTGTCGTTCTTTTTTATAAATTCTCCCAGGAAAGCTAAATCCATCCCACTTTCCAAAAATAACGTCTCAAGTTACCCAGACTAAACACGTTGTACATTTCTGCAGGTGAGAGGATTTCTCCCCGAAAACAGCAGACTCTGCAGAAAAAAATCTGTGAAAAAAAATCGTTCCATCCTACTGAAAGTAATACGCGTTTTTAGGATGAAATACAGAAGAATTCGCAGTGGAAGTTGGTCGAAACGAAGAAAGAAAGAGGGATCTGTGGTTTCTCGAGAGGCCCAAATTTATGCATCGACGCTTCCGGGTTGGCGAAGTTTCCGTCGGAAGTCGGAGTTTGTTTCACAGCGAGAAGTTCACGGGGAAACTGTTTACTTATGGAAGCTCCGCTCAAATATTTGTTTACCCTTAGCCCGGTGAAGTTGCTTAGCGACTGCACCTGAAATCGATCACGGGAGAAGGATCCCACGTAAAAACCCGGAGGAAATTCCACGCAAAATTTCGCTGTTTCCCTCGCCGATATTTATTTGCACGCCGGGAACGGAGTCGGACGCCCCGATCACTTCCTCTTTCGAGCTTGACGTTATCAATAAGCAAATTCGATGGCGTTTCGCTGCGGTTCGTCAACACCCTCCTGCAAATTTGTTCGCGCCGAAAACGCGAAGGCTACTTTCGAGAGGAACGGAGTCAGCTTGTCAGGAATTTATGGTACGCACGTAGTAAGGTGAAAAAGATTTTGGTCTAACTCTCAGACAGAGGAGGAATTTTCAACATAGTTTCTATGTACTTCAGCAGCTTTAATTCAACCTTCTGTTTCTATGTGAATGAGCCAACGACGAGATAAAATGTAGTGTATTGTTTAAAGGGGGTTAGGTTAAAGATATAAATTATAATATTTTTTAAACGATCGTTATGAAACTTGAAACAGATCTGTATTATGTGGAATTATATGCTCTACATGATGGATAAAGTTTGATCCTGTACATGCAGAAAATTGCAATTTCGCCAAAGTATTCGCTGTATAGTTAGGTAAATCAGTAGGTGAACTTCGAATTTTTTTATCTTTGTGATATGCAGTTAGAATTGAACACAAATCACACACATTGCGTAGAATTTCATACTTTAGAAAATAAATTTTGTTCCAAGCCCATAGCGACAGTAATTATGTCAGAAACCTAACTTTTGTGCAGGTGTACGCTGGGCTTAACGAAAGGCTGAATTACGAGGCGCCAATTGAAAATTTTCTGTTTTAATTTCAGGTGACTTCTTTTAAACGAAAGTCAATTGGAATAGAATTTTCTACTCTACGTGTTGCATTTTATTCCAAAGGCGTAGCTGTAGTAGTTTTTCCAGAAACTCAACTTTTATGAAGGTACTCGTTTCATAGTCTCACGAGATGAATCGAGAAGACAACCTTAGAATTTTTTATCTCTGTTCCACGTGATTCAATTTTCTAAAGCAATTGTCTGTATGCATTGAAGTTATTGCAACAGTCAATGCTGCTTACAGAAGACGTCTTTCACCCACCAGACCAGAGATGGCCGCGGGAGCAGCGGCCTTCTCCCACTATAGGTTCATTCCCCTCATATAGACTGATCTGGGACGAGCAGCAAATGGGCGGGAAGTAAAAGGAGAAGAATGGACCTTGAGTGGGGGAAGGCCGCAGCTCCGGAGGCCATTACTACACTAGACTTTGAAAACTGATTTATTTCCAAAAAAAAGTCTCCAAGAGTTTTCCAAACATTGAGCGCTTATTTTTTTTATTCGTATACTCTACAATTGGTCCAGCCGAACATTTGGTAAATTCTGTTAGCCTTTAATTAATGGCACGAGTATGACTATCCCCAGTGAGATGCCATTTGACAATACATAATTATTTGATTGCTTTGATGGTTTTCATATTGTTTGTTATTAGATGGTCACTGATTAGTTAGGTAAATGGGGTGTTTCTTTCTTAGTCGTCCTTTTGTGGTGGTTTCATATATTTTTGCTGCTAGTTGCTTAGGGTGTGCTGTAATTCTTTCTTCATGTTTTATTGAATATCTGCTTATTTCGTCTTTGGTAGTTGGTATATTAGATCTTCACGTAGGTCTTCGTTTTTTATACAGGGTGGACCACGAAGCGTGATCAGCTTAGATTATTCTACTGTTAGAGGTTCGATCGGAAGTTTTTTTGTAGGTAAAATAACACGATTCAAGGAGAGCTTTAAGATGATTGTCCCAAATTTGTTGTCAACCCTTTATTTCTAGAGTTATCAAGACCACCTTCAGTTTTTTATAAGTAAACCTACAATTGTTTACACCCATCTTTTAGGAGATACTGTGACGAATTCGGCAAGCACCATAAAAAGTATTTCTTCTTCATCTAAACCGAAGAAACATTAAAAAAATATCATTTATCTTAATTGAATCGATGCTCAAAATTGTGTCCACTAGCAGCAATACACTCGCGCAAACGGTTAAGAAATGACTGCTTAGTTCTTTCTATGACGTCTGCATTGATGGTTAAGCATGCATCTACAATTGAAATGTGTTCCAAGGTACAGAACGAAATGTTTACAAAAAGTACGCGAGAGATCAAGTCAATAATGACGAATACTAATCTATCAACAGCTCTGGAAAGTGTACAACAGTGTGGCTTGCAAAATTCTTCCAACCAGGAGTTTTTTTCAGTCTTTTTAGATTCAGAAAAAAATATTTGTTATGATGTTTGCCGAATTCGTTTCAGTATCTCCTAAAAGATGGGTGTAAAACAATTGTAGGTGTACCTATAAAAAACTGAAGGTGATCTTGATAACTCTGGAAAAAAAGGGTTGACAAAAAATTTGGTACAATCATCTTAAAGCTCTCCTCGAACCATGTAATCTTAGCTGAAAAAGCTTCCGATCGAACCTTTAACAGCAGAATAATCTAAGCTGATCACGCTTTGTGGTCCACCCTGTATACCAGGGGGCATTAACAACTGTTCTCAGCATTTTTTATTTGAGTGTTTCCATTTTGGTTATGTGGCTTATTGCTGCTGTTCCCCATAATACTATTCCATAAGTCCATATAGGTTTTATAATGATCCTGTATATCTTTAGTTTATTTATATTATTTGAGCGCTTATAACAGCCCATATCGAATAATGAGTAATCTTGTCGAACGTCTACAAGCTTCCTAAGCACCTCACAAGCGATTTCGCAAAATGTGCATAGACGTCGACAGCAATGAAACGATCACTTCAAAAGTATAAATTGTCTAGCACGCGTGTGCGGTATCACACGAGGCAGAAAGATCATTCACGGTAAGAATATTTCTTTCTTGGCTCTTCACCACGTACGCGTTTCTATTCTCAGCGCGAACTCTCGGCACGTTTGTCCCTTTAAGGTCTCTCCTTTCCACGCGAGCGAGGGGGTCGAACGAAGAAAAAAATAACGAGCGGCAAGAGAAAAGGAACGCCCCCGCCCCGCCTTAAACGTTTCGTTTGTTTGCTTGACTTCGTGATCGCCCGCAGGCATCATCCGTTCTGCCAAGATATCCGTGAAAATTCCTTCAGCTACACCCCGGTTCTCACAATCAGTCGCTGTGATAAAAAGGAGAAACATCAAAGATCGTTCGAGTACTTTGCCGATCTTCCGGTGGAGAGATCATTGATTACGTTGTTATGCGTCTGTGGAGGCAAGTTGAGAGGAAGTCAGAGATTAGGGGTTGAAGGATCTCCAGTGATCAGGTTAACAGAGCAATATGGACTGAGTCACTCGGTACACGTTGTGACACCATCGCTAGGCTTGCTATTTTAGTGGAGAAGTTGAAAGTTCTTTGTAACACGTGAGTGCCACGTGTACCACAGGTGACACACGTACCAATTTTAATTTCGTCAAATAACTGATTACCTCAACGAAATTTTGACTTACATCTATGTTATAATGATAGTACAAAATAAGAAGTACATTATCAAATAAATAAATATTTATATCTTCAACCATACATGTTAATAAAAAGGTATTTTCGCGTGTCTGACTAGTTGCGGGATTTTCCACTGTGGCGCTCAACGTGTTAATTTAAAATGCTAGAATAAGATAGTATTGGGAAGAGGATATAAACCTCAAATTTTGGAACGGTTCACGAAGAAAATTATAATGGTGCACGTGCGAAGCTTAAGCCGCACTTTAGACCGCACAGGTGTGAGCTTGACTTAATGGCTGCATGGGTCGCGGTGGGATAGTTAAAAATTTGAACCGCAATTTCGCGGTACGCAATTTTAATGAAAGTAACGTATCTTATGTAGAATATTCCGCGCTACACGCTGTAGGTCGTTAGAATATCGTATCGCTTATAGTTTCTTTAAAAATTCAACTTTTGTGCAGGTGCTCGCTCAGGCTAACGGTAGGGTAGGTCGCGAAGGTATAATTGAAGTTCCGTATTCTCGCAACGCATGGTTCCTTTTCACTAAAAATCACCTATCTTATGTAAAATTTCCCGTTCTTCGCGATAGACGTTGTTTCAAAGGCGTATCGTTAATACTTTTTCCAGAAACTGAACTTTTGTGAAGGTACCCCTAACACAGCCTATAGTATCAGTGTCAATTGAAACATTGCATATATTTATCTTCATACCACCCCGTTCCTTTATAACAAAAGCTAGCTATCCCACTTTTAATTTCCCACTGTATACCCTAAGAAAAGGTAACAAACACTCAACTTAAAAAATAACATCGAAATCTACAATTTAACGTAGTTCGAATCCTATATATAAACCTATAACAATACAACCTGCTGTAGCACAAATTTCCCTTCTCCTCCGGTATTATATCATAGTTTTGGCCTCGCCCCGTACATCATCACGACGGATGTCCCCGTTGACGTTTCTTTCCCGTGTTTCCTTCCTCGGTTTTTGTCCGAAGCTAGACAAATAGAAGTTCCTGTACCGGGGCGTTTGAAAAATCACGCGAGAAGTCGTTCTCGGTGTGCAAAGAAAAAGGAAAACGGGTCGCGCGCTTAAATTTGATCGATGGTCCGGATCGAAACGAAACGGCGTCGGTTGTTTGTCTCCGACGGTTGCCGAGATGAATCCCCGAAGGCAGCAGGCTTATTTCCATGGTGCAATTCGTTCCATTTGGCATGCTTCTGCGAGCTCGTTAGAACTCGGCCCGACCGGCTACGCGATATAATTATTGGCAGACGCTTTCGACACCCGACTCTTACCGGCCGCGGATATTTTACACAGCAAAAGTCCCGTCGACCATGATTTGCTTCGAGCAACGTCTGATTAATCCGTTTTAACGATCCAACCGGAAGAAACGATCCCAGAAGCTCGACGACGGCACGCGCGGGCTACACCGCTGGAGAATCGACGTCTGGCAAACAATAGTCACCGTGAAGAAAAATTGTATAAAAATTACTTGGAGGTTCCTGGAACCATTGCTCATTGATCATACATTTGTTCATAATATTGTTGGATGATCAAACGCGTTTATCAATTGCTATGTTTAACTCAACGTTTATACTGAGTTTGCGTGTTATTTGCGAGATTTTTCAGCTGGAACTCTTTCTACAAGCAAATTCTGTACATTGTTGGTGTACGTTAGGGTGGTTTATTGAGAGCCATGAACATTTACTCCCCACTAAAGTCCACATCCTTACCACCGATGCCACAAGGAGGGTTTTAAAAATGAACCAGAGCCACTGTAGCTCTCGTTCAGTGAACTTCTGCATTTTTTTTTTCGAATAAAGTTTTGTGCGTTGAATCGTCAAGACTCATCATCTATGCTCCCTACCATTCTCTAAGCTAGTATATGTCTACTTAAGAATCTGCGAATAAGACCAGATTCTTCTTTTTCTCTTGGACTACCCCCTGACTTGCGGTTTGGATACGTCATATCTTCCCATACAGCTTGCTTCATTGCATTTTCGGAAGTTATGATTCGTCTGCAGTTAAGAAATAGTTCCCAAAACATGTATATTGATCGCGCCAACCAATTTCTTACTATTCAATTTTTAGAGGTATCAGAGAATGTACAAAAGATGTTTCAACCCTTTTGAATTTATATTTGCGTTTCGTCAAATTAAATGTACGAAAAACGAGATGTAAACAATCTGATAAATGAAAAAATGTATCCGTTATACCAACAACGGCCATGAATACAATTTCGAAGAATCAGGATCCAGCCGGGGGGAATGATTGAGGCAGAGCTCGATAAAAAGAGCCGGCGAAATCTTTTACTGGCCGGGCGAAAAGAAAAACAATCAAAGCGTCTGGTAGGCGAACGAGCTCGTTAAACGATTCGGAGTGTACTCCAAGCAGAAGAAGGAGCAGAATACAGAAAAAGAGGAGGTTTTCCGGGGGGATGATCTCGTTGTGATCGGCGTAAACAGACGTACGATGGCCCGTTTTCGTTTGACGTAATCGCACGGCGTCCGACGTTTATCACGCCGTCCGCGCCGGACGCCGTTCTCTCTTGCTTCTCTTGAATACGGCCAGTGCACTAGAGAAACACGGCCGCCATGCTATTCTTAAACGCGCTAAACACGGCCGCAATTTCAAACAGTTTACGCGTTAATAACGATCGCGTTTGAATCGATCCTCGTCTATTCTCTGCTACGACTCTTCGTGTTTTCATAAACAGATCGATAACGGATCAGAAATGATCTAATGCCATCGACGGAGTGTACAAGCATTATTCTTGATGTTTCAGTGAACAGAGAACTGCGAAATTTAGGCTGGAAATCCATGATGAGATATTTCATGAGATCTTTCCTCTCGAGATAAAAAATTGCAGCAACAACTCAATGTAAATATACATATTTATATGCAATGTATTGGGTCATCCCATAAGTAACGCGATTTTTCTGAGAGCTGAGTTTAAAACAATGGTACTAATCACGATAGTCACTTATCTGTTTGGTGTACATACTACTGTAATCAGGATCCTTTAGACAATGTTGTTCCAAAAGTATACAAGTGTAGATCGAATATTGTAGTTATTATAAACGATCAAAATGATCGAGACGAAAGACCATATTCTGCATGTTATGTTATATGAGTTTAATAATGGAAATAATGCTACTGTAGCAGTGAAAAACACGTTTGAGGTGTATGGACAAATTATTAGCATAATCTAGTGTCAAAGATTTTGGAGCTAGGAAGTATAGTCTTAAAGATGAACCTCGTGCAAGGTATCGTGAAGAGTTCGATGTAGAACAAAATTCGGTCATACCTGTTCAAGGACAAGCCTGAAAGTTCAATTCGACTCATTCTATGGTTCACCGTCACCAAAACCATATTAAAAAGGTTTGCAAAGTTATGCGTACCGAAAGAAAACGCATTACTTATGGGATGACCTAATGTACGTGCATGTACAGTAGAACCTCGATTATCCGAATTGAAATTAGTAACAAGATTACTTACATTCGAGTTATGTTTCATGTAAGTATTATAATTTCATTTTAGAATATCAAATACACGATGGTACAGAATTAAGTACAAGCGTCACTGATGACAATTTTAGCTTGTAACTGACATAGGGTGATCAATTTTCGGATGACCGCTGTTCGGATAATTGAGGTTCTACTGTATATGTAAAAATCTTTGTCTCATGAGAGGAAAATCTTATGAAGTATTTCGTCGTGGATTTCCTCCTTTAGGGTGTCTGTGTGTATTAATGCTTAGCTTGCTATTGTCCCTTATATATGGGTGACGCTTAGATTGAATCATTATTTATTTGATCATGTATACCATAATAAATATATGTAATAAATCGAACAGAATCAGTGAAAAATTATGAAAGTTAGTAATATTATTGTTGAAAGCGGTAATTCTTTAAAGAACAAATTTAGAATGTTTGTGATTTACAGCTAATAAAATGTGGCAGTCTGAGTGTTAAATGATTGGTAATGCATAAATATTCCTCAAGATCTGGCTTTCAGATTTCAAACAAAGACACGACGTTATAAATATTTTTTAACCCCTTGTAGGCAAATGTATTTTATTACACCCCTTAAGCAAACCGGGTCGACTACGTCCGAGCCTAATTTTTTTACCGTTCTAGGCTTTCAAGAAATTTGAAAAAATTCTGGGATTCTTAATAAAGTCTCTACTACCTTATACAATCGTTCGTTGTGTCAACTGTTTAAAACTTGTTTCAATAAAAATACAAATTCGTTCGAAAGTTCGGGAGAAATGAGAATTTAATTAAGAATGAGAGTTTAATTGTCAAACTGGAACCGTTTAAGTGAATTAGACCCAAAAGTTAAAAGTTACGACACCCCATTGGTCAGGAAAAAATAGCTAAGAAATTTGCCTCGTGTGAACTTACTGATTTTGGACGCACTGAGCATAATTATATTTCAAATTTGTATCAAACAGTAGCAAAGAGTTTCACTGGCACTGTTCAGTACAATAAAGATAATCACAACAATGCTGACACGTTAGATATGACCAGTGAAAGTTCATGCGATGTTTGATTGAGAAACTATGTACTGAGAAATAAAATATTGAATGCAAGTCAGAAGAAATGTTTGGACCACGTGTATAGTAAAACGTTTCATAAACTTTAAAATGTTGCTCGAGATGGTGGAAAAGCAGAAAGTTGTCGTCAATGGACATAGAAAACTTGTACAGAATTTAGTTTCTTCCAGACTTCCAGGACCTACACCTTGTTCACGGAAACTTCTTTTGCAGATTTCTTTCTCTGCTTATCATATGTGATTTTCGATCACAGACTTTTCAAAAGCTCTTCAATATGTTTATTATACAATATAATCATTACAATTGAATATGAATAAATACAAAAGAAATAGAGAAAAAACAGGAAGGAAAATATTTTTTTGAACATTCCACTGTCAGACACGTTTTGGAGTATGTGTGAGTATGATGTACCAGAACAGCAATTAATATTTCGTAATATTAGAAATAACAGTTACGATAACAATTAGCACTTCACAACGTTGAGAGAATTCATAGTAGTGCAAAGAAAATGATTAACTCAGCTATTAAAATTACCTACGAAACTACGGAGAACTCAAGATCAAGCAGAAGACCTACTCGCGAAGTATCTGTTCAATGTACGATTTATCATTGAGCGTAGTTACTTTTTTAAACCTTTGATTATTTTTCTTCGAGAGCTCTTGCAGTTTCACTGACATGGTAACTTTTCGATACATAGTTTATTGGCATTTATATGTTCTGAGAATCTGGAGCGTTTCCATTGGAACCGATCGCAGTAGTCTTCTTTATAAACATCGTTTAACAAAGGCAGTAGTAAAAATTAAGAATTCTCCGAGAAAAATCGAATGAAGTCTGAATGGAAAAAAATTGGAGCAGTGAGAGGAGCCACGATTCAGTGCAAACAATAGGTGGAGCACTTTGGAAAAAAATTCGGCGCGGAAAAATGGGAGGAGAGCTACGGTGAAGTGTTCGAGGGAACCTGTGAACGGGTTTTCAGCTCGTAAAGCACATCGACGGCGTTTCATCGGCCGCGTACGTTCGATAAATCAAATCGAGCCAGATACTCTGGCTTAAATTACCGCCGACACGCTGTCGTTTCGTTATTGCGCCGATAAAACGTCGATTTACGTGACCGCGTGCGTCGATCCGATCGAAGGTTCGTCGAAAGAACTCTGACGGATGAAAGAATGAAAAAAAGTCCACTCGCGAGTTTTCTATAAAATCGTAAACTTCCTATCGTTGACTTTCGATACTTAATCCCTTGACATGCAAAGACGTCTGAGTTACGTCATTTGTTTATTATGTCATCGTAAAGCTTACATAATTATTAAATTGAGATATATTAAATAATATGTTTTGAACGCATCGAGTTTGATTTTATTTGTATGCCAAAGGGTTATAATTCATACGAGAAATCAGAATTGCAATTATAACTTCAAATCGCCCCTTGTATGTAGGCAACATGCTGCCAACCATTGGCGCATAGCAATTAATTCGATTAAATTCAATCAGTTAATACAGTTATATGTACACACATTGAGTTTAATTTCCATGTTTTATTCTGTTTGTCACGCTAATATTGAAACTACGGTAGTTTATGTTATGATGCTAGGTGTCCAGCACCAAATCAAGTATGAATTGTGCAGTTAGCAATCCCTCAAAATTTAGGTTAGGCAGATTTATTTATTTATGGAGGGATAATCACAATAGGTTGTTAGACGTCATCATTTAGGCTTGCAGGATGACTTTTAAGTTTTAACACGTTAGTTCCTTTTGTACCTAATGTACTGTGACTTATAGATCCTTCTCTTTAGCACACATAAAAAGGAAAAAGAGAAGCTGTGCTATAAATCTTGAGATAACCTTGAACGGTTTAATTTGAGTGTTTCTAGTATAGATTAGGTTTATAACAGCACAGTACTATACCTCGGCTCGTACACTAATTTCTTTAGTTTTGTTCTTTTCATTAACACGTTGACTGCCACAGTGAAAACTCCCATACCTAGTCAGACATTCTGTGATATCCCATTTCAACAACAAATCATGAAGAAAAAAAATGTGTAAGTATTCAGTTTTATAGTTTTGGCCTTCTATTCTCAATACAACATTAATTCTATTCAAAATTTTAATGAAATTAGTAATTATTTAATTAAATAGAAATCAATGCATCGGTCACCGGTGAATCCCATGGCAGTCAACGTGTTAATATGTGTTTAACATTGATAGAACAAAGACGTATTATTGTTATTATATTTCGTACTATTTATAGTAAGTGTAATTTCATACTTCACAGACACCATGCAGTATGCTCATTAATTATTGTCATCACGTCAGACCAATAGATATTGTTAAATTATGTGAAATTATAAAGTGGGTTAACCTCTTGCATTATTAATATACAAAACTATCAAAAGCACCCCCGAGTTTCAATAAACTTTCGAGCATTTCACCGAATGATATTAAAAGAAGGAATTTCCCGTAATTGGGAGAGAAATTATGCTCGGTGTTGGGCCAGAATTTATGGTCCGACGAGAACCACGGCACTTGCTGGAGGTGTAACCTTAATTAATAACTGGTAATTAGCGGCTGGCCTATTAGGAGAATGTTTTCGAATCGGCGGCCGTGTTATGAACGCCTTGACGTTCACTATAGCCTGCAAGTTATGTAGAATATTAATTATTTTTTAGTAGATTTGCAAATTCGGCGAGTCACGAGGTCTCGGGCGCTTTATGGGAGACTTTAATGGTGTTTCCGTTTCCATGCATCCCCCTTTACGGGAGCTCGTGATCCTTGACGCTCAAATTCCCCTGAATAATCGAATCGAGCGATCGTAAAGCTCGTTCCGCGAATTTCGACCGGTTTACGGTCTCGACGCTTCGAGATTTATCGCTCGCGTTGTTTAAAACGATCGTAATGTATTTTTCTTCTATGCAAGATTTATGGTCTGTTTCTTTTTACCTAGATTTTGGGTAACAACGAAATTCTGCAGTATCTCGGCGAATCATTGCAAAATCTATTTTAGTTCTGTTATTGGTACTATTACGCGGGTACGTTAATTAGTACGGGATTAATTAGTAGAACAGGGTATTCGATGCAAGGCATCGAATATTCATGGTCGTCCTGTTTGTATCAATGTAAGTCGGTTTCACGGGCGCCATAATTTCGTAACAGATGCTCCGAAATTTCCACCCTCGACTATAAATTCCACGTGCCACACGCAGATTGGAATATAGTTGCCTTTCGATGACGAATGACTCGATTAATTCTCCGTTTTGTGCTCCCTGCTTTCTTATCGGATTGCAGAAAGATATTGAATGACCAACATTAATAAGAAGTTTTACAATATATCTGATTTGTGTCTCTGTAGAATGGTCTCTTTAAATTGATTTAATTGGATAACTATTGATTTCTAAGAAAACTCTAAGTAAATTTAACACCGTCTACTATCTTCTAATCGGCATGTGATTTAAAATGAATATTATTGTTTGATTCTGGATGTCCAATTGTTGTATACGAACTTACGTACAATAATATAACGCTGCATAGTAATTGAAAAATGGTTAATTGCAATTCAAACATAAATAAAGCGAAAAGGAATTACATGGGGGATAGTATGAAAATCCGGGACTTCCTGCAAATCTGACCCTGGAGAATATTACAATAATAGTAACAAAACGCAAGTATTATACAGAGTCTAGAGTATAAAGTAGAGTACAATGTACAATGTATATAGTATAAAATACAAAGTACAAAGTATAATGTATACAGCTTAAAGTACAAATAATATAATAAAACACTTAAATATTTTATTTGCTCCTTCATTTATGCCAAAAATAACAAGATACGCCGTGTCTGGCCAGGCACGTCTGTATCTCCTTAGCCCGTTAACGTGTTAATACACGAAAATACCTTTCAAAAACTAGCGATAGTGCACCTGTATAACATAAGAAAAAACACCTTGCAGTGCTCATCAGTTAGTACAAGCAGAAAATGAAGTTTGTCTGGCGTTCGAAAAATCTCATTTAATAATCACGGGTTCATTATTTCCGCTCCAACGAATTTTCGCACGGACGCCAAGAGTTCCAATTAAAAGTCCCTTGGGCGGGATAATCCTCTCCAAGGATCCGCCTTCGCCATTGTTCGGGGGAACATTCATCGTGACCACGTAATATCTCAAATATCGACTGGAACAAAGGTAATCGACTAGCAGAACGATCGCATCAAAGAAATTCTCGCTTCGGTGGTACAATGTTCCCCGCGAAGAGGGAAAAACTCTGTCCATTGACTCGATGACTCTATTGTTATCAGCGGGGTGCATTGTTCCGTGCTCATCGAGAACAATAACGAGATGTTGAACGATTTCGCGATAACTGCGAGCATCTAATATCCATCGAGTTGTAAGCGTTTGGCTAATTATCGAAATTTTGTGTTGTTATATGTCCTGAGATGTTATGAAATTAATTGAAAAGGCACAGCCACAGGTTGGTCTGAACCTTCCCTTGTACACAAGAAGAAGAGAAAAATAGTAGTAAGAAAAGTCGATAGCCTTGTCACGTAGAAAACATTGGCTATCGTTTTCTAAAACATTTTCCTGATAAACAAGGACTAAGGAATTGTCTCCGTACCCAACTTGTGATCTATAGTATATAAAATTGGATTATATGAAATATATAAAAAATTGAAAGCGACAGAGGTCGTGGAACCCTCGGTTTCAGCACCCACAATTTATGTATATATACGAAATATTGTATACAAGATAACAACAGTTAATTAAAAACAATTAACCAGCTTGATTGTGTCATAAGAATATACTTATATCCATAAGTCACCGGACACTAGCTCATTTTGATCAAAATAATCATTACAACGTGGATACAATTTTTTGGCACGATTTTATTATTTTATGTATGTACCATCCTGAATATGTTATTAACAGTGCGCAAGTATAATTTAAATAAATGTTTAAAAAACAAGACTCTACGCGTATGTTTCTAATACATCTTAAACTCTGTCAGATGATAGTCTACACACATTTCGTTTGCTTTAAAAGTTTCGCCCAAAGTCAGAGGAACATTTATACAAGAAATTAGAAGGGGGTTGAAAAGAGATTAGGTTCGAAATATTAAAACCTTTGATCGAAAGAATGCCGCCAGTAGTTCTAGCTTTCTCTGTACATTGTAAATAATAAGAGGTAACTTTATTTCATAATGTAGATCATTTCATATTGTAAAATCGTCCACCTCCTAACTTTACTAACAAAGTAAGTAAGTTGTAAGTGTGAACGTCGCGGATATTTTCTATCGTTGATCAACATAATAATCCATATCGATGTATCATAATTGCTCGATATAGAATCGACGTAGACTTGTTGTTCGATCGAACGCGAATTCTACAGGAATGACGAGAAAGGAGGGCAAAAATTTATCAGCGTCTACCAGGTAGACGAGGGAGGAACCGGAAGCGCAGGTAGATTCGAAAACGCATTCATCGTTTACCGGGCACGGGACAATATCGTCGGCGTGGAGACAGCAGAGAACGAAGTTGCTCTCTGAAGCGTATCTACGCTGTGCAAACGTTTCCAAACAACGTTTGAATCGAACAATTCAAACGGGCGTTCGCTTGTACACGCGCGACAATGCCGCGCCGATAACAATTTTCAGCGACGGAACCACGCGATCCACAAAACCCCCGTCACCTGCACACTCGTAACAGTTTCAAAAATTTCGAAGATATTTACACGTTCGGGCGCAAACTCGATTTTTCTGTGCAGAAATTGATGTAACCGTATATCAGGTGCGGAAGGTCGCTAAACGAATTTAACCCCTTGCCGTACAATAACGAGTCACACTCGTGACACAGAATATGATTGACACGTTACAAATACGAGTCCAACTTTTGTGCCAATTCTTTTATCTTTTGCACTACTGCATAAATTCACTTTCGAAGGATTGCTAAAAGAGAACCGCATGTGCTGATAGACGCTCCTCATTTATCACGGCACTCTAGGACTGGAATAGCAAAGTTTGTCGTAGGAAATCGTTGGAAAAATCGTACGGCAAGGGGTTAATAAGCGCATAGAGTGTTTTGAGGCTTTCACGGCCCGGTTCATTGCAGATGATAGTGTTTGAGGCTTCCGGGTGTAAGCCGTGTCCAGTAGGAAAATGTTCCCAACGTTTCGTCTGCATTTCAGCTAGCTTCATCAGGGGTCTGAGGACGCACTGATATTGATGTGGGTCAGGATATTCACTCTTTTAAGTACTCATGTCCACGTTCCGGTGCATTGAATCAACCAATCAGTTTTTAATTGGTCGATCAATTAACCCGTTGCCGCAAGTGGCGGCTGTAGCCGCCAGATTTTTATTGATGTGCTGGCAAATGACGGCTATAGTAGTCATCTTGCAGCATCAAAGGAACGTTTAAAAAGAAAGTGTGTCTCTGAGGCCGATCCAGAAAGAAAAATTGTGCGTTTATGGGTTAATTAACACTGCGAGGGCCACGCTGTTAGCTGAATGTACCGTTTCAAATTTGTATAAAAAATTAATGCAACCTCGAATTGCACTCTGTTTAATCAGTGATATTGGCAAATACAGTGACTCACGAAACTGATCACATGATTATGTTACTTCAACATTCCTCTGTTTAACACTTTTTTAAAGCAGCGTTATTTAAAGCAAGATATGATATTTCTAATAAATAACATTTCAAATGCGTTTGAAAAATTTGCAGTTGGTTTGTTGCGCTAGAATTAAGGAAGAAAAGTAATTACGAAAATATTTGAACAATTGCGTGAGACACTGTATGTACGTCTGAAAGAAAGTCCAATTTAGACCGTCCCTGTGCTGTTAATTTCCTCGAAGCGTACGAGAAAAACCGCGGAACATCCTTCAGACCCGACGTCTGAAGACCACACCGTCCAGCACGGAGGGAGGAGCTTTTTCTCGAGAAACGGGACGACTATAAACGTTTCAGTGAAGCTTACACAGGGTGGGTGGGTCGGGTCGGGAGCGGTGAAGCGGCGAATATATTTTCATGCGGCACTTTACTATTTTAATTTTCAATGCTCTCGGGGAAAGTAGGTCTTGCGTACTTCATTCCCAGCCGGCCCTTTTCTTAAAACGCGAAAGGCCTTTCAGCCGTCCGTGACCCGCGTTATTTGTCGGTGTTCGCTTAATTAACTTACCGCGGCGGGTGGCTGAGGGGCTGAAAGGGGGCCGGCGGCGGGGAACGGAGGCAGAGCAGCCCCGAAAACCCGTCGAAATCGTGTGCATTCCGACTTCTTATCGGTCCCGTGGCATCCACGTTCCCTCATCTTCCTTTGGATTAATCGTCCGCAGCCACGCGATACTTCCCCGCCATCTTTGTGTCCCTGGCCTTTCCACCTTCTCGACACACCGGCGAAATCGTAATTCCTTGGACGAACGCCTGCTGCAGTCTCTTTGTTTCGTGGACGAACGAGAAATATCGAACGAGAAGTTCAGTGTGAATAGATGCGAGGCGAGTCCAACGACCTGTCTTTGCAGATGTCTTCTGGGGAACACGAGTTATGAACAAGTTTTGATTACCATGGGCGTTGAAGTATTTGTTTCTAACCCTTTGCACTCGTGTGGCGTCTCTCAGTCGTCATAATATTCACTTCTCGAATTTCCTATTTTAAATACACATCGAAAAATGATGTTTAATTTCATGTGTTCTACAATGCACATTTTATATAAGTATTCAGCTACAGAAAGAACTATACTGAAAATAAAAGGAATCATTCTGTTAAGATTCCTTACACTTGTATTTGTGGCTTATGTGTATTAGATGAAAAGGACTTCGATTGCAAATGGTTAACATTATAACGAGTGCCATGATGTATTGGCTGCGCATTATGAAGTTTATAAGGTTTTATAGAATATGAATTCAATTTTTACTTTTTTTTAATATTTCTATATACAAAATAAAGTGCCCTGCTTAACTGACGTTCAAGACATAGCACAAACCACTGAATCTGGGAAGCTGAAATTTGGAACACACTTTCTTTTGATGGCGTAGATAACCACTAAGAAGGGATTTTCCTCCCCTCCTTCCTCTTCCCTTGATATCAGGACTGCCCGCGTTAGAGAGGGTACAGTTAGTTAATAAATTTAGCAGCTATTATAATTTTTGTATTGATTCTATTAGACCTGACTAGATACGTTTATTAACCCTTTGCACTCGGAAGGCTCTGTGCGGAGCCATGTTATTTCTGTTTGTTATAAGAGTTAGAATGAAATAATAACATTTCAACGACGCTGTTACAATGATACTGTTTCGAGTATAGTTCGTACAGGTATCTCTGTGTTGAGAGGATGGTTCGATATTGATCTCGACGCTATTCTCAACGCTGTTCAAGACGTACTGCCGCTCTCAATCTCTGCGTTTTCAAGCTCTTATAAGGGCTTTCGATGCATACACACACATACACAGACACATGCCAGTCTTACAATTAGTCACGGTCTACAGTCACACTTCTCGAAATCGCTCTGTTTGGTCTTCTCCGCCTCACACTCTGTTTATTCATCAACACCTAGCACTTTGTTTATTCTTCACCACCTCACATATATATATATCAATTTCCAAACCTCCTGTACAATTCCTGCTATGATTAATCTGTTAACCAGGTCATTTCTCGACCAAAAGCGCCTTCTGTGAGTGTATCCAGCTTTAGGCTATATATCTGTTCAAACTTTCTTGTGACAACTTAAAAATACCATCTCATACGTATTCCAGAATCTAAACGAAATGTAGAACAATGCATTCGAAGTGCAATAGCAAGTTTTTAACCCTCCATAACCCCAATTTTTCTGCGTATGACGAGAATGATACATCAGGTAGATAATAAAGATAAATGATAAAGTTCGTATCGTGGGACATAAGCATATTAATAAACGAATAGACTGCTTGGTGGCAGTATAGTCGTAGAATATAATTGTACACAGTGATAAATAAACGAAATAAAGCTTAAAAAAAGTACATATATTGATATGTAGATATGTAACTTCTAAGTGCCATGGCGTTATAGAGGGTTACATTTAAAATTGAGCAACGTTCTATTATTATAGAAGCAAACTATCGCTGATCCGTTATGATCCTTAGAAGATCGATGTTTCTATAAAGGAGTAGAAATATTAATAGAAAAATGGGAATGTGCTATTTATTCGCTAATGACGGTCGTTGCATGGTCGGTGTACGCGAATGTTTTCTATTAAAGGATTACGTTATAGGAAACAAGAGAGGATGCTCTCTGTCAGGGTAATTAGTATTATAGGATGAAGGACGGTCCTCGTCGCATGTCGATGGTTAATTAATTCGATGCGAGACAACAGGTAGCTGTCGTCCGGTAAACTCGATAAAAACTGGTACTCATAAACGAATTAATTAGCGGCGGCATCGATTAATTCGCCGCGTTGAATTTGCTCGGCTCGCAACGGACTTCCTGCCGATTTCACTCGCTGATCAACGTCGCTTTCGTTGTTCCGCTCTTTCAGGCGAGCCGATTTTTATTAGCCTCCAACTCTTTACTAAAATCTCAGTCATATTACCTACTTATACTGCGAATCAGAATTTTCGTTTGTATAAATATACGAAGATGGTGTAAAACGATTTATTGTAACATAAAAATTGGATAGTAATTCAATTGAAAGAAGAAGCAGCACAATATTTTTACAACCAAGTTCTCTGGTTATGCGATCTTATCACGCGTCTTCGCTTTTTCAATTTTTGTACACGACTCTTACTATATTTTCTTCGTTACCGACAACACACTCATGCTTTTGCGTTTCTTCAAAACCACTTCACTTCACTCATTCTCCTTGCGCTTCATTTGCACTTCTGCACATTTCATAACTCCACACGCTTCACTTCCTACAGAAATTTCTGGAATTCTTCAAGGACTACGAACTCTCCCCACAAGCTTCTACTATGATTATTATTACGTCAGGTTTTAGTTAGATCTGAATATACAGAGGAAATGGTATGGACTGAAACCCGAAACAAACTCGATAGCGATAGAAGTTCTGTAGGAGGATAGAGATTGCTAAGGGACGGGTCATCTGGTCGAGGAGGAGGACCGGAAGTAAGCAACGACGCGGAAGGCTCGTGTCATCGAGCAGCGAATGATCGATAGCAGAAAGGTCGACGCATGGGCCGCCGGAAACGGAAAACAGAAATTTCCTGGCGATGGTCCAGCGATCTTCGAGAATGCAGGAAAAAGTTAATAACGAAATTGATTGGTCCGTCATGCAACAAAGAATGAAATTAAAAAATATGCAAGGTGTCCCGTAGAACGTGGGAATTACTTTAGCGATGAATTCAACACAGTAGAGCCTCCCGTATCCGAACCCCCATTATCCGAATATCCTAAAATCCGAACGTTCTATTATCCGAATATTCTGTTATCCAAACAGTCGTTTCGTGAAAATTTATGTGATTTAGCAGCCAAAAAAATATGGGATCCTTAAATATTGAAAGAAACTGTCAATTTTATTGATTTCTATTTGAATAAATGAAGTTTCATATAAAAAAAAGTGATTGCTCTATTGTACGAAAATTCTGTTATCCGGCCACATTTGTCTCCCTATTAGTTCGGATACGGGAGGCTCTACTGTACTTGAAAATAATAATAGAGTTAGCACACATTTATACATTTCTTAACGCAATGAAATCAGCGTCTTTATAAAAATTAATCAAGCTGAAGGAGTTCAGTGAAATCACAAATATTCATTGCAAAGTAAAATTGATTTATTATCAAAATTAGACGTTAACTTAAAAGTGAACGACATCGGTGTGACAAAATGAAAGGACACTCGTATAAAATACCAGTAATAGTATAGTAAGAATAGTAATAAATGCTTACAAACGGCTGTATACATCCATTTCAGGTCACTGTGTATTTTACATTCCAAAATCAACTTATTATTTTTGTGCAAAACATAGTTACAATGTGGTTCAATCTGTTCCTAATCACAGTTCCTACTGCACTAATCTTGGTTCGTATTAGAAGCTAACCATACTTGCAACTCAGATGTGCAATAAAGTCAATAAAACGTCGACTTTTAATAAATGAACCAGCAAATCGAAGCTGGAAAATCGGAAGTTCTTTATGATTCGAACAATAAATATTTCTGTAGCTCAATTTCTATCCACGCGATTGAACAGCCCATATTTCCTCCGGAACGAAGGAACATCGCGTTGGAACGCAACGCGGCTATCGGAGCTTTCAGTGCGCAAGGAGCTTTATGGTATCGAGAAGGTGGTCGCGTGGCGTGTTGAGATTAACATGGGGGGTGGCTGGGTTCCCGTCGTTCCGTCGCGTTGTTGCGAAACAACGAGGAGGGTGGCGTGGCAGCAGGCAGTAAAATCCACGGAAAGTGCAAACGTGGTCGCATTCGAAGCTGCATTCGAGGACAAGTTCCTGACATTTTGCAGCTGCGGTCGACCGCGTAAACATCCGCGGACATAAGCGTCCCGCGTGACACCTTGCAGAGCAGCGCGAAACGATCCGCGAAAATATACGACTCGACCGGATATAAATATGGTAAACACGGTTACGAGCGTTCCACCTCCGAACGCCGCCTATAATTAGAGCCCCGTTGATGCACCGCCAGTCTAAATGTAATTTACCGTCATTTACGCATCGATGGACAGTGTTTGGCCAGCCTAAGCTAAACTCAGGAAACCATCCGACGTGTAAATGTTTGATTTCCGCGATCCGAGTCTCGTCGGCTTGTTGGAGTCTCCGCGACCTCTGAATTCGTGAACATTTGCATCCCTTCAGGTCTTTATAATTTCTGTGATCTGTAGAAATTCTGGAGTATTTAGATCCTGGTCCTGGAATTTTTATAAGCTGCGCAGTCTCCGGAATCTTAGTAATATGTGTGTTAGAATTGAATAGGAGGTTCATTGTTCTTTGACGGTTCTGGAGTAGTTGCCGTGCTGTACCTCAGACTCTGACTATGACACGCGATAGCCGTACGACTTTCAGTCGATATTAATAATTACGATATTCGCAGCCAATTTGCATTACAAATAAATTATATTTCTTTCAAATGAACTAATCTACTTGATTTCCGCCCAGCATAATATCATATCAGAGACTCCTGTCTTTTAATGAGAAATGACAAGTGACAATTCTATTAATCGTTGCAAATTATTCAATTTAACTTCTGTGGATCATCTGCAAGTGTGTGGTGGTGACATTGGGGTGTTAGATCAGAGACCATGTGAACGATGGTAAAGCAATCCACGGTCCACATGAAATTTTAGTAATCCAGAGGAAGATGATAAGTGGCAATTCTGTTAATTTAACTGCTATCGATCATCTGCAAGTGTACGGCCATGACCCTGAGATGTTGAATCAGGGATCATGTGAATAGTGTTAGAGCAATCCACGGTCCACGTGAAATATTAAAAATCCATAGCATTCCATGCGCAGAAACGAAGTGAATTTCAGGGAACGAGCTCGCGGATCGCCGACTGTTTTACTACCCCGCCGTAATCGTGATTTTCATGTTCCTTTTCTCGAGGCCGTGTCGTCGATTATCGCGAACGATTTCGTAAGCGGTTTCGTAATTCAGGAAATTTTGCGGAAGAATTCGCCGGGAGATCCACGAATAACGATAAGCGGAATAACGTTGAACCGCGCTGCCGCCACGCTTTTATACTTCGCCTATTGAGATTTTAATCGACCGTGACGCAAATTGCCATGCAGATCCCTCGATTAAATTTTATTATCGATCGGAATCCCGTACGTTGTTAATCACCGTTACGCTCCGGCCAGATTTTCCCTAACAATTTCCATGAGAAAATTGTTCGAGCACGCACAAACCGCCACAGTGAAAATGCAACCTGATACAACAGATTGTAATACCAAGTTCTTTGCATAAATCATTGAGAATTACAGCGTTTTATTGTTAAACAATACGCTTTCTACTGGACAGAGTGTTGCTCTAGAAACCACCTAAAATAACTTCTGCATCTCTTTATCCACTCGTTGATGTGAGAAAAAATTGTTGATCGCATATTATCGTGTCTGGAGGACTTCATATACGGTAGAACCTCGATTATCCGAACTCGGGTCACCCAAAAATTAGTCATTCTGTCTCAGTAACGAGCTAAAATTATCACAAGTAACATTTACTTAATTTTGTACGATTGTATATTCTGTATTCTAAAATAAAATTATCAGTTTAATGTCAAATCTAGCTACAATGTGAGTTATTCTGCTATGAACTACGGTTCAGATAATCGAGGTTCTACTGTGATAAGAAAATTTAATTTCTTATACGAGTCGTATTTTGGAAGTTACAAGGTGTCCTTAACATTTTCTAATTGCACTATAGACAATATTATGAGGTACAGAGCAGATTATACTCGGCAAACCTAATAAAAATCAGTACTATTCAAATTATAAACAATTCTCAAAGGCCAACCTTATAACTGTCCACAGCAGAGATCTATACAATACCTTGCTCATCAATGAAACCGGAAGTATTAGCACACGTCTGAAAGAAGTATTATAAACACAATACAAGAAGGTACAAGAAACAATGATGCATCGAAGCCTTGAGATTTTCGTCATTTTGATCATTTTCCACAGCCCTGACCCTCTTCGACTTTCTGTAAGAGGAGAAACAACGTTCAGAGGGTTTGGGTTGCGGCAGGAGGCTCGTTAATTATTACAGAAACATAGCGTTAATGATGAATTCGACGACGTATGGTGTTGTCGAGCAATCGTGTTCTCTGTGCGTTCCAGGCGAAATGATTCGTACCGTTTCCCAGAGATAAACGTTACAACGTCGTCCTGTAAGTTATATCGACGTAAATGGCCCCAGGTTGTCTCACGAAAAATTTGCTGCCTCGTAAAAAAAAGTTCCTACGCCGCGCGAATCACCCTGGCAACAAGTTTGCTGCTCGAAAATACGCGACAACGGATTAAATAACAGTTGTTGCAGAAACAGGAGACATACCAATATGTAATGAGTTCACTATGTTATTGATGTGCCTATTCACAACAGAAGTAGTTGGAAAATAAAAGGAAAATTTAGAGAGCTGCGTTAGGTAAACGGTTTGAGGCTCAGACTGTCAACCAGGGGGATCAGGGTTCGAATCCCACTACACACTCCACTTCGAAATTTTCAACGATTTTTCTAATTTGAAAAATTATTTATACCTCCAGGAGGGACCTGCAACTAAAAAATAATATATAGATGGAATAGTATAAAATATACAAAATATAGTAAATAGAGAGTGTATTAACCCGTTCACATTCCCATGAGGTATGTACGGTTGAGGTTTGTTCTTTAACAACTGATCATCATTCTTTGAATGAGGAATAAATAACTACAATTATACAACGGTCTGGTATAAATGAAAATACATTAAAAAACCTTTGTACAATGCTATAATAACCTCTAACAATCAGTACAATGGTGCCTTAAAGAAAGAACTGGAAGAAAGGAACAATACAGAATTTCCCATTGTTGTTCACTTCACACGCTGTGCAATGTAAAATAATTCTGGCATCTAAATGGTTTGTCAAAAAAAACCCTATAATTTCGGAATAGTGTTGGAGCGAACTGTGACGTAAGAAATATGTAGTGGAGAGTGAGTGTGTATAGTAGAAGGAAAAGTGGAGGAGAAAATACGCGCCGCGTTTCCCATTGTTTAATGGCGACGCGAGGCAGTACCTTGGTTTGGAAAATGGTCTCTGGAGTCGTCGGGAAAAGCCTTCCGCGTTCTTCCGCGTAAAGTTGTCTCAACAAACAGCTTTATCCTACATTATTTCACAATTACGCAACGGCGTATTCGCGCGGTTCCCGCGGGGCCAACGAGTTTTCTTCAGGAACGTTCCCGAAGACGCTTTCCGGAAACTTTTCCCCGGCATGAAGCTTCATTCTCCCGTGCTAAATTATTGTATCTTATTACCGCGACGGAGAATCTGGAGGATGACAAACGGCTGTGTATCTTTGCGGTTTTCCTTGGAAGCGAAACGAGCTTTCCGGTGGCTCATCCCTGCAACTGTTTTTACTCTATAGATGTTTATTTAAGAGCTCTGGAATGGCTCCGATTTATTTTATAGTGGAATCAGTTCTCGTGGTCGATTAAATTCGATTTTTATACAGGATTTTGTAAATTCTGCAGCGTCCGCAGGAGTTCACGGTGTCGTAATTCGAAAATGATGCATCAACAATTATAGTACATCGTACCAGACTTGTGGTTAAGATTTTTGACAATGTCAGCTAACTTTGTCAATTCATATAATATACATATTTGTTACTTTATTACAATTAAATATTCTACAGTACTTAAACATCTGAAGAATACATTTTTTATTTCTCTTACTTTATGATAAATTGCATAAATATGTTAACTTATATTACTATTTCGTCTTTATTGCGAGTACACTAGCAAAAAGTATTTTGAAATTTACAAACTGATCGCGAGGGTGATGTGCAGCCGCAGATTATTCTAAACCTTCCCTGCGTACAAAACCAATAAAAAGAATACAAAGAAAGATCGAATAAAATAAGTACATTTACAATTGAATAGGTGAGTCGAAGAACAGTACAAGTCCAAAATTAGCCATTTTCAAACAATCTCAAAACTAAATGTAAAATGTATAGAACTATTTGTTGGGACCAAAAACAGTGGAAAAAAGCACCCTATACTCTTGTTTCAGTAGTCCCTTCAGTTTAATGAGTGTAAACACAAGATCTGTCATGGATCTGTACTGTTTTAAAAAATTCAAATTCATTATATCAAAAAATTTGTTCTTGAAAGACTACTATTGACCAACAAGACGATGACGAATTTTTTTAATATCATACTGAATTTACTTTAATAATCACTTTACATTCAATAATTTCTACTTCAATTATGTTTAGCCCTATCGCGTTCTTTCGGTCGACTATATGTATACTTACGGTTTTTGGATAAAAAATGCCCCGAATGCATGGATCTCACATTTTCAACTTTATAATATGATGAGAGGACTGAGGAAACCTAGAAATAGCCAGTCGCATGTATTATAATGTCATCATTGCAAAAGTTCTTTAAATAAATGAAGACTTGATGGGTCCAAAAAGACTTGAAGGCCGCCAGTTCATAAATGTTCTTTTTATTACTGTTATGTTTAAAATTGCCTGACCAAAAAGTGGCTTGAGTTGAAAAACAGTACAAGTCCAGTGGTTCTATTTTAATTATTGAAAATTTATGAAAAATGTTTAACCATAGTTAGGCGTACGTGAACGTTCTTCTGGGTTAGCATAATCGTGTTGAAATTGGAATAGCACCATAAAATCAATGGCGTTGACGATACGCGAAAACTAAAGCTGTTTGTTCAGATATCTCAAAATGTGTTTTTTGGACTTGCACTGTCCTTCGACTCACCGATTCAATTGTATATTACTTTATTATCACCGTACAAACATTTGAGATAGTAAAACCGAAATTATGATTATCCAAAATTTCCCTCGTGGGCCAACGCGTTAATCATTCGCCGGTTACAAATACACCCTTTATCGCTCGAGAAATATCGAGGAATTTCCTGCAAATGTGCAGTTTCGCGGCCGGGCCGAAGTCACTTCACCGGAACAAGCGAAAATCCGGTCGTTTGTGCATAATCGTCCCGGAAATGGGCGTGGACGCGCTCAGAGAACGTTCTGATCGTGTCCGAATGGTTCGCGGTAATTTCTCCGCGGAGAATCGTCGTCGAAAGCTTAATTGACCGGGACGAGGGTTGGTGTCGAGCGAAAGAAAGGGAGGGAGTGATAAAAAAAACCGGAGAAACAGCAAACGAGGACAATGCGTCGTTGTTAGCCTAATGACTACGTTTCCACGGGAATTCGCGTCGGCAGGGGCTGATGCGTTTTCCGTTCTCGCGTTTCTTCCAACGGAACGGTAGCTGTCCGCCATTGTCTCTCGCGAAACAATTTCATCTCGACCTGGAAAGACACGCGTTCCTTCCCTGTCTCCCTCCCTTCGATTCGTTTCCTCGTCTCGAAACCCTTCGTGTTTTTCCCGCCTCGCGGAAGGTTTGGTCCGCTTCCAAAACTCGCCGACAAACCGGTGGCGGACTCGAGCTTTTTTCCGCGGTCTCTCCTTTGGCAACGTTTAATCGTCATTGTTCTCGCCGCTCTTCCTCTCGTTTTTTATCGAAGGATTAATAACGCGAGAATTCTGAAGCTTCAGCGGATCGGGTCGGAACGTTTGATCGGAGGAAAAAGTGCCCGGAGCTGGACAGAATGTTTTCTAAGGTTATAATGGAAATTGTTTTTCTGATGTTGCAGAAAGCCAGATTGGCGCGCATCAGGATCGCGAAAGCTTCGAGCGGGGCGGCGTTCGTGAGCAAAAAGAAAGCTGCGGAAGCACGACTGGCCGCGCAGGAGAGCGGCCTTCAGCTGGACGACAGCTATAAGGAGGAGGACATCTTCGAGCTACAGCATCATCATCTGCTTCGTTGTTTAGAGAAGACCACGGTAAGTCTCAACTTACGATACATTGAAAATAATTCTGTAAATCTGAACATGTCTTGTAACACTATCCAGCGATCAGAAGATGATTCATTTGAGAGCAAGATGTTGTTCTAATTAACAATGATATTAACCTTTTGACATACAAATAAAACGAAACTCAATGCGTTGAACAAATATTATTTAATATATCTCAACTGTTATGTCAGCTTTACGATGACATAATAAACAAATGACGTATCCCAGACGTCTTTGTATGTCAAGGGGTTAATAGAGTCCAAGATGAATTTCATGAGGCCCAGTTTTAGGACTACATGGAATTCTTCTATTTTTTAATGTAAATGTCTATTATCAAATTGAGAACTTCATTAACAAACTCCACAAGATATAGGGCAAAGTACTGTTCTAAGCTACAAGGCTTTCAAAATACTGATCCTTTACAGCGTGTGATTAATCTCATCGAGTACAGTTGTCAGACTACACGAAGTTCCTCCATTTTTAAGGTGATTGAAGATTCCATTATCAGGATCATCCGAATTTGGGACACGAAGTATAGCAAGCTCCAATGCTTTCAAATTGCTGATCCTTTGAAGTGTATGATTAATTTCGTCAGGTACAGTTGTCAGACTACACGAAGTTCTTTCATTTTTAACGTAATTGAGGATTCCACTATCAGGATCATCCGAATTTGGGACAAGATAGTATAGGAACCACCAGAGCTTTCAAATTGCTGATCCCTTTCAGTCCAAGTTCAATTTCCTGTGGTAGAATTTGCAGACTGCATGAAATTCCTCTATTTTTATCTTATTGTTAGATGTCTGTTCAACAGTTATATTGAGGATTGTATCATTAGCATTTTAAAAATTTAGGGCAAAATACTCTAGTAACTTTCAAACTCAATTAATAGAATTATCAGATGTCCCTAGTCTGCACAGCAAAAAATTAGTATTATTCACGTTCAATCAAATTTACATGCACATGTACACCTCCCTCCACCAGTCATGGGACACCTTGCCATTTCTGAATAATCCTGGATTACGATATAGTAGACTTGGTTGCTTATTTCGATATGAACGTTTCTTTTAAAAACATTTATGTTTACACAATATATTCTTAATGATATGGTTAGCATTATATTACAATTAATATAAAAAAACCTGAAATAATTATAGTACGGTTCAAGACCAGTTTTTCAATTGCATTAAATTTGGGCGACATTTGTTTCGATCTTGTGATCTGTAGACACATTTGCAGCGATTCTGGACAGAAATCCAAAAAGAAACACCAAATAAAAGAAATGATCGCAAGACTGCCAAGATTATTTCGAGTTATCATCTCGAAACGGGGAGCATACATTAGTGAGCAAATTTTAAACTTGTTACATATAATTTTCAATATATATTAACATTTATAAATTGTATTCACTGTAAATAATCAGTAAATAATCGTTTGATTCAATATAGCGAGTGTTTAATAATTTTAATTCAAACATGAAACTGAAATTAGTAAGTGCTCCGTGACTTATGGACGGGAGTGTAAGATACATACACTCCTGCATCTTCAACAGACTTTCAAAAATGACCTAAATGATTCACCTGCAACAATGAAATGATACATTGTCAGCTTCACAACCTTAAAACCACCATCTGAAGGCTATAAAGCAAACGATGGACAATAAACATTTCCGTTTGGAAATCGCGTGTAACTGTCAGAGTAAGCGTTTGCATGATTAAGATGCGCGGTGTCGGGCCTCGTTTCGTTTCATCGGGCCGTGTGAAACGTCATGTTGGAGCTGGTTCATTCTCGGGCGAGAGAAGTAACGTCGCGAAACGCTTAAAATCTAGGGAGGCCGGTTCGCGAGCTGCGGAGTAATTTGAATAAACCCCTTCTGTTCGCGTCTAATTTTAGCACGCCACTCGTGCAAGGGATGCCGTGTGCCACCCACTAAGCACACACAGCTGGTGCGCGCACACACACGCACACACGTACGGACGCAGCCAGGCGCAGTGTAGAACGTGAACGCGTCGCTGTGACAGGTACACGACCACGGTGTGTCGGTGAACGTGACACACATGTCACAGCCTCGTTTGCAATTGAATCTACAGGCCGTTTCATTAACTTCGTTGCTGAAGCGTGTGTGTGTGTGCATGTGTATAGATGGCCGTGTGAGGTATGTTTTTAGCGAATTTCTTCGCAACATCGACACCGTTTCCTTTCACGCGACCGCCGCGTTGGGAAATCTTTCTGAACCGCGTGAAAGGGAGAATTTTAAACGGGAATGCGTTTTGGTCTCCTGGAATTTTTCGCTCGATGTAGGCCAGTGGCGTCGGGTCGATTCGATACGCGCTAAAAAGTTTGTCTTTTCGTCCTTCTGCACGAGCATACAGAATGTCTTGTTTATTCACGTCTTTCGGCGAATTTTATCGATATCTTACATAATTAGTACGATCAGAGTATCGGAGTTTAGGGAAATGTTACAGGTAAATCGAGGTCAGTGAAAAAGGGACGCACATGACCAGACACTCGGTCTACCTGTAATAAATTTACACAGGGCTTTGTAGTCGAGTTTATTTTAAATGTTCATAAAATGTGTAGAGTTTCAATTGAAATTAATTTTCGAAGCAATTAATATGAGCAGTGTGCAAAAAGTGTAAAATTTGAAGGATAAAATGGACACTTGTGAAAACGGGTGAAAACAGATCGTTTATGATCAGACATTGTACTTGCAGTAAATTTACACGGGGCTCTGTAGTCCAGTTTGTTATTTTAAAAGTTCATAGAACGTGCGCAATTTCAATTGAAATTAATTTTCGAAGCAATTAGTATGAGCTGAGTGCAAAATGTGTAAAATATAAAGGATAAAATGGACACTTGTGAAATCGGGTAAAAACGGATCGTTTATGATCAGACATTGTACTTGCAGTAAATTTACACAGGGCTTTGTAGTCGAGTTTGTTATTTTAAAAGTTCATAAAATGTGCAGAATTTCTATAGAAATTAATTTTTGAAGCAATTAGTATGAGCAGAGTGTAAAAAGTGTAAAATTTAAAGGATAAAGTGGACACCAGTGAAAACGGGTCGTATATGATCAGACACGGTACTTACTTGCAGTAAATTTACGCAGGGGTTTGTAGTCAGTTTTTCTATCTTACAACTTCAATTATCATAAATAAATTTGGAAAGTAAGTAAACATCGTCCATAATCAGATGAACATTACGTCTTCATACCTGAAAATCTTCTATGACGTGGAATAATTAATAAATGATCAACGGTTTGCATTTTCACTCCAATCGAATTATAGTACACTCACCCTTGTAAATTCCTCTATAAATAGTTACCACAATTTCACAGTTTCTTTCCTGAACCTTTTGACATTGTTCTCTTTCCACAGATAAGAGATTCGGTCCTCGTAGCAGAATTGGAGCACTTTGTGCCTCGATGATACCCGTTAGGAACACACTTGTTCAGAATACGGTCAGGAAACCAGAATGAAAAATTTTATCGGGTCCAGGTTTTATTTCCGTGCAACCGTTTAACAATCTCTATCAATATTCCCTCGTGCCTATTTGCAGATCTCTTTTTTCTCTCGTGCCCTTGTTTCTCGACGAGTTAAAGATCCATATCCATCAGAGATGTTTCCCCTTATCGAGGATCCTGGCCTGTTAACATTTTCACGGGGGCTCGAGTCGAAACCGAACGTCGAAAGCTTGATAAATAGGTCAGCCCGCGTTCGTCGAATCGTACAGCTGTCTCGGTGGCCACTCGAGCCTGAATTTCCACGGAAATTGTGTTAATTGCAAGTTCTCCGGCAAGGATGCATCGATAAACCGCGAGGCTTATCACCACGAGTGGACCGGTGCACATTTATACGAATTTGTTCGGTAACATCGAGCGGAGTGTCTGCTTTCCCTCGGTAAAGCTCGATTTAATATATTTTTCATTATTTCCGCACGGAACTCGAAGGACAGAGTTCTTCAGCGTTGCAGGAACTTCTTCTGAAAAGTTTCACTTTGTTCTAAACGGCCTGGTTCTCCCAAAGTTGTCTTTTCTCTGTGTTGACACTAGACTGCGGATCTTCATGTAATTTAATAGACTCAAATAGGTGCAAGATGTATGTTGTAAAGTGAGTGAAATAAAAAATATATTTTGTAACGTTGAAAGTGTAAAAAACAATTTTGTCAAAGTTCCATTTCTTCAACTATATTGAAACAAAAAATATTGATATCTAAAATTGTATATTTGCAGAAACATCCACAGTCTAGTCGTCACTTACGATTCGCAGTACGGATATACAATGTTTATGTAACATTTATGCTTGCTTCTACTCGTAGAGCATACTGTCACAGTTGGGTCTGAAAAACTGGGACACCTCGTGTACGAGTGACTCTAATTGTTATATTTGTATTTGTATTTTTTGTAAATTCTTAGGTTTCACATGTTTGAACATTTTTTAGTAAGCAGTGATTGTTAACACGTTGAACACCGTGGCGGTCAGTGGTGACCGACACCTCAGATTTAAATTAAATAATTATTGATTGTCGCAAAATTCTCTGCAAAGTTCTTACTGACACAATAATGTAGGAACAGTAGAACATGACTGAGTACACTAATTTTTTTTCATTACGGTTTATATAAAGGATAGTAAATTATATCGTGTCTAATTAGATATGGCCGTTTTCATTGTGTCGTGCAACGTGTTAAAATTATTATATGAAAGCGTCTAGTCTCTTCAGGGCTCACCTATATTCTACAACTTAGAGGGTCTTCTAAATTCTTCTTTATCATGAGAGTTATCACTTTGATCAGGAATCTAGCCCAACCTAACCATCCGTAAAAGACAGAAAACAAACAACTGAACGCTCTGAACAAACCTCCAAAAGAACGATGAGCGTCTTTGATCAAGAAAAGGTGTATTATCAAATATTCTATGAAAGTGGAAGCTCTGAAATTTCATTAAATATCATCCTAAATAGTTTCTGGGTATGTTACTTCGGGTTCGGCCTCCCTTATCAGCAGCAAATCACGTCGGTCCCTTTGAAAGGCAGCTCGGTTGTTTGATAGTCCCATCCTCGAGTTCGCGGCCCTCTTCCTGCCGGGTGTACTTAACCTAGAAAGCAATGGGATGCCGACTCCCTTTGTCGAGTCGTCAAGAAAATCGTGCACACGACCCGGGGCCGCGTCGTTCCACTTCCGGTCCTCTTCTGATGCTCCTCGAGGAGCATCTACGTGCCACGATCCCGACTTCCTGTCGACGTTTACACCTATTCTCACCCAATGTCCCGCGAATTCCCCTCGTGAACCCTCTTCTTCGTTTCTTGCCCTCTTCTCCCACTTCCGGACGACGCTTTCAACGCCGCCTCGAGTTCGTCATTTTCGTTTCTCCGGGCAGCTTCCGTTTTAGCCCCTCGTCCGTATAGAGATCATTTTTCTAGACAATAACACTTGACATTGACAGTATATATATATATATTCTTTTTAACTTTACGGTTACTCTAATTTGTACGGTGCTTTGCTATAGGTTTGTTTTTATTTTCTTGTTTTGTTAAATAAATAAGGCTAGAGTGTGGAGAGGAAGATTGGGTGATTGAATCGCTAGCTGGTGAAAAACAGCGGTGATATTTCGGAAAGATGTTAATATACTGAGCGTTCTACTAGAAATTTAACACCCCAGAGTCTTTTACTTTTTATGAGATGAGAGGTAATATAGCTTTTGTTTCTCTGTTTTAATCTTCGAAGTCTTCTACGTTGCATTGGAAATTAAGTGCATTCATCTGTGTATAATATGATGACCTCGAAACGTCCTTTGAAACCAGTTAAATTACATGAGACACATATATCTGTCGTCAAAATTATAAAAAATAGTTAAGTGGTCGATTTCTGTTAGAACCATCTGTATTTCATTCAATGTAATTCAAATGAAGTCATGTATGATGGTTGCTAAGAGGTCGTACATAGCCAACTGCAACCTTAACACCTTGAGTACCACGCTGCGCTAGCTGAAAATGACAAATTTTCTGAATTTTTATACATAATTAATATAATTATAAATTGTACCTTTTTTAATCAATAATATCAATAATTCTCATAATTTGTTTACTGCTACTATTAAACCTTATTAAATATTTTCATTAAGACTGTTCATGATCAAATAAATAATGATTCAATTTTTGTGTCACCTGAATATCGGAAACCTGGCACTCAAAGTGTTAAAAAAGACAAAGACGGTGATGTTACAAAGACCGTAGACAAATTTTATTGAATTTGCAAATATGATTTCGATAACCTCCGCAGTTGTATCATGAATAGCTGTAATGTGAAATAGTGAATAGCGATTAATCGTCACTTCCATTTTCATAATTATCACAATAGACAGTCTCAATGCTGGCTAGCTGAAAAAATCGATCGACGTTCTCTCGAAAGCCCGATTCCCCGGACTCTCTTTCATTTCAAATTTTCCAATCAGAAGTTCCGCCGCGTTCGTCCCAGTTCTTCCCCTGCGAAGGAAACCCGACGCTTTCCTCATCAAACTTGCCCCGAGTTATTTTTCCCTTCCCGAAGCCCAATCGTCCGGCACTCGTGTCTCTGATAATTGGCAACCGATACGGTTTTCGATGCATTCGACGTCCGACGACGGAAGAACGCCAGCAGACGAGCATCACGCGACTCGTGATAACGTCAACAGATAACGAAACGTTCACCGGCGACGAGAGTCGACTTCTCACACGATCGATCGCTTTTCCCGGTCGTCGAACTACAAATACTTTGATCGAATCCGTGCTGCACCGTTTGAGGACACTTTCAGATTTATGTAGTGACCATTCTGATTTTTTCGGGCTTCTGGTTGTTTATTTATTTAAGCAGCATTCTGAAATCGTAGTCTTCAGGCATGAATTTTTAAAGTTGGGAAGAATTATATTTATTTGGTATGTACAGTGAAAAGAATGAGGTGTGTACGATGACCATTTTGATTTGTTTCAAGATTTATTTATTCATTTATTTTAATCCTATTGTAAAATTAACATACTCAGAGAAGAAATCTTAAAGTTGAACAATTTTATATGAATTCAAGCTGTGATTTATTTATTGTACATCTTGGTTTTGTACATATCTAACGATAATATTAAAACAAACAGAATTAAATGTTGGAATGTCTGTTAGCCCTGAACAGGTTAAGTTAGCTTTCTTGCCATGCGTATATATTGAGAGTATCGGGTAAAACAAACACCAAATTACGTGGATGTTCTGTTGGATGATGGTTCGATCTTCCGGAGAATCAGCGGAATTTCTCGAGCGAAGAAATCGTTTCCTGTTTCGCCGCGGCGAAAGAAATCCTGTTGGAATTCGATAATGACGCGGAATGGCTGTTTGGACATCGTCCAGAAGCTTGTTTTTCTTCAAGGATCTCCTTTTCTTGCGCGTTCGGTTCCTTTATCTCCTCGAAACGGTGTAGAATTAGAAATATCATCCTCGAACTTCTCCGCTTCCATGAAATTCATATTTCCACATTCTACACAGCAGTTCTTCGGCATTGTATTCCTCCACGTTGCGTTCATGAGTCGTCTTCATCATTTAGACGTTGCCACTCGAGACAGAGATTTTGGAGCTAGCAGAAATTATCCTCTCGGTTTACCGCAATCAAGGGTGTCCCAACCTGGTGACAAATGTATTTGCACCCGAGGAGGTTAGGGTCAGCATGAACAACGTGGATGCTACGTTACAACGTGTTAATGACAGGACATACAGGATAATCGAGTCAACGCTAATGTCCCCTGCTAGGAGGAACTCCTCGGGAGATATCACTCGTTAAATTCCATCGTTAGCTACCGAGAGCTTGAACTATCAAATTGTTCTTCGTTGCAGAACTGTAGACCAAGACTTGGCTAATTTATAGAACTCGTAAGAGTAGACAGAAGAGCGATTATATTTTCTCTGGTGGGTTCAAGTAGGATGATTGGAAGGGTCGATCATTTCATAAGCTTCGTGCAACTGTTATAAATATTGTTTACTAAATTTTATTATAATCCAGGTGTCCAGTATTTTTTTCAGAATTTTTCTAGTGTCCAATTTAATTTATTGTTGTTATGTTGTAAAAGTAGTTCTTACACTTATGTGCATATTTTCTAAATTGAAAAAATTCATAGAAGGACGATGCTTTCAGTTGTTACAGTTGTTAGATAAGTCGTAGAAACTCTGTGAAAATTAATTACAGACACTCCAACTCACAATCAGTTTACTGAGAATGCAATTAAAAAGTTTCTTAATAAGTGAAGTAAGTGTACATATGTATGTACATAGGAGGACCATGTGCTAAGAAACGCAGCGCCATCGATAAAGTAACAAATATTATAATAAATTTCTCTTTATACATATATTGAATATTCTTTGCATTTTCTGTAGGAATTGCAAGTGTCTTAAAACTTCTAGTTTTGAATCATAGAAAATTCAAAGAATACAGAACACACTTACATGAATTGTTTAAATTATTTTGAACTGCTGAATCCATTCCTGAAATAGTTCTCACATATTGCAGGGCACCCTCCATATTAAATGATCAGAATTGCTTTGAACCATACAGGGATCAGCTAATGGTGAACGTCTTAACCCTTTGCACTCGAGATAAGTTTTCAGTAGAAAATAATATATTAACAACACACACCGAAATATTTAATTCTATAGCGCCAAGTACTTACGCAATTCAAAATTTATAAATAGTTAATATTATAATATTCAGAATAGTATTGGTATCATTCCATTCTTACTTTTATAACGAATGAAAATATAAAAATTGTATGGCGCCGTAGTGGAGCTTTTTGAGTGCAAAGGGTTAATGTACAAGGGGTAGCATAAATACAGTTAAACAGGATATACATTTATATAAACTTTTCACATTACTGCTTAACTGCTGAATGCTTGTTAAAACCGGTCCTACGTATCACATACCCTGTATAACCAATAATCAAAATTGTCCTGAACCACAGAGGAATCATAAATAAATTTCCAATGTACAACATGTAATGAAACGTACATTCATACGAACCATTTAAATAATTTATAGAAGCTGAATCAATTTCTCATATGGTCCCCACGTATCTAACGTATCTCCATAATAAATAATCAGAATTTTTTAGAACCACACACGCATCAGCTAATGGAGAACGTCTTAATGTACAAGGTATAACATCAATACGGAAAAACAGGATATACACTTACATGAGCCATTTATTTTGACAGTAGGGAAGTCCATTTTTGTAAAAATGAAGTTAATGATAACAATAGATAGAACATAATATGATCTTTCTATCTGTAAACAAAAAAAATGGACTTGCCCTACTTTCAAAATAAAAGACTCATATCAATTTTTTACTTTACTGCTTAACTGCTGAATCCTTGTTAAAACCGTTCCTACATAATACATACCCTGCATAATCAATAATCAAAATTGTCCTGAACCACACAGGAATCGTAAAGAAATTTTCAATATACAAAATGTAATGAAACGTACATTCATACGGACCATTTAAATAATTTATACCGGTTGAATCAATTTCTCAAGTGGTTCCCACATATCACAGGACACCCTGTATAGCGAAACAGCGAAGATGGATGGTTCGAGCGACAACGATCCGTGAAACGAGAGATCACGATCGCAGAGAAGCGTTGTTCTGTTGCGCAGCTCGCGAGTATCAGCTCGCGGCCAATCGGTGTCTTCGTGTCGGCCGTATTGATTTCTTCCGGGTCGTGGTGTCGGCCTCGATCGAATCTCATCGGAATCAGAGTCGTCGGGGCGAGACGTCACAACCGTGGGGGACTAATTATAGCCGAAGAACGGCGTTAAAGAGATCCAACAATAGATGAGCGCCATCGGATTTTCCGATTCGCGTGGCAACGCAACCGTCCCGGAAGAAAGTGTTTTCCCCGCGACGTCGACGCCTCGAAAACACTTTTTCACGCTCGCTTTTTCACCACCTCGAGTGACTCGCAGAGCTACATATAACGCTCCTACATGGTGTCCTAGGTTTTTTACTAGATGAAACGCTGTTGTAGCGGGTTCTCCAGCAGTCGATTATACGGGGTGGCGAAGAAAGGATTGGGGACTTTAAGGGAAGATAAATTCATCCGTCGAGTGTGCTTTGAAATCAAATCGAGATCGGAAGCAAGTGATTGTAGTCATTATTTCTTATGTTTCGAAGCGTTTGAATAATTATGAACAGTACTGTCTGTCACGAATTCAATTTCATTATTTTTTTAGAATTTTTTGTAATGTTAATTCAGTTTATTATTGTATTGTTATAAGAGTAGTTCCAATTGCAACTTCTGTTGGTATTTTTAATAAAGATCTATCCTCAATGACTGGCCTGACGTTTGGAATGGCACTGTTTCCATTTTTACATGTATTCTATGAAATTTATATGTCTATTTTCGAAATTAAAAAAGTTAAAATACTCTGTACCCTGAATTCAGATAACTAACACGACCCTTTCGTCTTTCGTCTGAATACCAAAAGTTGAACCAGTTAACACTTCCAATTCAGAATTTTTCCCTAATTCATCTGTGGAGTATAGTCAAAAATTAAATCGAGATCATCGAAGGCAAGTGATTACAGTCATTATTTATCACGTTTTGAAGCGTTTGAATAATTATGAACAGTACTGTGTGCCACGAATTTGTGTTCATTATTTTTTTCAGAATTTTTTTAATGTCAATTCAATTTTTTTGTCTAGTTATAAGAGCAGTTCTAACTGCAACCTCTGTTGGTATTTCCGATAAAGATCTTGCCTCGATGGCTGGGCTGACGTTTGAAATGACACTGTGTTTCCTTTGTTATATGTATTCTATGAAATTTATGTGTGTATTTTCGAAATTGAAAAAGTTAAAATACCCTGAATCCTGAATTCAGTTATCCAACACAATCCTTTCGTCTTCCGTCTGAATACCAAAAGTCGAACCAGTCAACAATTCTGATTTAGAATTTTTCCCTAATTCATCGTGTGGAGTATACTTAAAAATCAAATCGAGATAATCGAAAGGAAGTGATTGTAATCAATATTTTCCATGCATCGAAGCGTTCGAATAATTCTGTGGTCAGATGGCAGAATGCGATACGTCCACGTATGACGTATCAGGTTTTGCCGTCTGACCACAGAATTATGAACAGTACAGTGTGTGACGAATTCCTGAACACCCGGTGTATGGTCTGCTCCGAACGGTTCGATGGATTCTATACATTGCCCCGTGTTCACCGAGTCAGCGAAACGTCGAGGAGAAAATTGAGACGAAAAGTTCGACCGTCTGTAGGAGTCGGAAAGTCTCGCAGGACGTTACTTCCGTTCCCGTAAGGGAGAAACGCGCTTTCGTCGACGGACGTGTAGAAATCGACCGATCGAAAAATTCTCGTCGGGTCACGGTCTCGTTCGTTCGTTCGTTCGCCTGAATTTTTCCTTTTTCTCGCTTTCTTCTTGTCGTCTCGTCCTTTACGGCACGTTTATTTCCAGCTGGACGATATTAAATTCACGAGTGGCCAGCCGTGTCACCGTTTTTCGCCGAGCTGTGCACTTGCGACCCCCGGATATTCAACGGCCGCTCGCTTTTCCACGCTTTTCCACGCCCGTGAATTTCCGCGCCGTTTTAATTCTTCCGACCGCTCCATTCATCTCGCCTCTCTCAAATCCTCTCGAATATTTCCCCTTTGATTCTCCTGAAGTTTTGACTTGCCATTTTTCTTTTCTATCTTGGATTTTCCAGTTTAGAAAACAGCACACCGTTTGCCCTCGATTATCCAAAGATTGATTATTTTATGAGTTCCGAGATAGAATTACCAACGTGTCATCGTGTATCTAATTATATACCACTATGGATTCTACATTCTATAATAAGATTTCCATTTTCGTGCGAAGCATAGTTACAGTACGTACAATTGTAGTCTCAATAATCAGGGTCCTACTGTTACACCTAAAATCATAGGAAAAATGTTTTAAAAATTATCCGTGGCTTTTCAAATCACTAGATCCCAACACGATCGAAATATCATGGGATGAAAAATTCAAAAATATTCTTTGGGAGTGCTTACAAAATCGTGGAACGAAATTATGAGGGAAATAATTTAAAAAAAGACTAGATACACTGCTTTGATTGTGTCAAGCGGTAATAATCTAAACACGGCGAATATGCATCGGCGAAACAAGAACTTAATACTTTTAACAAACTTCTGGTAAGTTCTCCAGAAAGTAAGTTAATTTATAACCTGATAATTCATTTACTAATTTCATTTCATTTACTAATTTACACCGCTTAGTGCCATTTCTGTGTTGTCACTGCAAGTATACCAAGTGTCCGGAAACTTATGAACGGTAGCGCATGTGCACCAACAGGCCAAAATATATGCTTTTTCTCTGAGCGTACACATGCGTCAACTGCAGTACTCAAAGGGTTAACCCACAAAGTAAAATCAGGACACAAGTTGTTGTCTATCGTAGCACAGAAAAGGAAAGGGTTAGAACGATGTTAGAACACGATTGTACGCGCTCGCCAACTCAGGTACTCATAGAGTTAAACCACAAAATAAAATCAAGGTACAAGTTGACGTAAATTGTAACGTAGAAAAGGAAAGGGTTAGAACGATATTTGAGCGAGATTGTTCACATTCGCCAACTCAGTTACTCAAAGGATTAAGTCACAAAATAAAATCATCGCAGAAAAGTTGTCTTTGATTGTTGCACAAACAAGGAAAAGGTTAGAACGATGTTCGAGCACGATTTTCAAAATGCAGCGACCGTAAGACCGCTGCAGGATGGGTATGCATTCCCCGGTTAATAGAGGCAGCGATCAACGTTCGTAAATCCAGCCGGGCCATCCTCGTGGCCCATAAATAACTCGCTTAGCCATTCGACCCGACCCAGGAACGTCGTACGGTTGTCGCGATTTTATGAATGTCCCTCTATCCTATTTCGCGGGATTCCTCCGCACCGAATCCCCACCCGAAAAACGTCGACTTCCCTCCGGAATCCAAGATGGATATCCGCGGATTTTAGGATCACCCGGGATTCAGTTACCCTTTTTTATCGCGACCCTTCCAGTCGGAAATCTGCTAACAGCTCTGGACAAATATCCGACGCTGGGCCCTCTGAAAGGTTATTTGGAAAATGATTCCATTGAAGATTACGTTAGGAATTCTTTGGATAGTTTGTTATCAGGTCTTTGTTCTTTGGAAACAATGTTACAATAGAGTCATTTTTGTGCCAACGTTTATTGTTGGGTGTATTGAAAAGTCGAGCAGAGAAGAACTATTTGTTTATTGTAGTGTTGGAGTGTTTGTTCGTTGTTTATACTTTTCTATAGGGCAACCGATGTCAAGATCGTGTTATCGTTTTAATAATATTTTATACTCTGTTAAATTGATGACTCTAAAGGATTATATGAAATATGGCGTTTATATTTGAAGTAATGAATTCTTCTATAACTTATTCTGGTCTTTTAAGCTAAATTATACCCACGTTTCAGACAAACGGCTCCGGAATTCTATGTTATGTAATATGGAATTTCACCGAACCGTATATGACAAGAATACCTGAATAAATTGCATTTCTGCGCGGACTAATTTGTTTGCTAACATTGTTAATTCTCGAGCAGTAGCGTTTACACGTTTTATTACTATAGATCCACTGTTGAGCCATCCAGTTAAGACAAAATGAAAATACAACAATACAAATCTACGTGAACCTTCTAAATCTCAAACATGGCGTACAAAATACTATCACCTCCAAAGTCTCAAAATATAAATTTTAGTTTACCAGGTACCGTTCGAAGTATACAATTTTGGAAAGCATATTCTACATTCGCCGTTACTGTTCACTCGAACAAGTAATACTTTCAGTATAAATACCACAATATGAGTCTGCGTGAACCTTCTAAATCTCAAACACGGAGTACAAAATTTTGTCATCTCCAAAGTCTCAAAATATAAATTTTAGTTCACCAGGTACCGTCTGAAAAATACAATTTTGGAAAGCTTATTCTTCATTGGCTGTTATTGTTCACTCGAACAAAGTAATATTTTCAGTATAAATACCACAATATGAACCTACGCAAACCTAAATTTCAAACATGGTGTACAAAAATTCTGTCACCTTCAAAGTCTCAAAATATAAATTTTAGTTCACCAGGTACCGTTCGAAAGATACAATTTTGGAAAGCATATTCTTCATTTCCCGTTAGTGTTCACTAGAACGAAGCAACACGTTCGCTATTGTTCTCGTTAGGACGTTCAACATGGCGGGACGGAAAATAGAATGGAGCTTTTGTGAGCGGCGCGAAAGCGGGCGGGAATTTATTTAATTTATATTTAAACGCGTGCAGCTGCGATATCGCGGGTTTAGATCAATGGCTGCGCTAAATAGAAAGCGCAATTGGTAAGCCTCCAAAACGGTGTCATGTCACGCGTCACCATCTTGGAGAGGTCAGTGCGTTTATAACCACCTTTACAATCCGTCGTTCACCAAAATAGCCCCGTTCACTCTGTTTATAGCTCGCCTCTCCGCCATTTCTTTTTTCGCGTTTTTCCACCGCGATGCTCCCCTCTTGTCCTGATTTTTTTCTATCTTAATTGGGCGTCCAATTTCGGTTCAATTTTTAAACTGTATAGACGGTGGGTCATGTGAGGAATGAAGCACGTAAAGACCAGCATATGTTATGTTTGTGTGCTCGTAAATATTTAAATTAGGTTCTTGCCAAGGAAATGTCACATTTTTTCAGATTGTTTCAATCGGGCATCCAATTTCGGTTCAATTTTTAAATTGTATACATGGAGGGTCACGTAGAGGATGAATTATATAATGACCAGTATGTATTATGTTTGTGTGGTCATAAGTATTCAAATTAGGTTCTTCTTGCCAAGAAAATATCACTTTTTCTTATAATTATTTTATCATTTTGAATTTGCGCTACAATGAGTTTGATATAATATTGAAATCTCTTAGAGAAGTTTAGAAAAGTTTCACAGTACAAATGTAATTGTTTGTTGTTGCATATTTATATATTTGGTAATATTATTTCGACTGTTTAATGATAGTTGGTGTTAGTGTTGCACGTGCTATACTTGTTCGGGTGTTTTCTTTCATTGTGGGTGCAGTGATCAATAGTATTTCATGTAACATCATAAGAAACATTTTGATACTAATTATTTCTAGCCTGTACTACACTGATCTTTATATATTTGTTTGCATATCCGCTTCAAAGTTTTCCAACTGAAATATAGATTTTCTTAACTGTGCAAGTTGTGAACAACTTTCGTAAACAAGTGTTATTTATTTTCAACATTGTTGAAATATATAAAACAAGAAGTTTGTTATCCTAAAAACCTTTATTTATTAATATTCATGCAGCGTACCCTGTAGTTGTTTGTTTTATTTTATCTCTCTCAGTTATGTTAATATATTCAAAACGATTTCGGCGTTCTGCAAACTCTCTCTCTGAAATTGGACTCTGCTCGTTAATTTTTCGAAAATTGATTCAAAATTTAAAGCAGCCAGGATTAATGATTGAAAATTTCATTTCAACGCGATAGCATTTGCGATCGATTAAAGCGTGGCGAGCATTCGATGGAAATAAACTAACGGGCTAATTTTTCTCCGTTTGAAAAAAGCTCTGACGGAAATTCGATGAAGTGGAATTTGCATTCGATTTGCTCGACGAGCTGAAATCTATATCGATCACTTTGGTATTCTCGATGTTTGGTGTTCTCGAGAAATTTGGAAGCTCCGAAATCTTTTTGCTCCCCTACTAATTAATTAAGTTCACCGTCGAGTCTTCGGCAAAACCGAAAGTTTTCTCCTTTAAAACATTTCGCTTTTGAACGATAGTCGAAATTCGAACTAATAGATGACGTGCTGAATCTTAATTAATTAATACAATTAATCAACGTCGTTTTAGATTGCATTGTTAAAGCCCCCTGCAAAGAAGCTTAAATACTAAAATTCCAATTAATTTGTAATGGCGTTATTAGAATTTTTTTAAAAAGTGTTTGTAGGCTGTTTACCGGATTAACTAATATAATTGTTACTTTATGCTTGATAAATATAGTTTGCAAGTCTGATTACAGAGTGAGGATGTTTATGCAAATGATCATTTACGAACTTCAATATTTTTATGTTTTAACCCTCTCCGGTTGGATTGCTGAGTAATACAATTCCTTTTCAATCCTATTTTTAGCCTATTTCTTTGCGATACTTCTTTTTGATATGATAAAATATCAATAATAAAATGTATGGCATCGGAGAAAATTTTAATAACCATGAGAAGACCTTATCTTTAAAGCATACCCTTCTGTTTAATAATATGAGAAGATTTTATTAGAAAAACTATTACAACAAAATCCATTTCTTCTCATAATAATTAAAAAATGTATTTTTCATTTGCCTTATCTTGTACAATAAATCAGTTTTACGTATATTTCGTCACTATGTGTCTCTGTATTTATTTTTATATTTTTTTTAATTAAAAAATGTTATGTCTATGTTTGGTTTTTTCTTAAAGAGAAACAGCCTTGTATTTGAAATCAATAGACAACTGATTCAGTTGCTCCAGGATGATAAGTTCGATGATTTTCTTAGCGAATTCGGATTTCCCTGTCGCCCGGTACAAATTGAGCCGTAGCAGAAGAAAAGATTCATCGGACAAAGCGTACCATTGCCGAACTGCAATTCTCTTTCGGCCATTGATCAAAGTGGAACGCATATCCTTGCTCCGGTATGTGACAAAGAACCGTCTAAGTTGCCTCTTTGAAACAAACTTCGAGCAAACACACACGGGCCTGTTTCAACGGACCGTTTCGTCTCCTCAGCATTATCATCAGAGACACTCGATCAATAGACTTACAGACTTCCCCTGTCGCTCGACCATTCAATGAGCGTTGTACGAAAGTGATTTTCAAAGACAATTTTCGTCACTATGTCCGTCCACTTTCCTCCTGTTCGATCAATCATTCCGCGGTTTAATTTATTCATAGAAACATTTGATTTCGGTTTTTTATGCACATCTTACATTCTGAGGATAATTTTCACGTGGTCCAATATTAAGTTAGATAATTATGTTAAATTAGCGTAAAGGTGGCAATCCACTATGAGGTATTTCTTGAGACAAAAATTTGTACATATACATATACATATTTGTATTTAGTTGTTGCGATAAGAAGAAAATGTCTCATAAGAGGAAAATGTCATGAAATATCTCATCATGGATGTCCACTTTAACAATTGTCCGGGGTAGAGTGTGGAAAAATGACACGTTTGTGAAGAAAATTGTATACACCTATTTCACGTTTCCAATTAACAGTTTCATAGTCTCAGTGGAAACTGCCATTCTTGATCAGACACACGATAAAGTGCTGTCTTGAATATATATTGTTAGGAATGAAAACGTTGAACTATACGATCGTACACTTATCATTTGATACTATTATTTTTGGATGAATATCAGTCAGAACTTTATGAGACTTATAATTGTTCAATTTGGCAATATTTTATGTGTCAGCTCATATAACCCTTTATGGGGGTCAACGCGTTAGGAAGGCACAGGATGAGAATGTTAATTAAGTGTGTACATGCAGGAAATCGCGAAAAATCTACACATATATTTTCAAAAACTTCCAAACAAATATATTTCACATAATTTAGTCCTTTAGTTCTATGGACCAATGTATGAGTTCGAAAAAATAGTGCACCGTGGGCTACGTGCCACAATACTGGTCCGAGCGCAGACGTTTATTGCAAGCTACAAAGCTGTGCATTTAAACGAATTATTATTTCATAAGTATTTTTCAATATCCTGACACTGATATAACTTAACAATTCTAATCATCCACAAGTGTTTTAAGGTTGAAATACAGGACGAATATTTATGAACGTGTACAGTTTGTTTCAGTCAATCCTCAGACGGTCACAATAAAATTTAAAAAAATTCATCCTTTAGTGAACCTCCTATTTATAGTATACAGATCGTAACCTGCATCACGAGCGTGGCTCGTTATTGTATGGCTAACGGTTAATCCGCGTGAGTTTCCTTGAAAATCCGGCGAGCTTTCCACGACAAACAGTTTCCCCGGTAGCGTGCACACCGGTTCTTTCCAATTCGATCCGCTGACCCGTGGAAATATTTAAATTTCATGAATCCGATATAATACGGCGGGCCACGCGACCCGGAAAATTTGGGTTATTTCACGGGGATGTTTGTTTCTCGCGAAAAATATTCCGCGGTTTTCACGCTGGCTGGCGAGGCAGAGAAAAAAAAGAACGAACCGGGAAGTATTTCGTGAGTTCGTAAACGAGGCGCACTCCAGCGGGCCTCCGTTGTTGTTTTGTATCGCGGGGAGACCCGGTTGTTTCCGTTTTTCTTCGCCCTTATCGCGTTTTCCCTTCTAGCCGAGCGTGCGAACAAAACGAGCTTCGAGACGCCGCACAAAGGATCCCGTTTTCTATTTCCTCCGTTATTTTGTCCCTCGAAATGCTTCGGTGCACGGACCAGCTCTCGAAAGACAGAACAAAGTGTAGACAATTATTTTCTGGGGTTGTTATGGATCAGCTTCCACCCTCAATTTTTTGTTTCTGCCGGATTCTTTTTGAAAAATTTCTGCGGACCAGAAACAGCGATTTTTCTCTAAGACGATGATTAGATATCAACCCACAGACGCACACTTTCTTTCTAGATCGGTCTTAGAAATACATTTTTTTCTTAAATGTTCCATTGTTGCTACAAAAAGTTAGATGAAAAGACAATACCTATAAGGGTTAATTAATACGATTTTTATTAATTTTTAAAAAAAATTATAACGGTTATTGCTGTCATTTGTCGTCTGGTCAGTTTGTTGTTTTTTTAGCAAAAATATACATGACTGCGACAGCCGTCACTTGCGGCAATGGGTTAATTGAATCTCTTCGAAAGTTAATGCTCATGTAACTCTAATTAGAATTAGAGGTAATTCGAATTTAGTTTAATTTAAATATTTCTGACGAAGGTGTACGTTGACGGAGATAATAATATTATGTATGCACCGTGTTGGGTCTTCAGTGTGCAACCGAATACTTTAGTTAAACCCAAAACTGTAATAAATACGTCACAAAATACAAACATACAATTTTTGTAACATGTTAATAGTGTCTGTTACTACTGGGTATCACAATCACTTGAATATTGCAGTTACACTGATGGCTATTAATGACTTGTTCTTATTAATACGTTGACTGCCACAGTGAAAACAACCATCGCTGATCAGACACGATATAAATTTCTTCTTCTACATAAATCGTGAATGGAAAAAATGTTTAAATATTCAGTATTTCACATGTGTACCTATATTAGTTTTGCGTTGTTCAAATTGCTCAGAATGTAATAAAAATCAATAGTTTATAAATTAAATAAAATTTGTAACGCCGGTTTCAGAAGATCACCATGGCAGTCAACGTGTTAATAATTAAACTGTCACATTTTCTGTGTTACATACAACACAATATCCCTTAGAGATTTCTAAATTTTCTTCGGTATTCTGGTTTTAATAATATCTTTCAATTCATATTAAATAAATACATTTTTTTCAACTCCATGGATGTCCCTGACGAAATTAGACTTTAGTGGTCCTGAGAGGTACACGCGGACCATTTACAATCTGAACTGTAAAAAAAATTATGCAGAATGTCAGTTTCCTTAACGGCGTATACTAAAAAATGACGCAGTTGCAAAAACAGCCTCAGAAATTCAAGATATACATATGTCCGCGCTACTTTGTATAATTGTCTGCAATTTCTTTCGATTAAACTAAATTCTAATTAAACCTTCCGTATCTTTAATTAAACATATTTTAATCTTCATTCTAAGCAACTCATTTCACTTTTCACCTTATCGCGGTGCTGACTTATCACAGTCTTTCGCGTGTCCTCTGGAACATGTGGCAGTGCGATATCGATTGCAGCGAGGCGACAAGGTTGAGGACGATGGAGACAGATAGTACGGTTACGAAAGGCGTGTGTTTCGTCCAGGACTCGAGTGGACTCGTCGCCAAGGTCACCCGGTATATTCCACACAGGAGGTTAGCCCGTTAGCGATGCAATTCATTCGAAGACATCGACGATTAGGTATGAAACTCCGGCGGATTTCGCGGCGGAGGAAATGATTCGACGATTCCAAAGTTGTCTGATTGATCAGAGTTCGGGAATTGGGTTAGTGGGAGCTTCGAGACGAACTATTTGGCCGGTTCGTGGAAGCGATCACTGTAAGAGTCGCTGCAATTGATCATCGGAACATTCGAAAGTTTCCAATGACACTTTGAGACAGAAGTTGAGTTTAACCTACTCGAGAACCAATTTCTTGCAGTTGAAAAAAATTATTTTTCATTTTCGTTTGTTCAACCTTTTAAACGAGTCGTTTCTGAATCAAAAGCCCTCTGCTGTAGTCAGAAATGAGTAGAGACGAGTTAACTCGTCACGGTTGTAATACATGCGATAGTTTCTTAACCCTCACCCGTCCCTCATTTTTCCAACTTAATTTGCCCCTTGGTGTCAAATTGACATAACGGTAAAAAATGAATATAATGAAAATATAAATAGTTACATTTGCAAATTCTTTTACAGAAAATAAAAAAATGAAATTTCTGTACATTTAATAGATTCAGGCATAAGATTGTTCGCATCGTTCACAAATAATAAAGCAATGCGCAGGGCATACTGATTTTTAACATCTGTCGCATTTTCATGAGAAAAATGTGTCAAATTGACACGAGGGACGAATGAGTGTTAATTTATATCTAATAGATAAATAAATAAATGACGATTGTTGCTTGGAGTGTTTTGGTAGAATCAAACGAAGGCGCGAAATATGTAAAGATATAGTTCACTGAAATGAAAGCGAAGAGTAAATGGTACATCGACTTGTTTTATGCCAGTTGAATTATTAAAGACCTACGACGAGTGCACTCGTCTATCATGGTTAACAGGTTAGTGTGATAGAAACGTGACAGCTGTCAATATTGTGTCGATACTTCTCTTTTCTGATTGGGGAATTTTATGGTAGATATTTGTTCACCGTAATGTTCGTTCTTCCTTCGTTAACGCGTTGTCAAAGTGAATACAGCCGTGTCTAGTCAGACGCATTAAATCTAGCTGAATAAAATATTAACAACGACAGAGAAAACATTTAAATATTTCATCATGTAATTTGTACACACTACTTATAGAATACTGATACTTTTCAGAAATTTATCAAAGTTAATGGTAACACAATTGAGTTGAATATTTGAACTCTGAAGTAGCTGCAGAAATTAAAATACATAATCTGCCAACGGTTTCTCGAACTGGCGCTTTTGCTAGACATTCGAGGATCAGAGAATTAAATCTGATTCATAAAACTGATAAGCGGTGGATTTGGGGATTTGAGAGTTGTGCTCGATCGTTGCGTCAACGTTCGCCGATTTTTCGCGGATCTGGAGAGGATAAGATGGCGGTGGGTAGAGAAATACCTGGGGAATGCGAGGTTATCGAGTGATCTCGACGTCAGTCGCACCACAACCAGCTCTTTCTACCTGCGGAAGATTTGATCCCGCAGAGCCGAGCAATCTCCTCTGGAAATCGCTTGGAAAAACTTCCGTTGAGGTTTTCCACAGCTGGTGAGAACGTCCATGCTTAGTCGGACACCTTGTACTTTACTGTTATTAATACAAATCATAAAGAAAACAATGTTTAAGTACTCAGTTATGTTCTCGTGTTCCTAAAATATTATTACAGTGTGGAGAATGCTCATAACTATCTAATAATAAATAGTTATTTAATCAAATTCCATTTAAGGTCAGTGCTAATTCCCACGGCATTCAAAGTGTTCTACTGTTTCTGGACTATTGTTTTCCTTTAAACAATTATATAAATTACAGCAAGTAAATGGTGTTTGTTTTGAGAAACCCATTTTAACGTGTCTAACTATATCTGGAATTTTTTACTGTGTCACGAAACATGTTAAAACAGAGTATTATAATGCGTTTGCCCAGGTATAGCAATTTTCACTACAGCATACAATTTATTAAATTCTCTCTAGGCTATAGCTTCTTTTCAATCGAAAGTAAAATAGAATAAAGTGGAATATAACATATTATTCACAATATCTTAAAATGGAATACTATAGTGTGTCCGATCACATATGGCTGTTTTCACTCTGGCGTTCAATGTGTGCAATTGTTTCTAAATTATGTTTTTCTTCCAATCAATGATATAAGTTAAACAGCGTGTGACTAGATATTGATGTTTTCGCCGTGACATTAAACGGGTTAACACGTTCACCGCTACAGTGAAAACGGCCATATTTAACCAGACACGATATAATTTACAATTTTTTATATAAATCGTAAAGAAAAAAAAGATTTGAGTACTCTGTCGTGTTCTTCTGTTCCTACATTATTGTTTCAGTATGAAGTTCGCTCAGAATTTTGCGACAATCAATACTTATTAAATTAAATTAAATTTGAGGTGTCAGCTACCGGCAACCGCCACGCCGTTCAACGTGTAAAATGTTTCGAGACTATTTTTTGCAATGGATGATATAAATTACAACAAATAAATCGTACATGTTTATGAAAATCCATTCTGATGCGTCTGACTGAATACAGAATTTTTCAGTTCTACAGAAAACGTGCTGAAACGTTTATGGGATATCAGTAATTAATTAAGAAATTAATTACGCCAGGGTTGATATAATGATCTAAGGAACATCACGAGGCTAATAGAATTTTGCAGAGGAACGATTGTGTTCGATGCAGAGGCATTTCCGTTGTTGGCTTTAAGACCGAACTCAGACGGAAACGCACGGAGCAGGGTAACAACGGAGCTTCGCACAAAGCTGTGCTTTCCCTTCGGCTGTGTAATTCGAGTCGGGAAACAACTTTGCAACACGGGTCCGAGCAATGCTCTGCGGACCAAAGTTTGTCCAGCGACAATGGGACACGCTAGGAATGGCCCCTTAGCGATTCGCGATCCCTCGAAACGCGAATTCGTTTCCAGTTTCTCTCCCTGTGCAATGTATTTCACTCCCATGGAGATTCCAAGATTTTTCACAGGAAACCATGTATTATTTTATACACACTTTTATAATTTGTATACTGTAAACAAGGTTAACTTGTCAGTTCAGGTGCAAGCAATTTTTTTTTTAACACGTTGAATGCCGTGGGGGTCACCGGCGACCGGCACCTCAAATACAATTTAATTAAATAATTATTGACTGTCACAAAATTCTGAACAAACTTCATACTAAAACAATAATGTAGAAACAGAAGAACACGATTGAATATTGAAATCTTCTTTTTCTTTACGATTTATATAAGAAATTGTAAATTATATTATGTCTGATTAGATATGGCTGTTTTCACTGTGGCACTCAACATGTTAATGAAAAAAGTCGGAGTTATAATTTCTGATTATGTGATTGAATCTCGCCTCTGTACAATTATGTTCTTCTTTTGATACTCCGTTGTATGCATAATGAAATATTTCTCCTCTTTGTTTAATCTAAATTCTACAATTTTTATAATAATATATTCAGAGTTTTATGTCTGTGCTCAGTTGTCATTAATACAAATATATTCGTGTTTATTTTTTAATTTAACTTGAGGAGGGCTGCTAGGTATTTTTTATAATAAATTTCATTATCACTACTGCTCGGGTTAATTTTTTGGGGGGAAGAATTTAATGGAAGCTCTATTCTTTTATTTTGGCTAATTGTAGATAGAATTCAAGGATACACTAATTAACTTGAGACCTTAGAGTGTGTTAAATTATCAAAGGATCAGCAAACTGTGATAGAAGTTTCTGTCAGGTGTGAATGACGCCAAAGTCGATATCTGACATAGCACGTTCTCGATCTACTGTACGAATACTACTCGAGAACATCAATAACATTGATTAAAAGTAAGAATTCTTTAATTAAATTCGAGCTCGTTCAGCGAAGTCTCTATAGGACCTACGAAGAATTTTCTCGAACGAACGGAGGTGGTGAGCAAAGTCTTAAACAAGAAAATTTGATAGTTTTGTTGACTTTTTGCAATATCAGGCCAGGCTACGGAGAAACGGGAACACTGTACTTCGTGTCTCGATAAGGGATTAAAGGTAAATAAAGATTTTCTAAGTAGGAGGTTGCTGTTGGTTTTACAGGAAACTAGTTAGGAATTTACCTGAAAGTGGAACTTGTAAACTTTATAGTTGATCGATACAATATTATACACTGTTAAAAGAATATAAAGTACCAAACGTGTACTCTTGAAACTTTGTTATACTACTATGTAGTCTGTGAATATTATGGGCAGGATACATACTATGAGACGTATTCGTTTAGAATTATTCTTCGAAATTAAGTTTAACCAAAACTAACAAAACTCAGCCGCTCACATGAAAAATTATTATTGACGGGTTAACAAGATGTAAGCTACATCAGACTCTGCCACACCTAGCCATATTCGTGGGCCTGTGGTCCTGGGTAAGCAGACAGTCAGGACAAACAAGCGTACTAAGATCAGACATCTAGCTCTCTGAAATAAAATCTATAACACTAACAACTCTCATAACTCTCATTAACCCTTCCGGTGTTGGCATTATTAAAATTCACCGGTGCTACTGTGCTGAATTAGCGCAGGCGACATGACACATCGAAGCCAGTACAGTGGCTATTAACACTTCAGTGTATTCCAGCTTGCTCGTAGATCGTATGATTTAAACACCGAAAGGGTTAACCAACATTCGAACCGCTCACACGAAGTTAATTCGAAGTGTGAGGTACTTGTGAGCTCTGCCCAATTGCGGTGGAGAACACGGTACCCAACACCTACAATAGTGGTCAGGGAGGCATCCTCTAATGAACTGACGACCCCTTTTGTGTTCCAGGATCGCGAGTTCGTGGAGATGGAGGTGCCGTACAACGGTGCCCCGAAGAGGCCGGGTTCACCTTCACCTTTGACCTCCCCAGCGCACAGCACTGCCTCGAGGGGCGGCCTGCTGCACGCCTGCTGCGGCCGCTGTTATCCCCAACGTTACCAGGTACGCGGTCGCCGTATTCTCGCCTCGACGACCTCTATCAGCGAGGGTCCACCCTCGTCTTCCTCCCACTCTCACCAATCGCAGCCGAACCAGTCCCATTACGAACCGGTTGACCCGACCGCGATACCCAACGTCGCGTTCAGCGTACCCGGTGAAAACGACCGACAACGTCGTCAGGGTACCTCCAGCCCCTACAACGAGACCAGGGTGTGAGCCGGGCTTCGGGTTAGCATCACAGAGCTGCGTTGATTCGTTTGAACGACGAACACCTTGCTCGATTGACCCACGATCGAGGATGGCCTCGTGGTCTTCTCTGCTGAGTTTCAGAGCTTGAAGGACCTCTGTCCGTTGGGTGTTTAGCCTCTGGGTTTGAAGGTGATTGGCCCACTATCGAGACTACTAGCCTCGTGGTCTTCTCTGCTGAGTTTCAGAGCTTGAAGGACCTCTGTCCGTTGGGTGTTTAGACTCTGGGTTTGAATGTGATTGGCCCACTATCGAGACTACCAGCCTCGTGGTCTTCTCTGCGGAGTTTCAGAGCTTGAAGAACCTCTGTCTGTTGGATGGTTGGTTAGACTCTGCGTTTGAAGGTGATTTACTCATGATCAAGGCTATTAGACGCTTTTGTGAGCTTTGGGTGGTGAAGAAGTGTTTGTCTCTCTGGTGGTTGGTTCAGAGCTGGGTTTGAATGTGATCGACCCAGGATAGAGACTATTAGCCTCTTCTGTGGGTGGCGAATCTTGAAGACCGTCTCTGAAGTGATTGTTCGGAGATAGGTTTCAAGTTGATTGACCCATGATCGAGATTACTAGCTTCGTGGTCTTATTTGGTTAGCTTAGGAGCTTGAAGGATATTTGTCTTGTAGGTGATCGGTTCTAAACTAGGTTTGAAGACGTCTGAGGATGTATTTTTCAAGCTTTGGGCCCTTGGAAGTAGGCTACATTGGATATTGTCGTAGTTCTATGGAGAGAAACCTCTTTAAAACCTGATTCTTGAACTCTTCAGCAATTTAAGACCGAGGCGGATGAAGTAAACCCATGACCTGGCAGTTGAGTTGATCATTACCTGCATTCTGAACAGAGTTTACATCTCAGTAAAATTGGAACTGTGACATATTATCCAAAACAGAACCTCTCGAACAGAGTTCAAACCATAATGCACTGTCCAGGTTACTGAAGAGTCTTTTGAACAAACTCGACTCTCTAATCCGTTGTCCAGGTTGCTGAAGAGTTCCTTGGATCAAGGATGAAAGATTCAGCGGCCTACCAAAATCTATTAATCAGTCCACAGACCTTGAAGATCATAGAATCAGCGAAAGACTGAATGTTGCATATCTAGATGGAATTAGTCTAAGAAATCGTGATCCCAAAATCATCGATCGATCCTGCTGACTTCGATCTTGGGTCTGATCGAGGAGCAGTCACAGTCGAGCTACGAACAAATCTGACAGAATTCTTTTCTCGTTCTTCGAGCTTTCAGTCGCCAGGTGACTAGCTCCGATTCTTCGTGGCGAACGTACAGGTCTAAAATTGATCAGGTCAGCGTTGGTCTCTTTCGATCTTATATGAAGAGTCTCGGCCAAAGATGACCGCGTTCGAATCTGGTGCTAACGATGTAAGTATAGTCTGTGTTCCGATCCAGTTCAATTCAGTTGCTCCGCTCCTTGAGACTGGATCTTCTGACGATCGTCGAGATCGTCCGCGGTACGATTAGGCGCTTGGAGACTTACTTCCGGGATTCGATATAGTGCTGCAGCTTTTACACAGACATCCCCCAATCATCGGTCTATGCCACATTGACGTTCTCCACTCAGACCATACTAGCATATCAAGCGATTATGAGCGTCCATTAATGGTTAATTTTAAAATCCATGTTGATTAAAGTTAATGTTTGGTCAAGTCTTTCGTAAATATCATCTTGTGTTTAAATGCAATCGAGTTATTCAATATGATCTCGAGTGTCTATTGTAAATGGTCTGACTATAAATTATAAAAACAGATGAGTCAGACGCTCCAAAAAATTTGATTTGCTCATAAATCTAATTCTGTTATATATAAAAGAAGAATTTGAGATTCAGTTTTAATTGTGATTTCTATTTCCTCTGAGTTTAAAGTTTAGCTATAATTTGAATTACATTAGATAAATCTAATTTTCAGTTCCGTTATTTTTTTTAGATGTAAAAGAAGAATTTGAGATTTAATTTTAGTTATGATTTCTACTTCATTTCAGTTTAAATTTTAGCTACAATTTGAATTATATTAGATAAATCTAATTTTCAGTTCCGTTATGTTTTTTAGGTATAAAAGCAGAATTTGAAGATTCAGTTTTAGTTGTGATTTCTATTCCCCTTCAGTTTAAAGTTTAGCTATAATTTGAATTACATTAGATAAATCTAATTTTCAGTTCCGTTATTTTTTTTAGATATAAAAGCAGAATTTGGGATTTAATTTTAGTTATGATTTCTACTTCCTTTCAGTTTAAATTTTAACTACAATTTGAATTATATTAGATAAATCTAATTTTCAGTTTCGTTAATTTTTTTACATATAAAAGAAGAATTTGAGATTTAATTTTATTTATGATTTCTATTTCCTCTTACTTAAAATTTTATATCATAAAAATCGTAACAGAGAACTCGAACGTGTTCTGTGGTGGGAGAAGTGACCTTGAGCCGTCTAAATTTCATCGAACAGCTGTACGAAACCTTTAAGGTAGAATGTTCTCACGAAATTCGACAGAAATAACGTGATCGAGTCCTCAGCGTTCGATACAATCGGCAGGCGATAATCGAAGCTTCCGGAAACGGAACACCGCCATATAAAATCCCGGTTGTTAAGCCAGACCCCGCGTCTCTCGTCGGGGTCGATTCTCCCTGAAGCACTGCCAGAGGGTTCGAATTTCGAACTGGTGCTCTCCCCCGGTGATATTCTCGCTATTTTATCTCCTCGCGCGTGAATCACGCGCACACGTAACGCCCGACGCGCCTGATAACAGTCGGATGAAGCTACCGTTCGAGCTGGAAGCCGTGAAAAACTCTTCACAGGGGAAATTTCTACCGTTTATGAAGCATCGAGCATGAAGAAGAAATATAATGTCTCTAAAGAGTGGAAATATTGTTGGAGGAAGCTTGTTTCAGCTCGAACGTACACTAGTGTCCAAAAGTTTGAAGCCATCTTGGAATTTTAATCGATGTTTCTTCTTTATTTATTTTCTGAAGGATGGAGACTATTAATGCATGAATTATGCCTGTACGTTGGTAGAAAGAGGGCCAATGTTCAATTTGCAATTTTTGGGGGAAAGGTGCACACTGGCCCTTTTTATTATAACACACATAACACATTGGCCACTTGAGAATGCATCTAACTTTGCTTGTAATAGTGGAAGGACTTCTTTCTATTTTAATTCGAATGGTGCATAAAACTCATGTGCAATAATTTTGGAGCTTTGTCCCTTTTCTACCAAGGTACAGATATAATGTTCGAATTGGAGTGCAAATGTAAATTAAGGCTAATGAAATTGCAATTAAACCGTAATTGGATAATGGAAGCCAGAAGATCGAATCAAATTATTTCTGAAGAGCACACAGCAAAATTTGTTTCTCATTCCATTTTATTAAAGAAAAAATTAATCAAATTTTACGAGCAGGGTGGCAGTATTTTAATAAGATAGTATTAATCCCAGGGATCTCCTACTTCGATCAATTTTTACACAGCGATAATACTTTATGTACTAATTAATCTATGAGAATGATAAAATCCACCTTTCCAGAATTTTGGCAAAATTATACCTCTAAAATTCAGCGACTATAAATGTAAGTGCAGAGAGCATTCAGTTCTTGAAATTTAATTTCTAAAAAATTCCTCAAATCCAGGTGCTACAATCTTAATGCAATAATCTTTAAACTGTGTAAAGTTTGAACGAAATCTGTGATTCCAGTGATTCACAATCTCCTTATTAATCAGAATGTCAAGAAATTCATAAAACATCATGGGATTAAACAATGATCACAAACTTTTCGACGATAGTGTAGCTCTGATTTATGAAGTCCTTGTTATCAACGCGGCGATTAAAACAAAAGAGGATCGACGCCTGCTATGTGACCTCAAGGGTTCCAGCTTCGCCTGGAACGTCACGAAAATTCGAGTAACGACGATCACGGTTCCCCGAGGATCTCCCTGTGGATTCCTTGAACCCGCTGTATTCAGAATCTCTGATAGTGATCAATCCTTGAATTTCGTTGATATTTTTAGAAAATTTCCTTCGTCAATTTCTGTGATGCTCCCTCCGTGTTTATTCTCTGTTGGAAGTTCGGTTAACGTTTCATTCAGAGGGTAGAAAATGAATTCCACTGAAATTCGTCGAGAGATCCATCGACTGAGTCGAATCGAAACGAAGCAATCGATCGTGTCGCTCTAAAACGATCGAGCCTAGCATTTTATTCGTAGATTAGTTATAGCTTGTAATATTATCGCTCCACCTCGGCCAGAGTTCAGTCGCCTGATTCTACTTATCTAGCCTTGTTCCATCGTCTTCTTCAAGTCTAAATCGATGTCGTAGTGATTCTAATAAACATACTGATCTCTCTGTCCTTCGACATTAAATTAGTCAGTTACTTACCGGGTCGTTAAAAGTTTTCGGTCGATGAAAATCAAATGAATGGAACGCTTAAAATGATTAGTGATCGTCTCTGTAGGTTCTCCATCTTTTTTACCATTTTGTCATTCTTGAACGTGTTCATCGATTACGTAATATAGTTAAGTATACGCGAATTATCAGTTTCAGTTGTGGGAGACGAAATTTTATGGATAATTCTGAGAGTTTTCCAGACGATTCGATCATTAAAATTCTTGTATAGTGCGCAGAGAGGTCAGCGTGTCTACGATTCTGCCCGAAATTGCTAGGTCTCTTCGAGAACACGTAGATCGATCCTTAGGTCACCAAAATCAACCTTTTCTTCAAGTTTTTCGTCTTCGAGGCACCTAAGTAGACCTCCGTTAGCTTCATCCCGTGAGCAGGATTCCGAAGAGTTTCCAGCGACGGCTTTAAGCGTGTCGCGATCAGAACAAGTCAGTGGCTCGCGATTCTGCACGATAATGACAAAAATCAAATTCTCTTCACTTTATCATAAAATTTGACAGAAGTACTCTGCTTTTTATCACCTTGAAGGTCTTTCGAAACTGTTCAAAAGAGGTCGAGACGATCTCCAGGTGGTTTTAAAGTTGGAGGTTTCTGGTATCGAGAAGTCGAGGCGCATCGACAGCCGTTTCACGATCTAGCATATCGGGCTCGCATAGTCAGCATATCGACTCGTAAATCAGCTTCCACGTAGCGAGGGCGACGTTAACGAGGGAAAATGAGAAGTGATAAATGGTTTGTCGGCTGACAGATCGAGGACGAGACCCCATCGAAACCCCATTAAGTCTCGTTCCTCCGCTATCTCCTCGTGGACGCCATTTTTCAGCAGTCCATCGGCCCTCTACTTCCTTCTGCCCTCTGTTAATCGTCGTCTATCTGGAAATTTCATCGCTGACCCGCCATCCGTCACCTCGTGTGCTGGAAATTGTTTCAATTGTCTCGATTTTCTGCACCCGTGATGAAGTTCTCTGTCGACGTCGCCATTTTTCGATGGTCCACCATTCCTTCGATTCTTGTCCTTTATCCTGAAGCGTGTTAATCGTTCATTAACTTCAAAATTTGTTCATTTATTTGAATCTTCGTTTTCTGTGATTAAAATGAAGCTTCAATATTGGAATAGCAGGCGATTATCGTTTCTATGGAAAATTGTAATTTTAGACTGCCCCGGTGTAATGAGATCGTCTAGGTTCTTATCAGAGACCTCAATTACGAAGAACTTTTAATTAAGAGGAGGAAAGTTTTTATTGTTAGAGGCAGTCTGCAGAGTCTCGAGTTGTACTACAGCTTTTCTTTTGAGACCATGGAAACGATCTATTTCCCTGTATTGTGGAAGGATTTAATGTTGGTAATTGATTGTTTAATCGAATGATCAGACAATGTTACCAACTAACCGCAACAGATGGTTCTGATTAAAAATATGAATCCTAGAAATGAATTGAGTTTCATAAAGATGATATGATTCGGTATTAATAAGTTTTTATGTTTGATAATTTCAATGAGATTGATGATATGGACAAATGAAATGGTGGAAATAGAAGAGGTCATGCTTTGGTACGACATATCGTTCGATAAATATTATTTTTTCTATCAGTTATTATTAATCTATAATGTAATACACTTTGCATTTGCTCAATTTAATTTGCCGTGATATTTAGGCCGTGCCAAATAAAATACTGACGAAGTCTGATTTTGAAAAACGAATTATAATAGCGAAAACCTACAATCGACAGCGTTGCCAATGCGACGCAGTTTTCGTGTTAAAACACCACGGTAACATTTCAGTAACATAGAGAACAAATCCTTCTAACCCTCTTGCATCTGCCAACTTATTTTATACGATTGTTTCGAAATTTGTTTCACTAGTAAAAATAACTTATTCATAATAGTCATTTAGAATCAATATAAAATAAATATTACTGTTGAAAAAAGGCTCAAATTTTTTGAAGAAGGGATCAAAGAGCAATTTAATCGATGGAACAAAGCTACTAAGAATAGTAATTAACACCTCGACAATTATTAGCTCATTCAAAAATATCGTCACGTTTTTTCTTACTGGAGACATCAATTCGGTCGACCTGATAAAAGCAATTACAATTGCTAATTTATTTACACTCTCGGCTATAAAAAAAGTGACATCAATTCTGTACCTTTCTTAGAAAAGGGGCCAATGACCAATTTGCAATTTTTTGGGTAAACTGCACATGGGTACCTTTTTATTGTAACACACATAACAAGGGGCAATGATCTATCAAGTCGAGGCCCATGAAAGTAAATAAATAAATAAATAAAATACACATAAGACATTGTCCTCTTGAGAATGTATCTAACTCTTCTTCTAATAATGGAAGAACAGTGGCCACTTTTTCCTATAAAAACGCTCATGATTTCGATATGAATGGTGTATTAAGCTCAAACGCAATAATTTTTTATATTACCCTCTTTTTCTACAAAGGTACAAATTTATGGGATGACCCAATTTCCTGACCGTTGGCAATTATTTCAGAAGATGGAACTCGTCGCGACCAACTGTGCACACAGTTTCATCCAATCGGAAGAAAAACGCCAATTCGACCGGAGGAAACCTAATCTCTTTCTCTCCGTTGCTCATCGGCGCGGGTTCGGAGTTCCGCGGAAAATTCGCCCGGGTTTACTCAGCGCGAGGTGACGTTAATTGACGCGATGATTAATGCGCGTAATCTCGGGTAGTCTGGGACACGTCACGTTTACACGATCTTTACGACGTGAACGTTCTAACGTTACGAACGGCGACGGCGGCGTCGCGTCAAGTGACGTCACGGGGTGCCGGCGAATGTGTTTCTTGGCAGCTTTAAATCAATGATAAGATTCATAGGTTAGAAGGTGCACGGGACGTGGGACGTCAGCGAGCGAACAAATGTGTTCCTGTCCGGTCGGTCTGCTCGAAATTGCCGAAATGTACGGGACAAGCGGCGATACGTCAGCCCGAAAACCTTTACGTGTCCCATGCGCGCGCGCCAGGATTTCGTGCGATTCTACGGGATGCTTCTGAAAACGGCGACTAAACTTCAGGAGCGTACAGAATGACTTCAAAGTGCAATAAACAAGAATTGTTGGCGTGTCTAGAAGTGCAAATGAAGGGAAATGTTGTAACGAACAGGGTTTTGGTATACACTCCCGTCCGTAAGTCACCGGACACTTGCTCATTTTGAGCAAAATAATTATTAAACCGTCAGTACAATTGTTTGTCTTGATTTTATTATTTTATGTTGTTATATTTGTGTGCTTTATGTTAATATAATACCTGAATATGATATTAATAATATGCACGTATAATTTGAATAAATATTTAACCCTAGATAACTGAGGTATCTGCGAGTAAGATTATTACTAAGCATTCGTGAAAATGACGACGTCAATTAAAAACACGAATATAATTGAAGATTTTTTATTTAACAATAAAAATATTTCATCTTATAAAGAAACAGGATAAATCAAATTGAAAAGTTATATATGGTATTGAATTTATTAATAAATAAATAAGCAAATGATGAGCACGTTTAATTTATTTAGTAAGCAGATCATCTGATATCACGAGATTCAAATGTTCCGGTCGTCATTTTTACGAAAGGTTAGTTATCCAGGGTTAAAAAACAAGGCTATACGTGTAATTATGTTTCTAATACATCCGCAACTCTGTCAGACGTTAGTTTATCTAACGTTAGGTTTACACGCCTTTCGTTTGCTTTGGAAGAATTGCCCAAAGTTAGAGAAAGACTGATGGGAGAAATTACAAGAAGGTTCAAAAGAAATTAGTCCCGAAATAATCAAACCTTTAATCGAAAATATGCCGGTATTAGTTCAAGCGTAAGATTAATTACTTATTTTTGGTAATGTCTTTAACATATGATTTCAATTACATATTTTCTACATTATGCACAATTAATAAGTGCTAACTTTATTTTATAATGTACGTCATTCATACTGTGAAACCGTCCTCCCCTAATTTTACTAATTGTAAGTGTCTGGTGACTTATGGATGGGAGTGTACGTACAAATGAAGTTCTGGGACAGACTTTCATGTTCATTATTATACAGGATGTTTCTTAATTGGTGAGAAAATCGAGAGGATTGGTGACTCTGTACGAAAAAATATACTAAAAATGTAGGATAATATTTGTTTATACAATGTTGTGTCATTAAGAAAAATAATCTAGATGCACTTAGTATAGTGTGTTTTCAAAGTCTTGTTTGCAAAATTGGTAGGCGTATTCTATAGATGAAAATGAAGAAAAAAGTTTTAATAAATATGAGTCTTGAAATTCTTTGTTTATGATATACGTACAAATGAAGTTTCGGGAGATATCTCCATATTCATTATTATACGGGACGTTTTTTACTTAGAGGTAGAATGGAGCAGTATGGTGAGTCATTCATGGGTGACACTTATATGATCATGAATAATATAGTGGGTCCTTCGATGATCCGAACTACAAATAGTAACAAGGTGTGTCACATTCTATATTCCCCATAAAAATGATGATTTTACTTTAGAATATCAAACACACAGTGGTACAAAATTATGTACACAATGTTACTAATAATAATATCAAATTGTAATGGACATAGGATGATCCGTGTTCGGATAATCAAGGATCTACAGTATTAATGCATACGTCTAAGGTCTAACAGAAGCAGTACAGAATTCTGAAGGTATTATTGAAGTTTACATTTATTCTGTATAACAATTTAAACAGCTTGTCATTTTCAACTAACAATAAGTGATCACTAAAATGAATAATTGTACCATGTATGTTGATTAGACATTTTTATTCTTCTTTGAAAGTACCGTATGCTCCCGAAGTTTGTTCACTCTGTTCAAGAACATCGTATACATCTTTCTATGTGTCTTTTCGAAAAGAGAGAGCACATTTTTGCGGCTGAGTAATACGAGGAACCGCCTCGACGGAATTAAATCAAAGTTATTGCTGGATGTCGTGTTCTCGGTAGGAGATTTTCTCTTAGGTGGCTCCGGGAGCTCGTTTCAGCGGTTTCTTTCGATGATCGAGTGGACACGATGTCGAACTCGATGAACGAGTTTCGTTCGTGGTTGGAGTTTCCGCTTGAAATGGACTTTCTGTATCGGAACAGACTTCATTTCGTTTCTGATTCTACTGTGCCCCGAACAACAGGATTTTGGTGTCACTTATTACAAAATTACAGCAATAATAATAACTACTGACTATTTACACAAAGAGTTATGGTATGGTAACGCAAACGATTTGATAAATTATGTCTGACCAAAGCATGACCGATTCTACTACCATAATACTTAAATATTTTTTATAGTTCCTTATCTGCCATGTCAGCCATATGTGGGTGACACTCAGATTCATGCATAGTATTAACAAATGTATGTAATAAGATCCAACAGAACCAATAACAAAATTATAAAAGTTACTAATATTACTAATTACAAAGAGTACAATTTCAAGTTTCATTTATTCTGTGTAAAAATTTCAAATTTCTCATTTTCAACTAACACAGCGTGACAGTTACAGTGTTAATATAATTGAACAAACAGGATTTCGACAAAACTGTATTTTATGCTGTAAATACAGAGTATATTTTTATTTAGCTCAACTCATAAAATGTGCATGTTTCATGTACTCGAATATTCTACATTCCATGAAGGATTTATAATCTATGAATAATAATTCAAAATAAATTCCTTCTCGATATCTCGAAAATCCCTATGTCTGACTAATAGGTTCAGTCATACATAACTTTCGATACATAATAAACTTTATTCTTCCTAAACAATCAAATGATGCACCTACAAAATTAATGTCTATTCATATTAAAAGGTACTGATCAAAAAGGTATCTTTCAACACGTTGAACGCCACAGTGAAAACGGCCATACCTAATTAGACACAATATAATCTTCCATTTTTTATATAAATCGTAAAGAAAAACCAAGACTTGAGTACTCAGTCGTGTTCCTCTGTTCCTACATTATTGTTTCAGTATGAAGTTTGCTCAGAATGCTGCGACAATCAATAATTATTTAATTAAATTATACTTCAGGTATCGGTCACCGGTGACAGCCACGGTGTTCAACGTGTTAATATATTTAATAAGCGAAATCGTAAGTTATTTATGATTCAACCGAATATAAATCATCCAAAGTTTGTCCAACACATTTCCAATCCAAAATATTCCTCTAAATTAATCCAGAAGGGTCTCGTCAGCTCTGATCGATAGAAATCGTCGCCTCGATCGTGGAAGCAGGATCTCGAGCCACGCGACAATTCCGTCGATCATATCTTAGATCCCTGGTCGAAAAGCGAGCCAGGTCGGATCGTCTTCCATCGAGGAATATTCTATCGTCCCCTAGGTCGAGCGTGAACATCGCTCGTCAGCCCTACCCTACGTCTTCCATTTTTAGATTAAAACTCGAACTATCGAACTCGAATCCTGCCCGAGCTCGTGCCCGCCCTCTTCTCGTCCGATCGCACAAAACGTTCAACCCCTCTATCGATACCCCAATCCCATCGAGTCCCGCGTGACATTCGAGCTATCGCAGACTACAGACCAGCGAAGATAGAAAACAAAATGGAACGAACACGAGCTGTTCAAAGTCTGAAAGAAACTGATCGTCCGGATCGTTTCTTTTCGCAAACAGAATCTTCGTTCCTGGTTTCGTCGAGCTCCAGAAGCTCGACGAAGCCTTCCAGCGTGTCTGGAAATCGACTCGACGTCGCTCGACCTCGTCCAACTTCCGTTGAACACTAGAACACCAGAAACTGTCCAGAAAATTCGCACACTTTCGAGGATTCTCCAGGAAATTCTGCGATTTTTCGTCGATAGTCTGCGTGTTGAGGACCACTGAGCAAATTTGACAAGCTTTCACTGGTCCTGGTTCTTACAGTTATTACTGATACTCCAGATGATCAGTCCAAGGGACACGAAGCGTGTCAGTGATAATTGTAGGGTGTTCGTTGTCGTCGAGGCTGATTTCCAGACGCTCACAAACCTGGACTTCGAATTTCGAATTTCGAAGTCCAGGTGACACGAGGCTGATGAAAGGTGCGAGCTTTCGGCCCTAAACCGTAGCTTTAAGGTACCCCATTCGTAGATAGGCTAAACGAGACAGGTGTCCCATGGACGAAGGTCGAACTGTTTTTGGGAGTATATCGGTAACTTGCGATTACCAGGTTCACCTGAACGTACTGTACATAATACACACGGCCGTAATCGATTATTCGATCGCTCGAGGATCGACCTTTGCTTTCGTCGTCGGTTGAACAAGATCGCGCGTCTACTAACGCTGTTCCGGCTGGCTTGCATCGAACATCAATTTCATTTTTTTTTTCATCCTAACACCATTATTAGACTGCTTTTTTTCGTATTATCTTAAGGGTGATTCATTTTTCTAAAACATGACGAATTGGAAATATATTTGATACGTTTAGCGCCATAGGAGTCAACGACTGGTACCTCGAATTTCGTTTAATTTATTAATGGCCAATTCTTATGCAATATTGAACCTGATTAATATTGCAATATAAGGTAATAAGATCAAATAGGCGGTATTACTTTTCTTCATGATTTCTATTTTACGCGTCCCGTGAGTCACATACACCCCACGCCTTAAATTCGATTTAATGAACTAACACCTTCTCATTAAATTTTGAGCACAATTAATGTGCCAAGGATAGTATGCATTAAAAACTGTCCCATAAAGTAATTAAATATGCACATGCTTAAGTGTATGTATTTATAAAAATTAGTTTCACCCTGTCTGATCAGTTACGGAATTTTTCACTGCGTCTGACCAGTGAAAATCTGATCAAATTAATGTGTCAAGGATAGTATGCAATGAAAAGTGTTCCATAAACTAACTAATATGCACGTGCATAAATATATTTGTTTACAAAGATCCGTTTCACTCTGTCTGATCAAACACGGAATTTTTTACCGCGTTTAATCAGGGACGGCAATTTTTACCGTGGCGTTAAACGTGTCAAAACGTATCTTTTATCGCAGGCATAAATGAAAACAAACCGTTGAAACTGTTCGCCGTGACGTTGATCGTCAAGGTTTGATTTTCGAATCGTTATATTCCGATGGGGATCGCGATTTGCATGCAGCCGTCGTCCAAACATCTCCATCGCGGATTTATCGCTCGCGATAAAGCAACGACGCGCCGATTAATCGATCCGTATTAGCGACATAAATTCGCGTCCGCGAGTTTCGCGCGAGATTTACGACGCCCGATATATTTTGTTCGCCGGTTGACGCAAGCCAGCTCGGAACGTATCGAAAATCCTCCTCGATTCCTCGGTTTGCAAGCATTGACGAGCCTCCGACTCGGTGATTAAGGGTCCTCGCTGATTTACGCTTCGAAATTTTCCGTCGTTTCAGCACCCGTTACAACGATCCGAGCTTATCGGGTATTTTCGTTTGAACGGTTCATTGGGAATTTTGTGAATTTAGTTCGCGAGTACACGGTATCTGGAATTCGATTTTCAGATCGATCGGTCCATAGGGATGGTTCAAACGAGACAGCGGTAGATTCTGACGGATTTCGAAATGCAATTGTTCAGGGGAAGTAATAATGGTAAATATACTTTATGAAGATTGACTTTCTTTTTTACTCAGTAAGGTTTATTCGAAATCAGTCATTGGTAATTATGTATAATTTTGATGTAAACAATATCACTCTAAAACGTTACACAAATTGGTTGAAATTTAATTGTATGACAGTGTTGAGGGTAAGGGAAGTCATGTTTGGTTTACTTAGAGGGTGAAGATGCGAGAAGGCAAACCATATGTGTACCCTTCAGAGGTTCGACTGGTAAAACCACAATTTAGTTCGCGCGACTCTTTTATAGGAGAACATGGCCCCTACCACTTTCGAAAACGGTAGATTTTATTCTCCTATAAACAGAGGGTCGTCCCTTGGCTCTTGAGTGGTCCTCGCGCTGTCCCCGAGGCACTTACTAAAGAGGTAGAGGTTTTATCACACTTCTGAATTAAAAAAAGATCTAACAACTCTTAGGGTTAACGTCTGAAAGTCCAAATACCAAAACCCTTTCTCTAAACAAGTGCATTTCATATTTAGAAATAGAACTATTGCTTCTCTCGTTCGACGATACTCCAAATGGAAGTCGATCTCGTTCGTTCCGTCTACTTCAATCGAAAGTATCGTATCGTTTATTAATGCACGTCGATAAGCCCTTAATCGAGTCGAGGACAAAGTGAGATTTATCCACGCAACAAAAAGTACGTTCGATCACACATTCCAGCGATCCTTTGGCGGATCCTGCGACGCTTTTTCCTCTCGTTGAACTGATTAATAAAAAAAAAGAAAAGAAGCGCGCTCGTCGGCGCTGTCGAAAGAAATCGAAGATCCTTTAACGAGACGATATCTAAAGGAAATAAAGAAACTGAGATTTTTTAACAGAACGCGTCCTTTCGACCCTCACTCAACGAGCAAACACGTTTTTCCCTGTCAATTGAAATTCCTTGATCGAAATCACCGATCCACCCGTTCGGTTTTTAATTGATTTTTCACGATCGATATCGAAATCGAGAAAGCAACACTATAACTGCGATTGGCGGGAGCGATCTCCAGACAAACAGCCCCCTAGAACAATAAAAGTCAATAGAGAAAGGAGAAGAAATAGAGGGCACATCTGTGTTCCAGTTTTATCACTTCTTAATTTTCAGCGTCGCGTGCTTCGACACGCTCACTATTCCTCACGATACTATACCGAGCTTCTTCGTTAGACCCTTTAACGAAAGAGCACAGCGCACCTGCACGGAATCTCACACGTAATCGTCGAATTCGCACCTAGAAGAAGAGATTCAAATACAGCACTGCATACCGTGTGCGGAGAACGCACAAAGGCGGTCAAGGAACACAGTTAACGAGTAGCTTGACCAACTTTCCGCACTCGATGGATAACCATTGGAAAAATGTTATTAAAGGACACGTCACGATCCATAGAAGTATATTTAGATCATTTCTAGACAAAATGGTTCAGTTAAAGCTCCCAATATTTTAAAATTCATTCGCCAGACCCTGGATTTTGAATGCCTTTTCACGTATGAAATATTTAATCATGCTTGTAAGACAAACTATAGTATACGAGTTACAAACTCAGGTCATAATCGACAGCACATGGCAATTGCTATTGTTACGACAGCAGTCAAAGGTTTAAAGCTTCAGAATACGAAATATTCCTTGTTAACCTCTTCAAGGATGCTGTTGGCATACGTCATCTTTTAATTTTTGTAACATTTAAATATGATTTGATTTCTTATTTTTAAATCCCTCAATTTTTTTAATTTCTTTTCCCATTTAAGAGCTACATTTTCATACTGAATAAACGTAATTCTGCTAAAAATTGAATAAACTCTCCAAAGAGGTTAAATGAAATTTGTGGCTCCGGGAGGAAGCACTTTGAGTTTGAATTTCCCCCAGACGCAAATATTCACAAGTCAAATTGCAATATCACTAAAAAACCGATTCTATTTCAAAGTACTTAAAAACAAATCTAATTGCAATATATGTACATTTTCCTGTTCTCTAACCATCAACTTGAACAGGCACCTACGTCCAATAATTCACGAAATTGTTCAAACGTTTTTATAATTACTTTCTTCCTTAATTCTAGTGCAACTGACTAACTGAAAATTTTGTACATACATTTCAAATGTTATTTGTTGCAGATACCGTAGCCCTGGTTCAAATAACAATACCCTGAAAATATTTAAAATGAAAGAATATTGAAATAACGTTTTCATTTGATCAATTTCGTGAGTCACTGTACAGCGGGAGGATCAATGAAACACCAACGCAACAGTCATACTTATGTATTATTAATTTCATCCAGTAATCGTTCTTGTGGATCGTGACCGACCTGTAACGATCGAAGCGAGAGGAATGATTGAAAAAGCAATTATCCGTGCAGGTGGGCGTCAGACGGATCGCTTTCGAGATTCAGCAAACCGCGACTCAGCAGACTTTCGAGGAGTCTCGCGACCCGAACCCGGAAGAGAAGTTCTGATCGATTCTCGACGGCCTGGGGGACCGAGAATCGCGATCTTCTCCCCGGTGATCGATCGTAAATCGCGATGCACACGATAAGACAGCGCAGTCTGTTGCTCTTGGATATTCATACGGGGTGTACAGTCATCCTTGCACAGTTATCGACTAGAAAATTGTACAGCAACGTATTATCACCTTGACCTTAGGGACGTATCCAGTAGGTATATACCTTTGTGTACATGTGGTGTATATATATGTATATGTATATTTATATTTATATCTGTGTATTCGTGCATACATGTACACACACGTGTCGTGCTTTCGCTGGCGTGTCTAGGTGCAGCACTCAAGTTATCGCGACTAATGGTCCCTTTTCCGCTTCGAGGAAGACACCATGCTGAGTTTCACGCCTCGATCGTTCGTGATCCGGGTCGCAGGGGTTGCTTCTGTCCTTCGTGCACACTTTCTGTGACGAAACTTCTCGATACTTTGTTCTGCTTGCGCTGGACGGTTCGAGATAGAGAGACTCGAGACGTACAGAGTGTCCCAAGATAAATTAAATTTTTGTATTTTAATCACTTGTCTTTTGATATTGAAACGTATTCGCGATGTAGATCGTGATACCAGGTTACCAACATGAGTTTCAGATATCAGTTATTAAGTTAAGGATTTTTTAAAGGAGGACAGAAGGAAACGGTTTTTTATTGTGACATTCTTAATTCATTCAGGCATTCAGAGGGTTGAATAATTTACTGTGGCATAGATAGGTGTATAAGAATCGTTGGACAAGGGGTTCAATATCTTTTCAAGGTAAACTTACTTCGTTTTGATTGAAATGGTTTATTTTTTTATTCACCTCCTGTCAGAAATGCTCTTGACCTTCAGAGATACTAGCGTAATAATTATTCTGTTTAATTATCGTTTCGCAAGTAATTGAATTTTTGTCACGAAAATTAAAAAAGTTACTTGTGTGGCCTGTTTTAAATGCCCCACTCTGTATGTAGGCCCAAATAAAAGCATGAGGTTTTGAAAAGAAGAAGGTTATTTATTTTGTGATTTGGTGAAACATAAACTTGTGCCGCGGTCTGCAATCGTTGCCTGCATAGGGACAATAGTTTATGGCTCTGATTTTCAGAATGTTAAGAAAATATAACTTAATTTTCATGTATGTAAAGAAGAGAAAAAGTTATTTATTAGTTCATGTTTTGTATAGTCACCGATATAGCCGTTATTTCGAATTGTATTGATCTTTGGACACCCTGTACAGTGAGCTGCCTGAGCTCCAATTGGGAGAAATGGAGATGTCAGTGGTTAGAGTTGGAAAAATTGGAGGTTTCCGTGGTCGAGGAAGTGGATGGTTGGGATTTAGAAATTTCCACAGAGAGAAATTGGAAATTTGGAACTGGAGGAAGGTAGTGATTGCTATTTCGACTGAGAAATATGAAAGATTTCAATCTTTACGTTACTAACAACTGGAAATTTCAATATGTAGATTACAGATTAGTAGCAATTTAATCTGCAGAATTTATTACAATCAGAAACTTCAGTAATCAGACCAAGGAGATACTGAAAGATGTAGATTGTTCAATTAATAATGGGAACCCTTAAAGGCTGAGATCAATCGTAATTGGTGATTTCAACGCCTGGGCAAGCAGACGATTCCCACCTCCAGCTACCAACCATTAAAAATCTTCAAAATTGAAACTACTGAAAATTAAAAACCTCTGTATTTTACTCAGAAAACGAATCGAACCTATTCCATAAAATATAATAAAAATTTCTTCATCACAGATATTCCTATAAACAATTTAACACTGCAGAATGATGATAAAAGTGCTCGGTCTTCAGTGTCTACACAATTAACTTCAAAATCCATTTTGTTCTCGCGTTTTCGACTTTTTACTCCGCCTGCTCGAAGTACCAGAAGGCCCTCGACAAATTCTTCTCAACGGAAAAACTCTGCGCGAGTCGCAAACTTTTCACGAAAAATCTCCAGAAAGATTTTTCTCGTCAGTGTCGACATAAATCGGGAAATTTTCTGACACCTCCATCGATCGAATCGAATCGAGTCACGGGTCGAGGGAATTTTTCCTTTAATTCGTGAACGTTTTTTCGGCCTGCTAGGGCTCTTGTAACCAGGTGCGCGGTGCACTCGCATCTGTGCACGCCTACTTGCATCGACTAGGTGGCGCAGAATGAACCACGAGTGGCATGGAAAAAAAAACATCTTCTTGCTTGCATGCCACGATTTTACACGTTTTACCAAGAGAAGAAAAAACAGGGAAGCACTGTAGAAGTAGGCAAAATTAGAGGTACTTAAAAGTAAATTGCTTAATTAATTCAATTAATTGATGATGATATACTCAAAGAAAATTAAATTGATAGCCTTATGACGATCAATACGTTCAGAGTCCCATGAGGCACACGCGGGTTAAGTCAATTTTGTACTCAGCCTTTTGCTGAGTAAACAAGCAATAAAGGAGTGTAAAATAGTAGTATAATTGTATTATATCGATGGTCAATCTATTAGGAACAAATTATTATTTCAAATTATTAAGAAACAAAAACTTAATGTGTACGTGTTACAGAACTTACAATGTATATAATAGTAGCAAAATTGTAATGTACTGTTAGTATAAAATATTAGAAACAAATTAATATTTCAAGATAGGAAGAAGCAGAAACACTATGTATTAATGTTGTATAAATTCTAAAAATTTTAAAAGCAGTTGATAGTTTATTCAGATACTTTTGTTGCTCCTTTTTGCACGTGCTGAGTGTACATACAGTGAACATGTTAACATTTTCCAAACTCATTCTAAAGCAAGAGAATTTTTCACATTCCTAAAATTTACAAAAATTAGTTTCTACTGTACCTGGACAATGTATCGATCTCATAAATTATTACCTTTCTGATATACAAGGTACTTCAGAAATAGGTGGATAAACTTTGGTGTCGTATTCTATCTTCCCTAGGGAAGAAAAAAGGTTATATAAACATAGGTCCAAAAACTCTTCCTTTTCGAAATATGTATAAATATTTTTGTTTGTGACAAGGTATTTTAAGAATGCTTAAAACTTACTTAAAAAAATTGCTGAAAATGATTTCCTTCTGCAACAATACACGCATTGCATCGACGTTTCAGAGACTGTTGAAGACGTTCAAAAATTCTAGATGTACTCCGAATTAGCTCCTGCATAGATGAAGTGAATATCCGTCCACTCGGTATTAGAATAAGCCATCCTGATAACTGTCTTAACTATCAAACGTTTAGAAACTGATTTGAACTGATGTAAAATTTCGTGGTGAACAAAAAGTGTTTATATCTCGAAAAGGAACAGTTCCCGGACCTATATGTGTTTATATGACCTTTTTTTTTATCCTTATGGAGAGTAGAATACGATAAGGAAGTTTGGTCATCTATTTCTGAAGCACCCTGTACATTTATAATCGTCCAAATTCTTTGTGAAATAGTAAGATTTCTTAGTTTGAGTCGACAATTCGAAAGATCGGATGCAATCAGACAGAAAGGTTCCGTCGAGAATGAAGTCGATAGCAAGCTGGGCGAAAGTCGCAGCAATTAAATAATTGTTGCACGGGCAGTTATCGAGGATTCGATAAATCTTTCGGGCTGTTGCCTCGTTAATGCGAACAATTGGAAGCGTTTAAAGTTGAACAAACAGCCCGGAGGCCGTCGTTTTCATCGCGATCGATCGACAGTCCCGGAAGCGGCTTGAGAAACGTTAAAAGTTAAACGAACGGAAGTTCCTTCACGGCTTCGAGCCCTCGAAATTTCGCGACAGCTGACGTTCTCGCAAAATTTTCCCAGTCGACGCTGAACTTTCAGTAACTTAAGTAGATTCAGAGAAATGTTTAAGGATACCAACGGCGTTTCTAGCTGACACCATTATTCGAATCGATATGAATACAGTAGAGTCATGATTATCCGAACTGTAATTAGCAGACTGTAAATGTTTATGCAATTTTGCATGCCCGAATATCTGAAGAGCACACATTTAAAACTGTGCAAAAATAAAAAGTACAATTTCTACACATTTGCAGAACAAAATACAGTTTTTTCAAAGTTTAATTTCTATAACTGCATTAACATAAAAATGATTGAACTCTAAGAATGTATATTTACATAAACATCCGCAGTCTAGTAATTAGTAATGAGATGACTCACATTGTAACAACGTTTCGCATACAAATGATAATTAAAATTATTTAAAATTAAGTGCACAGTGTCAGTAATGGTATTTGTAGCCTTTAATTAACATAGAAGAGGAATTTTTGGATCATCGGTGTTCCACTGTAGAATATTCGAATACTTCGATCGGTCGCGAAGATTCGAGACATCGAGAGGCTTGTTAAAATTTAATTATTCCTTGAAAATATTTCTTAATAATTGAATATGCGATGAGATACGTATTGTCGGTATTATTAGTTATTTACGAGTAGATTTATGTTTAATGTATTCGAGTACGTGAAGTATACGGATTATGTTAAATAAATAAAGTAAAAGGTAGAATTTTAAAAGATGTATATCAAGGTGTTATTTTTTTTATATTCATATTTACTTGCATAATCATAAGTTGTATAATTATGAACGTTGGTTAAGATTCTTATTAAATATAATAATTCAAATTTATAAAATTTCGGAATAATTACTCAGTGTCTTCTCTTTGTATTACTTTCCAATTTCCACCAGCGTCAAGTAAGTAGATCATTCCAGTTTTGAGCTACGATGATCTATATGGATCCTAGATTAATTCAGGAATCAAAATTCAAGATGTACCTCGTCTCAGGTTCTTCAAAAATCATTCCAAAGTTGTTCGAACAGGGGTCTTCGTGAGCTCAAAAAAAAATGTCGCCTTCTTCAAGTACCAATCAAATTGATCATCATTTCGCTGAATCAAGATATCGAAATATTCGTACGCTCAGTGATCAATTATTTCTTAGCATTAACAAACGGAATAATTCTGACTGGATCGAAAATTTCATGCAGCTAGCTCGAAGGGGGTTTAGAATATTTATAAATCGAGGTTGAGAATCGAAAGTCGATGAAAAGTATTTCGAAAAGTAGCAGACTGTCGAACACTCCATTCGTTTCGAACGTGTTAACAAATTAAGCAGGGTCCATTAGATCGAAAATTTCAGTGAGATTCCAAAAGGGTTTAGATGTACTTGCTTCGACAGTGCATGTACTAAAATTGTTGCTAAAAAGGTCTAGCATACTCATAAATCGAAAGTGGATGATTTCGAAAAATAGCAGACTGTCGAACGTTCCATTCACTTCGATAAAAATACAAACGAACCTACCCGATCGTAATTCTATCAAATTGCAACATCGAGTCTCTTAAAGTGTTAACTATCGATCGTTTCATGCGATTTAATTTCGACTAAAAATCATCCGTACACCCATAATCAGTCTCGTCCTCGCACCGAACGTCACCGCGTCCAATTAATCATCCAGTATTGCGAATTATAATATATAACACGAGTTACTTTCATGAATAATGCATAGCCGAAGGAACACCGGGAGCCTGTAGTGGAGCATTCACTTCAGATCAGCCAGGCAAGAGAAAATTGAATCTTAAGTGTCCGTCTGAAAAGCTCCGTCAATTCACTTGCCGTCGGCCCAGTAACGAGCACCTTCCCCTTCGACGTTACCGCCCCTCCACATCCACCGTCTCACCCCTCCACAGGTCTCCGAACACTTGCCCTCTGTGACATAAGTCCTGCCCCTGATAAAAAAAAAACGATTAATTGGTACGATCGAGGGCCCAAACGTCGAACGGTGCAAACGACATCCTTTGGAGGGTTGAAACCCTTGGACCACAATTTGTGAAATTCAAACGAAATGATAGAAATTCAAGAGAAAGAAAATGTATCGCTTTAGGGGAATGGTTTAGAAAATTTTTGATGGGATATTTGGACAATTGGTCGAGTGAAATTGTATTCTGTCCTCTGGGATTGATAATTAAGTTAATTCGAGGCTAGGAGTTCGGGTGACCGTACTTGGGGGTGACTGTTAGTCTACACTTGATATTTTTGGAATTTTGCACTATGATTGTACGGCGAAGTTTGAAAATTCATCCTAATAAACTCATCTGAGATTTGTGAAAAGTTGTTAAATACAAACAAATTGTTTAAATACAAATTGGAGAAACTGTCGCCAATGAGAAATCTTTATACAGCAAATTTATTCTTTTCGTGACAGAAATTGGCATTTTGCATTCGATTTGTTAATTAATTTCATTTAAGATTGGGAATTCGAGTGACCGTACAGGGTTGACATGTTTAGAATTTTTCTTGGGAGATGAAAGTCTATTACTATTATCGCAGAAAACTGAAACATTATTAAACATTGAGCGACAATTTTGGACATTGTTGTCTGCACCTGTTCGGCATTCAGGCTGCTCGACGTCTATTTTGGGCATTGATGTTGGTTATTGTCCCCAAGTTTTGCTCCATTTGATCGCTATTGGAAATTGATTGGTTCGTCATACGTATACGACACTGTCTATACATATACTATACATATACGTGCATAGTCGACTCGATGTTAAATATATTGTATATAATGTACACGCGGATCACGTAACCTGTGTGTACACTTTGTATTAAGTCGTTTCGAGGTTACACGCGAGATTACCAAGTTGAGAAGTTACTGCGGAGGAGCGATCGAATTCTACCGATCTCGATAAAGATCGACCTCTAATTTGCTTGGCAATTAACTCATAAACTTTCGAGCAAACGTCTCTATTCACGTTGCACGTAAAACCCCTGCAAACGTTTCAATGAAATATTAGAATGATCTTTTTAATTGTTCAACGATTTAACCCTTTCGAAATGGTTAAAAAGAGAACATAAACTTTATTAAGCTTTTTGAAGAGTTACTATTTCCACTGTAAAATAGAAAATTTTATTAACTTGAATTCTATTTATTTATAATACACACGGTAAATACAGATCGTTAATCGTTAATCAGACGATAAGCGTGATATAATTAATTATTAGTGCATCTCGTATCATCATAAATCGAAGGCATTTAATCAGGTTTTCGTTGTAAATAATATTATTATAATACATTCAGGGTCAATAATTCAGAAGATAATATTAAATGTTGTTAAATAAACCACTCAAAAGGTAGAAGTTTAATAGATGACACAGATGTACAGTAGAGCACAATTTCTGTATCCAATAATTAAAATTACTACTTCCACAAACATCAGGTGTTTAATGAGGTGACTGTTAAATTATTTCTATCCTAGTATAATCGTTATGTTAAATAAACAAATTGAAAGGTAGAACTTCAACAGATGATAAAATACACCTCACAGTGCAATTTCTTTACCGAACAATAAAGTATACAAATGTTCATTTGCATAAACATCAGTTATTCAATCAGTCAGCCGTCAGTTTATTTCCATCATAATCATATTCAGTATAAACAACATTATATAACACATCGAAGTTCAATAGTGAATACTAGTTGCAGCTCACTTTGATACAGAAATTCCAATTTAAATTAGACCAAAACATTTGTGATGACACAATTGAACTTAATTAAAACCGCAAGGAAATTTTCAATCAAATATTATTATGTCCACGTCGAAAGGGTTATGAAATTTCTATAATTTGTTCGTTTGCAGAAAACAACCCCCGAAAAATCCGGTCGCCGATTATAAATCACGGTAGTTGTGAACATCGGTGATTTCCAAGCAACCGGAAGTGTCAGTTGTCGAAATTCGAGCGCTCCTCTCCGGCTGGTTATCTTTGACATTAATCATTCTCGTTTCGGCCAGAACTTAGGCCCGCTGATGGAAGAAGATTAATCGCGAATTAGTCGGCACAGCCTGTCGGTTCGCGTCGATTATAGGCCGGTCGGATGATTAATCGATCCGTAATCGAGACCACGTTCCAGCTTTCGTAATTATTTTCACGGTAGGCATCCGTGAAAAGCTTGTTGTACACGCCCCGCCTCCCATCCGGCCACCCCTTTAAATCGATGCCCATACCAACCTGAGCGAAATTAATTACCGTTCAACAGGTAAGTCGACGATTAATCGACGGCCATGAACGTCGCGACGAGGCAGGCTGTCGTTCCAATACTTTTACGACTATTATCTAAATGAAGATTATCCTTAATCAGTGAGTTAATTAGTCAGGTGTAATATTAGCATCCAGGCTGCTCAGCTGATGTTCGAACGTCAAATTTTGTAACGTATGGGACGTCTAGTTTGGCAATGCAACGATGAGGTTCGAAATTGAATGATGGACCTTCAGTTTGTCGATTTTCAGACGAAAAAAAATGGGAATCCTTTGTGTTCAAAAGGATTAATCTGAGTTTTCGAAGTGGAAAAATTTGGAAATTCAAAGCCTGAGATTATCGTAGGCATTCAGGTTTGTCTCAAGATCACATCTTCGTCTGCAAAAGTACTCACTTTTAATTTGATTTTCTATTTCCTTTCTAATCATTTGCACACACTTAACACTTTCACTGCCACGTTTCCCATATACGAGCCACACGAATAATCTACTGTTACTGCTATTATTTGATCATGATTATCATCAGTAAATATTTTTAATAAAATCTTGTGAGACCAGTAGAAAACTATAAAAATTATAAACAACAGCTACTAGCAATATAAATAGAAATCACATTCATTTTGAATGAAAATTTCAAAAATGTTCTTGGCAAGTACATAAGAGTGAAAGTGTTAAAGTAAAATAAGTAAAAGACCTTGAGGGACCTGAGTTGAGGGTCCGTGCAATAGTTAAAAACTCAGAATTAAAAACACAAATCTGGGACTGAGAGAATGTCGATATTTCGACAAATTGTTCTCCATACTGCAGCATCCAAAATTGTTCACAAGAACATCGAAGCTATCAGGATGCTAATATTATACAAATTCTTTACATATCAAACTGTATCGAAGACACTTCTCCCAAGACCAAAAAATCCCGCCAAAACTCCGCGAGAACGCGTCCATGTAAATATGTCTCTGTACATTTTGTACCATAAACACTGTCGGCACCTGTTGTGTGTGGTTGGTCCCGTAGAAACAGTTCTCGTCCGTTTAAGGTAAGGCCCAACAAGAACAAACGAAATAGGCACTTATATTGTTTACTTGTTTGCCACGTTTTTTGGATCGTTCTCCCCTTTTGCTAGTTTCTGTTCTATTGTTCATGGGAAATGCTCTTGATCGACTGTTCATGGCACTTTTCCACTCTTTTGTATACAATACTTCTTCTGGACTGTTTCGCACGATTTTCAGACACGATTCGTGCTCAAGAGTTTCCGGTTCCCTTTTTCACGTTTCTCGAACGAAGGAAGGGGGCGCAGGGGAAAGGGTGAAATGACATTTTCAAAGGTTCGAACGACGCCCGCCTTCCTTCGACCGACTCGTTTCTCGATAACACTCGTCAGAAGGGCCGGCGAGAAATCGCAGGAGCTAATTAGCGAACGCGGAAACCGATTGTTCGCGAAATTGCATGGAAACGAGCCGGTATGTTTCTTGTATGTCACACGATGGTTCTTGTCGTTCGATCGGCTCGAAGAACGCCTCTCCGCGTTCTTTGATCGGTCACCGATCCGCTACTTTTAATTAATGCAATTTTTTTCAGTGACGCTCTCGATCGACCACCTGTTCCATAGTATTATACGATCGAACGTTCAATATTTAATACCGTTGAATAATTTCCATCAGACGGAAAAAGGGAGAGAGAAATAATTTTTTTTTATTCGAGTCTATCAAATGCAATTGATTCGGAATTATAGTCTTGAAATGATAGGGAAGACAGGTCAAATGTTTCAGGCATAGTTTGAAAAATATTGTGAAGGAAACACGACTTTAAAACGGAAGAATTTTATTCTTATATATTTTCAAGGGTAGTCGCATTTTTCTTTACCTGTTTCCATAAGAGTCAGACTATTGGTTTAATATTTATTGCTTGACGTATACAGGGTGTCTCATTTTAATTTATTTACGCGAACATCGTTGAAATTGTTAGTTAACTATTACCTAAACGATAGTTTCTTTGTGGGTGGAGACGCAGCGTAGATATAAAATGAAAATTGGACACCCTGTATACTCTAAAGAAACAAAATTCCAAGTTTGGTGTTTAGGGTCACACTAAAGTCATATCCATCCATTTAAACAAGTAGAACAAAAATTCTCTATAGACATTGTATGGAACCTTCAACGTCATCGGACTCGCTCAATTTAAAAAACGGAAGTGAACATTATGAAATGATATAGAAACTATACTTGCGACAATTTATCGGAAAATACTGTTGTCGAGGGACGTCGATCAGACTCCTGCAAATTCGGTCTAACATTCTGAACATAGTTGGAGAATTCTCGAGCGTTCGAACTAATTCGTCGCAACTTTCGGTGGGCGTGAGTCGCGTTTAATCGGCGGCATTAATTAAATTTAACCGACTCGATCGTCGGCGGGCGACAGAGGCTGCGAGTATTCCGCAGAAACGTCGCGTTATCGCGCGCGTTAATGGACCGGGCTGAGCCGAAAAATTGATGAACCGCCGCGACGTCATCCTGCTAAACGGATTACGAGGTAACATCGTGCGAGGATTTCGGACGTTTCCCAATATCAACACGTAAACCCGCAAATATTCAACGACAGCGGTGTACATTTTTTACGAGCCGTGGGTCTTCAGCTCGAGATTCGAACGGATTCGTAAAGCCTGATTATTAATAGCAGTGTCGCGTGAATTTTGATTTCTTTGTAATTATGCTGCCCGTTGTTTCGATCACTCAATACGTTCCCTGCCACAGTAGAAAATTCCGTAACTGGACAGACGCACGAAAATTGCTATTTATTAATACACGCGATTGATTGTACAAATATTTATCTATTTGATATTACACTTTCTATTTCTACTATCATTTTAACGTGAATGTTACTCAATATTTCCTAAGGGATGCTAGTTGTGTGGTCAAGTTAAAATTGATGCAGGTACCGAGAATGGTACACGTGGCAGGGAACGTGTTGATACGTTGGTGGCTCCAAACATCAAACTTGAGACTCATTTTTTCTGAAGAGAGATTTTAAACATTCGTTTTGGTTCAGACTTCAATTTAACACGTTGGCTGCTATGGTGGTTACCGCTGACCGGCGCCTCAAATTTTATTTAATTAAATAACTATTGATTTTGTCTATGTTCTGAGCAAATTTAACATTACAACGCTAAAGTAGACACGCATGTATAATAGTGAATTCTTAAACATTTTTTGTCTTCACGATTTATACAGAAAAGAGAAATTTGTAGCGTGTCCGAGTAGCGATGACTGTTTTCACTGTGGCAGTCAATGTATTGATGTGTACACAGATCTTGAAGTTGTCAATTGAATTGAATAGAATTTCAAGTGAAATCTGAGTAGGTCTTTTGAATACAGTAGACTGAACTGAACCTGAAACGAAATCGGGGTAGATATTGTGACTACATCGTTCTAGATTGAACTTATCTGAACTAGAAACGGAATCAAAGTAGGCCTTGTAAATATGCTGTTCTGAACGTAGCAGGGCATGGAATAAAGACTGAATGGACTATGAAATAAATACGTAACTTTCAATGGAACTGAAACTGGACGGACAATAGACTGCACTGAATAAGACCCCAACTTCAACTGATACTGATTGATCCACGAAGAATTTCTCTGGAATCTGCTGACTAATGTTCCTTTCAAAGACCGAGCATCATCGGGCGATGTTGTGGCATAGAAAAGCTACTCCTCAGCTCGCGTTTCGAGCTGGAGCCTAAAATAGACTAAATAGCGCATAATACCGTGTAAAACTAATTTTATTAACCTATGGTCATTAAAACAGACCAATGTATGGTTTAGAGTAGAAGCCATGTGTCTAGGATGATCTACGTAAGGACGACCCAATTGTCAGAGTGTCTATTGATAGAGTTAGCTATAGGAACCTCACAACATTCCAAATTGTTCTAAAAGGGATGAAGGGGCCGAAGTAGAATCGGTTTGAAGTCGAGAACACACCCTGTTTGATCACCTTAACGACAGTTCTGATGATTCAGGGACAACCTAACCTATAAAAGAATGATGATGACTAACACTATAGTTACATACAGGAGACAGTAGAAACACAGTGGACCACTTTTCACCTAAGTGTAATCGGTTTCAAGTTGTTCTTCTTACAAGGAAAGGTCTTCATGAAAAATCCCCTCCCGATTTTTATGAAATTTTATAGGTTTGTTGAATAGCCAATAATAAGAGACACGTATTTTTTTTAGCTGCGGATACTCAAGTTTAAGGGGTGAAATCACCATCTGAAAACTGACACCCTGAAGGCTATCTCGAAAACTATTAGAGATAAAAATATACTTCAAATTGCAAAATTGTATAGTTCTTTATGTACAATAATTTGGTAAAGAAGATTTTCAAAAATAGTTAATAGTTTTCGAGATAGCCTTAAAGGTGCCAATATTCAGGTGGTGATTTCACCCTTTAAACTTGAGTATCCGCAGCTAAAAAAAATACGTGTCTCTTATTTTTGGCTATTCTACAAACCTGCTAAATTTCATCAAAATCGGGAAGGGACGGTCCAATACCCTTCCTTGTCAGTTTACTTGCCTCGTACTGAGAGCTTCGATGATAACTTATAAAAGAATCTACCAATAGAGTTAGATGTAGGAGTCTGTAGAAACACAGTGGACCACTTTTCAATAAAGCTGAAGTGGATGAAAACGCAGTAATAATAAACGTTCAGTAATAATGTAACTTACAAAAGTATCAACCGATCTAATTAGATAGAGTCAGTAGAAACAACGTACCACCTTTCGAGCAAACTGAAAAGGGTTGAGGGGGCCGAACTAGAATCGGTTCGAAGCGTCAAATCCGACGACGGGTGTCCCCGAAATCGTAGGAACCGCGTCTAGAGATCTAGGTCGAACGTAGAACAGACACTTAGGGTAGGTGAGCGTAGCGTGCAACAATGTAGTGTGTGCTTGTGGTGTGGATTTCAGCAGGCGTACAGTCAGTACATCCCAGCGACAAGGGCCCAAGTATCGGGTGCCCAAGGGGGACAGACTGGGGCTGCGATGGACGGGACTTACCTCGTCGAGGCCTCGTTCTGAGCGGCCTAAAAACGTATCTTTAGCGAATCTAGCGTACTAACCGAATACCAAACAGATCCGAATCCTCGGTAGAGCCGACCGAAACCGAGAAATAGAGCAGAGAAACCAAAAACAAAAAAAAACAAAAAAAAAGTAAAAAGTCGAACAGAAAATAATCACAGACGACGACACACGTATTGTGGTTCGAGATGGAAAGGTAACACAGATTTCTCAATAATTGATTCGAGCAAGATCGAGCGTTCTAGAGACACTGTGTAAATCGATAAGGAGAGCGGACAAGGAAGATCACTTAGAAAAAAAAAATAACAAGCAATAGACACAAAAAAAAAACGACACACACAGCGCATCCATCCACAATCGAGTATATAAGTCAATCAAATTCTTCTATTTCCCGTTTTTCGTGCCACCTGTTCATCGACGACCGTCCCGACCGACCGATCGACCGTTCATCCACGTGGAAACTGGACCTACGATGACGTCACCCGACCATCACCTCCATCGTCGCGGGCGTCTGCTGGCCGTCGACCGATTTAAAAACATCTAATCGTCATCCTCGCTGCGATATCTCTCTTTCCTCTCTGTTTCTCGTTCGCCCCTCCCTGTTCTCGATGGGCCCGAAATCGATTCTCGATCGACACATGGAAACGCAAACACGAACGTTCGAAAAACCGACCTCGTCCACGATGGATCTCTCTCGCGCGATCTCTCTCTTCTTTTCTCCTCTCTTTCATCGTGTTGGACGACTCCGTGGACGACGAACGATATGTCGAACGTATAAATGACGCACTGACGATGGAACGAATCGGAAACATCGATCGTCACCGTGGCCGATGAATAAAAATCACGTCTTTCAGAGCTTGTCTTATCAGCTCACCTCGAACGAGAGCAAGGATAGAGTGGTGCTCCTTTACGGAGACCGTATTCAAGTGCGGAAGAAGGTAAAGAACACCGTGTTACCCGGACACCATTTTGGATACCGTCATATGATTATTGTACATTATTATACTGTGTTATATCGTTTTAGTGTACCGTTGTACGCGTGTGCTCACGTATACGCGGTCCTTGCGTCTGATGTGCTCGCTCGTGTACGTGGATGATGCGATTGGGTGCTCTAGAAACGATGAATTCGTGAAAGAACATCAGATAATTCTCTGTAAGAAATTAAATAATGTCGTAGTTTCAAAACCATTGTAACATTTAAAAGAAAGGATAAATTAATGGAGATCAGTGACGGAGGAATTGTTAATGAGTGACTTCAAATCTCAAAGAAGATTACAGTACAATTCTACGCACAGAGTACAATAAACAAAATAAATATAGTGATTTTATACGATATATCTTTAGCAGACTCGACACTGTCTGATATTTCTTTAGTGTACAGTAGATTTATAAATTCAAGGATCTATAGTGATCAACCGAACTCCGACGTAGACACCTAGCAGACACCTCAGAAATAGTGGGTGAACTTTTAAAAAGGTGATATTATAATCGTATTAGACACTTGTCTTTTACAACCAAGTGCAATAGAGTTCAAATTGAGCGTATGTTTAAAGGATGATCCTTGATCCTTAGATCCTACGAGCATCATACCGTATACAAGCGCATATTTGAAGGTAGCAACGACACGTATTATCGCACACGTGTACAATCTCTTCTCCGATGTTTCTAAAATGTGTATAAGATACTTGTATGGCCGTGGGGAGAATATGAGGCACCTTTTCTTGTCCTTCGACGGAAGGATCAGGACGAAGGACACACGAAGGCCTCCCCGTGCATCCTTGGTGGTCGAAAATACATATCGTGTCGCGCGGCTGATCCTTGGATTGGCTTCTGGGTGTCTGCTTTCCCCGAGAAAACACTTCCTCCTTCGCTTCTGTACACCCAAACTCACTTTCCTTCTCCCTTTATATTCATTCATACTTAATTTCATCTTCAGTTCTCGGTTCTTCGCCGTACCGTCCTTTTTTTTCACAGGATTTAGGATTGTCTCTCTGGAGATATCTAACTTTCGGATTTCCTGTCGCTTGGTTTTCATTAAACTTAGGTTCTTTGAGTTTTATTATCTGTTTGAAGCTTCCAGTGTCGTTTAGAAAATTGATATCTAAAGATTCTGAATTGAAGGTTGATCTGACAATTATTCAGGTTTAATTAAGTTATAATGGCGTTTTAAAGAAAATGAGAAATTGTTATTAACAATAAATTCTGAACAGTCTAGCTTCGATATGTCTGCATGTCTTAAACATGTCTTGTTTGTATATTAACCCTTTGACTGCGGAGCACTCGGAAACAGGACAATAAGGAAATCACTCAAATTAGTTTTCTGTTGATTCTATTCTACTTGAAGTAATAATTAATCTGATAACGATAATACTGATCACTTCATGACACTTGTGTTTAGCAAATGAAGCGCTGCTCGCATCCAGGGAGCAGTTAGCGTTGGGAGTCTAAAGGCGGTGTTCCCAGTCAGAGGGTTAAAATTTCAGTATGTTCAGCTTCTGGAGTCTCTATTACACAAAACTTGAATAAAACGAGAGTATGCTAGAAATAACGTGCACCAGTGCGCTTTTATAAACCTAACCTCCTTCTTACTGATATCTCCAGAGTGAAGTTATCTTCTTTAAACTTTCATGAACCCACCGAACAGCTACCGTGCTATCAAACCGTAGCAGAACATTTCTAAAACAATGGAAGCCTCAAATAGTTTTCAGTTACCAAGAATACTCAAACAGAAAGTCTTTAAATAATGACCTTCGGTCGTCCTCCGTCGGCAGTTCCATCCCCTGTTTACTTTTCCTTTCTCCCCGGGTTCTCCCCGAAGAGGGAAGAGGAAACCTTTTTGGCATGGCGCCCACTGGAACCCATCACCGTTGCGGCTGATTCTTGATCTGGCTTCTGATTTATGCATCCTCCTGCGGTCCAGCAAACGCTTCTTCGCTTCCCTCGCGATCCCACGTGTCTGCATTCGAATCGTCCCTTCGTCCCCGCCCCTTTCGATACCGTTTCAACCCCTCGGGCACGACGATTTTCACTTTTCCTCTCTGTACCGCCCATGGCTATTTCAGCGATCCGATGCAACCTGTTACGTAAATTCCTGTGTACAGGGTGTCTCGCTGTGAATCGAGTAACATAGCAGCCGATGGTGTATAGGAAAATTAGTCGAAAACGTGGTGTGACGTTCTTTTGTACGAGATTCTGTTTTGGAGAACATTTTCTGGACAAATTTGACGGGAGGAGTGATGTCTGTGTTGTTTTGTGGATCGTTTAAAAGAATTACGGAATTGTTATGTATGTTAAATATATATGAATCCTTTAACTTTTTTAAGGATACTGGCACATATGTGTACATTTTGTATTTTTTTTAATGGAAATTGTATATCCAATTTGTGGACTAACAATAAGATACAGTACCTAATGTGCCACATAAGTATACACTATTTTACTCAGAAATGACTAAATTTTTAAATTTGTTGAATTTTCTTTCATAACTAAAATTCACGTTTAATAAGTATCATTTTATCTTTGACAGATTTGACCATGCAGAATTTTTTACATTTTGTGAACCGTTGCAAACGTAATTGTCTGTGGAAGCTACTCCTTTATTATCGATATTAAATAAATAAGGACAGCTGTTAAAATAAATATTCGAACTATTACAGTTCCAGTGTAGGGGTACTCCAGCTTCGTACAAAGAAATTTTACTGCACCTTTTGCGACTAATTTTTTCATGTAGAATACCTCTTCAGTTATGTTACTGTCCACGTGAATCATCCTGTACACGTAATGCTAAACATAGATAACCTCATTATTACATTATTTAAAAAACGCACACAGGTAAATTAAATATGGAATAACTTTTTTTCTAATTTCTAAATCAGTTTGAACTACAGAATTTATTTACCAAAGTAAAAAGTATAAGAAAAAATTGATACAGTGCAGAAACATTCAGCACTGACGAACGTTCTCCAGTGGGTACAGTAACCGGAAGTCGGGTCCGAGGGGGTGACCTCCGTCTTAAAGCTAGCCCCCCTATATTTTTGTTGATTAGCCAGCTTCAATGTTTAGGATGGATTTATAAATCAAAGATACACACTCGGGATTAGACTTTCTCGTAGGCAACACTAGAGGAGGAACTCAAACACCGGAAGCTTACCATGCAGGTTTACATGCTTTTTATGCCTTGACGACCTGGTCGTTTTTTATTCCACCTTTGTTCGAGATATCTCTGTTCGTTCGCGAGCTTGCGTCCTTTCACAGGGGGATGAAAAACGTCGGGACAAAGGGTAGCTAGACGAAACAACCCTAAAAGCAGATCGTGCGATGTGCGTGCGCTTCCGTTTCGGCGATCTGATGGTGACGGGTCGTTGATGAAGCCTCGTGATTGCACAATTTTTTTTGCTCGACGGCTGAATATGAAATTTTTCAGAAATAGAGCTAATGAATAGCAGTCTGGCCTATAATAATTGATATGAGCATTTTCATGCAGGAACATACTAATCATCTCAATGTTACTAGCTTCTTTAAGTTTTGTAGAAATTTTTAAAAGAATAAAATATTTGTAATCGTAGGTTTTCACCAACTTCCGCAATCGTAAAGGTGAGGAAATATGCTTCTACATATTTGACAAAATTGATGATGCAAAAGCAGGGTAATCGAAAATTGAAAGTGAAACGTATGTATATTTTGTAGTTTGATGTTTATGTATGCACGTTTGTTAGGTGAAAGTAAATTTGATACACATAATACGAATTATATTAATGACTGATATGAATGATATCATTCTGACCACTGTGACACGGTCTAAACATGATTGCAATATGATTATATTTCAGTATAGTCATGTCCAAACTTTGCATTCATCATTTAAAGCAGTATCTGTGAAATGGAAGCGTGATTTTCTAAGTGTTCTAGGAAGAACTAAATAAAATAATATATCGACGTTTCCAATCATTACAATAATGGTAATTCTATTTATAAAAATATGTACATTCTAAACTAATAGATTTTCGGCATAGACGCTGTAATACTTGTTTATAGAGAAAAAAAATATATGGCCCCGTTCAAGCAGAAACCTTTTTCCCTGTCATTAATAATTTCGAACATATTCACGTGGATCGAGTCAATTTGTCTCACTCTGCAGAAAGCTTCCCAACATCAAGCTCTATGAGCTTGCAGAGGCTCATTCAAATGTCGCCATTATACTTGGGAAGGTTCTCTCGTTAGTTTGATCTTATCTCATTATCATTTGGGACGTCGACCCGATAGATCAACGGTCCTTAATCTATTGGTTCGTCTCTGCTGTTGCTGATACAGTTATCTCTTTTTATATATCCTCCACCACGTTCCTAGAATTCACTACGTTACAACCTGCTCCTGTTTATTCTTTTCTTTGTTAACAAATTTGCTGTTCATTCCCGGCCTTTTGATCTCGCGCTCCAGAAGCAGTTTCTCCGGGGTTGCAGTAACGTAGTTCGAAATTTTTCCGTCGTTCCATCAACGTCGCGTGATTCATTTTACGATCCAGTTGAACGGGCAGCTCCGTTAAAGTTTCTGGTGCGCGTGTTGCGACTAATGGCCCCGGGACCTTTAATAAGCGAGCCATCTCATCCTCGTTGCGCCGGCCATACCCCGCGTGATTAATCTGCTCGCCCGAGAAAGCTGTCGAGTGAAGTTCAAACGTCCCTCGACCAATTCCTCTCCTCTCTCATCCCTTTCTCTGTCTCTCCCTTTCTCTCTTACTCTGTTCCCAGCTCCTCCTAATGCGTTTTCCCTGTATTGTGTTAATACCAGCCGGCCTTCGCGATTTTTCGCGACTCGAACGGTTAGGGGATTTCCATCGAACAAGGGTGGATCCAAATCGATTGCGGAAGAGGGTGAAACCTTCGAAATCGTCGTTTAGCGTGCAAAGTGTTCTTCAAATGCGCAGGGAAGATTTATCAGTAGAAAGTTACTTTGAGAAGACTCAGCCTGTGTGTCAGGGAGATGTAGCTGTTTTTGACACAGGATTTTAAAATTCAAAGTGGATATGTGATTTGTTGGTAACCCTTTGTGAATGGCCACCAGTAAGGGGATGTTTATGTACTTTGCTTCTACTTTGGTGAGGTTGTTTTGTAACGTGTGAAACGGTTTTAACACATTTTGCGCCGGTGATGTAAATGTACGTCTTTTATTTTTCACTTTTATTTTTTTATTTTCATACGTTTTAGATACTGTTATAAAATTCTTGTGAATATTTTCAGCTTTCAGTTCAGTAGTAAGATGTCAGAACTGAATGCAACTGCTCATTAGATCAAATTATATAACGGTAAAATAAAAGCAGTAATGCATAATACAGATCTTTTAAAACACTGATCTCTTCTATTTCTAAATTACAATAATCGCTACTAAATATACTCAAAAATATATTCATATTTTATGTGATTATGGCTTGACATGTTGCTAAAATTTCAACTGAAAATTTTGAGTACTTTTTCAGTTATAGCAATTTCTCTAAAGTGTAGTTTTAATACTTTGATTGTCACACTCTCTTGGTGGAAAATGGCAAACTCTCTAAATTTCTACACAAGGGAAGTATAATCGTATGGTAAAATCTTATTAATCAAGAATATTAGGAATATTTATAATTTTTTTATTAGTACCATTAAACTTTAGTAAATAAATGTATGAATACCAGAAACGATCAAATAAACAATGATTGAATCTAAGTGTCACCCATGTATTTGCGACGTGGCAGTCAAAATGTTAAATCGAAAAATAAGAATTTTCGCCGGCGGTTAAGCAAGTTTCGTAGACGGCAGATGCGGCGCAAAATGTGTTGATACAAATTTAATATAATGAATATTTATATATTCAACCAGGTATATCAATAAGAACCTATTTTGACGTGTCTGACCAGTTATGAAATGTTCCACTGTGACGCGGAACGCGTTGAATTGGCCTGAAACATCACGCGTCGATCGTTACAGTGAAAGCAGCCGTAGTTGGTCAGACACAATATAATTCGGTGCTTTAAATATAAATCATAACTGAAACAAATTGTCAACTCGAAAATACGTCAATCCGATCGTACAGTTTGTACATTATATCCTTTTTCCAACATAGACATTTAAAAAAAAAATTATTTAAACTGAATCACTGAACCTACTAACAATTTGTAAAGTCTGAGCCAGTCTCTCATCTGATTCTATTTATTTTCACTAAATGATCGCACAATTGAAAATGGTCATCAAACATTCATAGCAGTTTATCTCTCCTGTTAGCTGTTATTCCTTTCTTGCAACTCGCAGCGACATTTGTATCTGCCAAAGGGTTTGTCGCGTTCATTAACTAATGCAGCGGCGAGGTCGCGCAAAAAGTGTGGTAATGGCGAAACGATCGATCGAACCGCAATCAACAGCGTCTCGTCACCATCGCCGGAACAAAGCAACGCGTTTGCACCGTCGAATCGTTTTGTCCCGGCTAAATCCGAATCGCGAGCTGCTTTAACTCGCTCCGCGTCGACCGTGTGCGGACGCTTAGCCGCGCGATCAATCGCGGGAAAACGCGTCCCGTTTCCGCCGAAACAACGCGTGCACGCAGTAACCAAACGAAACAACGTGCCGCGCCAATGAAACGGAACAACACGGCCACTGAAAGTTCGTTCACGCTACAACTTGCGTCGATAATTGCAAATTTCCTCCGCTCGCGTTTCACACGTCGATCCTTGAATATCGTTCGCGCAGAACTTAACTCTTTATTGTTGCGACGTTGTTGTATGAGGGCGAATTGGGTCATTCGAGGGCATTCCGTTGTACACTTCTTTTTTTGTGAGCAATAGCACGAGTGTGAGTATACAGGGCGAGACATTAGAAATTGCAACATAAATTAACTTTTAACTCGTTGATGTTAGAGAAATTGTTGGCAAAGTGTTTGAAGGGCTTCGTATGATAAGAAAATTTCACTTTTTCTTCTGGACTGCTTGATGAAGTTCCTTAACACATTGTACGCTGGCTACATTTCAGCCGTTCAAAGCATGAGTGCCGGCCAGGAATGAATATTTCAAAGAAAATGCATTAAAAACTTTTTACATTTTCACAAAATAGTATATAGTATATATTCCAAGAAAATATATAATATTCTTACTGAATTTTCGCCATTTGCGCTATAAAAGAAACCAAACATGCATACATATAGTAATAACGGAATCCTGCAATATCGCGGGATCGGCGTACAATGTGTTAATCAATATTTCTTGTATACAATCGCCTTCTAATTAATTGTCATCGCGTTGATCCGTCAACTTTCGAACCGACGCAAGTGCCCGCGTGAACGAGGCTGAAGCTTCTTGTACGCGTACAGAGTCGCTTTAAAATGAAATAATCCAAACAGGAACATTATTTCTTTAATAATAAATCGCAGAGCAGATGATTAGATGTTTCGGTCAACGTCTGCTCTGTTCAACCGTTCTTCAATTAATCGTCTTCGCGTGAACTCGTGAAATTTGGGAACCGACGCAAGTGCCCGCGTGAACGAGGCTGAAGCTCTCTGCTTTAGCTTTCATGCTGCTCCGTGGCAGCTGCAACCGGAACAATGCGACAGATGGAACATCCTGACGAGCCTCCGTCGCGGACAGGTTGGCTGAAAAGGATTAAACGGCGCTCGTCGAACGACGAGAAGACGGTGACGATTACGTCGTCGACTTTTCTGCTCCTCCTCTCGCAGACGAGAGCGAAAGAGAGAGACAGTGAGAGCGAACTGCATTGCGGTGATGCAGTTGCCGGAGTTACCGAGAAAAATCCGACGGTTTCTGCATGCGGCCGTCGACTACTATTTTATCTCTATCGGCGCACTCTTTTTTTTTCCTCTCTCTTGTTTATTCGCTCGACCGGTATCGTTGTTTAAAGAGCCGCCGGGGCTTCGTAGGAATTTGAATTATCGATCACAGTTCGTCGAGTCGCCTAACGAACTTCCTGCTCCGTTTTGTTGACAGTCAGAGACCGACGCTGGGTTCCGTGGGCCCTGGCTCCTGTTTTCCTTTTCAATTTCAAAGGAACTTTGGGAATAATCTGCAATTATTTCAACGAATTTCGTCCTCTTTTGAACTGCTTTGAATTATTCAGACGTTAAGGGGTCCTTTGGTTTAAAAAATGTATAAATTCAGCCACCGTACACTAGGTCCAGCTGTCTCAGAAGAAATTAGAAGAGTCCCAAAGTGACTTTGTTTGATAAATTGGAAAATTGAAGAGGACCAGGGGCCACACACGAATCCTCCGTCGACCACAGCAAATTAATCGATTTACAATTATTCTCGACACGTCGTCGGTGGCTATTGAAAAGTATACAAACGTTCGAGAGTCCGCTCGGGACGAGAAGCGTGCTTTGATCTGTACGAAATCGGTACCAGCGAACCGCTTTTCCGCTACACAGACAGATCGCTTTTGTTTTTCCAAATCGAAACGTTCAGCCGACCGCTGTCACACGAAGCTTCGACGTATGTACCAAAGAGCTACTTCGAATGCACCGTAATGCAAATTGCACCGCATCTTTTTGGTCGAACCGTCAGCCACAACGTTACCGAACAAACAGATAAACGAACCAACAAACAGAAATTTAAACAGATTTCGACACGAACGAAAAACACTGCACGTGAGTAGATCGATGAACGATCGCGGGCATCGTAATCGATCCACGACGATCTCGTTGTACATATATCCGGAACACTGTGTCGTCGTTTTGCAATTTAGCGGCTTGTCGAAACGATCATTGTTACTCTGCACCTGGCATGTTTTTTTTATATCGATCACATTCACACACCGTCACACGAACTTCTCACGCATATCAGTTTCCTTCACGATGATCGTTTTCACGTTCTTTTGATTTCACTGTGTACTGTTATGACTGTTGCTGTTGTTCTTGACTGTGCTTGTAGCACCGAACGTGTTTGTCCAACGCTTTTCTTTCTTCGTTCTCTCCGTTTCTTCCTTCTTCTACTCTGTTCTATCGCATGACACATTCCGTTTCTCTGTTTCGATTTGTATCTGTGCACGCGTGTCTCTTCTTTCGTTCCACCCCTTCCTCTCGACATCTCTCTTCGCGATCTTAGAAGCCTCTCGACTCGGTCAGAAGCCTTTAATTTCTTAAATCGACCGCGTGGCATCGAATCGTTTTTATCACAACTTTTCCTCAGCCTCTGAGAACCACACATACACGCGGCGACGCTGTATTTTTCGTTTTCTCTCGATGATTGAATTTTTGCCGGTCGATCGCCACGGGGTTGACGCATCTCATTCCATTTCATCCGAAAACGAGCGACAAAGGAGATTACCAATTTTCTTTGCAATCGAAAAATTAACTGCTCCCACCGGGGCGCGTCGACGCCTGAAATTCGATTCAAGAAAGCGAGATAAAAGTGCGAGGGTTTGTCAGTTCCTTTGATTCTCGAGCGTACACGAGAGACAGGGCGGAAGAAACCCGACGGAGAGACAGAGAGAGAGAGAGAGAGACAGAGAGACCCAAATGAGAGAGAGAGAGAGAGAAGGGGAGGGAGAGACGAGACGTAGAGAGTAGTGTGTTAACTCGCCTAATCTTGTTAAATAGTCGCTCTAGACACTTTTATAGAGAGAGTGAAGAAATGAGAGAATGAGAGAGAAAGGTCGAGTGCATGGACGGGTAAAAGCGAGCGAGAGAATGCTGAAGAGAGAACGAGGGGAGCGAGAGGCGAGAAAAAGATATGGACAACGAAGAAGAAGAAGAAGAAGTGTAAATTGAAAACATTTCCGAAATACGAATTGTTCCAGGACCTAAAGAAGCGCGGTTCCCACACCTGTGACATGCAGGCCCTACAGCCACTTCCGGTCCCAACCAACACCACCACGAACACCGCCATGACTACTTCCGGTGGGCAGCCACCGATCCCGGTATCGGAGACCGCTTGAGTCGATACCGGCTGTCACGTTCACCATATCCGCTCTAACGAACAAAAATATCACCTCCGACTACCACCACCACCGTCCTCCTCTTCTTCTACTCTGACGAAAGAACAATGGCCGACCGGCCGGAAGAACGGTGAGCCTGCATTCACGATCTTTTAGCGAAATCGCGGCGACGCGAGTCGTGGCCGGCGCCGGAAGTAGTCCAGGATTTCTCGAACACGAGACACGAGTTTCGATACGCCTTTTCGGGAGTCGATCACACGTTCCTTCGAATTCAGACACTTTTTTTTTTCTCTTGTACTTCCGCTGTACCTGCGTGTCTATTATTTTTGTTTCCGTTGCCATGGTTTGGTACTTCGTAGTTAACGTTAGATCTGCTATTGGAGAATCTTGCACGAACGGAAGGAACAGAGGGTTCCGTTGATGCGTGAAATCCTGGGACAGGCTACTTCCGCTGGCACACGTTTCCGTTGTTTCTGTTTAATGTTTGTGTTGTTTACAGCTGCTGATCGATGGTCACCGGAAGCAGCCAGTGAATTGATTCTTTGTTTTCTGTGTTGTTGGTTATATGGACGATTTTTAGAATTGGTTGGTAATAGTTGCAATTGAACTTATAGTCAAAGGACAGCGTCACTTTTTGGTCGATTTAATCTGTTTCTTTGTGACGAGAACATTAGCAGGTTCTAGTAGATTTTCTTTGTGACGAGAACATTAGCAGGTTCTAGTAGATTTTTATAGTAGAATTGTACTGAAGATTGAGTCACATTCTCGTCGTAAATATTGCATTTATATGCAACTGGGCAAAAGAAAAATTCGATTTGTCATTGTTATTGGACATGTATGTAAATGTAAGGTCGGCAAAATAATTTATATTTATAAGAAGTAATTGTAATTTTTCTAAATTGCTGTCATGATTCTTTGAAACATATGTCCTATACAAAATTTGTTTCACCGCTGTTGTTTCAAATGGTTCAAAAAGTTACATCTTCCTTTATAATACCTTTTTTGTAAATTTACATATAAAGAAACACATGTTTGTCACTGTTAACATTGTATTAATAGGGAAATCGATTAACTTATTACTAAAGGTACAGTAGACTCCTATATAACATGGTTCATGATTGTACAGGGTGTCCCGTAACACATGGGAACCACTTCAGGAATGGATTCAGTTTCAGAGAAATATAAACATGTGTCCAATTTGATCTCGTTTCCGAATTATAGCAAATGATGCCGAAAATGACCATTTTGCACTGCATAGCAAGCCTGTAAACGTCTTCTCCTATTTTGGCTGTATTGTATTCCGTAAGTTCAGCTATCACTGCAAACACAATATACTACGAATATCCAACACATTATTATCCAAATAATAAACTAAAAAGACTCATAGGATACTATGAAACGGTGTCTGCGAAACAGTCGAGATCACATGTTAAATCTTCAATATTATTTATAAACTATCAAATGGAAAACCAACTTCGTTTGCTGTAACCGGGAAACATAGACACTGTGACAAGAACACACATTTACCTGAACCTTTTTCAGTATTCTAAAACGTTGAATCCATCCTTGAAGCGGTACCCACACATTGCAGGACACCCTCTGTAAATCCGCAAAGTGCAGACGCTATTGATTTTCATTTCTCTGATCACCATAATTGCTCTACTGTAGTCTACTGTACGTACGTTTCTTGTATTGGCTGCTTCCGGTGAGTACAGAATCCACGGTGCATAGGCTGAAGGATTCTTTGCCCGAGAAAACAGAGTTAATTCTTTTCACGTGCATCGTGGTGAAGCTTTTAGAGCACGTGCTTGGACGGAGCGCTCGATTCCACTGTCTCTTTGCATGAGAACTCGAGCTTCTCTTTGAGTGATGCGTCAGACGGGCTCTAAAATCGATTTCGCGTTCGACGAGCTGCGAAATTCGCTGAGATGGCCACGCTCGCGATTTACAGAGTCTCTTGAATCAGCGCTGAAATCCTCGGTCGTTGACGTTGATCGAGCTTTATCGCTCGTACCGTCCACGAAGACGCATCGGGGACGCTTACGTCGGGGCTGAGGAGAAAACAACACACGATCGAGGTGCCTGTAGCGCCGTTCTTTCGAGACGAAGCACCGGTTGAGAAAAGATTAAGCGATGGAACCGGTTTTACCCCAAGGACGCAGGTGCAGCATTGTCGAACTGCAAATTGGGGAGAGCTTTGTGTGAAGATGTAAGGGCCTAGTTAGTTTCAACCGAAATATTGTGGTATAAGCAGATTTAATTTAGATCTGAACAAGATCTGGACAGACCTGACCTACGAAGTCTAGTTACAGCTAACTTAGACTTGTTCAATCAGTCGCAATTTACAGCTAGTTGAGACCTAGTCAGTTCTTACGTAGACTTCAGACAAGATCTAATCAATGTCAACTGAGATGTGATCAAGATTTTGCCACACGTAACCTAGATCTAGCTGAAGATTACGTAAAGCTGACTTAGACCTATCCGAAGACTAATCAGTCCTAACTTAGACATAGCTGAGGTCTATCCAGGTCCTGACCTAGTCCTAGACAAGTATTAATGAGAACCGACTTAGGCTTATTCAAGATTTAATCAAACTGAACCCAAATCTGTTCAAAACCTGGCCATAAGCCACCTAGATCTAACTGAGAGCAACTTAGACGTACCTTAGACCTATCCAAAACTTGTTTAGTTTAATTTTTATAGAATCCAGAGCTAGCTAGTTCTAAAACAGACCTTAGATCATACAATCTCTGAAGTCTCCTTAACCTAACTCACCCAGTTCTCATGCAATATCCTAATTAATAAGTCTTGAAGTTACCATGAAACGACAATGTCTGTGTTGTGAAGCCAATACGTGCAAACATTTTGGATGTTATACGAGTTTGATCGAGTACACATTGGACCGGTACTTCCGGTCCACGTTGGCTTTATACGAGGGCCATCGGTCAACATTAGCGAAGCCTTCGTCAGGGTGTTCAGGAAACGCCACAAAGCTGCTTTGAAAGCGGTCCGCTGCCTGCAAGTTCCGCTGTCCATTTCGAAGATGAAACCTGGGCCACGTTTATTCAGGGATTAAAATAGCAAGCCGAAGGTTGGACTGGACACACTGTGACCTGGCCAAAGTGACTCTTCGTTGGCCGAATTGTACATTCACACCTGGATGATCTTCAAATGGATTCACCTTCTGTCTGTCTGATTGTCGTTTCAACCAAATGGATTCTTTTGGAATTCAAAGGGTCCTAAGCAGCAAAAAAGGCAAAATGTAATAGATTATTCTAATAAAAACATATGAAGATCCTTACGTAGGTACAAGATGAGATGCCTAAAGACTAAGGTGATGTAACTAGATGTTTTCTTATTTTTAACAAATGAAGGTGTTCGAACTTTAGAGGACCATCTGTGTGGATGTGTTAAGGACCGTAGAAGGTCGTCACATTTTTGCAAATAGAACACTCTGTAGTTTCTAGGAATTGTATAGGGTACGTATTTATTTTATTCTCTGTTAGCATCCTGTGTCAAAGTTGGCCTAGAGCCAGAGATTTTCTTATACCTTCTAGAGTGCTCTTAAGCTATTGTTCCTCTTCATCTTTCTTGGAAATACCATTTTGATCGAATGCGTGCTTACTCTAGAAGTGCCAATATCTTAAAAGAAATGTTGATCATAAAGAAATAGTCACAGATCCTCTTCTACGTTCTAGAATGTCTCCTAGACTATTGCCTTTATACTTTCTCATTCTTATCATCATTTTATTAGAGCCTGTGTCTACTCAGGGGTACTCGGGTTCTAAAAGAACTCTCGATCATAATGATATAGTCACAGCTTCCCTTGTACGATCTAGAGTATCTCCTAGATTATGGGAGTGCCCTATTGCCTACTCAGAGGTGTTCTACTGTCTACCTTCTAGACTATTGCCTTTATACTTCCTCCTTTTTGTCATCATTCTAATAGAGTCTGTATCTACTCAAGGATGTCCATGTTCTAAAAGAACTGTCGATGATAATGACATAGTCACAGCTTCCCTTGTACGATCCACAGTATCTTCTAGACTATGGGGGTGCCCTATTGCCTACTCAGGAGTGTTCATGTTTGAAAAGAAATGTTGACACTAAAATAATCCTAAATATTCATAGATGCTCTCCTACGTTCTCGAATATTTTTGAAACTACATTTTAATAGAAATCAGTCTCTGTTTTCTGCAAACATTAGACAACCGCTGATCGAAACAGATATGACAGTCCCCGAAAGGATCAGGAAGCCGCAGAGAGCTGGTCGTTTCGCGTGTGCAAATTTGCCTTCGACCCGGTTTTCGAGGGATCAGCTCCTTTCTAACGTTGCTCTCGAACCGGTCGCAGTCTCTTACCCAACGATATTCCGATAACGCGATCGATGATTGGCCGATTCATCCACTTCGTAGCCGGAAACGGGGTCGAGCCACGTCTACGGTGCTCATCGACGAGGCCGAATTATGCTGTAAACGCGATTAAACGAAAAGTCTAGTGGCCGGAGCGATGGAGAGGCTCGCTCGTGAATTTAGAAGCCCGTCAAGTGTAAATTTCGGAAGCTACCCGGTGAAGGTGCTTGAACTTTAACCAGTCGAGCGAACTCCAGGGAAACCGGCTATCTTCTCGTTCCGGAACACTCTACTGCCTTGGAAATTTCTCTGTAACGCAGAATCTCGATGTACAGGGTGTCTTTTAAATCTTAACACTTTAAGGGCCGAACATACGCATTAAAATGAATAAAAGTACGTTATATCAGTGTAGATCGTATGCTCCACAGTTTCTGAGTTATATAAATGTTTCATAAAAGCCTCAGTGGACTTGTATTCATTTTGCAATTTTTCCTTACAAGCAAGGGTATTAGACTGTCCTCCCCCGATTTTGATGAAATTTTACAGGTTTGTAGAATAGCCAAAAATAAGAGACACGTATTTCTTTTTTAGTTGCGGAGAACTCAGGTTTAAGGGGTGAAATCACCCCTTGAATATTGGCATCCCCAAAGCTATCTCGAAAAGTATGAACTATTTTTGAAAATCATCTTTACCAAATTTTTGCACCTTAAAAACCATACAACTTTGCAATTTGAAGTATATTTTTATCTTTAATAGTTTTCGAGGTAGCCTTGGGGGTGTCAATTTTCAAGGAGTGTTTTCACCCCTTAAACTTGAGTATCTGCAGCTAAAGAAAATATGTCTCTTATTTTTGGCTGTTCTACAAACCAGCAAAATTTCATCAAAATTGGGAGGGGACGGTCCAGTACCCTTCCTTGTTAGACACTTCGAACATTATGAATAGACTGCGAATGGTTACATAAATATATATTTTTAGGCTTGAATATTTTTTAGGTGAACACACTTGATGAAACGAAACTGTGGCAGAAGAATATTTTATCTTTCATTCTTTAAAAAATGTTTCACTTATTTTGTTGTCTTGATAAGTCTGCGCGTTTAATTTAATTGGGTATGTTAAATTGGATAAACATTCGCAGTCTAGTCATGAATATTCATAACACACCCAGTGGATTTTAAATGTTCAAAAATAAAGATTCAATGGGTTCAAGGTGGGAGACCGTGTTATGAGTCCTCATATATCACATCCAAACTTCTGCTGTCCAGTCATGTCTACCAGGTACAAGGGAGCATACTCATAATCATAATCATGTGGACCACGTGATGTGTATGCCCCAATACCATAGAAATCCAGATAAATATCATCCACACATCATTTTAGAATCACGACAGAATAGTCGGAAATAATTTGGATGGCAGAAGATTAACATTATCTATAACTCAAAAATTTTAACATGTAACATCTTTCATTCATTCTACTCTGTAGGTTCGATCCACAGAATATTTCCATTTATGAAACACCCTCTACATCCAACGCCAACGGAAACATTTTCAGCTCCGCAAGGAAGGAGCCTTTATGCACAGAACCTACTGAAATCCTCAAAACTGACAAAAGCTCTGAAATGGTGGCTTTTGACAAGATCCTCCAGAGAGATACGAAGGTTAATGTCGTTCTCCGGTGAATTCAACGAGAGGTATCGATCGTAGGAGCGAGGTAGCAGCGTGACAGATTTTCATGGCTGGGTTTTCTTTGGCGATGAGCGAAGGAAAGCTCGCAGGCCGGGACGAGCACTTTCGGGAAAGGCTTCACTTAGGCCCGGAGACACTCGAGCCGTCCAGCCGGCTCTCTTACTTCTCTTTTTGTTCGTCCTCTCTAGCTGTCGGTCCGTTTTGCCAGGGCTGCTCTTCGCCCAACAATCGCCTCTTTCTTCCACCCCCGTGACCGACTTACAAAGGAGGCCTAGTTCCCGCGGTTGCTTGTCCGGCTTCCTGAAACGCCGCGAACAATAAGCCGTAGCAACGACCGAAAAACGGATTCGACGCAGACGCTTCCGCGGTTTTTACACTGCTTTCTGTGTTTTCCTTTCCCCCTGCTGAATAAAGTTGCCTAGGGGATGCTGAGCGAAATGTCTGGGTGCCTGGAAAATGAGGAAATTCAATTTCTAGGCTGGTTGGTGTTTTTCGACACGTTGAACGCCCCAGTAGAAACTACCATAACTGGTCAGACTCATCTTAAGGTCCTCTTCTACAGATAAACTTTCTGTGCTTTTCTTTCTTCTCCTCAAATGAAGTCGTCTTGGGGATGCTGAGTGAAATGGGCCCTTTCGAAATGTCTGTGTGCTTGGACAATGAGGAAATTTAAGCTCTGGGCTGATAGGTGTTCTTCAACACGTTTATGGCTCCAGTGGAAACTGGCGTAAGTGGTCAGATACGCCCTAATGTCCTCGTCTACAGATAAACTTTCTGTGCTTTTCTTTCTTCTCCTTAAATGAAGTCGTCTGGGGGGTGCTGAATGAAATGGACGCTTTCGAAATGTCTGTGAGCTTGAACAATGAGGAAATTCAAGTTCTAGGTTGATAGGTGTTTTTCGACACGTTGCAGATAACAGCGGATACTGGCGCAACTGGTCAGATATATTTGAATATCATCCTCTACACATAAACTGTCTGTGTCTGCCTTTCCTCTCGATGGATTACAACGTCTGAGGGATGCTGAGCGAAATAGACGCTCTTGAAATGCCTGCGTGCTTGCACAATGCGGAAATTCGATTTCTAGGCTGATGGGTGTTTTTTAACACGTTGAAGGCTCCAGTGCATACTGACATAACTGATCAGACGCAGTCTAAGGAGATATCTCTTTCACATATAAACTGTGGATGAATGTTTGATTATTTCATGGTGTATGTATTGTGTTGCTCGTCCTGTCAAATAATTAGACGCTTAATTTGGACACGTATAGTTTACAATCGGTCGATTAAGAGAAGCAAATAAACAAAGCCGTCCCGAATTGTTCAGTGCAGGTTGTATAGTGGCTGTTTCAACATTCATCTGTTACCGAAGGTGGAACGTATACAAAGTAAGAGGAATCCGTTGCAATAAGCGGATTGAGTATAGGTTGCAGGCTTACGCAAGAATGTGCGGTGTCAACGGTTCAACCGAGTTCTCAAGAACGCGATGAAAGCTCAGTCTTCGGCGAAGTTGGCTGGCTTCCTAAATGTTGCACTCTCGGTGAAACGCATTAAAGAAAAATTCGTGCTGTAAACCAAGACCTTCGAGCGGCACTTCGCTTTATTGCTCAGAGCTTCAATCTCAGGAAAAGTGTTTAAAAAGTGTCCTTAGACGGTGTGCTTGAGAGTCACGGAGAATGAGTCCTTTGCGTGAAGATTCGACATCGTTCAGCAACGCGATTTCACGCGGCACGCTTTTTAGGGGCAATCTTCCAGCAAGATTGGATGTCGACACGTTTCCGCGGAAGGGACTTCCCTGAAAAACGCTGAAGGATTTTCTCCTTTCGTCCTGCGTGGCCTTGTCACCCGCGGAAATATTTAAGGTGGCATGATTGGACTAGAGCCAGAGTGTTTAGCGATCTCTAGGGATTAAAGGTGGAGTAGGTTCGTGGGACAGATTTAAATTATTCTCGATAAGTGATCGAGATATAACCGTGAGCACCTTCTCGCTAATCGTATTAAAGGGGCTGTACTTCATTTTTCTTAGCCCCTCATCGGTTCGTTCGTCTTATTAAATTTATTGAAGATCTTTTTGCCTGAGCTTCTTATACAGATTACTTTAAGTTGGCTCCAATGTGTCGATTATTACAGTCTGTGAGTCGTTGGAAATTAATTACGCTGTTTAGACAAATTAGAGGGTCATGTAATTGTGCAGTTTCAAGGAATTCAGTATATTATAATGTAATGTTCATACTGTACAGAAAGTAAGAATATTATTGAATTTAATTGTTCATTGTTGTTCATTACATATGTGTTTACTCCTGTAATTGTTTTGTGCTGAATAATTGTTAATAGTTCTGGATGAAATTATGAATAACTGAGGGAGATAGGAAACAGAAATGATCAGGTGAAATGATGCATCAGAAATTCTTGACTTGTGGGTACCTGATTTAGACAATTTGAAAGTTCTATTAAATTTTGAGTATCAGAGTTAGACCTAATTTGTGGATTCTATCAAATTCGAGATACATCGCTTATGCCTAATCTAGGAAATCTACAATTCTAGATATAATTTAGATCCTGATTTAGACTTAATTTAGAAATTCTATAAAATTGTGGATGCCTGACGTGAACCTAATTTGAAGGTTCTATATACTTCTGGGTACCTGACATACATCTACTTTAGAGATTCCTCAAATTCCAAGTAGTTACCCCAGACATAATTTAAAAATTTATTTAATTCTACTAACTCCAACTAGAGTTACCTCAGAAATCTTTCGAAGTCCAGGAAGCTGAACAAACCTCGAAAATTTTTTAAACCGTTGAATCATAAACCAAACTAGTCAAAAAACCAAAAACTCTTCAACAAAACAAAAAGCAAGGAGCTAAAGAAATTAGCTATGAACTCCTTGTTCTTGAAACTGTTAATACTTACCCCAGACCTAATTTAAAAATTCCTAAAATTCTGGAAACCTAAACTGGACCTACTCCAAAAGTTCCTTAAAATCTGTGAACCTAAGCAGACCTATTACAAACATTTTTTTTACTTCTGAAATCTTCACCAAAGCTCTCGTACAATAAAAAACCTCTGAAAAACGTAATTTTAAAACCCTCAACCACCGATTTCCTCTCGATGATCCATTATCGATGAGACAGTCATCAAGAATCAGGCACCTCGATCAATATCTCGCATCCAAAGCCAGTACCAGGCTGCTTTTCATTTCAGTATATAAAAAAGAGAGAGACAGTCGTGAGTGAGAGACGTCAGCACGGAAACAAAGAAGGATCCGTCGAATCCTTGGAAGGATGAAAGCGTTCAACGAACCCAGAAAATTCACGGATCGACGAATCTCGATGTCCTCGAGGAGGACGGAAGCCGCTCGTTCTCGAAGACCAGAGAATTCCCGCAACCGGAAATGGAGATACGAGGAGGTGGAGGAGGAGGAGGAGGAGGAGGAGGAGGAAGAGGAAGCCTTTCAGGCTGGAATTCTCAGCGTTTTCGAGGATGAAACTCTGTTAATGCACGCACACGCGCCTGCACACGTTTCTCTTTCGTTCACGAATCCAAAGATCGATGAATTTTAATCTTCCCTCGAACCTCCGTACCAGCTGGTTCCAATTCAAATTTAAAACAATCGAAAATAACGCTGGAACTAAATTTTAAAAATCGATCTACGAGGTTTCACGAGTTCGAAATATAAAATCCTATCCGTAGAGACAATATCGGAGGTGAATTTGAAATTGGACAAATTTCGGGACACCTGGTGCGAGTTTCGTGGCCCGTCACTTCCGGGATCTGCGTTTCGATGTTTAATCGGGAATTCCGTAGAGATTCTTGATCGATGTGCTTCTTTTTTTCGATGTTTTCGCTGTCCAGTGATTAGATCTTGTTATCTGTTACCCTCTGAGTCGAGGTGAAAACTAGAAAATCTCGAAGAAAAGCGATAGTGAGTGAGGCGCAGATCTCGCGTCCCGTAGCTGTAAGAGAATCGATTTTTAAGAAACCCGAGTCGATGCCCCGGGCGAGCCAAAGGTCCTCGCGAGGATCGATCCCTGAAACGAGTTCCCAAGGATCCCCTGGAACGAGTTCGATCGAACTCGAGGAGCATGCGCGTCGAAACAGAAAGATCGAGATCATACGATCGCGATCGCAGAAGCACGATCGGTTTCGAGGGTCCCATCGGGGATTTCGAGAGGTCGATAGGATGCTTCGAGTCGACGTCACGCCAGGCGGGGACCCACGTACCTTGGTACTCTAAATAACAGTAAGATGATGCCCTCGTTCTTTCAATAAGCTCTTCGAAGAGTCCTAGTCTCGTTTATTTATTTTCTCCCGGGTGGTAACTTATCGATCCCACCGTCGATCGCCGACCCGATCGATCGTCGATCCTCGATCCCTCCGCAATCGTTATTTATTCATTAAAAACCTTCCTGGTGTCTATTATCGATTTGCGTAACGAAATCGAACGTCGCGACGAAACGGACGATTCTGAGGTCGAATGATTTTTTTCCCTGGAAGGATCGATGGATCGTCGATCGATGTGTGCACGTCACGGACACAGAGAGTCTCCGGATTCGGAGGAGTTTATCTCTCGAGCGTAACGGGTCGGTGTTTTAATTTAACGAAAGTTCGCTGTAAATAATCGTGAAGCATGGGAAGGTCTCGTGTTGTCTGTAATTAACTTTGTAATTAATTGTAAACGATCTAACGAGCGAAGACGAAGATAAATAAAAGAAACAAGAGAGAGAGGATATATATATATTATATTATAAATACAGATAAAAGGAGGAATATATTATATATATATACATATATGAATAAATAAATACATAAAGATACAGATATATTATACAACTACACACAGAGATACGAGCACACTGATACAAACACACACGTACACGGGCGAGCGTGCGAATAAAGAAAGACATGAGAGACAGACAGAGAGAGAGAGAGAGAGAGAGAGAGAGAGAGAGAGAGAGAGAAAGAGAATCACTTGTTAATAAGGTACACGTACACGACACACAGAAACACATGCAGCACCCTCGCGTCGCGCAATAAAATAAATTCTAAATCAACTTTCAAACTAGAATGCGTGCCTGAGTGCGTGGGAGACCAACCACTTCGAGGTATCGAGCCACACCCCTTCACACCTTTCATGAATTTATTTATAAACCCTTTGGAATATAGTTTGTCTTCTAACTCGACGTCTGCGTGAAATATATCAAAATGATCTTATATAAGAATTAGACAGTTAATGTAAACCTCAGGTTAAAGGTGACTCGCGGACAAGGTTAATTGAATCGCTGAAATTATTCAATAATTATTTTAAACACTTCAGACATTTTTTAGATGTTTAATGTTTCTTTTAAATTTTAGAGCATCAGAGAATTTCAATTTTTCTTCAAACTATTTCTCTCTCACCCTCGAGATTGAAGGGCTCCTTTGTTTAAAAATATCGAGGAATTTCTATTTGCGAATCGATCGAGCTGCAAGCACAAAAGCTCGATCGACCTCGACAAGTGCTTTTTTCCATCTGAATATTACAGAAGAACTCTGTACTCCGTGTTTCTAATTTAGAAGAAAAATGAAACCAATTAAGAACTTAATTAGCCGCGGTGGAGTTCAAGATTGTCGTGATTGAAATTCGAATAATCAGGACCCGTGTGCGTTGAAGCGTCGATTGAAAATAAATTGAAAAGTGAAAACAATTAGCAAGAACGTCGTTCAGAGTTGAAATTCAGGGAATTAAGAAAGGTGTACAGATGGAAGAGATAATTGATAACAGGCGGGGACAGTTTAGGTGAATTATGAAAGGTGAACAGTGAGATGGCTCTTTGAGAGGCGGCTCGGTACCTCGGGAGGTCAGACAAGACGTAAACGTGAATCTAAGTAAATAAAAAAACAGAAGAAGAAGAAGATAATTATATTATATGATCGTAGAGATAATCGAGAATAATGTGTCGGGTCCTTTGTCGTCCAAAGAGCTGCAGTTGTATCGCGTGATTAAACGGCGAAGAACAATTTACGGATAAAACGGCCGATGAAAGAGGAAGACTATTAAAGTGGAAAAATGGAATTTCGCGCAGTCCCAAAGGGTGGCTCGATGTTAACCAAAAAAAGGAAAAGATCGATCCCTCTATTCCCAGTCGAATTACATCTATCGATCAAAATTAACGCGAATGTTATTTTCTGTTCTCCTTTGTTCAATTTAAATTCGTGTCTGAGCTTCAGGTTTAATGTTTGTACGTTTTAAAAATAGCCAGACAAATGGGAGAAATTAGTGAGGGAGTTGTTAAGTTGATTATCGACGCCATCTTTGTGGTACTGCGAGCACGAGCTTCGTGACCATCGAGAAATCGACTGAAGAATGAAGAAATAAAGCGATGGTATAGCAGCGTGAGTGAGTAATTTCAAGATTAGTCACCGTGAATAAAGTAGTCTCTGGTTGTTGGCGAGTAGTCGCGCCTTTGCTTCCGGTTCCCCGTGCGATCCATCGTTCGAGGAATCGATCTTCGAGAATCGAACCTATCGATTTGAGTGACCAATCGATTCGGTCGGTCGGTCTTCAAGATCGATTTTTCGAGGGCTGGTAACAAGTTCGAACTGGAATCGAGTTCCCTCGATCGATTCTCGATCTTTATGGATCATTTTGAGCCCTCGATCTCTCCAACCGGTCCCCGTTCGTGCGAACTTAATTTAACAGCTCGTTTCCAAAACTTGAACAGAACATTATATTTTTAAAAAAAAAGACAATTCAATGCACATGTTTTGTATTAGGTTCATAATAGCACGCTGCTGTATTTCCTCTATTGCACTGATCTTTATCTTTTTATTATATCTTTCTTATATTTTGTATACTTTAATGTGTTTCCCTAATTATATTTCCAATTTATACACAAGGTTGGTAAAATGAAGACGTATTATTATTATTATTGTGAAGCACATAAATGTAAGATAATGATTTACAGAATATTGCTCCAGTTTGTTAGAATATTTTTTACCAAATATTGTTTTTTGTTACTTACTCGTCTTGGTCTATTGTTACCCCCTTGCATCAGTTAATGCACTTCCTTTTTTTATTTTCTATACTCCGTTTTATCAGCCACGCCAATTTAATTTCGTATGCATTTACATCTTAAACATATTTTGCATTTCATGCATTAAAATTATCGTTCTCTCCTTGATTGGAATCAATTAAATAATCATTTACAGCTCAATTTATATTAATTTGTCGCAGTCAGAATTTTATAACACTTTACAATCATTTGCTCAATTGTTAAACTTCCCGACAATATGAACCGAAAGCACAGTGAAAAACGATATTGTAAATTGTGTCTGATACTTTCATACGCTCGAGCACAGAGCATTTTGGAAACAAGCTGATCGGCGAGCCGATCGATCGGTCTCGAGCCGAGCAAGCAATTTTAACGGGACAAAAGGGGCTGAAACGGGACACTGACTCTCGTAGTGCGTGCACATAAGGGTGGATCCAGAAGAAAGCTGCTTGACACTCTTCGACCCTTGCCGAAGAAAGTCTGATGAAGCGAAAGGAGGACAGGGGGTTGAGCGATCGAAGTAGAAAGAAATATAAGAAACGCGGTCGAGAATCTTCGACCCGACCAATCGTTTCTGCGATTTTTTTTCATCTGCCAGATGAAGCATTTCTCTGGCGCGAGAAAAATGGTGAAACGAAGCTCGAAAGGGTGGGAGGATCGAGAACAGGCGATCGAGGGAAACGAGAAATCATGATAACGAGTCTTTCAATTCACTACCGTACTGCCAATTTTTCCGAAGCGACGCGTTATAAACTTTAATAAGGGTTTAAGGCGAGAAGGGGCGACGTGCAGAGGGCGACGTATATGTACGTTCGTGTCCCTTCGTCGCTCCGTAGTCCTTACGAAGGACTTTCCTGCGACTTTTACGGAGGAACACGCCCCTGAAGGTTCCACTTTCGATCGGAAAACAGAGATGAAAAATGCTGGCTCGACTCTGAAAAATTATTTTAAAACGTTCTTTTGTTGGACATTGTACGCTCGATAATTGATGAACAGGATTGATTTTCCAAGAGAGTGCCATGGACACGTAATTAAATAGTTCTTGATATTCAATTATAATTGATCGAGATAATTTTATAAATTGGAAAACTGTGGCTGCAATGAAACATCTAGTAATTTAATTGATTCATTTTTTGTTAATTATACGAATTTATACATAGGTTTGGAATGACGTAAATTTACTACAGGTCGTTAATGAAATCTTCAAATTACCATTATTTTGCAAGATAATCATAATTACTATTTTTGAAATGGTACTGTCTGACTTCCTCCATTCAACCACTGAATTATTGTTGTTCCTGTTGATTAATTACTCTACGTTGCATAAACTACTGTACTTGTTTGCTATTACAATCATACATCGAAATAGTTAGTTGATCTTTTTGGTGTCCAGCTTCAGCATCATACAATTTCTTTTTATAAATGCAATGGCTATAGCTACCAAGCTTAACCTACAATCGATCCTGAGCTACTAAATTAAATTTAATCCTGGAAAACAATTCAATTTTCAATCTCTAACAGAGAAAGCAATCTGTACATGATTTATAAAATATACAACAACCTCTATCGCGGCAAATCTATAATCAATCCTGTCTCATCGAATTAAATTAAATCGGTGAAGAACAATTCAATTTTCAATCTTCGAGCGAAAAAGCAATCTGCACTCTCCAAAATATTGCTGAGGGGTTTAGAAATACTTGAAAGATGATAGGACACTGCAACAGGTCCTCGAGGATCTTCAAAGCTCTCCACTTTTATCCTCGAGGAGGATCGATTCAGTATCTGCAAGCATGACGAAATTAATATCAAACAGAATGGAGATGCCAGGAGGCTGATTTCCGGTTTGTCGGACACGTCGGTCGATCGAAGGAGGAACCTTCTTCGGCTCCTCCGTGTTGCTTTCGCATACGTGAAAGGAAAGCGATCCTTTTTGTAACCAGGACACCGTCCACGGACCTGTGAGCGCAGCATGATCGCTGACGCGCTCGTAATTGCGATTTATGGTACATCCCCACGGCTCTTGGAATTCCAAAGTTCCTATCCCCCGCCCAGGAAAACCGGCAGAACCGACGAAAAATTCCGTGAACCACGTGAACTTCAATCAGCACTGAAGCTTTGCCTCTCTATAGTTCCTCAACAGTATACAAACACGTCCATGCGTCTCAGTTCCGCGCGATCAGATCGAAACGGAGTCGAACGAACCTGCACTTGCAATCCGGCGATGTCGAATTCGGGACACGAGTTTTGGAATTTCTTCGGCTGATGGTAATTAGACAATTATGTAACGTACGCTCGTGGCACGTGTCGAGGCAGAAATTCGAGCATCGAACGCCGTCGGAGCGATTTCGAGAGGGAATAGGAGGAACGAGTCCTCGCGGAGAACGCGGTCGGCGAGACGAGGAGTTCAACCGTCGGAATTTCCCTCGTTCTTTATATATTTTCTTAATCGATGAGCCTCCGTCGCTTTTCTATCGAAAGCGGCCGTAGAAACTGTTTCGAAGATCTTCAAAAAATCTCGGGGAAAATTCGATGGAGCGTTCAGTGTCGAAGCTCCTCTTTGTCCTGCAATCGTCGAGATTCGCCTGAAATAACCGTGACGAAGGTTCGAAATTCGACAGAAAAGGGATGGCAGCTCGTTTCACGAACCCGTGGGGGTGGAAGTCCTCGACAAGGGTCGAAGGACGCTCGAGAATGAAAGAAAGGAAGTCTCTTATGCGTGAACATCTAGTTTCCGATGCACTAATCTAGATTTGTAAGCGGACACTACCCGTGTCTCGTTTCAGGCTCGATCATTTTGGCAATAACGATATTTTTAATCGAACTGTAAAAAGACAGTGAGGAGATACGCTGAGGGGGAGTAGACGCTGTGAGAGGAGAATGATGATGGGATAGAAGAACGATTTAAGGACAGTGAAGCGCCGGCACGTTGTAACGAGTACACCCGATAGATGTAACTAGGAAAGGGGTGAAGACGTTTTAGCCAATGGTGTTGTCCGTCTTCGGTAGCTTCCACGCCTTACTCAAAAAGTGAAAATAAATTAAAATTCATATTTAATCGTGGTATCTTCCTTCATTTCGTACACTATACAGATTATGATGTACTTCGTTATGGTTTTAGGGAAATTTATGTTGGTACCGCTATGGAACCGTGAATGAAATATACAAATTCCTGTTTTTAATGGGAAATATGTTCTATATAAGATGATTCAAAAGACACAGGCATAAGTGTTAACAGCTTTACGTCTTTTATTTTTATTAACTTTTTGTTGCAATGTACTCCATTATGGTATAATGAAAAGTTTAATGTTGGCACCATAATGGAACCCTCAATGGCACTTTCAAATTCCAGTTTTTAATACGAAATATGGTTTATACAAGATGATCTGAAAGGCATATAAAAAGTAACTTTCTTTAACTTTTCTTCCTTTTATTAATTTTTTATTGCAATGTACTGCCTTGTGGTATAAGAAAAAATTAATTTTAAAGTTGGTACCACTATGGAACCCTGAACAGAATTGCCAAAGTCCTATATGTATATAATATATAGCGTGATTCAAGAGGTACATAAGTATTAACCTCTTCATTTTTATCCATTTTATATTGGCATCTAATGCATAATGGTACGTGGAAAAATGTAATTTGGAGATGGTACTATTAAGGAATCCCCAATGAAATTTGCAAGTTTCTGTTCCCAGGATTGAGTATATTTAATACAAGATTCAAAAGGACATAAGTAGCCTCTTCAACTTTGCTTCTTTTTATTCATTCTTTTTATTGCATTATACTCCATTCTGTAGCAAGGAAAATTAAATGTAAGCTTGCAGCCATCACTGACCTCTAAAACTCAAAAATTTATGTTTCAATCTCCATTAGCTGAAAATAGCAAATTTCCACAATTTTTACACAAAATGAATGTAACCATGAATTCTACTTTTTTAAATCAATAATATCAGAAACATTCATCATTTTTTTACTACTTCTGTTAGAGCTGATTAGGTATATTTTCAATATTTTACACGATTAAACAAAGAATGATTGAATGTCTATCTGTCACCCAGATATGAGTGACGCGGCACTCAAAATATTAAAACGAGAGTAAAGAGCAAACCGTTCTTACCAATGAAAGCTCAATTTAAACGAAAAAATGTCATCAAGATTCAATAAGGATTCAATAATAAAAATAGAGAATTCAATAATAAAAACTCACCGTACATTTATATTGCTCGTAGACGTAGAAATGGACAGTATTTCGGTCGAGAACGAATTGGTTCAGACACGATACAGATATTTCGAAATGAAATTAAAGCGCGCGCGGTTTGGGAATTGTCGTGTCCAATATTCTTCATGGACGGCGTATATTTTATACATGAACGGAAACGTGGACACGGTTCTCCGAACGGAGCGGAAGTCTCGTAACTCGAGAAAGGAACGGTAAACAGCGTTGAAATTTTCAAATGTAAAGTTTGGAAATTGCTTCGAACGTGCCAGTTTCGCAACGCGCGCGTAGGTACAGGCGTAGGAACGTTTCATTCCCCCGATGAAATATTCCGTATTTCCATACGAGCTTCCAGCAATTCGCTAACTCCACGTCAACAGAAGGGGTTGTGACATTATTAAATAGCTAAAGCCATCAAATCATTACAAGCTGAATTCAATTAAGCCTCTGTACCCTAAACACGACAGTTCTAACACTTCAAGGAACCGAATCCTTATTAACCCTGTAAAATAGTCACGCAAGTGCAGTATAATTAATTTTGAAACAATTGAGGAGGTAATCAAACTACAACACACACATCTACTAATTCCAAGTTAAAGAAATCTGTAAAAATTAGAAGTTAACAGAAAAGGGTTGAGCTAAAAAATTCTCCAAAGAACACCGAAAGGTCACCGAAACATCAACCAAATTGTAATCTAAATCAAATTAGAGCAAAACAACCCTTAACCTACTGCTTTACGATTTCTTCAATAGCTATCTGCACCGAAGTCTATTATTCAAGTGCTCTAAGGGCGAAGTACACTCTGAAAGTTAGGGTTGCTACAGTACAAAATTTTGAAAAATGTATACATGATTGAGACTCATATCTAAACTATGTAAACCATAATCTGCATTACGAGTGTGACTCGTTATTATAAGGCAAGGGGTTAAAATACAGCCTCTGGCCATCGAATTAGGACCACATGCAAAAATTTCACTTTTCTAACTATAACGCTATGTCATCAATGGCAGATTGGTTTTGGCTACTCAAATTATAACTAAATACGTGGATGACTAATGTATATGTTGCAATTGATTTATTACTACTGCGAAAGTAATAGAATTCTCGTGGGTGACGAGCGACTGTCAAACCAGTCACAGAGTTTCTTTTATCGAAAAACATCCCCGAACTCCCGAGACCAGGCAATTCATCCGACTTGAATGCCATCGAAAACGTTTGGAGCCTATTCAAATCACTCGTCCACTTATCACCGGTCACCACATTACAGGATTTAAAAACGAAAATTGTAGATATTTGGCAAAATAATGAAGACATAAAGGATATGATAATGCAGTGTATTCGGAACATGCCAGAAACAATATGAGCTGTAATTAAGGCAAGGGGGGAAACACAAAATATTAACATATATGTGCGTAACATCTTAATACTTAATAAACTTTGTTATTAACCTTCGATCTTCTAATTTTCTCTTCAATTACTCCTTATTATTTTAAGTGTTTTATTTGAAATGTACTTCAAAAGACAGTTGATAGGAACCAATTAGGTACAAACAATCATGTACTTGAACACTTCAAGGACTTTTTTTGTTACAAAAAAGGGTCATATACATGTAATGTTGCTTATCTAGGCTAAAAAAGTATTGTGAAATATATCATAATACATATTGAAACTGACAATTTAAAAATGTCGAGTATGACTCGACATATGAGTACCTGTGAATAAAATCGATGTTGAGTTACAATCAACAAAGGACGTTAAGAGGTTAAAGTTCAATCAAGCCTTTCAATTTGATCAAAAACAGAAAAAATGTTGAAAATTATAAGTGGTCCTAACTCGATGACCAGGGGTTGTACATCCACTATGCTTTCTCCACCTTATCAATCGACCCTCGAATGTCACCACCCTCCGATTGCCCTTCCGCTAATTATATATCCGGAATAATCGGTAAGATTTCTGCAATTGGTCAGTCGAAAAAGGCAAACCGCGGCGCGAGACGATAAGAAAACACGGGTCGGCGAAATTAATTGATGTTTACGCGGGAAATCGATTCGTGTTTGTTCGCGCACGAACGGGACGTGCTCGCTGCCTGTTCGACGGTTTAAACGGGACGCCATGTTGTTTACGTAAACGTCGTCCCTCGACGAAATTTACGGGCAAATCGTGGACACTGCGTGCATCCGCTCTTTCAAACGGCGGATCGACCAACGTCGACCACCTGGTCGCTTTATTTTCGGACCCGCGGTCAAGGACGTCGATGGCGAACACCCTGGACCCGGACAGACTCTATGGGGTCGTATCATAATCCTATTATGCATCAAGTGGTGCTTCAAAATGGCATTTGAAGCCGTGTCTTCCAGCTACAACAACTTTCCAACAACCATGTAAACCCCCTCATCAGAGACATTGGAAACTACGACATCAAACTCATCCCTTAGAACTAAAGCACAAATTATCAAAACAGATCATATAGACACGACCTCAAAAAGTTAAAAAACAAAATATCGTCCAAATCAGAGACTACAGATTTTTTTAAACCTTTTTCTGTGTCTACCACTCGTGACACTCTGCTACCACACTACAGAAGTATTAAAAAGTACTAATTGTAACAAGCTAAATGCAGGTTACAGGGAATTCTTCACCAGGAACTGTGCAGCCTTGCACTCAAGGGAAACTATATAAAAAAAAAGCAACCTTCAACAATAAGCTTCAACCTAATACAAGGTGGCGTCGAACCGAGTGATACATTTAAGATTTTAAAATTAAAAAATTTTATCGACCATGCAGCACGGTTTAATGATCAATTACAAATGAGTCCATAAAAATGGCGTCATTTCCTTTTTTCATTGGCATCTCAATGACTATTCTACGTCATCAATGGCCGAGACAATTCAAGTTTAAAACATGTCAGTCTGCTCGGCGCCATCTCGTACTAGGCTGTAGCTTATCGTTAGGGGCAATGTAGCTGAAGACACGGGTTCAGGGGTCATTTTGAGATGGGTTAGGCCTGATAGAGGAATTAGACTTGTAAGATCTGGAGGAGTATTTTTTTATTTGATGATGTGTCGTACCCAGCGATTGTAGAGTAACTGACAATTACCTCTGTCATTCAAAACACAGCAATAGCACATAGGATGATGCAATTTCCTAAAATATCACGAAAACTTGTAACCTTTTCGGTCATATGGCTCCACGGATAATCGGCATGTACGAAAAGAGGAATATTCTGAGCATGTAATAATAATTATTATAAAGATGAAATTAAGAAATCTAAATTGTCCGTATTTTTGTTCTTGTACATACATCAATTTTTACGAAAATTTATTAACATTTTACCAGAAAAAATTGCAAAAATGTTATATTTTTTAAAATATTGTTTAAGCAAATGAATTCTCGACAAAATCGCTCACATAATTGAATTTGTAATTAAAAGATACACAATTTTGAACAAAAATGGTTGTCAGTAGTTCAATATTTATCGAGATATTCGATAAAATATGGTCTCCAGCTCCATTTTGAGGGCTGTTTTCACCCCTTCAACATGGACCTTTGCCGATAAAAAGAAATACGTGTCAAATATTTTTTTAGGCTCTATATCATACTAAAATTTCATCAAAATCGGCGTGTGACGATTGGGAATCATCCCTTCTGAGGTCAGTTTCAGACTTTGGAGCCCTCTATCTCCATAAGCGAACATTCTCGAATCGTATAACTTCAAACTTAAGCTTCTCCACAATAAACCAACAGATCTGCTTCATTTTTTTCTGCCTTGCCAGTAATCTTAGAAATCTATGAACCTGTCTTGCACTTTCTAATTTTCTCCAGATATTTTTATACTTCTGCATCGACTGAAACTGGAGAATATCTACGCTGAGTCGTGTCCGGTATGATCGATCGCGGTCGGATCGGGGACAGTCGTGTCGACCCTTAACGGGATCCCTTCATTCGCGTAATTAACTATCGACTTCCCGTCGGCAATCTTGTTAACGAGAAGCCCGCGAATCGTTAATGGATTCCGTGGAGCCGAGGCTAACGGAGAGGGAGACATTGAAATAATTATTCTGCTTCCGGATGCGACGATCTCCGTTCACATTCGAATCTCCCCGACGAAAATAAATGTCGATGGTCAACGGAAATCGACGGAACTTCCAGTCGTTCGTTTCCTCCTACCCCATAGAACCCTGTCCGGCCCCCTGTTATCGAACAATGCGACAACTTATCGGCCATCGATTCGCCAGGCGTCTTAATTAATATGGCCGGTTTCAGATGAGATTGGAATTATTATTACATCGATCGTGCTTGAAGAAACCATTCAAAATTCAGGATATAATGCTCGGAATTATTTTTAGATATTTGAGAGAATTTAAGGGGGTGAACATATGCGTTATTATAATTATTCGAGTCCCATTTTCTGTGAGTCGATGTCGTAAATTGAGACGAAGCGTTAAATGGAGAAAGTCGGTTTGTAGGCAAGGGTGCGACTTTGACGAGTCTGATCTGATTTTAGCTCTTAAACGCTACCATAAAAAAGTCACGATAACCTTTGAAATTTCACCCTTGATAGCCTTTAAGGGTTAAAATGAAATCTACAGTCGACGGATCTATTTTAAAAAATTCGAAAATTTAAAACATCCTTTAGAAGGAACAGGAAAACAGTGTCTGGCACGTTTTGATATCGCCTGAAATCGCGAGATTGCTTCAGCAAACTCAAGTATTCAGTTCTTAGGAAGATTTCAGGCGAAAACGGGCGACCTTCGGGCGCAGATTTATCTCCGACGGAAGCGACAGGTCGATAATTAAAAGTTCTTCGCGTTCGCGATGTAATCAAATCTCCATCGGGATCACAGGTTTCATAAATCAACTGTATTCGGTGCTGAATTCATCGAACTGTTTCCGTTCCGATCGAGATTCTATCGATGCCCCCGAATCTGGGTCACCGTGTCGAATAATATTTTTATAAACGCCCGCCGCCCCGAAACATGCTTTGACGCAGAGTCACGATAAATTATTAAGATAAAGTGTAAAATCGAGCGACACGTTCGGTTCTTTGTAGCGCCGATGAAGGAAACGTGTTCCACATACTCTGGATCCGGGATTAACTTTTCAAATCCAACACGTCGAATGGAATTGCAAATTTTCAGATATTACAGAATTTCTCTCTGCGGTACGCTTAGGCCTGTCGAGGAAAATAATGATTGATAATTACTATAAAGTGTGTATTACGTTAAATAGTTCGTCATTCTAATTTCAGATACTAAATGATAATATTGAACATTAATTGGCATTATTCTGTTAAATTAATTGAAACGAATTTTATGTACGTACATATCTAACTTTGTCTGCATCAGAGCTTTCAAAATTCCAGTCTCTAAGAAGTACAGACTATAAGTGACTTCAATTTTATTGCACAAAATTCTCGAAAAATATGCTAACGACTTGACTACACAATTTAGCTGAACACAACAAAGTTTCTAAATTGTTATAGAAAATGAACATGACTCCAAATTGTATACTTTTTAATCTACATTATTGGTAACTTTCATAACTTTTTTATTGATTATATTAGACCTTACTAGATACATTTACTAACACTATACGTGATCAAATAAGTATTAACTGAACCCAAGTGTCACCCATGTATGAATGACAGGCACTCGAAGTATTAATCCGCAAGAAATCAGATCGATCCACACACGACAATAAATTCATAGAACGACCTTGTGCCCGATTCGAGTGTCCCTGCAACAATTCAGGCTTCAATCTCATAAGGAGAATCGAGAAAATTCATTCGAAACGTGTCATCGTCTCCGCAAACATACCTCAGTGGCCACGCTGCACCAGGCCTTTCAGAATTAAAACATCCATCAAAGGATGAAAAATCTCCCCTTATTTTTGCTCATTGAACGCTCCACGGTCTGAGTCGATTCTCGTCTCTTTTTCCTTCTCCGTTTGCTTCTCTCTCCCTCGCCAACGTTTTCTCGTTCCTCTCGTTCTTCATTCTTCTCTTTGTCCCGCTTCCACCGGCAACGATAACAATTTTCCGGCGGCCTCTCTCCCCGAGCAATTTGTTTTCGCGCAGCACGCGCCGACACTTGAGGTCGTTTCACTTCTTGAAAACGCTGCTTTCCCGACCGATCTGCTCTCCCTCTCGCTCCCTCAGCCCTTTCGCGCCACCCCTCAGCCCTCCGTAGAATTTATTTACAGAGAAAAAGCTGGAGGTGGACGCTGAAAGGGTGACACACCCCGCGTATGATACAGAAGGGAAGTCGTAGGTGCGTGTGTCGGAACTCGTGTCCAAGAGGGAGGCGAGAGTTCTTAATCATGCGGTGTTATCCTGAGAGAATCTCTGTGATGAAGATACTTTCGTCTGTTAGGCTTCGTTCGGTGTGTACGAGATGATTCGTGACAAATGGAGAATTTAGGGGTATGCGGTATTTTTGAACACTTTGAGCGCCAGACACATTAACTAGAAATGACTGAAACTTTCGGAGTTTTTTATACGAAATAAATATAATCATAAATTCTTTTTTAATCAACAATATGAGCAATATTCAATTTATTTTTACTGTTTCTATTAGAGCTTATTAGCTTGTATATTTAGTAGTACTATACCGAATCGAATAGATAATGGTTAAATCTATGTGTCACCCATATATGGCTGACGTGGCACTCAAAGTGTTAAGAGGAACTGGAAATGTGTAACCAGCAGAAGTTTTAAAATTGATTGAAGTGTTGTGGATAGACTTCGAGGTCTATGGATGCGTAAATGTGTCTTTGGATTATATTTTCGATACTACGAAAATCGTCAGGCTTTCTGACAAATAATTTCCATAATCGAGAGTTTATTTATTATATCCTGTGTTTGTTTTCGAATTCCAAATTGCGTTCACAGAAAGTGTTTTGCTCTGAAGTATTCCTCACCAAAAGGGTCAAAGGGGCTTCGTATGTTACCACAGTCCGTGCGTAGAACGCCTATAGGCGTTCAGATTGTACGCTTTTGAAGCACGATTAGCGACCTTCCGCACACGACGTACGCTCATAAATTTCTCCACCGAGAAAATTACTTTTTTCGAAAATTGGAATCAATTTACGAACCTGTGTTGAATGAACATCAGTTGTTCATTTCAGCGAGCGTTGTATCGACACTAAAGTTTTTAACTTCTTCCGTGAATCACCCTGTATTTCTTTTTCTAGCTTCTCTTCCGTTTCTTTCTCTGATTCCCTGTTTACTCGGGTAGGCTTTCAGCCAGCCCTTTTGTGCTCCGACACGTTTCGACGATTTAACCCTCCTTCACCCCTTAATCCCTTCCGGTGGCACGTCTCTACGAGGCGGCGGAAAATTCTGCCTTTGAAGATCCGCGATTTTTATTTCCCTTTGTTCTTCTGCTCATGAGATATCTTACTGTGTCTCTGGTGTTTTTGTTTATCTAGCTTGTTTACAATCTTGTCCGGATTTTATTATTAATCCCTTGCTTTACGAATTTTCGAATGATTTCGGGCGACGACGTTTACCGTGCACTTTCTCGAGAGCACTGATGAATGAAGTTATTATCAGTACATAGAATTCAATTTTAACAACCCTATGGAAGTCGTAGATGCTTTGGTACAAAGTTTTAATGAATTGGTAGACAAGTGGGACTCATATTTGTAATACATATATCATATTCTTTACCAATAGTGTAATTCGTTATTATAAGACAAGGGGTTGATTCTGTGTTTCACTATTTTATTAATCGTTCACCTCAAGAGAATTTCATATTTAAGGATTGCTACGTGTTTGATATAATTTTCTTTTCAATTGTTTTAATATCTTATCGCGGGGGTCGTATGGTTGAATACTTGTAACTACTAGGGGGGTAAAGACACACAGGAATATACTGCTCAAATAATTTTGAACTATCTGTCAAGTATCAGGAATGAAAGATACCTTCTATATCTTATATTTTATCATTATCATTCCATGTTTATTATATATAATATTTGGACTGTTTATAATATCTGTCACTTTAATAAACAATAAATCATTTAAGTATATGATCTTTTAATTCTTTTGAGCAGTGTATGATACACAAGAGTTGGGCATTATTCGAATTGTGTCGATAAATACTTATCCCAAATAATTATCTGAATAAGTCCTTGTTAGTCGAATATTTTATCCAGATATTAATTATTCGTTATTCGTAACGAATTATTCTCTCTATTTACACGAATAATTCATCATTATTTATTCGAATAATTTAATCCAATAATAATTGCAAAATTTATTCGCATAACGGTTGCTAAATTGTTCGAATAATAATACGAATAACTTTTGATTGTTTTCATTTCACTTCTTCTGCTGGTGAGATTGTATATATGCTTACCTCTTGACTATGTCCATTTGTATCATAACAAAAGGAAATAAATTTTATCCGAGTAAATCTTCTACGGATAAATTTTAATTCGTTAATGACGAATAAAATTGTATTCGTTACTCTTATCCATTATCTGTTACCCGACTATAATTTTGCCCAACACTGATGTTACAAATTCATGCCAACTCGTTGAATGGCGCAATGAAAACTGCCTTGCCTAATCAGGCACAGTATAATGTCACATTTGAAATATGAATCATAGGAAAGCAAATTTCTTCATTCCATTGTATAACTGTTATCTCTTATTATTTTAACAATGTTAACACGTTCTCTCTGCATTGGTGAAACTCCAACTAACTCAACTTTCTACTCTAATCTTGTAACTATGCTACGAACAATAACCAACAATCCTAACGCGTTCAATAAGCCCCGATCAGCCTATAAACGTGCAAGGGTATACACCTGAAAGAGGGTTAAATTTAGGCCGTTTGAAGGTTGATTTAAAACACCGAAAGGGGGTCGAAATCGGTAGGGTATTCAACCGAGGCTGAAAACCCCGTTACAGAAGCGGAGGGACGGGATTATTAGAGTCGAGGGGGCGGAACGGCGGAAGTGTCGACGACACGTTGTTTTAATTAAGCGAGGGTGCGCGGACGGGGGTGGAAAAAGTGGAACATCTTTTCGAGACACCCGGTGGTTCGGGCCGTGTCCCACAATTACGCCACCTTACGTGTGGATTTAATTATTCCCCGAGCTGGCAGCGCGTTCGTTCCAATTAATTACTGCTGGTCGTTTACCGGCGAGATTCCCGCGGCTAAAAGTGGCGCGATTTAAGGGGGTCGTCGGTGGGAAAGGGACGCGACACCCTTTCTTCTCCATTGTCTCTTCATCGTCGACTGCGCCCCGGCTCAAAAGAATTCTTTCTCTCGTTCTCCATCCGCCCTGACATCGCGAAGCTCGAAAAGGAACTTGTTCCGTTCCTGACAACACTGCTGCAAGGATGACTTATTGTTAGATTTTTCTACGCGACTGAGGAATGTAGAGTGACTCACGAAATTGATCAAACGAACACGTTGCTCCGAGTGTTTTTGATTTAACGCATTTTCAGAGCGTTATTTGACACAGATTGTATTTAGATTGTATATGTTTATGCAATTGAACATATCCATATTGGTACCTGATGCACGTTTAGTAACTTAGCGAAATGAAAATAACATATTTGAAACATTTCAAGGAGCAAATGTAGTCTTCATGTTTCATTTATTTAACTGCATCAACGAAGGAAATATTCCGTAGAAAATACTATCCAAGACTGTGGATATTTATGCAATTGAACATATCCACATTGGTGCTTGATGCACGTTTAATAACTTAGCGAAATGAAAATAACATGTTTGCAACATTTCAAGGAGCAAATGTAGTCTTCATGTTTCATTTATTTAACTGCATCAACGAAGGAAATATTCCGTAGGAAATACTATCCAAGACTGTGGATGTTTATGCAATTGAGCATATCTATATTGGTACCTGATGAACATTTAATAACTTATCGAAATGAAAATAACATATTTGGAACCTTTCAAGGAGTAAATATAGTCTTGAGGTTTCATTTATATAACTGCATTAATGTAGGAAATATGGTTGTCTGAATTGTATATTTGCATAAGCATCCGCAGTCGAAATATGTGTTTAGTATGTTTAGGACACTTGTCTTTAAAGGAGGGTAGTAATCAGGGAAATATATTGTTTAAAATTGTTAGAGGATCGCGTAGGCAAATGATTTGAGCTGATGGCCTAGATACATCAAATTCGATTTAATTGAGTATCTCACCCTTATCACGTTTTCAGTGATATTCTTGCTACAATAATAGTATAGAATAAAAATTTGTATTATAAAATAATTAAATAGTACCTTCGAAGGTATGTACAGTAGAACCTCGATTACTTGAATTATAATTAATATCAAATTGAGTCCTTCTAACTACATTTTACATAAAAAGTGGTATTCTTATTTTACAGAATAAGATATATCGTGGCATAAAATAAAGTGCATCGAGTCTTTAATTTTAATTATAATTTTAGCTTGTAACTGATGGGAAAATCGAGTTCCCACTTCGACTGATGAAAGTTTCAAATTCCATAAACATTAAACACCGAATAGAAATACTATAAATTTACATACACAATATTTCTCTTATCTCTGATATTTAATTGTCCAAATTTACTGGAAACCCTGAGCCTCAGTTTCTAATAGCAATATAGCAGATCAATTTCGTGAGTCACTTTCAGTGGCTGCTTTCTCGATTTCAAGAATCCATTTCAATCTTTATTTTTCAGTCGCCCGAGTGTGTTTAATGGTACCTATATTTTTCTGTCAAAATGTTTTATTAATTATCAATTTGGTTTACCAATCGTTTTAGATTCCTCGTGATCGACAGATGGTAAGACAAACTCTGTTTATTAATTTAGAATCCAACCATTAGATTCATGGTAATTCTGCTCCCAAGGAGTCTACTTTAAGTAAGTTTCAGTTGTCAGACCAAACAGGTTCCATCGATCGGCTGGCAGAGGATGAGACGTGGCCCAGGACGAAGGACGATCAACGAAAATTGTCACTTGGATCTTACAAATAGAGTCTATCGACGCATTCCAATGAATAAATAAATCATTTTGCAAAGGACCGTGTCTTCTTCATTATCCTCTCTCTGATCCTCTTCCCCTTGCAATTTATTTTTATCCCTGGCAAAAGTTTCGAAGTTTGGGTATCAATCATTCCACCGATTATTAATATTCTCTTTATTTCACCTTAAATTCTGCGATATCGCACAACGAATAAACATTATCGACGTTCACTCGTCCTGCTCCGCCGTTTCCATTATTCATCGTGCTTATAAATTTGTATAAATTCAACGTGATACAGTACCGAGTAGTTCAAGGTCACGGGGGTAGCTTTCTCAGAGGGTTAAATCATTCACTGTTTTTCTACTTAAATTATTAATAAAAACCGTTCGATTACAAAGTAAATACAGGGAAGAATACAATTTTTAATTATTGTTATTATAAGTTTAAGGAGAGTGAAAGCCTTGAAGGTCATGAATCACTTACTGTTAGACGATTTTCTTGTTTTATAGTAGCTTAGACAATTTTAAAACACTGTATTAAAATTCTAGTGAAAACCTTTGTGTTCCTTTCACAAACTAAAAAATCACGAATCGTCACATACTTCCAATCGATTCGATTTCTATCGACGATCGAAACGCGGAGCTGATTGCGCGAACGCCCCGTTACAAATATCTATTGTATCTATCGTAGCAAAACTCGAATACAATACAAGTAAGTATAACCGAAGACGCAGAAACGGAAGAAGAAGAAAAAGAAACGCCTAAAAGTGATCGATCGTGAGAAACGGGTGTTTCTACGTGACACGAACAAATCTACAGTTCCAATGGATCGCATGGTAGACGGGTGAGTACATTCGATCAATCGATCATACACGTTCGAGGAACCTTAACGCGACTTAACTTCTAAAGATGCTTATAGTTAATCAGCGTTTAATCTCTAATGAACGTTCTCTATATAAAAGGCACCGCTGTCGATGTCGCTAGTGTTTCGTTAGACAGACTTTTTCTCGTAAAAAATCGGCCGATCTGTTCGATTCTTTGTTAACCGCTCCGTTCGATCAACCTTCATCCTCGTCTCAAACTAAAACCATCAAATTCAGACTGTGAGGACATCAAAATTCCTTTATCGATTCATCAGACTCGACTATTCAAAATCTGGGCGTTGGTCTCGGTGAACGGGGCTCTGTTTCGCGATTTATAATCAATATGGCGGATCGATGGGCGTTGAAATCACCGAGCAGCGGTTAACAAAGGCGAAGCGAGAGCCTTCTGTCGAAAATCGTCTCGATCTTCCTCGTCGATCCTCCCCCTCGAGGTTCTCTACAGGAAGGTGCTCCAGTAGACGACGTTCAGGATGAGGAAGGAGAACGGAAAGAAGAATCTGGAGACCTTGTCGATGTAGATAGCCGTCGCTCGACCCTGGCAGCAGGTGTCGTATTGCACCGTCGGTGGCCTAACCGGACTCCTGCTTCTCTCTGTATCGTTCCTCATTGGTGTCTGAAGAACAAATTGTGGCGAGAATTATGCTCGATGGCTCTGCAACCCTGTACTCTTTCGATACAAGTAGAATTATTTAACAAAATTCGTTAACAATTCGGTGAAAATGATTGATGGTAGCAACTGGTGATGTTTGATGGTTGAAATCACTTACGTGAGGAGTTGTGGCATTTTAGCAGTCTATATTTTTCGAGATCATTGTAATATTATGATAATTGTGCTGCTGTGTTAATTTAACAGATATCGATTTGTAACTGTTTACGCGAGTCACCTTGTACGATTATGTGTTTCTAAATTTGTCAAAGGGTAGCTGTTAACACGTTGCCAACCACACGATTTACATTTGACATAGTCGTCTATAGACCTCAAACTCCTGTAACTTCTGTAATATGGCGATTAACAGTGTAAAGATTGGAATTCTTTTCGTTAAAATATAATGTTACATCAGTGAATCTTGTGTTTTTTCCAAGAATCTAATAAAATATGACACAAAATGGTGGATAATCCCAAGTGGTTGACAGCGTGCTGAAGCTTGTAAATATCTTTCGTTTGCATTCTCATCATATAGATATTATAATTTTTAATGAAACGCTGTGCTGAGTCTGATAAATAATATACTGCAAATATTTATGCAATTTTACGTATCCGGATGCACCTTCATAAGCGAAATATTAACATCTAAAAATGTATTGTGTACAGTAGAACCTCGATTATCCGAATACTGGTCATCCGGAAATCAGTCACTCTATGGTAGTTACAAACTGGAAATATTATTAATAACACTGTACACTTAATTTTGTACTACTCTATATTTCATATTCTAAAATGAACTCATAATTTTTATGCAGAATTTAGTTGCAATGTGAGTCATACTGTTACGAATTGTAGTTCGGATAATCGATGTCTATAATTCTCTATTTAATGATGAAATATACAATTCCTAAAATAAAGAAACTTTGCGATATCCCATCCGAATTTTTTAATATATGAGATCTAGACCACAGGTAGCCATAACGACCGCTTCAGACGTCATCACTGGCACATTTTTACCAGTAAAAGCTCGCTGCTCCATTTCATTCGACCACTTCAATCTGTAATCAATGTCAAGTCTCGATACGATCAAGCATTACCATCAATTAACCTTTGGTTCCAGAGCATGCCATCGTGTACGGAAAAAGACTGTTCTCTTGCTCAAAAAGGCAAAAGAGAAGCTTTCAACGAAGACCAAGCTGACCGTGTCACTGTTAAGATTCCCGGGAAGGAGTAAAAATAAAATGATGGCGCACCGTCGTCCGTGCGAGAGAGCAGTATAAAAAATTCGATCAATTATTCAGCGAGTCCGGAGCCACGTATCCCGAATTTCTCTTAAACGACCGTTCGCCTTCCGAGGCCGAATTAAACTTAAATTAATCCCGGGTCCCAGGCTCGTGTTTTATTCAGGCCACGCGAGACAATCTTTTTCCGTCGGTTCGCGTTCACGCAGCCTCGTAAAACGCCAACTTTCTCGCTCCGAAGCCGGAACTTTCTTACCGAACCTTCAAGAATTTTTTAACCGAAACTTCCGCCGAAATTTCTCAGCGATCAGCACTTTCGTGTCGGTCGGAAACTTGTAACGTCTTCCGGGAAGATTTCATGCAGTTTTCTGGAGTTTGACACTCTGACTGCCTTGACGTACGAGAGATAATAGATTTAGTTATAATTCGTTTCATTGTTATTAGTATTAACACTTTAAATACCACAGTAGAAAATTCAGTCAGTAGCCAGACATTCGGAGATTGATTTTTATGTATACTTAGTTTCTATATTTTATGATTTGTTTAATTGCTATTAGTAATAACACATTAAGTTCCACAGTAGAACATTCTGTCAGTGATCAGACATTCGAAGATCGATTTTTATGAATTTGTAGTTTCTATATTTTATAATTTATTTGATTGCTATTAGTAATAACATGTTCAATTCTGCAGTAGAAAATTCAGTCAGTGTTCAGACATTCGAAGGTCGATTTTTATGAATATGTACTTTTTACATATTGTAATTTGTTCGGTTGTTATTAGTAATAACATGTTAAATTCCACAGTAGAAAATTCTGTCAGTGATCAGACATTCGAAGATCGATTTTTATGAATATGTACTTTTTACATTTTATAATTTGTTCGATTGTTATTAGTAATAACATGTTAAATTCCACAGTATAAAATTCAGTCAGTGGTCGGACATTCGAGGATTGATTTTTATGAAGATGTACTTTTTATTTTATACATAGTTTGTGATGTCGGTTCTACTTAACACTTTGATGGCCGCTAATATTTTGTGAAAACTGGCAATTTTTAGACATTTTTGCAAGAATTCTTAAATAGCCAAATATGTTACATGATTGTCGTCATATGGGATATTCTAAAATTTTCACTTTGCTAGTACTTGAAATATTTATTATATTATTTCAAACATTTATTTGTTTTACATGAGTGTCATTCGAATGAACAGAATTACGTATACCTGATAGTGGCTGTGAAAGTGTTAACACTTTATCTTACGATTTTTTTCAATAGGTACCTGTACTGACGTTTATTACTTAAGTATTCTAAGCGCAAAATTCATTGAGTTTATTTATTTAATGAGTAATACTTTTATGAATTATTATGCAAGGGGTTAAATTTAAAGAAATTAAAATTGAAGCAGTAGTAGCTGGTGACCCACGCGGTACGGAATGTGTTAATTAACATTTCTGTCTAAGTGTAATAGAACCAACCCAACTTATGATAATGACTAATATTAATAATTAACATCTTCAAGAATGACTTCATTAAAGCTAGAAAACAATTTAATTTTCAATAAACCATATTCATATTAATAATTAACATCTTCAAGAATGAATTGATTAAAGCTAGAAAACAATTTAATTTTCAATAAACCATATTCATATTAATAATTAACATCTTCAAGAATGAATTGATTAAAGCTGAAAACCAATTTAGCTTTTAATAAACTATATTCATATTAACAATTAACATCTTCAAGAATGATTTCATTAAAGATGAAAACCAATTTAATTTTTAATAAACCATATTCATTCATTATAATCGCAAAACTACAAAATAAAACCAAATAAAAAATCAAGAAAAATTGAAAAATCTCTCTACGTGGGCATTCGGAGTTATTTGTGTTTAAAAAATTTCAGCACACGTATATGTATGCGTAAGTATCCCTTAAAAGGTTAAATACGCCGCAATTTGAGGTTATATTCGTGCTGCATATAAAAATCCAGTGTCTTTTTCTATTTAATACAGCAACGCAGTAAACGCGTTAATAAAGTTCTCGCGTTTTAGCACTGCGTTTGATGAGAACAGTCGAATCGTAAAAGCAGAAACATCGATTACCACGTCCCTCGCCAAAAATAACCCCGTAACGCGTTAAATACTCGTTCGCGGCGAAAACTGTTTCCAGGCGAAGTTCCACGAAGTTTCGACGCTTTAAAACTTTTTTCTTTGCCCCGAGTCAACTCATTTCGTCTTGCGAAACGTGTTTCGGTGCGCTGAGTTTTTGCAATCGGGCTGCCCGCCATTTTGGTGCACCGTAAAAGACCTTTCTTGCGGTCTACTTCCGTTTCGTTCTTGAGTATTCTCTTTTTCGAGCTCTTCAAACAATTCGTTGTAATTTAGATTGTTTATGTTGGTTTTTCGAGGAAATATTTACGTCGAAAATTCTACCACAGTTTTCCACCGTATACTCTCAGGAAAAAGATAATAAACACAGATAGCTAAAATTGTAATTCTTCTGCTCTTTACAATCACTAAAATATGCATAAATTGTCATAAAATTAATCAGAATAAGCTAACGATTGCCTGAATAATAATTGTCATGACTTTAGGAATTACTTAAGATAATTAAAAAATTTCTCAGCACTGAAATAATTTCAAAATTCGAAATTCAATCAATATTTCCAGATTCAAGGATCTGTATTATATTCGAAGGCAGTTATGATGCGATAAAACTCAAATTTTTTCTTCAAAATGCTTTTCGTAGTCCACCTCAAGCTTCCCTCTGAAAAACTACAATTTCCATTGTCTCCGACGCGCAGCAATTAACGTTGAATCTAGCGAAATGGGATTAAATCAACTTCTCGGAACACGGAGTGAGAGGCGGATTCTCATTGGTCACCAGCGTTTTTTGGTACTTCCGGTGTTTCTCGCGCGAGCTGGAAAAACTGAGAGAGAGAGAGGGCGAAGCATTTCGTCGCGGAAAACGTTCAAAGCGCGAATGACGATTCTCGATTTGCAGGTCTGTTTGCGTTCCACGGGCAAACAGTTTCGCTTTTTCAGGAACGTTTGCACGCGCACGTCCATAGAGAATTCAAAGGCACCGCGTGTTCTACTAAACCCCGTTAATTAGCCCTCAAAATGCACCTAGTCCTTTCCCAATGCCTACGAAAGTAAAGTTCATCGTTTAAACGTCGGCGTGTTTACACGTCACTGCGATTCAGAAAATGTATCTCGTAGTATTAAAAAAAAAATTCGGGAGTGAAATGACTGTTTTTTATTGAATTTTTGGTATCAGTAGTTGAGTGTTAATTAAAATAGGAATTAAGTTCCTCCATCAGTGAAATGAAAATATTTTGGAATATTCTATTGCCTAGGCAGTAATTAAAGTATTAACGCGTTTACAATCGCAGTGAAAACAGACGTACCTGGTCAGACGCCGTACACGCTGTACTTTTAGATTTTTAGTATAAATTGTAGGGGAAAAAATATTTGACTGTTTACTCGTTTGGTTGTGATTCAATATTGTTGTTGTAATGTTAAATATGTTCATTACTTTTTTAAATATATAATTATTTAATTAAATGTGATTTAAGGCATCACCAGTGATCTGTGGTCAGCGTGCTAATAATTAGTATTACTTTTCGATAAGATATTTAGACGTAAGTGTATCTTTGGAGAACTCGAATAAAAATTTTGAATAGAACAGATATATGAAATTCGTACAATATTTTTCCAAAGCTCCAAAATCATTTTGTAACTAAAAACCGGAACGTACACATTTTGAGCCTCTATTTTTACATTCTGCATGTCTGTACATCCTGCGTCATATTTCCGGAAGTGTGTGAGACACGTGAGTGGAACTATGGCGTAGCATTTTCTCTGAAAAAGTGTCATTTATTTATCATCGTACTTCCTCTCGTGTGCATGTTAGTTAGAAATGTTTAACCCTGCTAACTGAAAGTTCGAGATGCATAATTCTTCCTCTGAATGCGAAACGAGTCTCCTGTTGGTGCAACATGAATTATGTTGTACTGCGAAAAGAGGCCACCGTTTCCCACCCATTCCTCGCCAGTTTTCCACAAACTTTCGCCCCGTGTTCCACGGACAGGAGATCGTCTCGCTGGAAAACCCGGAAAAATATGGTTCTCGTATTACGTTGTCGCCCAATTTCCACGCTCGACCGTATTCGACGCTAATTAACGCGGCTAACTAACGAAAAATGTGTCTCCGATATTTTTCAGGCGAAAATATCCCTCTTGCTTTATTTTTCACATCACGGCGGACTGATACATCGATACAAATAAAAGCAAGCTTGCTCACCCCGTTTTCCCCACAGCTCCGGAGCTTTCTCGGTTCGCTTGAAACTTGGAGGTTTGACAAAATTAAATTTGCACCTTGGACTTTATTTCTCTTCATACCAGGTGTCTAACTTTAAGGATGTTTGAAGCTTATCGTTTCACAGAACTGCTTTCAAGTATAAGGAGACATTTAGATATTCAAGTTTGGGTGTCTCGTGACACTCTCGGTATAATAATATCTGAATAATGAATGAGTAAAATGATAATAAAATATTTCTACAGTAGAGATATCCAAAGTATGCCGTTCAAGGTCACATTTTGGTCTCCAACACACAGTATAATTTATATCTTCATTCTCTGTATGTTCACCTTTGTACAAATAAAGTGGAATATTGCCAAGTTACCATGTAAATAAAAGCATGACCTTGAATGGCCCAGTTTGAGTGTCCGAGATAATAAAACCTTTTTAAAGGCTGCTCCTTCTAAATAACAACCAAAAAAATCACAATTCGTACTTTGAATTCATCAATGGCCTCTCTGAGATCCTCATCGGAGTAGCCCTTCATGGCCTTGGTGGCTACCGGCCCCATGTAGTTGTTCACCACGGCGAACTCCATCAGCGACAGGAACACGAACACGCTGCACGAGGACATCCACACGTCGATGGCCTTCACATAGGAAACCGGTGGCAGTGACTGCTGGGACTGCGTGTTCTGAGTCGCTGAGAACAGAGAAAAAATGTAGATTGAAAAAGATAGGTTGAATTGACGCTTCAGGGCCACGCAAACTCCTAAAGGCGCAACACGGAGCCTGCTTGGTCCAGCAGTGGTCGAATATTGGCCCACCGCAGGGTACGGCCTTTTCGCTGTATGTAACCCAGCATTTGGTACTATGGTCACTGAACCAGGATACCCAACAGCTTTACCAAACCACCAGGTGTCAATGAAAAGACAGAAGCACTGAAGATAATCACCCACCTTAGCGATCACCATACCCAGAGTAGCTTCAGTGATCAGACGAGGGCTGATGTTTCTTCCTTGGTATCATCGTTGATGGTATTGTACTTCTGGTCAGTTTCAGTTTAGGTGAGAGTGATGTATTTAGATAGTCCATTCAGTCTTTGATTCATGCCCTGTTAAGTTCAGAACTGTGTACCCAGTCTGTTTAGTTTCAGTTCAGCTGAAAGCGATGTATCGGTACAGTCCATTCAGTCTTAGCTTATGTCCTGTTAAGTTCAGAACACTGTATTTACAAGGTCTACTTTAATTGCATCTCCAGTTCAGATCAGTTTAATTGAGAATGATACACTCATAAAATCTACCGAATTTTTATTTCAGACTCAATAAAGGTTCAGTTCAATCTACTGTATTCGCTAGGTCCATTTAGATTTCACTTCAAATTCTGTTCAACTGTAATTATAATTTTCTCACACTGTACTGGGGCATGTCTTCTCACCCTATCTCCTTTCTTACGCTCCCTTCTCATCGAATTCGCAGCAGACCTTGAAGAAATCTAATAAAAGCTGCCATGCGTCTGTGTTTTACCCTTAAAAGTTTGCGTGACGTTAAGGCATCGGTTCAGTTCATGTTCACAGTAGCAATCCCGAACGCATTCGCTCGTTAGTGTGTTCGATTCGTGCGTGAATTTTCACCTTCCCCTCCACCCTCTCCTCTCCACCCCTCGTCTGTTCACAGTTCTGCTAATATTGAAACGGTTCGCCGGATATCCTGTGCACCCGGAGAGTGCACTCTCTGCGTTGTTGCGTCACAGCCGCATTGCCGTTTCCATCGTAATTACGTTACTACCCTGAATCGCTCCGCCGGTAGAATTACCATACATCCGGTCAGAATTTCACGGTCACTATTCTCGCCGCGTTTTATAGCAATTGGCCGGCGTAAACGGCGTTTCCACGCTTTATCCGATTTCACGATCGCCGGACGTGACCGTTGCTGATTCTGGTCGGATTCGAAGACATCCAACATGGAATTTGTAGACCGAAATTGATTCAGACGAATGTGTTACAGTGTTCAAAGGGGACTATGCGACAGACTATTCAGATTTGTTGGATTATTTGTAGTTTTCAGGATTTAAAAAAACTGGAGCTTTTTGTGGTGTTTGATACAGAGTTTCAAATTACTTGAGACCCTGAACCTCTAGTTATCTCTAAGTCTTTTTTGGTTCAGAGTGCTTTCGAAAGGTTATGCCAAATTCTAGAGATATGTAGAGCGAATGTAAGATATAAGACTGTTTTGAACCACAAATGAATCATGGAACAGTTACCCTGTTAAAGTTAGGTGAGACCCTATACATCTCAGGACTTTCTTCTGGGATTCATTATTTCATTAAAGTTCTCCATAGCTTGCTTAAAATTCTTAAAAATCCTCGTACTCTAATTTCTTTTACCAATACTCCAAGATCTCTCCTTGTCACATATTAAGATCTCAATACTAAGCTGGCAGGCAAAAATATCATCAAAAGGTTACACAAACAAAAACGCTACCATACAACAACCTCACAGTCGACAAGAACCATTCCACGAAGTTCAGCATCGAGTAATCAACAAATTCAAAAACAACCCATCCGACATGAACGAATCGTAATGCGCGCTGCATCGATTCGCATCACCGTTAGAACACGTGGTCCCTTCAGAAAAGCTCCAATGAATCAGCAGTGCGTTTGAAGCTTCGCTCCCCGATTTAAAGACCCCTCGTTATCCCAACATCTTCTTCAGAAACATCCATACCCACCCCCAAGCTCTCCCGTTCATACGGGGGGATCAATTCATTCGGAGGTCGGAACAGGTGAAAGGGCCTGCCGTAAGCTGGATGGAAAACGGGTGAATCGTTGGGGAACGCAGTCGCAGGCGCAGACGGCCTTACCTAGGGTCAACAGTGACGTCACTCCTAGGGTGACCCGAGCCGGGATCGCCTCCGGTTTGATCCAGAACGCGATCCAGGACATGACCACAATCAGCGCGGACGGTATATAGGTATGGAACAGGTGATAACCCAAACGGCGGCGCAGATTGAACACGATCTGTATGCACGTGAAGTTCCCGGTGGAGTACTCGATCGTGCAGTCGGTCGTGTAATTGTTCGAGATGTCCAGCTGCGGAAGCTCGATCTCCGGGTTCACCACCAGCGGGTCCGTCATGTTCCAGATGAACACCAGGTCCTGAGTCGTGTGTGACACTGAAACAGACCAATTTCACGCGTCACCACCGAGCGAACCGCCATCAGCTACCTCCGTCGTCATCTCATTTTTCCTCTCGCACGCTCCTCTCGCCCGTTAGCTCCTCCTACCGCCAGAGATTACGAGCCGAAGAGCCAGCCGTTTTTATCCGGGCTTGAAACGTTGCTGGTGAACGCGATGAGTCTAGAATCTTGGAAGGGTTCCTGCTGAGCAATTTTTCTAAATGGATGGTACAGAGTTTGGTCAATTTAGTGGTACCATGCGACGATCAGGTGGCTTCGAATAATATTTAGTAGTTTCAGTTTGATGGTACACTCGAAACTACGCTCTGTTTCGTTGATGCCCACTGTGGCTAGGATTCACGCGGATTAACGTCAGCTCGAAATGGATACGAGCGTGGTCTGACTGACGCTCGTGCGCCGATTAAATCAGACTTTAATTCATTCGCGTGGATTAGATTTTCGTGCGAATTTATGGGAGCACGTTTGACTGGGGATTTTATTGCAAATTAGGTGAATCGTTAGTGGCTATACGTACGGCTTTCGATCATCATTGAGCAAATTTGAGTGTCGTGCGGATATGACTCGAACTTCATGGCACAGGAAAGAACCAATGTCAATCTACAAAAAGAAATAATTCATCCAATCATTTCTAACGGTATCAGATTTCTCTGTTGCTTTTAAAAATCAATATCAGAGCTCCAGATCACTCTAAGTTGCGTCTCTTTTTAAAAAAGTATTTTTAACCTCTCTGTGCTCCCCTTTCACTGCTCACGGCCCATCGCAGCGCCTCTAAATTCATTATTTCCATGATCAATTTATCCAGAACGGTATTTTATTAATTCCCCGCAGTAAGGGCGCATAATGTTGCCAATACGTCAATATGAGATTGCAAGGGGAGGCCAGGAGGATGATTAAATCGCGTCTGAATCGATGATGCGATCAGGGGCTGCTTACTTTGACATGTAAAGCAGGGTCTTATCGTGATAGAGCCAGAGGTAATGATTCGGTATCGACATCTCGTGGAAGGTGACCTTCTTCGCGTTCTTGAAGAAGCAGTCGGGTCTCCAGATATTGTGCAGCCAGTCTACGTCCAATATTCTGTACTCCTCGGACATGTTCTCCGGAAGTCGAAGCCTAGAGTCCCGCCAGCTCTGAGCCAGGAATATGTCCGCCACGTACGTCTGAAAGAGACGATAAAAGAAATTTCTATCAGTGTCTAGTGTCTCGTTTAAATCGCGCTCATGAAAGAAACGCTCGTTCGTCCAACGATACAGCAATTACCGCGCCATCTTCATACCGCGGCCCGGTATTATTTAACTTTAATTACTTCCCAAATAAAAAGCTTCCTCGAGGCTCGCGCGCCGTCTAAAAAGCGTGGCCCAATTTGCATTCGCATTAGCGCGATTCCGACTGGCTTCTGGAAAAACGAAAACTCACGCCGGAAAGTCACGAAAGGTCGAAAAACGTCACACCGCCATCTGCAACCCCCGTTTTCTTTCCCCACGGACGAGCGACTACCCTCTGCGAGTCTGACGACTGGATATTTAGACATTCATTGGAGCAGAGGATTTATAAACTGTTTTTTTAAAAATGTTTCTTTTTTCTGTCAATAAAATCTCCAGACTTCTCGGTTATTCCTTCTTAACCCTTTGAACTCCTTTGTAGAGTGTGACGCGACATCGATTTTATTTACAGGTACTCATATGTCGAGCCACACTCGACATTTTTAAATTGCCAGTTTAAATATGTTTTATATTTCGCAATATTGTTTTTTACCTAGATAAGCAATATTACATGTACATGATTGTGTGCACTTAATTGGTTCCTATCAACCAACAGTCTTTTGAAGTACATTTCAAATAAAACACTTAAAATAATAGGGAATTATTGAAAAGAAAATTGAAATGAAATTAGGAGTTCAAAGGGTTAATACTAAGAGCGTCCAAAAGTCTTGGGATTGAATTATTAATGAGATTTAAGAGATTGGTGGTACCTTAAACTAGTCCCTAATTAATCAAAAACTGACAGTAAATTCTGTACATTGTCCCTGTGCCCATAGTGATTTTTTAATAAAATACAGAAGGGTAAATCGATTCATATGTTTAATAGAAAGATACAACTTTGATTTGATTTTATGCTACTGAAATGGAAAACAAGATTCTACAAACTTTCATTAGAGTCCCGTGGTTCGATGCTAGAGCTTGATGAAGGGAATATACACAGGAAATACAATTTCTCGAAAATAACGAAGCAATTTCGTCCACGCCGTAAAGTCGGTTCGATAACAGTGTCCGAAGCATCCGGCGCGTTAATTAAACGCGAGTGTTTATAAGGAAATTTCGCGACGGGGCAGGCAAATTACCATGGATTCCTCGTTTATGGAGTCGAGGCTGAGCACTGTGACGTGAAAGTAGACGATGGTAGGCTGTCCCAGGAACTTCGGCGCCCTGTGCTTGTCGTACTGCTTCGGGTTCAAAGGAAGAATGTCCTTCAAGGACAGAGACGCCTCCTTCCGACCGTACTCCTCGAGTTCCGACTCCCTGAAAGAAAGCAGAAGCGAAGAGAAGCGAGGCTGACGACGGAACATGCGAATTCACGAATTTGCCATCAGTACGCTGTAGATGAGGAACACAATGGCGTACGGTGTTCCATCATGCCTAAATTATCGACCCTTCATGGATCTCACAGCTTGCGCATTTCCGTTTCCTGCCAGTGAGCTGTTGCTATAGCTGGTTTATTTTTAATAGAGTTTGTAATTTAGAAGATTAGTCAATTATGAGTAGATTAGATTAAGGCTACACCTTGAATGGCTCTACTTAGTTATCAGCTTTGTTGCTAATAGAGTTTTCAATTCAGGAGTGCATTCAGCTAAGATTAGGTCAACTCTTTTTTATGAATTCTACACCCTGTGTGTTTCTACTTAGATACTAGTTAGATGGTGCAATAGTTGGTTTGTTGTTAACAGAGTTTGCATTTGAAATTTAGTTCACTCAACTACGGTTAGGTCATCTTTCTTCAACCCTTCGTCGACGTTATATTTTCTGTGCTCCCATTCTGTTACGAATAACATATTTTAATATTTGACTACTGCAACTGTACTAGATGCTAATATATTTTATTATTGAGGAATTCCTTAGAGTAACATGGCGGTTGTTGCATGCAAATGATCTTTTCTCTTTTTCGGTACATGTTTATTAAATTCCCTCGCTTCTGTAGTAAGACCCTCTTGTATTATTTCGAAGACGGGTCCGTATTAGCTACTCGTTTATGTATAGAATATGCTAATCGAGAAGAAAACACACTGGCGCGTGATACTTTCACGCGGCCTGAAACGTAATCTCGTTTCTTTGATGCTGTTTTATTAAATTCCATCAAGCTTCACGCTCCCGTGTTCAGCCTAAACGATGCCTTTTTACGGGCTGCTTGTTTATTAATCACGTGGAGCAATTAAAACACACGTTCCATTGGCTTTCCTTAAAAGTTACAACTTCTTCAAGGATCATTAAAATTCTACTTTAATTTTCTATACAATTTTAACACCAAACTGTGGACTGTTTCGACTGTCTTTGCAGAAATACTTTTCTGAAGACAATTAAATTTTCTACAAATTTCTAAGCCTTATCAACGATTCTTATTTCTGATCATCGGAACGTCGATCGATCATCTGAAATAAAATTTCAAATTTCGAAAGATCAAACAGAGAAATCACGAAGATTTATGTTCGAACGCCTCCACGATTTTGTAAACCGAAATTTCTGTCTGATGGGCGAAATTTTAATTTTCACGCGTTTCGAGAAAGAATGGCGGTATATCACGTTGAAAATCTGCTGGCAGAAAGGAAGTCCACGAACGGTGGCGAGGGACGCTAAAATATTGGCGCGATTCCGATGAAACAGCAATATCGCAGAAGCCATAATAAGTCTTCGTGCTTGGCACACCTTTAAGTCCGGCCGAGATACATACACGTGTGTTCCTTATATGCGGACATTTTAATATGCTAACCTACGACCTCCGTATCCGGTTTCCCCGAGAATTTCCACTTTACCCTCCGCAGTTTCCCCCGTCGTCGCTCATCAACCCCTTCGATCGGACCCCTTTATGGAATCAATTAAATTATTCAACCATGTTCACGTGTAATCTGATCGCATACCTGTACGAAGATTATTATTTTCATCAAAGAGAATGCAAGATATATTTGTGCATCGGATAGTGCTTAACCCCTTGCTTTAAGATTTGTTTAACAGCTGTCTGCGCTGAAATTTATTATTCAATTGCTCTGAGGGCAAGACGAAGATCATCTAGACGTGCAATTTGTTTTGCAAAATATCGAAACAGAATAGACAAAATAATCAACATTTTGTACGGGATGTCCTAACATATTCGCCTCAGGACGAAATTCACAAGATTCTTCGACACCCGCTGTCATCGCGCGGTTCCTCAAGCTGATAAGTGGCGATAAGAGACAGTTCTCGCGATCGACGTTGCTTCCAGAGATCGAGGAATCGTATAATATCGAATATACAGCCGCGAGAAACGAATCATGGCACCTTGCAGCGCCGTGAAACCTGCCAAGCCGATAATCCATAACAAGACTTTTCAAGAATTTTCTTCTAATTTCCTCTCTGTCGTCGATCACAAGATTTCAATTTAAGCTGAACAAAATCCCGTCGAATCCTCCAGAACATCTGCGCCCGATCCTCGATCGACGCCTCAAGGAACTCTCGTTTTTAAATCAAACATCTCGGAGATCTACCTGTGGACCTTCAATATTTACGCTGGATTCGCTGGAAGCCATTACTGAAATATCACGGAAAAATTTCTGATGGAAGGCGCGCTGGATGTTCGAGAAAATCTTGTAGATTACGATTTATAAATCTTAATAGTTAATATCTCGGCTCTTATATCTTTAAAGTCGCTTTCGTTATACGAGGCGTACCAAAATGACCTGCTACTGTAATGAAATTGGGCGAATTTTAAAAAAATTATCACCGACGAAGCGCATGTTGAAAGCGTTAAATAGTTCCGAGACATAAACTTTTCACTCATTATTGTTTAATATATTTCTTTTTGCATAAAAATAAACCAGTTAAGTCATTCTATTAAAATTCACTCGATTTCCTTTAAATACGTAGTTACTTTTAGGACACCCTGTATTGAATTTATATTTTATTATGTACAGCAAAAATGTGATCTGTTTAGGTTTATTAAGTAACTAAATATTCCAGAATTCTCCTAAACAAAGGAAGAATATAAATTACAGAAATTTGAAAATTTTAATCAAATTCAATGAGTTACCCGAAGAGAAGCAGAAATAATTTTTGATAAATCAAGGAATTTTTGTGAACGCCCAGAATTTTTGTTTCGATCACCTGTGTTACTTGGTTATTGATGGACATTAAGAATAAATGATGAGAAGTGAATGGGTGTCTCCTCGTCAGGGTGAGAGAGTCTGCTAAATAGCTGTGCAATAGATCGGAGAACAGTTGATGATGTCGATCATTTGGTGCGTTACCTTTCGATCTTCGGAAAAAACCGGTACCCGCGCTTTCTCGCCGAAAGTCGAATCGTACTGGACGATAGGCTATCGACTTTAATATGCCAGCCTTCGACCTCCGTGGAAAGTACCGGTTCGCATAATTCCTCGCTGAAACTCGACAGAGTCGCGGGTGATGCTGGGGCAGCCTTCTATCGTCGCCATTTTGCAACGAGAACGAATTCATCTTGCCTATTCGCGTCCCCGTTCTCCTATCGATTAGACTTCTTTCTCCAAAATTGAACGATTCGATAAAAATCGAGAGGAGACGTCACGTTTTCCGATCAAGTTTGAACATTTTTCTGGTCAACCCCTTTCGATACATCGGAGACACTGACAGACACGTGTTTGCTTACTTCTTTGTTTTACTACTTTTTTTAAGTGTATAATGTTTTCCAGTGACTTCAGAATTTCTATTCAATGTTTGTTTCTTCGACTTTAATAAATCAAGTAACTAGATCTTTTTTTTTAATTTAAAATATTATTGATGAAAGTGTGAGATCCAATCGTCTCGAGTATGTAGGATATGTTTTTTAGAGATTTTTGGACTTCATTTCAGTTTTTGTTTCTTCGAGTTTAATAAACGAAGTCCCTGAAGAGGTTAATTATCTTCGTTTTCTTGAAATGGGTAGTGACACTTTTGTCTAAATTCATTAAGCTTTCGAGTCATTGTGATAGAATTATTACAATTAACACAGTCTTCGTTTCAGGAAATGTAAACATGGAAATTCTCTTAGAATTTGAAAAAATTGCAATGTTCAAGGATATGGTAAATATTGAATAAATAACAAGGAAGAAGGAGAATGCATGATATAATTGGCTTCCACATTCAACGAGAACGTTGCCATTCGTTTATGAAAGCCACCAATTATCCACAAGTGGTAGCGAATTATTTATTTATCGAGAGAAGAACATTAGCTCGCTGCTACGTACAAACAGACTATGTCTTTTATTTATTATGCAAACAGTTAATAACGATTTAATGACATGGTTCTGAATAAATCTGAATGAAAATGTATTATGAAACGCTAAAGGCCGTGCGACAATGATAATTGTTCGCCAATAATTCACAAACAATTTTGGAGATCGTTCACTGTAATAATGCAGTTCAGTCGCAGATTTATTATCGTATTCAGATTGTAAATTAAATGATTTCTTTAAACTGTTTTAATGAAGTGCCGTTGGTGTTCTTCGCATTATTTTTCAATGTTGTATCGTTTCAGATGCATTTCAGTATTGAATGCGGGAGAAATACTGAGTATTTAATTTAATAATACTTTCAATTTAAAATATTAAACGTTTAACATATGTGCAGTAGAAACATAATACGCTGAAAAAATATTGTAAAATGTTTGATTCTTTGCTGAATGATGTAATAGTTTAAATGTGTAATTGTTTATACTTTAAGCAATGTATTTCCTCTGTAAATAAAATTAAAAACTGTACTACAATCTCATGCAACAGTGATAGTTCTTACAAACATGTTTTACACACAATACAAATCAAATAGCTGACTGTTATAAATTCAAAACAATCACTATTAAATGATTAAATAATTACTAACCCTTATTCCATTTCAAGCAAAATGATAGTTGCAAGGACAGCAATGCAATAAAAAGTTATGCAACAAAGAATTTAATGTTAAGAAATTTTGTATTAATAAAAACGCATTTTAACATGTTTGATCATATACGGATTTTTCTACTGCGTCGTGTAACGTGCTAATTATTAAATATAAATTTGTATTTCGAGAAAAAGTGACAATTCAAGCGAACAATTACAAACAATAATGTTCTCTCTGGTCGTATCAAAAGGTAAAAATTCCAATCAGTTCCTCTCTAATTAAAATCAACTACCCTGGTACAGTCACACCCCAATCTGATGTAACAATTGCACCTCTTGCAGACTCGTGTCACCTCCCACACTAAACAATTAACCACATTCATCTCAGAACAATTACTACCTGGTCACCGTTAGAATCGAAAGTGTGAATGCCTAATACGATATTAAAAAAAAAAAACTTGTAAAAGCGTCTGAGCGTTGCGCGTTCGTTCTCTTTGCAGCTAGGCCACGATATCGTCCTCGAGATCGCGTTATCGAGCAATCGAGAGAGAGTATCAACGAGAGAGAAGGCTTGTCAGGTTTCCCAGTGAAAAAAGAGCATGAATCACAGGACAATGAAAGACAGGGGAGACCTTTCAGCCCTCGATCAAGGCTAATCTCGAGCGTCCTGATTGGATCGCGGCTGGTTAGTCTCCAAACATGTTCGTCTACTCACGGAAAGTGTAGGGCCGCCATGTCAAAGAGCGTGTACAGGTAGCAGCATAGGATCACCAGAGATTGCCTCGTCATTCCTGAAACAAACGTTCGTCGCAACTGTGTCAGTCGAAACGCAGCCGAACTCGCGAGAACAAAAAAATGGAACGGCGGTTTCGAGAAAAGAATCCAGCGAGGCGAGTTAGAATGAGGAAGCTTCGCGAAACGGACGGCAGAAATTTATGTGAGCCTCCCGGAATTTAGGTCGACGAGCGTTCGACGTTCTTTCGAAACTTCAATCTTTCTTCCACCGGTCGTTCCTTTTTATTAGCTTATCCTTTTCAACGACCGAGCGCACAACGAATTCACGCAACGACGTTCTCTCGGTTAAGCGCTTCCGGTGGACCAGAATTTAGCTACGAGCAAGCTACCGGAACGTTGATGTCCTACGCGGACCGAGGTACTCTTCGTTGCCGTAGCGAGTAAAAAAGAATGCGAATTTTTATGTCCACTCGAAACGAGGACAGCCCTTTTTATCGTTACCATGGATAATAAAAAATGCGAGTCTGTAACGTTGTAAATATCGTTATGTCACTCACCGATCAGCTGCACATTCTACCGTGTCGATCCTCTTTGTCCCAGGAACCCCCGAATCCTTATCACGATAGCACAGCCGGCGTTATCAACCCACGAGCCGCGTCCAGCGGAAGATCCCTCTAATCTCCATCAAACTGTCTGAATCACCGAATGATCGATCATCGAGTGTTTCGATCTCGAAATGATCATCGAGTCCAGCTATATCAGGCTGTTCAGGGAAAGAACCGTCCGCTCGACTGACGCGAAATCCCAGTGTCTCTCATTCGTGATGGACGACGGGGTCGAGGCGGCCGGACATCACCGGCGTGCACTAGAAAAACCGGTCCAGGGTGATTTTTCGAAGGAGCTGGAAGGACACGATCGTGATGGACACGGTTGTTATAGGCGAAGGGTTGATTCGCCACTCGGCCACTGGCCACTGACGAGGCTTGCTGGTTCTGTAAACCACCCTGTCGGTCGCTGCCTCTAAGCCAATTTGCCTATCGACTAACTGATTAAGCCCTACTCCCTTTCATCGTGGTGGACGTGGACCTGACTGGTCGGCGACACCAGCGTAACCTGTGTGTGCGTTCCTCCGACTGCTCCAATAATTTAATATTCCTAGAGATAAGACGTGATACTGTTCGATGCGAACGGAGGAACCGTGGAGCGTTCGAATCTGTCGCTAGAATGTCCGTCAGGAACGCTAGGTCTCGCAACGAGTCGGTGAAGCTTCAGATCGTGACCCGTACTTGCAAATACGCTGGCTAGTCGAAGACGCGAGCTTGCAAGTTTCACGTCGAGAGACTGCTGCCACTATCTCATCGAGTAACTATTGCTGCTGCTAATATAACGAGAGATTACTACCGTGGGTACTACTCCTACTATTAGAACGAATGATTACTACCACCACTGCTACTACTATCATACTGGGAGACTCCTACTACAACTACTACTACAACTACTACTACAACAGGAGGTTACTACTACTACTAGTATCATACCGAGAGCATACTGCCTACTATTACAATAAGAGTCCACTGCTACTGCTAATATCATACTGAGAGACTGCCACTACAACTACTATTTCTAACGAGGGACTACTGCCATTACTACCGTTATTGCTGATATCATACTGAGAGACTGCCACTACATCTACTACTTCTAACAAGGGACTACTTCTATTACTGCTGCTACTAGTACTATCATACTGTAGAACCTACCATAAAAACTGGTATTATAACAGGAGATTACTAGTACTAGTATCATATTGACAGCTTACTACCACGACTGCTATTATAATAAGAGACTGCTATTACCAGCATATAGAAAAATTATTATTACTACCAGAACTACAGGCTACTGCTACCACCACCCCTATTACTGTAACTACTACTATCATATGGAGTGCCTGCTACCATATGAAGAAATTACTACAAGTACTCCTATCATAACGTGTTACTACAACTACATCTATCATAACGAAGTTTTACGAGCTTATGACACGTCAATTGCTATTGACTCAGAGAAATTAACGATGTTCGAGTTTCTCAGTATCAGTGAAACAGTTTCGTCCATATCATAAGCTCCATATAATAATCTGCTAAATCCCCGAGGATTATTTCGCCTGCTTGGGTCGCAACACCTACATTTCTAAAGGATACCCTTTAGCAGCCTGAAAAATCCCCTCCCAACTCCACCGAAAATCTGCATACGCGCAGAAACGGTTCGACGGGGAGCTCGAGATTTGTAGCTTTCACGATGAACATTGTACTCGCATGAAAACGGGGCTGAAGAACCGCACGTGCGCCGCGTTCACACCGTTGAAAGCGTTCCACCACCACTATATTGCAGCAGAGCATAGTGAACGCCCGTGACGTGTTCGCGATTGTCTGCAGTTACTTCCGGTGAGATGCACCAGCCGAATCACCGAGCGAATTGTGTTTCAGAGTCTCTTGACCCCGGCTTGTGTCGTGTGAGATAATAAAATCCTCTTTGTTCCTCGTCTCGGAGCTCAGATTAATCTCCCTAGCCACCTGGCGTCTTCAACATCGTATCCTCCTTCATTAACATAGTTTTTCGCGTGGCACAGACCAGTTGTTTTCATCGAAAGTAATTTTTCCCCGCTGGTGTTTTTTTCCAATAAACAGTACAGTAATTTTTTGGAATAATGTGTATTCCTTGAATACGGTGCTCTTTCAGAATATTATGTGAAAAATGTTTTGGAGTTGCTGAAAGATAAATAAAACTCTTTTTGTCGATATTGCAAATTTTACAAAGATGCAGACTATTTTTCACCATCTCATGATACATAGTTAATGGTTTTCATGGTCAATGCTTGGTCCAGCAACTAGAGTGACACCATTCATTCTTCCGGCAAGAGTGACACCTTTGAAGCCCTGCAATATTCCCTTTCAAAAATGCATATTGTGTACAAAAAGCTTAAACAATGTTTAATTCCATTCACAATCATCCAGCCATTAAAATACTTCTACAGTAGGACCTCGATAATCAGGCCTACGATTGATAACAGCATGACTCACATTATAATTATGTTTCACATAAAAATGGCAATCTTATTTTAGAATGTAAAATATCCAGTACTGTGAAATTAGGTACACAGTGTCACTAATGATTACTTTAGCTTGTAGCAGATGTAGGATAATCTATTTTCAGATGACAGGTGTTTGGATAATCGAGATTCTACTGTATTTTAAGTTCGTTCAGCACAAAATGCCGAAAATGTTCCTTCAGATTTTCCATTTTCTGTTTCGAATAGCAAATTTCAAAATATCTTCCTACACAAAAACTAATCACCGTCAGTGCATTCGGTGTTACTTCGGAAATGATCCACGTGTCGTTGTTAAAGCAACAACTCAAATAACGAACGCAAACTCGTAAGAAGCATCACAACAATTTTACAAACTTGTTGGATGACCGAATAAAAATATCTTTTTCTTGTCCCTGGAAGACCCGGTTCGTTTATTGGCGCGAAATAAGTGGAGTATGCGAGTCTCTGTGTACGTGTTCTCGTATATAGATATCGGTGGGCGTTCGGTTATGGCACACACGCGACTGTATCGAGTGTACATGCGAGTATCGATAGCCTGGACTAATGAGATTCACCGGAGTCGCGAGCACAAACGAAGAAGGTTTTCGATCGATCACCGAGATCCAATCGCTTCCAAGAATTCCTCGATCGTTTCGCCAATTAATCACACCTATTGTTCCTTCGCGCCTCCAGCAATCATCTAAACAGCCTTAGACGCCGCAGAAATAGAAAGTTTGTTGTTTCAAAATCGAATGGGTTATTAAAAAAGTGAGCTGGAAGGAAGATGTGGGAGTTTCGATCAATGTGTGATGTTTTCTCACAATCTAACGTTCGATCGCGGCTGAAAATAGCTCGTTCTTGAATTCGAATCGGCATTTTAGGCGGTGGAATCAAAAATGTATTTTTAGATAGTTATGGTTGCGCCCACATGTTTAATAATTCTACTTTCTATAACTGCCGTTTGCTTCGTTTACGATCGAATGAAGATTCTGAGGAACGTAGAAGAATATTTTTAGGTTCTTTCGAAGACGGTTTTTAAATATTTTTATGGGGTACGTTTGAATGATTATCTTAACACGTTCAAACATTGTTGAATTAAATAATTATTAGTTCTTATAAAATTTGTACTGATGTTAATGTCACAGTGATAGTATGAAACGACAAGTATATGTTCGTTTAATTCGATGGTTTTATTCTGGATAATATGTGTTTAGGAAAGTATTGTATAATGTGTCTGACTAAGTATGGCATTTTTCACTGTGGCAACGTGTTAAGAATGTAGGAGAAAGTCGATATGTGATGGTATATCGATTACTATCAAATATATCACTGTATAGATAGATATTGATTTTGTGAACAAAAATGTTAAGAACGTCAAACTGTCAAAATGGTTTGTTATTAAAAAATTGCGGTTTTTGTTGTGCATTACAGAATAAACTTAAGTAGATTTGTAGTGAAGAATGTCGAAGCTCTGAAACTCGTAAATTTTTCCACTGATATATGGCTGTTATTATTCTACAGCCAAATTCGCGGATTTTCACATTGGTCAACGTTTAAAGATTATAACAACATTTTTGTTGCATCGTACATTTGCATAATAGAATTCCAAGACTTTACACTTTTGGTATTACTTATTTTTTCGATTATTCGACCTTCAATGAGCTCGTCGACGTATTTCAAACGTTAAAGTTTTAAACGAGGAGAAATATTCTGAGGGCTTTTATAAAAAGTAGGGTAGTAGACTGAGGGTGGAAGTGTTTATTTAATTTTTGTTCAGAGAGAAAAGTTCGAGTACAAAAATTTTAACATCGTCTGAGACCTCCTATTAAACCCCGTCTAATCGTTATTGATGCAATAAAAGAGTTATTGATTTATGTGAACATGGAGTTAAAAAACAGTAAAATTATTTGTTCAATTTTTTCCAATTGTAAAAATTTTGACTACCTTACAGAGCTGTTTCTAGTGAATACAATATACACTCACTGAGTTACACAGAGATATCTACCCCTTGTGGGTAACCAAGGGTGAAATTGTTTGTCTATCCCTTCCTCAAGTACACAATTTCAACGCTTAAAATATTGACTCCCTTAGAGATCTTCTTCAACCACCTCCCTAGTTTATGTAGAATGCAGCATAAAATTACTGGGTCACACAGAAATATCTACCCCTAACAGGAGACTCAGAGAGCAACTGTCCACCTTTTCGCCGACTAGGACGTTTCGAGGTTTCAAAAGCTGACTCCCTGTCAGAGCTGTTTCATCCCGTATCCACTTTAAATAGAATACAACATAAAATTAATGAGTAACCCAGAATTATCTACCCCCAGCAGCAGATTAAAGAACAAACTGTTCACCTTTTCTTCTACTACAACATTCTGAGGTTTCAAAAATTTACTTCCTTGCAGGGCTATTTCAACCCCTATGCAGTTTGAATAGAATGCAACCTGTTTCATCAGCTGCGTCAACCCCAATATAGTTCGAATAGAACACAACATAAAACGTAGTTAAGCTTTTAACAACATAGCAAAACATAAAAGTTACACAAAAGTGTCTATCACTAACAGACAACTAAGGGTGAAACCTCCACCATTTCTCCAAGTAGAAAATTTCAAGCTCAAAACTGACAACCCCTAAAAATCTGTTCGAACCCTCTGCGCTGGATACAGTGAAATATTACTGGACACAGAGCAATAGGGGTAAGAAACTCGAGGGGGCTGGAGTGCCCGTTTAACCGTATGCAATCCAATTATTCGATGAGCGGTGTTTTGACAGTTGGCACGCTTAAGGGTGGCGGACGGCAGGCGACGTTCGTGATCGACTTTTAAATCCTCTCCACTCGTCGGCGAGCAGCCGAGGGGTAAGTGGGGTTAAGCTGGCCTAGTGGTGAGGTCGCGTCAAACACAATCGTAAGAGGAATGTTACCCGGTTATGCGCGCACAACCCCTTTCATAAATTCCATAACGGCCACCCGTCACAACAAACAAGATGACTCCAAAGTGTCACCGTTTTCGAAACATGCGTTCCTTCGCTCAATCCTCGTTCATCGGAGAAACAACAAAGACAGTGTGAAACAATGTGTTCTTCAAATAGATTATTAACCCTTTGAACTCCCTTGTTTAGTGTGACTTGACATCGATTTTATTCACAGGTACTCCTATGTCGAGTCACACCTGACATTTTTAAACTGCCAGTTCAAATATGTATTACATTTCTCAATTTTCTTTTACGTAGATAAGCAACCTCGCATGTATATGACCCGTTTTTTGTAACAAAAAAGTCCAACACTTAAAATAATAGGGAATTATTGAAAAAAAAATTAGTAGTTCAAAGGGTTAAGGCACCAAATCATACTTATTTACTGTACTCTATTTTCTGAGATAAATTATTGTAGAATTAAAATTTATGGTTGTTTATTGTTGAACAGTTTGAAATCTGGCTTGTGGTATCACCTGCAACGTGAATGGGATAAAATATTAATTAATAACTCTTCAGAAACTTATAGCTAGAATGCAAAAGTTTGTGAAAATCCTAATCAAGTGACAGCACTATATCAACTAAAAGAAAATTGAATTCTTAATTAATTTCTGTGGTGATTTCTGATATAATAATGCATGTATCTTTCCTTTGCAGTATAAATTAAGGAATAGGGTGATGTGTCTTCAAATATTTAAATGATTTTATAACCTTTTGCAAATTTATTTTCTATTTGTTAAGTGTTCCACCACTTATGTACTAGAGTGCACCTCCATAGTCCTCATTCGTGACTCTCGATGGACGTATATATTCGTCGAACGCCTGACAGAGTCTGGAAGCTATAAAAATTTTTAATACAAATGAATCAATTAAATTTCTCCAATATTTTTTATTATAAAATTTACATAGTAGTTCCACTTTCACTGCGAATATCTCGAAAACGAAAGCTCGCATAAAAAAACGTTGTTTCACGAAATAGTTGCATTATGAATCACCGAATCGTGCGGTGCAACATGGATTCACGAATGCACCGCATTTGCGCGTAGATTCGAATTCGCGTTGACCCATATGCGTTTGCGGTTGGTGCACGCAGGATCGATCGTGCGATGTATCGATATCAGCCGGACGGTTGGTTCAATTTCATCGTGTCATTGTTTTCGTCGGACTGTTTTGCCAAGGCAGCTCGCGTTTGGCAGCCTCTGTGTGCTCTGTAAACAAACTGTGGATTTAATTAATGCTCTCGCACGAATCTGTTTGGATCAAGATCGACGATGAAGTTCTGATCGCTTTGGATCTCAGCTTCGATACATCGATATAAGGCAGACTCGACTAATTTTTCAGTACACCTATCCCCCGATTTACACGATTTCGCTTTGACACGGTTTTCAAAATAACGGATTTTCAAAAATAAAAATTTATGCTGCGCACATATTTGTACAGGCATTTTTTAGTACAGAGTTCTACGGATGCCTGAACTCGTATTCGGGACCGAGCAAATTCAGAGATCCGTTCTAATTTTTTATGAATTTTGTATTTGTAGTTTCTATTAAATGAATTACATATAGCTTTAAATATTTGTTATTTCATGAATCGACTGATTTTTTTTGTTTTCCATTTGTATTTTATTTTTATTTTACGTCGAAATAAATGAATTTAATTAAATAACAGACTAAATTATGCGCATTTTGTTTTTTTTCGATTACACGGTTTTTCATACAAAAAGCTTGATGTACTGTCTTTATCTATCCAAGATATTTACAGTCACTCACGAAAGTCTTCGTACGCCCCATAAAAAGGCCATTTTTAATAAAATAAACAATAATTTTGTGTAAAATATATTTATTTATTAACAGATTAGGTAATATTATATACTTCATAACAAAATGTATTATTCTATAGGAATATTTGAACAGATAATAAAAAAACCGAATTATGTATCACAGAAGTATTCATACAGTCTTATTTTTTGAGATTACAGGTTTCATTGATATTTTGTCGGACCTCCTTTTGCCTCTAAAACAGCTTTTAATCTTCTTAGCATAGAATGTACTAACTTTACTTTTCTTATTGTTAGTGTACGATCACTTTTGTAAGTTGCATAATTCATTTTCTTCTTATCTGTTCAAGTATTTCTATAGAATAATACACTTTACTATAAAATAGTTATTATTACCACGTATGTTAATAAATAAATAAGGTATTACATGAACGTATTGTTTATTTTAATCAAAATGGCCTTTTTATAAGGTGTACGAATACTTTCGCCAGTCACTGTATTTAACCAACCTGTTCCATTTCTTTGTTTGTTGATCCGCTAAACAAAGATTCAGTCTATGTCTACATACCTTGGTATTCCTTTCGTATACAAATTTTAGCATAAGTAGCACATGTCTTCCTCCTACAATTAGTATTGCGGAATTACTCGAGTTTCCTCTGCTTTTGATCGACAGTAAATTATTGGACGATCTGCAGAAATTGGTGAGCATAAATTCGGCGGATCAGCTTCCTCCAGTAATTATTTTGCAAAAGCATGATCCGTCGGTGGAGTTTCTGTTACTGAATATAAATCCACCGGTGAACGTAAATTTATTTGTGTTGCAATTAAGCGGCACGGCGATCCCCGGCGAATTAAATGAAACGCTGTAATACATTCCATATCAGCCGCATAATGGTACGGGATTTATGTCAGGTATTTATCAAACCGATCCAGCTCTGTAGCTGTTACACTTCGCGCGGTGGCAAGAAACCGTTACCAACGTATTTTTCATTGTTTTAACGAAACTCGTCGGTCGTTTCTCTTGCCAAGATCCCAGGAAAATATACACTACTTCGAAAACTTGTTTGTTCCTTGACCTGGAGCGGTGCCGTAAAATCCATAGAAAACACAATGGAAGAGAGAATGCTTTATGCAGTTAAGAAAGAAAGGATCTCCTTGATATCGCGATAAAAAATTTATTTGAAGATTAACCACATGGAAGTATGTTGCGAGGGGCAACAAACATTTCAAGATTTTCGTCGGGTATTCTATTGTTAGGTTTATGGAAATTGCACGCGGAGATGCTATAATTAAAACCGCGCGGAATCCTCGTATTTCTGCTGGAGACAGGATATAACGTTGCGGGGGACGGCAGGCATTCAAATAATAGAGCTTTGCGATAGTAAAGCATCCGAATACTGAATGCTAGAATTGTACAGATTGTACAGTGATTTAAAAAGTCAGGAGAGCCAAAAGAAATGCAGGCGCTTCACTGGGATGATCTAAGAAGAATGGGAGATCCTAGCAGGTAAATGGCGTGACGAGGATCTCCATAAAAGTTACAATTTTGGTATTCCTAGATGACTAACGTCATTCTGATCTTCTTCAGCACTGAGCCCGTGACATTCTGAGTAGAACAGGTGATTTTAATAAAGAACGAATCGCAGGATTAGAGAATATCAAATTTCTCGTATCGTCTCCAGATCTATCTACTCAATAGACCCAGCGGAGACCTGCATAGAAGTTGAATTTTTACAAAAATGATAACAGCTACGGAATCCTAATAAATTTTAGCGTGTAGAGCGGGAAATTCTACATAAGACAAATAACTTTTGTCAAAATAAAATCGCGTGATACAAAGATAAAAATTTTCACCGAGACCAGACTCAATCTGCCGACTTGTCCTAGCGGACACCTATGTAAAAATGAAGTTTTCGGCAAAATTGCTACAGCTACACGATTGTAACAACTCCATCGTGTAGAGCACACAAATCTACACCAGGTGTGTGTACAATATTTCAAAAACACCGTTTGTCACCGAGTTTTCTTCCCATCCTTTCGAACAGCTCTCCGAACACCTTCGTTCAATTTCAATTTTCAGCTTCATTTTCGAATCTTCTAGACTTCACTCTTCTCCAAGGTGGACTGTTCTATGTCCAAACTTTCCACAGTAGACGTTCCGCTCTAATTAGAAAACACGTGGCGAAAGTTTATCGAAACTAATAATAAAAGCAAGTTCCCGGCGAGGAAGAAACTGAAAAAAGCAGCACGGTCTAGGAAGAACAGGAAAGTTCAGCAGCAGCATTTTATAATTTCAGGGGCCCTAGAGGGCCCGTTCGTATTTATTTACCAACGCCTCGGCAACTCGTTAGTCGTCCGTATAATAAGTTATAACAAGTACTCGCGTTCTCTCTCACACTCACGCTCACTCACCCTCTCAACAATTATTCCCTCAGACACCCACGCCACCCGTTACATCTTCGTTAATATTCGTTCTCCAGTCGTCGTTTCATCTTCTTCTTCTTCTTCTTCTTCTTTTTCTTCTTCTTCGACTGTTTGCTCGAAATTTGCTAAGCGGTCATTCCATCCCCGATCGATTCCTCGAGTCTCACACGGAATGATCCGCCTGATCCTGGAGTCTCGAGGAAATGCTCGAGGATTTCGTTCGATTAACTAGGTGATTTAGGTACATGTACCGTTCGTGTATATGCATATGTATATATGTATATGTATACGTATGTATAGGTATATACAGTCAACGTTACATCGGTATCGCACTAGAGGGCAAGTCGACAGGGTGGTCGACCCTGAAGCGCTTAAGGGGTGTCCTTTGCTTTTCCTTTTACCGCTCTACGTACGGGGTGTCTCAAAAAGGTTCTACAATCGGAATACTGTAGATTCTCCATTGCACAACGAATCGAAAAGTTCTTTACTATTTTGCAATCTGTGGCTTCGTTTTCGAAATACGAGGGATTGAAAATTGGATAGTCTCAATTTTAATTCGAGATATACTTAGGAAGCGGTACTTCGATTATCCGAACACCGGTCATCCAGAAATGCTCCTACGTCAGTTGCAAGGTAAAATTATCAATAATGACGACAGGATATCCTAAAATAAAATTATCATACTTATGCGAAACATAGTATGTAACAATTTAAGTCATCCTGTTACCAGATACAGTTCAGATAACTGAGGTCCTACTGTACTCAGTTTTCAGTTGCTTACATCTCGAAGACGAAGCCGCGGATTGTAAAATGATAAAAGACTTTTCGATTTGTTGTGCCTTAGAGAGTCTATGGTATTGTACAATCTTTTTGTAACATCCTGTATACTTAAACTCTCCTTTCTTTATAACTGTACGGAGCTCCCTTCTCATTTCTGCGGATAAAGATCTCGTTCGTTCGTTTAGCTATCGCGATATTTACAACGAGTCCAGGACACCCCATGTTGAAACGGAGAAGGATCGATGTGCTCTCGATTCTCGCCTGGTCGATGTCCGTCTCGGTTCTCCAGGCGAATTCGACCATCGATCGCGTTACGATCGTTTCCTACGAAACAGTTTCGACTCTCCTCCCGCGGTCTCGTCGGATCGAAGCAGAAAGTGAACGCACAAGGATTTCCAGCACACACACGCACGCACGTTCTTATATGCACTCACACGCACGGGCTTACATTCATTTCGAGGGAACACGTCCCCTATAGTTTCATTATCGTCTTCTTGTTCGTTTTTCTCCGTTTCTACTCGGCTTCCGTTTTCCGTTCCGCGTGCGAACCGAGAGATCTACTGAAAGCGACGTCCCACTTCTTTTTTCCCTTTCGCGTTATCTAAAGCGACCTCCTAAAAAGCGTCTCGCAAGCATCCACCGTTCGTGAAACATTCACGCGGAAAGAAACGAGAGAAGTCGTTACGGCTCCCTGTGCACCGCTTCCGGCGAACAAACTGGACCCGACTACTCTCAATCGTTTCAAACTTTTTCGACGCCTTCACCGATTCGCCGTGACGGATGCACCGTAGAATTTCTGACCGTTTGAATTCATACGATTGATTATTTTTGGAAAGTTCCTCACGCGAGTAACACTGCGCGTTGGTTTATTTTTAGTTCTCTCATCTTGATCGTCTTTGTGTGAATTTTTAATGATATGAACCCTTCGACTACGGCTCACCTGGATGGAGAGCTCTAACATAAAATAGTAACCCAAAGTGTTCTGTTAAGAGTATCAAACAACTTCTTATTTATATTGTTAAAGTATTTTCTGGACCACAGGAAAATAGATAAAGAAGCTGGTAGTTGGTACAAGCTATTCAGAATCTCTCACCGCAGGCGGCGAAACAGATGAGCCACTATAGCGGCGTACCGCACTAAACGATCGCTTAGCGGGTAGCCGTTGTAGTGGAGTATAGTAGTCAAAGGGTTATACGTACGTCGTAAAATCAATATTGTCACAGTTATCTATAAACAATTTTGTATAGACTATATGAAAGATATTCAAATCCTACCGAGTAGATAGTAGTTAACAAATTGAGGAGAAAATGTCTAATATCCACGGGTCGAAAAGTGAATATTAGCCGACCTGTAAATAATTTCATATTGAAAAGAAAATTGTATATAAGCTACAATCGAATTTTCGACCAATGTTACCTAAACACTTTTTGTTCACTTTGTTAAGAACTATCTAGTCTAAAAGAGAAAATTATTATTACTATTGAATTCTGTACGACACTGAAAAAACAAATAAATGTTTTACTGAACTAAAATATGTGTTGTTTATGAAATGCATAACATTTTTCACAAATGTAATAGTAATACATTCTGTTTGAAGAACTTAAGGTGTCTTTGAAAGCTCCGTCTAACGGGGAACATCTCATAGCTTCATCGAATTAATAAATAATCAACAGTATGCGTTTAAGCTTCACACAGTGCAGAGGGAAAGAGTGACAGAGACAGCTGTAACGACATTTTTTCTTTCCACGCTGCATAATTAATTTGGTCTTGGTTGCTTACGAGACGAGGGGCCGCTTGAAACTCGGCAGCTGTTCGACGATTTACATGATTCGTTTCAGGAAGGATCAAGCATCTTCTTAATGGTGCGCTACTTATGTATACATTACGTAGTCTCACGTAGTTCCCATCTTTATATAATATATTACAAGTGTGGCCGGGGTCAGAGTGCGTTTCAAGTAATAAAATATATGTATATATATATTATGTATAATATGTATATTTATAGACGCGCACGGTTAATATGTATAGTTGTACGCGTTTTAGTAAGTGTTCTTTAAGTGTGTAGTTGGAGAGGTTGAGCCTTCGTTCTGTTTTACCGACGAAGAAACCATGGGAACCACCGTCACCATGTGGAGGCTAGCGTGCAGTCGTACCACTACTCTATGAAAATCAAAAATCCCTAAATGAAACAACAATTAGAAGAATCTAAGTATAGAGTGATCCAAACGTTACTGATTACCTACAGGATAGAATATAATTCACGATCTAGTCTAGAACAGACTTTTAGGTCAACATACACGGCACTAAATTTTAATTCCAAAAAACGAGTCCAAAAAAATCACACAACGACTGAATCACTCTGGTCCTTATTTCAGCTAACAGGGTGCAAGTGCTGAAACGATTGTCCGTCAGCCGGAGGAACCAAAAGGTACGGAGTACCGTCAGTGCGTACAGCGACTGTTGGCCGGTAAAAAAGTCCCTAGCGATCGATACAGTCCCGTCGGTATCGGGAATGAGGTAGTTCTCGACGAAAAGTACGGTTTTGCTGAGTGGAACGGGGGAATACTGGATGACGGTAGGTTTCTCGCGGTCGATAAGGCAGGAACGCTTTATAGTGAGCTTACTTACTAGCTAGGGAATCGAATACGAGAGGCCCACGCGAACACACGGTGTCGCATGGAAAATCGATTATTCTGACCCCTGCCACCAGGCGGCGTACGTTCGCCTGCGGTGATTCGTCCGCCGTTAATATTCCCCTAGGTGTGCAGTGTTGCCACGTCTAGGTATTTCCTGCTCGCGTCAGAGTGCCCTAGGGATCTAGGGTGAGTTCCGTGCTCGGTCGGTAAGTGCGCTTAGCGAGGACTCGAACCGAATTTTATTCGATTCCAGTGAAAGTAGGTGAGTGAAAGATAGGCGAGAAATGCCTGGAACTATGGCAACATAGCGCGAACGGGCCACTTCGCGTGCTCCCTGTGCCCACGCCTTTCCAAAAAAGCATCGAAAAAACTGAATCTACCGTGTGTGTGAAACCAGAGTAAAATCGCTCATTGGCTGGCCACTTATAAGAGGCCTTGATATGTTCGATTGGAACCGTCGTGTCATTTTTCTTTCGCCTTTCCTTTCCGTCGATCTCGATCGACGGATGACACGATCGCGAATTAGATCGATTAAATCGCCTTAACGCGCCCCTCGTGCTTTTCGTGTTTTGCTCAATTTCGAAGCTCTCCAAGTCTCAACAGAACTGCGTCGCTGGGATCTTCTAATCGATTTTTGTGGATCTTCGTACGTTGTCCCTAAACAGAGAACTGGATACGCTTTTCGACACTTTCAGAGCACACTGATTAGACCAGAAATTTTTGTAATTGTTGGTGTTTTTTTTTTAAGTAGATTCGGACAGTCGTACGAAGACCCACGAGCGTAACTCAGTGGAAGAAACAACTGATTCGTTTCTCGTCTCGCTTTACAATGTCCGCCACTCGAAATGGTCTTTTTCGTAATTTTTTCCTATGATACAGTTTTAATCGCTACGGTAAGATTCTTTTTTTTTGCCTCCACGAAGCACGGACTCGGTGAACGCGTGCATTTGCAATCGCAAAGTTCAGAATGTTCGATGATTTGCTTAAGCTTGCATTGATGGAGAATTAAAGTGGCCTGAAATACTTTTGATTGATTCATTTCTAAATTTCAATAGCGAATGTTTAGTGAAATTTAATTAAATGGAATAAATCAAGTTGCTTATATAACCAATACGTTTAAAAAATTTCCCAATAATGTGAAAGCATTTTAATTGGAATCACATGCAATTTCGTTGATTGTGTAACCCCAATTTTCATCATAATTAACTCATCAACGATGGAGAAAATTTATAAGATTTAAAATTCACATCATTTGTCTAGTACTTCAGCCTTCAATGGTATAACAGCAAATAATTTTTCATATATAAATTCGCAATTAACTGATGTCCTTCGACAATTTATAGCTCTACTATGTATAACAATTTTAATTATCCAAAGGTATATTTTAAATAGAATATCTTACAGACCACTCCGCGGCGTCTGATCATATACGGTCCTCGACCACTTGCGACTCTCCGCAATTTAATTAGGCCTCTTGAAATTCTGACGTACATATCAAACGTTTGATGATCTCAAGCGTAATGAGATTATGTGCAGTCAAAGGAAATATATGAAATCGATCACGAACGTGTGCGTGTTTCGTGCAAATTTGTGCTCCAGAGCGACAAAACAATATTCTCAAAACAACCCTAGAAACAAATACTATATTAGCATTTGTTTAAAATGTCCAAATTATATGTCAATGAAAAAATTGTCCGTGCTTCCTGGAGATACAGAAAAAGCTGTATACCCGATTCGCCGATTTGTTTCGAAGTTTTCCAGACAAAACGGTCGACAACTGTCGAGCAGGAGGTTCGTTCTCGTGACGATGAAATCTTCCCCTCGAGATTTTCCACGCGAATTAACATATATATCTATAAGTGTATTTGTGTGTGTATATATATAGAGAGAGACGCGTACATTTATATACGGCTGTCCTACGTGCGTGTTATGTATAACGTGACATTTATACATTTGCCCCCTTTTGAGCGACGTGCCCGTGGATCGTAAACTTTATACATTATTGCTTCGCCGATAGCCACGTCACGTACGTCCGATCTGGCTCACGTTCGTCCCACTTCTCTCCCAAAATTCGATTAATTATGCGACCGGTTCGAATTCGAAACGCATTATTTCGCCGTTTTCCACGGACTAATTGGACATCCCCCGCATCGGCGGTTCCGTTCGTGGCGATTCATCGATCATCGAACAATTCCGCAGGATGTTTCAGAAACGATTGACGAAATTTTAGAAGCATGTCCTGCTTATCTGGATTGAATCGACTTATTTTTTTTAATAGAAATGTACTCTGCATGGAGAATGTATCGACATTTTTGGTAATATTCAGGTATTGACGACTATGTACTCCAAAATGAGAAAAATAAGTTTGAAGATCAGTGGAGTAGGTGTGTACTTGTGTGAAAGTACACACAATGAATTTTGTTATTATGCTATTGTTTTGTGCATAATGCAACATCATCGCTCGTTTATTATTAAGATTATCAATTGCGTGACTTTTAAAGGTAAAGTATCTGATTGATTTCTAAATAGTTATTTCTCTCAAACAAATTTTCTTCGAATGAAGTATATGTACAATATAAATGTACTCGAATTTTAGCCCCATCTATATATAATTAAGAATTAGTTGTGAAACTTTATAAGTAATCATGAGCTCTTCTGAATGATAATTATTCCTCATTTAGAACACACTTTTTGAAGACCTCGATGCAATAAAACTTTTAGTGCCAAGATAAAAGTCACCCATTTTTCGTTTGATATGTTGCAAATGATATGGCAATTATAGTTCTCTTCAATCCATAACATGTTCGTGGATATGTTTCCTTGTCCAGGACAAACGCGAGCCAGAGTCTCTTCAGACATTTCATCATCCTTTTCTTCGTTTCTTTTTACACGGACTCGTACAATTAATTTGCCTAAATCGGATCGCCGATACACGTGACACATATTTCCATTCTTTAACTATCGTTTCCCCTCAACAATGTATTTCTTCAGCGGTAAGTCTCCTCAATGCTCGGTTTAAAGATCATTTAGTCAATTAATGTTAAATCGTTGCATTGAGTTATTTAAGATATAACCAAATTATTGACTACTCGATTCAATTATTTCTTTGCTACAGACTGCTATACTAGGTTAAAAAGTTGGTTTAATTCAGAGGGTGCTCATAAAACTCATGTTCTTAATTTTAGGTACATATCACACGAAATCAATCGTTTCTGAGTCACAATAATGTTATCAGACCAGATATCTATTCTCAAATATTTCTTCCATCCCAGAAGCTTGATTTGTCAAGCCATGTTTACTAGAATTTTTTTATTTATTCTACTGCAAACCATATGCGTCCAAAACTAATACCATTAATTTTAGAGCACCCTGTACAGACCTAACGAAGTGAATGGAAATAATTTTGTTCTTTGACTGCTGCTGTGCTGACACATTTTGACCAGACACTATTATAGTGAGAGAGTCAAGGAAAATGATTTGCAGTTAATAAAAAAATCGAGCAGAAAAGTTTGCTCCGTTGCATCGAGCAGTCGAAATTTCGAAAATTACTATGCGCCAGGCCACTCAGCCCAGATTATAATCGAGCCGACGTGGAACGAGGTGTTACCGCTGAATAATTTGAGGTCGTGTGTTTCTGCGTCGTTTGTAAACGTCACGCGTTGGACCGGTTGTTCAGAAGTTTCCCCGGTTTTCCGCTTCTTTCTCTTCTCCACTGACAAATCGACCGTTTTAAACCGACTGTCTCGTGCCCGACGCTGCCACCAAATTGCCAGACCTCCGCCGCCGCCATACCGGAAACGCTTCATCGTCTCATGAACCGGGACATAATTAACACGTTGGCTTTCGTTCGTCCCGCAATTTATTAAAATTAACTGCTTTTAATGTAAATCATTATAGAAGAAAGAATTCAGTTGGTCATGCTGGCGTTTATTTGTTACAGAATTTGGTGAAAGTTATTATGTATTTATTTAATTTGAATTTTTAATATCACCTAACGTAGTCGACAATGAAAAATGACTTTTGTCAGGAATAAAACAGTTTAAACTATAAATAATAATTAACATATTATCTGCCACATCAGTGTGTTAAACAATAACCGATTAAATAATTATTGACTGTTGTAAAATTACAGTTCATGTCCATGTCAGACTAGTGTGAATTTAAAGATAACATTTTATAATATGTCTGAATAGACTCAGTCATTTCTACTGCGTCAAGCATGTTAACAGAAAATAAAATTATTATTGACCCTTGCAAAATTTTGGACAGATTTAACATTGTAACGAAACTGTAGAAACACAAATGAACAACAGAATATATAATTATTTTTTCACCTTTTGATTGACATTACAAATAATAAGTTGTGTCGTGTCTGAGTATGTATGGTAGTTTCCACTTTGACAGACGTCCCCACTGAATTTAATTTAATTAAGTAACAATTAACTCTTACAAAATTCCGAACAAATTTAATATTTCAATCATACTTTAGGAATATAAGTAACATATTGAATATTTAAATATGTTTTACTTTATGATTTACATTAAAATAACGCCCTGTATCTGACTAGATACATGTCCACATGGTAATCGAGTACGAGACAGTTTGTCGGTCGATAGGGCGAAGTTCATCATCGTTTACCTCCTGATTCCGCTCCTTACAACGCTATTAACAATCTACAATTTTATCTACACACTCGAGTCACTCGCTTCGAACGCTCGTTTTTTTTTAGATTTAGCTCTGAACTTTAACAAACACCTAATGGTCCGATATAAGAGGAGCGTTCGCTTTGCTAGGTTATTAATTATACAATAGATTAGCGGTTGTCATTTACAGACACTACGGTGCTCTTTTTATACACGCGCTGTCGTTCCGCTCGATCGAGGATCGCCTGCGCCCTCAAAGCAAACAAAAAGCATCACGCTGCCAGAAGATTAACAATAAATCAAAATCTTATTACTAAAATCTTCGAAGCACACTGAACGCTCCCAAGAGAATTCCCTTAACAAATGTTGCTAATTCTTTTTCACAAAAGAATCCCCTGGAATCGCAATAAATTCCCCAATTTCCGATTGCACCGTCTGTCGATTGTTCCACGAACGTCGTGTCGCGGGTTGGCCAAGAGTTAATCGAAAAAGTGTAAAAGCTCGTACGAAAAAATCGAGCCGAGAGCGGAACCGGCGAAACTATTTCCAATATGTTTTCCCGGCCAGAAACGGGTCGAGTCTCTCCCTTTCGGGCGCTCGTGCCTGTTACAAGGATTCTAATGATCAAGATCGTTTTCGGTTCGCTGCAATATCCTCGCTGATCCAGCAGCGTGTTTGGATCCATGACCGTTCTCCGCATATGGGATCCTCTTATTATTGGTCGGCTGGCGGGGCCGAGACAACGAGTGTTTTTCTCGGCTGTCGCGACACCAAACTGCCATGGAGAACGATCAAAACCCTCGTACCCCATCCTGTCTCTGGCTATCGAGCGAGAATCGAACGAGAAACGCGAGTGCCCGTGTAATCGCGACTCGAACGGAAAACGATCGCGCCATGGAACGACCGGAAACGCTATTAAACTGAAACGACTCTCCCGCTGAAAATTCGATCAGTTCGATACGTAAGAAACTGGGTCCTCATCGAACGGGAGTACGCTCTCAGAAAGAAATCTATGGAGAATTGGAAGGTAGATATTGCTCGTGCCACGACTGCCCTGTCACCAGTGCGTTGGTGACGTTTCTTGTTGGATTCTACTGCGTGTCGCGTGGACACGACTTTGAATTTTTTGGATTCTCTGAGAGCCTGAAGTTCTGGGTAAATTGGTTTGGGTTTAGGTTCGGGTAGGTCTGAAGTAAGACTGCTTTCGAAGATTGTGAAAAATTCAGAAGGCAATTTAATCGTAGGCGAAGTTTAGCAACTGTGGGGTGTTTTCGGATGTGGTTCGTTGTGTGGTGGAAGTTTGAGCATGCTGAAGCCAGGAGAGTTCTTGGAAATTAATATTTAGACCCAAAACTATCAGCAGCCACTGTATAAGTACACCAAGGCGTGTAAACGTAATTTGCAAAAACATTCGCAATATATTAATTACTCTCGACGTATACAGTCTCGATTGTTAGGTTACTTTAATCTCGAAGTGCTGGAAACCAATTAATCACGACAGACAATCGACAGGCCTGAATGAAAATTGTCCTAAACTCAGGAGACCCTTGCAAAATAACGTCTGAAATGTTCCAAACATCCAAGAAATAAAATTAAAAAATCCTCAACGAACAAGAAAAACAAAATCAACCCCCGCAAAATCATACGATAAACCGAGACTTACAGAACAAATAATAGAGAACCCGGGGCACCCTGCGTGCCAGAGATCTCGATCCTCGATCGTCGGAACGATCCATAAAATTCCCTAGGTCTCAGATCCACGAGGCACGAAGATTAGAGCCCCGTTACTAAGTCGCTTCAACTCTCTCGTTCGTTGATTTCCGCCACCGGAGGCCGTGAGCTTGTTCAGCGTTCTTCAGCGTCCTCTTCGTCTCCTGATCTGCTGTCTAGGCGCGTTCGAGAACGTTCGTTCTTCAACAGGAGGTGCCGACGAGCCCGTGTCACGAGGCGACGGGGCAGCCCGATCGAAGAAGGTTCACCAGCAAGAGGATCGCGACCAGAAGGAGGCTCGACGACCTCGAGAGACCTCCGACGCCGTTGCTGTACGGCAGCTTGACCTCGACCTCCGCCATCTTGAAGATCGAGAGCAGAGGATGCGTGTGGACCTCGTGGTGTTTGTTGTTGATCTTGTCGCTGAGGTCCTGCAGCATCGAGGCGCACTCCTCCTGAAAGGACAACCACGAGCTTCGTTAGGGAGATTGTTTAATTGATTGTTTAGGTTGTCTGAATGTGCAAGCCAGTGAAAATAGAGAAGCGAAGCTAATTGTAAGTTGATAGAACTAAACTTGTGAACTGGTAAATTTCGTTGATTGGAGGAGGATTCCCCCTGGGAGGCATGGTTTTTCTTAGGTTGATGAGGAAAGTTCTGTCGTTTTTGTTTTTTAACACATTCTGAAACTTGCTTAACCGCCGGCGAAGATTCTTATATTCCGATTTAAAATTACACTTTAGAAAACTTGGTATAACTGAAAAAGTACTCCATATTTTGGGTTGGAATTTTAGCAACATGTCAAGCTATGATTACGTAAAATACTAATATTTTTTTGAATATGTTTAGTAGCGTTTATTGTAGTTTAGAAATAAAAGAAATCAATGTTTTAAAAGATCTATATTTTACATTATTTTCTTTTATTTTACCGTTATATAATTTGATCTAATGAGCAATTGCATTCAGTTCTGACGTATTACTACTGAACTGGAAACTGAAAACATTTGCAAGAATTTTATAACGGTATCTGAAAAGTAAAAAATAAAAGACATACATTAACGTGACCGACGCAAAATGTGTTAACAGAGTCGGAAAAACGTGAAAAATTCTATTAAATTAATTAGAAATTTTAATCTGAAGTTTGCAGTAACCAAATATGACGGAAATCTGATATACGGCTGAAATAAAAATATATCCGACTCAACCTGTGTCTACCTCCCGAATGATTTTACCGCACTTTAATTAACCACAGGAAATCATTTCAAATCGGTCTAAAAGGCAAATCTCTATGATTTGTAGCTGCACTGGCCTCATTGTCGGGGGTTAATTAATTGGAATCGGAGAATGACAACATCGGGGGAGGAGACCCAGGGCTTCTTTTGTAATCAGAAATGAAATCGCGTTACAATATTGTTCGGGCTTGTAATTTCACCGTCCTTTTGTTTCCCAGGCTTCCATTGTGTTCCGGGGCTGCCGTTACGCTAGCATTTCAGATAACAAGTGCTAATTTTTCCGCGGGCATCGTTGCATTTAAGCCCGCCTCCACGCGGGAAATTATACTAAATTAACAATAACAGGATTCCTTTGTCCGGCGCACCGTGGTTCGCTTTTTTCTCGCGCTTATAAAACACTGCGCGCTTGCTTTATTAGTCCGACGAAACTTCTGCGCGTCTTTCCCCCTCGTTAACGAACCCCCGTTTCGCGTTCTCCGGCTTCTTAAAAAAGGCGAATCTTTGCTGCCGATTCTCGCGAACAAAACGCGTTCTACGCGAAAACTGTAGCGGAAAACAACACAATACACCTCTCACGTAGAATATTTTTAACTTGGATTTCCAGGTTCTCTTGAACATTCCGAGATCTACGCTTGTTTTCAGACAATGCCGTCCACGTCGCCTTCTTCAGACGAATCTCTTGTAAACGGACGAGGTTCTAATGAAATTTTTTGTACGAACTACACTAATGACATTTCATTATTTTCAAGTATTTATCGTATAAACTGCGTCTTGGCATATAAAGACGTCTGGGAGACGTAATTTGTTTCGTATGCGATTTTAAACGTTGACGTCTCCGAGACGCCAAGAACTATACACTGATTGTTTTGAAAAGTTCCATGCTCTACAGGACTATTAAGTTATTTATTAATTTGTTACTTAATTATTCTTCATTAATATTGTCTATTAACTGAAATATTCGTTTATTTGTAAATTGTACGGGTATTAACTCAATGTGTATACATAAGTAAGAACTATAACAAAAATAGGAGAAATGAAGACAGTCACACAATGTAGTATTAAACAAAAAGGCAATTGTAAAGAATTTATAATAAAACATTATCTAAGCGCGCAGTGCGAAGTGTAAAGATTGATTAAAGCTAGGAATAGAGCCACTGAAAAAATCAACCTTATCCGTAACTGTGTTGGCAGATTTTAATATACAATTAATTGGATCACTTGAACCATATTTACTTTTACGGTAGCATAATGAAATACGTGACTTCTTCTAAAATTCCTTGTGGGAGCATAACAGTGAATAAGTTGTAATAATTGAGGACAGGAGATTTGAGCATTTATAAGTTTGAATAAAAAAGTATCTTTAGTAATGGATCATAATTATGATCATTGTGCAACATGGGTCTGTTTAATCTAAAAGCAATATGCCTGATGAATTTATTAACATTGTTTTACGATATTTAAATATTCTGTTTCTTGTACAGGTTACATAACTTTCAGTTTAGCTATATTAAATGGTATTTTTAGCACACATCGAGTCCTGTTTTATTTGTATGTTAAGGGGTTAGTGGTGAGAGAAATACTGTGTGCATGATATTGGAACATTTTCGTTCGATGATTGTCTATGATATTTGGAGATTGGCCATTTTTGCAAGGCAAATCAACAAAAGGTTAAAAAAGCAAAATATACTACGCTGTTTGTATTTCATCGATAACTTTACAATTTTAATTCCATGAATGTTCGGTTATTTATTTTTGTCTGGTCAAGCACGCAATATTCTACCGTGGTCCAGAACGTGTCAAATACCGAACACAAATATTTTTCACGAAATTCTTTCAGAGGTGAATCCAAACTCCACTTCCACTCAGCAATTGCAATTATCCTTCCAAAGTCATGACAATATTATCCCTCAAGGCCATATTTTCCTGAAATTAAAAAACTCCTTCACAAAATTATGTAATTGTGACAGCAGTCATGAAAATGTTAATATATATTTACAAAAACCTATTCTGTTGTGTCTGACCATGTGCGGATTTTTCTACTGCGACTCAGAACCTATGAAATGATAAAAAATATTTCTGAAGAAATACTTTCAGAGTTGCACCCAAACTCTGCTTCCACTCGGCAATTAAAATTACCCTCTGAAGGCCAGGGCGGTATTATCCCTCAAAGTCATACTTTCTTACAAGCAAAAAGCTTCTTCACCCCGTGAGAGGGGTGGAACAGCTTCGAGGAACATTTTCCCAGGGATCCGTTTCCCTCGAATTCGACTTAACGACGCCGAGTTGTAACTCGTCCTCGCGCCCCGGCATCGATTTCCATTTTCATCCCTCGTATCATTTTCTCCCTCACCCTTCGCCCGTTTCTCCGGTCCGCCGTCTCCTTCTTGTTCCTCGTCCCCGAAATTACCCTCGGCTCGTTGAATCTTTAATTTCCGGCGGAGGAGAAACCGAGGCCGGAGCGATTTTTGGCGATATTTTCCGACGGGCCATCCACCCCTCCGCGCCATCCCCGCGGAGGTCGGAGGTGTGCGCCACGTGGCCAGACGACGAGAAACGGTGACGTGGAGGCATCGACGTCGGATTTTCAATGAAATTAAATTCCACCCGGAAGAAGAGGACCGACCAACCCTCTCTGCTCACCCCCTTCGAATAACTTTTCGCGAGCCGGTCCTTTAAATTACCGATGCACCGGGAATTCGTTTTTTCGATCCACCCTTGGACCACCTCCCCGTCGATCCATATCGATCCCACCGTTACGTCATACTCGTTGAAACTTTTCAATCCTTCCCGACTCCTCGATTTATATTTCTCCCTTTCATTTTTCCCCCAATATAGGGAATATATATTTTTTGTTCGTTTCCCTGTGCTCGGCGTTTTTTCGGATACGTGCATTTCGGACGTATCGGTGTCCAGCTATCGGATTTCCGTGGGAAAAAGTTTGATATCTGTAACGCTTCTGTTCGATTCGAGCTAAGGGACGAAGCACGGGAGTGGAAGGATTTTTATTATTTATTCTGGTTGGATTCTTGCATCGACTGTTCGAAATCAAAGCAGGCAGTTCGATGGAGTTCTTCGGTGGTTGTGCGCGTTTGATCGGTTGGCGAATATTTTTGATGGCTCGAACAAAAGATTCGCAAACGCGGAGGATTTATATTTTTCAGGGACTCCAATTTGCGTTGCAATGAAAAAACGGGGACCGGGAAAAGCGATTGCTCGGTAATCAAAAATAAAAATCAGCCGTCGCAATTTCTCTTGTAGTCAAAAACAAAAGCCGGGACCGTCCAATTCTCGTGCCGACTAAAAATAAAAAAAAGTACGGTAAACAGAAACGCGGTGCAATGAAGTCGATGTATTTTGACAACAAAAACAATTGGATTGCAACGAATTGATCGTCTGGATCTGTTTGCCCAAACATCTCTGCAGATTCGTGTCGTTAGTCGATTGGCCGTAAATCAATTTCGGGCTCGCGTCAGATTCGCGAAACGGGGAAAGGAAGGTCCGGTTTCCGGTGTAATTGAATAGAACACAGCGGAGTAATAATGATCCACGGACGACCCGGTCAAAGCCCGGGGCGATAATTCATTTTGCATATTGGCCGGTGCTAATTGTAGCGAGTGAGCTTCTCGCGCGTTGCGGCTTAATTATCGAATACCCGGGCCAACCTCGAATTAAGTCGCCGTTCTGTCCATCGATATCTTTACATCTTCCACTCCATTAAGCAAATCTATTTTCTCTGAGTTCCGAATCTCCAGCCTCCTTTGAACTCCCGTTATCGACGCTTCTATCGAACGGCCAAAATTCATTAAAAGGAGCACTGAGATCCTTTAAATTCTATCCTGTCCTAACAAATGTAAAATTGGAAGATGTATATGGGACAGGTATGTCAGAATTCATTTTTGCAGCAGACAGGATCGTACTGAATATTATATACTGCATGATACCATTAATACGTTGAGTGCTACGTCACCCATACAGGGTGATTTATAAATGCATGTCCATACTTCAAGGTATGAATCTACACACTCAAATAAGTAAAAAAACGTCTTATGAACATATGTCCTACATACCTTAGTTTTCGATTTATGGATGATTAAAGAAAATGTTCGACGCGTTCGCCTCGTGCCCCAACACACGCTACTGTATGCCTTAACATTTTAACTCAAAACCATTTTGTATCCTTTCTAGCAGATCGTGTATATTGTTCACTTTCGTCGAATACCCAATAAATTTTAAATGACTCCAAAAGTAAAAATCTAATGGGTTAATATGAGAAGATTGCGGTGGCCATGCAGTGGGCCCACCTCGCCCTATTCATCGGTTTGCGAAGGTGTTGTTTAGGAATATTCTCACTGTACGAAGGAAATGAGGCGGAGCACCATCATGCACGAGCCACAAGTTTTGCCTGATTTCCAGGGACAAATCATGCAGTAGTTTCTGAAGGTTGATGCGTAAAAAAATCAATACAAGTAGTCCTATTTAGTCGAGCTGGTAAATCATCCATAACTCGAAAACTGAGGTATGTAAGACATATGTTCATTAGACGTTTCTCACTTATTTTAGTGTGTAGATTCACTCCTTAATGAATGGACATGCATTTACGAATCATCCTGTATATGGGTGACACTTTGATTCAATCATTATTTAGTCGATCATACGTAGCATTAATAAATATATCTGAGCAGGTCAAAGGGAGCCAGTAGAGATATTATGAAATTTACTAACATTATTGATTAAAAAGCGTATTATTTTGGAGTGTTTTCATTCTATATAAAAACGAAAAAGGTTTGTAATTTTCACCTGATAAAGTTTGGCAGCCAAAGTGTTAACGGGTGCAGTTTTTATAGGCAATGCAGTCTTGCATACCTAACGTTGAAATATTTTTATCCGATGTCTCTAGTACACAGGGTGGTCCATTAGAAATGGACCTAATGTACTTTGTTGTAATAGTGGACTAAAGAATATTTCAACGGCAGATAATCGATTCGAAGGGACACCTAACAAATTAAGTATAACACAGAATTTACAATTAGCGAATATTGTTCTACAATCGCTTTTATAAATATTATGTACACTGTATTGTAGACATCGAAACAATATAGCTTCCGGTCAAAGTCCCAATTGCCAAAGCGACAGACTCACAGGTGTATCATGCTAACTTCAATTCAATTTTCTTCGAGGCAAGAAACGTGTCCCTTCGTGGCTGCTTTTTCGATCGAAGAGACAAAGGCAGAGGATGGGATTGAGAGAGATATTCCTGTAGAATAATAATCAGTCGGTATCCGAAACAATGATGAGCTCGAAGCGGCTGGTTAAATCGATCCTCGGTTCGTGTGCAGAGTTATGTCAGGAATATGCAAGGATAACAGAGGGAAGGGATCGACATACCGGGTGTCTCAAAGGAGGTTAACCAACCTGTAGAGGCATATAATAGTTTTAGAGTTGAAGAACCCATGTGTAACCATCGGAGATCCTACCATTAATCGTTTAAATGTTGTGGAGTGTTAAATGTGCTCGATATATCAAAGCAGTCCCTGCGGAGACCGCCCATAGACGCCGAAACAGTGTACTTATTAATATATTTAGAGACCTTCCGCGCGAGACGTGCGGTTTTAGAGAGAGAGTAACATTTCTCACTGATGTAGAATGATCTGCTTGTACAGGAAAAATTCTTTGCTCCATGTTGAACAATTTTTATAGGGAGCATGAATTTTTGGGACCTGTGTTGAGTATACACTCTGCGTTCCTTTTTAAAAGCATCATATGCTCTCAAAGATTGAGCTGCTCTTTTTAGAGACACCCTGTATATCGAATTGTACCCTTCATGGAACAAACAACATTCTCGATCCGTGAGGGCAGCAACTAATGATGTTCTTTGGAGCTGGCTAGGCCGCGAGGCGGTCCTATTTACACGAATTTCCACGGGAACGATGCCAATCAAACCGTACAATTATACTGGTTGGTGTTACTCACTGACTGGCGTCGTTTAGGATTCGTTCAGGATGCTTGTCGGGGAAATTCGAGTTCCCACGACTGAGAAGGCTCATAAAAAGTATGGATAGGAAGGGTTAAAGAAAGTGACAAAAAAAAGTAAAAATAATACTAGATGATGTCTTCGAAGATATAGAAAATTGGCAGAGAATCCTAGGAAAGAGCACGAAGTTATTTCTTCTTGTTATTATGGGGGGGGGGGGGGGGGGGGGGGGGGTAATGTTATGTGTGAAGTCGAGTTCTGAATAGTGTCTGTACCTTACCCTTGTAAACGATTTTATAATACTAATAGAAATTGATCTCAAAGGATTTGCAAAATCCTGAGGATCTGAGAGCGCTCTAAAAAATACTAAAAAATGGTAGTAAAATATCCTGACACTTTATAAAACGTGGTAAAAATTTGCTGATGACAGCAAGAAGCAATGTAAAAATACAGAAAGTTAGAAATACTTCGGAACACCGAAGAAAAGCTGTAAAAAAGCCACAGATCTCCAGATGGACCGCAAAGGATCCCAAAAAAGAAGGCAAAGTATCAAGTATAAGAGGGTGAATAAAGAGGTCGAAGGGCAGCGAACGGTGTCAGAGGGTAGCCTAGGTCAGAGAAAAAACAGAACCCGAGCAAATAAAGAAAATAAATTTTTCATTAGGGACGTCTCTCGTGGACGATGTTCCGCCGGAGTGAAATATCAAAAATACAAGAAGACCTCAAGGAGCCCCCGTTGACAAATTGCTGAAGCTTTATGTTGCCAGAAGAACCGAGGGACACAAGAAAATTTTTCAACGAATTCGTGCTCGCAGTATCTTGCACCTGCAAGGTATACCGAGAATTGAAACGTACTGCAACCCTTCGAAAACTTTGGGGTTAACTTTGTACCAGTCCTGGGGGTTGGACGAACAAGGATCGCGATTCGAGGGGTCGTAAACTAATGGCGTTCACCGGGAAAACGCAGTTCGGAGGGTCTCGTAGATTTATTCGCATCGCAAGGCGAACGAGAGCAGGTGGAAGATGGTTGCAGGTGCATCCGGGCTGCAGTTCACTCAACGGCCGGCCGCCATTATCCCTCGACGGGCGTATCCCTTATTAATGGTTGGCTAATTGGATTTCTTCGAGGGAACGATTACGTCAACCGTGAGTTCTGTTGCTGCTCCACCAGAGTTGGAACAAGAAAAACCGAAGAACAGTGTGAAATTAAGAAAATGAAGCAGCGAGAAGTTGGAGCAGGCGATGACGAGTAACAAGAAGAATAGTAAAAGTTGGATATTTAAAAAAAGAATAGAAAAATGTAAAATCGATAAAAAAGAATTGCAGTCAAGTTTATAAGTCACACCTGGTTCGCATGGGATTTGCAATCAATTGATGCGAGATAAGAAAAAACAGAGATGATATAATTTCTACAAAATTAATAGAATATGTAGATGTTTGGTAATAATTGGAGAATTCAATAATATAAATTAAGGCGATGCATCTCCTTAAATATGAAACGGATGGTACAAGACGTGACCTTGATTAACAAATCAGGGTGAACGAACATTTCAACCATGGGTTGAGTATAATTTAAATTTATGTTTTTAATATAATAAATGTATCATACAATTTAAAACGTTCTGGTTACCACATTGTGTCGATTGTGGTGGGTGACTTTAGTCGAAGGATCCAGTGTTTGTAACTCTAGAAGATTTGGTCGCAAATTTGAATCAATGATCGTGAGTTTATGACACGTTAGTGGTCCAAATGACATTATTGAATATGAAAATATGATTGGATTAATGAATGAGTGACTGACGCTACCAATAAGGCGAATGGAGACATGTCACAGGCCTGAGTCGTTCACGAATTAAGAAGCATTCTCCACGAACTGAACAAGAACACTGAGAAAGTCTGAGCAGAAAATAAGGAACAATGGGAGGGAGGTCAGGCAAATAGAGGAAGATTGAGAGTGAAAAGCAGCGGAAAAATCGAATGGAAAGCGTCGCAAGAATACAATAAGGAGGACAGTCAGAGTAGCTGAAGAGTAACGAGGTGTATGACAGTGATAATAATGGAAGAAGCGTCGACGTCAGGCAGGAGAGCAGGAGCAGACGGGGACAAGGTAGACGAGGTACAAGAGGAATGAGGAAGCAGCAGGCAAGACATAATGAAGAACAGACAGGGATCCATCTTGCAATTACGATTCCCAGTGGCCCTTCCATCTGATCCGGCTGCGAAGCCCTTTCATCGAGGCCTGGTGCATTCGATATCAGGAACGATTGTTCCTGCGGATTCGCCAGCTCCATTCGCTCTGTCTGAGATGATCCTTGTACAGGCTGCTCGTGAGCTGCTAAACGACGCTGTCAATTTATAATCGCGATACAATAGGATCTGACGCATGCCCCGGAAGCCCGGATTAACGTATGGCGACACTAATTACATCTGGCTAATTCCTCGTCACAAGGAATTGCCTCTGTCTGACATCGAATCATCTGCTGAAAAATTGGATTCTGTAGGTTCAACGATATTTTTGTAACAGACACTTCCCTTTTGCGGATGTGCTATGAATTACTTTTGAAAGACATTGATACATATACAGGGTGTTAAAAAAAGCTATGCAATATTTATATAGTCCATAGGACACACCATACTGAGTCAAAAAATCTTAGTAAACATAGGTCGAAAGCTCAACCGTTTCTGAGATGTAAACATTTCTGTATGTTAGCAACATGATTGACTTACTACTGGCTTCTCGATATTTACAGAAGGTGTTCCACATATCCTCCTTCCATTTTCATACTTGCTTGGCATATTCTTCTTACAGAGTCGCGAACTCTCTCGAAAATGCCAGATCTCCGTCGAATTATTTGACAAGCATGCTGGATTCGGTTACGTCTCTTATCGGCGAAGAATACACTTTGCTTTTCAAACGTCCCCATAAAAAAAAGTCCAAAGGATTTAAATCAGGGGATCGAGGGGGCCATGCAACTGGTCCACACGTCCAATCCACCTTTGACCGAACACCGTGTTTAAGTGCTCTCTCACATTACGCTCAAAATGAGCTAATGAAATACAAAATAAAAATGTTTATATCTCGGAAACGGTTCAACTTTCGACTTATGTTTACTAAGGTTCTTTGACTCAGTATGGTGAGTCCTATGTACCATATAAGTATTGAATGGTTTTTGTTGAACACCCTGTATAGCCACTCCGCAAAACATTTGGACAAGCTTTGGTAGCGGAATTAATTAAATTATTCTAAGTTCTACTTGGAATTTGTGATTTGTTATGTACGTTCACTGGTATGTGTCGCATATGTGTGACGCAAAAATTCCAAGGAGAGACCGACGTCACGCATATGTGACAGCCATTGGTACAAAATTACCCGTTACACGTTTGGAAATATTTATAAATTATCCTGAACACATTTTGGAAAATCAGAACCATCGACTGTCACGTCAACTCAAATCAGTCGAAATAACCAAAACCTTACGAACGCGGGGTGAAAGAATATTTCTCGACTCGAGGGGCGGTGGATCGACGCGGACCGATACAGTGGCGCGGATAAAGAAACGAAAAAAAGGAAAGAAAAGAGAATTCCGACATGCAAGACGCCCGTGCGCCTTCACGTGCTCGCTTAATCAATAACGACGTCGAGTCTGCTCGACGTTAGTCGTTAAAACGGAAGGGAAGAAAAAAAAGAGGCGAGCAAGAAGCGACTTGGGGGATGACCGAACAGAAAGAGAAGGGCTCGGGGCGGGAGCGGGGGTGGCGGAGGAGGAAATAAAAATCAGTCGGAGGGGAAAAAGCGAAGGAATAACGACATGCAACGCACGCCGGCTTTATAACACGTAAAGGGTTGCCGTCGTGGAAAACAGCCCCGTCACGCAATGCAAATGAGCCTTCAAGTCCCGCGACAACCGGCTCCGCACCCCTAACCGGCGTCCCGCGATATTTTTGCGTGTTTTTCGTTGCTCCTTTCTGGACAACCGATCTTACAGATTTTACGAACTTACATTGCAGTTGCAAGTAACGAATTTTAATATACAGGGTGTTTTTTAAATATTTTATCCAATTTTAATGTGGCACATGCACGAAGTTATTGGTCATTCAAGGTCATTTCACGGATTGCGTATTACGGTAGACATAACTGCTACATTTATCGTATTTTCGTGTAGTTGTTGATGAGCTGAGGCACATTTCAGTGACCTTGTTCAGTGACCTTGAACGACTAATATTAGTTGTCTGTATTATAGCTTATTCTACGATATTTATGGAAGAATATTATAGAGAGTGTTGCAGATTTTTCGTTTGGCGTGCGCTGCAGGAAAACATACACAGAGAATGTTATATAAACATATAGCCACAGCCGCTTTGTTAAAAAGTTATTGTAGAAACATGAAACATCAAATACATGATATGGTACATTGCAAGGGTAGGTCAATAATGTTTCATCATTAGACTGCGGATGTTTATGCAAATATACAATTTTAGAGTTGCATATTACCCATATTAATACAGTTAAATATATGAAACTTCAATAAGACTGCATTTGCTTCTTGAAAGGTTCAAAATATGTAATTTTTATGTTGTTAAGTTATTAAACGCGGATCATCCATCAATTTGCATAGATTAAATTACATAAAGTCCGCAGTCTATTAATCATTAAAATCTTTATAGGCAAATCAACGTGGTTTCCATTCATCCCTCAACGTTATTCTTCCAGTTTAATACATGCAGCTATTATAAAACCTAACCTCAATGTGCAGCTTTAAATGACAGTGGAACCTCGATTATCCGAACACTGGCCATCCAAAAACTCTTCTTCCAGGTTATTTACAAATTAAAATTATCACCAATGACACAGTGTAACTTAATTTTATCCCACCGTGTACCTTTATGTTCTAAAACAAAATTATCATTTTTATGCGAGACATAGTTGTAATGTGAGTCATCTTGTTACCGGTTACAGTTCGGATAATCGAGGTTCTACTGTACCTCTAAAACAAAGCACTTACAGACATACGTGTGTATGTCAGTACGTGCGGTAGAATATGTCGATAAAGTTGAACCAAAGATTTTGACAGTATCATCCATTATGGTCTCTTTATCAGAGATCACAAGGATGCAGGTAATTTCTTGAAGTGTCTGGTAGAGAACTCGCAATCAGATGATTCCCGATTGTAAATTGTTGCATTTTAGATGTCGGGGACGTCTGGAATGTCAGGATCGCGCAATCACGGGGGCTCCGTATTTCGAAAAGCTCCGAGAGATATCCCGCAATCTTCCAATCTCAGCAGTTCAGCCGCGATTTCAAGAACACCGTTGTCTCGGTATTCTAAAGTCCCACGATCCTGCGGGCCTAAACCGCCGCAATCCCCAGGACCTTGCATTCCTGAAGAGCCCTTCGCCGGCAAATTTCGTCGGCCCGGAAATTTCCTTCGGTCGATGCGCGTCCTCGAAACGGCCGCGGAACAACAGCTTCGTTTGCATAATCGCGTCGGGCGCAACTTTTTCGAAATCGCTTCTCATCCCCGCGAATAAAGAAGAACAGACGGATTCCGCGTGAAGTATAACGCGAACGCACTTCACCGGAAGTTCGAGCTTGCCTCCCCTGAAATTCAGGGGTGGAGAGGGAGGGTCGAGCCGTGTTCGTTCTTGAATTTTCCGAGACTCTCCGTGGAAGCATTTTAAAAATGAAACACTGACATTTTTCCGCACGTTCTTCTTCGACTTTCCGCGGAGTTACGCGCGAACATCGAACGCAGGCTGAATAGTTCAGCGAGAACGATTTTACGGGGGATGTTCAGAAAGCAGCGAGGTTTTATTATAATATCGAAGAAGAATTTGTAACTGAGCTAACAGCTTGCCCGAGTCAGTTAATTTCTTCTCTAGAACTGTTCCTTCTTTTAAGCGCTCGCCTCTGGCGGCTTCTTCTTCACCACTCATTTTCTTTGTAATTTTAAGTGTACATGTCTGAAGCTTGTGTATTATCGTTATGTTCTGTTTTATTCAAAGGCTTGTTCCGTTCATAATAGTAATAATGTTATTATATTTGTAGTATAATATTGTTCCTTGATATGTACAGAGTGCTCCATTATAATATTTCCGCGAGAACATCTTCGAAACTGTTAGCAATATTGAATATTATTTCAGAGAAGAATTAAATGGATTATGAGGGGGACATAATGCGACATCAGCAGTTTGCTAAATAAGTTTCTCAATGTTCAGTTGTTGATTCTTTAGAAACTTATAACAAGAGCTACTTGTCCGCGATGGATCTTCACGAAGCTTTGAACACAATAATTCTACGCGTATTAACTGACCTAAAAAGCTCTGAAGTCTGTCTTGAAAATTCCATTGTGGTACCATTGAAATTAAAACTGCAATATTCTTGAAGTGTATAAACAGAAATACAGTAAGACCTCGATTATCCAAACAGTAATTAGTAACAGTTCCACTCACATTGCAACTATGTTTCACATAAAAATGGTTATTTGTTTCAGAATTTAAGAGACACAGTGTGACTAATTTTTGGATGGCCAGTGTTCGGATAATCGAGGTTCTACTGTATTATATTTCACGAACTTTGACGAGTCTAGAAAATTGAACCGCCTTAATCTAACTGTCCTACTCTTCCAATAAAAAAATTCCAAAAAATATTACACAAGCTCGCAGATTTAAACGGTCCAAAGCCATCTCGTGGTTCCATTGGAGGGTGGCTTCAGCGACGAAACAATTTATTCCATCTAGATCGATGTCAAAGGTGGAGCTAATTTTTGCTGGAAGCGGCGACGCGGCTCTGTGCGGACGCGTTGCGATGAGGGAAAACATTTTCCAGGGTGAAGGGGGATGAATTCTCCGGGGCGGAGGGGAGCGCCGTGAGCGTAACCACCCTTACGAGAAATGATTCGTCGTACCTTTGAGAGCCGACAGACGGATCGAGCCACCCCCGATTAATTTCGCCCGAGGGTGCCAGCCTCGGATTTTTCGAAAGAAAGCCGCGAGAACAAACGAGCTCTCTTCCGTGTTCCACCGCTTTTCAGGCCTCTGTCTCTCTTCAGGTATTTTCACCGGCTCGCCCGACAAAGGAAGCGAAAATTTCATTCGACCCCTTAATACGTTCGATGGTGGACGCTGGAATTCGCCTACGAGGAAATTTGATAGGACACCTAACCCCTGAAGAACGTTCAGGTTCGTTATATACATCGCCGACGGCCACGCGGTGAATTACTGCAACGGATGCCTAAGTCGAGGATCCACTCGGTCGCTTTAATTGGCTGAGTCTTTCGAACCTGAAGACGCTTCGCCAGAGGTTGGTGATTCGGTTATGAATTTTTCTAAAGGTGAAACGAAGCCTTATGGATTGCCAGATTTATTTTTATTTTTGTTCTGTAGGCAGAATTGGAAAATGTTGCGAAGATGAGAAATTTTTCCGTTGGTAAGGATCTTGAAGCACATGATTTTTAAAGTGTTTCTTCAGCTTGGAAATTTTATAATACCGTCACGTAGTCTATCTCGAACCAATGGGATGTTAAATATATTATACAAAGACTTGCTGAAGTTTGAACAAGTCGACGTTCTTGAAGCTATAGAACACTTGAACTCCGGGAAGTCTGTAACTTTCGAGCTTGTACAATATTCAGACTTCCGGATTCAATGTACTGCCAAGCCTATTGTTTGTTGAATCGGATGGTATAATGTAGGTTACTGCGTGGTCGTGAGCCAGCAGATGAATTCACCTTCGCTATCTTGGAAACTTATCGATTGTTCTTAAACGACGGTCAGGAATCAGTGTTGGAGTTACATTAGTTACCCAAAATTTTAAATTTCTAAAACATTTCATACTTTTAGCAACATTTACTTCCAGAAATCCTACTACTCAGAATTCTTATGTTTCCACCTCCTAACTACAGCTCTCCTTTTAAACAGTCAGATTCAGAAATACCTCATAATGTAGAAACCTTCTTCTACAACCACTCTGACTTTCCCGATAGCAAAGCAGCCTTTTGTCAAAGTCAAAAGATAGTCACTTTATTCACGAAAAAATATAGAAATCTAGAAATTTAGAAGCCTAGAATCTAAAAATTTAGTTAACCCTCTATAACGGCACGTGACTTGGAAGTTACTTACCTATATATTCATGTATTCATATTTTTTAAGTGATATTTAGTTTATTTATGACCGTGTACAATTATATTCTACGACTATACAGCCCCTAAGGTACCTGGTCGTTTATTATTATGTTTATATCCTGCGATACAAACTTTATAATATATCTTTATCATTTACTTGATGTATCATTTTCGTAATACGCAAATAAATTCCGGTTATAGAGAGTTAAAGAGCAGACGCAGACCATAACATTTACAATTTACAATTTGAGCAATTATACTCTGGTTCTCAACAATCAATGACTGAACAGAAGTTTTCTCTGAATTTAGAAACAGAAGTAGGTCTCTCCGAGTATCTCAATTTGTCATCCACGAATCGTTTGATCGACCTGTCTGACCAATCGTACGACCACACTACTTACAAATGTCGTCCAGTACATCACGCGGTCGTTTAAACCGAACAGACTTTCCAATAAGTCGAAGTGATCGTCGAGCTAGGGTTGAAGTGTTCGTTGAACGATTGCTGACGGTATCGAGGGACGTTTCAAAAATGGAGAGGTGGCTGTTAGTCTGTCTGTCGTCGCGGTATCGTCTCGATCGTCGAGAACGATCGTCCCGGGACGTGCGAAGAATTTCGAAAACGATCCACGTAGGCCACGTTTGCCTGTTCGTCAAATTGGCAAACGTCGCGTGGAGAACGCGACGTTCCTCGTAAATTTCCGCGTGCAATTTCGCCGCCGCGGAAACCGCTGGGCGTGGCCTATCCTCGTAAACCAATCGTCTCTTTAGCTGATTAGGCGACGCGCTTCGTTATCGTTGATCATCTTCCACGATCTTTAAGAAATTAACAAATACTCTTAAACTGCTCGGTTGCGGAATAGCGTTATTCTTCATAGTATTTAACACGTTGCCGTGTAGCTCACCGGTGACCGGCACTTCAAATATTATTTAATTGAACAACTGCTAATTCGTACAGAATTTAAACCAACATTAATATTGCGATAATATTACAAGGTACCGACTGTAGAATGAAATAGTTCAATATCTTTTTCTTTCGAAATTTGTATCTGAAATGAAGGATAAGGGGAAAAAACTGGATATGTCCATTTTTATTCTGCAGTGTTCAACTTGAAAGAAAAATTAAAATACTGTAAAACAATTGTATTTTCGCTCAATTTTTTCCGTCGTCTAATTAGAGTATAACTCATGCCATGAACTACAATACAGTTACATCCATAGAACCTTATTTCTTTACTGATACACTAAAGTATTAAAAAATAAAGCTGTTTTGTGACATTTCTTGTTTTTTCCCTTAACCCTTCAAATAGGACATAGCCGTGTCTGTCTAGGCGTGTCAAATTTCAGTATGATAGTCGATGCGTTGACACATTGAACCCCACAGTGAAAACGGCCATACCTAATCAGACACGATATAATTTACTATTTCTTATGTAAATCGTGAAGGAAAAGAAGATTTGAGTACTCAGCCGTGTTCTTCTGTTCCTACATTATTGTTTCAGTATGAGGTTTGCTCAGAATTTTGCGACTGTCAATAATTATCTAATTAACCCTTTGAACTACTATTTTTTTTTAATTTTCTTTTCCATAACTCCCTATTATTTTAAGTGTTTTATTTGAAATATACTTCACAAGATAGTTAGTTGATAGGAACCAATTAGATACAGACAGTCGTGTACTTGAACACTTCAAGGACTTTTTTCGTTACAAAAAGGGTCATATACCTGTAATATTGTTTATCTAGGTAAAGAAAGAGTATTGCAAAATATAATACATATTTATACTGACAATTTAAAAATGTCGAGTGTGACTCAACATAGGAGTACCTGTAACCAAAAAGGAGTTCAAAAGGTTAAGATAAATTTGAGGTGTCGGTCACCGGTGACCGACACGGCGTTCAACGTATTAATATTTTTGTTATCACTGCTGAATCTAGACGCTTTTAAGAACACATATGTGAGTTCGAAAATTGTGTACCGCGTGCTACGAGCCACCGCGCTGATCCGAGCGCAGACGTTTAAAGAACGCTACGAATCTAGAATCTGCTGTGTCGAATCTCTGAGAAAATCCAGAATCAACTCAGATGCCTCGTAGATCGCAAGCAGAGCGGGGAATTATTTTCAGAAAAATTTTCTCGCGAGCGTACGAGCAAATATTGGTTAATCGCGATCAGGACTGTGGCGGTCGGTGCAGGGGACCGTTTATGGAAGCAAGTTGAAGGGCTTCCAGCGGAAGCTGGTCGTATCTCGACACACTTTCACGTCGGAACGCGACGAAGCTACGAGCGATTCTTGAAAGAAGCGGACTCGAGAGAGAAAGGGCCCTTTCATTTTTAAAAACGGTCCAAAGGCTCGCTCCCGTCCACACATACACGGATGCACACACGGAGACACACGGAGGCACGTGCTCTTGCTATCTTTAGGGTCTAAGAGCAAGAGCAGGCTCGAGTATGCGAAAGAAACGAGATGTTTTCCTTGAACGTTTTCCTTAACACCAAGCCTGTTTCGCAGAAATGAAGCAGCCCGCTCTGAGTCATTAATTTTAATCGGCTGAAACGCGAACCGGGCGAATTTAAATCCGGTTTCCGGAGAAAAGGTGTCGCGTCTTCGTTTCTGATCTCTACCGGCGTCAATAGTCTGAAGCTCGCTGAATTTGAATTTTATCAAACACCTTGAAGTACACCCGTCCGTAAGTCTTGGGACAGCTTACCATTTTTCAATAAATCTTGATTACGACACAGATGTGTTTACTTATTCCGATACGAACGGTTATTTTAAAGACATTTATGTTTACACTATATATTTTTAATGATATTTAATGATGGTTAGTATTTTGTTAATTATCTTAAAAAGCTTGAAATATTTCTGGAAATACTATTAATTATTTTAGTATTGTTCCCTAATACTTTTTTGTGCAGAATGTTCCGAAGAAACGATCCACGTAAAAAAATATGCATTTCCATTTAAAAAACAATTCATTTGCACTTTTTAGGCTCATCGTTGTACTTTTAATAAAACTGCGCTTATAGAAAAATACACATTCTTATACGATTCGACTTTTTCCTCTACAACCTATGTGTATCTCGAATTAAATTCCAGTTATAAACCGTTCCAATTGCATGAGTCACTCTGTATAATTTTCGATATATTTTAACATTTAAACATTGTATTCAGTAGAAATAATCAGTAACTAATAATTTGATTTAATATTACAGGTGTTTAGTAGATTTCTTTTAAATGTAAAGTTGAAATCAGTAAGTGTCCCACGATTTATGGACGGGGGTGTACGTGCAATGGTCCATAAGTATTGATGATTCAGTCACACGTCACTGCTCTGTAGGCCTGTACATTTATTTGATGAAAATATGTGTCTACCAAAAAAGTTGGTGCAGTTTATAGCTCCGTCAAGTATCTAGAAAAATTGCATGATTCGTTTTGATTAACACGTTCCCTGACACACTAGAAAATTTTGTAATTAGACAGACACGCGAAAGTGGCTATTTATTAATACACGTGATTGATTGTGGAAATATTCATCTATCTGATATTACACTTTCTATTTCTACTATCATTTTAACGTGAATGTTATTCAAAATTTCATAAGGGTCGGTAGTTACGTGATCAAATTAAAATTGATGCGGAACGTCTTAATAAATGAAATAAATTCTGACCTTCATAGATTGGAACATAGTAGAGATTTATTATTAGACTGCGGATGTTTATGCAATTTAATAAATCCAAATTGGTCCATGATGGACATTTAATAGCTTAACAAAATAAGAATTACATATTTTGAACATTTCGAGGAGCAGATGTAGTCTTGTGGAAATTTCATTTACTTAACTGCGTTAACATAGGAAATATGGAAGTCTAAAATTGTACATTTGCATAAACATCCACAGTCTATTTATTATAAATTAGCCCTGGAATCCAGTAGTCTAGAGATTAAACAGTTCAAGGTCACTTCCTTCCCTTAACTTTGTCAAGTGTCCATTACTTTGCGCTCTGTCGAATGGTGTCTATTATTTTTCACATTCTCATCAATTTTCAAAATGATATCTTTAACACTTTGAGAGCCATACCATCCATATATGTATTACACTCAGATTTAATTAATATTCATTTGATCATGAATCAGTTGAGGATATATTCATTTTCTATGAGAATTAGAAACCTTGTTATGTTCAGCTGACGCATCATAGCTCTCAAAGTGTCAAAGCAGCTCCTCACGTACGTCACACTGTAGTCTGATGAAATAAATGACAACTGACCATGAAGTGCCTACTTCTAACTTCTGTACTACATTAAAACATTTGTATCTCCTCTTGGAGCACCGTGTATATGTTTCTATACCATTTACATTTTCACTGTAACTAAACAGCTGTGTCGAGCGCGCAGTAAAGACCTCGATGGCATTGATAATAAGATATAAAAATATCAATGGTATCGAATCAGGTCTCAGTCCCATCAGCAGCGCTCTAAGGATGTCTACAGGAATTCTGAGGACACAGAGAGGGTGGTTGGTCGGGGGTGCGGAGGAGGTCTGTGGCTTTGTCGGCGAGGTGACGTTCGTCGTTCTCGATTGTTGATCGAAGCCAGTCGATGGAACTCGAAATGGCGCCGCCGTTCTCACGATATCGCTGTCTTCATTCAGATAAGGTCTCAATACCTTAATGGGTCGGCCTATCGGCCCGAGCCACCTAACATCCTGACGTCCTCCTATAGCATTGTCTGCTGCTCGACGACGAGTATAGGAGAATCGACCATCTCGATAGACGATTTCGATATCTACTCTGGGCGACTATGCGTCGACACCCATGTCGCAGGAATTAAGATGGAAAATTAAGGTCGAATACGTTGTTTCGGGGAAACAATGCTCCTTCGCCCGCTTCTAGGTCTCGATGACACCTAATTCTCCCGCTGAAGCACTTTCTGTCAGTTTTCAATCTTAAAATAGACTGAGAAATCAACTACTGTGAAATGATAACTGACTCATATACTGATCGAGTAATCAAGTAGGGGAATAGTAAATTGGCAGACTGGCAAACTGGGAAATTGGGAATCTGGTAAATTAGAAAATTGGGAAACTGGTAAATTGGGAAATCGGGAAGGAGATCAATTAAGAAATAGGGAAAATGGTAAACTGGAAACATGGGAAATTCGTCAACTGGTAAATTGGTAAGTTGGTAAACTTGAAAACTGGTAACCTGGCAAAATCGACATATGCCCAAATGGTAAACTAGTGAAGTGGTAAAATGGACAAATGACCAAATGGTAAACTGGTAAAATGGATAAATGATCAAATGGTAAATTGACAAAATATTAAAAGGTTAAAATGCAACACAGATAGAAAGGTAAAATCGTAAAATGGCAGAGTGGTAAACCAATAAATATGAAATAAAAAAGTGTACAACCAACATCGCATCGACCACGCAAATTGATGATATAAACACCGTTACGTAACTGTCGAATGGATCAATACATAATAACAGTCACGAACCATAGCAAATATTCTACACGACCACCATTCGCATGCAACAGTTAATCCATTACGAGAACAACGAGCTCATGACGCATGAATTTCCTTCTCGATTTTTCGTTTATTTTGTAAATTATCTTCGCTAGAGTAATAATTTGTTTGCGAGTCTGGTGTGGAACACAGGATCGTGGTTACCGTGCAGGTTCGACCTTAATTCAAGAGGAGAAAAATAATTTCGCGCGGTCCGAGCTAATTGCAGCTTTCACGCGAGATTTATACTCTTCTCGTCAGGGGCGGGGTGAGTTTTAATGAAACGATATTATGGGAAAATGATAGTCCACGCTACGGCAACCCGCTTCTACGAACGAGGTTAGATGAATTCGAGATGTCCAAGCCGGGCAACGTTACTTTGAATTCCTTGGAAAAACGTCTCATCCCCGTTTTCACCACCGCGCTTCAGAAAATCCCTCTATTTTCAATGAAGAGATTCTTCGCCAATTACAAGCGCTTCAGCACTTTATCAATTCTTTTGTTGACAGATACAAGTTTGAATTTTGCATGTCAAGTCACCTAGAATTTAAGACTCAAGATTGATGTTATTTCCGAGAGCTTTTCTGGGTTTCCAAGGATCGCAATATTCCATGTTTAGACATTTTAGAATTGGAAACTCCATGTGTAAATTCTCTGCGACTCAACAAATTTAGATTTCTACAACATCTTGAATAATCTTCGAGATATTGGAAACGAAAGAAATTCTCCGTGACAAAAATGAAACCATGCAAGGCTTCCATACGACAATTTTTCACAGCACACATAATTTAAAAATGATGCAAAGTGAGCATGTTGGATGTCTCACCCTGTATAATTAATGTACGTGATCCCCTAATTCTGCCAACAAACGCAAAAATAAAAATTCTCTCTCCGAGAAGAGTCGCGAATTTCATATTCCCGATAAAAATAAACACAATTTAAAAAGTCCATCCAGCCGCAGGGTTTGTTCTAAAAAAAGAAAAAAGAGGTAAAAACGCCGACCAGTATTCTCTGAGGGTGCAAAAATTCGATCCGCCGATAACTCGCGTTCGCATGTAATAATTCATCGGGAATTATTCGCGGACAAGCGGACCGGTATCCATTTAATTCGGGGGCTCTGGATTCGGTTCGGGATCGGGATCGAAAATTCATAGCCCTGCTTATATACGGTTCGGGGCAAAATCGAGTGAAAGCCGGTTGGCTGCGGGCGGCGTCGATTCAAATTTTTAATTCAAGCACGAAATGAAAGTTTCATGCCGCGTGTACGATGGAGCCGGCGATTCAGCCAAGAGGAGAGGAAAATCTCTTCTGGAAACGGAAACGCGCGATTCTCGCATCGACGAGCCGCGTCTCGTTCCATTTAACATTTAGAAAAGTCGTAGAGGGGCAGGGGATGGATCGATCGATCGAACCATCGATTCGCATTGTCGAATTATAGACAAATACCGCACTCGGTATCCACGACCCCGAATTATCGCTCAAGGGTCAGATCCACCCCGTCTATTCTCCTCCCTTTCTCTTTATTTTTCCTTTCGACTTCCCCCGTTCGATCATCTCGACTCGAGCTTCCCTTGAAGTCTCAGATAAAGCGCTCGCTGCCGCTCCATTAAGCCTCCATCGCGAAAAAAAAGCCGGATCCACGTTACGTCTTCAGCAATCGAAACCCTTCGATATTCACGTGACTGGAATAATGGCGGGCCCTTTTCTTTTTCCTTGGAACAATGGAGATTAACCTCTTGCGTTGGAATAAAGCAAACTCTCGTGACACGGAATATGCTCTGTTATATTAGAAATACTTGGTGCACTTGAGTATGTATTCTTTCAAGTTTCACAGGACAGCGCCCCTTACTTTCAGAGGGTTGCTGAAAGCGAATTATGCGAGCTTGTTATTCATCAGGACAGGCAAGGATTCGAAAACTCAAGTTTGTCGCATGAAATTGTTAGAAAAATCGGATGGCAAGGGGTTAAATGAGATTTCGTTGGACAAGCGAGGATGTTCACTTGCCTGTTCATCGAATTGAAAAAATTATTTAAGCCCTTCAGGGTTGGCGATGCATAATGAATAACAAACATCATTCTTTGAGATGTATCTCAAAATAAATATCAGGTTATGCGTCTAAAATCTTGAAGAATATTTACGTTTTAACGTTCCACTAGGAGTCCTTAGTTTCAAGATATCTCGGTAACGAGACAGTAATAAAACGAAGGGGGAGAGACACGATTACAACTAACAAGTAAGATTGGTAGATGGGGAGAAAGAGAGTCGGAGAGAACGTAGGTGGTCCGATTAGTTCCCTGCTGTTACTTCGTCGAAATCGTAGGAATTTATAGGTGCAGCTTGAATTTCCCTCTTCCGCGACGGCTTACGGATAATCGCGACGACGTCGACGAGCAACCAAGTCACCGCTGGAAAGTTAATTAACCACGTTCCAATAAACTTTACCGAACGAGCAACGTCGAGACGGCGACCACGAAGACACGGATTTATCCTGCTCGATCGATTCTGTCGAATCGGGGGTGGGTTTACGACAGGCTGTCAGAAAGATTGATTCAATTTCTTTTTCTCAATTTTTGTAAATATCTTGAAAGACAACCGGAAGAAGAAAATGTAATTGTGCAATATTACCAAACTTACATGAGACTGTGAAATAGACTTATTGTTAGGAGAATCTTGAAATTAAAAGAAAAAATAGTTTTATACATGTGTATATATAGGGTGTCTCCAAAGTCCTGTCATAAAATTTGTAAACGTATTCTACAAGAGAAAGTGGAGAAAATAGTTCTAATAAACGTGGGTATTGATATTATTTATTTTAGAGACAGACTGTCGATTGTAATTATTCGAACGACTCTAATTGTAAGTTTGTCCAATTCAGGAACAAATATACACACGAAATTCTCTTAAAATAGTCTTAAAAGATTTATTGAATAAGTAATGTTAACCTTTTGCACTCCAATCAATTAGGCTGTACGTTGGTAGTCAACTCCAAAGAATTTTTTCTCAGATTTCTGTGTTATATAAAATGACCACGAAAAAATCTTGGCAATTTGTTAGATTATACGACATTCTTTCAACCTTTAAATTATTAATTTTTCAAACTTTTAATTTATAAATGATAAAATGGGGGCAGTAATACTGGGCAGTACAGCTGGCCTTGGGAGTGCAAATGGTTAAATATGCTATCATATTGTGCTTTACTATTAATACACACATACGTCTATACTGGAGATGATGCAAATCTGAACATTTTTCGTTTCTACTGTGTCCACTACATACCCCTAAACTCGATCTTCAAAAACTCAATACCTGTAAAAGCTAAAAGTATCACTTAACCTTTCTGAAAACTATTAGAATTGAAAGTCCTAGCTTCTCGGTTGATCCATACTTTCAGGCCCCAATAAAAATTCTTCCCTGTCAAGCAAAGAATATTTCCTCGATAGGCAGATCACTCTACATCACAGAGACTAAAAGAAACGTCGAAATAAGGAGGCTGTTCCAGATTCGACGGAATAGCGATGTTAACTCCGGTCGGAGGAGTCCAAAGGACGTCGTGTCACGAAAATGTATCGAGCCACTCGTCCGAGCGGAATCCAGCGGTTGTCTTTGTCCGAAAGGAAGCGGAAGAAGACGATAGAACGAGAGACGGAGAGACGGAGAGACAGAGAAAGAGGAAAGGGCAAGAGAACGAAGCAGCCTCTTAAGTGGCGCATGGAAATTCAATGAAAAGTCACGAGAGGACCGAGAGAAATCGATAGTCGGACACGAGGGGAGGAGGCGTAGGTGCCTCTATTGGCCATGTGCCAATGCTTGCCTATCTATGTGGAACACCTGTGCTTGCTCGACGTTACCTCGATATTTCGAACGACCAACAAAAACCACGGGACTCCTTCCCCCCCACAGTAATTTCGCAAATGAATCTCATGATCGCATTGACGCTCCTCCACATCTCGATAACATTAGGCTATCGTACATGCGCGCCTGTCGGTGTGAATTAGGGTCTGCGAAGTGGGATCCGGAACTCTTGCAAGGAAAGACCACCGACTGACACAGAGATATTTTAATCAGCGTACTCGGTAGTTCCCACGTGCTCAAAGATCAGAATATCTAGGAAATTCTACAATTTATGATCACAAAGAAGGATTCATTAGTAATTAAAACAGCATGCGGAACAACGATACAGATTGAAAAGGAAATATTATTTTCTTGGTGGTCGCGAAATTAACAAATCGTTGCTAGGGAAACTGGTCGACAATGCGGTGGTCCGATGGAGTGGTTCTCAACCCATTAGGGTAAATGTACCAGTAATTGACACTGTAAGACTCAATTCCTATTGTAATTATTATCATAGAGTTTTATTTTTAGTAAGCAATTTTGTAGGTGGGTAACTTATCCAGCTGTTTTTAAATGAACTGAATTCATTAGTATTGATAAATCTACGCCATCAGTTTCGTGATGGTTTAACGCTAATATTGTAATTGTATAACAATTGAAACATCTCATAAAGTGTTGTGTTTTCAATGACCTTACATTATACTCTGTATACGCAGAATTTCACGAGGAATCAATTTATGCAAAAAAATTGTACAGTTTCATTTAAAAAAAATGTGCAATTGCACTTTGCAACTGCACCGATGAACTTTTGTAAAAAATCGCACTACACGATGCTAGAGCTTGTTAAACGCTGCAAAATTTCCTTTTACAATTTTTTTCTATCATTAATAGGAACAGTTATAATTCGATCCAGTTACCAGACTCACCCAGTATAATAATTCTTAAAGATTTTAGAAATTTCCTACTTTTCCTTTTTCCTGCCTCTTCGTGCAAAATAATCCGAAATGTTACCTCAACCTTTCGTCTACCCCGAAGTCAAATTTCGTCGGCACGTCGATCGAACCTGAAGAATCCCAAAACGTTCAACCTGACGCGGATTCGAGCATTCGAAACCGAAGCTCAGGTTCACGAAACTGCACCGGAAAATTTCGAGGTGGCGGAAGTCCAGAGGCAAGTGAAAAATGAGCGGAGCGAAGCGAAGGCAAAGGCTCGAGCGGAGTCAGAAGAAGAGGGTGATTCCGAGTTGGCAGCATAAAGATGGCACCACGCTCCTCTCCTATATTAGCAAAGTTTTATGACGTATGTAGCCGGGACGTGGCGCTCGGGGAAAAATGCAAGTTTCTTCGTGGTTGCAGCACTTCCTTGCACGACACCCTCGGGACTGCGTCCAGGGCGGAACTCGATGAACCGCATCGCCGAAATTGAAATAAGGAGGCTGACCTGGCAAACTTAGCGAGTAGAAGGGTACCTGCTGATCCTGACTCGAAATCCGATCATTTCGACTTCTCCGTTCATGTACAAATTTTGGAAAAGGACCCTGAATCCTCCGATCTTGGATTTTGGAACCGAAGGGTCGATATACATAGCTCCTGGGAAGCTGAGAATCTTCAGCTTCGGTTGCTAGGAAATCGAGGACCTAAGACTGTACAGCTTTGAAAATTAGACTCGTACATCGGAATTAGAGAATTTTGTTTTTGGAGAATCTAGAAATTACAGAGTAGGATTTACAGAACTCGAATTAGTATACCTAGGAGGAGACAGAGTCGTGAATTGGAGGTTCAAAGAAAGCTAGAATCAAAGGCACCCTCCTTCGGAAATCCTAAACCCGAGAAACTTAGGATCTGAGAAACCTATAATCAAAGGTCTCAGGATTCTAAGCTCTTCGGGAACTAGAAGATTGAAGAAACCTGGACGCTCTTATTAGAGGTCTTCTGTCAGAGGTCAATTAGAGAGTCTAACATTTAGGAATCGTAGAGTCGAAGGTCCTCGACGTGAAGGAAACCAAAGTCAGAGGTCCAGGAACTCCTAAGACGGAAGACATTGAATTGAAATCCTCAGTTCCAAAATGTGTACAATCAAGATCAGAGGCGTCAAACTGATCAGACGTTTCTAAAAAAGATGTACAATGTTTTTAAGAAAATCCTAGACACCTGTATTTACATAATTACAGAACACGAAGTTCTAAAAATGTAAAAACAGAATCTTCTAAAAGCTTCCTTAAATCTACGTTCAAATTGCTTCATCAGACACCAAATCTGTTACATGATTCTCCAAAAATGAGTCCCCAATACGTTTGACATACGGGTCTTTCAAAGATGAAGAGAGTTTCTATTGAGTCACCAGGGTCCAACTTTAAAGCAATTAAATTATTTTCTGTTCTTTTTCGATAGTCGAACAAGAGATGGATTCTCGAGGATTCCATCACTGATAACGCACATCCAGAGGCCAGTATGTCCATTCAATTCCCCAAACTCACCCTCGTCTTTACGTCGTTCCTCTTCAATTTCCTCCACCACCCTCCTTTCATTCTCGAACCATTTATCTATATACCTACCTATCTTTCGATTGCACTGCTAGCTTGTACACCATCATGGCAGATCGAAACCCGCTATCCGCATCTGGCAACGCCAGAAACTAGCACCCTAATCCTACCGAGCTACTTGGGTCCATTAGAATGTACCATTAGTGCTACCACGCGAAATTGCCACTATATTCAGGTACATATGGACAAACGTACATTTTCAATCAAATTTTTATGCGCGTCAGGTAAAAATTCCTGTTGCATAGGATAAAGTTTGTTGGATTGGCGTATGTTTAATAGATGTGGCAAAAATTGAATTTTTGTGTAGGTATCCGGTAAGCAATACAACAGGGTAGATCTAGACGGAACGATTAAAATTATTTATCTTTGGATTCTGTGGTTTGTTCTTAATAGAAGTCACCTGTCTGGTGTACAATTTCATGCTCTATTCACTGGAGTTTGTTGGAACGACATATCAGTTATAATTTCGATAAAAACTCATCTTTTACGCAGGCATCCGCTAAGTCTCAATACAGGGTAGGCTGTCCCCCAATGTTTGCCATTTTGCGTTTTCGTAACAGATGAATAACTTCTAATAAAACTCATCTACCTTGCATAGAATTTCATGTTTTAAATGCCAAAGTTCGTGGTTGGTACAGTTACGTCAAAAATTCAACGCCAGCTGTATAATTCGCACGTCGAAAATTAAAGCTTCTTCCATCGTTGGACGTTTTCACCAGAGAAATCGATACGGACGAATATCTGGAACTCCAGTGTTAATTAAGTTTCATGTGGAGTAATTACTCCGGAAAAATATTTTTCGTGAAACGCGGTTCCATGAAATAACGATCCGCTAACGAAACCCTTGTCAATTAGACGAAATGAATTGCTCTTCAATTTTCAATCGAAGTAATCATGTTTCCTGTATCATGTTTTACAGAACGCTCGAGGGATGAAATTTCGTGAACAATGAATCCGAAAATCGAACGAACAACATTCTCGTATTGTCGCACGTACACACTTGTGCACGCGAGGTTCGTTGAATGTTTAACTCGACGATGCTCGACTTTAACTTTTAAACGGTGTTAAGAACTCAAACGCCGCCATTAAGGAAGCTTTTAAACGAGCACGCTTAAAAGCATATTTTTCTCGCGAACTCTCCCGGCGATTCTTTCTCTACCCTTTGTCCCTTGAGGCTCCGGGCATCCAGATTTAGACGGACGAATACGACTTTTTTCGGATTAACTCGGCACACTGCTCTTTGAACCTTGCGACCCTGTCTTCTTTAATTTTTCAAGCAGTTCTTTCTGAATTATCGGATTTCCAGACCCCAGACTGTCCACTCGACTCTATGTATGCTTACAAATTTACAAGATTCGAGACATCATGGAATCCAATTTTATAGCACTGCGCAGACTTCTACGCCGCCGTACGTTCTTTAATTTTTAGACCCTTATAAATTATTGTCACTCAGAATTAAACCTTTGCACTCTTATGTTCACTCTCAGTGGCCGAAGCTAAAAGTATCTTCTACTCGTATGTCTACTTTCAGCTACCACGATGTGGCGTTAAGTGATAGTAGTCTGTTACTTACGTTCAAATTTTATATTTCCCTGCGACGTCAAAGTGGACAAATTCATTTATTAAACTGGGTTCAAACTGTTTCGAGTGCAAAGGGTTAACACCAACTTTCAGAGCAAATTGCAAATTACAGGATTGAGTAGTCAAATATATTTGTCCTTTATAATTTACATTAACACGTTCCGTGCCGCGTGGGTCATATACGCCCCACGCACCAAATTCGATTATTCTAAATAAATGGTAATATTCATTATATTCCAATTAAAACGAACGCCACAATAATGGTACCAAATGAATGGTATATCATAAGACGATTCAATGCGTGTGTTTTTAACGTTCTGTATTTATAGAAACTTATTTTCACGCGTTTGACTAGTTATGGAATTTTTCTCTGTGCCATGGAACGTGTTAAAGATAGAAAACTGTATCGTGGCTGTCTAGGCATGGAAGTTTCCACTGCGACCCTCAGCGCATCAGCCAACGCGTTCACTGCCGCAGTGAAAACAGCCAATGCTAGTCAGACACTATCTAAATTTCTCGTTTCTATATAAATCGTAAAGGAAACAGAATGTTGGAGTCTTCAATATTATACATGCATATCTAATGTTAATTCAATAGTTATTTAACTAAATAAAATTTGAGGCGCCGGTCACCTGTGACCACAATGGCCGTCACTGTGTTAATGAACTGACAACAAGTTAATCAGTTTCGCCAACCAGTTGAATTCTCCTGAAAGGTAGATAAGTCCAGTAAACTCCATCGTCCGGGCCAAGGTTCACAAGCTAAATGGACACCGAAACTTCCGAGAAAAAAACAGCTGGGACTGGGGTGTTTCGAAGGGACGTGCACGCAGTTCCACGTCGAAATAACAAGGGGCGAGGGTGAGAAACAGCCGGTTGGCCTGGCCCTGAAAATCGATTTACGAGAGGGCAACCGGAAGGTTGCTTCAGGAGAGCTCGCGGTCCAAGCGCCATAACTTCCCTACGTCGCGTAATTGCTTTATTAGGAACTCATTAGCAGGGGCCCGCAAATGCTCGAATACATCGATAGGTCGGATTAAAGCGACCGATCGAACGAGACCAGTTCGTTCGCGGTTCGCTCGCCCTACTCCGCTGACTTTCTGACCCTACAACAGGGAGAAGTCTTTCAATTGCATCAGCTAATTGCGAGATACGCGCAGTGTTGGGGCCGATACCACATCGATACTATCGATACCAGTCTACGAATTTGGATCTGGTATCCAGTAGTATTGAACATGTACGAATCAAAAAGAATCGACACCGATTCAATACTTGTACGAGAGAACAGTAGAGCCTCCCGTATCCGAACTAATAGGGACATAAATATGGCCGAATGATAGAATTCTCGAATAATAGAACAATCACTTTTTTTTTATATTAACGTTTTTCATGCCGAACAACGATATATCGTCATTGGCTACACTTGCGAAAAGTGCCGATGACGATATATCGTCGACGTGTGAATTATTATTTATTTATCTTTTGAAATACTTGTGATATTGTTATAAATAATTGAATGCATTTTGTTTATGTTTTTTATTACCTGTTCTATGTCAAACTATATCAGAGTGATGATGTTTTGTATTTGTAAATGCTGTTTATAAAAGGTGACCAACTTTTCGAATATTCTTTATAATTTTATAATAACATGATACATAATAATTTATCTGATACGTATTCATTTAAGGTAATGTTCTGATGTAGAAGACAATGTACAGATAACCTGGAAGTAACCTTAACCTTTAAACGTACAACGAGAACAATTACACCGCGTAACTTCTCCCTCGAAACCGAGCAACTTTCATCCGGAACAATTTTCACCATTACGAAAATTAAAAAAGTTATTTGGGTGGCCTTTTCTTTCGCAGCAGAAGTGTTTCAAGGCCACGGAGCTTTTTAAGCCGGTCTTTCGGTCCATTTTCGGGCGAATTTAATGGAGATAATTGCGGGCGGCAATTGAAGGTAATAGGAACACCTGGTAATGGAAGTTCATGCCGCAGGATACACAGGTGAATAAAAGGTGTCCCAAAATTAACTTCGTATTTTACTGAAATCGAGCGATAAATAGAATTACCGGTTTATTTTTCCGCAGAAAAAAATATATTGAACAATAATCGGTGAAAATTACATGTCACCATATTTAACACTTTCAACATGTGCTTCGTCCGTGCCTCTGCAGATTTCAAATCGATCACTGGATCAAATCGATATCTACTGTGATGAAAAACCGTATGAGTCCATAGAATAACAAACAGTAATAATCCTGCAATTATTGTTAAATATATTTCCCATTGTATAAAAATAAACCAGTAACAATATACTTGATCAATTTTTTAAAAATTCACCCGGTTTCCCTAAAATACGCAGTGAATTTTGGGACATCCTGTGAAGTTACTACAGATACACTTGCACTCGGCAGTTCAAGGTCATTTCTTCGACTGCAGTACAGTCCGCGCGGGAAAAATTCTTCGCTAAAAATCTCGTTCGGACACCGAGGTAAAGGGAGCCGAGTAAAAACTTGGAAACTGGCCATCGGAAGGGACGGTAAAAAGTTTCGTTCGGACTGTTCGAGGTCGTCTCGTGATTGGTGCGTCTGCCAGTTTTTACGCCCCTCGAACAATTTCGTTCCGTTCCCGTCCGACGGAAGAAAATTCGCGGCACGTACACGGGCTGGCTTAGGAAAAACATTAAAAATTGCCTGCAGCGAACGATACCCGTCGCAACGTTTTTTAATCGTACGTACTTGGCTCCGTGCCATCCACCACTCGCTCTCTTTCTCTTTCTCTCTTAATTAAGATTCCAAATGGAAGCCATTTTACTCGTAGTCGAAGGTATCCTTCATCCCTTTGCTACGTAGGTCAGCTACAGCTTGGTAACTAATTCATTTCCCTGTTACAACCGTAAGTAATTTCGACTGAATTTAGAATACATAGGTGTGGGTTTGGATTTATTGTTTTCGTAATTCTGTCAGATTAGCTTACTATTAAAATCTAAAAGATGGTACTACAAGAACTTTTAAAATAGATAAATTCTGATCAATGAAGGCACCCCTTTAGGAGTGCTTGTGTTACTTTTAATTTGAATAGGAACTATAGCTATTAGATTTTTTCTATTTTGCTGCTCTTCTTTTTTTGTTGATCCTATTGACGAATATCTCTATACTTACAAACTGGAGGCTGTTTTCGACACTTGTGATTATTCTTGGAATGGCAGTAAGGTACATATTAAAACTGAAATAGACTATACCTTCGAAATAAAAATTCATGGACCTACGTTTATTAAGAAAATGCCTATAAATTTTGAGACGCTATTTTGCAACCAACCTGTACATTGTGCTTGCTAAGATATAGTGTCTGGTAGCAGAAACTGCATAAGAATGTTAACAGGATAATTATTTTCCTTTATTAGGTGGTACATCCAACTTTCTTTTCTGTTATTTTAGTGTGTTACGTTCGTAAAGTAAGACGTAATAAATACAATATAATTATGTTTATTGTTCATGTAATAAACCACTAAATTAATCGAGGTTCTACTGTGTAGTAAAAGCGAGCAAGTCAGTTGCTTTCATCAAGACGAAAAATTGTTTATAATTCCTACAATATTAATTCTTCGACCCAAGTTTGTTAGGACTTCTTACCCTCTTCTAACAGCCCCTTTTTAACACCCCGTATAAGTACACACCCGCTCTATGGTTCTGTTACCTAAATAAGAAAGTTCTGTTAGTGTTTTTAATTGCCAAAGAAAAATTAATTGCATGGACGTTTCGTAAATTCGGCGGTCGTTCCTCCCGTCCCAGGGCGACTAAACAGCCGAATTTCTCGATGTTCAATAAAATTGGGAAATCGTTTTCGAATGGAGTTCGATGGAGAAGCTCGTTCGACCGTTTCCGCGGCGAGCAAAAAAGAATCAAGTGCGTGGCTCGCGCACCGACCAATAACACGATGTCCTGCCAAGCTATTTGATTAAAACGGATCATTGGAGCCGATGCATCGGCGATCGAATCGGAACGGGCCCCGGTCATGCAATTACGAAATTGAAGAAATCCGACGCCCCTTTTGTACCTCTTCCACCCGCCGAAATGTATTCGGCAATTTCCGGTGGCCGACCGCCGGTGCCAACCGGAAATTGAGAAGACTTTTGCGGCGCACTGATCCTGAAATTGTTTAATTTCCACGCGTACAAATAACCGGGGCGAACCCGCGACTGCTAATTATACCGATCGGCCCTGTATTATTAATCGCAATTGTTCCGAAAGCCTCGGCTAAATTACAAACCTGCAGGTGAAATCGACGTGACTCGTACGATATTAACAATTTTATTTTTTTTTATAATGATTGCATAATGCAGCATGTATATTTACTGTAACTAAAATCGAATAAACATGCTTGAAATTGAAAGCAATGATTAATTTCAGATTCAGAGATCTTCTACAAAAGAGGGGACAAAAATGAAATTTTTTGTTTATTGGTTGTACTTTCTTTAGCTCGTCGCAATGAAACATTAACACTTTGAGTAGCATGTTGTCAATATGTGGATGACACTTAGATTCTAATCTCACTAACAAGTCTAGCAAATTGGAGCTCTGAGTTTACAATAATTTCGAATAATCTATCGAATATCTGTAATGAAAAATCAATATTTTGTACGTAATCCTGCAACACTTCCATTCAAATTTTACTGCGTGCAGTATTTGGAACGGTTTCCATGATGAACAATAAATTATTTAACACTTCGACGGCCTCTAATATTTTACGAATGGTAATTAGTTTGGAACGTGTATGCAAGAATTCTTAAGCAACCATGTTACATTATTGCCTGTGTAGTGAGTATTCAACGATTTCAGCTATAGTAGGACTTGAAATATTTATTTGCTGTACATGGGTATTACTCGAATGAATAGAATCATCTAAACGCGACAGCAGCTGTCAAGGTGTTAAATGTGCGATCGTTTAATTAATTTTACCAGCAACCGTCCTTGTGGTTGATATTTCCCTAATTGTTCAGAACATTTACGGTGGTGGACCGAATTTTCGCGCGGAGGATCGTTTCGAAATTTTGTTTTCCTCTCGCTGGGTCGTTCCGGCAGTCGAAAATCGACGACTGGAGGGGCATTAGAGGAAACAAGGGACGATAGTAAAAAAAAACTCGGGTAGATTGGCGAACGGGACGGGGTAGAGCGCGCCAATTCAAATCCGCGATCCCTCCATCAAATTGCAAATCGGCCGGCGCTTAATCGCAAATTGGAAATCGCCGCGGGAGCTCGAACGACCCGCGCCAAAATGCTCCACGCGGTCTGGGCCCCATTCAAAATGCGCCAATTTCACCGAAAAAATACTGGAAACGATGCTTCAGTGCGAAACGTTAAGAAAACTCGAATCGCGTCACCACGAACCTCGATGTAATAGAATGAAGTCGCATTTGCATGAAAATTTCGGTAGCATGGACCGCGTTAAACAAGACTTTGGGTTACAGACAAATTTAATTAAATAACTGGCCATCCTTATGGTTCCTCAAGGAACATTAACGTTGACTGCCGCCAGGATCACTGATGACCAGCACCTCAAATTTTGTTTGATTAAATAACTAACGATTTTCATAAAATTTTGGGATAATATTAACCCTTTCAACTCCATTGCCTAGTGTGACATTTATAAATTGCAAGTTTAAATATGTTTTATATTTCGCAATATTTAATAAATATTTAATAAATTCCACAAATATCAGGACTTAACAAAATTCCAATGCCATTTTCGATATAATTACTGAACAAAATTGTTTATATTGGTTCCTATCAACCAACTGTCTTTTGAAGTACATTTCAAATGAAACACTTAAAATAATAGGGAGCTATTGAAAAGAAAAGTAAAAAATATTAGGAGTTCAAAGGGTTAACCCTCTTAATACCTTACAATTTTTCTGTGTACCATCTGATAGTACCAGGTGATGCTTATGCGTTCAAAGAGTAAAATATTCTTCTCCTCCAAGATTTATATTTAAAACAGGGAATTATATTGTGTCTGACTAGGTATGCCAGTTTCCACTGTAGTATTCAACGTGTTAGTGCAATAATAGTACTATGTAATGAGCCGTGTATTATTAAACAATCGAGTGTTTTTATCTTCAACGATCTAAATTTAGAAAGGTCAGATTTACCGTGTTTGGCTAGTTTCGAGTTTTTCTACTGCAGCACAGATCGTACTAATTTAATCAAATTGCTGCCAATTTTTATAAAGTTGGGTTGCATAACATATTCACTCGTATAATACTTTTGGGGACATGGATGTATTAATAGAATATAACAAGAAGTGTATTATTAAACAATCGAATACTTTTAGCTTCGACGAAATATATTTGGAAACGCTTGGTTTTCAGTGTCTGGCTAAATGCGGATTTTTCTACTGCATCAGGAATCTTATTAATTTAATTCAATGTGTTCATTGTTATAGAATCTGGAGACACAATACACTTACTCTTATGATACTTTTAGAAATATCAGTGCAATAATAACAGTATATAATAAGAACTATGGCATTCAACAATTATAAGTTTTTTCTTCCACGAATTATTTTTATAAAGGTCTGTTTTGCTGTATGAATTCTACTGTGGCAATCATGTGGCAAACACGTTTAGAAAAATTCCCTAACCCTTCATGTAATTGCTACAATATTTGAACACGATATTAATTCATAACTATCGATAATGTACCACGATCTCGTATCTCAGAAAACATCTCACCATCCACTGTCGGGATTCTAATATTTCCCATTGCTCAGGCTCGTTTCCAAAGTATTATATTAACTCACAGCTAAAATCCAGCCGGCTGGTAGCCACAGTTTATCCAATACATAACTAATTTTCTATTCAACTGATAATTGGTCTGTAATAAGCGGTTTATCCTTCTAATCCTCTCGACTATTCGCACAGGCGAGTTCCTCGCGAATTTCACCGCCCCCGCCCCTCTGCCCATCTAATTGCATTTTATTTCGTCCGGCAAATCGGCTTTCGTTCGGAATTTCGACAACTGGTCGGTTTCGTTCCCTCCGGTACCATGCTCGAGACCGAATCAGACGGATTTTCGTTGCATATTCGAACCCTGCGGTCGCTTAATGTTCGCCCCGAATTTTTTTTTTTTTCAAATATATCCGCCACTTTATCAATTTTTCATGCCTCTGCCTCTTTCTCTGCACTCGTACGGTATCGTTTTTTATTTTTAAAGCGAATCCAACGTTAACTGGAACATCGTTATTCGATTCGACGAGTTTATTTACGATTTCCCGGCTGCCCGTGCTTTTATTTGCTAAACAATTTATCGATTAAAACATACCTCTCCCAGCTTGACCCCACTCCTCTCTCATATTTGGCCAATGAACAATTTCGTAAATACTCGACGTTTCGCGAGATTTCAACGAAAATATCCGCAGATGCGATATCGAGCCGTGTTTCAACTAAATTCAACGGTGTTCCGCTCGGGAAACAAGACAGGTGGAATGTAAGAATCGAAGGGGAAGCGGATCGTTTCTGAATACGAAATTACTTCTTTAATCGCCGTGGTTCGTGTTGCAGACTGAAATAAAGTTCCGAGGCCGATGAAGACTGAAATTATTCCGAGAAGTTGTCGGATAAAGCTTGTTTTTCATCCGGTTATAATTACACGTCACTCACGGGGCGACAACGTCGATCGAAGCTACAAAGACAGATAACCGACATCCACTCTTTTTCAGCCCCGTAAAAACCAACCCCCTCCGCCTCTTTATCTGGAAGTTCGAACAAGATTCAAGCTGCGAATAAAAAAATCGATTCCGAAAGTTTTTGCAAGAAAAGATTCAGTCTGTTCGGAGAACTTGGGAGTTGAACCCCTGAGACTGCCTTAAAATTTTGTAACTTCGAATATTATTTATATTCTTACATATATGCACATTATTTCGATTACAGGCTTTTGAATTTTTTCAATGTTTACTGGCGTAATAAATATAATTTAGTAGAATCTCTTCTGAAGGGGTTAAACACTGAGGAAATTCCAGAATTGCTTTAAAGTTTCCTAATTTTCAGCTGCGAACGACATACTAATTTCGTATTTAAGTTTCGAAGAGACGAAACGGCCGGAGAGCATTAGTCAGAGAAAGTTTTCGTGACTTTCAGTCAAGATTTTTGCGCTGCAAATCAGCGAGTCGCGAAATCTGATAGGACGGGGAGGGGTGGATGAATTTCGTGGAAATTAAGGATGGCGGACGGGTTAATTAATCGCGATAATAACGAAGGGAGGGGTGCAGCTGGACGGTGGAAGGGGAGAGGCAAATGAAAAGTTCTGTAAAGTTTGATATCGGCCCGTGGATATACTGCACGCACTTCCTGCACGCACGCACGCACCCCTTTTCATGCGAATCGAATTGACGTTGCACACGCGATCCTTTTATTCTTTTTTCCAATTTTTTTCCCCCGTGGTACCGAGGGTAAATCGCGTGGACCGTGATCTTGAAGAGTCACCCTTCAAAAATGCTCTGGCAAGATTTATTACAGATTTTTGTATTATTATAAGTGGACAATTTTTTAAATTAAAAGCACAAAATCTTCCAGTATATTTAGAGTGTTCCTGAAATTTAATATTGAAAGAATAGAAGAAGCTGTAAATGCTTGAAATCGTCATATACCTTATAATTGGACGTACTTAAAAATGGATATAGAATATTTTCCAGAGACATTTAGAGAACCAAAATACCAGCTATCTTTAAAAATTTGTTTGCAGACCTACAGAAACTCTAATGTAACTTACAGCCGTTAAAAATGGAAATTGTAATTTCTCATAAAAATTCCAGCGGTTCCTTTGCAGAAACAAAAAAAACACAAACTTCCAAAGCGTCATATGGTCATACAGATCAATTTTTATTCATTCGCGTACATACACCTTCCTAAAAAATTAATTAATTCCTCAACTCCAAGTCTCTGACATCCACTTTCAAAGTTCTGAGCTTACAGTTAATCGAAACGATGCCTGTAAATCAAGACACAAAAATCGAACGCGAGTAGTTCAATGACGTATCGCACGAACATGCATCGAGTGTATTAAAAAATGGTCGTGAGACGGAAAGGATCGCTTCAATGATCTTGCACATGGCACAAGTCTAGAAAAGAAGGCAACGCAGTTGTCTGAAGTACAACATCAGTACTGATCCATCACCTCCAAGGTCTGTGGCAATCAATATCAAAGATCTGAGTACACAGTGACTCAAAACGATCTCTATAAATGAAGACAAAAATCGATCACGAGTAGCTCAATGGTGTAACGGACGAGCATGCATCGAGTATAATAACTACACTGCGGATGTTTATGCAATTGTATCCAAATTTGTGAATGATGGACATTTAATAAGTTAGCAAAATAAGAATCGCCTATTCTGAACATTTCAAGGAACAAATGTAGCCTGGCTGAAATTTCATTTATTTAAATGCATTAACATAGGAAATATCGAAGTTTAAAAATGTATATTTGCATAAACATCTGTAGTCTAATTATAACAAATCGCCATAAGATAGAATGGATTGCTTCAATACACTTGCAAATAGTACAAGTGTAGAAAAGAAGACAATGCAGTTGTCTGAAGTATAACATCAGTACTGATCCAACACCTCCAAGGTCTCTGGCAAACAATATCAAAGATCTGAGCACACAGTGAGTCAGAACGATCTCTATAAATCAAGACACAAAAATCGATCACGAGTCGTTCAATGGCGTAACGCACGAACATGCATCGAGTGTATTAAAAAATGGTCGTGAGACGGAAAGGATCGCTTCAATAAAGTTGCACGTGGCACAAGGGGTGGGGAAAGAGAGTGCAGTTGCCTGGAAAATAAGATCAGAACTGATGGGAATTCAGGGACGAAGGTATTTGCAATTGACTCACCTTGACGCGAAGAAGGTGCTGCAGACTTTGAGCTTGGCTGCTATTTAAGGGTGGATTGTCAGTCCCGAGACGCGCCGCTGCAATCACGTTCTCTCGGGTCGCGTTGTACAAGAACAGCGTGCACACTGTCTGCAATGGAAAAAGAGAACAAAAAAACAAACCTGATGCCTCTGCGTCATCCGCTATCTCGCATTATTAAGTTTCTCTCTGCCGTGTGTCCGCTTTACATTCCTACTTCCCGCCATGTCTCTCTCTCTCTCTCGTTCCTTTCACTTCCACCGATTTTTCTGCTCTGATGGAAACACTTTTCGGCCCACGAATACCGCGCTACTCGAGCTTAAAAGCTGCTCGGCTATCTAATTTCGAGGCAGTGCCGAGAGGAGTCATGAATATCGTCATAGAATACTTGTGAACGTTTCGAGTACTTGAGAATGTACCACTTTTGCTGATGATCGAGGGAGCGTATACTGTTTGTTTTAAAGAATTATGGATTCTTTTTAGCGACGTTTTTGAAAGTGGTCTTTGAAGTTCAAGGTGAGTACGTAACCTGTTACAAAAATTCTTGACGACTGTTCTATGTCAAGGATGCTCGGTACCGGTTTTCTCGGCTTCAAGGCCAGCTTAAATTTTTTTATTGAACGACATAAGTTTTGCCCAGTAGCTATATAGCAGAGGCAGCGAATAAATTTCTTGAATTACTTGTCATATTGAAAACATATTTTTATTCTGGGGTGCTACGATATGCAGTTTGTTAAGATTATTAAAATGTTGATCTGTAACAAGTTATATCAGCCTATATGTTTTTTTTAAATGCGATTGTCACCATGAACAGTCGAGTCTCTAAAAGTTTCTCCGTAAAACGAAATAGATATCGAGAATCGAGCATCAGAGCAGAACGATAAGTCATATTGTGATCGCGACAGTGTAATAATTAAAAAATAGTACGATGTTTTACCTGATTGTTAACTTCTTCTCTCATGAAGCTATCGAGGGACGACACCGCGTCGAGGACGGTGACATTATTGTGCTGTCGCAACAGGCTCTCGTCCTTTTCGCTATATCCCAGGAACATGAATACCCCGTGCGGTATAGAGTAAGCATCTATGGAAACAAAATCCACGGGACAAATTATTGTAAATCTTCGATCACTATTAATTTCTCGTTTACAATTACTGCGATGCATTATATGCGATATGCCAGAATAAAGTAAGCAGCTTAAAGAATATCAAAAATTCATCACCGATAATGGTAACTGTACGTTAGAATAAAACCTCCATTTCATGACATATACTATGGGAGTTTCAATCGAGAAAGAAAAATAAGAAATTATTCATGTTTCAATAAATAATTGAGCACGCTCGATGCTATTGCAAAAACAGCCACAGTAGGCTATCAGGGCACATTAATAATATCCTGCTTTACTATAAACTGTGAAGGAATAAATAATTAATTATTCCAGTGTGGAACACGAGGGTTTGAAATTTCCTCGTTGCTGAGAAATCTTCTTTTCACGCGAACGGACAAGTCTCCGGTCTGTCTATCTTGGTCTAGTTACAGAGAATGGTAGAAAAGATACGGCGTTTGAATCGCGTTTCAGTGATGTTCTAGGTTGAAATTAGACGTGTGAATGGGGTTATATTCACCGGGTGAAGGCCGCATGCATATGAAACGACCGCTGTAGCAAAGGCAGGGTCCCCGATGGGCCTGATACGCCGGTGCCTCGTGATTGTAGAATGCGAAATCCGTCTTGCAGGGCGACGAATCCACGCAGATCGTATTGCAGATCAAAACTTCACCTTCGCCGCATTGACATAGCTCAGAACATTCTGGCTCGTCCTCCCGGTACAACTGTGGAAACCGAGTGACCCCTTCATTCGTCTCGAAACTTTCAACGAGATGCCTGGATAAACGCTGTTTCGTAATTTTTCATTTTCTTGGTAACTTTTATACTTTGTTACTTCTTTCAGTATAATAGGTTTCCTAATCTAACTTGTGGCTATTTAATCTAACACGAGTTAATTCAGACTTGATTCCGTAGAAGGTGGTACAATCTCAAAACCTATCGTAATCTAATATGATCTGAGAAAATACAACTCAGCTTAATGTAAGATAATTCTGGGTAGAACATAAGTTAAGTTAGTCTAATATAACCGAATTCGAACCTGGCATAATGTAAATTAATAGAACTCGATCGTGAATCTAGTTTGGAACAACTCCACTTAAATGTAACCTAATATTGTTTAATACAACCTAAACTTAATTCAAGTTAATGTAACACAGTTTAACTTAATGTAACTGAATCCAACCCAGACTTCATTTAATTTTGTATTTCACAATTCCACCCAATCTAATTTAATACAACTCAAACCAAATCTAACATAATTCAAAATAAACCTACCTCAACCTGGTCTAAGAGAGTCTAAGCACTACCTAACTCAATATGATGTAACCCAACCTGAACTGTCATGACCCAATTTAAACCTGAACCTAAACCAGTTTAATATAACACATACTCACCCAAACGTAATCCAATACAAACCAACTCAATCTGACACAACCCAACTGAAACATTACCTAACCTGATCTACTACCACCCAATCCAAAACTAGACTAACCTAATATTAACAGAACCCAATCGTCTGATGTGTGCAAGGCGGTAATTGTTCTATACTTTATTCTTTTGCGTTAATAAACACTTTATTCAGTACTTATCGTTATACTGTCAGAAAAAAATCCCCTGACTTAAGATTCAATATTAATTCAATTTCGAACTTTCGTATATTATTGTCAACTAACGCTCACTACTCGAGGCCTATAGTGGCCGTTCGTGTACAAGACCGTGCTCTTTCAGGGTGAATACGTACGTCTTCTGCACTGAAAGTGTTAACTACATTTCACCCTTATATTTTGGCATACCTAGGACTGTGGAAACTATTTTGTAATTTGTAATAGTCCCTCGACGGTCAAACAAATTGGCAAAGTTGTAAGCTTCTAGTAGTCCTACATTTCGAAGTTCGAACAATTTTCGGGAGCTTAGCGTGGACGTTTGGAAAAATCGAGCAATCTCCGTCAGCGTGGGGTCGCTTCGACATCGATATCTATAATTCATCGGGGTAATCTAAATGCACGGCCATTTTAAAGATGAATGTTCTCGTTGGAAAACCCGCACTCCCGAATATTAATTACTATTGTTGATGTTAATCACGATATTCGAAATGAAACTTTTCGTTCGCCGATTCGATGTTGTCGATGACAGCTAATTAACGTTGAATAATGGCGAAAAAATTCGGCGCTTCGCAAATCATGAAAGAGGGCACCGTGAATTAAAACATCCATCGAAATGTTATTAAACTTCCTTTCGCGTCATTCTTTTTCCGAACACCATGCAGTAGTATTATGAAAATTCAGCCGGCTCCCGATATTCGGACTGAAATTCACTCGATCCTTTCTGCCGTATTTTTTAACGCGAAATAATGAACAGAAGCTGCGCGGAGCTAAACGTATGGTAATTCATGAAAATAAAATAAAAAATCTCTGGGGTCCGTGCGCTCTTTTCCCGCGATGTGCGAGGAAATCATTGCTCCATCGGGTTTTTCAGCGATTCATACGGTCGCCTCGACGATTTAGCAATTCATGCGCCGCAATTTTCTTTTTTTTTTACGCACCGCGTGAAACAACGTTAAAAACACAGCCGCGTCCTATTTTTCCTCATTTCTACCATCGGACAATATTTGACGGGGACAAGCCTCCGCCATTTCGCGCCGCGCCGCGGTCGAAGTTAATATAAAAATGGATCTGGAGAAAGAATATTTATTCTCGATAAACGCGCGAATATAATCAAATCGAGCTGGTGGAAATTTGAAACGAGAGAGAAAAAAAAGAGGAACTCGGTTTAATAAGTTTTCACGTAGCCGGATGAGCGCCGATGAATTCATTTTACGCCGTTGAATATTCCTTCAAAGCTTCGAATTTTTCAAAAAAACATTTTTCACCGGAGAGAATAGGTGATTCCCGATTCGCGCCAAAAATATAAAGTGGAGAGGAAATCGCGGAATTATATCGAGCTAATTGACACGACCGCTGTGAGGACGTCGTGATGGCTATTTCGTGATAACATTTCCATCGTTGTTAATTGGGCGTGTCAACTCCGATAAGATTGAATCAGAGCTGGTCGATTTTTCCAGGATTACAGCTCTCGAGAATTTGGCGAACTTCTTTCTATCCACCTTTTCGGTACCATCCTACGAGTATTGTTTTATGTATTTGGCAATACTTGGATATTTAATGTCCTTAGTAAATGTGAGTCATATATGTTTAAAATACGAATATTTCTGAGAAAGATATAATAAATATTGGTGAATAAACATTCAAGACAAAATTTTCGACCCAGGAGAGGAGGAATCATCTTATATTATTAACTCGTTGACTGCCACAGTGAAAACTCCCATACCTGGCCAGACGCACTATAATATCACATTTCAAATACAAATCACAGCAAAAGAAATATGTAATTTTTCTATGACACAGCCTTGGCATTCTATTCTCATTTTGATGTTACTTCTATTCAAAATTTTAATAAAAGTAGTAATTACTCAATTAAATAAAATTTGACACGTCGGTCACCGGGGATACACACGGCAGTCAACGTGTCAATAGAATTATATATGTCACACTGAATAAATATACTATTCAAAACATTTAGAGGATGCAGTTTCCAGGTGATGTTGAACGTTTCACGAAACAGAAATCATTAATGAATTATTGTATTTGAAATATTACAATACCATCACCCAGCTTCTGTTATGTATAGTATGTAAACGTATTTAAAAGTTCATTAATTCGTATATTATTTAACTACGTGATCCTCTAATTATTTTGAGCAGTGTGTCACTAAAAAATATCCAAAACATGCTCTTCCAACTGTAGTACCCGTAATTTTCCAAACGTAATTTCAAATCAATATGAATTTTCGAACGAATCAATAGATGACTTCCAGCTACCAGATAAGCGTACGTGACAATCATCCTTTGTACCGAAATGCTTGAAAGTACACTAAAAAATTTTAATCTTGCGTCACCGATTTTTCAATCGTTCCATTTTTTATTTTCAATGGTGTTGGCTGTGGGGCGTTTCTCACGAAAATACTTTGCAGATTGTCGAACTCACCCTCTTGCCTTTGCCCTCCCTTATGTATTGGTGACTTTGCCTCGGCCTTTGAACCACGCAGAAGCCTACAAAGAGACGAAACGTTGAGACACCGTACGGGCAAAACTGTTTTCCCGTCTCTCTTTTCGAATCATTCGTTCGTTCATTCGTTCTTTCGTTCGTTCGTTCGTTCGTTCGTTCGTTCGGCTCTCCGCTTTGTAACGTTCGACGCGAACCGACATCGAAACGAAAATTCCTTCTGTTCTGGATAGAATTTCTCGTTGCGTTTCGAACGATCAAAGGAGCTGCAGTTTCCATTCGAGAAATACCAAAGTCACCGCGTGCACGCACCATCCGTTTCTCCGATTTACATTTGCCCCGTCGCGATCGCCACGATTTGCCCGCTGATTCGATCATTTTCTCGGAAATAATTACGGCCTCGGTACTGTGAACACCTTCAGACGACGCGTCGAACTTTCAGCGTTGAGAGAAAAATTTTGTATTTGATTTAACCCTGAGAGGGTACCCGGGGTGCAAGCGTACCCCACCAAAAGAAAGAAGTTGTATTTCTATCTTATAGTTTCTGTTCTAATTCTATGAATTGACTATTTTTTTAATTTGTTCTGTATTACATTGCATTACCGTATTTCTGTTTTTTAATAAGAAATTATTCATGATAATTAATGCGAATTTTCATGGGGTGCAGTTGTACTACAAGATACCGTTCACGTTTAGGAGAAGATGGGTACCATTCCAGGGTTAATAGCATGCTAACAGTATTCTGAATTTTTATAATTCTCAACAATCTTAACTTGTTGACTGGGGAAGACGAGTTAACTGGTTCTGTAAAAATCGTACTGCCATCATCAAAGCGCCTGTTAATTGCTTTCATAGTATACTGACGAATATTTAAACTTGTTAATCGAAGAAGACGATTTAACATGTTATTTAAAAGTGTCTTTACATGGAGTTGACAATTTTCTTCTAGACAAAAAAATGACCCAGTGAACAGGTTAACGAATAATAAATCATTTATGTGCACGATCGCCTAATTATTCTGAGCATACAGTTGATAAAAATTCTGCTGATTCGTCGCAGAAGTTAATTACGGTCGTTAGAGAATTAAAATAAATGCAAACTTCAAACGTTTCACTTTAAAAGTGAGAAAATTAATTTATTTGCTGCCAATTATTGTTAATTTCTCGAATAACGATCGTTTATAGATTATCGAAGCAAACGTTCAAATTTTTCATTTTATTGGACGGTCCACGAGTTTCCATGACAACGGAGAAAGTTCACGAAATTCGAGCAGCAAGTCGTGACTCACGATGAGTATAAAAAGGGTACTCACGGGGTGGCGTCATGGTGGTCGTCGTGGTACTCGGTGTGGTACTCATGGTGGTAGTCGTGGTGATTTCCCAAGTTTCCGTGGGTTCGGTGGTTGGCCACCTCGTCACTTCCGGTATTTGATTATCTTCCACTTGTTCGATCACTGTGACCGTCGTCGTGCTAATCGGCGATTTGGTCGACGATGTGACGACGGTCGTTGTCGTGGTCTTTGGATAATGATGGTGTTTCCATCGGGCGTGATAGTCCTTCTGTGACTCCACTGAAACAGTAATTCACATTTTCGATTACTCCTTTAAACCTACGCAACTCATGCGATTTCTCTTAGCCTTTTCGGCCTAGAAACATTCAGAGAAAAACTTGAACTGAGTATTTCAGTATAATAATATGTATGGTGTGAATTGGTCAGCTTTTTCGGTGTTCTAAAAGTGCAAAATATGCAACGAAGTATTGGTTCATCCCATAAGTAATGCGGTTCTTTTCAGTATGCATAACTTTGCAAACCTTTTTAACACGGTTTTGGTGACGGTGAATCATAGAATGAGTCAACTTGAACGTTTGAAAATGAAGGATGAATTACATGAACGTAAGAGAGGTCACAGATAGGTATAGCTTACTATAGCGCAGCAAACGTTTTTCCTACACCGAAATTCTACAAATTTTATGAGGAACCTAGATACCACCCAGATTCAGGAACCTAGATACGCCAATCCTATTATTTCAATTAAAAAGTCAAACTAAATTAAGCATACCTGAAACTATACTTAGTGAGTGAACAAGATTTGTCTGATCAAAAAAGATGTCAGACAGTTATTTTCAAACTTTAATTACATATATCTGAAACTATAATTAAAGCATGAACAAAATGTAGCTGATCGAGGATGTCAGATAGTTCATGCGTGATGTTTAATTATATGTATCTGTCGATAATTTTCGGAGACCTGACAAGTGGTACCGAAGAAATAAATATTCGAAACGCGACATTTCCATCGATTAATCACCAATCAGAAATAGTACTTCGAAACCTGCCGATCTCGATCCAGAAGGGGCATGAAATTCAAGAAAGAAATGTCAGCAACGGCCGGTTAATTTGCGTCGATCGAATTTATCGCGGGATCGAGGGGAGGGCGTGAAAAGGTTGTCGTTCGACCTACATTCCTATCGAGAATCGACGAAAGACGATCGAGGGTGGCTCGATGCAGTTAACACACGACGCGATGCACTTGACGAGCAGCGAGCGCGCAATTTCTTCGTATCTAAATGACTTATCTGTCGGGCGGCGGGCTCGAGGTTTTCGCTACTGGAACAGATGTGAGATCGATAAAAGCTTCGTGTCGTTCTTTCGACCGATGTAATTGCAATTCCGCGCTCGTAACGAAGTCCACAGATCTCTCGACGATTGCCGCGGATGAACGCTTTTATATTTCTGCACCTGACGGATAAACCTCCAGTTTACGTACTTCCCGACATTCTCTTTCGCCGAATCGTGCACTCGATTCCCGGTACGTACGATCGTTCGTGTTTCCCTGCTCGTGAAACGATCGTCTAATTTCTATTCTATGAGCAACGTAGCAAGCTCGATCATTCCGAAGAAGTATTTATGTAATGAGATTGCAAGGGGATAAGCACTTAAATGTTACTCTGCCTTTTCTTTCGATTTCATGGATACCTGTAGGGACTGCACAGGTCTGTTAAAAGGAATAAATTCACAGATTTGAACAGTGACTGTTCAATTATGAAGAATGATTAATATGAATCTTACGTTTTCTATGTACCGTTTTATTTTTTTAAGACAAACTTTTAGAGATAAATTGAAAAACGATTATAGATTGGTGATACAAATTTGGGAATTCAGAAATACTTAAGGAGGGATCAGAAAACGACCTCGGAAAAGAAACTTGAGGAGGAATATAAAGAAGAAACCTGCAAAGGGACATGAAGAAGGGACATGACGAGGACGTCGAAGAAGAAATCTAAAGGAGACCTTGAAAAAGGAATCTAAATAGGACTTTGAAGAAGGCATCTGCAGAGGTCCTTGAAGAAGGAACTTAATGATAGCCTTGAATATAGAATTCTGAAAAGAACTTTACAGAAGGAACTTGATGAGAAACTCGAAAGTAAAATTCTGAAGAGGATCTTAAAGAAGAAATCTGACGATGAGCATGAATAGAAATATTAAAAATCAGCCTGTAGAGGACCTTGAAAAGTGAATTTGAAAAGGAGCTTAAAAAGTGAACTTGAAAAGGACCTTGAAAAATGAACCTAAAAAAGAGAATCGAATGAGAACCTTGAAGAAGATAATTCAAAATTCTAAATGGGAACATGAAGAAGAAACTTAAAGAAGAACCTCGAAGAAGAAAATTCAAAATTCTAGAAAGGAACATGAAGAAGAAATTCAAAGAAGAACTTCGTTGAAGAAAATTCAAAATTCTAAAGAAAAACATAAAGAAGAACACGAAGAAGAAATCTAAAGGAAAACCTTCAAGAGAGAATGTATTTGTTGTTACTGAACCTGTGTACCTATATTTGAAGATACATTTTACTTACCCACGCAAGGATTCACCCAAAGAAGCCTTTGCCAGCCGAGGCAGTCGTACAGTTGCGTAAGTTCCGTACCCTTGCAAGCACAGTTTGATCTCAGCTCTGTTCCAAGAATCCCCAGCATCGCCTTCCTGCACTCAGCTGGCGGACCTGCACATTTCTTCGTCACGCTGTCCACGGCGCAACTTTGTTCGTAGTACTCCAGCTTCATTCTACGTGCCACGAAATGATCAGAAGCGATTAAACGGTGTCACGCACACGCGATCATGTGATTGATAAGGGATGGACGATAAGGAACCGAATCCTTCGAAGTTTCGAAGCAGACGATAGCTTCGAAGATGAGGTCTCCTAGACACCCGAAATCAAACTGACACTGCGTTTATGATTGTAATCGAACAGGACCTTGAAATGTAACATATTGAACGCGAGACACTTGTGCAAAGTTTTAGTATAATTTTTAACACATTGACTGCCATGATGGGGGGTGTCCGACATGTTACACTGTATTTAATTAAGTAATTACTGATTTTGACAATATTCTGTGCGAATCTTAAACTGCCACACTAGCATAGAGAGGCATGTACAAACTTGAATACTTAAACATTTTCTTCCTCTGTGACATAATAAAAACAGTAATTTATATGTTGTCTGATTAGGGATGGCTGTTTCCACTGTGCCAGTCAACGTGTTAATAAGATCAGCGGATACTTCAGATGTTTATACAATTTAACATATCGATAATTAAAAAATGAGTACAAGAGAGGATACATCTTCTAAATAGATAATACAAATTTTGTCACAGTTGTAGTCCTTTATCTGCATCAATGGTTCTCAAACTTACTTTGTCGAGGAACCCTTATACGCCTTTCAAAAATCGCAGAACCTATACCTATATTTTATCTATAACCCCAGCCACATTAATTTTAATGAGACATTAAATAAAACAAAAATTATTTTAGAGTGAGAATTTCTCTAAACAATAAATGAAAGATTAAAATAAAAAACGACTCTGTTTTTATTGTTATTAATTTGTATCTGGTGTGAAAAGAATGAATAAAAAGAAGATTAATGCGAAGAATGTTGCTGCTTCTTAGACTCCAGTAAATTTGATTAAAGAACACCTTATCTCGGGGAACCTACGTTGAGGAACACTGGACCACATAATTAAAACACAAAAATTCGTATAAAAACCTGCAGTCTAAATATCCGTAAGGTTAGGTTAACATTTATAATTTATATTAGAGAATAATTTTACCCGGACCGATGGCTTACATTTTCGTGGACATTCCACAAACGGCAGGGTGATTGTTAAATAATTCAGTTAACACATCGGGAACGATGCGTTTCGTTTTCACGAGCTCGTTGTTGATAATTCTCAAATAAGTAGCTTTTAATATTACACTGGAATATCATTTGCCTGGTCGTCGAGATCATTTGCATTTCAATAATATTGTAGTTGGATATTCAGCCTCGATATCAGTATTTTCCTCTGAAACGTTTTAGCAAAATTTTACTTATCGTTGATGTTAATCGATACGAGTTATGTGTCGACCATAATCCAGCGAAGCATTTAAAAATCGGTGTAATTCGTTGGCTTCGTGAAATACATCTTATTCGGGGAGTTTAATTTCGATTTGCCTTTTACGGGTACAGGAAACTGAAATAATCATTCCGAATGTGTTGTATAATTATTTAAAAAATTCGTATTGCAGTGAAACGTACGCTCGTCGGTCATTCCATTTTTGCCGATCCCGAGTTTCTTTTTAGAGAGATTTCTACGTGTCCCGTGCACAATAATGAATTATTCATAAACTGTTGCTGAGATACTGGACGCATAATAAGCTCTAAATTATGCGCACTATGAAAAATCGCCGTATACGAAAGTTGCACGCCACCCGGCGCTGTACGTTGCGTCGTTCGAACCACTTTTTCACTATCTTGTTCGTTTAGCGAGCTTTCAAGGTCAACGATCTTTACACATGTAAAACATCTGCATATTCTATCGACGATAATGCATTATTCATAAATCGCCGCGATAATATACACGACAACCTATGTACGATAAAATGTGAAATATTAAACGTATAAAAAATTCCAGTGTTTATATAATTCTTTATTCCGTATGAATGTTTAACGTTTGCAGTTCTGCGCTGAATTGTTGACGGGCGTTCTGTGACTGTAATTAAATGATTTTGAACTCTGTCTATTTTACATGCACGAAATTAACAATATTATTAGAATGAATTTAGATGAATTTTAATTTGTTTGTTGTGTATAAAAATCGCGGTGTAACGTGACATATAATTCAAAGGACAGTCTGCTTGAGCATTTTCTATTTGCATTCGTTTTTTCACTGAATCTCAGTCCAACAAAATACACTGTACAGTACGAAACTGAAAAGCAGCCTGTAAAATTGATTCGTTCTATATTCCTCTTTTTCAATCAATTTTCCAGTTCACCTTTCGTTCCAAATTTTCCCCAAAACCATCAATTTTGGATATAGCACTGACCCCAAGAAACGGGCCACGGATGAATCATTTAATCGACATTTTTCGCGATTTACGCGGGAGCGGAAGGAAATTGATCGATCGAGGAAAATTTCGGGGACAATGAAAAAATTCCAGCGGCTTAAAAATGAATTCGTTTCGCGGTCCGATAATAAATCAATTAAAATGCCTGGACGCTGGGTCGGCACCGCGTGTTGTAATTTAATCGTTCCGGATCGATATCATTAAATCGTTACGCGGCGAATTTTCATTTTAATAACGGCCAGGCGAATTTCCGATCGGCTGGTCGGCACTGTGCGCCATTCCTTTTTCAATCCGGCGATCGAATTAATCGACGACCGATTTTAATTCGATCCCATTAATCGACTCGCGATAAATACATTCCGTCCTTTTTTTTAAATCTCGTTCGGTTAAACGCCGGGTATTTTGCAAATTGACACGTCAATCGTGTAAACGATTATCTACTGTAGATATTAATTTGAGCGTTTTAGTGAATTTGGTGCTGTGCAAATTAGAAACAAATATTAGACCGATGGGAAAACAATGTCAAATACTGTCATTGAAAAGTATCGATTATCTTTCATCGTCTCTTTCGTGAGGTATGTATTAGCTACCTGGCAAATTGAAGATAGTGATAGAAAACCATGGACAATATATATATATATGAAATTAACAAATAAATTATTCCTGATAATAACAAGTTGACTTTCTAGTAAAAAATTCGTACAAATTTTCCGATCGTCCTAATGTAATATTGTTGAATTTTTATAATTCGACGTATCAAACGTCTTCTGTGAACAATTATAGAGAAATTAATTTGAGTGTTGAAAATGAGGAATTATTTGTGAAATTTTATTTGAAAATAAAACTTGACCAGGTCTACTTAAACTAAATGTAGTTTCACGTTATTTTGCTAATCGTCAATGTTATCAATTAATGCAGGTGCTCACTGCTTTTGTATGACCGCGCGACAGCCTCGTTTTCCTCGTTACCTTCTAATTGTCAATTCGAAAAAACTGGTCGAGTCGATAAGCCGAGGAGACTCTCGTAGACGGTATACAGGAATGTGGAATGATTTTGTAGGAACATTTGAATATCTTCTATGTACCTGCAAGCCCTGTTTTCCTTGCAAGCTTCAGCCAGGCTGTGGCAGGTCGGCATTTCCACACCTTCGACGCGTTGCGCGCATGCAGGATGCATTTTCTCTTGCGCCACTATACACTCGTCCTTCTTCCCATCCGTCTTCCTGCGAAACGAGACCACGTACATTATTCCCAATTTATTCCGATTCATAACGCCGTGAAACTGGAGACTCTGAGCCGCCACGGATTCTTCCATCACCCAATTCCACCCCCGTGCACAGGAATTTACGCGACACCGTGCTTTCGCATCTTTTGCAGAAATTTCATTCGACCGTCAGCGTATTCTTCCCTTTCGCTCGGAGGAAATTGTAGGAATGAAGTTCAGGGAAGAAATGTTTACCTAAGGTGTATTATAAAATTCTGGACGCACTTACGGTGAGTCAGGCTACTTTGTGTTTAACACTATGAGTGCCAGATCACCCATATTTGAGCGACACAAAAATTCAATAATTATTTATTTGATCATGTATAGTATTAATGTATATATTTAATAAGGTTTAATAGCAGCAGTAAAAAAATTATGAAAGTTATTGGTATTAGTGATTATAAAAGATACAATTTATAATTATATTAATTTTGTATAAAAATTTAGAAAGTTTGTCATTTTCAGCTAATGCAGCGTGGCACTCAAAGTGTTAAGGGACATACGGTGTGCGATGACAGTTTGGCAACTTTTTAGGCAACTGTCTTCTAACGAACTTTGTATTAACAAACACTAGAAAACAATAACAACATTGGAAAAAGCATAAACTTTTATTTGGTCAAGGCCGTTTTCGGAGAACAGACATAACCATGTATATACTGCTTTTCATTGCTCTTCAATTATCGGACTTCAATACTGGGTAAGTAACAATTCATTGAAAGACATTTTGCATTGTGAGTTTTGGTCAGGATTTTCGCATTCCGGACCACTGTGCGCCGTTTGCTTTGATAGAAGCTCTGAGACGCTTTCGGAATTGGTTGACCGATGCGCAGAGCGTATTTCCGTCTATTTCGTTCCACGGTTTCACCAAATCATGCTGTAACGACTCCACAGACTTGTGAGGTTTGACACACGCCTTGCTCCTTGAAACGTTTAACACGTTCCGTGCCGCGTGGGTCGTATGCGCCCCACGCACATAATTCGATTATTCTAAATAAGTGGTAATATTCTTTATATTCCAATTAAAACGAACGCCACAATAATAGTACCAAATGAATGGTATACCATAAGACAATCCAATGTTTGTGTTTTTAACGTTATGTATTTATAGAAACTTATTTTCACGCGTCTGACTAGTTATGGAATTTTTCACTGTGCCATGGAACGTGTTAACAGCTTTTGAAACCACAGATTTTTCGACATTGAGCAAACGAACTACGTCGAGCGGACATTTTTCTCGCATGTGCAAGGATATTAAAAAGGCATAAATTTCCACATCACGTACAAAACACAAAATTAAGCACCCGACAAACCATAATGAGACAACATGTATTAAAAACAACAGACGATCGAGTGTCTGACTGTGTATGACTCTTTCTACTGTGATTACATGTTAACTAGGAATCTACGAGAATCCTGATAATAACAATTAGGTCCTCAGCAATTCTAATCGACAGAGAAGAGTTCGGTTTCGATCTCTATTCGCAGGACAATTATCGATGTTAATGGAAGACTTCCAGTGGGAATAAAGGATTCGATTCGTCAAGGGGGGGAGCAGGTTGCAGGAATAAAGAAATGTCACGACGATTTACTGCACGAGGGAGCAGCGTGCTGAAGCCGGGCGGGAGTAAGAGACTTCCATCTGCCTGGTGGTGGGTTCCAGGGAGTTTTAAGGGAGAAATTCCCAAGCAGACAGGTAGATATTGCTCAACGAGCATTAAACGAGCCTGCTGCGTATTTTATTCGACCACGAGACTTTTCGTCGTTCGATTCTACTCCCTTCGTCTTCTACCTTTCGATTCCAATTTTCTTCGCTGCCTGAACATTCAGAATACCTAGTCGAAATCCTGGAAGAGTCTAATAATTTGTTCAGAATACTTTTGTGCTATAACGTCAAAAATTAAAATAGATTTGATAGTTTTATTCCTTCAAGCGTCGAAGTTAACTGGAAAATAGCATGGATACAGAGGGAGATTTATTGTTTCTTTACTTTTTATTTATTTGGTACACCCTGTGTTACTGGTAATGGCAGTAAACATGAGGAACAATTGTTAACGACATTAACCCTTTCATTACCGCAGCGTCTGGTCAAAAATCAACATTGCCGTACAGTCGTACGAGTCGTACATTTTTCCAGTATAAAGAATAATATGGTTTACACAACAAATCTCTTAACAAATACTTACATCAGCGATTTTCAACCGGTGTGCCGCGAGAGATCCACAGGTGGGTCTAAGCTTTTTTAATACTAGTTAATGTGGTGTGGCAGCAATGATTACAAATAACAATTGTGTACCAACGACGAAAACACTTACAGTTTGGTTGCCATACTAAAACAACGCCAAGGTTAGACATCTCATTAGATGTATGTAAATCAGAGAAAAATAATAAATAACTATTGTTCTAAATAATTTTGAGTATTATTTTTATATTAAAAGTATTATAAATAAATGAATATTTAAAAAGATTTTTCAGAATGGAAGTTGAACAAAATTCTCTTTGCATATTATTAAATATCATTTAATGCATTGTGGGAAAAATAGTTATTTTATTGCCACTTTGGAGTAAAAACGGAATAAAATATTATTCTTTTTTGTAAATTAGTCAAAAATGTCTCTTCTCAAAAATGTCTCTCTTCTCAGATCGGCAAAAAAATATAGTATAGTTTTTGGTGTGCCGTAGAATTTTAATAATTAGTTTATGCGTATCGTGAGATAGAAGAGGTTAAAAATCGCTGACATAGAGTTAGATGATTGATAAATTTTTCTTCTCTTAGCGATTATAGCCGGCACTGGTAGCCGTAGATGGTTTTCCCAAACACGACTATAGTCAACGTTAATAGTGAAAGGGATAATACTAAGAAGAAACAGAGGAAGAGAAAAAAGAAAAATATTTGATGACCGAAATTTCATTTCGAAGACCCTAAAGACAGAAATGGAGATGCGGAACTGATTTGTACCTGCCATAAAATTCTTCTGTGTTCCTGGAGTTCGTGAAAGATTCTGGGCGCCCTCGAAGAAGAAGCTGCGGTATAATAAATTCAGAAAGGACATCGTCCTTGCGGTCGCGCAGACAATGGATGGCGTCCGGAACAATGAACCATGTCGATGAAGCAAAAAAAAAAGGATGAGGTGGACGGATAGAAAGTTTGCGCATTGTTTCGCGGTCGGAAGCCACTTAAAAAGTTAAAGGAGCTTCCCTCAAAAAGGAGCTTCTCGGCGCGAAGGGATCAGAGATGCAGAACTTGAGGTATTTCTGCGGGAGACCGAGGTCCTTTGTACTCGAGATTTTTTCCTGACCTTTTTACCTCGGTTTACTCAGGATTACGGGAAACGAATAAAGACAAGGTTTAAATAATCCAGTCGCCGAACAACGCGTGCCGAGAGATACTCTTCTATTCCGCTTGATTATTTAACCCTTAAGTGGATTATTAAAGCTGTAGCCGCCCCGCGCAGTCTCAAACTAATAATTGTTTAACGCGTATTAATATAATTATTTGGAGATTTATGTAGTTCTCTATTATCTCATTAGGCTTCTAAGCTGTAAGGAAAATTGATCTCTATTTTGTCTATTCGGTAAAAATGAAACAATTATTTGTTTGAAGTTGCACAGGGCCGCTACAGCCCCAATAATCCACTTAAGGGTTAATACGTTGAGTGGCGGAGTGAAATATTTCGTAACTGGTCAGACAGAGAATTTTCTGTGCACAGATTTTACAAGTAGACCGTGGATGTTCATGCAATTTAATGTACAGTGGAACCTCGATTATCCGGACACAAGTCATCCAAAAATTGGTCATCTTATACCATTAACGAGTTAAAATTATTACTAATAACAATATGCATTTAATTACGTACCATTATATATTTACTATTCAAAAATGAAAATATCATATTTATGCGAAATCTAGTTGCAGTGTGAGTCATTTTGTTATTAATTACAGTTCGGATAATCGACGTCCTACTGTATTAAAATTGGTAATTGGTGGACGTTTAATAATTTATTGTTGGTAACATAAAAATTACATATTTCAAACGTTTTAAGGAGCAAAGGCAGTCTTGAGGTTTCTTTTATTTAACTGCAATGATATAGAAAATATGGAAGAACATATATTTGCACAAATATTCATAGTCTATTTATAACATTAAGAGAAATTTTTAAAGCATTGCAGTCCTTTCTTCCAAAGTCCATTTATTTTCTTTTAATTTTACCTCATGAAAAACAGAAGATTCGTCATTTTTACGTACGAAACGACGACCATGTGCAGGCGCGTATATTAAAAGTGTCAGGCCCCAATAAATCAATATTTAATAAATATATGTTCAAAGAAGAAATTGTGTAACCAGTAATCCATGAATTACGAACCTACGATGAGGAGTAAAAATCTTCAACCAAATCGATCCATGCTATTTTTAACGGGTGGATAATATTGAAATATTGTGGACGTCAAAATTCTAAGAATTTGATTCATTATTAAAAGCTTGTATCTTGTGGATAACAATCGAGGCATAGTTTCAAGATGAACATAACCATCCTGCTCGCCCACTGTTCAGGATCATAAAATACCACCGATGGTCGAGGTTATTGGATCCTTCATTAATCAAGCACCAAATTAATTAACGAACGAATCTTCCAGCTACACTATTTCCAGTTAATTGGTACTGCCAATAATTTCATGTCTCCGCCATTGAAGTTCTTCCTGAAGAACGTCAATATCGACGACAATGGCTGAGAGTATGGCTTATTTTGTCCTATCGCCTTTATAAACGCTTCGTTAATTTAAAAAATGTATGATTCTAGAAGCTTCAGAGGAAACTGTAAACTGCAGTCGAGCTTTTATTTATTCATCCATACGAAAGTGACAAAAGAGTAAACTACAAAAAGTCGTTATTGAATAAATTACTATTTTTCCTGATTCAGTACTGACTCACCTCACGATATTTATAAAGGGTCTCTCAGCTTGTCTGTTACAAGCTCATATTTCCTAATTTATTGAAGACACAAAAAAATGTTTCATATGAAATTTGCATGGTATGAGGGGGCACATCTTTTAGCGAAGACAAATTGTTTTTTACACTATTATTTTAAGAGATGTGAAGGCCAAGTTCGCTCTTTTAAATAGAACTATGTATACTTGTCCAGATCATTTGATAGTGCTTTTTAAGATGAATTCACTGACCTTTAATGTACACACTTAATCTTAACTCGTTTTCGACATTTATACATTAGAGGTCAGTGTGTTCGTCTTGAAAAACACTACCAAATGATTTGGACACGAATGCATACTTATATTTTAAAAAAGTGAACTCGACCCTCATATCCCTTAAAATAATAATGTAACAAAAAATTTGAGTTCGTCAAAAGGTATGCCCCCTTCTACCTTGAAAATTCCGCATAAAACATTTTTTGTATCTTCAATAAGTTAGGAAATATTAGCTTGTAACAGTCAAGCTGTGACATCCTGTACACAGGGTGACGTCGAGGCAACTGACAAGTTTCTAAATTGACGAATGTCAATACAAAGAGAAAATAACGTCATTTTAACTGATTCAGTTGCGATGTATCGTTGGATGTTACCGCACATCCCTCAAAAATTTGTAAATTTAAACATTTTAAACATATCAGTCAGCTAAGCGCCACCCTGTATACGAGTATTATTTGCGTCAACAGACCACTTTTCTAGTCGTTATAGCGGCCCCCACTCTAGAAAAGACTATCGATTATTAACCCGAGCTCCCTCCTCAAAATAAATACTGCTATTAATTATGATAATTAAACGAAATCTAGATTTCAGTATCCAGAGTAGCTTTTCGCGGTGAAATTTACCGAGTGCCGCGACATTAAATTATTATGAGTTATTATTTAATTAGTGACAGCTATTGTTTAAATAAACGCGCTGCCGTGTTAATCACGTTTGTTTCCGAACGATCGAATAAACAATGCGGTGCATGCGTCGATTCGCGAAATCCCCGCGTGCACGCGCCGGTCACCTCGTTCTTCCGACCTGTCACATCGATTTCCGAATTCACTACATTTTTTTCTTGTCCAACAGCCGGGTATGAGAGATAAAAAAATGATTTTCGCGCGAACTCATAGGATCGTTCGTTATTTCGACGGGCCCATCGACGTCTCGGAAAAACGAACCGATCGGCGGCTTTTCAAACGAATGTTTCCTCTCGATCGAGCGACTGTTATTTGCTCACCTGCACAGACAGAACGCGATTTCCACCGAGTGCTTATGATTCGCGGACTTGTAGAAATTCTGCAGGGCCTCCATGCACTCGTTCCGGGCGCAGCTCGACGAGTCACAGTAACTCAGCACCGGCTCCAGGAGGACCCTGCACTCCGGATCGGTTCTGCAACGAGAAACAACGAAACCCGTTTGAAGATAGAAGCCACTGTGACGCTCGTCAACGGAGAGAAATTGTTTTGCACTCACTTGCAAGCTGTGTAAGCGTGATGACACGTGCTCGACAGCACCAGCTTCACCGGCTGCTGGAGCTTATCCACGTCTGACGAGGCGGACGGCAACACCACTGACGTCTCTGCACAGACATGTAACTGGGTTGAAGGACTGTCAAAATTCTGGGAATTTATCAATTTTCGGACCGTGTAACCGTGGACACGCGACAGAAACAATTACCTGAACGGTCACCGATCTTTGGAGAATGACAAGATATGCGTTGGATTTGTAAAACTATTCGTGCAGAGAATTGCTGGAGAGGGTTAAATTTTTGTTATTTTTTCAATGGTTGTATCAAGATTCTCATAGTAGTTCAGACGTATGAAGAGGACTCTTTATTAACACGATGAGTACCGTGAGGGGTCACCGGAGACCGGCGCCTCAGATTTTATTCAATTATATAACTTTCAACAACATGATTATTATTATAATAATATAAAGTACATACTATACGTTCAAATAATAAAATATGTTTTTCTCTTGTGATATATACTTAAAACAGTAGATTATTGTGTGTCTGACTAGGTATAGCAGGTTTCACAGTGGCATTCAAGGTGCAAGTTCAGTGTCGCAGTGAAAACTGCTATACTTAGTCAGACACCATGTAAGTCACTGTTCTTAATATAAATCCTGGAACAAAGAAGTCTCTAACTATTCCATTGCATTATCTGCATTTTGTATTATTGTCTCACTTTAATGCTATCCAGAATTGTACAAGACATAATAGTTATTTAATAAAATTACTGTTTTAAAAAACGTTTCCTCACCCATTCCACAATCCCACAATATTGGGTTTATGCCCGTACAATCTATAAATAAATAAATTATATTTTTGTAATTCCTTCAAATCTACAGACGTCAGAAAAAGTTTCACATTCACAGGAATGTAAGGAATTCACTGTTTTGATAATAAACTTCAGTAAGGATATACAAAATTTGTAAAGTAATTTTTTTAGGAAATAAAAACGGCGGAAAATCTGTGACAGCAGCCTCGAACGCGACCTAATTTTTCAAATCAGGCTTCGGAGCGTGGCCGGTTTACAGCATTTCCACCTGCCACGAATGAGATCGCTATCGAGCAGGTGAAACACGTTGGAAATGCAGTCATGCACGCGGTGGCTGTTGTTTGCACGGAGCCAGTTTTCCGAGAGAAATAAATGATAAATCATTGGGTGACCGGACCGGGCTAGCCGGGCAAAAAGGGCGACCCTTAACAGCGAATCTTGAATATTTATCGGCCGATATTTATCCACGGCCACTTAAAAACAATCCCCGAGAATAATTGTTTATTTATGCAAATCGACTCCGGGCCTCTGGTTCCGCGGGGGCTAAATCAGGATTCAAGTAACCCGCTGAGGTCTTCTGGAAGAACCGATAAGGCTCTAACTGTAACGCTACCATTCGCCTTTCTGGTTAAATTTTACTTAAATAATTTTGTTATTCAGACAAAGAATATTGCTGTAGATTTTACGCGTAGCCAGTGATTAACACGTTGGCCGCCACAGTGGAAGCAGCCATTCCTAATAAGATGCAATATAAATTGCTGTTTCGATTGTAGATAACAGAGAAAGATAATGTTTATGTACTCAATCGTATACATGCCTTTCTATGTCAACCTTGCAATGTAAAATTCGCTGAGAAAATGGTCAAAATCAATAATTACTTAATTAACACGTTAATAAAGTGATGTACCACCTGACATGACCACCTTCAATTATCTTGTTGTTGCTGGATCGATTGAAATTTTGATTCCTCGAATGACATGATTCAAAGAAGCCTTCAAGGTGATTATATTATGTACAATTGCCAAACTTGCCTCAATATCAACTAAAAGGCGAGCGTAAAAAAATTAGAAGCTTATCTATAAAAAGAACTGAAGGCTTCTCTGAACCGTGTTGTTTAAGGAATAAACTTTTAATCGGTCCAGTAACAACAGAATAATTTACTTTCACCTGGTATATTGGTTCACCCTATATATTGCTCCTTAAAAGAAAGGACAACTGTATAAACCGTAAGTGACCTGCATAATCACTGTCTGTAAACTCTAAATGTCTCTATGTACATCGCGTACCTTGTAGTTGTGTCTTGCTCTGCTGAGACTCTGTTCAGATTCACACTGTTCAGACCCAGAAAAATGTCATAGAAGTAACTGGAGGTCAAGAGATCCCAAACTTTCCCTCTACTGCTTCTCTGTGCGCGTTATACGAATATCCTTGTGTTCCAACGTTTATATTATTCCTGAAGAAAACGTTTCAACGCTAGCGTTCATTCAAATTTCTGACGGACGTCTGAGAAGTCACCGCATCGCGAAAAATTATGGTAATCAGTGGAATCTGATTATCCGGAGTGCCGTTCATTCGCGAAAAATCGTGAAATTGAAATGGACCGGGATCTTCGATCGCCGACGGGGCGATTAATTAATTTGATGGTGAATTAATCGAACATGAGGAAAAGGGCGAATCGTAATTCACCGTTGAATATTCATTCCGGAATAGTTTCGGGGGCGAGGAAACGGGGGAAAAAAGTGGAACGGGGTTGAAAAGGGAATTCGTATTTACATAAACGCGTCGGAGGGGGCACGGCGTTTTAAACGAAGTTCGCGACAACTTTAAATAAACTTTCGCATTAAAGGAGCGGAATAAATGTATAAGGTTAATGCAAGAATTATGCAACCGCCGAGTGAGGCCACAAAATCTTCGCGAGTTCCGTATTAATTGTCGCGATGAATTGCTTCGCGAATGCAAATAAACACCGCGGGCCTGCGGAGGGGGTAGTTTTTGCTGAAACTTCACCCATTTGCGTTCCAAACTGACGAAGGGAATTGCGTTTCGAGCTTCCACAATCGTCCGGTTGATTAGCGCAAATTAATCCATGCTTTCGTAATCAATTCTTGAAACATCTATCAATTGTACAAAATTTATTTCTCGAACTTTCTCCAGTACATTTCATCTCCAAGAAAAGAATTATGTTCTAGACTTCTGTGTAACGATTTTAAGACTGTTCAGATTAACAATAAACACGGAGGGGTAGAACTATTACCCAACCCCAAGGAGAGCAATTTAGGTCGAAGGTAAAGGAGTTAAAAGGGGGTGAAACTGGTAAAGAGGGTCCAAGAGGGCAGGATTCACCCTATGACGAATGTTCGGCATCGTTAAACAGCCCTTCGGCGATTGATGGACTCTGTAGCTCGGGTTAACGGCCTTCAAACCCTTCTGAATATCCCTGGGACCAGCTTTTTCCCTTCACAGGGGCAGGAAAAACCAGTGGAGGGGGGTGCAGGCTAGGATGACTATCCATAAGTCAGCCATCGCGAGAGCATGCCTTCGACGCACTTTATTAAGACAAACGAGCATCCGACATCCTTTTGTTCCTTCGACCACCCTAATCGACACCCTCGAACTCTCTGTTACTGGGGTGCTTTGTCTTCCCGAGTATCTTTGTGGTAATCCTCTTCCACCCTGATGAACTAATCAACTAAGTATTCGAGAAAATTATTTATTTATGTATAACACACGTAATACTGTTGTAAGTGATATTTGTTTAACTTAACGACTGTCACAGTAAAAAATACAGTATGTAGAGCAATAAATTTAATTAGTCAATGCTATATTTATTATTTTATACTACCTACTGTGATGTAAAGATTTATATAGAATTCTAGAACCTTATATTTCTTCATACCTTATTAATTGAATTTTTTATTTTACGTGCAGGATTAAATTTAGAGTATACGAAGGTTAGGTTCTTTATCAGCAACTTGCTGAACCTCCACCTTTCACCATTCTGCATCCTATATTTTTTTCGTATTGTACAATACTTATGTTTGTTCAACATATGGCGCACTATGGCCGATGTACAAGGTTAGTCACGAAAGACAGAAAATAAATCGTCGAATATATTGTGTAAACCCACAATAATTATAATCAGCATTAAAATCTGCATAACAAACGGTAACAGTATGGCTTTCAAATGAGCTTGGAATTATTCATATAACAAACTTATGAATTCATGCATTTGCGTGTCTTTTTAATTTATAAATTCATTTAGTGTTTTTAAATTCCTTAGACCACAATGGTTCCTCCCCAAAATTTCAGAGTCTCACTTGAACCTCTACGCAAGCTTTTACGCGTCGATGCAGAACCTGAATTGACTTTTTACGACCCTCAGACTGTAGATCGAATATCAGAGCACTGCAAATGACACACACGCATAAATAAACGATTGAGTTTGAAGATCATTCGAAAGGGATCGAAGAGGAAAGTTGAACTCGTTGTCGAACGAGAAAAGGGATTTCGAAACGAGCAAGTAATCTCGGGAAGAGCTTGCCGCGAGTTATCGGCCCGTAAAGCTTCCCTTCACTTTTACTATCGATATCTCGATACCTCTCGAGGATACGTACAATGGGAGTAAAATCGAATTGCCGCATTAAATACGCAACCCTTGCAAACTCGTCACGCCTGTTTTCCAACGGCGAATCGCTTTAACGATCCTTTCGATAAATCGTCCCGCGGAGTTCGAACAGTTTCGAGGGGGTTGTTAGCGGAACCCGGGGAAGGAATTGTGGACTCGATTTAAATGACAGCCTCGGAATCGAAACGAAGGAGAATGCCGAATAATCGACCTCGCATCTCGAACAGGAACAAAAGGATACTGCAAAACGTTTATCGACAAAAATTTAATCTGCTAGGGCGGAGATCCACGATGAGATGTTTGCCTCATGACAGGAAAATCGCATAAAATATCTCATCATGAGAATAAAAAAGTTCCTGGTCTTCCACAAGAACAGAATTTTATTACATGCTTTGGGATTTTGATTGTTGAGGAAGGACATTCTTCATGGCTGCAGCAGTAGTTTACGAGACACCCGGTATATCAGGACGTTGGTATAAGTATATGGAGCAGCAAGAATTCCTTTCGAGGTCGCGTATAAATTCATTCGAGATGCTTGGCGTCGAACACACCCTCTCAAGGGGTAAGTTCGCTCTATTGATATTCCAGCAGTTTTGGAAGGGGTTGGCTGTTATACGAGGTATAACCAGTGTCCTTGAACCGATCACGATCATCCACTCTAAATATAGTGGCCTCTTCTAGGTCGTAGTTCACGGCACCTTCGACGATCTATGGAGCTTCAGGTTATTTTAGTGTGGAAAAAATTTGTTCTGGGTTGTAGGTCGTTTCCTACATCCCTTATTATCTTTCCATTCCCAAAATACTCATCTGACGTCGAGAACGAATTCTTTCAACCCTCTAGTAATGTTACAGAATTCGATTTTGGAAAACTTGGTCAGAAGCTTGAGTTCCTGAGGAAGTTGAACTTGATTGAAATCGAACCAATTGCTAAATGGACTGTCTTGAGGCACATATTTAATTTAACACTTTAACTGCCATGTCACCCATATATGGGTGACACATAAATTCGATCATGATTTAGTTGATTCTATATTGCGTTAATAAATATATCTAATAAGGTCTAATACAACCAGTAAACAAATTATGAACCTCTGTGATATTATTGATTGAAAAGAATGTAATTTAAGGCTACTTTCACGTTGTATAAAAATTAGAGTGTTTGTCATTTTTAGCTAACACAGTGTAGCAGTCAAAGTGTTGATCATGAAACTGCTAATTTTTACAATATTCTAAAATACTGTTATATAACAATGGCGCTGTAAAGTAACAAATTTATTGATTGAACAATTAAATATTTGTTTCCAGAATAATTTATATTAAAAGTATAAACACCACGATATTTTCGATTAGACTAGACTGCGGATGTTTATACAATTTAATTTATCACTGACATAAGAAATATTGAACACTGAAAATGTATGCTCGCATAAACATCCACAGTGTAATTATGACAGTTACAAAACTGTGCCAAGAAGCCTGTGCAAAAAAGTTCTCCATAGTATCCAATATCATTATCTATCTTCCTATCCGGTAATCCAAAAAGATGCAAACCACTACGCAGTAAAAAGAATCACCCATCAATAATTCCATAAGATTATACAGTGGAGAACTCGATCGAAATCCTGCTCAACGTTGCTTGACCTCTTTAAAACCGTTCCAATTAATAACCCTTCGCTTTTGTCACCATAATTTCCGCTTAATTAACTTCAAGCTGTCGTCGAGTCTCGATCGTCCACGGAACCAATTAAAATGATTGTTACCGTCGAGCAAAAAAAGCCTGTCCGTGGAAACTTGAGAAACTCGCGGACGAGTTCCGGGTCGGGCGATCTTCTCGCGAGATATCTCGAAGGACCCTGGTCCACGACTCGAGATAGAATCCCGAATATCAATGGCGGTGGTGTGGGGTACGTAGGTTGGGCGTGCCCGAACTCGATCGTAGGCAGATTCCTCGGAGAAACACGGCCAATTCGAGGCGGCGGTAATTGGAACCGGTGTCCGTCTGACTCCTCGAGATCGATGCCATGCTCTCCTTCCGTCAGCTTGTACAGGGTGTCTCACGAGTGAAGACCGCGAGTTCTCCATGCCACAACGAATCGAAAAGTCCTTTACAATTTTGCGATCTGATGTCTCGTTGCCGAGGTACAAGCAGTTGACTGTTAGGGGTCTGATTTAAGTCCACAGGGCCTAGGGAATTGCTGATCACACAGGAGAACACGAGTGGACACGTGTTGCACAATTGATGTGAACTAATTTAACAGATCACTCACAATGAGACGTAGTGGCATAGCGCATTTCTACACTTCGAATTGCAAACTGGGAAAGGACTTTCCGAATTACTTTAGCTAAGAGAATTTGTGGTTGTACATCGTTTGTGAGACACCCTGTATGTCCGATTTCCTCGCGACCCAGCTGCACGGACCTACCGACTCGCCGGACCTCGTTAGATTCGCGAATCACGGAAATCGTTTCCCATCAAGGTTAAAAATGATCGCGTCCCTCTTTGGATCCTTCGTCATTCCTTCCAGAATGAAATGGGATTGCAGTAAAGGATCATTGCCAAGGATCCTAAGGCTTGCCTGCTTCTGATGATTCTAGTCAGGTGGATTTTCTCCATCTGGACAGGGTAGATCTCCGGAAATTTTTCTGAAGTCGCAAGAAACTGTGCACTAACACAATTGTCATAATTCACGGGAAACTTCTTTCTTCTCATTTCGAACCTAATTTCATTCAGAAAGCTCTGAACAGCTGTCATCGTCGAAAGAAAAATCTCAAGACCTTGAGGGTTTTCTTACAATTAGAGAAAGAAACTCGAAGTTTACGATCTCGTGGTGAAGAGAAAAATGTGGGTCAGATTTTCCTCGGTCGATCGAGAAGAAGTTATTCAAAAAATTTGATTTACTTCGTAACAAGAAATTACTCCACATATAAATATGCTATATTCTCTGCTGCATCCTGTATATAAAAATTCACAACAATCTGAGCAGCAATCCAATAGCCATAACTCACAGGAAGCTGCTGTCTTCTCATTTCAAGCCCAACTTCATACAGAAACCCTTCGAGGGCGAGACGGAAGTGTGCGTTTTCGCGGGAAAAACTTTTCGTTTCTCGCGGGAAAGCGAAAAATGTAGGGCAGATTTTCCTCGGCATATCCGAAATCGATAGGGGCGCACTTTTGACGAGCACACTCGAACGTGCTCGCAGGTGCAACGAAGGTGCGCGCATGCGCTCGTCGGAGTGAGTTATAATTACGGTGACCCGTTTGTTTAACTCCACCGATAACGAGCAACGATTCTGCGCCTACCCCTATCTCTCAACCCCCTTATCCGGAACGAGGAAGTAAACCGCGGGAAAAAATATACGGAACCGCTTTTGCCCTTCCGATTTATCGACCGGCAAATTCCAAAGCGCTCGAACCGAGTAATTAACGGAACACGGATCATCAGCGTGTGTACCGTCTAATTAGAATAATAATCGATCCCTATCTCCAGCGGTAAGGACACTCGAGCTTATGATTTGCCAGTGTAGCTTTGGAGAGGGTGTCATTCAATGATCGATTGATTGTTTTTTTTCAAATACTTCAAATTTATGTGAGAATTTTATTTCTTTTTAGACTTTCATGGCACTGATATCGTTAGAAACGATGTGGCCAGGATTCTGTTAATACTGTGAGCTTCAACAGGGTCTATTAATACAGTGACCATGTCATTCGTGTAATATCATACAATTATCAGTCCTCAGACTTTGATAACGCTGGACAGTATTTACGTGATATCAATGCGTGGTCAGACCCTGAAGCAGACTGCAATGCTGATAAAACGGTGGAGCACTTCGAATGTAGAAATCACTGACACTGTCACCTGCAGAATTTCATTATACATAGTATAACTAATAATACTGTTACGAGCTAAAGGAATTTATTAATCTCCATAATTCGCCGCGTCCCGCCAGGTTCGCTTCCTTATTTATCAGAGTACGAAACGAAGGATGTCAACAAAAAGCAGAAAAGCTCGGAAAACTTTCTACTTTCGCGGAATTTCGACGATTAGTTCGCCGGCCGCAGTTTAATCGCGTCGCGTGCAAACACAGCCACAAAAGCGGCGGCGGTCGGGAATTGCCGTCAAATAATTTTTCACCGCTGTAAAAAAGAGTTTATTTTTCATTGGATGGCCGAGTCGCGTGCTCACCTATCCCCCCGGTTCGCGATCGATCGAATTTCAAATTTCTGCAGCCGCCGGTTCTCGTAAATTCGGTTCAGCGCTATTTGCTCGCTTGAAAATTTCTTTCTACCCACTCCGACTGTGTTTTTCACCCCTTCAACGTCTCCGTTTCCCTTGTCGACTTCTCGATGGTAATCACGCCGACTGATTGCTTAATTATCCAATTAACTTCAGACATACGAAACGCGATTACAATGGAGAAGTTACGCGACCTTTTTAAGGGTCTCCTTCCTCCGCCGTTCGTGCTATCGTTTTCCATCGCTATTTTCCCGTCTATTAGCCACACGCTAATTGGTCTACCTACACGGAATATCCATTACAGCTTCAGGAATGCAGATGCACGTAGAAACAAGCCGCTGGATACATGGTCATTGGAAGAATCGATTTTTTTTATTGTTCAGAAGACTTTTGGATGCTAGCTAGTAATTCAGTCGAACTAACACGACCTGTGCTGCAGTAGATAACTCCGTGATTGATCAGATATAGAGAATCAGACGTTTTAAATTATATTTTGTTAAAGATAAAAATGTTTAATTGTATAATTTGACTGCTGTGATTGTATACCATTGTGTCTGTCTAGTTATGTAATTTTCCACTACGACACGGGACGTGTTAACACGTTGACTGCCGTGGGGTTCACCGGTGACCGGCGCCAGAAATTTGATTATATTAGTAACTAATAATTCATATACAATTTTGAACAGTATTATTATGATAACAATAATTTAAGGTAACTACTATACCTTTAAATTATAAAATATTTTTTAACTTCACGATTTATACATAAAACACTGGATTACAGCGTGTCTGACTAAGTATGACAGTTTCCACTGTGGCATTCAACGTGTTAAATAGATATGCACTCACAGGAATGCAAATATTGACCTGTCCAATGGTCACTTGTCACTTTCCGAAATTATTTTAACATTGACATTAGACGAAATTTTATGAGAATTAGACAAAATTCAGTTCATCAGCTCACATAACTTAATCGTCGGGTTAATATAAATTATTGCGAAAGAAAAATTTAGTCAAGCCTGTATTACTCTTTAGCATAATTCTACTGTTGGCGTGTATTGCGGTTTCGAAAAAATTATCATTGGTTTAATCAAATTCACAGAATCCGTACGACAGTAGATAATCCCATAACTAATCAGACACATCACAACAGCTCCTTCAAAATATATTTCGTCATTTGTCATTTTCTACTATTATTGTACTATTTAAATTAGCCCAAATATTGTTAAAAAATTTACCCTTGCCCTTATTACTTTCTAGCATAATTCTATTGTTGAGATGTATTGCGGATTCCCAAAAAATTATCGTTGATTTAATCAAATTGACAGAACCCATACTACAGTAGATAATCCCGTAACTAATCAGACACGGCAGAACAGCTTCTTTGAAAACATACTTTGTCACTTATCATTTTCTATTATTAGCCCAACTGCTTTAAAAATCAGTAAATATTCCATTTGACAGAAATAAAGTGAACCGACTAAAACGAAAATTCGAGAACCGGAACGTGTACCGGTACCAAACATCTCTAACTGATTAAATCCAGTAACTACAACTTACTTTTAACGAATACGAACGGCGAGTGGAAGACATTCTCGGATTATCACAGGGCAAACTCTGGTGGCAGCGTATTTGGCAACCGTGACCTATCAGCGGTCCAAAATCAGCGAAGAAATATGCAAAGGAGCGTGGAGCGCGTCGGCGCATAAAACCCGCCCGCTATCGCTTGCACGGCGAAAGAATAATCCCGTGACTCGCAATTAAACTCCGCTCGGCTAACAAGAAAACAATTTCAAGGCGTAACGCGGCGCGTCCGTCGAAACGTACGTTCCAGCGGGCCAACTAAATGAAAAAATCGGCTTGCCAGTTCGGGGGATGTAGTTTTGGCAATTAGCGCGCGGCGCGTCTCGTTTACGTCGTTCAGAAGCGAACCACCCCGTCGATCATCGGTCGTTTTGCAAAATACCTGGACTTTTCGAAACTGGCGAACGTTAACCGGCGGAATCTACGAGTTTCATTAACTACGTTCGCCTGTTTCCGCTATTATTCGACGTTTGCCTCGCTGTGAAGTCTCGCCTTTTATTTCATTAACGCGTTCCGCGCCGCAGTGGGAAATTCTATAACTAGGCAGACGCGTGAAACAGCATTTTCTGAACGTTTGCCGGGGTTACTGAAATGTTGGATTTATATTAATCTACCAGTTTCGTGGAATTGTTTGAATTATATTGTTACGGCGGTTATGAGGCAGGGATTTTTTTTAAAAAACAGATTTCGGACCTGCTGTATCGTTGGTAGAGATATATAAAACTGAAAAGGGCTGTTTCTGATTAAACAAATAATTATGTAAGTATATTATATATTATGATAATTATGACGAGACTTGTTAGAAGTGGCCACTCTAAAATGACTTATGAATATTTAATTAAAAAACCGGAACCACTTATCTGCAGCCATTGCAACCAAGAAATGTCGATAAACCATATACTGTACGAATGCAGAAAATTTCAATCTCAAAGAAGAAAGTATAAGTTAAAACCAGGCACAGCCCTGACAGCACAGGATCACATAAAAAATACTCTACATTTCCTGAAACTTACTAACCTGTACAACAAAATCGAATTACTTTAATTGAATCTAAGATAATCTACCTAAGTTCGTCGCTAATGACCTGGCAGTAGATGCGACGTAAAACCTGAAGATAAAAAAAAATAATTATGTACGAAAAATGTGCCGTGTATGTGTATAATTGTGTAAGGATGATTACAAATTTGTTTAAATTATATTTATTCTAAGGATCTCAATGTTTTACACGTGTAACGATGATTTTCTTTTCAGTTTGCGGAATATGTTTCTTGAAATCTTCCTCGTGGTTACGTGGAAAGGTCGACAGAGAAAATGAAATTACGCGAGAGTTGCGACGTAAAAATGAAAGCAGAGAAAGGATACTTGCCAAGGACAAGCTTTTGATTCAGCAGAAGGTATTAGAATTTAGGCGAAGGTTCCTGGCATTTTACCAATTCGCAGCCGGTGCATGATAACTGGGATTCTAACAATAACTTCCGTTATCATTCTCATCTATCGCTTTTACTGCTGCGAACTGCTGGCTAGCTACTTCTGAATGATTATAATGGAGTTATAGAAATTTTCTTTAGGTAAATAATCGACTGGACATAAACAGCCACCTCAGGCCGAGAATATTTAGAAACCACTCCAAATATAATTACAGAAAAAATTGTAAGGGTATATCTACCCCTACATGAGTTTTTAATGTCAAGAATACTTATAGAATCTCCCGAATATAATGAAATAGACAAATTGCAATGCCACCGCTACCTGTACATTAATGACCAACGAGAAGAATATTTATAAAATCCTCTCAATTTAATCAAATACAACATTTTCAACCGCACCTGTACTTCTACATTGACTTTCAACGTCAGGAATATTTAAAGAATATTCCCAATATAATCAAATAAGGAATTTCACCCACTCCCTATCCCTAAATTCCTTCTAATCGTCAAGAATATTTAAGAAATCCTCTCAATATAATTAAATAAAAAATCTTCGCTTCTCTATTAAACTTCCAACGTCCCCGATCTACTTCAAAAATTTCCCTAACCAACGGCCAAAAAAATATTTACAACAATTGTATCGATGAGTTACACCGTGGACACAATTTCCAACTGCAGTAACGGAAGAAGCGGACGATCCATCGATCGGATTTTTTGGCGTGCAGAAGATCGTTGGTTGATCAGACGGGAACGAGGTTCCGGTCCCGGTAGGCCGCCACGTCGAAATTGAATATATGAATGCGAAATTCCGACGGCTGTACCAGGCCCGTCGAGGATTCGACTTTCGAAGCGCAGAAAATAGCGACTCGTTAGGCCGGCGGCCGGTCCACGGAGAAACGGGTAAATAAGCGGCCGAACGAATTTTAATTAGGACGCGACAAGTGGCGGGAAATGGGCGCTTGTTCGCCTCGAAGGTGAAAACGGGCTTGATTACATCTCCGAGCGAATTTTCCGGGATCGATACGCGCGCTCCACGAGAAGATGGGATGTTAAATAAATAATCGCAGTAATTTTCGTCTTCCACGACGTTCACGGTGAATCGAACCGGGAGACAGGATTATTACATTGGAACGCCTTTGAATTCTCTCGCTGTTCACCCTCTATGCGATAGTAGAAGAATTTTGCTTTTTATACATTTCTAACCATTTGAACTCCTAATTTTTATTTAATTTTCTTTTCAATAACTCCCTATTATTTTAAGTGTTTTATTTGAAATGTACTTCAAAAAGCAGTTGGTTGATAAGAACCAATTGGGTACAAAGAATCATGTATCTGAACACTTCAAGGACTTTTTCTGTTCCAAAAAAGGGTCAGATATATGTAACATTGCTTATCGAGGTAAACAAAATATTGTGAAATATAATACATATTTAAACTGGCAATTTAAAAATGTCGAGTGTGACTCGATATAGGAGTACCTGTGAATAAAATCGATGTCGAGTCACTTGATAAAGAAGTTCAAAGGGTTAACCCTAATGTGAGCAACAAAGAGTATAAATAAGTTTGAAGTTTTAAAATTTTAAATTATTTGCATCAAGTTTTATTTTCAAAACTTGAATCGACGTAAAAGCGTTTAAAGAATGGAAATCCGGAGCGGTTTTTCGATATTTTCATAAGGACAATAAAAAAATCTTAAAGGAAATATAGAAATGGGTACCCGGTTGCACACGTAAGGGTTAAAAGGCTAGAAAAGTATAAGAATGAACACTGTGAGTTGTAAAACAGAATATAAGTCATTGAAATTATTTCACTATCTGCTGTCACAGTCTAAATGTCATGTGAGCTCAAGGTTATCATGAAAGAAGGTTAAGACAATATCGGGATTAAATAGACAGAGTGAGTCACTAGGAAAATAATTATATATCACTCAAATTATTTCTTTGTCTGTTACCACACTGTAGGTGTCAGATAAGCTCAAGGACACTATGAAAAGAGATTGCAAAATATGGAGATTAAATAGAGAGAGCGAGTCACTGGGAAAATAATTATATATGGTTGAAATTACTTCTTTATCTGTTACCACAGTGTAGGTGTCAGATAAGCTCAAGGACACTATGAAAAGAGATTGCAAAATATGGAGATTAAATAGACAGAGTGAGTCACTAGGAAAATAATTATATATCATTCAAATTATTTCTTTATCTGTTATCACACTGTAGGTGTCAGATAAGCTCAAGAACACTATGAAAAGAGATTGAAAAATATGGAGATTAAATAGAGGGGGTCAGTCACTAGAAAGAATAATTATACAGCGTTGAAATTATTTCTTTATCTGCTACCGTACTGTAGGTGTCATGTAAGCTCAAGGACAGTATGAGAAGAGATTACAAAATATAGAGATTAAATAGAGGGGTCAGTCATTAGAAAAAATAATTATACAGCGTTGAAATTATTTCTTTATCCGCTACCGCATTATATGTGCGTGTCGCGCAAGTTCAAGGACACCTTGAACAGAGATTTAAAAAAAAAGGTTAAGTAGATAGAGTGAGTTACCAGAATTGAAATTGTGTCTTCATGTGCCAGCACGCTGTAGCTGTTATGTAAGCTCTAGGTGATCGTCAGAAGAAGTTACAAGAAATAGAGATTGAATAGACGATGTGAAACATTAGAAAAGCAGTACGCACCACTTAAACCATTTCTTGATCTGCTAAAACAATAGCAGTATCATGTAAACACAATGTGACCAACAAATCGTTCAAAACCCGAGCTGTATAAAAATTAGTTTGTCATACTACGTCCTCCAAACACAAACTATTCCACTACAAAACATTCTTTTTAACACGTTCGCTACCAGCGTCACATTTGTATGACGGACCAATTCTCTCCTGTGGGCCCGACGCCACACATATATGACAGGAATAATTTTTCATATTGTAGCCACATGAACAAATAAAGTCTGCTCTGAAAATCTGCGTCATCCCCCTCGAACCGTGGTAGCAAACGTGGTAAGAAAAGGTATTTACGAATGTCTGACTAGTTGTAGGATTTTCCACTGCAGCGCTCAATGTGTTAATGTCAACAAGAGGTCACTTCAGGTGACAACTGAACAATTACAACAATAATAGCCTATGAACAAAGATAATGATGAAACGACGAGGTTCGGTTAACACGTTCCCTGCCACGTGTACCGTTTTAATTTGATTCAATTTTAATTTGATCACATAACTACCAACCCTTATGAATCTTTGAGTAACATTCACGTTAAAATGATAGCCGAGATAGAGAGTGTAGTATCAAATAGATAAATATTTGTACAATCAACCACGTATATTAATAAATAGCCATTTTCGAGTGTCTGTCTAGTCACGGAATTTTCTACTGTGGCAGGGAACGTGTTAAGAATCCAATCGTCTCGCAGAGGGTCATCACCATGAAAATTCTGAAATTTAGTGAATTTTGTGAAATTTTATTTCCGCAGCAGCTGTCAACGATAGATCCCCGATCAGAAAAATCGTTGATCCGCCGTTCCTCGAACGATCCACCGAATGCCGGGACACGATCGCTTCCCGTTGCTCGGCGAACCGTAGGAATCCGTTTCGCTCGAATCAATCACCCGACAGAACATCGATACGCGGGTAATCGCTGGATTAAAGGATAACCAAGGATAATTACTCGCCGCTCGATCCGGATGCAATCAATTCACGATGCGTTATAGTTATCGCGGCCTCTTCTTCCCTGCGATCCGTCTTCCTGCCGATTTTTTCCCCTCGTTCAAACTTTTTCGCGCGTCCCTTCGTCTCGAGTGTCCTGATGCGCGTATCCTTTCCATTCCAGGACGACGTGGTTTATTTATTTGATCTAAGAATCGCAGACCTTTTTCAGAGTAGGTTTTGCAAGGTAGTAGTTAACGAATCGAAGGAGACTGAACAAATTTGAGATTACAGGATGGATAGTTGTTAGTGCCAAGTATGAGCTGCAGTTTGGCGAAGATGATGTTTGTGAAAACTGTAGGTTTAAGGGAGGTTAGTCCCTTATGGTCATTGATCACACTCGTTAGATTGATAAGGGAGGTGCACGTACCGGTAGAAAATTTTAGAGAGTAACAGGTAATAGAAAAACTGAAATTCTATATCCCGCATCTATATCCCCCATTTTTCAGACGATGTGAAAGTATAAAAATATCTGGAGAAAATTAGGAAGTACCAAACAGGTTCATAGATTCTTAAGATTAATGGCAAGGCAGAAAAAATGAAGCAGATCTGTTGCTTTGCTGTGAAGAAGCTTAACACGTTGAATGTCACAGTGAAAACTGCCATACCTGGTCGGACACGAGATAATGTTCTATTTTAAATATACATCCTGGAAGAATAGAATATTTTACTCTTTGAATGCATAGCTATCATCTTATACTATTATTACAATATTAATGTTATCCCAAAATTTTATGAGAATTATTAGTTGTTTAATGAAATAAAATTTGAGGTGCCGGTCACGTGTGACCCCCATGGCATTGAACGTGATAGATTTGAAGACATTCGATTCACAAATGTTCACATATGGAAACACAGAACATCAAAGTCTGTAATTTGATTCTAAATAAAAGCTTTTCTGTAGGTAACTCCTTTTTCGTGATCTTGAAGTTTCGCCCCGTGTTAGTGGTTGAAGATTAAGGCATAATTAACATTATTTTTCTGTACTTTATATTGTACAATTACCTTTTGATACTCTAAACAATGGTACCATTTCTCGTTATTAAAATTCATTATTTGCAGAGATACACTTACAGTGAGAGTCAAAAGTAATTATACACCTTGCGGGCACGAAATTTATGCAAAAACTTTTACACATATGTTGCCTAAATTGAAAATTAATTGAAAAGATATAAAGTATATAGGAACACAAATTAATAGTAAAAATGTATATCAATTCTTAGCAAGTGAGAATCATGAATTGGTCACTGCTGTTTGCTGTTATCACGCCAGAACATTTGCGAGTCGAATGATTCAAACTCAAACTTTTCTACAATGAACCATCGGATCTGTTTCATTTATTCGCTGAAACTTATTTACCGCTTCGTGGACACTCCTTATGAGGGTTTATGACACACCAATCGTTATTAAGTCTGAAACTCTAGAAGCGCATGTGGTCTACAGAACCCAGACATCGCTTCCACGATCTCAATAACTTATTCAGAAACTTGCCTAGCGCCCCTGCCTTGCTCCTCAAAAACCCTGGCATACTGTATCATAAACCCATGAGCGCAGCGACCCTACCAGTATTTTCATCAAACGGACGAACAGGTTGATTTGAACCGGTAGATGGCAGGAAAATTGCGTACGGTATTTTTTCCGGCGTCTGGAAGGATTTACAGCGGCTGAAGCCGCGTATATTTACCGTACCGGCTGGAATTATGCTGACCATGGTTTTGTTCTTGTTAAAGCGGAGCAAACTCGTCCATCCATCAAGTGGCATGAGTTACAGAGCAGAAGTGGGGTCGGAGGGCCGGTTCCACGAGAAATATGTATTCGTTCCGGGCGCTGAAACGTTGCGTCGCCTTGCGTCCTTTCGGGCGGACGCGTAATTTCGAGCGCTGCCCTTTTCTCCCGCGGAAAAGGAAAATTATCCTGGAAATTACGGCGCCCCGTAATCGCGGCAGCTCGTAAATTTTTCCGTCGCTTCGGCCCGCGAACTTCACCGGCTGGAACACGGAATCGATCGAATCGGGGCCGCGATATCTCGCGCGGCGGCGACTTATCGCCGCGAAAGTTTAATTTAATTTCGGTCCCCTCATTTCCTGTCCTACCCCCGTATCTCCCCGTATTATTTCTCGAGCCGCCGGATTTCGAACTTTAATCCCGCCGCGCCAAGAAACCGGCCAACTTCCGCCGCCTCGAGACTCTTGCCAACCCCCTCCGCACGGCGAATTTCGATGAAATATTGTTAACGCCTGTTCCAAACACGCACGAAGCTTTAACGACGACTCGGTTTCCCTGAATCGTGGATTGCTTCGTAGGGTTTAACGTGTTCGTTGAATCAGGTGTGGGCGTCTTCGAGGACTCATTCAACCCTCGAAAGGTAGCTGAGCATGGAGCACGTGATCGTTACTTTGAACTTGATATTTATTGTAGACAGACAAGGACAGAGATATGAGGATTTAGTGCAAACTTGACACAAACTTGTTCTAACAGGGTTAACGCAACACTGAACACGTACCATGTGGTTACCTAGATTTTTAACACGATGACTGCCGACTACGAGATAACCGGTATTGGGCAGTCAACGTGTTAATTAGAGAATTATGGACTGTCACAAAATTCTGAGCAAACTTCATACTGAAACAGTAATGCAGGAACGGAAGAAGACGATTGAGTACTCAAATCTGTTTGTTCTTTACGATTTATATAAAAAATAGTAAATTATATCGTGTCTGATTAGGTATAGCTGTTTTCACTGTGGCACTCAACGTGTTGAAGGTATTTCTGATTCATCCGGAGTTTCTTGAAGTGGGAAGAAAATACAGAAAAGAGCCAAAACAAATGAGTCATGCTCATGAGAACACGACTCACGAAGGATCTCAAGTGTTTTTCCATATGGAACATACCGGTACAGTTCGACCAGAAAAACATGAGACATTCTGTGTATACTTAATTCGCAAGAAACAACCACTCAACGATCTTCGTACTATCTCAAACAAACCTGTCCTCTTCATACATTATTTATTGAAAGTTTCAACTAGTCTTGTTCATAACTTTAAAAGAAATCATTTTGAATTTAATTTTTCTTTGTTCTCAACAAACAAGAGTCAGACTTTTGTTTTACAGAGCCTAAATAATTATTAACACATTGTATGCCGGTCCCGCGATATTGCGGAATTCCGCTATTACTGTATGTATGCATGTTCGATTTGTTTTTTAAATCGCAGATGGCGAACATTCTGTAAAAATATAGTATAATTTCTTAGAATATATACTATATACTATTTTGAGAAAATGTAAAAAGTTTTGAATGTATTTTCTTTCAAATATTCATTCCTCGTAGGTAGGCAATATAACCACTGGCCCTCAAGCTTTGAACACCTGAAATTTACCTGGCGTACATTGTATTGCGAACATTCAGAATAACACTACTCACGATCATGATCGTCCGTCTGATTCCTCTTGTGATGGGTCTTGTGATGATGTCCCCCGGGTACGGGAATCTGTTTCATCGCCAGTATGTCCTGGTGATCGGCGTCGATCAACGGGTTCTCCAACTGAGATTCGATCACCTCGAAGCTGGTCGAGTTGTCCGGATGCGAGATGACCTTCACTGTAAACGAGCAAGCGTAACGGAGCATGGAGGAAAACGTTTGCGCGTCTGTTCGTCGACTCTGGCCGCGTTTCCATCGCGTCGACGATGCTGTTCGTCGCGCACGGACCGTCAACGCGACCGGATGCTCTTGGAGAACGACGACAGATGCGTCGGGAGGATCTTACGCAAGACAATCTGTCGCGAGGACCGCGGGGAATCGATACGAAGCTGATAAGACGCTGCAACGAGTCAAATTGTCGTTGTCAGCTTCCCATCGAGCGGAAATTTCGCTGCGATCGAGAATCGATTCCCCGCGAGGTTCCCAGTTTTCGAGAATCGTCGACGTCGGTGGACGAACAAGTCACCGAAAAGTTCGTCAAATTGATAAATCCGAAGGAGGAAAATTGTGCAACTTTTCCTGGCAACTTGCTTCGTCTGTCTTGAGATTAATATAGTAGCAAGCTGTCGATGATGGCTTATTTCTTCAGGGTAAAATTGCTTTTTAGTACACAGTAATGTTGCTGGAGACTGTGCTCGACAACTCGCTGCATAGCCGTCTGGTCTTGAGTATCAATTTATCTAAAAAAAATAGCAAGTCGTCGACAGGAAATCGCGGGACCGATTCGCTGCAGAAAGTTACCGTTCGAAGTTTACGTTAATCTCTTCAGGGGTACTTTTTGAAATTCTGACATGGATAACACCGGTGCCCAACGGGTACATATACACACTTTTACGAAAGTATTTGGGCTGTCTTCAGAGTTACAATAAATTATATTATTAATTCTGAATTGTAGATTGTACGGTCCAGTTTATACGACGTATCTACCTACTAATTCTTGCTACCAATTTGCATGTCATCGATCATCATTGGACTGAACCGAGTGAGCTGGAAACTCATACAGTGTCAAAAAGGAGAGTTGCGCTATTTTGAAATTCACGACTTCAATCGTATTTCGCAATGAAGAAACATCTTATGCAAATTTTGATGAAAAAACTGAGTGAACTTTTGCATCAGCCCAATACTTTCACGAGCGACTGTAAGCATATTATTCTCTTCAGGGCTTTCTGAATTCGATCAAACTTCTTGTCTTCGCCTGAATCCCTTCGAATTCATATGAAACAGAAACACTGATTTTCCTTGCAGCTAGAACGAATGACTCCCTGAAGAGGTTAAACGCGTCCACGGTGTCGATTCCGAAAAGCTGGTGAAACGGATGGACGACTGGCTATTTTGGTGTCCGGTGTCGGCGCTGGAGATGCTGAGGAGCGTCGATCGATGTTGTCCGGCGCACCTTGACACCGGTGTACGAACCTTGGTCGACGAACCCTTCGAAGGCCTCTCGGAGATCGAAGAGCCGGTCGACAGGGAGCGCTCCGATCCTGTACTCGAGGTCATCGAGGTCGTCGTCGGCGCGATCGAAGATCGCCCTGTGCTCGTAGGTCGGCCTCGGTGCGAATTTCTTCGGCTCAGGCCTCTCGAGACGCTTCGTCTCGTCCACGGTAGGCGTTGGACGAGGCGGTGGATAACTCGACGACCACGACGACCACGATATAGACGACGAAGGGGACGACGACGACGACGAGGACGAAGCCGAAGACGACGTCGCGACGGGCGATGGTGCAGGTGGTGCGGGGTGGTGCTGGTGATGGTGATGATGGTGCAGGTGCGCGTCATGCTCGCTTTGGGAGTGCCTTGGCTGCAGGTGCACTGTGCTGGAGGCACGATCATGCTTGGACAACGTGGAAGAAGAAGAAGAAGAAGAAGAAGAAGAAGAAGATGAGGAAGAAGAAGAAGAGGAAGATGAAGAGGAAGACGAAGAAGAGCCGCGATCATAGAAGCTTCCAGGTCCCTCCATCGACCGATCATTCTCGTTTTTCTCCCTGTAGGCAGGCCGATGCTCGTCGTCGGCGCCAGCACGAGCCTCCTGCCGGTTCTCGTGATCGGCACGAGGATCGTACGCCTCGACCACGAGGACACCGGGCCTGCCAGGTAGCTCCGGTGCTTCCTGATGACGGCCGTGCTGATGACGGTGGCCGTGCTGACGCCTCTGTCCGGGATCCTGGATGTCGTACGTGCTCTCGTGGTCGTAGTACGAGGTGCGCGCGGCCCCGGGGAACAGAAAATAGGGGTACATACTGGTCGGCGGTAACCAGATCTCCTGGTAGCTCTCCTGCTGCGGGTCGAACGGATACAGGGCCGAGTCCGTGCCCGACAGGTCTACGGAGGTGGAGGAGGGCAGGAACTCTGTAACACAGAAGCAGAGACGCGGACGAGAACGGGGTGAGTGGGGTGCGTGAGATCGCGTAGTACACGTGCACGGACGTTTCGGGTACGTGCTAACTCTTGTGATAACAGTGGTCTCTCGTGGCTGAGTGGTGATTCGTGATGCTTGTGGCGGGTGATCGGGTGGTGGAAGCGTCTGGACGGTGAAACTTGGGATTTTCTGTGAAGGAGGCAAAGATTGGAGTGTGCTTTTCGAAGGACGGCTCGTCGTGGGTCTACTGTTGTCGGAGAATCGAAAAGTAGCCTCTGAAAGTTATTTTCTGAAGCAGGATTTCTGTATCATATTGGACTCGTCGATATGGCTACTTATAGTAGATCTGTATATTTTTTTATAATTGCCTGGGAATCAGGCTTCTGTATGTTACATACTCCTAATAAAAAGAACTTCAGACGTTTTACACAATGCATAATTTGTAATGAAAGGTTTAAAAATAATAGAGCATGTATTTGTACATTGAACAGGCCGACAGACCGTGTACTTTCGAGAAAGAATCTGCTGGAAGCCATCTGGCGGCGCTGTACGGAAGTAGCTGTCACAATGGAAAAGTTCAACGGAGTTTCTGACAAACTGACGGTGTATTTTATAGTCTACAGTTATCCTCGGTGTCTATATATAGAATTCTGAATCAAATACATAAAAATATTAAAAATATCTTGTGTTACTCACGAGTTTGCAAAGTCAAACGAATGTCTGTCAGAATCTTTCAGTTTTCGAGACTGAAACCTACCGAAATAGGTACTCTGTTTCGTAAATTACTCCAGCAGCGAACCGTTATCGTTCCTCGAGTCCTCGAGAGCCAATCAAACTCGTGCCTGACAAAAAGACAATCTCTCCGGAGAATCATTTCTCGAACGCGGCTTCAGAGCGTTTGCTCAGACATTTGGTAGAGATTGGAGTTTCGAAGAAACTCTAGAAATCGTCGAGCCATTAGGTTATTTCTGATTACGACTTGGTTAGTTTAACCATCGCTTCCGGTTTCTTTCGATGTTCCTACTCCGAATTCTGTTTCTTCGGTCTCCACAATTTTCAAGTGGCCATTATAACATCTGAAATTCTCATCTTCTAATAACGTTAACGATACAACAAAGTTTCTTAAAAAAAAAATATTGAACCATAAAACATAGAGATAATAATTTCAGGAACGTTGCTGGGGTAATTTGCAAATTTTTCTAAGAGTTTTTTTTCCTTCATCTTCGAAGCTACGAGTCTACGAAACTCGAACCGGCTGACGAGACTAGTATAAGGGTTCGATCGATCAATGAGTCAGATCGAAGGTGGAGAAGGTCAGGTAAGGAAAAATAGAGAGAGAGTAGTGATTCGAGTGAGAGAGAGTAAGAGAGTCGAGAGTCGTAGTAGGCGATTAATCGAACGATCATGCGCATGCTCGAGATAGAAGTAGAAAAACAAGCAGGCATGCAGGCTGAGAACGTGCGAGTCTCAAAAGAAGAATCTGTCATGCGAAAGTACGGCATGCGGTGCATAATCTCTTTGCGTTCTCGTCCGAAGGCTTTCGAATTCTTCGTCGAGCCATACTGTGGGGTAAATATAATATAGTCAATTCGATATTATCATTTGGTCGAACTAAATCGGTCTAATGGAATTCCCGGAAAGAAACACGCGAGCCGTCCGAATGGAAATAAAAACGCGGTGCAACGAAAAAGGTATGCTAATTTCGGTCAGGTTCGCGTGTCTCGCACGACGCGACCGATTCGGAAATTCACCGGCGAGGGAAAATCGTTCGAGTTGACCCTGTTTCGCGATCGAAAAGGAACGCGATCGCGTGGAGATTGCGCTCGAACGGCGGACGAATCGGAATGCAAATCCTTCGGCCGGAGAACGCGTACTTAGGGGGTGCTGGTGCTCGTGCAGACGTTCCTCGACATTCGAGGATTATCGAGAATGAATCCTGGCCCCCTCGAACTCCCGTTGAACCTTCCGTGGATGATCTTACGACGCCGGGACTGGAGAACGCTTCCGGACCTCTTCTTGCTCGCGTGGACCGTCGAGTCACTCGATTCCTTTCTACTCTTTTCGATACCGTTCGAGGAGTCTGCATAATTTTTAACCAAACGCGTCGAAACCTCGAAAATTAACACCCTGACGGCCAATTTCGAGAATATGTAAATTTAATAATAAATAATACAAATTATTTCAAGTACTAATGAAACGGAAATTGTAGAATATTCAATACAACAACGATAATGTAAAATGCTCAGATACTTAAGAATTCTTGCGCAAATGTGTAAAAATAATTAGTGTCTGCGGAATATTAATGGCCGTTCAAGTGTTAATACGCTCGCTACCATCGTTGGAAACCAGTCCAACACGTACCACATTATATTTTTATTAGCTCTATCAACCCCTTGCTTTATAACAACGAGTTGCACTCATAATGTAAACAATGTTACTCAGTCATAGGTTCCGCCTCGTTTTAATTCCTACAAATTAAACTAATGTACCTTGATTATGCTAACGTAAAATGAATTCAAAGGACCATCTGAATATTCTAAATAACATGTCACATATATATGACACTCTCCATACATTCACATATGTGTAACAGCTTATTGTGAACCAAATAGTAGATCCATCGATGTCACACATACGTGACGTCGATCTGTGCTGAGAATCGGCGTGTCACACATATGTGACACGTGGTAAAGACCCTGTCGATTCCTAAATTTTTCTCAGAGGCGCAAAGTGGTGCTGAATTGAAATCTTTCCCAATTTTCGTGAAATATCATAGGATGATGGGTCACTTAAAATTTTGTAACTGATGTTTCCTTTCTCAAGGGATCGATTACAGAGGATTTCGTGGTGGTAGCGAGCGTTTAGAAAATCGAGTCAGGTCGAATGGAATTTGCCGTGGATCGACGTGAAACGGTAGTCCGACTCCTCGAAGCTGAAACGCACAAAGTTGCTCGCGGGCGATCGTTGTTACATCGAACAACGACAGTCGAGTTTGCTCGACAAACAGACACTGAAGTGAAAAGTAACAAACGTCGCGCATGCGCCTCGTGTGACAATTGTACTTACGTAGCGACGCACTGAAACGTAACCCTCTGACATTTCATCAGCCAACAATCGAAACCCGATCGATCCTGAACCGAGGGCATCGAAACGTTGCAACGGTACTGAGGGTTCTTTTCCTGGCTATTGCACATCGCAATAAAATTAATATATTCTAAACAAGCTGTGCATCAGACTAGCCTTAGTTTATTCCATATTGTACTATTTTTGTCTTCAGGGTGGCCTCGTAAGTGAATAAATAAATTATGACAAGGTGAAGGGTGACTTTCAGGATATTATGAACCTGACAAGGAGGAAAGTTTCAGAGATTTCAACTGATTTAACTGAATTTCGTGCAGATTTTCAAGGACGTCTTTCACGATTCCTTAGGAACCCGAAAAGGGGTTTCTGAGGTTCCAACAGACCTAGTCGAATCCCCTGCAGATTACGAAGACGTTTAGGATCGATCTCGATAAGAATTGAAGACAAAGGGTGATTCTGATAGGCAAGGTGAGAAAATGAGTCTGAAAATGACTGAACGATTTTCAGTAGGCTCAAAGTAAGTGAAGGCATGGAAAATTTAAACAGTCTGTACGTAAGACTATCCTTACTTAATTTCTTCCTTCACTAAGACTCCGAAATCTACAAATAAACTATAGCAGTGAAAAGGACGTTTTTCAAAGTTCCTTACGAACCCAAAAAAGGGGTTTCCGAAATTTCAGCAGACCTAGTCGAATTTTCTGCAGATTACGAAGAAGTTAAGAATCGATCTCGATAAGAAGTGAAGATAAAGAGTGAATTTGATAGGAAAGGTGAGGAAATGAGTCTGAAAATTTAAACAGCCCGTGCATAAGACTACCCTCACTTAATTTCTCCCTTCTTCCTTCACTAAGGCTCCGAAATCTATAAATAAATTATAGCACTGAAAAGGACGTGTTTCAGGGTTCCTTACGAACCCAAAGAAAGGGTTTCTGAGATTTCAACAGACCTAGTCGAATTCCCTGCAGATTACGAAGACGTTAAGCATCGATCTGGATAAGAAATGAAGATAAAGGGTAATTTTGGCGGGCGAGGCGACGAAAGGAGTCTAAAAATAGTTGGTCGAGTGTCATTAGGCTCGAAGGGAGCGTAGGTACGGAAGATGTTGAAGGGAAGGAGATTTCAGTGAAATTAAGGTCGAGCCTGCCACGCGATGAAATCCTTATCTACATCTCGATACCGGTGGCCTTTCGTTAATTAAGGAGAAAGGAGCTTATCCGAAGAAGGCTATAACTTCGTCTCACGAGCCTTAAACACCGCGGTATCGCTGAAAGTAATTGCTCCTCGTCCCTTTCGAGAATATCGATACCAAATATGTCGTGGTCGAAAACGATAACCCGGGGGCGCTCGTGCAACCACCGAAACGTTCCAGCTATTTTCAACGGAAATTAATTTTCACCCTGATAGCTATCCACCTGGCTGAAAGTGTACTGCCGATCGCATTCCCGAAGCACCGAGAGCTAATTTCAGTCTACACTCGGATGAAATTTTAAACGGATTTTGACTAATTAATCTGAGTCTGAATATCTCCGAATTCGTGCAGAAGTTATTCAATCCGTCGAAAGTGACGGAACATCCTCTCGATTCCGTTCGAATTCGTCACTTCGGTCCAAGATCGATGGGATTCCGTTTCGGAGCGCACACGTCGCAGAGACAGAACATTCTAAAAGAAGTACTTCGTTTACGAATAGATACAGACAAGAACAGGTACACAAGGGGCAATCGAATGACGCAACGAAAGTAAAAAGAATAGTAATGGGCGTCCAATACATTCTCTTGGTAATTAATTCATCGAATCGTTTCGAACGCCATTCGGATTTGGAAGGTTAATGAAAATCTCGAATATACCTTGAGTACATTATATACGCACAGGAGTAAGACAACAACATAAAATATTCCGCTGTTGGCTAAAAAAAGTGTTATCACCTTTCAGTTCTATCAGAAGCAGCAGTTTCTTTGAACCAAAGCGAATAGGATAGAAATTAAGACAGTAAATAAAATTTTAATTTCTCAACGAACAATGACAAACGCTTCAATACAATCAATTGAAACCCCCCCCCCACTGAAATATAAAAAAGAACTGAAGAATCTAATCAGATGTTGGTATAATAAAAAAGTATGTGATCAAGTAATATGCCTCGCCGCAATGTGGAACCTATTATTCAAGACTTTCCGAAAGTTTGAAGACTCGTCAAGATTTGGAGAACCTTCGAGATTCGAATGACATTCGAAACGATTCGAGGATCATCTTGGTACCAATCACTAGAAAAAGAAAAGAATGTCGTTTTCACGTGGTAAAGAAACAGAGACACGTCACACAACACCAACAACAAGTCGTCGTTCACAAGGTGCGCTATTTAATAAATGATACACGGTAACCAACGTATGTATGCACGAGATACTCGGTCATTCAAGGTCACACAGTGTGTTTGGCAACTGGAGCCACCCACAACGAAACAAGTCGAAAAGCTGTCGAGTTCTCGCGCTGTTACGGATGCCTGTATGTATGTGTAGAAAATACGCACACACATATAGATGTAGATGTATATAGATAAAGAGAAAAAACGCTTGCGAACAGGATCGACCGATTTTCATACTCACCAACGCACGGATTGTGATTCACCATGGAAAAGATCCTGTCGCAGCGTTTCTTCATGTGATTGTTCGGGCAGATGCAACCGAACATCGGCGACAGTCGCAGTTGGGTCCAGGAATCGTGACAAGCGGTCCTGAAACACCATAAAAAAAGAAAAACCATTGATAACGCTGCTGTCTTCGATCAAACATTAGTCTGAGTGCTGTGCAGAGATGACAAATTGGCTAGCGGGACGACGCAAGGGCAAGAAAGGTAAGGTACTCTGCTCGTTCCGCCTTTCATGCTTCCGAAACAAAGCGCTGTATGAGCCACTCAGGAGCTAAGCTGATCAACTCCACTTTTAGTCAATTCCTCAATCTCATTACCAGAGTACACGTATAATTGTAACATCATCATATTTCTCTACTGTTCATTTTGTTTTATTTATGGAGTTGATCGCTTTAATTTCTGAGTGGCTCGTATGATCCGATTAGTAGATGTGACCGTTTCAACCAATAAGGAAAATGCATGTGCTCTGTTTTTATGATTACGTAAGAGAAGGTAGGCCAATTCCATTATTAATCAATTAGACTCGCATTCCTTAGGCTAGCCAACTTGTTATTTCTGCACAGTGCTTAAAATGGCGATGACCACCGGAACTGCGGCTTTCCCCCACTCTAGGTCCACTCCCCTCATAGAGACTGTGATCTGTGACGTCGATGGACCGCGAGGGGGACGAGGAGGGAACCGAAACGAGGGGAATGGACCTAGAGTGGGGGAAGGCCGCAGCTCCAATGGCCATCACTGCCGTAGAACTATCTTAAGTCTTTTTCTATATAAGATGTTGATAATCGTGTCATGCTTCAGTTTCACAATTCACCTGATTCACAACTTCACTGAATCTCTGCCACCGAGCATAATAAATCTACAGCGTAGTATTCACCGAAGTAAGAACATTTTAGTCGGTAGTTTGAAGTTTGACGCGATCAAACATTACAGCAGTAACTTCTGACGGTACGGAAATTAATTAGGAATTAGCGAGAACCGATCCTGTTTTGCAATTAACGGAACGGGCAACGATTCCATGGAAAATCGCGGAGAGTTCCAGCGAGCAAATGGCGCACGGGCGCTCTGTTGTTCGAACGTTTAATCGCGGGATAATCTCCCTTCGGCATTAACAACAATGGCTCGCCATTAACGCGACGTTTACAGTTGGAAATCAAATCGAGTATCATTAACTACGCCTTTAAAAGCCGCCAAAATGCTACGCAAACGTAGAACGAAACGAGCAAGTCTTCCCCGTTACAGTTTCCGCGAAACGAGGTTTAATCGAATTCAGTCGTTTATCCCGATCGATTGAACGGTTCGATTGAAATTCAGACGATCGAGGCCCGCCGATGGAAATGAAACGTGAATGTACACGGTGTCCCTGGATTTTCCTATCAAATGATGTGACGGTATGCTCTACGAGCTGAAATAAACGACAAATATTACTACTCGGCGCTGATAGTGCAATCGTTATCGAGCAGATGTATTATTTCTAACACAGGTTAATGTGTTAGTGCCATGTGTGGAATTACGAGTTACGTTTTTTTCTGAACCCTCTACACACGGAATTTTTTGCGTATAACGAAAATGATACATCAAATAAATGATAAAGATAAATGATAAAGTTTGAATCGGGAGATATAGTCATAATAATAAGCGGCCAGACTCCTTGGTGGCAGTATAGTTCTAGAATATAATTGTATGCAGTGATAAATGAATGAAATAAAACTTAAAAGATATAGATGTATAGGTATATAGCTATGTAACTTCCAAGTCACATAATGTTACAGTTGGTTAAATGTTCCTTTGTTGCTACAAGAAATTAAATGAAAAGACAATACTTATAAGGGTTAATAAAACATTAAATTTTCTTTGAAGTATTTCCTTTTGCGGCAATGGGTTAATACACTATCTTTTATATCGCCAAAATTTATTCGAAAATATCTGCGACAGCCTGTGCACGTTCGATCGTCGGTGTAATTCAGGAGATGTCTGACAATCAGAAAAGTGGTTTCTGAAAACGAGCCCGACTAAACGAAACCGAGATGGAGACGTGAAGGCCTCGCAACGGGGGATTCAATTAAATCATGGCCGAGGTTAGAAGCCTTTATGTAAATATTTCCGCTGGTACTTTAATTGAATTACACCGGGACGAAGTTAAAAGTTGGCCAAGGGACTCCGAACAGACTCCGCATCCTTGACAGGCTTTAAAAAGATTTATCTCTGGACAGTTCACTGAGCGCAAACTCTTCGTACATGATTAACCCCATGCCTCACGATTTTTTCAACAGCTATCTGCGCTGAAGTTTATCATTCACAATTTGTTTTAAATAATCCTCTGAAAATCAAGGATGCTGCAATACGAAATTTTCAAAATTCATATTTCATACTTGTACATGCTTAATCGCCTTACGATTTTTTCATTAGCTATTCGCCTTGAAGTTTATTATGCACAATCTGTTTTAAATAATCCTCTAAAATTCAAGTAATACAAAATTCTTTAAAATTCAGATTTCAGTGAAACTCATATTTATATCATATAGACCATAGTCTGTACCAGGTCTTTCCACGCGAAATCGGACACTTTTCGGAGCAATATTTCGGATTTTGCTGAAACTTAGATATGTCGTAGTCTTTAGTGATATATAAACGTATCTCGAAAGATTTCAAACTTTTCAACGTTCCCCTGCTATTATAAAATTGCATCTATTAAAAACAATTGCAAAATAAATGGTTAAAACATATCATTTTTTAACAGAAATAATTTTTATTATGTACTCTTATGTCTCCACTGTAAGCACTCAGAAGCTCATTTTTATCAGTTTGTTAGTTCAACAGTTATAGTTTATTGAAAACAGGTTAACACTATATTTCAAACAGCTGTAAAATCAAAATTTTCAAAATTTTGAAAATTTCTTCGAGATACGTTTCTACAATATCACTAAAGACTACAACATATGCAAGTTTCAACCAAATCCGAAATGTTATTCTAAAAAATGTTCCATTTCGCGTGGAATGGCCCTACCACGAGTGTGACTCGTTATTATAAGACAAGGGGTTAATCGTTGCTCGATTTATAATTTTCAAAGGGACACACAGATCATGTGTACCTATTGCAGCATGTGTTACGAATTATCGTTGACATTGTTTATTCGCTGAATTTGTAGAGGCATTGCGATGGTTTTATTAGAAAAAGAAAAAGAGCGGAAAGAGCAAGTTCGAACCGGAGTGGATCTCGTGGCAAACTAATTACCGAGAGGGTAATTGAATAATCCAGTAGAAATTATCCCCGCGGCGTTGACTGTTTAACGTCCGCGACGTTCGCGAAGCCAACGTTGATCATGAACCAGCTAAAGTGTATTTTATCAACAGTTGAACCAACTAGAATGTGTATCACGTTTAATAAAATGATTCTGTCTTGTAGTGATCGATATTAGATTGTTGTCAGAAGAAACCATTGTAAATAAACTAGAATTTTATTGTAATCTAAAATGAGCTACGGAAAATTAAACATAACAATATTTACGATTTTTAGAGCAGTTTGATGGTGAAATTATTAGTAAAAATTCGTGTTCATTATTCAGATCGATGCCATTTTGCCAAATATCACAATCGTACTAATTAACAGTTTTGCTGAGATTTTAATTTCAGATGCGAGCCATCCAAGAAAAATTTATTCAACCTGTCTACTTCCCCTGTGAATAATTATTATAGTCGAAATGATAAAAATGTACAAAAATTCACGAGTACAGTATAAATGTATACAAATAAATCTGCAAAGTTTCATATGAATATGTTCTTCAGTTCTCACAAAAAAAAATTCTCAAAATATAGAAAATACCCCTCAATTAATTTTTAATTACAAACAATAGGTGCTTCCAGATAAAGAATAACCCAGTTAACAGGTTCAAAATATTCCAGCGTTCCATATGCCAATACTCTGTAAGCATATTTTAACCCTTTGCACTCCGAACACTTGTTGATACTATCTACCAGCAACTCGGCACACTTTTGCAGTGAAGCTCATTGGAAGAGAATAGTTTTGTTCTGAAAGAAAAAAATGACAAATGCTTCTTACTTTATTTATTTTTATTTCTTTGGTCAATCTCCTTTATTGCAATGTAAACAAAACCCAATTTTTATTTAAAAAAAAACTAAATAATTTGCACTGAAGATTACCGAAATAACAGGTTAAGCACAGATACATATTGCGCATGTCCCCCTCGCGGACCTAACGGAGTTATGAAATATATTATGAATGTCCCCGTAGCGGAGTCAACAGAGTGCAAAAAATTAATATAAACGAATTAGTAATATTCAGTTCCACTTATAACTTTTGATACCTCTTCAAGACAAAATTCTTGTTTTAATCGACTTTCCTTCTTTCTCGTTCTTGCAAGAAAGGGACAAAATGTGAGCTCCTGTGCACGCAAGTAACTCTTAAATTTCGAAGTAATTTCCAGAAAAATGCGAAGCTTCTGTAATTTCGCGTGATTTTTCCTGCGAGCAACCCTCAGAATTCACGGTCCGCCTTGTGTGCTAAAGATCGCGATCCGACTGCGCGGCAGAAAAGCGGAGAAGGGTGGAAAAGGAACCGAAGGAGGGTGGGAATCGGACGAGGGTGGAGGGCTCCGCTCGGAATTATTTGGGTTAATGGCACACACGGCTCTCGCTCTCCAAGAATTACAGGGCCAAAAGGAAACGCAGAACCGAAGGTGAAGTAAAAGCACCGCCGATGCCAACTACGAAGACGGACAAGCCTCGAAGAAACCAGAAGTGCTCGGTGGAGAACGGAATACCGGATGACCGAAGATTCCTTCATGATTTCTCTCTCAGGATCTACGAGGAGCATCGTTCATTCCATCGTACCCTCGTGAAATTTCTTACCAGAAGAGCGGAAAATTGTTTGGAAAATTTAAGGGACATTGTTGCAGTGAGATTCGTACCCAGAATGGTTAATAAGCGCGATCTAACGACTCATGCGCTAATTATAATCACGCGTTCTCTCGTTTGACTTGCCTCTTGCTTCCGTTTTTGTAAGTGATGTACATGTACTTCGATATTAAAGCGTATTATAAAAGATTTTGTCTGCGTGGTGCTTTGCCTGTTTTTATATAATCCACCCAAGCCACCCTTAAAATTTAACAGCCATTTTTAGAGGACTAAATCTCGTTGTTAGATTCAACGGAAGTACGTCAGGCGTTCAGTAAGTAACGAGAATTCTTGGTATAAACTTTGGATTCTTCATCGATAATAAGAAATTTCTTGACAGGCGATTTTGCTGCGTTTGCAGATTTATTTTGATTGGAAGGAAGCGTTTTAATGTATACAGTTTAATTTTGTAATTAAATAATACTGTATTACTAATAATATTATTAATAGTACTGTATTACTAATTGACTGTAGGTGCTTTGGAAGTTCAAGACAAGGTGGTAGCTTCATTAAATATTTCAAGAATTTTGAATGGTGCAGTGCACTTACTGTTTTATTTTTGATAAATAATTTGTAAGGATTGCGTACTTTTTGAATCGTAGAGGCTCCCAAAGAGATAAAATTTTTCATTCAGCTTGAAGAAACTTCAGCTCAGTATTTTTTCAGATGAAAGTAGAAGTTTTATTTGTTGGTGGAACCAGCAGATCGATGCGCAAGAATCATATTCTAAAAAATGCAGCATTATCCACGAGGAATAATAATTATAGAATAAAATTCTCGTAGCTTATTGAACACGTCGCGTAAAATTATTTGGATTGTAACTGTCTGAAATTCTATAGCCTGCGCCCCGTATAATAAATAGATTGTACAAGCTTTACTTCCTCAGCTTTCATAGTTAAAGAGGAAAGTTCCTGCGGAACTTGCGCGACTTCTCTCATCCGAAATTCGTTGTCATCGAGTCAGAAACTTGTCCCCGAATTTCGTACGGTTTCGTAGCAACTGGGTAACCTCATGAATAAAGAGCTTCGCGATCGATATCGTGAATTAGGCAAAGTGAGACGATATGAAGCCGATTATCAGCGATCAACTGTCTTCCGAATTTTAATCGAAATTAACACTTTAATGACCGCTCACACAACATGTGTGTGATAGCCGGAACAACTGTTAGTGGCCGATCACACAACATGTGTGTGATGCGACCGCCGACGGTTATTGGCCGGTAACACACTCTCTGTGTGATGATTTCTCTAATCGTTATAGACGGATAACATAATACATATAATATAATTTTTAAGCCATAAATTCATATTGCCGGCCCCTGGCGAAGTTTAACTGCGCAGACGTGCGGCCATTAAAGTGTTACGTACAATTTGAATTCTAGTGCACTTTCACCGTTTAAAGTTCCTTAGGGCATCCAGATCGTTTCTCCTTCTTGTCGTTTCGTCGATTAAAAAGTGAACGTGGTCTGAATTGTGCAGAATAATGAAAATTAAAAATTCAACAATTCATCAAATGTGTTTGTTGACAATTACTGATAATAGTAGTAAGATTCTAATACTTGCTCAATTCAATTATTTATAATAGAAATATAATGCCCAATGGCCTCACATGCGAGCATTACTTTTCTTTAAATTTTCTGAATATGTTTAAATTTTATTTAATATGCAGCAGCAAATTCATATATTTGAAATAAAATTAAATTCCTTCTCTCAAGTTTAATAAATTCGACACCCAAGTGGTCCATCGAGAGGGAGCTCCATATTCGAAATTCTTGGACTAAGGACCAACCTAGAAATTAAAAAAATAATAAAACTGAACCATTTGCACTATATCTTACAATATGTTGCGAAGAGACTCAGTCATGATATCGAACGCTAATAAATAATAATAGTTGATTTTACACTGAAACGATTGCTTTTAGGACCTATGTTGATTCGACATTTTTTACTCGTCTCAATGAGTGCTACAAGCCCTTTAAGTACAGGACCCTTCTTTTAAACACCCTGTATATCGCCTTCCGATTAAATTTACTATCGAACAACCTCTCAAACAAAAAGAAAAAAATTCGAAATATTCTAAACCGTGAGTTCCAGTCAGAAGAGGGATCCAAAAATTCACCAACTGCATAATCGAATCAGTTTACACCCTAGTCGACGGAGGGCGGTTAACGAGGAGCTGCCGAACACGGTAAATGAGAAACGTTAACGCGGAACGACGGTTAAGATGTTATTAAAGTCGATCAGATTGTGCGGTGTCGCTGGGCAGGAAGTCGATTAAAGGTTTCACGCTGAATTTGTCCGGGAGCGAGCGGGCGGCTGGGCGTCTTTCGAGAATGAAATTATGGTTTGGTCTGTCGGCGACGAGGATTTTCAGCGTCGGTGTGCCGTTGACAGGTATCCGAAATGCACTCTGTTCGAGGAACAAGCGTCGTGCGGTCTGGCCGCACATCGAACGCAGTTTCTCTCTCCCAGCACGTCTCCTGCGAGTGCCGTCGCGGCTGCTTTAAGCCGTACCCGGTGAATTTACTGCGAGGTCCGAGCCTCGCCTGGGATTCCCCGAAAAATTCGACCGGCCTCCTTCGTTTCCCCTCTGAAACGGAAGTACACCTTGCGGCCATCGTAAATTCAACAATAATGCGAACATTCCCTGGGCTGTAGGAATACAATTCAGTCAAAAATGTTTATTTATGATAAGAATTTTCTATTTCGTATTGGTGGACACGCGTGTTCAGACAGTCGAATATTTGACAAATTTAAAAAATTAGAAATCACAAAGAGCACTCTGGGCAATTGGTGTTAGTTATTTTATAAATGATTTCATCTTACTATTCCAGTAATTTCGATTATTTATCGTGCAATGAGGTCGGTGTTTATACCGTACATAATACCGAGCCAATTAGCTGCGAGTTCACTAACAAAAGTTCATTTCCAACAATTTGGTAAATTTACCCACTCGTTGGGTAGTGTTATTTAGAATTAGTGTAACTATCGTAGGATGGAATGATTATACTCTTGAGCTACTTGTATTTGATTTATAGGTTAATATAAAATAATTTCTTGGGGTCGTTCGACTGGTCTCTCTCAATGTTTCATCGAAAAGAAACTACACCTCGTGACTATTGTAAATTCAACAATAATGTTTACATTAACACTGGACTGTACAATTACAAATTTGTCAAACTCAATTTTCTGTTTTTCTTTTTAACCGTTTGCTCTCAAGTGACGCGATAATCTTTATGTTAGGAATTTTCTGTTTATATAAAATTGCTGACAGATTCAGGGGCACGCGTAACACTTGTGAAATAGCAGCATCAAACATTGCGGTAATATAAGTCACAGCGGAATAGATTATGCAAAGGTACGTACACAGTGAATGACCGTAATAGCCGACATTGTTTCTACTAATTGTAAGTAAATATAACTAATACCAAAATAAACGTTACACGCGATCGTTTATTTATTCACAGAAAATTCCTTGTTCGAGAGCAGCTGGTTCCGGAAGTATCGACGGGCCCTCCGCGGCGAAATTATTGAGAAGATCAACACCGATCTCAAGAAAGCAAGTCTATTAAAGCAAATTAATTATACATCCGTGGAACAGCCGGCACATTGTCCGACACGTTATACCGCTACTGCGAGCGTAATATGTAATTCGGTCTCATTTCGACTGTAACGTGTCTGTTTGTCTTATGGCGATGAGAAATATTATTTTACGATGTGTCGGAGATATTCAGTCCCGTTTAAACTTTACCCGCAGCTCGGTTTCTCAATTATGAAGCTTTCCAGAAACGTCCATGATTCATTATACAAGGTGGAACACTTCTGGAACTTCATGAATAATATTTTGCCCAAAATCTAGCGCTCTTTCGATTTTATAGAATTATACATAATGTTTGGCAAACCTATGTAAAGAACAGAGAATGTCCTTGAAACCTTAAAAATTGAATAGTGAATAATAGCCCACATCAGTAAAAGGGTTAAAATGTTAATGAAAGAATAGTATAGTGTAAATCAGTATTTATAATACGGTCGTGGATCCAGTTACGTGTTTTGCCCTGTACAGAAGGGCGTGTTAGATTGGATTGGCTTACGCAATGATAATTATTAGAATTTTACAGAAATTATTCAATGCAGAAAGTTAGACTGCACAGATGAAGAGACACCGATAAAGGAATCAGATCTCATGGGGTAAACAATATTTTGCATATATTATAGAAAAATCGAAAGAATTGTTACGTTCTGAAGTACCTAAAGTATGCGAAGTATTGACTACCCCATAACAGTGTCTCCTCATTGATGCAGAATAATTATTTACACGGAACAATTTCTAATAAACAACCACTATCAAATTCCACGTGACTGGGTAAAATCTTTTTCTGATGGGCCAGTTCTAAACACCCACGTTCACTATGGAACAGCCTAACAGAAAAATCGAAGAAATTCTTACATTTCGGTCAATCTAATACATTCGAAACACCGTCTACCCCATGTAATACGACTCCTCTACCAATGTCTGCTCATCAGTGCACTGTCCCTATTAACCATTTGCACTCCAAGCATTTTTTGGTACGATAGACCAGCAACTCCAACATGACTAATGTGATGATGCAATTAATATGATTATTTTACAAGCAAATGTTAATTTTCAATGATTCATATTCAAAGAAAACTCCTTCGAGATTAAATATTTACGCTTTACTTACTTTTACGTGTTAAAAAGTATGTCATTTTTGGCATGTTATACAAAAATTAGTAGATAAACCTGACAAACCAACGAAATACCTAAGAGACATACTTGGAGTGGAACGGTTGACATTGTCAGTGTCTGACAAGCATACCTGGAGTGCAAAGAGTTAAACAATCTCCACTGAACAACCACCGTCAAATTCCACCTGTTAGAGCTAAATCTTACCGATAATGGGGTACTTCGAAAAAGCAATATTTAGTTCTGAACGACCCAACATAACAGAAAAATCGAAAAATCGTTAGAATCGATCCATACAGCGGATTTTCCGTGTAGGACGGCGCGTGCAGGAGCGTATCGCAAGAGGGTGCACACGTAGGCGCACTTAGCACCCCCGAGCGTGCAAGACCACTCGACCGGATCCTTCAGACGTACCTACACGCCAGTAAATTATCGCCGTACAGGGAAGTGTACGGTGCTCTCGTTGTTTTACACTCTCTCCTTCCAACCACTTTCTCCGCCGTTCACCCCTTCGTCCCGCTACCCTCGCTTTTCTCTTTGTTCTTTCAACCCGCCGCACCCTCCCGCGCCCTCTCGCCACAATCAAAATCAGATTTGCCGATTATTCTCTCTTTCTCTTTTGCGCTGCAATTTTTCTTTCCTATTTCTCTCCGCTTCTGCTCGCGTTTTTATCAGCGTCGCTTAATTCCTTTCGGTCGCGTGACATTGCGGCTTTCCCCGTGAAAATGAAAGTTGAGCGAAAAATGGGACACGGGAGATGCTTTCGGTGTTTGGAAATTTCCATACCGTGTGAATGTGTTTGTGATCCATCATAGGTGTTGATGCATCCTAATGCACTTTTCCGCTGTGACCTTTTTAGCTACCCCTGTTTCGAGTTTGAGACTTGTTTGCAGTGTTTTACTTATTTGGTACTGATTTTAGCACAGAGGGCAAGGGTGTTTTAAGATGGCATTTTTGGGACACTAGAGCTACACGAAATATTTTTTCACAGTCGTAATCAGGCTGTGGATGTTTATGCAAATATCAATTTACAGACTTCTATATTTTTATATTTTAATACAGGTTAGCACTGGACCTTTAAGAATAATAGTTTAAACGGTGTGTTTTTTTTATCTTGCTCACTTCATATAATACATAACTGGTACATACTTGAGTATGTTATAAACATTCATAGTCTGATTAGAAAATATTATAAACTTAAGCTTATGCTGTATCCGTTTTATGAACAACGCATATTGTTTATTTGTGTTGGGCTATAAAACTTGGTTATTGAATCGTCCTCCTTCGTAATTGATGAGTGTACATTTCGCTCATTTGCTGCAACATCGACACAACTCAAAAAGAACGCTTTTAACTCTTTGAGTGGCACACTGTAGTAGCTGAAAACGACAAACTTTTTACATTTTTATATAAATTTAATATATCTATAAATTGTACCTCTTTTTATCAATAATATCAATAACGTTCATAATCTTTTTACTGCTACTATTAAACCTTATTAAATATGTACGATCAAGTAAATAATAATTGAATTTTTGTGTCACCCAAATTTGGTTGAGGTGGCACTCAAAGTGTTAAGGAAAGTGAGTTTGAATGTTTCGAATCACTGATATTTTATAAGAACATCTGTCCTGAACAACAGTCCACTCATAGTGAGTTTTAGAACTTCCGTTATATCATTCTGATAGTAGAAACTACAAACAAAAACAGTTACTTCTATACCAATAACTCAAAGATAGCAAATTTTGAGTTGTGTCGTTGTTGCAGCAAACGAGAGATTTGATCTGAAAACATTGAAAAGCAGATTTTTAGTTCCTTTTTCATAGATTCCTCAATATGATCGAGATGTTCCTCGCTATGATCATATACATCTCCCGGATGTTCCATGTACACAAATATTTTATTGAAAATCAAACAGAATCGGCGATTAAAATCGAAGGTCGAAATTGGAGCGTACGTTTCAGGGCCGGGCTGCGATTTTCAATTTGCACAGGTTCGTCTATTTTCGCGTAAACTTTTCTTCTCGCAACCAGCTGCCTTTGCTTCTCCAATAACACTCGGACAACCTCGCGCTTTGTAAATCGAGACGAAAAAAACCCCCGTTGCCGGGAGCATCGATTTTCCTCTATTCGGTGGACCAAAACCACGCGAGCTGATCGTTATTCGATTTTTCCTCTCCGTCAGAAAAATATCCTCCAGCGGATATCTGGGAATTCGGACGAAATTTTTGTGAAACGGAGACAGCCGGGCTTTCGAAAATTCAGAATTGTCTCAGTTCTGGATCGCTTATTGACTTCGAGGCGATTTAATTTCAATGTCGAGGCCGTAGTTCGTAGAATTACTGCTTGAGAATTTAGAGTTGGATTGTAAGTAAGACGAAAAGTGGAATGATAAAATATTAATGAGTTGTACCAACTTCAGTCACACTGTCAATCGATTACAAATTATAGTATGATCGTAAACTAATTAGTTTCTATTATAATATTGACATTCATATTAATCGGAATCAGTTAATTAAGAAAAATGGAAACACAATAAACCATAAATTCAAAACGTCTATGTTTTTAGAAGCTGGATTACATTAATTTCTTTAATTTATAACACACCGCACATTATGTCGTATTTTCATATTTCATATCGTACAAATAATCGCGTAAAGGGCGAGGTTTGTCTACCAACAAACGTAATTCAAATCTTCTCTCTAACGAGTTCCATCAGCATACACATTTATAATCCAAAATTCATCAACACCCTCTATCAGGAACTAATTGTAAGTATACACTCCCGTACATAAGTCACCGGACACTTACAATTAGTAAAATTAGGAGGTAGATGATTTTACAGTTGGAAGTGCCTACTTTATGAAATAAAGTTAGCACTTATTAATTGTTTATAATGTAGAGAATATGAAATTTAAATGAAGTGTTAAAGAATTTACCATAATTACGTAATTGATCTGATATTTCCTTCTCATCAGTATATCCGCCTCGTGCGGATATGGCCGCTCCAACTAACAGCAGTCTTTTGATTAAAGGTTTCAATATTTCGCAACTAATTTCTTTTCAACCTTCTTCTAATTTCTTCCATAAGTCTTTCTTTGACTTACAATAGGACAAAATTCCTGAATCAAATGAAAACTATCGTCTAACCGAGGTGAAGATGCAGTAGAAACATACTTAAGCGTACAGCCTCGTTTTTTAAATATTTACTTAAATTATACGTGCATATTATTAATATCATACTCAGGTATTATATTAATATAAAATAATAGAATCAATCCAAAAAATTGTATAGATGTTCTGATAATCATTTTGCTTAAAATGAGCAAGTGCCCGGTGATTTATGGACGGGGGTGTCTTTTAAAGATGTTTATAATAAATTGTCGAGGAACAATTTAAATAGAAGAAAGGGATGAAAGCATACCTGTAAAGGTAGTGGCCGCGATCTTCTGCAACTTCAAAGGCATTTGAAGCCGAAGAATCGCGATCATCGGACGTTCGCCGGCTTCTCGTAGAAACGGGCGCGTGAACATCGACAAAAGTTATGCATAGTCGGCGTCGGGACGCTTCTGAATAATGTATGCGCCTATAGAACGACCGAGAAGTATGATTAACGACGCTGACCCGCTTGTAACTTCCGAAAACTTTCCGTCCGCGTTTTTTCGCCGGCGCCTTCTCCTCTGCCCGTTCGAAACTTTCCGACGCGACGCTTTATTTATCAGGTCATTAGAAATTTTCGCCGGTCCTTCGATCCATTTCCTGGCGGCGACGGTTCTTCTTGCGGAAATTCCGTCGCGATTCTTCAAACAAACGCGGGACGCGGCCGCTTCGACCGTGCGTCCGCCGATCCCCGAGGATTTAGGAATACAAACTTTAATATCTTCGACGTCGGCGAGTTATCGATATTGTCTGGACCTCGTGAGAACAAACACGATCCACGGAGTAAATATTTCCTTGCAGCTTTTCACTCTGATTTTTGTTTTCGTTTCGCGCGTTGGCTGTTGTCGATACCGAGTTTACGATACGGACATAGGTGTTCGCTGTTGTTAAGATATGATTGAAGATTGCGGAATTTAATTGAATCGGTGAGTTGAAGAACAGTACAAGTCCAAAGTTAGCCATTTTCGAACAATCTCAAAACTAAATGTAAAATCTATAGAACTATATGTTGGGACCAAAAACAGTGCGAAAAAGTTCCATATACTCGTGTTTCAGTAGTCCCTTCAGTTTAATGAGTGTAAAAACAGTATCTGCCATGGATTTGCACTGTTTCAACAATCTGTTTAATAATCACTTTTCATGGAATAATTTCTACTTCAATTATGTTTAAAGGAAGTTAATAAATTTTTTTACTACTGTGTTATTTTTTAAATTTCCTGACTAAACAGTGACTTGAGTTGAGAAACAGTACAAGTCCAATGGTTCTACTTTAATTATTGTAAATTAATGAACGAAGTTTAACCATAGTTAGACATATATGAACGTTCATCATTAAATTGGAACAGCACTATAAAATCAATGGTGTTGATAATTCACGAAAAGTGACACTATTTTTTCAAATATCTCAAAATGTGGTTTCTGGACTTGTACTGTTCTTCAACACACCGATTCAATTAAAATGTGATATCTCGGCTGCACCAACAGAATCGCAATTGTCGGATCGTGACCCCATCGAAGCTGTGATTTCGTAGCTATCAAAATTTGTATCACAGAAGCAAGAAAATTGTGAATACCGGTCAGTTCAAAAACTTAGTTTCACGACGAAACTCAAACAACATTAACAACTCTGACAACTCCTGGCACGACTTTAATTTAACTCAATCTACAAAACGTTTCGCACGGTGTAACATTTGTGCGAGATAACTGCGATATCTTCCAACCGAAGATCAGGATGCTCGATAACATTCATGAGGATCTCGACGGTGACCATGAAATTTTATTTCATCAAATAATTAATGTAAGCTAAATACTCTGCGATTGTACAGATAATCATATTGAGATATTGAGAAACAACAGCGTAGCTGTTCCGTACCCTCCCTGTTCACCTCATTTGGACATCTCTGATATTTTCATCTTCTCTAAAATAAAGACGAAACTCAAAGGGCGGAGACTGGGCACCGTTGAAGAGATTCAGAAAGAGACCAGGATTCTGCTGAACACCATGAAGAAAGAGTTCCAGAAGTGGCAGAGATTTTCAGGGTAGAATTCGAAAGCGTTCGCGCGTCACTCGTTCTCCAGCAAACACGCTCGGAGGGACCGGTCCGATGGAAATTTTTGAAGATTCTACCGACCCGATATGCCGCAGAATTTGATTTATTTTCATTGGTCGAGGCGGTATCTAGCGTGCATCCAGCAACAATTTGTCAGCGCACCGACACGCAGAGGAAGCGGCGAGACGAGGGTCGGGCACCTTCCTATTTCACGCGTGCACGCATGCAAGATTCATAGATGCACACCGTGCACCAGCTCGTGTCATCTGGTAGACTCGGTGCAGCGGGACGTCAAGTAGGTACATCCTATAATTCTACGGAAATTCGACGGCATCGACACCGATCACGATAAATAACCAGCACGCCAGAAGAATCGATCACGCGGATCGTCGAAATTCGAATTTCGAACCTATTACAGCCAAAGCAGGAGGTAGAATGTTTAAGGATTTAGCTAATTATTGGGCAGAACTTATATTATTGACGAAATTGTTTTACTGATACGGTGAAACTTGAACATTATTAATTTCTTCAAGGTTATAACAATTTGTGTACCACCAGCTCGTAAAACGATAAAATAGTAGATGAGAAACTCTTAGGTCCAGCACCTGTGATTCCTGCAGACCTTGGTCATTGTAATCTAGCTAGATAAGAAGCTACGTCATTTAACCCTTTGCGGATGACAGACGCATATATTCGTTCAAGAAGATCGTTCACCGTGTGCTACGGGTCACCCCACTGGCCTAAGCACACGCGTTTACTGTACGCTTTCAACCTATGTATTTACACGAATTATCATCTTTGCCTATTTCATTAAAATATATATGTCTCGTTACATATTTTGCAATTTTAAAGGATTCAAACAATTGAGCAATCGACATCAAATATATAATTATAATTAATTATTAAATTAAACACGTGTTCTACCACGGAAAATTTCAGCGCATGGAGCACGATTTTTCCCGAAGCTCTCCGTCCTCAAAGGGTTAACCCTTTGCACTCCTTTGTCGAGTGTGATTCGACATCGATTTTATTTACAGGCACTCCTATGTCGAGTCACACTCGACATTTTTAAATTGCCAATTTAAAGATGTATTATATTTCGTAATATTTTTTTTTATCACAAATATCAGAAATTCCATAAATATCAGATCTTAGCAAAATTCCAATGTTATTTTCAATATAATTAGAAGTGCATTTCAAATAAAATACTTAAAATAATAGGGAGTTAGTGAACAGAAAATTTTAAAAAAATTAGGTGTTCAAAGGGTTAAGAATTTAGCTAATTATTGTACAGAGCTTATGTTATTGACAAAATTGTTTGACTGATACGGTGAAACTTGAACATTATTAATTTCTGTAAGATTATAGCAATCGGTGTACCATAAGCTCGTAAAACCATACAGTAGTAAATAAAGAACTCTTAGGTCTAGCACCTGTGATTCCTGCAGACCTTAGTCATTATGATCTGGCTAGATAAGGAGCTACGTCTTTTAAAAGTAACCCTAACCGGTGATTGGTTACATACACTCGCGCTTAACACCCTGGATATGTTCAAAATATAGCTGGGTCCAATTTCCTGGGACACCCTGTATGTCGTTCGAATATAAGCATCACTGACTGCCACTTTTTAATTATTTCCTTCATACAGTGTTCTGCATATACGGCGAAGAGTAAAATCAATACTACATTATTACGATTTATTATATTTCTCTGGCACGTAGCTACCATGACGAGGTAGGATAGAAAAATATAATTGGAAGAAAAATCGAGAAAATTGTCCAGCGTCTGTGTGTACCATTAATATACATTCACTTTGGCAAAAATAAGACTCCCAGAAAAGCAGAATCAATACAGCTAACAGTTCGATTTACGATATCACCCCCAGTGGTTTCATATCGAAACCTCTGTCGCCTAAAAACATAATTCTTGAACCAGCGTACCATCGAAATATCAGCTCCTCGATTCTCAAAATTGTCCAGCTATCGACCTGTTGAACTAAATAATATATCCTCTGAAATAACATACCATTTAGGTTAACCCCTCTGTCGCTGTACCAGTAAACTCACCCAACTTCGATTTACGACCTCATCCCCTCGATTCTAATATCGAAACATCTGTCGCCTGAAAACGCTCGACCAAAAAATCATCCCCCTAAACCCCAAGAGTTTCTTCAATAGTCTATAACCAAAGTCCGTCATGGTCAGTGCTGCTCGACACGAGATCACTTTATCAGCGTGAACATGATTTTCGGTGGGACCATTTATGCCTGGCCAGCGGATGAGTGCATGTTGAAATCGACAGAGTCGCATAAGGTGTCTGAGATGCACGTGTGCATCCGAGGAAGCCTATAAATATATGATGTTCGGGCCGCGGGCTGCTAAAGTGGGAATGGCCGAGTTGCTTTATGAATTTTAATGAAGCCTGCCGTCACGTGGTAGGTAAGGGGGTAGCTTCGCGTCTTATGGGCGTTTCTAGACACCCGGTACATGGTTGCTGACGAAAAGTCTTTCAGAAACTTTTGTTGGATCACTTGGCTGCACCCACAGTAACTCTGAATGATCAGAGATTTTGTTCGGTCAGAATTCGTTTCTCTGAAAAGAAGGGTTGTGCTAGATTATACAGGACATTTCAGAAAAACTGTGAAAACATGTACTCATTGAAATAAGCAGCACAGTGTTAATGAACGTATGTTCTGAAATAAATATTCACTGAGCTATAGACAGTTTTATATAAATAGTTTTATTTGTTAGTTTCGCAGCAAATGTTCCGTGCAAATATTAGCCAGAAATTATAATATTATTTAAGAAAGCATCCCCTTGGGAGAATTGAGTTGTATTGGTGTCTCTACAGGACACAGTATAGCCACAGATGAGGTATGGAATAGAATACTCATCCAATGTATTCTTGTGTCTCACGTGTCGGGGATGCTAAGACCCCTTACCATTTTCGTGTCACATCCAGGCGAGGTCTGTGATTGACACTCTCACGAAGTTTCTTGATAAGTCACAATAAAATGTACAATAAACAGGATTAAATCCAACAAATAAACACAAAAGAAAATTTGTCACAACTCATTAAAAATCACAGACTTGTCAGCGAAGTACTATTGAGCACCACTCCACTGTCCACCGGGTGTATCGACACTTTTGATTACTAACGTGCGCTGGTGATGTCCGCGAAGGTGTTTGAAAAAACCGTTGGAGCGGTGAATACCAATTCGACGCACGCACGGTAGATGTTAGATTTTCAACTGATAAGAAAATACGCTTAGTTGCTGCTACCTGTCAGGTGTAGTCAAGTGTGACACCGAAGTGCGCAAAGCGTTGCGCGTCAACTGAGCGCGGCGCGGGGCCTCACTTCACTTCGGACCGCGCTACCGCCAACATCGTTTGACAGCTCGCGCTTAACCTATTACGTTTTCGCGTGTAATCGTCTTCTAAACCATTTCTAATCAGTATTCGTCGCGTTTCATGTTCACTCTGTTTTCGCTTAACGTTCATTAACTATTGTTTATTATTAATTAATACTGTTTTATTGTTAATTAATTCGTGTTTTCGCGACTTAACCCAACGGCTTTCGTGTCTTTACCCGGTATACATATCCGACTTCTTCGTTTATTATACGTGGGCTTTCGGTACATTTAAACAATTTGGAATTTATTTAAATAATTGTTTTGACTTTTAATCATTTTTTGGTTTTAATTATTTTTCATTAATTCGATATATCGAAACGTGATTCAGTACTAAGATTATACAAGAATAGTTGAATTTGAATTTCAGTTTTGATATTTTAAATCGTTTAATGCATTGTTTATAGTAAAGATTAATTGGAACAACTTACAGTTTGGTACAACGCGTTTGCGATTAATAAAATTCTAATTCTGTTTAAATAACATACCGTCCTCATGGAGCTATTGTAATTCCAATCGTAATATTTTTTCTATGCAAGTTTTTATAAAATAAAATCTCCCATATAAACTATTTAACAAATAATATTACTCGACTAATTCTGATTATAGCAAGGATATCTGGAAACTTATGAATCGATTCATAGTTCGAGCATCTATAAAACGAATGTGATTATACTACCACCTCCAATAATGAAAATCATCACTACGATATTTTTCAATACATTTCTCGAAAACGGAGGGTGGATGAGTCATTTTATACAAAATATTTTGAAAATTTCCAATTCATAGTAACTAAGATACGTAAACTTATTCCAACGTAGAGAACGTTAGAAATAACATCGTGCTTTCATCTATTGTCGTTAGACGATCCCTAAATAAATTGCCTGAAATTGCCAGGAATTTATACACGTACATTTATTCTGTACCATCGCGTATCGTGAAAAGTATCAACATTTCTAATTTCCTAATTTTTAAATAAATTCCGTTCGTCCTAGCAAATCAGCCTGTCATTCGAGCATCTCTCCATTTCCAGAACCTTATCACCAGAAAGCCGATACAAACTGAAATACAATTTTGCAGAGCAAAACGCGAATTTTTCTCGATCGTAAATTATGCAAATGCTCGGATTCGTCACTGGCAGTGGCGTCAACGCGAGTCGTCGATGTTGACGTCACGTTCCGTGCAGGTGAATTTTTTGCAAAGAGAACGTTGCCGCCAATTGGCTGCTAAACGTGTAATCGAGATTCGACGTCATTAATATGCGAATTAGCCAGAATTTTCCAACGAATCTCGGCGACGGGAGAACAGTGGGCTGCAACGCCAATGGCAGATTTAATTTCTTCATGAATCATAATCGTATCTAGCCGATTGCGAAATTACATTCGCGTTTAGAGAGATACCGGAATATCGGTCAACGAAATGCAGTGTCACCTGGTATTTTACATGCAGTCGCCGCGGCTGGCCACCGAAAATTCCTATTACTGGCGCATAGTCATTTATAATGAGTGCTGTTGGCCACGTACTGGGCGTCGGAGAAATATGAGTCAAAACTCGTCATGGAAATGAACGAAGTTCTGGTCCACGTATGAAGAGGCTTTTTATTATATCAAAATTTGTCTGTAGTATTTTATAGTTTTAATTTGAGTTTTTGAAATAGTATTTGTAATACCTAATGTACCTGTATCGTGTAATGTAGCACCTATTTTTGTGACAGATGCTTCTACGTACGAACTTTTCTAATTTCATCATACACATTAATGAAAATATTTATTTTTGTTGTTTGATGTGTTAATCATTAAGACTGGATTTTTATGCAATTTGACACACTTAAATGGATTCAATATGCACATTGCATAAAGTGAGTGAAATAAAAGCTCCTTTTTTTTCGTACTGAGTTGCCAAAGTGACAATTCAATTTGAGCTGCCAAAGTTACAATTTTTCAACTGCATTAAAACCAAAAGTATAGGACTACAGAAATGTAGAAACATTCGCATAAACCGCAGTCTACTTAACGTTTAAATAAATGAATGTAAAATCCAAAGAAACAATGTTCGAGAAACTGGAAATTGTGTCTCTTCTGATTGCCTGAGTGAAGCTATGTATACATGGATAAGGTTCAGCTTGACTGTATTTTGTACACTTATATCTCTATTAAGTTTTGCGTATTACATTAACTGCTGTTATGTAATAAATTTATTAATCAAATATATTATATACTACATTAATGATATCCTGCTGCTGCTGTTAAATATTTTCTACAAATATTCAATAGGGTCTGTCCTAATCGGATATTGACAGAGATCAATGTATTAAAACCAATAAAAACTGAAGGAACCAGAACGAAACAAAATCCTGCTCCCTGCACAAATATGAAGGAGTTTTGAGGAGATTCGGGAGCTGAAGATAACAGGTCGCATCGACCGGAAACGGTGTAAGCAGACGTTCGAGGGCGAATATTCGAGAGGTCGAATCGAAGTTCCCTCCGCTTTAACAACTGATTTTCCTGGGATCTTCCTCGAGAAGAAAATCGCAGGGATCGAGAGGAGGGACGGGGACACGAATTATGGTACGGTTTCCATCGTATCATTTTCTCAAAGTCGCTCGAACAATAACGACGTCGGAGACAAAAAGCTTCCGAGGATTCGTCGGCGGCGCCGCTGCTGAATAATTACTCGAGATCGTATCAAAGAAAAATATATTTATCTTTATCCAGCCTCTTCGTTTCCTCGTTTCTGCGAACCAGATGCTGCAATTCTCCTTCGTTTTCTTCTTCTTCTTCCCTTTCCTATTCTTCTTTCTGGCATCCACCTTTTTCCCCAGGAAGAGATTCTCGAGGAAGTTGCAGCCGACAAACGGAACCGGAAGTAGCCAAGTTTCGCCGGAGTTGCAATCGCGACGGTTTGTTCTCGTAGCGAGAGTACACGATCAAGTTTCCAATTAGCGCTAATTATGGCTGCCAGGGATCGATGCCAGGGAAAACGAAGGGCCGTCTGTGCGGACTTTCGATTTTTTAAAGAGTCAGAGAACTGGAAATTGCAGGCGAAATTTTGAATTCGAATGAAATCGGTTGATTATCGCAAGGCTTCGTTGAAAGGGTCGATTAAGTTGATTTATAATGAAAGGTCCGGGTCTTTGTATTTTACAGACCCGATTCGCTCTATAGAAATATAAATTTCTCTAATTAAAGTGTACCTAAATAATACAGAATGCTCTCAGAAGGCAGAATACTAGCTTATGAGTCTAACAGAAAATGCAATGTGGATTGGAAAAAGATTCAGTAATGATACGTTCATACATCCTGAAAAGGATATTATAAGGGCAGGTCTAAAAGTCCGTTTAATTTTCTCTTTTCGTTCGATATGAATATAAAAGAAAAGAAAAAATTGAACGGACTTTTGGACCTCGCCTCGTACTAAAAAGCTTCGAGTGCCATATGCCTAAGGAAATTCTGAGGTTAAAGGTGCCTAATCTCTAGAACTTTGGAACGGTGCCCTTAATATTCGTCCACGCTACGCACGATTTGAAATCGATTATCGAGCTTCCAAATAAATTGAAATTACGCAGTATCGCGTGAAACTGTAAAGGAGCTTGCAACGTCGTCCATCGATTCGCAGCATCGACGATGGAATTAACAGAGGATAAAACTCGAGCCGGAAATGATGTAGCGGGTATAAAACGGCCGGGTGTTCGAATTCAAAACAAATTTCAATGTTTCGACAAACATCCGGTGGGCCTGGAGAACGGTACGAATTTTCCATATATTTTTTTCCTCGATGGATGGAACGCGATCACGTAGCCGTGGAATTTCCACGTGAGTCGCATGTCGATCCCCCCCGTGTATCGATAAAGACGAATTATGAATGTTAAATATCTCGAAACGCGGGATAAATAAACGGAATAAACGCAGGCGTTAATGAATTTCATCGCCGCGCTCTTTCGTTCGATCAACTATTCGTGATCACGTAGTATATGCAGGGTGTTTCAGAAATGGGACAGTCAATTTTCAGAGGGTATTCTAGATATTTTAACGCGTTGAACGCCACAGTGAAAACGGTCATATCTAATCAAACAGCATATACAGTGACTCACGAAATTGCTCAAATATTTTCACAATTACTTTTCCTCTTTAATTTGAATGCATGTAATTTGAATGATGACAATCAACTGCAAATTTTTCAGGCGTATTTGAAATATTGTTTATTGCGGATACCACATCGTTGCTTCAAATAACAATGCCCTGAAAAGGTACCAGTTAGAAGAATATAGAAATAATATATTCATGTGAACAATTTTATGAGTCACTGTAATTTACTATTTTTTATATAAATCGTAAAGAAAAAAACATTTGTGTACTCAGTAGTGTTCTTCTGTTCCTACACTATTTCAGTATGAAGTTTGCTCAGAATTTTGCAACAACCAATTATTATTTAATTAAATTAAAATTGAGGTGTCGGTCACCGGTGACTGCCACGGCGTTCAACGTGTTAACTCTTTGACTGACGTATACTTCCAGTGAAAATTGTTCGCTGTGTGCAGGGCAATAATAATTTTATTTACAACATCAACGAATCTGAAGTTATTTCAGACGACAGTTTTTAGTGATTCATCCTGCATATAGAAGCCTCCTTCGGTCGCATTTCCATCGATGAGGTGCCCTTAAATTCCAGCAAAAATTCCCGCCGACCGCGTAATAAGTGCACGCGAGACGCGGACGTAATTTACGGGCTTCTTTTCGCTTGCAATAATCAACGCCTTAAATCACCGCCGCCCTACGAAAATATTAGGTCGAGACCCATGGAAATCTCCAATTTCTACCCCGACACTTTCACGTTCTACGCTTATTAAATACCTCAACTCGCTCCTCAGACTACGCCAGATCGATTACATTGCCTTATAATTCGCAAGAACGCGACATTATAACAGTTATTACAGGATTCTTTGACATACTACTGCATTACACTTTCTTAACATCTGTCACGACTGAATGACACTTCGAGCATTATCATCATGTAATACTTTGTTACTATAGTAGTAGATGTATACTGCAGAAGAAAATCGATATGCGGTGGCATATCGCCTATTAACCCTTCACACTCCAAGCGTTTTTTAATACGTTCGACCAGCAATTCTAGCACACTTTTGTAGTGTAAATTTTTGAAAACTATAAGTTTTGATTTGGAAAGAAAAAATTATAATCGTTTATGAATTTATTCACTTTGATTTTGATAATATTCTAAAGTACCTTTTATTTTGCGCTTCGTGTAGCCGACCAGCGACATTTGTTTAGTACTTCATGTGGACAAACTCCAACATTCGATTCACTCGTCATGTAAATAAACTGCGACGTCTGATTTCTACGAATAGAATATGTTTAGACCGCACGGTGTATATCTGAAATGAATTGCAGGAGGAGAACGGCACAATATGAAAGAAATACTATCTTTTGGTCCATAGTTTCGGTCCGGGTCATGCGCTACGAGTCAGACTCGCAGTTTAGGCTGAATGGGTTAAAGTAACCCGAGATCGATGTTGCAAAAACAGGCGGGTAGCCGTGACACATGCGTTTGTAGGGCGATGCAATCAGCGATGCTCGTATCGTCGCGATAAGGATGGTTGTAGTTCGCGACGGAATTCGTGCTAAAACCACCGAAAATCCTATTATAGAGTCAGCGTGTAATTACGAGGCTGCTTGGTCGTACGTGCTCTCCCATGCGTCGCATCGAGTGCATACGCGTGCACACGCCTCCATCCGACGTAATTTATTCCACGACGCGACACTGCACTCCTCGTTGCCCTTCGCTTCTTTTCTTAGCATCTCCGTCGTCCCCATTCTACCTTTACACTTTCTTGAATTTTCATTACCTGCGCCGTTTGTTATTTATTATTACTTTTGGAACGAAATCAAGCTGTATAATGTGGAGTTGGTGGATACTTTTGTATATATTTATGCTAGCGTTTAGGCGACGAGAAATTCGGAGCTTGCTAGTTTCTCCTTTAATTTTGAGGGCAGTCTAGATAGGCCGACTATTTAGACGTATGAATGAAAAGTGTGGAAGGATTGATGGGATGCGTGGCGTGAGAGGCGCGTGCGTTCTCAGAAGTCAAGTGTCGAACGGATCGTGTGACTTTCTGGGATTGCAGCTCCTCTGTATGAATCTGGTGTGGAAATGCGTGTGGAATATGTGTGTATGTGTTTGTGTAGATTTTTGGGACCTCCTGGTCAGAGAGCAGAAGAGAACCGATTGAGGAGCTGAGTGGAGAACATTGCGTGGAGTCTATTTGTGAGGAGTTATATATTGTACTGCGTTGCTTAATTATTTTAATATATATTTATAGTTTTTATTTATTCAACTCACGTCTCACAGTGTGTCATATTTTTGAATCCCACAATAATATGCGCCAGCCCTTGAATATCACGGTTAATTCGTTCCGTGACGTGGAAAAACTAATTATAAGAAACAGATTTATTCGCTCGAAATCAGTGTATCTAGAAATCAAAATATAATGGACTTAAGTCAGTAGTTGAAAGCTTCATTAAAAGAGTATACTTCACCTTTTTAAATCGGCTACGGGGGAGCCAGTAATTGAAGAATTATGAGGAGTTTCGCTACTCGTCTCTCAGCCTGACTCACGACTTTTTCAATAATTATTTGATTCTTGTCTCGAGAAGTGGCTATTATGAAAAAATACCTAACCAGGAGTGACAGTATCGCAGCACTTTTGCGGAGGCCTGCGGCTACAGCAACAATGCAATGCGCACATTTCCAGATGCAACAAGCTGAGTCAATATTTAACGGGTGAATAGTCCAAGTACACGGAGAGTATTAAGTGCTACAGTTTTTAAATTTTCGGAATTAATTTGCCTAGGCGTTATAATGTCGAAAAAAGAGTTGAGAATTGTTAGTGAATCAGACATCAGTAACGAAAACACTTGTTCGAATGTGTTTCAAAATGTACAAAGTGATGATGACGATGAATCTGTGTTTCCAAGAAAAGGAAATATAAATAGAATTATATCATTTGATTCTTTTGCTGATTATTCACCTGTCGTAATCAACTCCAATTGTGTGTGTGTCATGTTTCACAGTTCTACATTCGAAGTAATGTTTTATAATTAAACTGTTCATTATAATACATTATTATGTCGTTTTATTAGTCTATTTACTTCATCTTGTCGACTATCCATCCAAGTACCTACTTAAATCATTTGTGTCCAACCAATACGCCCTTTACCCAAACTCGGGTGACCCGGTCCATTGGCAACTTTATGTGAAACCCGAATTTGTGTGACATGACAGTCAATGTGTTAAGATGGCGCAGATCAAATGTTTCTAACTTCAACAGGGGAGGCAGAAATTGAAGAATTCTGTAGAGATCCCGGCCCCCTCCTCATTGTCCGACTCACGACTTATCCGACAATTGTGTGGTTATTGTTTCGAGAAGTACCGATACACCAGTACCGATGTATCTATCTAGCATATAATATCACGGGCATTAAAACAGTATACTCCAAATTGTTGCATCGTTCGCACGGAAGCCAAAAATTAAAACAACTGTAGGCGAAAGAATTCGTGAAAGCTTCATAATCATGATCAACGTGAGTATCGTTGTTATCAATTACGTTTCGTGTGTGGAGAAATATATGAAAAGCGCGTCGTTGGTGAATCGCACCGCCATCGTATTTTTCATTACGGGACTGGCAATTATGCGAGCGTACAGCGAACATTTTCGAGTGCACGCTCTGTCCGACCGCGGTGCGCCGAAGCTTGCGGTGTTCCACGCATTTTTTCCACCTCTCGAAACGACTCAGCTTGCATTTTTTATCGAGTGCTTGTAGTGACGCGGCCAAACATCGTCCACCATTTTCGACCCGCTGTCGATTCGTTCTCGTCCTCGGTGACGATCGAAACCGCGTTCAATTAAACACCGACTACACTCGATTCGATTACCTGAAAATCGACGAAATAAAAGTGAAAGTAACAAGGAATTTCTACGTTCGAATGTATGAGCGGACGTATGGACTCTGAAAAGGTGTGCCCCCTGTGCTACGGGCCACCGTGCTAGTCTGAGCGCAGATCTTTGTCGTACGCTATGAATCTGTGTATTTTGACGAGTTACTTCGTCAGACTGTTTTACTAAACGTTGAACGTCACAGTGAAAAACGGCCATACCTAATCAGACATGATATAATTTACTATTTTTTATATAAATTATAAAGAAAAAAGGATTTGAGTATTCAGTTGTGTTCTTATGTGCCTACATTATTATTTCAGTATGAAGTTTGCTCAGAATTTACCGAGAATCGACAATTATTTAATTAAATTTTTGAGGCGTCGGTCACCGGTGACTGCCACGGCATTCAACGTGTTAAAATTGATATCTTTTATGCCAAGTAGTTTCAGTTTCACAGCACAGACATAACTTAACAATTTATACAGTACAAACTTTGAATGTTCATTATAAGACGAGTTCTGATGTAACAAATCTCAGCAAATGGCGAACGTTTTTTTCCGAAAGTGTGAGGGTTCAAAGAGTTAAACTAATTATGTCTAAAAATCAAGTAATTTATGCATATCTATTATACATAGCTCTAATAAATTATATTGTTTTTACCTTCTCGATATTACATTAATTAAATATTATAGTAGTATCATTAACAGCAGAGATTTTACACAGGAAAAATATTAGTTCTCTAGATATATAGAAAAAATTTAATCCTGGAATACTTCTGAAGGCCCGTAGAGCGTAATTGAACGTTGATCATACTTTACTTGGAACTCGAGTAATCCTCTAGCCTCCTCGATATTAATTATCGTAGATTTCGATGGTACGCCAGTTACGTCATTAATTGGACCAGAACATCGGTCACGTTGAAGATCACTCGAGTGCATGTAATTATGATTACGATTGGAGAACAGCCTCTTATCGTTATAGCATATTTCACCGTATACCATCGTCAAGAATCAGTTTCCTAAAAGATCAAGAGCCACGAGCAGCTTCCTGCGCTTGATATTGTTATAAAAAGTTCAACATTTAAATACACAGAGAAAGCTGCATCCACTTACATAAATTTTTTAATAAATAACAAAGATACATTCGCTGATCATTCTCCAGCAATTCCAACTGATTTATCCGTTCACGTGACCCGATTTAAAAAAAAATCTCCCACCACAGAAACGTTAATTTATATTGTAGTCACCCAAATTTAAAAACGTATCAGCCTAGCTGGCTTACGGCCGAAGCAAAAAGCTCAACTCCCTACAAATTAAAACGCGAAAGGATACTGCGCGTGCAGTGCACATTCCATGCTTTCAAATTCTCCCCGTCACTTTTTCAATTCAAAGCAAAGACTAAAAGGCAGTCCTCGCGAGGCCGTTCCCTGTCGAATAAAAATGGACTCGCGTGAATAAACATATTTGTCAGCGTAGGAAAATGGAAGGGTGGACAGAATAGGGGGATAATTTGGCGGGAATTCGAATGGCGCGACGCCTCGAAATGCACAGGGAGTGCAGGGAAATGGAAACCACGGACCGATGCTAATTTATTTATATCGAGTCGCGAAAGAAATTGCCCGGTCTCTCGCGAAACGAACCGCTAATTCCCGTGTTAGCTGCGCGTGTGCACGGACAGAGAGGGTCGTAAGCTCGCACGAAGCCAGACGGCATACAAAATGCAGTCGAAACTGCCTCTGCTTCACCTGCCATCCTGCCTTCCTCCTAATCCAGACATCATTTATTACGATACCCAGCGAAACTTGGACCACCCCAACCTTCTGGACTTTTTGACAATTTTCTCCCAGGCTGATTTCTTATCAGTATCTTACTACTGAAAGGTATGGTAAAACAGTCGCTAAGTATAATTTTAATTACTTAGAACAGACCGTTTTTATTTCACGATTTATATCACGAACATCATGTTGGACAACACAATTGAATTCCCGCTATGTAAATATTGATTGATACAAATTTTTGAATGAATTTAACATTCTAACGGTGGTATAGAAACACACGTACACAATTCAATGCATAAATATCGCAAGAAAACTAACTGATAACGTGTCTGACGAGGTATGGCTGCTTTCACTTCGCCACTGAACGCGTTACTTGAAACTCTCTTAGGAAAACTTTGCAGGAAACAAAGCTAATAACTATAGTAATATCCTCATCTTTATAGACCACCATGAGAAAACCTTGACGATGAGGGTCAAAAATAAATCTGAAGGCTGTCGTAGAAAGTTTCCTACGAGGCACGATGTTTCGGCGGCTATAGCCGTCAGATTTTTATTCATGTGCTGGCAAATGACGGCTATAACAGTCATGTATGTTTTTGCTAAAAAAACCACGGATGAAATTCCTGTACGTGTTATCGTTATAATCTTTTTTAAAGAATCTAATAGAAATCGTATTAATTAATCCTTATAATCACTGTGTTTTGATCTAATTTTTTGTATCAATAAAGGAACATTTAAAAAAGAAACGTGTGTCTGAGGCTGATCTAGAAAAAGTGTACGTCAATGGGTTAATGAATTTGTTTCACTAAACGTATTTAATTATTTAACTATTCATACTCATGGCAAGTAAACCCCTTGAGCACACTTAGAACCTTCTTCAGGATGGTAAGAGATGTTAAATGTTCCATGGAACATCCACTCGTGTACAGAGCTGTATCTATATAGACGCTGATGCATACAAATTTGAAATAAAATATTATTATTATTACAGCCACGTCTATTTTCATTCAGATCATACTACACACGTACGTGTGCGCGCGCGTGCATGCGAGAACACGAGAATGTCCGAAAATCAAATGCAGCAGTCCCCGAGAGCATTGAATAAACGATCACAGACACGGGCAAAGTTTCCGCAGAGACATCGGTGTGCGAGAAAACGCCGGTCCGCACCGGGCATAAATTAACACCTTCCTCGACGCTCGGCCGTTGTAACAGAATTTCTGCAAAACAGCCACAATAGGAATCCCAATATAAATAACTTATCAGCCGGATGAACGCGCTCTGCCGTTGCATCCGCGAGCTCTTTCGACCGTCCCGGTAATCCTCGCTGCGGTTACACGCTCTAGACACTCCACTCTTCTATAAATTACCCTCCAGCCCGGAAATTTTACGCTCGCGATCGCTCCTGACCTCCTGCACAATCGATACCGACGGGATCGCACCGCTATCCTTTTCGATTAACCGGAAATATTAACCCCTGACCCATCGAGCCTGGTCCTTCTCGGTATTTCGATTCTCATGTTCTGGGATTTGATTTGTTAATGTCGTTATTAGCAGAAAAAATTGTCAAGTTGAAGTTAGAATTGATTTTTCGTTATCAGTGATTATGTTAAATTGCATGAAAATCCGATGACCAATTGATGCAGTATGCCTTATTTTATGTAATTTATTTCATGTTGTTTCTCGTGTCTGCGTTTGGGGAGTTTCAGAGTTGAAGGTCCAAACAGTTAGCCTATTCAATTTGTAATTAATTTTCCACTGATATGACAGTTTATGAGTCTTGAGATTGTTATTACATTTTATCTTTGTTACATGGTGTTGTTGTTTTGAACTATTTTTTGAATACCTTCTATATGCTAGGAAAGGGTCGAATAAATTTCAAGTCACCCTAATATACATATAGTACATTCAGCCATTGTTCTCCATACAGTAACCTGACGCGTCAGAACGGCTTGAAAATATTCAGGACCATCTGTAAAGAGTATCTAGACACATCAAATTCTTCATACCGTAACTCTGAGCTTCAGGAATAAAAGGTTCGACTAAATCTATGTACGTGACATTATTATGGCTCCTTTCACCCAATAATTTACCAGAGACCCTTATAGTAACACACAAATCTCTGCAATTCATTTTCTTCTTACTATATATTTTAGTGATTATGGTCAGGTTTTGCAACGGCAATTTCTGTTGAACCTCGTCCATAACCATAGACGCCATTATTTTTAAATTACAAAGTTACACAATTATGCAGGATGCCCCAAAAAGGTTGTACAATTCAAAACTGCAGATTCTCCGTACCAAAACAAATCGAAAAGTCCTGTGGCATTTTGCAGTTTGCAGTTTTTGGGATATAAGCGATTGAAAATTGTGTATTTCTACGTATGTGCGTGTTGAATATTATTATTAATTGAATCGGTGAGGTGAAAAACAGTACAAGTCCAAAATTAGCCATTTTCAAATAATCTCAAAACTAGAAATGTAAAATACGTAGAACTAGACGTTGGAACAAAGAACACTGCAAAAGAAGTAGTCTATGATCGTGTTTCAGGTGGTTCATTCAATTTAACGAGAGCAAAAACATGATCTATAATGGATTTATACTGATTTAACAAATTCAAATTCATTCTATCAAGAATATGTCCTTGAAAGGCTACTATTGGCCAACAGGACGATGACTGAATTTTTTGAATATCATGCTGAATTTAATTTAATAATCACTTTTCGTTAAATAATTTCTACTTCAATTATGTTTGAAGCAAGTTAATAAACATTTTCTTTACTACTGTATTATTTGTCTAATTTTCTGACTAAAAAAATTGAAAAATTGAAAAACAGTATGAGTCCAATGGTTTTATATTAATAATTGAAAATTAATGGAAAAAGTTTAACCATAGTTATACACACATGAACATTGATCTGAATTAATATAACTATTTTTTCAAATATCACAGAATATGATTTTTAGACTTTTACTGTTCTTCAACTCACCGATTCAATTGTTTTTCTTGCTCAGATAGCATCTTCTTCAATAGACGTTTATTAAACATTTCTCTCGTCCCGTTGCTCCGGGCAAGATAGACCGGGACGTGTTTGCTGATGCAGTATCGTTTCAAGGCAAGAAATTGTTGGAGGAACATTGGAGCTGGAGGATGAAAAGACTGGGGCACGGAATCATGCAATTTATTAGCGTAGCGTAGAAAGGTACGTTCACGGAGTATTTACGATTTCAAGGAGTCCCTTTTCGAAAGGGTAGGAGGGTCGGTGAATTCATCTGCATGCGATATGCATTGCCGGTTGCAATTTTAACCGGCTAAATTATCGCGAACGTCTTCTTCCAGTCTCGGGGCTGTTTTCATTGCGTTTTCCACTCGACCGACGAGCCGGGATCGCTCGGAAAAACTGGCGTAACGAATGCGCCGGCGAGAAAGTAACTGGTCGAACCGGTGAAATGCATCGATTAAGAATCTAGAGCTTCGCTGAGCTGCAGGATACGCCTGTGGCTCGTTCGTTGCGAAAAATTTAGGTGGTCGACTCGCAGTAAACGAGGCACTGCGTTCATTCCTGAATATTTAAATTTCTGAGAGTGACTGAAGTGTCTAGGGGACGGCTGAATGAGTGTAACGTGTAAGGTACTGTTCTTAGATTGTCAGAATAGTGATAACCATGTCCCTTGCAATGATCAAATTAGTCTGAAATCAGTAAACATCAGCATTCTTCTATTACCCATAGAAATAAGATTCATTGGTGCAGTAACTTGAATTTAAACCTCTGCACTCCAAGCATTTTCTGATATGATCGACCAGCAACTCCATCCCGCTTTTGCAGTGTAAAATTTTGAAAACCATAAAGTTTTGATTTGAAAAGAAAAAGTCATAAATGTTTATGAGTTTATTTACTTTGATTTTTATACAATTCTAAAGTACCTTTAGAAGCAATTTCCAATGTACATTCTTGACATGCTGGGCTGTGATGCAAATTACGAATGTCCCCATAGCGGAGGTAATGGAGTTATGGAATATATTATGAGTGTCCCCGTAGCGGAGCCAACGGAGTGCAAAGGGTTAAAAGAAAACTTGGATTTTATGGTGCGAGCATATTTTTCGACGAATTTCTGTTACGAATTTTCATTGAACGCGATTACTTGTGAATTTCACCTTGGAAAAACAATCCCTTATTATTACTTATACAGATTGTCCAGAAATAATAACTGAATTCATTATTGTAACATCACGAATACAACATTGACTTTCTATATCTCACATTTCACAATTTGTTTAAATATTCAAATGTTAAGGCGATAGAGAAAGAACCGAAAGTTCACTGTTACAGTCTTTTAACGTCTCCAGGAGTATCGTGCTCGTATCTTCCGCAATAAATAAATCCAGTCCTCTCTTAATAAACAAATGACAACTATACATCGCATACTGGGTTCTAAGAATCCGAAAAATTTCACTTGCATAGCATTTAAACGTCTCAAGAAGTAGAAGGGTAGAATTTTTCGCAATAAACGAGTCCAACCCTTTCATAGCAACTAAATCGTTCTTGTACCTCGTTCAACGGACGACAAAAATCGCAAACCGACGACAACCGTTGCAAAAGCTTTCACGACTGCTCTTTCGAGCGAGTTGTAAATTTTTCTCCCGGAAGTTCGCGGTTTCGCGGGATAGTTTGCAATTCGTCGGGCGATAGCTGGAAGATGGTTGCCACGAGGGACGAGAAGCCTCAGGGATCGAAGGTACGGAGAGGGAAAGAAAGGACAGGCTCGAAAGGAGAAAAAGTTAGGAGGATATAGATACGTTGAACCGCACTGCAGAATTACCCGGCCAGGTTCCTGGCCAGAGAGCATAAAACAACCGATGCCGGCTGCTGGCCGAGGGCAAATTTATGACGCGCTTATACGCCGAAATAGAAATGCTCTGGAACTTCTGCCACCTCGCCGGCATCGAGGAAAAATCCTTTGAAATATTCCCCGGCCCGCGAATCGCCTGTTTCGAATCCATTTTCGACCGCCAACGCCGACGATGCATGGAACTTAGGTGTTTCTCGTCGAACGAATTTGGCTGTATCGATACGTGACTGGAATTATTGCTGCTGTACGTTTAACCCCCTACCGCATGATTTTTTTGTTATGAAAACAATATATGATGTGTAAGAGGATGCATCTTTTATGGGAAAAGTCTTGACAAATTTTTCAAGAATATTAAATCGTTCATTTATTACAAAAACCGGTATCATTGCAAATCTGTATCTGCAAATACAGATTTGCAATTTATACTAAAACTAACGAATGAATATTGAAACTAACATTTTTTATCTAATCTCTAGCCACTGTAAGTTACTCTAATAATTTTTATATGGCTGTTTAAGGCGTACAGTCTCGGAATTCGCTATATACAACCTCGACAATAAAACGATTGATGCATAAGCTATACAATATTGTAAAGAAATCTCAAAAATTTAACTTTTTCGAATACAGATGACAGATTATGCTTGAAAATCATAGCACCATAGTGTATTTAATATGGTACAACACGTAGCAGGGTTATGATGCATGTTTTGCATAAAAAATTAATGAAAATTTGGTTTGTGCCATATATGGCACACCATGTGGAAAGGGGTTAACACAAGTGTCTGTAAATATTTCTATAAACAGTGTTCACGTTACATTTGTGTCAGGGAACATTTTCGACATATTCGGTATGTGCTGATCCATGTGAGGTTTACAACAATTTGGGGAGAATTTTGAGTATTTCGAGCTATCCTGTTGTTATATAAGAACGTTCAGAAGTCTGTTTCAGTTTTTTTTTAATTTTGGACCACCAAAGTCACAGTTGCATACTTGAAACAAAAACAGAAAAGTGAACGGACTTTCGGATCTCCTGACGTATATTGTAACTGTATCAATTGTACAATAACTTCAACATATGATCATCTGTCCGAAAAATAGAAAAATATTAACAAGAATTAAGAGAAAAATGATTTGAGCCATATGTTAACCAGTCTCAATAAGAGAATGGTAATGGCGTTAGTCTTACACTATTTATACGGCATAGATTTTATTCCAAATATATTTTGGGTTAAGAATTATTTGATGAAATCAAATTTGTTGCGAGGAGCGAATACTATTCACGAGGCAGCGGTCATTTTACGCTGTAAAATTCTCTCATTGGCAATGAAATTTTGTTAACTCCTTCAGGGAAGTTATTCATGTTTTTTTTTTCAAAATTCACGGGCGTTTGTTTAAAATACTCGGGGAAACTCGATCTTCAATCGTGTAAAATATTATATGTGATACATAAAATAGAAAAAATGATAATTCACAATCCTGTCGTCGTGAACAACGCTCACGTGTCAAAACGACCATAACGAGTTAATTCAAATATTACTAAGAGAATTGATTTCTGAACGCTTCTATTTATTTTTGTTTAATACCCAAGAACTTATATTCTATAAACACATGGGAATAAAATCAGTTCTCTCCGGTTCCGATAATTATCTCCCTGAAGAGGCTAAAGCGATTTCGCGTGAATCGTAGAAACACTGTACGGAAACTCGTGGAAGTTGAAGGGAATCACGTTTAAGCGGGCATATCGCGTCGTTTACAAACGAGCTGAACATCGCGTAACACGGTGCCGTTTAGAAAATCTCGAAAATTAGGATAACGCTGCCGCGGCTGCGGTACAATTTGGCAGAATTTCACGGTGCCGTGCCACTATGTATATTAATTACTACATTTACAAGTTTGCTGCCGCAGCAGTAACTCTGAATTGTTCATAGCGCAGTAATTTCGTCGGGCAGCAGTACCGAGGCGACATGAACGCGAATCCCCCTCGCCGTTCTCGCAAATTTAGCCAAAAAAATGTTCACTCGACATCGATTCACCATCTCTATCGCGTGAAACAATGGTCGAAACGTCAACGGTAAAAAATATAACGATTTCAAATGTTAGTGAGTGGAATAACTGTTGATATGTTGTTCATCGACAGACAGTTTGTGAAACATACTTGGGCGAAATACTTTCACAGGTAGACGGCTATGAGGTTCGCCAATGGCCAGCAGCACAACTTTTGTTTAACCCTCTATAACAGGAATTTTGTTCCGTATGGCGAAAATGATACATCAGGTAAATGATAAAGATAAATAATAAAATTAGTATCGCGGTATATAAACATAAAATACATATAATAATAAACGAACAGATTCAAATGGTGACGGCATGGTTGTAGAATATAATTGTACACAGCGATATACAAAGGAAATAAAATTTAAAAAATACAGGTGTATAGGTATGTAACTTACAAGTCACATCGCGTTATAGAGGGTTATGTTGACTGCCACGCTGCATAGGCTAAAAACAACACAACTTTTGAGATTTTGATGCAACAGAAAACTAGTCTCAAATGAAGCTTCTTCTAATTAATTATGTCAGTAATTCTTTATAGTTTTTACAGGTTCTGTTAAACCTTTCTAGATATTTTTACTAATACTACCGATCTTCAGATAAATAGGAACTGAATTTAAGTGTCACTCATATATGGATGACATGGCAGTTAAAGTGTTAATTAAATAGTTACAGATGCTTCCAAAATTTTGACTAGTATTAATATTATATAACACTCTTGAAACAATAGAATTACGTCACTCTTGTATAGTATATACTATACACTATGTTATTATATTTTGTATTTTCTTTCTGTAATTCAGTCAGAATTCAGAAAAACTTTCTATTTCTGTATTTTTCACAAGCATGTTATGGGAATATTTTCCCGTATATATTAAAATAAAAAAATAAATATTACAAGAATAATATAAGGTACCAGCTACACGATCAGGCAAATAAATATGTTTTGTTTCATGATTTACAATTATAACAGAATATCATAATGCGTCTGACTAGTGGCGGAAGTTTTCACTCAAACTCTCAACGTGTCAATACACGGGGTGTCTCAGAGTAACGCTATCAAACTTCATCAGTATACTCTGCAAACAGAAACAACAATAAATTATAATAAGAACATGCTGCCAAAAACACTGTTTCCAGAGATACAACAAAAACAAGTTGTTCTTCTGAAAATCCTTCCGGGTACCAGATAAATTTTTAACTTCAACGTGCACCAGTTCGTAATTATTAAACTGCGGATGTTTATGCATTTTAGCATATCCGAGTATGTAAAAATGACTCATTTTGGTAAGTCAACAAAATACAATATATAATCTTGACATCTTTACAAGATGAGACCAATTTTTTTCGGGGTCTCGTTTGTTTATATATATTGAAATACAACAATATTTGAGAAAAAATACATATATTTGCATAAACACCTGCAGTCTAGTAATTATGTAAACACTCCAAACAAACATTGCGTGGTACAACATTCTCGTACTGGAGAATCTTTACCGAATCCCTGAATGCAGGGAGGAAGAAGAACATTTGATGGAAGGAGAAAGATCGCCAGGGATACGGTGGTCCAGCGGTCGTCGAAGAGAATTTCGAGGAACGGGAAAGCGGACGTACGGTTCCCGGGGGATGCAAAACGGGGATAGTTGCAGTCACGGCGAAGCTCGCTGTTGCATTGGAGAAACTGGCACGAACGTGATCGCGATTCGGCCACGGCGGAGAAGAAGCATGGCGGTAGACAGAGCAGGGGAGACAGAGATTCGCGAGAAAGTGGCGAAAGATTAAGAAAAACAGTCCGAAATGAAATAGTGTTCAGATGAGAGCGCCAGGAGGAAATCCGAGGCGGAATGGAAACGGAGAACAGACGTGGAATCGTAAAGAGACCGGAAAAAATAGAGCGAGCCGGTGAGAGGAGGTCAAACAGACGGCCTGAGGAATTCAAAGAGACTCCGGTGCAAAGAGAATAATACGAAATGTCCACTCGAAAGCAGTCGTGACATTTGTTTTGCATTAGAGTTGTGAATGAAGTGACAAATTTTGACTGGGTGCTCTGTTTAACCCCTCCGATGGCATTTAGTTGTCACAATTGTTCGAATTAAAGCTGTAGGAAATCTATACATGGGGCAGTTTGATTATTTCTACAGTGTTTTATAATGAACCGTACATTTTCTAGTAGGCTCGAGATTTTTTGGAAATTTCGACAGTGTGTGCATTTAGTTGTCACAATTGTTCGAACTAAAGCTATAGGAAATCATACTTGGCGCAGTTTGATTATTTCTACAGTGTTTTATAATGGAGCGTACATTTTCTAGTCGGCTGAAAATTTTCAGGAATTTTGGCCAGTTTGTCAACTATCAGTAACGAGTTGTATGATTTTTGGAACTTCCAAACAATCGATCGTGTGAAGTCTTTTACAAAAGTTAAACGAATGGAAATGTGAAACTACACACCATCCAACTGACTTTCACCTCTTTTTTTCTATTTGAATAACTTTATGCAAGGGGACGCAACATTGATTTAGTCTAATATTTTCCAATATACATATCACTCATTTGCTGCAACAACAGCACGTCTCAAACAGAACGATTTTAGGGAAAACGTGTTTGAATGTTTTGAATCATAGCAATTTTATTAGAACAACTGTCCTCGACAATCGTCCTCTCGTGGTGAGTTTTCAAAGCTCAGTTATATCATTCTACCAATAGAAACTATAAAACAAACAAAACCAGTCATTTCTGTATCAATAACTCCGAAATGGCAAATTTTGAGTTGTGTGATTGTTGCAGCAAATGAGCGATATGTTGAATACTATAACACAGGCAGAAGATGGGAAGATATAGTACAGACGGAGTTGTGACCTTGAACAACCTAATCTGGACATCAGTACAGTAGCACTGCATACAAAACCTTTTTTATAGACATCATTAGGGATTCAAAGCACTTGAATGCATTCATACGGATTTTTCGTATAAAAATTCCAAGCATTTGAATTCTTAAACATATTATAATTAAATCGGTGAGTTGAATAACAGTACAAGTCCAAAAAACACATTTTGAGATATTTGGAAAAATAGCATCAGTTTTCGTGTATCAACAAAACCATTAATTTTATAATGTTTTTCCAATTTAAACACGGTTATACTAACCCAGATGAACGTTAACACATGTCTAACTATGGTCAAACTTTCTTCATTAATTTTCAATAATTAAAATAAAACCATTGGACTTGTACTGTTCTTCAGCTGAAGCCACTTTTTAGTTAGCTAATTTAAAAACAACACAGTAGTAAAAAAAAACATTTATTAACTTGCTTTAAACATGACTTAAGTAGAAATTATTTAATAAAAAGTGATTCTTAAACAGCTTGTTGAAACAGTACAAATCCATGACAGATAATGTTTTTACACTCATTAAACTAACTATTGAAACACGAGTATAGGGTACTTTTTTGCACTGTTTTTGGTCCCAACAAATAGTTCTATACATTTCACATTTACTTTTCAGATTGTTTGAAAATGGCTAATTTTGGACTTGTACTGTTCTTCAACTCATGAACTCAATTACAGTATGAAATCTGATAAAAATTGGCAGGTGCTCGATGAAGTAAATAGACTTAGGTGCACCGGTCACTGATGACAATCCGAGCCAGTCACATTTTTCCCCGAAGTAGAAGATAGCCTTTAGTTGACCGTAAAGAAACGGACACAATGGACGGTGAACGATGGAAGTAACGTTCGGAACGGGTGGATTGTTCATGAAATAGGGAAGAGGGATGCTGGGAGCAGGCCATCAAAGGCAGAAGCGAATCGCGTGGCTGGTCGGTCGTTAAAGACCAAAGTTTCGGCTCGGGACAATTCCTCGTCTGAGACTGGCTGGTAACGGAGACGTGACCATGCGATAGAGAGATTCCATTGTGGATATCTATTTTCGTGTTTGCGAACTACAAACTCGCGGCCAGGTCGATGGACTTGGATCGAATCAATAGCGAAACAACTGTTTCCGAACGTAAGTTCTCTCGTTTCGGTCTTGGGCTTTCATCTCATCCCGTCGCCTCGATGCATCGAAAACGAAGAGACTGCCTCCTCGATCGATCGATCGATCCTTTGTTGTGTTTCCTGCCGGCGTTCTTCGCGATCCGTGCGTGCTAATCACTCGAAGAAACTTTGCGGGCTCGGTCAACGCGTTCGCCATCCAGCGTTAATTCCATTCTGTCGCGGATGCTAGTTCTGGATTCGTAATAACTGTAATAAGTGAGACAATGAAGTCCAGTAAAGTTCGTCGATGCGTTTAAATAGACACCAGCTGACTCTTTAAAATTTATGCTACTAGTGTACAGTGACGCAAATGTCAGATACCTCAAGGACACTTCTACCCCTTCATTTTAGTACACCTTTATCTAGCGTTCTCTAGTTCATGTTCTAGCGTCACAAAACGAGTTTCCTAACGTTTATCCTGATTACCCTTCTTATTTCTAACATGTAGCATGGTTATTATAAATGAAAGAGGCAAACCAATCGAGTATAGAGCGTTGAGATATAGAAGATCGTGTTAATCTTTCAAGGAGGCTGTAGTTTTTTAACCCTTTGCACTCCAAGCATCTTTTGATATGATAGACCAGCAACTCTAACATAAATAATGTGATGATGTAACCAATATCGTTGGAAGCTACTGCTAGCAAATGTTAATTTTCAACCATTCATATTCCAAGAAAACTACATCAAGATAAGATATTTACGCTTTACTTAGTTTTACGTATTAACCCTTTGAGGGTTGAAAATTTCGAGAAAAAGCGTGCATTACGTGCTGAAGTTTTCCACGACTTTCCATATTTCGTTATAATAATATGGTTAATACCGATTATTCAATTGTTTTAACTCTCCAAAACTGCGAAATATGTAACGAAACATATACATTTTAATAATATAAGCTGAGATGATAATTTATCCAAAGACATAGGTGTATAGTATAACACACAATGAACGGCTATGTCTGGACCAGTACGGTGACTCGTAGCACAAGCTAAGCAATCTTTGAGAACGCATATATTCGTCCACCGCACTTAAAGGGTTAAGAAAAATTTCATTCTTGACATGGTATATAAAAATTAGTAGATAAAATTGACAAACGAACGAAGTGCCTGATAGGCATGCTTGTAGTGGAACGCTTGACATTGTCACTGCCTGACAGGCATAGTTGGAGTGCAAAGGGTTAACTATGTCGAGGTACAATTTCCGTTCCTGTATTTAGTATAGACAGAACAACAAAATGATAATCCTTCTGCATTAGTAATTCATCACCGAAATCGGTCACCAGCGAAGATTCTTGGGTCGCTGCAGCGCACAGACGCCGTCTTCGAGGGATTAAACGTGGAAAGCCGTTTGTAAGCGAAGCTTATGACCTTGAACGGTGAACCTCTCCACCAAACCCTAGCATAAATCCCACTATTGGCAAGGTGTTGAATGAAGCTGCAGATCGATTCTAGGATGGAGCAAAGACTCGTCGAAAAAGGGTTTTCATTATGTTAATTAACAGCGAACACAGCGATCATCGACGGCGACTCGATGATCGATTGACGCGGCGGAAAGGGTATAATGTTACCCAGACGCAATTAACGTTACCCGAGGAGGAAAGTTCAAGTTGGATGGGTACGTATATCGGTGTTATCGAAATCGCGCGTGCGACCGCTAATGCGGGCAAATTCAGACGGGACGGTGTTATCGAATTATTGTTATTACACGGGGGCGCAACAAACCGGAACAACCGAAGTGGCTAAGCTCTCGTCTGATTCAATCAACGTCATCGAACTCTAAAACAAACTTGCCGGGACAGCGCATGCGCCGCCGCGCGTTTCAGAGCGCCTCTAACCGCTAACCACTTGACATCGATCGACCTTAATTAAAGTCGGCACATTCGCCAAGTTTTGCTCGCCCAGAATGCACGTCTTTATGAATTATCCTCGACTTATCATTTTTTCGTCGATCCAACCGGAGGCCTGCAAACATTGGACAGGAAGATTCGGTGACGGATTCGAGCAGTGATCATGATCCTTCGTCTGTGGGATTACTTCATACTTTCCTACAAATATATTTAGCCAACTATTATGCATCTGGAGAAGTAACGTAACAGACAACGTACTTCTGGGTACAGCTACAGTTACTGATAATTTCTGCTTTCAAAGCGGGCATGTCGGAAAGTTTTCTGCTCTCGTACGTGGCGAACAAAACAGAGAAGCAACACAGACGGAAGAATGTGCAAACTTAGAAGTAGTTCAGATAGAATGAAGACAAGCTGAATAAGCGTTACCTGTTTCAAAAAACAAGTGAAACTCTATCTCTCTCTCTCGGGTTAACTTGTTCCTGCTGCGTTTCATCCTTTTCATTGCGTCGTTCCGAAAGGGGTTAAATAAAAACAATCGATCAAGCATCAGCGACAATGAAAAACGTCGGGCTCTATGGATAGAGGAGAGACAGTTGGGATGCCATTCAATTAGTCCGTAGGGTAGATCGATACCGTAGAGGCAGAATCGTCTCCCTGGGCGAAGTTGGAGAAACGGAGAGGGTCGGAAGGTGAGGATGGAGCAGGGTTAGGTCGAAATGCGGCGCAGGAGAAAGCGCATAAGCGGCGGTTCGACGTGCATATACGTGCACTATCGGGATTCTGCAGTGCAGGTGGTGGGAAATGTGGGGCACGACGTTGCGCGACCGAGCTAACGTTGGGAAGCGGCGATAACTCGGAGCGACTGGTAATGCGAGGCTCATGCCTGCATGGTTAAGGGCAAAGGTGGCTGAATAGCGACCGATGGCCTTTACGGCCAATGCCGATCCAGCCCTATACGGATATCACCCACCACTAATACCATTACTCTGTCACAAACGGCAAGGAACAACCGTTCGATGACGTTACCTAGCTGGATTGAGTCTTCTATAGCCTCTTACCCTCGTACTTTCCGTCGTTCCATGCAGTCTGGATATAACAGACAGTTTAGAGAAACTGTCAGTCTTGCAGCCTGAAGACACAGACTCAAGTGAAACCAGGTCGCAGTGACCAAGTCACCTTGACCTGGTCACTCATTAACAAATGTCAATGCTCGTGCATTGAGTCCACCTTTGCGTTTATAAAACATAGTTGTCCCCATCTGCTGTGGATACTCATTTTCGAAACTGAACCGCCAGAACAATTTAGTCCCTTCTGAACTTTTTGAGTTTGTTTTAACACATTTCGCGCTGGTCACGTAAAAATACGTGTTTTCCATATTATCACTCAACCGCCGGTCATGTAAAAGCACGCCCGTTTGTATAGTTCTATCAGGTAACATAATATTTTTGTGAATATCTTCAGTCTCCAGTTCACTAACAAAATGTCAATACTGAATACAATTGCTCGTTACAACTAATCACATAACTATCTTGCAAGCGTAGGTGTCATATGCGACGCTAAATGTGTTAAAGACTTAAGAATGCCAATATGTACCAGTTTGATCAGTACCATAATCTATACTTACGATAAACCAATGAAATATTGTCTAACCTGCAACTGACAATTTCCTATGCACCAACTCAATACAACTGTTGAAATTGGCAATTACAATAATTGTTGACACCGTTATTGTATACAATTTAGCTTTCAAATGATCTGCTGCACATCTGATGAACATGGTGCAAATATTCGAGAATATTTCTGACAATAGCTTGGACCGTCCTGCGATGAAGAAAGGACACCTTCTCGCATTCTCATGCATCATTATTTTCGTCTTGACACTCTGATGGCCGCTATCACGTACACGTGACTTCGTTCATTTGAATGACACTTACGTGGAACAAATAACCTGGTGCACCTATTATTGATAAAAAGTCAATAACCAAGTACCCATAAAAGTGAAATGACAAAACAATTGACATAAAAAAGAATAACGTAGAATATGATAGTACTCAAGTAGAGTCCTGAAAAAATAGCCAACGACAACTAATTTTCGCTAGATATTTGCGGCTATCAAAGTGTTAAGGAAGTATTTCACGCGATGAAGTCTATGTAACAACGAAATCTATTCGCATTAACGCGTCTGGGAATTTCGTGAACCGCAATAGCCATCCGAACTGATTTACAGAACAGACGATGTTGTCGCCGGAACACAGCGGTCTCCAAAATGGCGTACCGGATTTCGGGGTACACCCGGCGCATTCTCCCGTTGATTGGTCGTGGGAGTATTTACTACTCGAAAGAAAATCACTCCGGAATCACGTGTTGGAGCACAGAGGTTCGATCGCGCGGAGGACCAGCCGGTATGCCGTCAGAATGAGGCTGGCAGGTGGCCCGTAATTATCGGCCGACAGGTAATGCAACGACGTGTCCTGGAATCCTGCTAGGATACCGTAGCTCCGGTGGTCATTTCCCCTCGTCACTTCCGGCTGGCTGACCAGCAGGGATTTCTATGGGGCTGTGTAAAATCCGGCAGTTGCGGCTATTCCGGATTCCTGGCTATAATCAGCGCCGCATAATCAGTGTTTACTCGGTAATTATCATCCAACCTGGCAGCTCGCGGACCAATTAAGACGAGACATCCCGTTTCCAGCCGTTTCGCTATTTTTGTAGCGTCGAGCCGTTCAGAGAATTGGCCAGCCGTTTATCAAGCAGGAGTTTCGCTGAGCGGCCGGAGAGAAGTTAGCTGCTTCCATAGGCAACTTTCGAACGCCGGAAGGGTGTCCGTTATGGACAGAAAAATCCTGATTAAGCTGACTAACGATTCGAACGTTTACTTTCGCCGAGTCGTTAGCGTGCTCGTGGAGATCCTGGCCGAAGTGCTGAAGAAAACGATGGAATGGACAATAGTTTTCGGTTGGAGTTTGGACACGAGTTCAATGAAAATTAGATCCATCAGTGAATTTGATTTGACAACTTTGTACGTAGCGTCTTCAGTGTGCTCGTTGGAAGTACTTGAATCTATTTTAAGTCACCTGAGAGTTGTAGGCTAAGGTACAGCCTTCGACTGTTTGAGCCGACGGGGCGCATAGGTTTTCCACTATAATTAAAGTGGTACATAGGTAGAATAAAAGAAATCGAAATGCTTGTCTTCTGATGGTAGATTATAATACTTCCACTATACACATTCAATAATATCTACAAACTACTAACTAAAGATAGAAAATTATTTTGCTAAATATTCTTCAATAAGTATAAGAACAGTAACATAAATAATAATAACATTAATCAATAGAAACAGAAGATGAAATAATTACTTATGAGATCGAGACAAGATTACATATTTTAGGTAAGGTTTTGCCTTCAACATTCTAATACCCCTCAAACTTTGTCTACTACGTTACATAAACCTTCTCCACAGACTATACAATAAGGATGCATTAATAATAATAGATCGATGTATCAATAATTCAATTTCTTAGCCCCACAGTTGCCATCTCCGCAAACACAGACCTGTACGATAAGCTTGCTTCAACGTTGCCCTGAAGAAACAGCAATCAAATGACTCTGTCTGCACGCAGAAGCGCAGCAGTTCGACAGACCAGGCATCAGATTAGAAGGCTCTGCTAAACGAGCGATTACAAAGTAGCAAACGAAACAGCGGGCGCACAGGTAATTCTCGGAGTCAAGGCTAGCGTCGAAGGTGAGATTAAAGGAAGACTCGATGGAACGGAATTGGTTGGCGACGTACGACGGAGGCCATAGATCGTCGAGGGTTGGATTGCCCGACGTCGTTAAGACACGATAAAATTGCACGGCGTAAAAAATGTCCGCGAGGCCAGAGATTGCCACGAAACGATCCTTCTAATCAACCCGATCCCCCGCCTCTCTCCCGTCTTGTTCGCGTCTCATTTCTCGAAGCATCGTTCCGCGGGCCGAGTCGTTCGATTTCGATTGAAACGCCACGATAACGGGCATAAATTCCCTCGCGGTGGCGTGACTTTGTTCAGCTTGGCACTAAAACTCGCTTGAGACCGTGCCAAAATTTGCGGAAAATTTACACCGGACTTTTTTTCCCTCCGCCGCAATCCACCTGATTTATTCCTTAGATAGACCGCTCGGAATTGTACGTGCTCGAATCGATCTCTCTTGTGCTCGTTCGATCCGCGTTCGCCTCAAGGTAACACCGCGGACTGTGGCCTCGATTTAGCGAAAAATTTGCCTTAACCTTCGAACACCTGCCCCACCAACGCCGTGTCTCTTGGAAGACCTACATTTCGGGAGTCTTTGGTATTCAGAGCTAACTCAAACTCTGCTCAGACATAACACAGGGTTTACTGAGGTCTGTTACACTTTTTGGACGTCGTTTCACAGGTTAAATCGTTGAGATGAAATTAAGAATCTTCTTGTTTGTATGTAGGAGATTCTTTAATTTTAGTTGGATTCTGAACCATCAGAAGAATATATTTTGCCAGAGCTCTCACCATATGGATTTTGACCACTTAGGTTCATCAGAAATTTTTTTGTAGCCTAGGATACTTCGATTGTATGCGTAATATCACTCTGTAGTGTATTGAACCTCTTGTTAGCATTTCATTAATCATTGAGCACACTGTAGTTGACTATGTCAGTATTCCAATGGCCTCAGGGGTGAACAATATTGAGAACGCAGAATAACTGACCCAGAAAATATTTCTACGATTCCTTCTTGTAATAGTCTAACCACAGGAAAACAGATCGATTGTTCGCACTGCCTTGCAAACAAATCGCTAGACAAGGGGTTAATCAAAATGTATTGAGAGACTGGTTGCGAACGTCAAGGTAAAAAATCTCGGGCAGCAAAGTTTCCGAGTCGAGGTTTCATGAAAACGCTATGAAAGATTCATTGAACCCGTAATTATTCACGTAGGACTGTAGGCTGATCGTTAACGCGGTGTACGTAGCGATGGTGTGCGGTTGGGTGGAATGGCTCTGTGTGTATAGTTACAAGAGTGGAGCAATGTCGTTTCTGGAATAAAGTCACGCGAGTCTTGCGTCGCGACAAGCGTCCCTGTGAGCGATAACTACCACCGCTTCCGGTGGCTTTAGTTTATGGCTGTGTCACGGGATCGGGTCGGTTGCCCTGCGCTTTATTGACTTAACTTTTAATTCCCTTCATCGATCGACCCTGTCGCGTCGCGGCGCGTCCCGACGACCCCGGGGAGGCCGTCGATTCGCGAAGCGTTATCATTGATATCGAATTTCTCTGATCACGATTTTTCATCCGTCCGCGGAGGCGTTCGTCTTCCGTGAGCGACGGTACGCCGGTTTATCCGGTGCTGGTAATTTGTCAGTCGAGGAAAAAATGGGGAGGACCGGCGGAAACGGAGCGGACGAATAATTCTTCCGGTTATCTTTGACGTCTTCCGAATTGGACAGAGGGAACGAGGATTATTCGAGGAGCACGCTTCGAGAATACTTGGCTCGGAGCCTGCTTCGATCAATTTGCCAGCGTGCAACGAGTAAATATTTACCCGTTCGACCACGCGACGGAAACGACTCGTTGCCGCGACCATTGTCACGACGCCGCGTTAACGAATGCTATCGATCAACCGCGACATCTCGCTTCTGGATCGATTGTTCAGTTTTACCCCGCCTCTTCGTTCCATTGGTTACGAAAAAAGCGATGTTAGATTCGGGACGCGCCGACGGGACGCGTTAATTTTGAACCCGGACTGACCCGGGATTGACCTACGCTGCTTACAGAGGAACGTCTAAGTTTAGCGCTTTTCATTCGATGCGAATTAATAGCACTTCGCCCGGCTATTCCGAACGTATAACCTGATACAACTTTTACGATTGCCAATGTCTGATCCGATGTGGGTCGATACCACTACGCCGGCTGCGTCTGACGTAGCACGGGCCGCTGCTACTTTTATGTAAGCGCCGCCTGACCCGATACGGTCGAATCTACTCGACGATGCGATTTCTTATGGAGCAAAGAATGTTCTTCGTACGGCTTCGAGTGTTTCAATCCGCCAGAGTTCCTACGAAGCAATCATTTTGTACAAATACACTCCGAAATCGAGAGCAGTTGTGGAATTCTGTAATAGATTGAGCGAATTATACCTTCCACGGGACAAAATGGAGTCTATATGGTAGATTTACGGTAGACTAATATTCGAAACACTGGTGTTTCTCACAGCTACCTTAATAACATTTGACGTAATAAATATACGTTTTATAAACTACATTTTTTCAGAAAGTCAACAACTGTCAACCTCAATCCTTCAACCACTCACACAAAGGTTACTGCAACGTGTGAGGTGCACATAGAAACTTCAACAGTTTACTTAATGCTGGAAATAAAAATATCTAAGCGCACGTGCCCCTTGACCTAGAGTAGCCTCCCTTATCACTAATACACCCAGATCCTTATAAAAGTACCTTATATGAAGATTTCTCCCTGAACCGAATTTTTACAACATTTCAGACAAACCCAAACAACTCGATGACAGTTTTTTTTTATCTCCGATGTTCTTTACAATTTGTCAATACAGACATTAGGTACATTTTTATATCCAGGTGGAATATCATGTAGACAATATCTCCATTGAGACAGCGTCTTCATTATTAAGATCTATCGATGTGAGCAGTTTGGATATGCTACTACACTTTGCAGTAAGTCTACATCGATGACATTTAAATGAAACTCCTGCAAAGACACAAAATCATTTCTTCTTGTCCTACGTAATCAAAGCATCGACTGTTAGTGGTTATTCAGCCGATGGGTCCAGAATTTTAGGTGCGCTTCAAACCATCAAATATAGTCGGCGAAAGAGATACAGCGCGCTCGTAAATTAAGCACTCGAGCGACGGCGGTTTTCGACGCAGTGACACATGGGGCCACATGGAGTATGCTATTGTAGGGTCAGCGCGAAAAAACGGTACTACTTATTGTTACTGAATACTTAGGTTACATTTCTACATGAGCGGCCCTGAGCGAAGCGCGAGTCCCTTAACTGCCCATACATCTGTCAATTCGCTTGTTCCGATGCCCGAAACATGTAGACACTTAAGAGCTGCCCATTTTACGAGCACTCTATGTCTCTTCCATCGGCTGTACAGCATCTCGCGTAATCAATTCCAGTGCAGAGTTGCACGGCGTCACACGGATCCCGCCGGTCGCTTTTCTATTATTCGTAGAACGGTCTTCAAGCGAGTAGGAAGTTTCCGGGTAAAAAGTGAATCGACGCGTGAACAACCGCATATGCGGCTTTCCTCCTTAATCCAGGCTGAAATCTGTCGGTGAGCTCGCCTAAACGCTAGCTGCCCGATTAGCATTCATCCGAATTCGTGCGATTTTCCTGCTGCTGTGAGAGTGACAGAGAGGGAGACAGCGGGAGGATGCTCGCGTTCATAGACGATTACCTGCACAGAGGCCAGCTGCAGCCGGACGAATTAGAACGCGCCGATACGCTCGTGTATCCCGTTGCGTGCCATGGCGAAACGAAATTTCGCAAATTCGCGATTACGCGTCCCTCGAGCTGCACATGCTCGGTGAAATTCGACCAGACGCCCGACTTTGTTAACTTTTTAACGCTTCCGCTGCCGCTGATGCCATGGGAAGTATTTTTAAGAGACTTATCTGGTCCCTGATGGAGTAGTATTACGTTTAAGTGTAATTGCAAACGGCTGATGATGTAACATATGTTGGATGTCTCATCCAGGCTACACAAGATCTGTTCTCATTCATTTTTGCTATCATTCGTGGATTTGATGAAGTTTAAAAACTATTTCGGTTTTATGATAGGTAATCCAAGAATAAGACAGTTAGTTATTTGATTCAGTGTTATTCGAGATTTAGGAATTCAAGGGATTAAAAACAGCGTGACTGTGGATATGTTGAGTACCACAGTGAGGTAAAACTCGATCTCATTGAAAGTTTGTGTGTCACAGTGAAAACTGCCAGGCTTAGTCAGACACGCTATATCTTGTTTTAACATCTCGACTGCTACGCTGCACTGGTTGAAAATGACAAACCTTCTAAATTTCTATACAAAGGGAACATAATCTCAAGTTAAAATCTTTATAATCAAGAATATTAGGAGTACTTACAATTTTTTTATCGTTACTATTAAACCTCAGTAAACGTATCTATGAAGACTAGACATGATCAAATAAATAATGATTGAATCTAAGTGTCACCTACATACGGGTGACATGGCAGTCAAAGTGTTAAATATAAATAATGAAGGAAAAATACATACTTACATATTAATAAATACATATTTAGCATGTTATTGCATGATACTGCTAAAACGATCACGTTATATTTAATTAGTAATTTAAACGGATTTGGAGTGAAGGCGTCCAAAAATACAAATTACTACCGTGTTTATTTTTAATGTCTGCCTACAGTCAACATGAATGAACTTTGGGTGGACCGTATCATTTGAGGAGGTGTACGAGCAGGTCAATGATATCTCGAAAGAAAAACGCGGCAAACAAAGTGCTCCGCCGTCTGCGCGTCCCAGTTTCCACGATTTTCTTCGGGCTAACGTTCGAACACAATGGAGGCGATGTCTGTCTACGAAAGCGGACTCCTTTAGAACGAGCCCGGTCTCTCGTTGCCAATTTAATGACACCGTCGATGCGAACGCGAAGAAAGCTCGCGTTGTTTATCAAGAATGTCGTTTCGCCGGGCGAAAGAGGCCGGAAGGAAGTTCATTCACGAGAGGCCTGGGAATCAACCTTGTTTTTCCGACAGCTTTAATGACGGTCCCCTCGTAACGTACACTTCCACAGGGTGTTTCGTTGGTTTCCAAACTTCTGGGTTGCCGTTCATGACAGGTGGAGATACATGAACCAACGGATTCAATTGATATGAGAATTACTGTGTAAATCAACATATGTATCAGCGTGGGAATCAACATGTCACTCAACATACCAATGAATGTGTAAATTAACGAATCATCGATGAAGTTGATAATCAACATGTGAATCAACATGCCAATAATTATATCAGTTAACATGTAAATTGACAAGCTAATTAACATGTTAATAAACGAGTTAATCAATACACCAATCAATATGTTAACCAATACGTGAATCAATAGTTTAATGAACGTATCAATCAGCACTCCGATCAACATATGAATCAGTACGAGAATTAACACATCAATCAACAAGTTAATGAACATCACAATCAACATGTTAATGAACGTGACAATCAACATATGAATGACAGTATAAAGCAGTACATCAATCAAAATGCCAAACAATACATGAATCAACATGTTAATGAACGCATCACTGAACATACCAATCGACACATAAAAGAACACGAAAATTAATATGTTAATCAGTATGTTAATGCGCGTATCAGTCAACATATCGATCAATGTGTCAGTTCACACGCGAATGTATACATGAATTTACATGCCAATCAACATGTGCATCAGCATAAAAATGAACGTGCAAATCAACATGCATATCAATATGTAAATCGGTACAAAATGACACAAGATGTGTGACTCAACACGTCCATTAACATACCAATTAAGTTGTGAAACGACACGTTAGTCAACATGCCAATCAACATGCCAAATATCTTGCGAACCCACACATTAGTCAGCATGTAAGTCAATGTATCAGTCAACATGCCAATGAACATATCATTCAACAAATTACTGAACCTGTCAGTTCACATGTCAATTAACATGCCCACCAGCTTATCAACAACACGTGTCACTGACTTTAAAGAACAAGTGTTATGAACCACAGCACTCATTCTGTCTCTATCGAATTTTCCATAAATTTCTACCGGAAGAAACGATCGTATAAACCGAAAAGAAATATACGAGTCTTTGCAAAACCACGCGGCGTTCGTTAGCAGCACTCCGTGGTCGCAGTTCGTTTCGTCGAGTCGCTACGTGATTGGCATGACCAGCGAGCATAATCACACGAGCTGTTCCCGAATAACGCGTTAATTCTTTTGTACGATCGGTTTTTAGGACCCAACGGTGACGTGCGCACGTATATCGTTTCTGAGTAAGCTCCACACATGCTAGGCCCCGCAAAAAATTGCTCGGATGTCGACTGCATCGGAATCGCGTTCGTTCCTTATTCTAATCTCTTATCGCTGGTACGGCGGTGGAATCGAAAATCGTTTCCACGTCGTTTCCCGTTCAACACGGCCGCGCATACGGGAAAAGCTTAACAGCCTCGTTATCCGTCCGATCTGAAAGTCCCAGCGCGAAGAAATAGTAAATTTGAGCTGCTGCTGCTCAGCCATTACACGAACGGTGCATCTCGAGCTGCAGATAACGCGAATGCTTTCCAGCTATTGGACATTTCAGAGACGCTAAATAATCCGGCTGATTAGATTTAATTGTTGAATCTCTCAGACGACAGTTCCTTGGAATAAGTAATTGAGACATAGGATAGGGGTGAATGTATTATGTAAGATTATTGTAAACACGATTTTGGTTGGACGATAAAATATAGACCGGTTTCTTATTTAAATTTTCAAAGATGTGAGAGATAAATTTGTTGGTTTGAAATCTCAAAATAATTGAGTCAAGTATCTGCCACGGAAGATTACATTATACTGTACCAGGCGTTCCACAATTCAAACGGGATTTCGATAATAATAGAATATTCAATAGCGTTTATTTTCCTCTTTTCTTCGATTCAACCGAAATTAGGACAATCGTAGAGGAAGTCATCGCCTTCATGAACTTCATCGCCGTTTCGCTGATCTAAAATTAATTTCCACCGTGACTGGATTCAAGACTGTCCTCGGTTTTCCTTTAAATCTGTCCTCGAGTAACTCGCCGTATTCTCAGAGGGATTACGGACATGTCAGAGTGCTGGATCTTCGATTCGAGCCAGTCAGATCCCAGAATAAAATATGTGGACGAATGGACCGACTTAAATCTTCGAATATTTCCAACCCTCTTCAACAGGGATTCAAGAAATTTCTTTATCATTACATTAATCCACTGAGTACCGTGCACTAAATCGCCACGTATCTCCCACAGCACGTATCAGACGTAAATTAATTCCTGCATCGATGTAGTATCGTGATCCAGCGAACTTCAGCCTAACTCTTCTGTTATTTTTTTTCTAGGAAGGGTTCGTAATACTCTCGAGAGAGTTGCGATGCTATCGTGCTGCCGTCTTTAATGGAATTCGAGGATAACCTATCAGAAGTGCATTATGCTGATCGAGTTAGGGGATACGATCGATCGAGGGCCAACAGAAATCTAATTCGTGGACAGATTCATGTAATTCATCGTGGAGGCCCCGTTGGCCCGATACGAAAATCAGCAACGGGTCTATAAATTGCGGAGAATCGCTTGCACAGTCGTGTAGATCGACGAGATATAAATGGGACTTCGAATACGATCGATGGAAAGCTGTATTGTAAAATTTGTAGGAAGGCAGTGAAAAAAGATAAGAAATTTAATATTGAACATCGCCTAATATTACATGGTCGATTAAGTACAACTGGTGACACCATAGAGACCGATGACCCAGCGTATGTGTCGTTGGACGTCTCGCCCTCTTATCCGATGACTCAGCATGTGGGTCGTGTATAGACATCAGTTTTCAAAGAGCGATGGGAGAAATCAGACGGTAAAAAATGCGAATTGCAGAATATGATGTATGAACAATAAAATTCCTATTGGTTTTATAATCAAATTAAAAGTGGATAATCCACAGCCAACGCCCTCGACATTCATCAAAACGTAAATAGTAATTGTTGAGGCGCAATGGTGACTTTTTACCCTGTAAACTGAGATTTCTGGACAGTCAAATATCACGACACATCAAGCTGTGTAATTTTTATTATTTCAACGACTGTGTCCAGAAATCTCAGGTAAACGCGCCTCAAAAACGTTGCGAGCGGTCACCGCGACGCGACCCTTTGGGTTTTTCCGCCAGGCTTCCACACCCTCAGGTACGCGAATGCGACCTGGACGATCAGCGTTGCACTGCACGCTGATTGGTCGCACCAAGCTACCAAAAATAGTATAAAGACCCGCAACTTTAACATACGAGTATTCTCACACCAGCACCACACCGAGGCAGATCTCTACGCTGCCCACATTTGTAACCACACCAAGCAGTCTCAAATACATCAATAAACCATATACCATACAACAACTTTCATCATACTCATCATTCTCCACGTTCAACTAACTCACGCGCCGTTAATTCGGCAAGTGAGTGTATATACTTGTGTACCCTTCCCAATAGCGGCGAAGAACACGGTACGCAACAGTAATAAAGAAAGGGAAGACTTCGTGTTAGAAAATAATCGAGAAAGTACACGAAGAATTTTAAATTACACGCAATAGTGATGACAGTGAAATAAATTGGTAGGAAAATATAAATTAAAATCAGGGTTGGGCATTTTTTACTTGAAATGAAAAATAAAAAGTAAAAAGGATAAATAATTATTCAAAATAAAACAACAAATAGGTTTATTTGTAAATAAGGATGTATGCAAATAATTTCCAAAATATCATTTGGGACATAAGTTATGTCCAAGGGATTTATTTCCCAAATGTTTGGTTATTTCAAATAATATTACAAAATAACAAATAACACTAAATTAGAATATAAACATTGCCGATGATACACTATGTCGGAAAACTATAGTTTTGAAATGGAAGTTTTACGGATAATAGAAAAACGTCTTTATTTTCCTGGTGAAATTAAATGACAAATGTCTGAATTTTAAATAAAATCAAATAATAAAATAATTTATTTGTCAAGTACTTTATTACTGAAATAATATAAACTAAGATAAATAAACAGAACCAATAACAAACAAAATAACAATTTTATTTGAATAATTATTCGAATACAAATTTATTTCGATAATGCCCAGATCAAATTACGTGTATACTGATAATGAGGACGGTAAAACAATATTTGAAGAAACAGATAATGAAACTGAAAATAGTATTTAATTTAACTTAATTTAATTTAATTTATTATTTTTATTTATTTAGTTATTTTAATTTAATTTAATTTACTACAGTATACGAGAAAATTCCTTTTTTGTACAATGATTGAAAAGTGTTGAGACAGGTAGTATACGTAATACATGAAAAAGACTGTTACAGTATAGACTCACAACTCATTTTAAACATACCAGAGTAATAGTGAAACGCTAAATTAACGCAGTTTGAGTGTTCATAGACTGATCTAGCGATCTATAATGACTGTTTTTGAAATTATCAGCACAGCCAGAACAAAAGTCCAATTTAACGCTGAAACTATTAGCTAAATTACAAATTCTATATAGTGGATCTGAATACCCAAATCTGGAGGTGTAGATGTGTGAACGAAATAGTGATGCAGAGGAGTATTGAATTCAACAAATGAAGAAGGCTTGGATTGTTACAGTAATGTTTAGTAGTTTATAGGCTGAAGAATTAATTGTATTTATTGAAGGAAGTCATGTCTGTTACTTGCAGTGACACACGAAATTGTTCAAATATTTTCATAATTACTTTTCTTTCTTAATCTAATGCAAGCAACCAAACACAAATTTTTCAAGCGTATTTAAAATATTATTTATTACAGCTACCACGTTCTTGTTTTAAATAACACTGCCTTCGAACAATGTTGAATAGAAGAATGTTGAAGTAACATAATCGTGTGATTAATTTCGTGAGTCACTGTATGCCCTGATCGCAGCTCTACACGACGTTTCACACGATTCCTTTAGTCAAAAATGCGCAGCACGGTAGCATGATTCATCCGGCGTCGATTCCCGGTGTCATTGATTGGCCCCTTTTTGTTTCAGCCGCGAAAGGCCTGTCTGACAGAAGTTTCGAATTGAAAAACAACGAGCCGTTATTACGGGGGTGGGCCGAAAATGACGGGGTGATTGATCGATCGATTAATCGATGATTCGATTAGCGGGACCGTCCGTCTCTCGGCAACAATGCGGCTACTCCGAGTCAGCGATATATATCGACTGCGATATAGCATTCTTAACAGACCGGACAGCCGATGACGCGGTAAAAAATGATGATAGCGCCCCGCGTGATATACTGGCGGTCGACGAATTTTCAATAATGTATCGAAAGGAGCGCTCGCGAGCTCTCGTTCCGATGAAACGTCGTCGACGTTGCGTCAACAGACACGCTCCTTATAAAATTCTGCGCACCTTTGTGTGAACTTTTATCGAATTTTCATCGAATTTTCACCGCCCTTCGTCATCCACGACGCGTCTGCATTATTTATGTCCGCGTACAGAGCGTTTCGAGTGTGCGCATCGTTGAAAAATAGTCGTGTAAACGAAAAAAAACTTAATTTCAATTTAACACTTAGAGTGCCACGTCACCTATATTTGGGTGACACAAAAATTCTATCATTATTTATTTGATCATGTATTGTATTAATGAATATATTTAATAGGGTTTAATAGTAGCAGTAAAGAAATTATGAAAGTTATTGATATTATCGATTAAGATAGGTACACTTTATAGTGTAGTCAACCGTTAGGATAACAGTGTGTGCGTGTGTCGCGTGACAAGGTGCGAAAATAAACGATACATACCGAATATTGCTAATTCGGGAAGAAGCGGGTGAGTTGGGTTAGCAATTAGGCAGTAATTAAGAAGCCTGTTATGTAATCGGTCGTACGAAGACGACGAAAGTCATTTTGCCTTAGTTCCAGTTCTTTTCTTTACGTTATTTTATATTACTTCTATTTTCATTTCTACACCTAAATATATATATGTTATAATTAATTGTGTGCTCGTTAATATACCAATCGGACCATCTTACCAAACCCACCTTATTACAATAGTTATATTAATTTTGTATAAACATTTAGAAAGTTTGTCATTTTCTCAACAGTCACAGTATGGCACTCAAAGTGTTAACACGTTCTCTGCCACAGTAGAAAATTCCGTACCTAGACAGACGCGCGAAAATGGCTATTTATTAACACGTTGACTGCCATGGTGGTCACCGGTGACCGTCGCCTTAAATACTATTTCATTAAAGAACTTCTGATGTTGGCGATATTCTGAGCAAATTTAACATTGTAACAATAATGTAGGAGCACACGCGTACGACAGAATACTTGTATATTTTTTCCGTTACGATTTATATTAAAAATAGTAATTGATGTGTTGTCTGACTAGGTGTGGCTGCTTTCACTGTGGCAGTCAACGTGCTGATACACGTGGTTGATTGTACAAAGATTTATTTGTTTGATATTGCACTTTCTATTTCTACTACCATTTTCAAGTGAATGTTACTCAAAATTTCATACGGGTTCGTAGTTACGTATGTGATCAAATTAAAATTGATGCGTGTACCGTTTTCGGAAGGAAATGAGTTAATTATATAGTCTTCAATAATAGATATTATCACTGGGAAAAGTGGGACATAAATTCTTGAGGTATGTGGCTTCTAAATCGGACAAGCGATTGCATATTACCATCGTAATTAAATTCTTAGAAGGAAGGAGGATCGTAACAGATATAGAATTCTTCTCATACGTCAAATGCTTGTGTGACAATGTCACTAGAAATATATAAAACGTTAATAAAGACTGTCAAAAAACTTATAATCTCTACCTTAGAATATTCTTAACTCTTTGAACTCCTTTATCGAGTGTGACTCGACATCGATTTTATTCAGGTACAGGTACTCTTATGTGGGGTCAAACTCGATATTTTTAAGTTGCCAATTTAAACATGTATTATATGCTTTATTATATGTTTTTTTTTACCACAAATATCAGATCTTAGCAAAGTTCCAATGCAACTTTCAATATAATTAATAGAAAAAATTGTTTAAATTGGTTCCTATCAACCAACTGTCTTTCGAAGTACATTTCAAATAAAACACTTAAAATAATAGGGAGTTATTGAAAAGGAAATTAGAAAGGAAATTAGGAGTTCAAATAGTTAAGCTATCGCGTAACAACAATTGAGACTCGTCACAGTGGAAAAATTGAAATTCGTCCAATCCTGAAAATTTCAAGAAAGTTGCTCGAATATTAGAAATTTTATGCATATCCAGAAAGTTCCTAGAAAGTAGAATAGCGTAGGAATAGGTGGGTAATCGATGGAATATCTAATAAAACCGCAGCGTGCTGCATAGTCGGGAATTCGAAACGGGACTGGATTATTGACTCTCGCGGGTCGGACGGACATCAAAGCAAAGGGCAACTTTGCATCACGCTAACCCGGCGAACAAACTCGTCAACAATCGACAAAGTATAGGGGGCGTGCATGCACCGAGACAATGTTGCGATTCTTCGTGCAACCGCAACGGGGAATTCACGGAAAGTGCCTTCGGTTTTGAGTAGTTCAGCCTGCGGTTGACATTTCGGCGAATCAACTGATCGATACTCGACTGCAAGACTATAAACAGAGCACAAAGGAGGTTCCTGGGAACACTCGAAGCCTCGAAACGATCGTTCAAGGACATAGAACTGCGAGCTATTTTTCTAATTACAGGTACACCCCTGACCATAAGTCTCCGGACACTTGCTCATTTTGAGCAAAATGATTATTAGAAGGCGGGTAATATTTTTTTAGATTGATTTCATTATTTTATGTCGTGACATTCATCAATTTTACGTGAAAGTAATACTGGAATATGATATTAATAATATACACGTATAATTTAAATAAATATTTAAAAATCAAGACTATGCACGTATGTTTCTATACATCTCTAACTCGGTCAGACGATAGTCTGTATACACTCTTCGTTTGACTTGGAAGTTTAGTCCAAAGTCACAGGAAGGCTTATGGAAAAAATTGACAGAAGGTTGGACAGAAGTTAGTTCCAAAATAATAAAGTCTTTAATTGAAAGAATGCCTGTATTGGTTCGAGCGGTCACATCCACAGAAGACGAATATGATGAAAAGAAACTATAAGAATAATTTCTTATTTTTGGTAAGATCTTTAACATATCATTTGAATTACATGTTCTCTACATAATAAACAATGAATAAGTGCTAACTTTTCTTCATAATGTAGGTCAGTTCATATATTAAAATCGTCCACCCCCTAACTTTCCTAACATAAGTGAACTTATGAACGAGAGTGTAAGTTCGTACGAGTCACTGGTCACCGTCACATCAAATTGAATTTGGCTAAATACCGTGGAACTTCGATTATCCGAACGCGGCTCATTCGAAAATTCTTCTATGTTAATTATAAGGTGAAATTATCATTAATGACCTTGTGTAATTTCTTTTGTACCATCACGTATTTTTATACTCTAAACCAAAAGTATAATTTTTGTGAGATACATAGGTGAGACATCTTGTTACTGATTACATTTCGGATAATCGAGGTTCTTCTGTAATTCTTTGTAACAATATAAAATTGTCACTCTTCAGTGGACCACTGAATAAAGAATTGTTCAGTGTTTTTAACAGTTTATAGAAAACATGAATATGTGTTGTACTATTTACTGTGCATTTCAGGCAATATTTGAATTAATAAAACCTAATAATTGTAATAGTTCTAACATTTACAGAACAGTCGACAGGTTTGTGAGTAGATGTCAAGTTGTAAACGATTGAATGGAATTAGATTAATTTCGTTTGCCAAAAGAATTATTTCAGCAAGAAAATCGCTACAACTTGCTATAACAATGTCAAACAGCACATACGTTTATATTAACTTTTTCTCTTATTTTCTACTGTTGAACTCATCGAACGGATCATGGGACACCCTGTATATGAGCAGGTTGACAGAATACACATATAAAAAATACCCCTTGTCAAGTATTCATCATTCTCGCAAAGGAATCAAAGAATTTCCCGTGACTTTCAAAAAGCTTTCCATTTCGCAGCGCGAACTTCTCGAGCATCCTCGGACGGGAGCTTAATGTAAAGCCTGAATATTTAATTAAGAAGAAAAATGTAAATAAGGCGTTCGAATAAACAATTCTACCCGCGAAAGAAGCGGCCGGAGAAGGAGAGAGACTCCAGAGAAACTTAAGCGGACGTCTTTCATCTCGTTTTTTGTGACGCCATATCGTTCAGTTCGTCGAACGATTAAACGGCGATCTCTCGATATGATCGATGCCGAAAATTCAGCGGTTCCTCCTGTCTGTCTCGAAAATTCAAGCGTTAAAGTTCCTTCCACCCCGCGGCGTTCAACCCCATTCTTTCCTGTGACAGGAAATTAAAAGTTGGACGCGTGCCGCGGAGAAAAAATGTGAAATTGCTTCCACGGGCAGGTTGACAATTTTTAACAACACTGCAGCACGTCGTTCGCGCGCCATTAATTAAACACATTCTTCGGGGACATAAGAAATTAATAAATAATTGGATTCGTGACAGCAATTTTATATGGCTCAACATAGCAGGTTAATAATTTTCGGTCGGTGCAAGAGGTTCTCACTGGTTACCTGGCGTTCACAGTGAAATTGCACGGTTTCAAAGTAATTTTTATGAAGGAAAATAAAAAAGTGTAATAATGATTCATAACGAGATAGCTTATATTTTCTGTAAGATAATGGCGACGTATCGTTTTAATAAATGAATAGAAGTAGTATATTCAGAGTGGAGTTTTATAGAGAAGCGACAAATACTTTTCTCCGACTTAATAATAATAACAATGATACACACATGATCCGACTTTAATTATAGAACACCGTAAAGGGGGCCATTCTGGATACAAAAATAAGTAGAAAATATGCAGGGTGTTGAAAAAAGGAACTCAGGACTTTAAGAGCAGACAGTACTCTCGAAATGGAGGACAAAAAATGAATATTGTCGGTGGTATACCTAATTTGTGAGATGATACTTTACACAATCGTTCCATTCATCTATAAGGCGTACACAATTTTGCGATACATTCACCAAAGTATAAAATGAACTTAAAAACTCTTCCTTGCATCGAACCAGAAATCACTGAAGGTGGTCTCTCAAACATTAATTTATTCAAAACCACTTCCTCTTAAGAAAAAATTCTATTCCACCCTTTCGACTTATTTCCACCCTACAAGTCACCTATTTCACAGCTGCGCCTCCCTCAGGACCCTGTGCAATCATAACGATCACAGTCGGAATAAGAATGAAACCGACTCTGCACAGAGATTACGCAACGGTTCAGCAAGGTTTTCTTCGGGTTCCCGGTAATTATCAGCGCCTCGACCTTGACATTCGTCCGTTGGCACAGGTGGAAGGTCGAAAATAGAAAAGCGGTTGTAGGATGCACGCGACCCGGCTCTCGCGACATAAATAGATGCTTAAGGAAGCCGAAGTGTGGTGTGGTGCGGTGTGGGTGCAGTTACGTGTCCCTTTATCGATTCCTCCTTGCGCCGACACGTGTAGAACACACACGGCTGTGTCCTCTTCGGGGAACAGATTTACGCGTCCTTGAGCCGTTGAACGTCGAAGGGTCCTCACGTAACTGCCTTCAAAATGCCGACCTGTCCCACTTTTCGGCCGTCGGAGTTTGCTTTTAATTATACCGCCGGCCCCCTGGCATATTTAGCCGCCATTCTCGAGAGCCCACGGTAAATATCGTTAGAAACGCGGCTCGTGCTCGCGCTCGCGCTCGCAACTTACGACACCTCTTACCTCATCGACACGACATTTCGATGCGATTACGTGTGTACACCATAATGGAGACGGCTATGATCACTCGTAAATGTCAGGTGTCTCGTATTTGTTTATGGTAAGGGTAATAATGTTTTTCTGCGGGGTAGGGGTGACTGAGAGGAAAACGTGTCATGTTTGTGCGAGTATGAGTGCAGGAAAGAATGTACAGGTATGTAGAGATAGACCAGACTTTGTTTAACAGATCAGATAGAGGAATGTATTGCGGTATAATTACTTTAAGTTGTACACCTATTAGAGTAGAAAAAGAATAAGTTGGATAAAAATTATATAGACACTACAGTAAAACCTCGATTATCCAAAAATTAGCCATTATATGTGAATTCGAAGCTATACTTATCATCAGTGACACTGTAAATCGAATTTTATGCCAGTGTGTATTTTATATTATAAAATAAAGTTATAATTTTTATATGAAACAGGTCTGAAATGTGAGAGTCGTGAGAGAGGAATAATAATCATCCTCTTACCAATTATAGCTCGGATAATCAAAGTTCCACTGTACAGAGAAATTAGTCCAGTTCCCTCTATAGATTTGATAAGGAAAGTCCGAATGTCTAATTAGATAAAATTGTCGAAATAATTAGAGTTCGGTAGAACCTCGATTATCCGAAAATTAGACACGCTACATCAGTTACAAGTTAAAATTATTGTTAGTAACATTGTGTACTTAATTTGGTGCCCCGGTAACATAGTTTGTAACATGAGCCAACCTATTACTAATTACAGCTCGGATAATCGAGGTCCTACTCCATTATTTTCTGATTCTGTTTTACGTTGCGTGTATTAGCTTGAATCAATGGGGACAAGGTTATCTCGTTATTATTATTGTCACATTATATGTGATTGGCTTTCTGTTTTGAACATAATGCATGTCCACATGAGTGCATATTGTATTCGGGGACAGTGAAATTGATTCTGTCGGACAGTGTCATGCGGTTGCACACAATCGCGCTTTATGGACTTCCCGATAAAGATCGGATATTCTAATGGAATTCAATGGATGGAGCGTGAAATTTCAAGCATGATCGGTACATTCCGTTTGAAAGACATTGCTCGTTTGAAAAACATAGGAAATCGTATCTACCGCTTTTGACTTATTGCTAGCTGGACAGAGAATGCAGGGAGCGCACGCATAGCAATCCAGTTTTTTTGCGAAACTAGACACGCTACGTCTATGCAACAAACGTCAGCGCGTACAGCATGGAATTCTACGTAAGTTAGGTGAGTTTTATTAATCACCTAACGTGGAGTCCAAAGATACAAATTTTCAATCATTTCAGGATCCACGCGTCCAATAGACTCAGAGGACAATTGCAGAGAAGTCGAACTTTTGACGAAACTAGAATTTCTACGCCACCCTGACCAATTTTAGCATGTAGAGCGTGAAATTCTACGTAAAATAGGCTACTGTCACCAGAAACGAGATGCAGGAATCAAAGATACAAAATTTCATTTATCACTTTCGAATCTCCCCACGTGACGGGACTCCAGGGGACCCACGCTGAAAAGCCGAGCTTCTGGCGCAACTGTAATCAATACACAATTCCAACCAGCACCACCGTATAGAGTGTAGATTTCCGCATAAAATAGGTGACTACTGTCGGAAACAACTCGTTGAAGTCAAAGATACAAAATTTCAATCATCGCTTTGGGATCTGTCCTGTTAGATGCTCCAGGGGACACCCTCTGAAAAGTCGAGCTTTTGGCGAAACTGTATTCGATATACCATTCTGATATACAACACCAACACCAGTAGCAGAAATCAAAGATACAAAATTTCAATCGTTACTTTCGAATCACCCTAGGTAACAGGGGCTCCAGAGGACACTCGCAGAAAACTCAAACTTCCGACGAAACTAGGATTTCTACGTCATTTCAACCAATTGTAGCATATAGAGCGTGAAATTGTACGTAAAAGTAGGCTACTATTACCGAAAACAAGTAGCAGTAATTGCAAATATAAAATTTGAATCATCACTTCCGAATCTCCCCTGACAGGGGCTCCAGAGGACACTCGCAGAAAAGTCAAATTTCCGACGAAACTAGGATCTCTACGTTAGTTCAACTAATTTTAGCATATAGAGCGTGAAATTCTACGTAAAATAGGCTACTATTACCGAAAACGAGTAGCAGGAATCAAAGATACAAAATTTCAATCGTCACTTTCGAATCTCCCATGTGACAGAAGCTCCAGAGGACACTTACCGAAAAGTCGAGCTTCCGGCAAAACTGTAATTCCTACGCCACCCCAGCATACTCCACCGCGTGGAACATGAAATTGTACATAAAACAAGTTCATTTGAAACCCTGCATCCGCTTTTACGGTTAAAAAACATCGCCCTTAAAACGAAGTCTCGAATTCCCTAGAACGTGAACGAAGGGTGAAAGTCGATGACGAGGCAGCGGAAAGAAATTTCACGGAGCGTCGTAACTGGGTTACAAGCATCATCTGGTCGCATGAGCCAGGGGTCGCTGGAGGATACAGTTGAAGAGGAAAGCCTCCCGTGGCGGCGCTAAACATTCATCTCTCGCGAAGGCGGCCCACGATTGATGCTCGCCATAATGCAAACTAAATTGCCGGGGCGACTCGTTTCGCGGGAAACACGGCCATCGCCATTTTTCTCCATACACACCAGCCACGACAGCCATGCCCGCGCGATCCCGGAATCGGTAAGTGGCACCGAACGCTGCGGGGATATAAATTAATTTTTCTCGCGGAACGGCCGCGATAAGTTGCCTCGAAATTTCGCCAAACTCTCCCGCAACGCGAATTTTCGCGACGGGGACGCCATTTCGCATAGTTTCTGCAAAAAGCAATTTCTTGCTCTGGATTAGAGCGACCGTGCCGGGGCGGTGGTGCGAACACAGTGTCCCGAATAATTAGGTTTGTGGAGCATATTTGAATAGTCCACGAAATATCAGAAGTTAAAGAAATAGAATAACATAGTAGAGACTGTTCATTGGAGATTGTCTACTTGAAAATTGAACATTGTAGTATGGGTTTGTTTGTTTTTTCCTTCTGTGAGTCGTGTGTTCGTTGTGCCATTCTTAAAGTAAGAGAAAGGAAAAGCTGTACTGCAGATAAGCACGTGGACATGAGAGGCCTAATTTTTGTGTACGCACTGTAGTAAATAGTACATATTTATTATACTAGTCTTAAGTTACTGATACTCATAAAGTGAAGATGGTAAAATAATCGATATAAAACGAATACCGTAGAATGCCTTGATATTTGACAAAAGCCTTGACAGACTTTGACGTGCCAAAATTCTACTGCATAATATAATTGATCTAAAATGTAATGTTTACAAAGTCAACGTATGGCACTTTCAAAATAAATGAATCGATGAGTTCAAGAACAGTACAAGTCCGATGGTTTCATTTTAATTATTGAAAATTAATGAACAAAGTTTAACCATACTTGGACATGTATGAACGTTCATCTGGATTAGCATAACCATGTTTTAATTGGAACAGCACTATAAAATCAATAACGTTAATGATACACGAAAACGACACTATTGTATCAAATATCTCAAAATGTGGTTTTTGGACTTGTACTGTTATTAAACTCACCGATTCAAATATATTTGCAGTTCCAGTTAATATCTCAGCTTTTATTGATCCAATAGCAATGACTGTGAGATGCATAGAGAATAAATTGTTTCTAAATAAAAAGAAGGTATACATTAGTAACCAAAACAGCTTTAACCCATTTTTCCCGGAAACCTGACTCACACCACCTTCAAAACAAAAAGCCATCCAATCAACTTGCCCACGACAGTCTCACGATACTCCGAGGACTCTATATTCTTGAATTAGCAATAAATGGACACCTGGACCGCCAGCCTGACTTCGCAACCCCTTCAGAGCGGACGAGGTCCGAAATTCCGACTGCCGTAGGGTGTTTCAGGTGTACAAACGAAGCAGGACACGCGTTCCTGGCGGTGTTTGTACGAGGCAGGTGCAAAGTCAGGACAGGATGATATCGCGTATAAAGTATGCGACGCAGCCCCCGGCCATTCGCAGGCGGAATTAACGCGGCGGTGAGTTTGCCGGCTGGTTGGCAATAGGTAACTCGACGTATCCTCGGCGTTAAGGTGCCATGGGCTGGAACCTCGAACGGTATTTACTTTCTATTCTGAGTTTCTGCCATCGAGCCGTTTACCAAGTTCCCGGGCATTCGTTATCCGTTGATGCGGCTCGATAAGGGGCCGCAGTTTTAAATAATTAAGCCGCATAACCGGCGGCGGTTTTCCCAGCGATCTGCATCCAGCAAATTGCCAGCATCTCCGCGGATGCAAAACACACCCGCGAAACTTTCCGTCGTTCGTTGATAAATATTTAACGCCCGACTCTCACGGCCGAACCGGCCCGAAACTGAGTTTCTCTACCGAGTTACACCGTTTTCTCGGAGTGCGGAAAATATTCATCGCCGGTGGCCCAAGGCGGTGGAAACAATTCGCTCTCTTGGCATCGATATCTGTCATTCTCTGCTCGTTTTTATTGCGCACCGTGCCCCGTAACTGCCGGTGCAAAAAGGCGAGAAAGAGCTGATGGAGTTCCCTTTTTCGAGGAAAATTGAATTTGATAATTTACTAGGTATGGATGCACTTGATTACGTCCACATTTCATTTGTTGTTCCGTTCAGGTTTGCAAGCATTGATCATTCGGAGGAGTTTAGAGTCCCTGTGAGACTACATACTGAAATTCTTTAACTGTCAAATTCAGTAAAATGTGTACGATTATTGTTGTCTTTTACTACGTCCACTACAGGACGGTCTGACTCGAGTTGACTTTTATTAACATTTAGTAACCATCAGCTTCTTCATAATTGATTATGAGTCGTCTAACAAACGTATTATGACATTCGATAGCAAACAACTTCCAAGTTAGTGCCACCGGTGGCCCACGCATCAATTTCAATTCGATCTTTCAAATTTTGACTAACATCTATGTAACAATGATAGTGTAAAATAAAAAGTATTTTATCAAATAGATAAATATTTATATATCCGACGATATATGATAATAAAAAGCTATTTTCACGTGTCTGACTAGTTACTGAATTTTCCACTGCAGCATTTGACGCGTTAACACGTAGACTGCCGCAGTGAAATCAACCGTCGGTAATCAGACATCATATAAATTCCTTTTTTATACACAAATCGTGAAGGACAAATATGTTTAAATATTCAGTACTGTACATCCATACTCCATACTACCAATTTCATTCAATAGAGATTTTACTGGGTATATACACAGTGGAATGCAAGAAGTATCATTTTAAAATGTTCAATAAAAATCGAAATATAATAGCGAAGATCTATAACGAGCAATTTTATCAGTCCGATGCAGCATTGGTGAAAAAACATTGTGATAACGCTTAAGTTACATTCTTTGGAGAGGCACATTGTCTGAATCTTCTTCCAACTATTAACACTTTGATGGTTGCAAATATTTTGCAGACACTCATTGTCTTTGGCGACTTATGCAAAAGTTTTCAAATAACAAAATATTTCGCAATATTTTTTTTACATTGAATGTTATACAGATTCTGTTTTATTAGTATTTAAATATTTATTTGTCATCAGTCACAGTTATTCTCATTTATTTTTTTTACATGTGTGTTATTCGAACGATTACAATCATGTGTTCGTGACAGCGGCCGTCAAACTGTTAACTATTATTCATCTAGTCTCTGCGCTATTTTTCTAATTGTCAGATAATTAAATAGTCTGCGTAGCAATGTAAAATTTCCTCCAAATGCAGTAAAAACCAATACTTATATAATTAAATAAAATTTGATGCGCCTATCACCGGTGACCCCGTGGCAGTTAACGCGTTAAGAGCACCCCTGTGCGCACCAGGAGTTCAGACTTAGCCTGTAATTCCGTTCACTGCCCTTCAAATCCTTCCCATTGCTCCGCATGTAATTTTTTTGTACGAAACTTCGAGACGATTCGGCCTGGTATCGTCGAAGCGAAATTCACCGGAAGAGAGGATAAAGGAGTGATTGGAGTCGTGCGTCTAGTTGCCGTGAATGATAAAGGGCGAAGGGAGTGCACTCTCTCAAAGTACCTGCGCATTATGCATCGTGATAGAGTTCTGGCCCGTAATCGCAACGGAAATAGAAGGACGAGCCGGTGGATGGGGTTCGAGGGGAATGGAAAAGGGTCCATGGAAGAAGAGAGCTCTCTCCCATCTCGACAAATTGAGTTTCTTCGCGGCGCTCTTGCCCCGGTGACTTTCCTTCTTTCTTCGAGACCGAGAGGAAAGCCGGGCCAGAAGCAGAGGGACGGCCGTGAAAACGGAAACGAGATTTCGACTCTCACGAACCTTTCGATTTTACCGATCGACCCGATTCGTCGACGGACTGCGCGACCGGCTCCATCTTACGCTGATCGTATTAATCGGGGGACAAAGGGAATCCGGCCTGACGAGCTGTGATTTTATCGTGTTTCGTAGTTTGATTCCTTTCTGCGATAGGAGAGGGTATTTTTGACACGTCGAGGCACAATGGTTGAAATGCCCGAAAACCGTGTCAAAGCTCATTTTCTCAATATGCGCGTGAATAAAAATTGAATATAGAAGGAGTTAGACATGATATTGCACCTTCTACTCCTCATATTCCTAAGTGCGTATCTATTAAATACCGTAATTTCTGAGCTTCTAAATTGCAGCTTTTTATACTTTTAGATTTTGGCTGGGACACCTCATGAGGAAGGACAATCATAATTATGAACCAAATATATGTACAATTAATTTATACGTATTCCACATCCACAGGATAATTTCAAGTCTACGGATATTGTTCAAAGTAATTAATAGAATTACAAATGGACCAGAAATTTGTTAACAGATTAAATTTTATGTTACTACAAGGACGCCTAAAGCTTCAAAAGTATTTTACACTGAATCTCATAAATCGAAATTTGCATTCAGTGGTCCTTTGAACTTCATATCCAGAGTGCCAAAAATTGATCTTCTCTAAGGCTTTACCTGCGTGTCTAGAAATCTATTCTTCAAAATAATCTGAATTCTAACTTCACTTAATCATTTGTATCCACACTATGGAGGCAAGTCGCGACGATAACACTGAAAGCGACACTGGAGGCTCGAGTGCCCAACAAACCGGAGCACTGGAAACACAGAAAGCGTAAAGAGAATCCTATGGAATGAGAAGGCCCTGATAAACCGAAATTTGCATTCAGTGGTCCTTTGAACTTCATATCCAGAGTGCCAAAAATTGATCTTCTCTAAGGCTTCACCTGCGTGTCTAGAAATCTATTCTTCAAAATAATCTGAATTCTAACTTCACATAATCATTTATACCCACACTATGGAGGCAAGTCGCGACGATAACACTGAAAGCGACACTGGAGGCTCGAGTGCCCAACAAACCGGAGCACTGGAAACACAGAAAGCGTAAAGAGAATCCTATGGAATGAGAGGGCCCCGGATCCAAACGCCAAGAACAAGTGAAAGTGCAAAGACCGTGTACAGAGCAAACAGCGAAAAATTACATCGTTAAGCTAAACAGTGGCCTGTAACGACTTCAATTTCCAAAATACACACGAGCAACATTTGCACTGCATTAAAAGTTAATCGTACGTCCTTATTCTTCTCGAAACGATCCTGCAGCGAGAATTCCGGGCCAACGCGCCGCGCCGGTCTCGTTAACGTCGGCTTGCCGGAGGAGAAGAAAAAGCCCGAGGAAACGCGATACGATTTCCCGTGGAAAAAGGTAACGGCGTCGTAAGTATTAAGTGGAATAGTTTACGCGGCTGTCACGGAATAATTTACCGTGCTCGAATGAAAATGTAAAATCTGACGGACGCCGGGGGAGGGGGCCGCGGTGATATTTTCCGAACGAAAGGCATAGGTTTGTTGCTGGTCGCGTGCACACGATGGAAATTGCACTGTGCAATATTGAGAACAGAGGCGAGCTGCTATTTCTGCCCGTGGAACCCGGCTCGCCTGTTCCGTCTACTTTAAACAGTTATACTTTACACCGGCCCGTCCGCGGAACCACAGTTTTCCATCCAAAAACTCGGTGAACCGCAGCCCGGCCGAAAACCAACCGTGGAAACTCCGACGCCTGTTCTTTATGCCCACCGACCGGTTTTTAATAATCTCTATTGGATAAATCGGCGTGATCGTTGCGCGAGTCAATTCGGGCCACGAGGATATGGAACATGTTTGTACTGGGTGCGAGGAAATTCGTGGCGCAACCGAAAACAGCGAGATTCCTAAATCGAAATTATGGAATACAGTGGGACCTCGATTAACCGGCTTAATCGGGAGACGGATAGTCCAAATAAGCCGAGGCCCAATGGATAATCGAAACCCGAGGGGAAATAACTAAAAACGTACTTTCTATACCAAAATAAGCTCTTTATTCTTAGGAAATGTATTTCCTTTTATAATATAATCATAATCAAATGTATGTCTCCTTAAATGTTATCTATTTATTTAATTTTGCACTTATAAGTGCTCCATTACACCAACTTTTCACCATCACTAAACTTTCTGACAGGTTAGGTATAAACAGAAGAGAATCGTAAGATATGTACAAGTGTTTGTTGTTAGTAAACAGGAGGTAACTCTGAATAACCGAGATCTCGGTTGATCGAGACCACGGATAATCCGGATCCGGTTAATCAACGTCCTGCTGTAGTTTGTTTTCGAGAAAAATGACTAAAATTTTGTGGAGGATATGTGTACTTGCCTCGTTAGGTATTATAAATGTAATATATTCTAGGTCGTCGAATGTAAAGTTTGGAGAATATAAATTCCTTTATGTAAGATTATTATAAATTATAAAACTGACATATGTACACAGTGAACACCGAATGAAAATATTGGGTTGGCATCTAAATTCTCGAACCTGGAACCTTCTGGTATGAAAATGTTTATTCAAATTGTTGAAATCATTTTGTATTAAAGTTATTTGCATTCGAATTTTAAATGTTGTTTCGTTACAGTTTTGGTAATTTTTTGACTCCAAGGTAGTAGGCTGACGGAATTTTGAAATGAAGGGATTCGAATGTCGCGAGTATAGTTGCCAATCTAATATTATAACATTAATCATACGATATTCTTTTTATTACTCGTATCTGGTAGATTCTTCGAAATTATTTCAAACTCTGCGTTTCTAATTGCTTTTGACAGTATATCATATTTCTTTGTTCATGAAAAGGCTTCGCAATCTAACGCACACCGTCATTAATCACTTAGAATTTTCTGGGTATATTCGCTTATTTTTCCCAAGTGCGGGAAGACTTGCACAGGATTTCGAAAATGGAATTTTTTGCCTGTGGTAAGTTTGATACAGTTGGTCATTGAAAATTGCATCGAGGAACGTAATTTTCGAGGGAAACGTTGCTTCTTTGAAATTCACTGAGTAAATTAGCGTGGTTAGACGAATAATAAGCGTAATATCTCTCTCTCTCTCTCCGCGAGTACCATATATAGAAGACAGAAGGTACGTTAGATAATGCTCGGTTGAAGAGCAGCCGGCAAAGGATGTCGAACCGCGCTCGAAAGTTTGATTCGAAAAATCTCGAGTTTATCCTCCAACTTTTCGACTCGTCCACATGTATATCCGGTTCCGGGAACCTTTATACCCGGAATTTAAATTCTATCCGCTTTCTTAGGTTAAAGCTCTATTTTGTATTCCCGCGGCGGGGTTTATTCAAGGAATTTCGCTTAAGCGACGCTGAAAGCGTTCCGTCATTCCGACGAATTTAATTTTCTACCGACTTATTATTTCAGAAGCGGGGACCGGCTCTCGCGACTTTTGACACCGCGACGCAGATCGTAAATTAGAATTTCACCGTGAACGGTTTCGAGATTCCCGGGCATTCAGGGTGATATTGGTACATAAATGAGAGAAGGATTGCTGTCGAGTGATTCCAATTGTAACGAAAATGTATAAATCTGAACAGCATTTGAAGAAAATTAAAAATAACATTCCCGTAAACACGTGAGAATCACTTCAGGGCTGGCTTCAGCACATCGAAAGAAAACAAGAAGTTCTGATAAACATATGTCGTATTTGACTTGGTCCTCGTGTTATGGCGGGTTTTGTGTCGTTACAATTCTTTCGACTAACGGAGGTAGTGTAACTAAATAAAGTTCCGTTGGATTATTCCATACAGTCAGTATTGGAGATCAGAGCGTGTGCATAGCCCCACAAAATTTTGGAATCGCTGAAGCAATTCTTGTGGGCGGAATGGAACAAAACAACCGTGGTTTGCGCCTCTGTATCAAAACCAAAGCAGGCCACTTCGGAAATCTCTGAGTATGTGGTTACTAAAGGTCCTAGTTATTGCTTTTTGATTTATTACAGATTTATAAGAATATTTTAAACAAGGTTTGTCAATGTCATTTTGTAGTTAAAAATCAAATAACCGAAAATACCGCTATACAGTGATTCTCCAATTTCTTCACATCATTATGTTACTTCAATATTCTTCTGTTTAACACTTTTTTAAGGCAGTGTTATTTCAATCAAGAATATGGCATCTCTAATAAATAACATTTTAAATACGCTTGAAAAATTTGCAGTTGGTTGGTTGCAGCAGAATTAAGAGACAAAGGCAATTTTGAAAGTATTTGAACAATTTCGCGAGTCATTGTAACTTGAAAACAAAGTCAAATAGGACATGCGTGTACATGAACTGTTTTTATTCTTTTGATGTGCTGAAGCCATCCCTCAAGTGATTCCCACGTGTTTACGGGACAGCCTGTGTAAATCGTCGGTAGGTTTAGTGTTGAAACGCCAGTACATTGCAGTATTGTAAAATTATACATGTTTATATGGTAAATATATGAAGTTTCTATTTTCAATTTCGCTAATTTCCCAAAATGAGTCTTGCAAACTTTCTTCTTCAATTCTATTTGCGCCGGTAATTATGAAAGCGGCCTAAACCATTATTTTTTCTTCTGAGTTACTTCGGTGTTTTCGATCGGTGTAACACAAAGTTAGTGAAAAGTTTAATTTTTCTAGGTGTATGACTCAGGCCACTTTTAAAACTACCGGCACATTTATTCGTGTAAAATCATGAGAATCGTAAACAAAGTCGAGTGAAAAATCGCATTTTTTCTGGCAATGTCGATTCAGTGTCCAGCCGGCGGACAAACGTGGCAATGAACGACCGTTCATCGATTCCCCGGCGACCTCGTTCCCGATAATTCAGAGCATCGTCGGAAGTCGATCGATGTATCGTCGCCCGACCATCGCTAAATATTTCAAAACGGTCTCGGATCCACCCCCTTTTAAGCCGGCGGGGATCGAACGGCCGTCAGGATCGATCGATCGATCGATCGACTTCCATCGACAGAGCTTTTAGCTTCTGTCCGCGGCGGAGGTACGCGTGTCGCCAAGATGTCGATGACCTTGAGTGAGAACATCCAAGGGTGCGGAATAATTGATGTCCCCTGCCAAGTGGGTGGGTTCATGGAAACGATCACGCAACGAGGAAATAAATAAAATGGCTATTCTTGTATCGTCGATCACTACTGAACGGAGGGAATATTGGTTGAGGATAATGATACATGGTGGTCGAATTATGCGAAATTAAGTTTCTTTTTTATGAAGCAGAAGATATTGATTCCTTTATCTATGTTTGGTGACATTTTTTATGGAGTTAGAGCTGTCAGTTTTTTCAACATCTTGAATAATCTATAGATACCATTTTTCTTACTCCACAATGAGGAGAGTCTGTAGCATTTGGTCAAGTTTTACTAATGTTTTCTGCTATTCGTTCTAAACGTTCGTCTGAAAATGATATTCTTTCCAGTCATGAATTTGATTATTCAGATTAGGTTTCACAACTTCACCATTTATCGTTTTTCTTAATACTATTTTATATTTTATTACTGTAATGTCTGTTAGTGTGAATAATCAGTGCTCAAAGTAAGTATAATAATACTTGTTCAGACATACAGTGGCGTGCATAAGTTTCCGGACCCTTCATGTTTCTAATCGTGCTTTAAACAATTCATAATAACTTTAGGTTTATCTGCACATTAAAAAATGAAACGAAGGATCATGCATTCCATCTTTATCTTCTGTTTGACCTATTTTTCAACACAGTGTCAGATTAAAACTAAATGTATTTATCATAAGCAGAAGTAAGAGAACAAAATGTACTATCCGGAAACTTTTGCACGCCACTGTAAATCTTATATTGTTGTGACATTGTAGTAGAATAGAAGTAGATACAGTTTATTACTGATTATTTGTTAACCATGATTTGAATTTTCATTGCGTTATCACTGAAGTTTACATGAAAGTTCATAAATATCAACTGTCAAATAAGTTAGTCCAAATTGCTTAAGTCACCTTGTACACGTCAACACACGTCCATGTTTGTTAAAATCAGAAGTCAAGGATCTAATGCATGGATCAAGGTACAAATTATCATACATTCCGTATTGCTAAACAGTGTAAACACATACACAAATGTCGAACACCTACATCACAACAATCGAAGGACCAATAACCATTACCATTGACGTCGAACCTGGAGTATACATTAATCACTATTAACTGATTACATTCTTCCATTTAACAACATTTAATAAATTCTATATCATCGACAAAATTTCGTTTTATTTCGCCTCGTGGTTCACGTGACTCGAACAGGCGTCGAATGAAAATTTCACCGTCTGCGGTTCGTGCGGAGCGTGACGACGGAATTTCGGGGGCCATTTTCGAAATCTGATACACGGCGGTCCGGTGAAAATTTTATAAACGCCGCGGAAAGGACGGCGAAACTCGGCGCGGCTGACGCGGGTACCTCGAAAAGGATTTTCCCGCGGGGAATTCCGGGACAAATAGGAGTCCTGCTACGTTCGAGATCCGAGGGAATCCGGCGGACCGGAAGCTGGATAGTTTCACGGCGGGAAGCAAGATGGAAACGGCGTGCAACGGCGTCGTGTCGTTCTCATAAGTAACGCGGAAATTCCCAAAGTTCCCATTAAGATCCTACGGCGTCCCTTGCAGTGAGCAGACGACTCAGGTACGAGTACCTGTGTAATTGGCTGCGTTTACATTTCATGCGAACATCTGGAATTTCGCTGAAACGTCCTTTAAATTATTATTATTATCATGCTCTTTTTCGCGCTAAAGATCCCCCTCTGGTTTAAACTAATATAAACGGGCTGTGCAAAGTTCATTGCATAAATTTTGTTACTATTATTGTTGTACTTAGAATGTGTGCTGGTAGGTCGAGTTATCATTATTATGATTATCATGGAGCCTTTGTTACATACAGTTGTAATTTTCATAGTTTTCTGTACAGAATAGTTGGTAAGTATTCCGACGACTTTGTCATTAACCTAAAAGTACGTACTAAATTTTATTCAGGAACTTAACAAAATTTGTGTCATGAATTAGGTAGAAGATGACACATTCAAATGGTAAATGTTTCTATTACTGTTGACTGGCCATTGTTACTTCCCTATAAGCCTTCAATCCTCTTTCGTTATCCTCTTCATTACACAAAAATTATAAAAAGTATTTGTAAAGCAACGGTAGAGACATACAAACGAATCAACATATACAGATCTCTAAGTATATGAAATAATATCTATGCGAATGGTGGGCTGCAACGCAGAAAACTGTTGTCAAGCTCGCCCAAAAATATCACCCTGCAGATATCACTGCAGCGAGAGGCCAGAAGTTTTGGTTTATCATACACGCGTGATTAATCAATATTTTTCAGATATTTATTGGATACGCGCAACTCCAAACACTGCGCCCTATTTACAGTTAGCGAACTCATCAACAGACTTCGTTACAAACTTACCAGCGAGTTCATAGTCGGTGTTTGATCAGAAAGCTTACGGCGTGGCTGGGTAAACGAATTTCTCGAACGAATGCATAGCGGAGCAGTTTCTCTCTGTAAACGGGTGCAGACGAAATGATTGAAAAATCACGCAGTTATTCCGTGTACGGTGGATCCCGTGCATACGGGATCGGGTTTCCTTCGAGCCGGAGGAGGAAACGTGTCGGCTTGTAAATATTACCGGGGAATTCGGTCGACCGGAAAGCGAATAGTCGTGCCATAACACACGAAGCTACACGAACGGCCAGAAACATTCTGAACGCCATCATGAATCGAGTCGAAGTCCCTCGACGATCTCCTTCTGTTTTATTCGCACTCCTATCGACACCGCCAGAACAGAATTTTCTCTCGCGCAATCTGCGTGCAGTGAAAAGCTTTTTCTAAAGAAATTCATTGTTATTAACACGTTCTGTGCCGCGTGGGTCGTATGCGCCCCACGCACCAAATTCGATTATTCCAAATAAATGGTAATATTCTTTATATTCCAATTAAAACGAACGACACAATACTGGTACCAAATGAATGGTACATCATAAGACAAATCAATGTTTGTGTTTTTAACGTTAGGTATTTATAGAAACTTATTTTCACGCGTCTGACTAGTTATGGATTTTTTCACTGTGGCATGGAACGGGTTAACGCGTTCGCTACCAAGGTCACATATGTGTGACGCGTCGATTCTGTTTGGAGAGCTCGACGTCACACTTGCGTAACAGAGATAATTGATAAAAAGAAAGCGTGGTTTGTGGTGGACGTTTTTCTTGAATCGATCATGGTAGAGAACGTGCTAACCTTTGCAATACTGACGGTTCGGGTAACCGCACGGACAACGACGCCTGGGTCCGTTTGGACCCGTAGCCCGTTCTCGCTTATACAGGATGTCCGAGGTTTCGTTTTCGAAAAAATTGAGGTCCAATATTTACCCAGTACATATGTATGTACTCAATCGCGTGTCGACTTTAGGAATCTCGCTATACACTCTTTTGATTCTTCCTTGTGTTTAGAAACATAATGGTGACCTCTATTGATGATCCATCGTTCGTGCTGTCTTATTGGCGGTATGAAGTAAGGAAGTAAATTTTGTATAAACGACAAAATGTTTGCTATTACAATAATTCTATTTTATAATTCATAAATTGCTAAAAAAAAAAACTATTCGACTTCGATTTTCTCGAAAACGAAGCCTCGGACGTAAAAATGTTATTCTTTCTTTTCGACTCATTTTTGCATGTAGAATCACCTCCCAGTCGAGGGACACCCTGTATAAGCATTTACAACCGAGTTTCTATTATGATTTATTTCTAAGGGAAGCTTCGGTAACAGTACCATTGAATACTACAAGAGTTACGAAAAAATAACATTTATTGCGCCTAAATACTGTCAGAGAGTGAACATTTCAAGGCGAGCGAGCGTCGTTATCGCCGTAACAAAAATAAACGACGGTCAATGTGTCGAACCGTCGAAGCGAGTCTATTGAGTCGGGGCCCAAATAGACCCAGGCGTGGTACGGCGGGGGTTGATGAGAGTTTTAACATCTTATTGACACATTATAGTGTGTCTGACCAGGTATGGGAGTTTCCACTGTGACAGTCAATGTGTTAATGTCTTTATTACATAATGCACGCCGTGTTAGATACGAGACGAACGGACATGAAGAGAACAGATGTATACATGGTGGTTATACACGATTATGCTAAAGTTCAAGGACATATATACAGTGTTGTATTCAGTGCGGATGATTGGCAGGACTGTTTATTGTGTACGTTACTGGAACGTCTATAGGGGTCCTTTTTAACGCCACAGGGTTAATTTTAAGACCTGCGTTGATTACGTACTTTTTGTTCCTTTCTGCGAGTATTACATGCTTCTAAACTTTGAAACAACCTTTTCTAAGCACCTTCCATTATATCAATTTGAACATGTAGATTCCAGCTCAGGAGCTGTGAGAAGAAGTCAAATATTGACATTGTATGAAGATTATAGAGCAAATCTGTACGGTTGTTAATAACCACCCCCTGCTATATTAGTAACGGGATTATATAAAGGTCTCTGTGTAAAATATACCCATGAGGAGGCTAAGATACTTACTATATTGAATGAAAATAAGCTAATTGTAAGCGTTCAAGGGAACTTGCCTTGAGATACCTAGATATAGAAATCTTGATCAGGGGGTTAAAAGGGATTTTTAAAGCCTGGCCTAGATAAAAATATAGCTATTAGTCTGTTTCTAAGGAGTGTCTACCCGCCTTGGGATTCCCAGATATAGAAAATTTGACCAGGTGATTAAAAAGGAAGAGCCTAGATAAAAATATAGTTATTGTCCTGCTTCTGAGAAGAGTGTCTTGAATCTGCCTTCAGATTCCCAAATATAGAACACTTGATAAACTGATTAAAAAGGAAGAGATCCTAAAATCTAGCATACATAAAAATATAGCTAATAATCTGCTTCTAAGGAGGGTGTCAACCTGCCTCGGGATTCCCAGACATAAAAAATTTGGCCAGGTGATTAAAAAGGAAGAGCCTAGATAAAAATATAGTTATTAACCTGCTTCTGAGAAGGGTGTCAACCTGCCTTGAGATTCCCAAATATAGAATACTCGATCAACTGATTAAAAAAAAAAGAGACTCTTAAATTTAGCTTAGATAAAAATACAGCAATTCGTCTGCTCTTAAGAAGAGTTTTGAGCTTCTGTGCATCAGATTTTCCGGTTGCCCTCTGAGAAGCTCGGCTATAAATTCAAATTAGAGAACCGTTTTCCGGGAACCGGTAGTTCTCTTGTTGTTCTTGTAGAGGAGAAATCTTGGAGTCGATCAGCAACGAAGAAACACGATTTCGTGCGCACCCTTTGATTCCATCCGTCGAACAACGAGCGAAGTGAATTCCGGGGGAGGCGTGTCGGCTGGCGAGAAAATGGAGAAACGAAAAGAAACATCGTATGCAGTCGCCGTCTCGCGAAACGTTGCTGGTTATCGAAGCGAGATTACGCGAACGACGGTCTTGTAAGCACAGGCTGTTTCACAGCGTCGGCAAACCGGTTCGAGCATAAGTTCAGGATGAAAGGAGCGAAATAACATCACGTTGAAGCTAAAAAATTGCACGAAATTTGTATTACATTATTTACGCTGTATATTCACGAGAGGAGTCATAACAAATTTCTTTGTAGATCATTGTAATATTTTATGAAATTTATTTACTACGTTCTTCTCTGCAAGAAATAAGTATATTATTCGTTTGTAGTCGTATTAAATTACAGTAGCACCTCGATTCTACAAATTAGAGTTAGTTACAGTATAACTTGCATTGCAACTATATTTCACATTAAAATTCTAATTTTCTTTTAGAATAAAAATTACAGAGCAGTGCAAAATTATGTGCACAGTGAGATTAATCAAATTTCAAGCTTGTAGCTGACATAGGAATTTCCGGCTGATCAGTGTTCGGATAATCGAGGTCCTACAGTACTTTTTTTATTTGATTGTCGTGTGGTTCCACGGGACTCTGATGAACAATAGATTTGTGTTTATTATAGTTCATGTTAATGTTCTAATCTACATTTGAAATCATTAGTATTGTTAGTATACATTTCAAGAATAAACACAGATATAAGGTTATAATTCGTATTTCTATTCACGATGAAGCAATACATTATTATTATCATTGTCCATCTTTATTATACTATACGAATATAAAAGTACAGAATACGCATCTGCAGCACGTGCGGAGCGTTGTTGAATTATAGTCAGAAGCTGTACGGACCGGTTGAATTTGTAAATTGAAAAACAGTCTCAATAAATATTGAGATTCGAGAAATTGAACATCCCCGAAATAATGGTATTATAACATATGCACAAATAAAGTATATATTTTTCTAGATTTAATAGATTGAGTATCTCTGATATAATTTTAGGTCATCCCATAAGTAATATGGTTTTTCTTTAAGCTGAGTTTACAACAATGGAATTTGTCATGATAGTTACGTATCTGTTTGGTATATGTACTACTATATATAAGAACCTTCACATAATGTTGTATCGAAAGTTCACAAGTGTTGATCGAATATTTCAGCTACAGTAGAACCTCGTTTATCCGAACACTGGTCATCTGAAAATTCCGTTTCCATGTAAATTATAAACTAAAATTATCATCAGTAACACTGTGTACTTAACTTTATTCCACCGTGTATTTTTATATTCTAAACCCAAAGTATCATTTTTATGCGAAACATAACTAAAATATGATTAATCTTGTTATCAATTGCAGTAAGGTAATCGAGGTTTTACTGTATTTGAAACGTTTAAAATGAACAGGACGGAAGAACACACTCGGCATGTTATGTTGTATGAGTTTAATAATGGAAGTAATGCAGTTATAGCGCGGAGGAACTATCTAAGTATATAGACAAATTATTAGTGTCAAGGATGGTTTAAGAAATGTCCAGCTAGGAATTGCAGTCTTAAAGATGAACCTCGTGCGAAGAGTTGGATGAAGACGTTTTACGGGTTACTGTTCAACAAAATCCAGTAGTAACTGTTTAAAAATTAGCCCAATAGTTAAATTAGACTCATTCTAATTAATCACCGACAGATAGTTGCTTACTTTCACCTAATATATGTACCAAAAAGAACCGCATTACTTATAAGATAACCTAATAGTACGGTATATGTAAATAAATATACGAGGGGAGGACTAAATTCCATTCAACTTTCTCTTTTCATTCTAGGTGCGCGATTATGATTCTGTCGGTGTAAAATTAAATAAAAAAAAACTAAGCAAGCGAAACTCTCAGGCTTCTCAAAGTCATAAACACAATCATGAAAGAGGTTCATTAAATCTGCTGATTCGAAACCTAAACTGTTTTGAAACTTCCTATAGGAGACATTGGACGCGGTCACCGTGTCGTTGAATTGTTTCCACTTGGCATCTCGGTTTCTCGGATCCTCCGGACGACAGCCGTAGACGAAGAAGAGAAAGGTGAGGGAACGAGAGTCGAAGAAAATCGGCGTGCACGCGGCGGAAAGTCCCGAGGGTGGAAACGGGGATTTAAGTTCCGTCTGATTCCGCGTCGACGCATCTCGAATTTAAGATAGCCGAGAGGAAATCTGCTCGTTACACTCCGGAGGATAGCGAATGGATAGACAAGGGAGCTCCGTGTTTCTCTCTGTAACGATCGATCCCTTAATTATTCGCCCGCTCTTGACCGTGCTCCCCTGTGATTCGTGAAATACAACAGCTCCCTGGAAATCGAAGAGAATTCGTTCCAATCTCCGGGCTACTTTGTTGCAGCTTCCTGGGAAGTCAGGCCGAGGATGGTTAACTTTGAAGAGACCAAGAGAAATTGTATGTGTACAAATATATTACTGTTTATAATTGTTCAGGCGTGTTCTCTGAGTTGTGATTACTGGTTTTTGATGAAATATGATTTTAATATTGCTGCTGTGCAGGGCTGGGGAATAAAATGGGATTTATTTAAAGCTTCACTTTGAAATTGTTAAATAGAGAATGCGTTTTGATTCCTATTAAAAAGTTGCAACTGTAAATTTGTTCGTCTAAAAATATATTGATCTGTCAGCTGCACTCTTAGCTTAGAATACTCCAAGCGTAGGGTTGTCTAAATCTAGTGTGCAGTTCAGGAAGGTTTAGAGACATGTCAGACGTCATTAGCCCACCTGTCGGACCTACAAGGCGCGCGAAAGCGACCTGTCTCCCGAACTGATCATCAAATAGTTTCTTGATCTTATAAATGGATTCTGTAAGGAAATTATACATCTTTGATCACTCATTAGAATCCTCGATCCCGCTGTCGATCTGAAACGATCGAGGACATTACAAATTTCGGAGAAGGATCCTCCATATCTATAGATCTACAGATGCAACCGACCTATCCTGTAGGACGATCTCGAAATTCATCGCAAATAAATTCATTTATGAAATCATTCGACCGTGGCCTCTCATCAGACTCCTTTGATTTCCCTTCAGCAAACTGCCGTTCGATTTATTTTCGTTCGACCAGGGGAATCCCGTCGCTTTTCGCGTCGCGGTGGAGCAAGCGGCAGGAGGAGCTCGAAAAGCAAAAGAAGCTCGAAAAGTGGAAAAGGGACACGGCAAGGAACGGGTGGAAGCACGCTCGGAGAAAAGTTGGCCATTTTACATTTGCACGAGCATTTCGCCGTCTGCTTTGTGCCGACGGTTATGTTTACTCTCGCAAAGCTGTGCGCGTGCATGCACATGCCCAAACATGCGCCGTGCAAACACGGAGACGGTCGTCCTCGTAGAAAAATGTAAACTCCTCGGCGAGGAGCGAATCAGCGGACGTCGCCCGTGTAATTCGGCTGATGCGTTCATTCGGATGGATTAACAGAACCTCCCGTCGAATATCGGGGTGAACGTTCGCCTGATATCGGCTTTCACGGTGTAAACGACAGGTCGACTGACGGATATCGTTTAAGAGGATTCGACAAATTGTGGACACTCGACGCTCCTTTCCAGCTGATCCCCGAAGGACAGTCTCCGCGGACGAGCCACACTCGGGAAAAATAGAAATTAATTTCATTCTTTCTCATCATGAACATTGTTAACCCCTTGCTTTATAATATCGAGTGAGACTCATGGTGCGGATTTCGCGGCAAATATGAAAAGCACGAGTGAGACCCGTGGTATGGATTTCGGGCCACAGATAAGAACCACGAGTCGGACTCGTGATTCAATTGTTACAGGTTTACTTGTTTCATTTTTGTAACGTTTTTTAGTCTTTGTTCGGACTAATAAATAAATAATCAACCAAAGATTTGGAAAAGTATGGAGGTCGAGCGTATGGCCACTTGCTTTTAGTCCCATCGCGTCAGAGACCCCTGCTTTGACTACGGCACACGCTGACGCGAATTAAATAATAAGGCAAGGGGTGTAGACAAAATATTTTGACTGCACCTCCTCACTGACGAAAATTCGTTTTCCTATTTTCCGAGTACCAATATGACGGAATCGTGTACACCATCAACTCACGCATAGAAAGACACGTTTTACAAGAATTACTGTACCACCTTGAAATATCGATACTTTTTAATGCAATTTCAATTACAGAAAGCTTGAGATACGTTCGAATAAACTGCCAAATATCAAAAGAATCGCATTGTAAGTCCAAAGAACATCCACTTTTCAATCTGATCACAGCAGTACAACCGCCGAATTCTGCAGACGGAATTTAATCCGCTCGGTCGAACAAACCGTGGCCAATGAACGCGCATTACAACGATTAGAAGTCGATCGTTCGAGAGGATCGATGGAAAAAAGCTCGAGTGGGTTATTCTCGTTTCACGGGTAACAGAAGTGCCGTGGAAACGCGTAAACCCGTGGGAAAAGATAGGAGGATGCTCGTGGAAAATGATCCCGGCAGCGAGAGGATCTCGTTGTTGTCGACGACGAGACGACAGGGCAATCGTTTAATCGAGATATCGGTTCTTCTTTTCCAGTTCGATCCACCGAGCCCCCGTCGCGATTCTCCAAGTTATTTCGAGGGTTTTCCGGCTCGGTTAGCGGGATAATATATAGCCTCTCCCACGTGCACCGGGGAAGAAAAGGGATGGAACCCTCTTCGTTCCGGACGAACCTTCCATCCGCAAATCGGGTTAAGGCTCGCAGCTTTCGCGGGGATCCACTTCGATTTCCGTGGGGAAAAACCGACGGTATTTTCTTTTTCTTCGACCGAGACGCCGCGCCGCGCCTGTCGGATGATACATACTAAACGACCACCCGGTACGAGCACAGATTGACTCTTACCACTTGAATCTTCCTCGACGCGCTTCGAACCAGTCGATTACGCTCAAAGGACCCTCGAGAGAAGCGGACACATTTTCTTTTAGCCGTCCTCCGGCTGTTCGAGACGGAATCGCCGTGGTTAACATTCAGAGATTTCGAATGATAGCGTCCGTGGGGCAGTCGGGGAATTCGTGTGTTTGGAGAGTGGAGTATGCTGGAATCTATAGGGTTTTGAGGATCGTATAACTGTAATTATTGATACTAAGAAAGTGAAATGTTGATGAAATAGTAATCGGATTTGTAATAGTAATATAGACAATTCTACGGTTATGTTGACTGTGATTAAAAATTAACACGTTCCCTGCCACGTGTACCGTTTTCGGTGCACGCATCAATTTTGCTTTGATCACATAACTACCAACACTTATGAAATTTTGTGTAACATTAATGTTAACATGATAGTAATAATAGAGAGTGTCCTATCTAATAGATAAATAATTGTAGAATCAATCACGTGTATTAATATATAGCCTTTTTCGTGTGTCTGTCTAGGCACGGAATTTTCTACTGTGGCAGGGAACGTGTTAATTCCTATGTTTTATTAGTTGAAAAAAATTACAAGTGTTGCTTTAGAAAATTAGGAAGTCTCAACTTCTCAATATTTTCTATATTTATGAAATTTAAGTTCTTTATATTTCTAATCAACACCTTTCGGTGTAATATCAACATTTATTATTCGAATTGTAGTTTAGTTAACAGATTATTATTAACGTGAGGCAACATCTAAATCATACCTTCGGAGAGAGGTAGATAGAACGAGGAGGTCCAGTAGAATGGCCTCCTCGATCACCTGACTTGAATCCTCTGGATCTTTTTTGTGGGGACGCTTAGAGACCTTGTTGAGTACTATAAGCCCTTTAAGTATTGGACTCTTTTTTTTAACACCCTGTGTAAATATATGAAGTAAAATTCATATAAGCAACAAGGTCCAACAAGAAACGCTATTGCCAAATCCAAGACGACAAAACAAAATTCTACAGACACTACATATCCTAGATCATGTCACAATCATGTTGCTGCACTCTGTACACCAATCTACGATCCTCTATCTTTTCTTAAAACTATCCTCGAACATTCTAGAACACTTCGAAGGCTCTAAGTTATTTCGAAACGGACAACAGTGGTTAAAAGAATCGTCGAGACAGGGTACGTTATTTTGTTCGGATATTTGTTCCGGAAGTCGATGAAGAGGAAACGGGTCGGCGTCGCTTTGACCCATATATCGAGAGCGGATCAATGGCTCGTCGAAATTTCCGTATGCTTGTTTTTCCACGAAGATTGCCAATCGTTTCGCGGGCACGTCGAAACGAATCCTTTGATCCTTTGCCCGTACAAATTCATACGTCTTTCTGGACGAGAGTTTCTTCCGGCTATAGCCCGTCTGGCATCCCCGTCCTTTATTCTCCCGCCTCCTAAATGCAAATGGAAGACTTTCCACGAAAAGCTTTTCCGTATCCTTCTTCGTTCGATTAACGAAAAGGAAAACGCCGTCGTTACTGTAACTCCCCGGGCGACAGAATAATAATAAGAAAGCATTTGCATTCGAGCTTAACGATTACATTTTCCACGTTTTGTTTCACGAGAAAAATATAATCGCTTTCCGGTTTGAGCTTCGAGGCTGCTGGAAACTTCGCCGCGATAACGAATCCTTGAACGTTGCATTTTAATCGTCGAAATCTTGTTTTATTTTCGGGGAGGAACAATTAAACGGCTGATCCGCGGAATCTCGATACGTCTTCCGGTTTGCGATTCCAGAATACATTGAAATTGCAGAGATTTATGCAGAACGTTCAGTAATTGAATTAAACTGGGCCAGGGTGTTCTGTGAATGAAATTGTGGTTCAAATGTTGTATAGATGTGAATGGAAACAGGTCGATTTAAACGTTATATCTAGACTGCGAATGTTTATGCGTTTTAGCATGCTGGAGTACATGAAATAGACTGATCTTGCGAAGTAAGGGAAATAAGAAATAAAAAATTGTCTAGAGGTTTTTATGTATAACAAAATACAAAAATATTTAAGTCAAGAAGCAGATACTTGTACAAACTTCAGTCTAGTTGCAACAGAATATTGAAAATTAAGAAATAAATAGCTTGTTCTATTTACAAAAATATAATTATTAATATGACCTATCTTAGTATTGATAACTGTAACGACGTTGTACAACCTCGAATAAACCTGCTACGAGCATGTACACTGTTTACAAAAAGAAATCGTAACTGAGTATTTGTAAATGGAGAATTAAACAAACTGATTTTGTAAACATTTTTATCTACGTTTGCAGAACATTTCACCGTCATTTTTATTCATGGAACGCACAGTTTGGACGTTTAACTCGGGATCGCCGTGTATACGCGTCGCTTTACTTACGGCCGCATCAATTTGCAAAAGACTCCCCGGTTATCGATTCCCAATGAATTGCAGATTGAATTAAATCGGCCCCGGCATTAACACGCGTATCTCTTTCCGCGTTTATTTAACCTATCGATGTTCCAGAGATTCAGCTACCTTGTTAAATCCACGGTACACGTGGCTCGTTGCACAAGATTTTTCGAAATTCCATTACGCTCCTTGTTAGATTTGCATTTTATCTTGTAACTTTCCGCGTAAAGAGTGTCGCGCGATCGTTCGATGAACTGTACAGGACATTTGCATCGTATCGCGGAGACTCATCGAGTTCGATCAGTGTCGACTGTCGGGTACTTTTTCCTATTGTTATACAGAATGTGTTTACAGAAGCGACACACAAATTACAACTATATTCTACGTTGACAAAATTGAAAAAGAAATTTAATACACTTGGGTCTACAAATTGCTTATTCTTTTTTTAGATGTCATTAGTTTAACTCTCTGAGGTCTGAGACTTTCGGTAAAACGTTTGCCACGTGCTGAAATTTATTACTGTAAGAGAGGCGTTGGAATGAATACTTCAAGACTGCAGTGTACGGTGTGTCAATTGTCAATTATTTTATTCATTTATTTATTTATTCGTCTTTATTACACACATACCTTTAGTAGATTACATGGAATACGGAGAACATAATTTAAAAAAAAGAGAAATATGAAAATATATATATGTAAGATGAGGTGTGTAAACAGCGTGACTCAGCGCTACGCGCTGCTCTGAAACTCATCCGTAAAACTATATGAGGAAAGAAAAGGAAAGGTGAGAAGAATCGGAAAGGTATATAATTGTTAGGAAAAGTGTCGACGGACGTATGAACTGGCGGCGCGTTTGAAGGAAGGCAGAGATGGGAGGATGCGAATTTCAGAAGATTATTGTGCGATAAAAGCTATACGATTTGACAAGTATTTTGCAATTGTGAAACTTATAGCTTTTAATAAGACAGCTTCATTAAATAATTCGTCCAGATATACACAGTAATAAACATCTGCGGTCGGACCAGTACGGTGGCATGTAGCACACGGAGCACGATTTTTCACAGCCTGCACTGAAAGGGTTAAATTGTAGTTTGATATATACTCGAGCCAAGAAAATTATAGAACACAAGAGAACGAGTCATAATATTAGAGATCTTGAGGTAAAAATCTTGAATTAAAAGTGACTGTACTAAAACAAAAAACGTGGTAAAGGAAGGGTGTATGTTTGTGAGTACCTTGTTTATTTTCCTATCAATATTTTGCGATAGCTGTTCCGATTCAACTTTGTTTTCATTTTTGATACTCTGCCGTGTTATGGAAGTTCTAACAACAGTGTTATTCAGGAGACGGTCAATTTTCGCTCCCCTGAAAACTACAATTGCGCGGAGATTCCGGAGTATTGATTCACAGCGAATTGGTCGGAATGTTGTTGCAAATAGACCCGTTACCGAGACTTCATATCGCGATGAACTATGGCCGACCAATATTGGACCTCCATTGACAAAGGACTAATCGGAGGTGGCTTGAACCTTGGACCCACTGCACATTGTTCATCGTAGAACCTCTTATATGCCTGCAAACATTCTGGTTCGAGTGTTGCTATACCTTTCATGCGGTCTTGAAGCTTTGAACAGTTTTTACAAATTAATTTTGTTGGAAAAAATCCATAGAGGAAAGAAACACGGAATATTTTAATTGCTCTGTGCTTGTACAGATGCAAGCTGTACGGACAGACAGTTAGTTAAAAAAGAAATATAAATGCTTTAGAGAACAGATGCTTTTGAGTTACTGAATTTTATTTCGTAAAAATATGAAGATTCACGAGTTCGGTCAAATGAATATATTCTTTCAATTTACTTTGATCTTTACCTGAATCGTTTCGTTTGCATAAAAATTCACAAAGTTGCTCGTACAGAAAAGGGAGGGAGAGAAAAAATGATTACATATGATATACTCTGTATGATCAGTTCAGGAGATGTGTGGAATCACCAAGTGCATTGACGTCTGCTGAATACCTTAACCAGATTATTCTACCATGAATCGCTCACGATCGAATCAAAGCACAGACCCAAACAAGAGTAATTCCGACACGAATAATTGAATCAGAGAAACGGTAAAATCCTTTGACAAGATTTATTCAACCCTCGCCACCGAGTGATCCGGGCATTGAAATCGAGGCCGAAAGGGCATCATTGGGGACGCGTCATCTCGGAAATCAAATTTTTAAATAACCGGCGTTCCGTAAAAGTCAATCGCGTGTATTTGATGTACTCGTGTTGTTGAATGTACAGTGGACTCTCGATTATCCGAGGTAATGACCAGGAATGGATGCCTGGATAATTGAAAATCACGGATAATGCAAATTTAATGAAAACGTTGAAAAAAAGAGTGAAAAATATGAATAAGCTATATCTTCTTTCAAAATAACATAATAATAAACACAAATCATTTATTTTTAGGCAATGAAACATAATAATAAACGTAAATAAACTTTATTTTTTACTAGAAAACAATGTAAAAAGGAACTAAACACGTATTACATATACCGTGTGTTCATTTGAAAACTTCACGTCTAAATATCTTGAAAACAACGCATTTTCGGAAAAATTGTTGAATACAAAAGTTTTACTTTTTTGAGGCTACTCCGATAGTAGAACATGGAAAATTAAGTGACACAAACGAAACTTCTTTAATTTTTCTGGTCATTATTAGATGGTAAGATAAAATGAATAACAACTCCACTTTTTGCCAGCGAATATCAGTACGAACATTGCGTAAAACAAGTTTCGTAGATAGCAAATGTTCTTCCTGCTCTAAATAGTCAAGTAGAGCTTCTACATACGTAAGAGCAAAAGTGTTGACAACAAGGTTGTCTTCAGGTGCCAACTGCTACGACGAAATAAGTAAATTCATGGTATTTACAGGGAGTCAAAGAAATTTTCATTTTATACGTATTTTTAATAATTATATTCCTATGTGCAATTACTCCCATAAACATTATACAATAATAGTAGATATGAGTTACTGAAAAAAGAGATATTTCACCAAATCGAGACTCGACATTCAATTCTTCGGGTCGCAAAATGCAACATTTATTGTTAAATATTTTGTAAACTATTCTATCTATTCTGGATATTCTATTATTCTATATAAAATTGTTTCTTTCTCGATCTACCTGCAAAATTTCATCAAAATCGGAGCGTAACACTCCGTAGGTTCCCCTTGTCAGTATCCCGGGTCTAACAATAAGGCACGGGCCTGCTGGTAGCCTTACCGACGAGTCCACTAGCAGGCCCCGGACGAAATACTCTATCCTCTTTCCTCTTTACTTTATTTTCACAATTTCCTCCGCAGGCACTCGCCACAATGTAAAGCGATATGCTCATTCTTGTTCGAACTTGTCCGCCACACCCCGAATAACAATCCCCGGCAGCCCGGATTTGGCGGTCGGCAGAGTGTACGGTTAATCCTCAAACTGGAGAACAAGCACCCGTTAACCCTTTCGTTACGGCAGTCTTGCTTGCAAATACGCTGCCACTGTACGGGGCAATCGCTACGCGAATGTACATTTGTGACTGATTTTCATATCGTTAATCGCACAGTTCTCGCGACATAAACCAAAATTGTTACAAGAATAAAGATGATCGGTAACCATGAAGATGATAAGTATGCTCTGCTCGACCAAAGTTGTGAATCAATGCGAAATTTTAACGGGCAACTATAGTCACCGCTAGTAACGAAAGGGTTAATGAAGAGTCTACGGTACTCAGCTTGTATGAAACTGTAAAAAGTTTATCAGTTTCATCTAACACAACGTCAAAGTGTCGGATGAAAGCATCGCGTCCGTTTGATGCGAACCGCCAAGGTTTCATAAAGGGCCTCGTTGCATGGTCAGCAGCGGAACGAGAGTCGTGTGATCGATGGGATTAAGCGTACGCATTTCTACGGACGATCGATCAAAAGATCGAGCGTCGAACGCATCGCGTTGTCGAAATCGGACAGAGAGAAACTCGACGTCGTTTCGTCTCTCTTCCAGTGGCTTTCCATCGGTCCACACGAGAATCGAACCTAAGCACGTAGGTGTTACCACGTATGCGTGTGCGTCTCTCTCTCTCTCTCTCTCTCTCTCTCTCTCTCTCTCTCTCTCTCTCTCTCTCTCTCTCTCTCTCTCTTCTCTCTGTTTGAGAGAATTTCCGTGTCACTGGCACAGGCTTCTCTCTGTGCACCTGTTACGATATTAACGACCGATCGAATTGCTTTCCGGCCAAGCTTTCGCGCCGCCGTTTGATCGAGTTTGCGGCCGTTACACGCATTACACCGCGGATCGGTGGGAACAAAGGGAATGCACAGGTTCGATCATATTTCCTGCGGTCGATAGCTCGAAAAAGCTCATTAAAACGAACCGTCAAGCGAGTAAAGCGACAAATAAACGAATTCTATTGATTCCTGGGATTTGTTTTGTAAATTATTGTTGGACACGTTAGAGCGTTAGTGTCCTATTTTAGGATACCTGCACCAAATTTCAAGCTGGAGGACACGTCGTTAAGGTAATCGAGCAGTTCGATTTTTATGTATCAGATTTAGGTCTACCGGGTGTACAGTCACTCATGAAATCGATCGAATGGATACGTTATTTCAGTACTCTTTCATTTAATACTTTTTCAGAGTATTGCTATCTCAAGAAAAGTTACAAGATGTGAAACAAAGTATGTCTCCAATACCCCTTCATTATTTATAGTCACTCGATTGTATTTAAAGAAATGATAGTATATAATTGTAATGAAAATATTTGATCGACCTCGTGAGGTACTGTATGACTATATCAGTAGATGTTGTGTTGTATACAACTAGAGAAAGTCTACATCATTTCCATCGATGTCTAGAACTTACATATACCTTTATGCCTTCTGAAGGATGCTCAAAATTGAAAGGTATTTGTTTCTGTATATCTCTCATATAATTTTACAATTTGTCAGTATACACATTAGGTACATTGTTATATTTGTAGAAGATAGCACAGAGACGGTATCTCTATTAAGACAACGCCTTTATTGGTAAGATCTATCGATCTGAGTTATGTACTTCGCGTTGGAAATTTATTTTACTAGGTCTACAGGGTGTGTTCTTTTGAGCCCTCGCGGGATGTATTGCTTATATATATCGTTTGCCAGTGGGTTAGTGTGTGTTTCAATCCCTTTTTTGTAGCTGCTAGTTGCTTTAATTATTTCTTCTTGTATCGTAGTGATGTTAGGTCCTCCCTTATTTCTTCGTTTCGAACATACCACGGAGCGTTCACAATTGTGCGTAGAATAATAAATTATTGGGCCTCAAGTTTGGCTATGTGACTTTTGCTGCTATACCCCATAGTGGTATTCCATATGTCCAGATGGTCTTAATTATCGTTTTATAGATTTGTAGTTTGGTTTCCATACTAAGTTTGGATTTTTTACCGGTTGTCATGTCATTAGTCTCCTTTTCAGTCGAATTTCAAAATCAAGGACATTCACTCAGATATTAGACAGATCAGGGCTAGGGTGCAACAGGGGACCGTTCTTGGACTAATTCTTTACACTCTGTATACGGCAGATATATCAATAAAGGCAAATGCTATAATTCTAACATTTGCGGATGATACAGCAAAGCTTACCACACATAACGAACTACAGGAAGCAATTAATATATTGCAAGAACAAATCAACGCTTTTGAAGAATGGCTATGCAAAAAGAGAATCAAGGTAAATTCCACGAGGTGTAAACACATTACGTTCGCCTTATGAAAAAATCAAATTTCGAAAGTAAACTTAAACAACACAGAAGTTCAGGAAACGAAGACACTTAAGTATTTCGGATTACATACGTGCTCAAAATCAACCCTTAACTACTATAGAACGTCTGTGACACCGCTCCAAATTTTCATTCACCCTTATTTCCCTTCCTGCATGACTTATCATCTTCTCACGCCACGTACCTTTCAATCAGAGTCTAATGTTCAATCAAACTTGGGTCTCTTTATTATTAATGTACACAGCAAGAACAATTGGATTTGATCTTTATTCGGCACCTGTATGTACGTAATAACGCAATAAACATTAGCGGTCTGTGAGACCTCCTATAATACTTGCGTAAGTTTCAAAGTCTATAGTAGTTCAGGGTTAACATAAAAACAACGTATTACTGCAAAAACTGAAAAAAAATTGAAAGGTAACCGAGATTCTCCAGAAGCTGAAGATCAATTCTGAAATGAATTTTCTTTTCCACTCGAAACGCGAATCTGGTTCGTTTCGTTTCATTGTGAATGCGGTTCTGGCGAGAAGAGCTACCACGGAATAAAGTATCCAACGGAATCGCTAATCCGGCTGCAAACACGCCCGATATTGGGCCACCTGTTTGCACCGGCCGCAATGTTTACGATGCACCGGCAGCCAGCCGGGAGAGCTGTAACGCGATTGGCTGAACAATATTTTTAATAAAGAACGCCCTGATACATCGACGACAAGGGGTTGCACACCCTGCGGTTACATTCCCCGTGTTATTTCATTCCTTTCACCCCTCGTTCAACACAGTTCATTCCTTTTCTTCTTTCTTCTTTTGTTCCACCGCGTTACGTGACACGTCCTGCAAGCTGCGGGGAACAGAAGAATACGCGGAAAGTGATGCAACTGTTTTTCTGCGCTGTTGATTGTAACCGCAAAGTGTACGTACAGGATGGTTCATAAAATAGGATTTTGCGGGAGTATAGTTCGTACTGAGCAGGATACAAAGTGTTGGGTTAAATTTTTGAGAGAAGACACTTTTTGAGAATGGATATTTGTAAGGTACTCGTACATCGCATGGGGGTCATTGTTGAAGTATATTAACCTGTTACCTGTGTACGACAAGTGTACTCGTCGTGCGAAAGTAGTAATTACCATTGACTATTTGAATTAAAATTTTAGTAAAAACTGAAACGTCTTCATAAATTTCAGACATGTTAGAATATTTTAGACAAGAACGAGATAAGAAAAAAACAACAAAATTTTTTTCATGTATTTGATTATCCTTGTGTTTTCTTAATAATGAATGATTTAATAATGAATCATTTTTTAAAAAAACCAACTACCATTTCGTTATAATTTATTTCAATTTTACAGCAGCTGCGTATATTCTGTGTTTGACGAGTATATTCGTTATTTTTTCATTTTTGCGACACAATGTAAGTACAGACTTTTTAAATAGGGCTACACAGCTAACAGGGTAATGAGTGTGGCAGGTGAGCGCCTTTAAGCGTTCTCCGCACGAATTGTAACTGTATGGAGCATTTGTAAGAGCCCGTAATATTTAATGAAACATTAGATATTTGTTGTTCCTTCCTGAAAACGCTATATGTCCCTAAATTATTCGATCCTTTATACGACACACTGTATACTTATTTAATGCAGTGGGAACAGACGTATCTGGTCAGACACGACATAATTTGATATTTTCAGTAAAACTGTGTAGGAAACAAATATTTATACTATGTTTCTTTGTCAGCCATGTAGTGCTAAATTTGTTTACAATTTTGCAAGTCTTAATAGCAAGACTGTGGCAGTCAGTACGTTAATAAATATAATGTCTTTATTCTTCTTTGTCCTGGATTATAAACAAAATTTCTACATCGTTGGCAATTACTCCATGAAATTTATTACAAACTTCATTGCTTGCAGAATTTACATAGTATGCTTTCTATAAAATTGTTTATAATTGATATTGATACGTACATGTACATCCGTTTAATAACCGTTTTGTTTAAACAATTATTGGATCGTCGTAGGACATGGTACTGAAAACCATACGCAGTTAAATTCACCCTTTATTGTCGGTGTACAGAGATCGGGCTGCTCGTATCAATTTTACATCCACGAACGTGCATTCCACGTGCAGTTAATGTACAGTACGCTGTAGATTGTAACATGCAATGAAAAACCGCAGAGCATATTTTCATCATAAAGATATACATAACAAAAACAAATGTACATACATGAATTTCATATAACTTTCAGAGCTGCATTCAATAAATTCACAATTTAATTAAAAGAAAACACTTATTATTATTAATGGACAAGTAGAGTCGGTAAATTTGTCCAGAAGCACATTTCCGTGCATTCAGAGATGATTTCGAGTTAACAGAGCGAGAGAATACACCGACAGAGATAAAGTCCGAGTCACAATTTCGTCCACGTAGTAAATTGCCTGTCTCAAACGCTATCGAGCAGTCCTTATCGATTCCGCGGCGTCGTCTTTTTTCCGCCGGCGACCGTGCGGCGTATCGCGTTTAATAGTTCTCGAAAGAAGGATGATATTTCATCATTATCGCGTTATTGTTTCCTCGGTATCTGGCGTTCCATTATTTCCTGCGGGCAACGGTTCGCGTTATCGTTAATCTATATTTCGCAGGGCGAAACCGAAACGGAACGACGCGTGCAGTTTCGACCGTGGAATAATATTCCCCAGCGGCGTGTTAACGATGTTTTACTAAATGCTTGCACAAAGCCAAAACCCTCTCCTGCCACGTAAAAAACACCGGTCAATTTTGCCGTTTCACGAGCGCGAGGGTGCGAGCACGCGGGGGTGCGCCGATGCAAATAACATGACTTCCGAAATTCTCGTTCGTTACAGCCAGTGGATAGGAAATTTGAGATGTATAACGAGTGGAATCGCGCGAATTGAACGGGTCCAGCGTTTCCTAGGAAATTATACTGTGTGCGCTGGTGAAATTTCACCGACCGAGGAAACGGAAGCGCGATGAGTTGGACCAGTAACGGAGACATTAAACAAAAATAGTTCTCTTTCAGGATATATTTTTGTGGAAGTTTACAATTTGGGGTGAATTTTATTTTTATTTTAACCTCTTCAGCGATACTGACACATATGTGTACGTTAATTTGTTTCTCTAATTCAATGGTCATGGAAAAAATATGACGTCTGACGGCCATGTGTGTGCATATTATTTTCCTTACAGATCTTTACATTTTGTTAATTCTTTATTCTTTATTTTGTAAACATGAAATTATATTCAGTAAATAATACTTTTTCTAGGTTCAACAAATTTGTCCATGAAGAGGTTACATCGTTTCACTGCAGCACCCTGTTGGTTAAAAGACGATAATGACAGACACAATGACGGTAGATTCTTTTATTAACTCATTTTATTGTGTATTATTCGTTTACCTTACACAGTAATTTATTTATAATATATTGTTAAGCTCCGAAAGTTTCTCTTGTGATATGACTCAGTATTAATACCATCGATTATTCTAGGGATGCAAGAACTCAGTCTTGTTAAATATTTTGTCTATGCATTTTACTTTCATTCTAATTTTCAAAATGATAAGGCTTTCAAAGCAAGACTTATGTGTCTTGTTTTAGAGTATCTGTTAACGATGAGCGACCTTGAAGTGGCTATATACTTTCGACGCCCGTATTATAGTTAACGAAGCCATTATAGTGGTCCTCAGGACATACTAGGTTATCTTTCCTGCCCTTATCTATCCCTTGTCCTGTCAAAGACTTAAATCCTACGGATCCCTTAATTAAAAAACAAATAAAGACTTTCTGAAAGTTCAATGTTCCCTGTCACTCGCATGTAAAAATTTGTTAAAACTCCAAAATCTCCCAACATATATTTGTGGGGTTGTGAAGACTAACCAAAATGCTAGGTGTCGGGGAATAAACAGAGTGCGTGGCGGAGTAGACTAAACATTGATATTGAGAAATGTGACTGCGTTGTGGCCCGTGACCAAAATGTGGCATGCATCTGGTGTGTGTATGTGTCTGCGTATGTATGCATGGAAAGCCCATATAAGAACTTGAAAACACAGCGAGCAGGAGCGTCAGTGCGTTTTGAATAGCATTGAGACTAGCGTCTAGAGAAAACACTCTTGTTTTCATGTATTATTATATTAGCAATCAGAATACAATTCTATGAACTAATTTATTGGCCTGGGTACTATCTACAGCACCACTTACGACGTGATGAGAACTCATTCATTGACGAGTCCTCTTTAACCATCAATTGAGTCTGCTGGCCAATAGAGAAATCATAGCGTCGAGATAAGCGCCGAACCAGCGTCGTTGCCCACAGTACTGAATTATCTGAACTGCACGATCTTCCTTTCATATCAATCCCACATATTGTCTATAGGATTGTCCTTAGGAAGAGGTTGCAACGGTTCAGCCGGTAGACCCTGCGTTCATGCTCCGTGTGCGAGGATTTGCAGGTGAGCTTACACACGGTCGTGCGCGTTGCCAGAGGCTCGTGAGGGTGGGGTGGTTGGAAGAATTGTAGATTTAAGTCGTGTCTTATCGCGAGGGAGTTGTAGCCCGCGGCTGAACCCCGTCACGACCCGCTTCGGCGACCCGGCTCTTCGTTTCGAGCGTTTTGCCGCGTGTGTAATATTAAGAGCCACCTTAAAAACGCACCAGGACCCCTCGCCCTGACGTAGAATGCCTCTTGTTCGGCGGATCGATCGGTAGAAATGTTTGGACGTCCCACTCGGACCGCTTGACTTCAAGTTCCATAGTAACGACCTGTACTTCATTTGTAGGATAGAAATTGAATCGAGGTATTCGAATAAGGACACAGAGACGCTGGCCCTTCTGTTGAATTTCCAACTGTCCAAACTGTCAATTCTATGGCATCTGACAGGCAATACGATTTGAAGTTACTGTCCTTCGCCTGGAGTCCAACAATTAAGCTGCAGACTCCACGTACAGTCACCCAAAACTGTCTTCGCGCGGGTCACAAGTTTGTTAATTGTATACATACTACGTAGTTATGTACTAACTATTGTGCAGACTTCCACCTAAATTCATTTGTAACATCTTGCCGCTCCTTTAGATTGCAGATTTCATTTTCTAATCATTCTTATAAATTAGAAGCGCTGTCTGACACCTTGCAGCTCATAATTTTCCATTGTTTCTAACATGTAAGTTAACACTCTAACTTTCATAAAAGTAAATAGATAGAAATCCCCTATATAGCTTGCTTGCCATTAGGTTAAAGTACATGTACAGTAGAGTCTCGATGATTTAAACTATAATTATTTCTAGACAAATCTTCAGTAATGACAATTTCAACTCGTAATTCACATAGGAGGACTCTATGGTTCCACGGTATCGGTGTATCGTCCCGTGATAAGGCAGGCATGATAAAGTAACGGTTGATTAAGTCTCACTAGGAAAATCGAAAGGACAGTCTGAGAGGACGTTAATTAAAAGGACACGAGACAGCGGTCGAGGACATGAGCGGTTGAGATCTGGAGTGGATCGTCAATAACGAGGCTCGTATGACGTGGCACGATTATCGACGTCTTAATTGTCAATTAGCTAAGTCAGGAGTAGAAGGCAGGGTCGCGGTTCAAGCTGGAAATTCGAGAGCTCGATAAATCGCGGCCACTTGCTCCGTCTCTTTCTCCCGATGCAGGCTGGTTCACGGAGCGCACGCTGCCTGGCATATGGAGGAGGTACTGCAATGCAGTTGCTCGCCGCTGAGCCTGCCGGGTATTCAGGCATAGCCAGGCACGAGAGTCAGCCGCGCAGGGAACCCAATATACCCGGTGTACCTAATTTTTCCATCTCGATTTTCATCGTATATTTTATGAGAATATAAATCGAGAACTGGTCTCTAAGAAATATTTTTTGTCGAGTCTGGTGTCTCAAAAGTTATGCAGAAACTTGGTCTTCTAATTAGTTTGGTCAGTATTACTCGTCGGAGGTGTACCTAACTTCACTTCGATTTTGAGTATTCTTTCATGAGAACAGAAATCGAGAACTGGACTTTCAAAGGTATTTTTTGTCGAGTCTGGTATCTCAAAAGTTGTGCAGAAACCTGATCTTCTAATTAGTTTGGTCAGTATTACTCGTCAGAGGTGTACTTAACTTCTCCACTTCCATGAGTATTCCTGTATGAGAACAGAAATCCAGAACTGGAGTTTCAAAGGTATTTTTTGTCGAGTTTGATGTGTCAAAAGTTATGGAGAAGCCTAGTCTTCTGATTGGTTCGGTAAGTATTATTTGTCAGAGGTGTACCTAACTTTTCCACTTCGATTTTTAATATTATTGTGTGAGAACAGAAATCGAGAACTGGACTTTCAAAGGTATTTTTTGTCGAGTCTGTTGTCCCAGAAGTTGTACAGAAAACGGGCCATCTAATTGGTTTAATCAGTATATTCGTCAGAGGTGTACCTAATACATACCTGGATTACTTAACTTCTCCACCTCGATCTTCATCATTACTGTATGAGAACAGAAATCGAGGAGTGGACGTTGAAAGTTACATTTTGTCGAGTCTGATGTCTCAAAAATTATGTAGAAACGTGATCTTCTAGTTGTCAAGTGTAGTTGTGAGAGGTATGTAACAGGATCCATTTCCATAACATTATAAATATGGATTTTAAATGAAATTGGTCAATGACTGTAGTACTGTTCAAAGGGAGCTATACATTCCACTATTCAATTCTTCTGGATTAGGTGTAAGGTTCAAGATTTCAGAGTCAACAGTTTTTAGCTGTAAAAGTAGAAAGACTGTTGGATGCTGGATAAAACTTGTACTATATTAACTGTAAACACAGAGTGAATAGTTAATAAGACATTTTCAATAGAAGACGCATGTCCTGTACACTATTAAATAAAGAATACTTCAGCTACTTTCAATGCTGCTCTTTTTTAAGATATTAATTTATGAAACGAACTTTTAGACTACTATCCTCTGAAGCAAGGTTACAATTTTTCTACATCCTCAAACTTCACGCACACCCCAGAATCTATGACTACTTCGTTGCACTTGAATGAACAGAAAGAAGTATTTATAGAAACTTCATCAATTTGGCAAGTAATCGTACACACAGAAACACTCTACAGTTAGCCATAATTTAAAAAAAATGTTGAATAAGTTCACGAAGTTCACCCTGTATGTAGAAGACGGCCCAGGTAGACCAGGGAGGCAAGCCAACAGCGTAGTATCCCGGTCAATTCCTATCCTCCCTCTCCGTACCGCCACCATAAGCAAGAATCACACCAGATTTTCAATCATCATTCATGAACGATGTATCCAAACACCCCTCTTCGCGAGCGGAAGACTCTGAACCTTCCTCGAGTGCCTCCGTTGAACTCGTTTTAACCGAGAACAATGGAGAGATTAAAGGTTAGCGGAGAGGGTGCAATCCCCCAGAGGCTACGCCGGTGAGTTTGACCTGGCGTGTCGTGGCGTCCGTTGTTTTTAAAGTGGCCACTCCACGACATCGCGACCACTTACACCCTACCAATACCGATACTTCCACCCTTCGAGTTCCTTTAATTGCGGAATCGGAACGGCGATTATCTCGTCATTGTGGGACGCTCGATTCCGAGGAAACGGGCCACCTTTGATTCTCCAGCAGATTAATCTTGTAGAATCGCGGTCACTGGATCGCGTTGACCTTCTTAACGGAGCTATTTCATCCCTCGCGTGACCCTCGCTTTAATATCATTCTTCATAGGAAAGTATTATAACGTGTTAACAGATTACCGCCCGGAGACATAAAAATATGGTTTCTGTTAACTGCTCGTGAAATGCCGGAGACATATAAATACAGTTTTACACACTGTGCATTAAATGCCGGCGGCCTATAAATATGTGTTACGATATATATGCTAAGGGTGCTATTTCTTGTCGACTAGACTAAATTAATTGTGAAATAATTACTATATAAAAAGTCTTCACTTGAAATTTTATAAAGAAATATTTGATGTTTTAAAAGTTATAACCATTTTTGTCAAACAATGCAACATAGTCGAAAACCTTAAGATAAACCGGCTACATGCATCAGTTTTCCCGCAAACAGCCCGGACCGTGTTGTGTTAATAGGTTATATCCAACTCGTGTAACAGTAACAATACTTCCACTCGATTATTTTAACGAGTCGACGTCCTCTACAATTTGCAAGGCAGACACGTTCTCTTTGACACAGAGTTTTCCCTCAATTTGCAGCATCGAACAGCCGGAGAACCCACTTGTACCCGTAACAGTAAGAAAATAACGAGAACAGCGGTGACTCTGCTAGACGGTTTGAAAAGAAATCAAGTTCCGGAGTTCGCAGGTATGAAAGATCTTTGGATCTTCGGAGGGTAGGCAGAGGAGTTTCCATGGTTTTGGAAGGTGCTCCACGGCGGTAGACGGAAAGGTAGAGGCGAGTGTAGCGGCCAGAGGGAGGGAGGGGCTCGAGAAAGGGGTGCAAGGAAGATGATACATACTTTCCGAGGGCAACGTTGGCCCGTGGCAATTTTGCCACGCGTGTTTTTCCCAAGATTTATGTTTGCCCGTGCCAGCGTTTAACGACGTCTCTTGCCTCCTACCGGTTATTATCGTTCCCCGCTTTCGTCGACGATGCTCCAGAAAGTTATCATCCGATAACTGTCTGGCCTTTTCGGCATCTGCGCGACGCCATGCGAAAATTCCTCCGGCGAATGTTCTTTCCTGCTGAATCTGCCGCTTCTGGCAGCTCCTCTCAGCGACATATCATCCTTACTTTCGGCTGTTAAAGCCTGGAACTATGCTGCGGAAGATATTAAAAATAGAACGCGTAAATTTATCACCTCCACACCCACCCCGTCTGCTTCTATCTCTCTCTGTTTCTCGTGGAACGTTAAATTTTCCTCGCGAGAACTATGCGACCGGATATACGTGATAACGTGCACTGCCTCCCCAGGATATCGTTAGTCGATAATTTCCAATCTGGGACATTCTTTCCGGAATCAGAAAGGACCGAAAATTGCCTCTCTTCTGGGTTCAGCGATTGTATTCATCGGTACAATTAAATTGAACGTGCGAGAGTACTGTTTTGAACATTTGCATAGTGGAAATTGACACGTACTGCGTGACTGAAACAATTTATACCGGGTCAGATCGAAATTGATAAAAACTTCCTATCCTTAATTCAGTAACTTATATGCTAGGAGATAGCTACGGATAGCTCTACAAGAACATTTGACTTCCAGATGTACAGAGAAATTCCTATTAACACGTTGTCTGCCACAGTGAAAACAGTCAACACTACTCAGACACGCAGTATAAATTCCTCTTTTCTACATAAATCGTAAAGAAAAAAAAATGTTTAAGTATTCAGTATTGGTCGTGCGTACCTATTTTAATGTTGCAATGTTAAATTTGCTCAAAGCACAGAAAAAATCAATAGTTATTTAATTAAATAGAAATTGAGATGCCGGTCACTGGTAGCCAACGTGTTAACAGTTCTTTGTTTCGCTGTCCACCCTCATCCTCTGCAAAACTACTAATTCTGCTTCTATCTTATGTTATCCATCAAAGAATCCTCAAAACGTTTTAACACTATACAGGACCTTCTTGCATCCTGTTATTGTTCACCGCGTCTTCAGAGTCGCATAGCATTATAAATTGTCAGGTAACAGATTTCGACAGACCTGGACCATCGACGAGGGTTAACCCGTTCGTGCGATCACCGGTGAAATCGAATTAATATCGCGGTCGGTGGGAAAGTGTCCTGGATGGGAGTTAGGGGACGCAAAATGGCGGACATCCGACGTCCACCGCGGACACGAGCACGAGGATAGGCGAACGGGGAGGAGAAAATTTACCACCTGCAGCTGGACAAGCGGACACGTAATTAAGCCGAGCAGATAAACACGCAATTACCTCGGCGACGACGAGAACGAGGCGACTGGTCGAAGTTGCTGGAATTGCGCTGACGACCGGTCGATGCCAAGGAAAACGGATCGTTCTTCGTCCGGGCAATCGATTCGCCGATCCGACTCGCTGGAGCCTGAATATAGACACATAGTTGGCCATTTTATAACGTAGGACTACACATTTCTTTTTCTCTGGGCTTGATTGTTGGATAAAGAGAGTTACAGGTGTCCGATATTTCACTGTTGATCTTCATGATGATACTCAAAATTAGGCTTCACCAGCTACACATTTATGACTAGATTGCGGATGTTTATGGAAATATACATTTTAAGATTTAAATACTATTTATTTTAATGCAGTTACCAAAATGAAACTATGATAAAATTATATTTTCCGCTTTAAACGTTACAAAATTGATTTCTTATTTGACTTACTATGTAGAATGTGCATCTTACACTTATTTAAAAATGTTAAATTTCATAAACATCCGCAGTCTATTTATGACACTGTGTATGTGTTTCTTTTTAGAAACCTTTCATCTGTAAATTTCACGTAATTCTCTTGATTATGGAAAATTCACATAATTATTTTTGCAGGACAACAAACACAGATTAGCTTGCCCTTAAAGTTCCAGCACAAGATTGAACATGACGCTCAATACTTTCTATTATGTTTTTTACTTTGAAAATAGCCATGATACTTCTTCTAGAATTTGTTTTCATTTTCAAGCACTGTAGGGCCTCGATTATTCGTACTATAATTCGTAACAGTGTGGCTCTCATTTCAACTAAATTTCGAATAAGAATGATTTAAAGTTTATTTTAGAGTATGAAATACGGATTACTGCAAAATGAAGTACACAGCGTCACTGACGATATTTCCAGCCTGAAACTGACATAGCGTGAGTAATTTCCGGATAACCGAGGTTCTCCAGTAATTTGGAAATGTGGTTACCATTGAATGTTCACGATGAATGATTAAAACCATTATCTCGATAGCAATATTCACAGTCTCCAAATGGTTAGTTTATAGGTTCACAAATCCTGAACGGCGCGTTACAGCGAACTATGCTTCCTCTCGGCGTCGTTATTCTCCGGCGTTATCTCTCGCGCGATCGGGACTGCGTTCGAAATAAAACTTCCAAAAAGCGACCGGAGCATTTTTTCGCGAAGACCAGGCTCGCTCCGGGGCGCATTTTTGTAAGTTGTTCGCTCGCAACAGTTTCGCGCTGCCTCGCTAACGACCGGTCGTAATTTTTCACGGAGATTCAGACGAGCGCGTCGGACAGGAATTCCCGGGAAGAAAACTCGTACAAGTTGTAAGTCTGGCGAGAACTCGCGACGGAGCATCTCGTAATGGAGTTTCGCGATTCGTTGGGAATTTTTCCGCGATACTCCGAAACTTTCTGATAGAACTGAAATGGAACGTAACCGAGCGATTAGGCTCGCTCGACGACACGACGTTTCGCGGTGAAGACGAAGGGGACGATTCTGGGTTCCGTGGACATCGATCCGGCGCAATTCCCGTCGCGTCAGGACGGTCCGTCATCGTGCTGTCACGGTGACAGAGACATCCAAGGAGCATCTTGCTCGATCCTGAGTAAGTGGCACGAACGAGCCGGTGCTTACAAAGCTCGATGTTCCGTAAACGACGCGACTCAGACGTGCCCGTCACCCGCCCGACAACTGGAATAATAATTTCGAACGGAGTCCGTCAATTTCCACCGCTCAACGCGGGCCACCCCTTAACTATCAGTCTCTGTCCACTTAACGAGCATCGATACCGCTCCTCGTCTTCTCGCGAAATGAGACGGCCTCCTTAACTCGTTGCTTCGAGCCAAGTTTTTTTATCACACCAGTTTCACCTTTTTTGTTCTGAGAATACTTCAGAGAAGATGGCTTGATCAACCTTTTAAAGTTTTTTTCTCGTTATTAATGAGGAAGATTCATCGAAACTGTTTCTTAAATGTGTAATGATAAGTTACCTCTTTTTAAACTTTAAAGGAGCATCGAACAGTAGAAGTGTACTTTAAATACTACTAGAAATTTTATTGTTGCCGAGTAAATTCGTGAATTTCTTCGCGTTATGTTTAAGGTGTTAGAGAACAAGCAAAATTGCTTTATAATCAAACATAGGAGTAATATAACAGAAATATGTGTTTGTCTAAATATCTTCAGTATAACTTTGAGCTATCCAGATCAAACGAACGTATGAAATCTTTGGTTACATCAGCGTAGAACGTGTCGGAAACGAAAATCGCGATGTCGAACGATAGACCGTTGTCGTTTAATTAGAGGAACGGCGGAACGACGCGGGTATTAAGGTAAACCTGGCGGAACGAGAACTCGAGGAACTCGAGCGAAAGGGAGGAGAGAGAAAGGGGAGAAGATCGGGGCGGAGAATAGGGCGTATGGTCTGTTAGAACTGGAAAACATTTTCGAGGCAAGGATAATTGAGATAAAGGGCGATAACAAATACCGGATGCGACGTTCAAGCAGCTACTTTGGCGCTCTTTCACGGGCGAAATAAGGAACTCTCGAAATTCGCTCGCGCAAGAACTTTTTCTTTTCACAGCCGGATTCGCCGTGCAAGTTTTTCAATGAACTTTAAAGCGCTTGCCCTAATTTCCCGTTGAATGGGGGGACCGCATGAAAGCAGCCCACGACCCGCTTTTATTTTTTCTCTCTCTCTGTCTCTCTTTCTCTGTCTCTCGTTCGTGTCGAACGCAGTCCCAACGTGTACGTACACCAGCCGCCACACGGACACCGCGAACAAATAAAAAAGAGAAAAGAGAAAAAAAATGGAAAAAGGAGTCACGGTTGAAAAGAAACTCGCGCCACCGGCTGAGAATCCGTTCTCCGCCGGAACTTTCGAACAAAAGCAACAATGTACGAATTTGTACGCGGCATAAAACCGCGGAAGGCACGAACCTGTTCTTCTTCTCTCTCACACTCCCTCCCTCACCGCGCGTGCCCTCTTTCTCTCGCGATCGAAAGAATTCTCCTTCGATTCCACCCTTCTTTCTTCAAACCCCTCGTTATCCGGCTGAATAGTCGACAGAGGAAACCGTTTCCCTCAGAGAAAGAGAATGGATCGTGTGATGGAACGTGGAGACACTGTGTGTTGATCATCAGGGTAGCTTCTAGCATTATAACAATCTTGCTATTTTAATTTTGGATGACTAGGTTAATTTTTGGGGGCAACTTCTAATAGCCTCTGTCTGCTACTAGTAACTTGCGCCATTTTCAAACAAAATTCTTATACAGGATGTTTCACTGCTGCTGGTAAATATTTTAAGGGATAACTGTACAAGCCAAAATAAATCAGAGAGTTCTTGACTGTTTTGCAATCTACGGCTTCGTTTTCGAGATACAGTAGGACTTCGATTATTCGAACTGTTATTAGTAACAAGATGACTCACGTTGTAATTATATATCACATAGAAAGTTTAGTTTTGTGTTAGAATGTAACATACATTGTGGTATAAAATTAGGGACACTGTTCCACTAATAATAATTTTAACTTGTAATTAACATAAGGAGATCAATTTTAGAATATTGACCAGCAATAGTGAAACATCCTGTACACTTCAGCAACCCCTTGTACACTGGCAAGCATCCTAGGAGACCCTCTAGGCCCCCTACCAATCGTCTTCTGGCCACTCGATTTCGGCGTTGAGAATTCGGGCAACAGCGGTCAGGTGATTGGCTCCTTCTTCTATGTCGCTTCTGAGCAGAGGGTCGCCTAATATGCTCGCTAGCGCACAAACCTATACCTATAAATAATACAGTCAACAATATATACCTTGTGTTCAATCACAGAACATAGTAACTCAATTCGATAAGAAACACCCAAGACACCGGGTACAATTAATTACGGGAATTGCAACGCTCTTTTCTCTCTTGATCTTTTCACTAACGAGAAATGACATCCTTGCTACACCTTCTGCTTCGTCTGCTCGAGCAACAAACTTGGCCAATTTGCCACGATAACTGTGCGTGATTAATATAAAAAAAAGGAGTGGCGGAGGAAGAGGTATTTCTTCGGCGTGTGCGGGAGAATTTTTTTTAATTAGAAAACGGAACGAGGGTAACGAGAAGCGGTGCGTACGCGAGTTTAGAGGGCGGGACGAGAAAAACGACGCCGGAAGCGATTTAATTACTTCGGAAACTGGTTAGACGGCGACGAGCAGGATCGTCCGTTGTTAATGGAACGGTAAATATCGGGAAGCGGGTGAAGCATCTCGAAGCGTTAAAGATTCAGCGTTGTCGGAGCGCTTGAACTTTTAAGTGCACCACGCCACATAATCTGACATTTTGTATAGAAACTCCTGAAGACCCTCGGAACAATGTTTGCCATCGATGATTCGCTTCCGGGAACACTTTTATCCGCCTGCCCTACTCCTTGGCTCGCTGATAACGAATTACGTTCGCAGGACCTGCTTTCTAAATGCCGTAGGTTGCTACATTTTATTAGGTCGGTGCGCATTGAACGTTCGTATGGCAATAATTAGACCGCCATATTGATTAGACAATTTATTTATTTAATAAAACTAAGCTCCACTTATTAGTGAGATAAATCTCATTTCTTCGCACGTTGAGTGTCACAGTGAAAACAGCCATACCTGGCCAGAGACAGTATAATTGACTATTTTTAGTATCAATCGTCAAGGAAAAAAGATTTCAGTATTCAGGCATATTCTTCTGTTCCTAAATTATTGTTTCAATGTGAAGTTTACTCAGAGTTGTGTAGTAATAAATAATTGTTTAATTAACACGTTGACTGCCACGCTGTACAGGCTGAGAACGACATACCTTTCTAGATTTCGGTGCGGCATAAGAGTAATCTTAAATTAAATCTTTTTTAATTAATGCTGTTAATAATTCCTTACAGTTTTTTACTAGTTGCGATAGACGTTTCAAATATTTGTATTAATACTATTCGTGGTCAGGTAAATAATAACTGAAATTAAGTGTTAACCACATATGGGTGACGTGGCAGTCAAAGTGTTAAATTAAATTTGAGGTGCCGGCCACAGGTGACCCCTACAGCATTCAATGTATTAAACATTTCTGATGTCTGGTATTAACAAACTTTCCAATGGTAGTTTAAAAAAAATTATTTGAATGTTTAGAGAAATGATAGTCGATGGTTGAAATGATGATCGAGCAGGTTTAATCTCTGAATAGCGAAAACGACATGAAATTCAATCCACGTCGACTATAAATTTGACTCAACCGTTTAGCTACCTTGTGCTACTATAGTGGATTCCCGTTAAGTGATCTTGTAGAACGATATCCCACTATAGTGGCTCATCTGTTTGGCAACTTGCCTTGAGATTAGTACAACCTGTGCTATCCAGTAGTTTCGTAACTTTTCTATGTCGTCCAAAGAACATTCTAACAGTATGAACAAGAAACGCTTTGTTATTTTTAATCAAATATTAGTACAGCAGTACAGCTCTGGCTTTAGGTTAGCCGTAGCTGGTTAACCCCTTTGCATCATTAGCGCATGTATGCGCGGAATTCTCCTGGTCATTATTACCAAAACGCATATATGCGCGCAATTTTTGGGGGAATTACAGCCAGAGCGCATATGCACGCAGTTAGTGAAGAGTGGTGATTGCAAACAGATTAAAGTATTTTTCCGGGTAAAGCAAAAAAAAATTTTTGGTGATAAGGACCAATTTTCCACTTTCCTCTATGATGCAAATGGGTTAAAATTTTAAAAATCTGTTGAACATGCGTAGTTAAGCAGAGTGTAGCGATAATAACAGAACTTAACCCTTGCACTCGGAGAGATTTCTCAGCTCATCTACCAGCAACTCGAACGTATTTATTCACGAAATTGTGAGTAATATATCCTTTCAAATAAAATGGTGCAGCGTTGAAAGTAATTACTCTATTTAAATAATATTTGGAATAAAATTTTATTGGTAGAAATTTTATAAAATAAAACTAAAATTTTATAGCTTATACTTTTCAAAACTGTGATAACGTTCGAAATAATTACCAATATGCATTGCAGGTTTGTCACAACAAGTATCGCAGTAATAACTTCTTTGTCGTCTTTCACCTGGAGTTTTCCTTTTCGAACACGCAATACAGTCTTGTTTACTTCCTCCCGCACGAATAATGTGTAATTTACCGTTCAGCCTATTGTCTGAATAAGATATAGAAGGATGTCCTCGCAGTTTTTGGAAATCACTTCTCAATTTTTCGACCAAAAGCTTTATAAATTTTAAATGCGAAGTAGGTTTTTCATTTTTTGTTTGTTTTGATACTTGGTATAGTATATAGGAGTTAATGACGCGTACTTCTAATCTTCGAAAAAGTAATTTCCTCCACCATTTGACAGACTTTCGTAAAAAACAATAAGCTGAAGCATACTGATCAGCGCAATCCATACCGCCCATATTTGTAGTATAATTTAGTACCATTTAAAATTTTTTAATAAATATAACATTTCCACCACGTAATATTCTTGAGGAAGATTTCTTTGTTTTTGCTTACAAGGAAGAGGGAGTATCTCGCGACAAACATTCGAACAAATTTTGCGTTTGCATAAGTTTTCCTCAATAATTACCTGCAGTTTTTTCGTGTGCTTTTAGAAAGGACATTCGAGTTATTTGCTACATTTACGATGTTCCCTTAAAGAGGCGAGTCGAGTGCAAAGGGCTAATATAGTGATACAGCATACCTAAAAGTTCCCTACCAAATATGAAGATTAATAAAAATCCAAAATTTCATATGCACCAGCGTGATATTCTCGTTTCAGAGAAAATATGCTTAGGTCTGATGCGTAAAATATTACCTTTAATCTATTATATTATAACGCGGCTCTACATCCTCGTCTATTCGCTGGTCGATAGACGATCTACCCCTAAACTTACGGATCCGATACACCTGACCGATACGGTAGCCGGTGGTCGCCATTAAGGCGTAATTGAGAATCGATACACGATCATCCGATATCGGTTCACGGTGATTTTAATAAGGTGACGCCATCACGACCCCTTCTTCCTCATTTATATACGCCAGCATGCTCGCATGCTTCTCACACGAGGGTTATTTTCAGCGAACCTCGTTCCACTGAAATTTCCACGCGTTTTCCAGCGGCAGGCTCGTCGATCGAAAAATCAACGAGACCGCACGCGATTCCTATCTTGGAGATCCTACTCTTGCCTAACTGTTATGAATACTTTGGAATCAGTATTAAAATACGCTGTTCAGAATATAAGGCAACCAAAAAGTTCGAGCGGAGTTTTGTTAGTTGTGTTCCTAGAATAGCAGCATGAATTTTTCTGGTTAGCTGATTTTTATACTCTTAAATATTTGCTGTCCACTTGTCTATGCCTGGACACATAGGATTAATCTATGCCAGTACCTGAGTATGCTTGGTAGATCGAATAAGTGATTTCGTTGATTTCTTTGTTGGAGCAGTGAAAACTGCCATACCTGGCCAGACACATTATAACATTCTGTTTTTAATACTATTAAGTCATTTTCTACTATTATATTCACATTCAAATCAGTCAGAATTTTATAAGAATTAATAATTATTTAATCCGGCAAAGTGATAATTAACGAAAACAAAAATACACCCCGTTGTTGATTTTATTATTGTATGCTGTTACAATTATCCATTTTTCGTTAACGTACAGGGTGATTCTGGCAACTGGGCCAAGTTGCAGCTCTGTTCCAAGAGGAGTTGAAACAAAATCGTAGAGAAAAATTTTGTACTGTTTAACAAGCTCTATAATCCGACTGTATGACTTTCTTCACAAGTGCATCCGTGCACTTTCACTTTTCTTTAAATGGAACACTGCAGTTTTATTGCATAAATTGATTGCTCGCGTCATTCTGCGTATAAAAGATATTTTAATCAAATAGTTTAAGTGGTCATGTCCGTACCAGGTGAATACATCGATGAGAAGAAAATATAAGACTAATTACTTATTTTTGGTAAGATCTTTAACATATAATTTAAATGATACATTCTCTACATTATAAACAATTAACAAGTACTTATTTTATTCTATAATGTCGGTTATTCCATACTGTAAAATCGTCTGTCTTCTAATTTCATTAATAAAGTAAGTTGTAACTGCCCGGTGACTTATGCACGAGAGTGTCCGTTCACCAGTAAGCATACACTCGACAGGAGCCAATCAAACATAAATTGAAAACGCCTACGTTTTTGAGAATAACATAAAATATACACCGTTTCATGGTTTATCATCGAGTCTGACACTTAGCAAAGACACTCAGGGAACAGAGTGGCGAGTATTAACGAACGATGATGTTTCGGGCGAGCCGGCAGATTTATCGCAGCCGATGCATTCTACTTCACGTGGTCGGCGCGTTTCGTCTCGTTAGCCACACGTGACCGTGACATTTGCCTTATTACCGTGCGATTAGCCTTCTAGTCGATGCAACGTTTTGATTACGCCGCGTATAATTGGCCCTGGCTGATTACGGACCATTACCACCGCCGTATCACGGACAGCCATGACAGTGCAGCGTCTATCGTCGTTCGCGATTTAACATTCACTCGGGAACCCATTATCTGACTCGTAGCATGAACCCACGCTCGTGTCAATTTCATTTCCTTTTCACCGCCAACGATTGAAACGCTCCATCGAACTCCGGAACGATTTTAATTAAAATTAAATCGTACACAGGGTCTCCTGTTTTCGACAGCTGCGCGCATGACTGCTCGGATTTCTAGGTAAAGGGCACACGTTTTTCCATCGTGCGGAAACCTTCGACCTTTTGTGAAAACATTTTGTAAATAAGCCACACTCGAACACCCTTTGCTTGTGTATTTTTAACGGGAGCTTCTCTGAACAAGTTGGAACACTGTTCCGTCACCCGTGCACGCGTCACACGTGGACTGCATTATGAATTATTTATTAGAGAAATAAAGATTTTATAATTAGAAATTATTTTGTATATATTGAAGAAAAAAATTAAATCTATTTGCACTCTGTGGAAAATAGTGAATTTAATGCATACATTTATTAAAGCCTATTACTTTATTATCAATTGTTCCGGTAGTTGACACGAATGTACACTAGTAGTGCAAGTCAATATTTACACTACCGACCACATACATGGAGGCGACTGTTTGTTTCCAGTAAATTATATATTTTCGTTATATCCAGTAAATTATCCGTCAAATTCTATAATAGTCATATGAAAATTCGGAACTATAAAATCAGCATTCAAGAATTTGTAGTTATCCCCATGTAACATGGCCAGCAGTGTATGTACTCCGTGCTCGACACTCCCCAAACATTATGTAATTCATAGTTTATAATAGTAAAATATTAAAGAATATCTTCCTTTAATATGTACAGTAGATTGAGAATGTTCATGTTTGCATTTAATAACTAGAAAACGAGATATTTTTCTTTGACTTGACTAACCTCCTTAACAAATCTGTGCAGGAAAAGAACCATCCAACACCACTTAGAGTACAAACAAAAGCAATTGTTCTGACCTTTACACCCACGATGCATTGCAATGAAAGTAGTTATAAATTGTCATACTAGAGTGAATAACATTTCAAACAGTGCACTATTAAAAAACATTTTTTTAGTAGAAAGCTTATTTTTCGTGACTGAAAATAAAAGTGTCAACTATTGGGTACACTATCAACTACTGGTACATTTACTCTATTCTATTCTATTATTCTATTATTCAATTTTTATATTACTAACGCACCATGGTGCGCACAAGGTACGGTTTGACGAACAATGGCTCTACCGTACAGAGGACCGACGTGTTAGCAACTTTGCTCGACCTGCAAAGCCTCTCTCTCCTTCACACGCCATTAGTCTCTCTTCCTCTTTCTCTCTGCAATGTTCCTGACGTCTGTTTCCCTGTTAGACGTAGATATTCGGTTTAGTTAGGCCCAGCTTGTAACGGACGTCCGTTCAGAAACATACCACCGACGCTGCTCAATGGATTCACGGTAACACGTGCGTAAGTTTCGTTATACTAAGCTCGAACACTCCAGTGACAGGTACTCTCAAGATTTTAGAACGAAGTGTAACCCCTGGGGCGATTCCATCGGAGACGGAACAGATAGAACTTTCGTTCGACTCAGTGACTCTATTACGAGAATAAGTCAGAGAATTAATATTACAATGTTCTGAAATTTGTCGATGGAATTACTATTTATAATTAACAGTGTCCACCTGGAAGAAGCAGGTGTGTTAATTGACGGTAAGTAATACAGTGAGTACTACCATCTTTTTCAGTTGTATTAGCTGTTGACTTTGCTGCGTTGTCAGCTTCTTCATTACCTTTGATGCCTATGTGAGATGGTGTCCAGTATATTATTCCTATTTGTGTTATTTATATTACAGGACACGGCTTGAAAGAGACCAACTTTTCGAACATGTTCTCGCAGCACTCAAGATTCGTTTACTTTCTCAGCGGCCATAATCACGAAACTGCTACGCAAGCGAGCAACAGCGATTCTTTCGAAAAGAGAGTAATCTTCTCGGTTACTTGTAGACTGGCGCGGCTTAATGGGGACCTCCGGCGTCGGTAATATCGCCGCCTCCGTGATAGCACGCAATAAAGCAACATTATTACCGTTCTATATTGTTCTTAACGCGATTACGCTCGCTCCGTAGCTCGAAAGCTGACTTCCGCGAAACGCAACGGACCGTCAAACGCGAGACGACACCGCCAAACTGTTTCAATTTCGAAACGAACACCACCCTCGCCGTCCCTTCCATCCCTCTTCAGCGCGTTTCGAACTTTCCAACTACTTTATCTCGACAGGCTGATACGCTATTACGCTCTGATACGCAATATTTGCGATACACAAAGGATAATCCTTTACCACGTCCGCCTCCACAGTCAAAACAACCTGCCGCTAGTCAGACACGACATAAATTTCCCCTTTCTGTAGAAATCGCAAAAGAAAAATATGTGGAAGTATTCAGTATCGCACACGAGTATCTACATTAGTGTTGCGATGTTAAACTTGCCCCGAATATATTAAAAATCGATAGTTATTTAAATAAATAAAATTGGACGCGTCTGTCACCGGTGATCACCGTAGCAGTGAACATGCTGACGGGTCAAACAGGATGTGAAGGACGCAAATGTTTTAACATTTGACCAGCTAAAATGTAAAAGCATATTGAAAAAATACAGCAGTTCTGGGGAAATGTTCAATATCGATTTTGTGCAAAGAGAGCCTCAAGCAAAAAATGTTATTTTATACATTCGATCCGCTTTTTCCTGTAGAATTGCCTCGTATTCGACTGTGCCAGGCTTTGCAAAATATACTGCAGAAATTAGTTGTTTACAAGTCTGTTGAATCGCTGTTCATTAACTCAACCAATCTTTCATTTGTAAGTATAAACTTATGGTCTTGTGTTCTCCGAGCTTGCGGGTCACGAAATTTCGAGACGTTAATTGAGAGAACAAGGCGAAGTGTGGTGAAAGCGGATCCTTCTTTTGTCCCTCGTAAAGTTGCCACGCGTTCGTGGAATTTTAACGAGATTCCGCGGGGCCGATCGTTCGAAGCTTACAAATCACGGGCTGATTCATCGAGCACCCCTTCGTTTTCTACTTATTTCCTCCCACGGTCTCGGTAAAAGGCTTTCCACCCCCGTAATGGCTATCACAACTAATTAATCGATCGACGTATCGATTCCCCGAACGCGTCCAGCCTGTTTACCCCGTGATTCTTCGCCCCGATCTCGTCCTGACGTTGATCCTTTCCTCTCGAAGGAAATCACGTCCTTAAGCAACTGCCCCGTATCTCTGAATTTCGAAGAAAACCGTAGATCGTCAACACGTTGGTTGTTATATTGTTTTTAGAGAGATAGCACCGCTTCTTGAGTTTTATAAAAATATCTTCTATTCTGTTTAAATCATTTAATTTTAATTTAGTACAATCCCATGCAACCTCGAAACTCAATTCGAGTTTATTATATGAATTTTTTTTATACACTGTGTTTAGGACTTGCGAGGTACGTAACACTCATCCAACTGAATAAGAAATGTCTAATTAACGTGGGTCGAAAAATGATTATTCGAGGTGTAAATAATTTTAGGGTCGAGGGACTGTTCGGAAAATTGTTTATAATCTGGAGAATATTAATTTTTTGACGTACCTTTACGAGACATTTTTTATTCAATTTAATGAGAGCTAACTACCCTGTATATCCTAAATGTTGTTCTTCAAAATTGCTGTATTGTATAATAATTAATATTGCACAGTGTGCTTAAGAAGAATTATTGAAAACTTACTGAATAGGTGGTACTCATCAAACTGTAGGAAAAATATCCAGCAAATATGGTTGAAAATATCAATATTATTCAAGCTGAAAACAATTTTGTGTCAAGAAAATTTTCCAGAACATTCTTCATAAATCGAAACATACTGATTGCTTGATGTATGTTTAATAGACATTTTTTATTCTTTCGTTTCAGAACTATTTGTCTTACCACGAATACTTATTTTTCAACACCCTGTACAGCGATTACCGTGCAAGAAGTCTGAGTGCATTTTGTTTTACGATGAAAATATCAATTTCAGCAGTACCCCTGCTTTTTCAAGATGGCCCGTTCGATCGAAAGAACAGTTTCTATCGGGAAATCGAGTTGATTCCATGGGATTTCCTGGCAAAGCCAGCCACTAAAGCGGATATATCAACGCGTTTGTCCTGGCCGTTTTCCTTTTCCGGAAATATCGCGAGTCCCTCGCGAACCGGAAACCATCCCCTCGATCAAACGAACTCGAGAATTCCCTTTCTAGTGGCCCTTTCCGCCGAGAGATCGGAGAATCCTGGATTTCCTGTTTCGAGTGCTCGGATGTTAGGAATTTTCCACGTCTTCGTTCAACGAAATCGAATTTTTCTACATCTTTTCTGCTAATTTATTCATGATTGAAATTGATGAACAATATACTAAACCGGAGATTGTCAAATCTGTTTGGTAGTTAGAAAAGGATAGAAAATGTGCACGTAGTAAAAAACAAAATTAATTCAGTGACTTCCATGGGGCGCCACGAATTTGATTTATCTAAATATCTACTAGTTATTAGAAAATTTTACAATTAAATAATTAAACATTTTTGTTCATCCGTGATTTGTATATAAAGCAGGATATTAGTAGGTGATCCCACGGATTTTTCTAGGGACAAAACTGTTAACGCAAGATTTTTCCTAAAAATAGTTTGAATTTCATTGAAAAATTCGTGATGCATCACTCGTATATTCCACCACAGTAATTTATTAAATTCATGTTTATTTAATCTTCACTCGTTTAACTGAAGTTATATACGATGAGAAACGATACATTACCCATTGAAAATCCCGTTATAATGTGCCCGTGCAAGTATGGCAGTTTTCACTGCGACAATCAGCATATTATCACGTCGAATGCCACAATGAAAGCTGCCATACCTAATCAGCCACGATATAATTTACTATTTCTTATGTAAATCGTAAAGAAAAAGAAATTTGAGTACTCAGTCGTCTTCTCCTGCTCCTACATTATTGTTTTAATATGACGTTTGCTCAGAACTTTGCGACAATCAACAATTATTAAATTAAATTTCAGGCGTTGGTCACCGGTTACTGCTACGGCACTCAACTTGTTAATTAATTTACTAGTAATATCTTCAATATGACGACAGAAGTTTATCAAGTAGACAAACATGACGAGTAGACGAAATTCAGGAGAAGTTTCATTGCTGGTAAATGTTGATGAGTATACAAGGAAACGACAAGACGGTCGCCGTAGCAGAGCCGGCCTTATTACTGCCATCAGGCTGGAGCGATCCATCGCAGTCGAGAATGGTTTCGAGGGCAGGTAAATTGATAATTGTTCCGAAGAGATTACGCGAGATACGTGCAGCAAATGCGGCGGCCCGTTGCACCGCAAATCTCTGGTCGATTTATATCGAGAAACGTCTGCGTCGGACGTGAACAATCCGCCTGAGAAACGTTTTTTCCCCTTTCTACCAGCGTTTACAGTTTCTCATTAGACGGAGATACACGTTTAACCATCTACCGTCCACTGGAATTCTCTGTTCGTTTATGTTGCTCTTGAAATTTCAATATCGATATTGCGGCGGAAACGACAACGATGACCGCTGGAAAATTGCCGGCTCGCTCGAACGGAGAGCTTTCAAATTTCCTGCGCAATCGCTTTGAGGGTGGTAATAATTATTGGAGGCACGGAAATAAGTTTTGCTTGGTTTTTGTATGCGGGTTTAGCTATGTAGTTTTAACCATTTCTAGTGCACGATTTTAATAGTTACTGAGTATATGTCGGTAGGAATTAGTTTGAGGATATTACGTTTGAAAGCGAAACGAATGCTGAGGGCAGCGACGGTGATTAGGTTTAGGATGCGTAAGTGACTTTTACTATTTTTGAGAATATAAAGTATTCAAGAACTGAAGTTCCGCCAGGATTGGAAAATTGTTGATTGGTGCAACATAAATTCATGTGCACGCAAGATTTTGGCTTGCAAAATTTGTCTCAAATTATACCAAATGCACAGGACCTCTAGAAAAACCGATTGGTATTCTTATTGGTACCTTTACACCATCATCTTCATACCCTGCATTCTAACGAACATTTTGGAGGGAGTTTCGTCAGTTACTGAAAGACAGTAGAACTTAGAACGATTAAAAATGCCAGTCAGGATAGATTAAAGATTGCACTAATGTTGAATCTGAATTCAGTTACCAGTTGGACTTCAATATAATTCTATTTGAACTAAGGATACGTTATTAACCCTTTGGTCTCCTTTGTCGTGTGTGACTCGGCATATGAATACCTGTGAATAAAATAGATGTCGAGTCACACTCGACATTTTTAAATTGCCAGTTTAAATATATATTATGTTTCGCATTATTTTTTTTTACCACAAATATCAAATCTTAGCAAAGTTCCAATGCTATTTTCAATATCATTAGTAAAAAAAATTGTGTAAATTGGTTCCTATCAACCAACTGTCTTTTGAAGTACATTTCAAATAAAACACTCAAAATAATAGGGAGTTATTGAAAAGAAAAGTAAATAAAAATTAAGAGATCAAAGGGTTAATAAATAAAGTTCGTAATTAATAATATTGTAAGTAAACATGTGTGTTGCAAGTACCAGAATTGTTATTTGCTAAATCTAACACCAAATTTGACTACAGATACCGTTCACGGTAGTGTTTCTATTCCAAGGTAAAAGTTCTGCGATCGGAAGGCATCTGGACGAATTCCTTCTTCAGAAAAATGACACTTTTGAAAACAGGTCCACGAAATTTCCAAAGAAACGACAAGAAGTCTGTTGTGGCGCGAATGCTAATTTTTAACCTGTAGACCGAGATTTCTGGACATATTCGTTGAAACGGTGAAAATTACCAAGCTTAAATTGTCATGACACTTGACTCTCCAGAAGTTTCAGTTTACTGGTTAAAAATTAGCATGTGCGCCTCAACAAAGTCATTGAAGGAAACGTGACAAAGTATAAACCTTGCACGAAAGTTGAGTCGTGAAAGTTTCATTAAATTCCGTCATGAACCTTCAGAACGACCTGATACAACGCTGTAGTCCACGGTTATATGCCTGTTCCATAATGAAAATTTCTCGTTTACTTAGGGGTATGGCAGCTGGCGGAACGCGAGCAAATCGTCGAAGATAAATCAAACGATTCCTATCGACGTTCGCATACGCGCTCACGGAATCGAAACGCCTACAAATCGAGCAGCGTTACGCTTCCAACTTCTAATCCCTGGCAATCTGTCCGGCACAGTTTCGGGCTTTACACCCGTAATAACGGGTTTTACAGCACTTGAAGAATTCCCTGTGGAATATCGTCGCGACGTCCCTTCTGTGTCCTGCGTGACAATTCCGACCCAATTTCATTTTCGCGTCATACGGATTGACTCACTCTAAGTGACAACGATCTGTGTGTTACAGAAGTGGAACGATGTACAGAATACTCGAAACTGTTATCTTGCTCTGACGATGGGAGACATTTTTGGAAGGTCTCTGATTGCAGTTGAACGAAATGAAATTGTTGGAAGAAATAATAACGCTATTGTGGAATAACAAAGGCTACCATGGACTGTTGAAACCCCTGACGACTGGTATAGTCGAAATGACTACAAATATAATTGTAATTAACTCAACTTTGAGTGCGTATACAGTGCATGGAAATAAATAAAAACTCTTAATAAACATACGTCCGATTTTGAATGGCCTATTCCGGCATCTACTATAGAAGAGGACACATATACATTTTCATATAAAAAAAAATGAAACGCTTCCCATTAACTCTGAAAATTTAAAAATAATTTTCATCGCATCCTCGTTGTTTTTTGCAATCGTTCAAATGATATCAGAACCATCTTTCTACGCCACGAAAAATAAATACGAAAAAAAAACATGTGTGGTTCCTGCTGGTCACTGTACGTGACAAATGAAACTTTGAAATCTCGACGCTTTACTCTAAACGTGCAATCCTCTAACTTATTCGACCAGTGTATTTCGGTGTTTCTAAGTTAGTGAGGTCCAGCGAATTCAGCCGGCAATTGGAGTACGAAATTACGAGGAAATTCGTTGACACGTTGAAACGCATAAGACCTACGGAAATTGAAAAACACGGGAGCAGAGGTGGACGTCTGTCCGCTCATTTCGAAATATTCGCATCGCTGGTTACGCAACGCGTGCCGGTAATACGTATATATGTATATATATTTTTGTTTTTTTTTCATTCGTCGAGTATAGATGTTCGTTAAACTGCGAGAGGATATCTCGCGAAGCGACGAGATGACGTTTAATGCGCGGCCACGGCTGGCGAAAAATTTGTATCAAAGGCCCGGCGAAATTGTGATTGTCAGAGCATGAAGTTAACCCACATTTCCGTCAGTTTGTGATACAATTTCGTTGTATCCAGTTCGCGCCTCGCTGATTCGATTTCCCGTTCAAACAAACAGCAGAGCCCGGAAATCTCCAACAAGATTTTCTAACTTAAACTCCGGCCGTCGAGAATTCTTCGAAATTACGGAAAATTCACGCACCCGATTCGCCGTTTTCGCGGTCGACACGCGACCGTATAGAATTTTCGCACTCCGCGGATATTTACTTTTCTGTTATATTGAGAAAATAGGTTATTCTTTATCGACAACACGACAGCTGCGATTTTGATATTTATATTCGATCGTTGCGTGCCTTAGAAATCACTTGAGCGCAGATCATAATTTTCAACCCCTTGACGTATAATTTAATACGGATTATTCTCGTGTATACACCCCCGCCCATAAGTCCCCGGACACTTGCTCATTGTCAGTGAAATGATTAGTAGAACGTGGCTACAATATATTGGCTTGATTTTATTATTTTATGTTGTCAAATGTTTATATATTTTACGTTAATATAATACCTGAATATTATATTAATAATATGCACGTATAATTTAAATACGTATTTGAAAAAACAAGACTGTACGTGTAAGTGTGTTTCTAATGCTAATACTTGTCGTTTGTTTTGAAAGTTCTGCCTAAAGTCAAAGGAAGACTGATGGAAGAAGTTACAAGAAGATTGGAAAGAAATTAGTTCCGAAATATTAAAACCTTTGATCGAAAGAATGCAGCTATTGATTCAAATGGTTATATACCATTAATTACTTATCTTTGGTAAAATTGTTAACATATGATCCAAATTACATATTCTCTACATTATAAACCATTAATACGTACCAACTTTGTATCCGGTGATTTATGGAGGGGAGTGTAAATACGATTCGACGAAAGGTAAATACCAAATTTCAGAGCATGACTGTAAATCTATCGTACGTCTCGTTAATTGAATTTACATTTTAAACGAACTGTACGGCCTCGACCAAAAAGGCATTTACCTCTACTGCTTCAGAAAATTAAGAATTGCCCTTGCAACATTCTATATTCACTTTCTTAATTTCTGAATTCACATCGCCAGTCGACGAAATGGTTCAATATCTCATAGAATAATTTCCGTCGCGTATATCAGTCCTTTGATCGAAGTAAAGGCAGTCACCTAGTTTTTCCTTGCTCTTAACTGCAAACAGTAGACGTTTCCCGACAAAAAATGTCCCAGTTAACAGGTTAATCGATGCTCCACAAATAGAGACGGCGGGAGAACAAAGATGCGTTATTGCAGACGGTTGTTCGGGTTCGGAGGCTGGGTAGAATTGACGAAGGAACCAGGTCAGACGTTCAGCCGGTCGTGATCGCAATCTTAATTAACGAATACAATCGCAACAACCCGACCGACCCGGTTTCGCGCATTGTAACGCGAGCCAGCTCCCTGCCGAGTGTTAATTACTTAAATTCGAAACTCTTGCACCCCCTTAATGGTACCTTATTTGTCTTCGCCTCGTTTTCGATTCAGCAGGTTAAAAGTGCATCAGCCTGAAAACCGTTCGCTGGAACCGATAGAAACACCAAGTCTAATTAGATGACGCGCAATCGGAGCAACTCGTCTGCGAATATCGCTGCTCTCTTCGAATTTTTTTCCTCGTTCACCCTCTCTCCGTCTCTCATTTCTCTTTCGTTCTGTCGCCCCTCAGAGACGCTTATTTATCGTCGGCGAATTTTCACGCGGCACGGTAAAAACGATAACGATATTTGACGGGCCGCGAGATGCTCACTCGAAGCGACAAATTGCTCCGAAAAACGGCGCGCTCTGAAAAACGTGCAGTTTACACGCGAGGAATATTTTCCGAAAATTATGGGACCGAATGCGAATCAGAGGGAACGTTTGAACGAATCGACTCTGTGTTTGGAGAGGAAATTTTCAGTCGTGACGCGAGGATTATTTTATTTAACGCCCTGCGATTTGTCGGAATGATTTCGTGCGATGAAGTTTACTGTTCGAGTCCTCGAGTGCTCTGATAAGCGAACGCCGTCCGTCAATATAACAAATTCGTTTTTAACAACCGTCTGGAAGTGAAAGGTGCTGTAGAGCGAAGTTTTAAAGAAACGGCCTGTCCAATTTGCGGTATAAATAAATAATAAATAAATACATCATGTTAACACATTGTACACCGGTCCCGCGATATTGCGGGATTCCGCTATTACTATATGTATGCATGTTCAGTTTTTTTTAAAGCGCAGATGGCGAACATTCAGTAAAAATATAGTATATTTTCTTAGAACATATACTCTATACTATTTTGTGAAACTGTGAAAAGTCTTTAATGCATTTTCTTTTAAATATTCATTTCTGACCGGCACTCACGCTTTAAACAACTGAAATCTAGCCGGCGTACAATGTGTTAAAGAATCTAAACACGAACGCAATAGAATTATAAAAGTGATAAGTCCGAGGTAAAGAAATTTCTCCTGCAATCTGTCGTTCATGAATCGAGCGAAGGAGTTGATCTTGTTAATAAACAATGGCACGTCGTGCGCTGAAACGATCAATGAGGCTCGACATAGGCTGAAAGGGTAGCGGTTGATTTTTTTAGAGGTCATTGACCAAGTCGGTCGAGGGAGAGGGGTCACGTTGCTTCGAGAGGGTGGAAAGGGTGGAAAGCGCGAGACAGAGGGGGAGGATGAGGTCGACAGCAGGGTCGGCGGTAGCCTCGTGGGTCATTAATGTTTAGTCGAGCTAACGAAGTCGAAGAAGCGAGAGTGAAGGGTTTTCGAGCATGCTGAAGGGCGCGCGGATATCTCGCTGTTCGACTTCAAATCCTCACTTCTAAAAATAATTTCTACTACAAGTAAAACATACCGTGTTGAGCTCTTTATTATGCAATCTACACCTATTAACTTCAACAGAAATGCATTATTCATAGCTGAACGTATTATATTGATATATTTATTACACAATCTACAGTATTTTTTTTTAAATTAAAAGGGGGACAAAATACTGCAAGTAGAACAAATTATATTAAAGTCCATGCTATATAGTCCACACTTTTGTTAATTGCACCAGAAATACATTACTTCAGGTAGAACATACTGTAATAAGATCTTTGCTGTACAATCTACACTTTTTTTTACAGACAATGTTATAGTAACCTCTTCGCTATATAAACTACGGTTTCTTTTAGTTACAACACAAACATAAACGAAATCGAGGCACATACACAATAAAAATATGTACTATGAAATAATGTGTATATACACAGGAGTGCCATACAAAATACTACAAGCTGTATTTTTCGAAAATCCTTAAAAATTAACCAACCAGAGAATCAACAGTTTTCACATACAACGATCGCACGAATTAAACTCCGTCAAACTTTGAGGGCATAAAGAAAAATAAATGATGCTAATTGAAGGATAGAATTCGAACGCGGGGGAAAAACGCGCTCGATTTTCCTTCTGGCCTAGACTTCATCGTGGATCGGGAAGATCGAGCGAGGGCATCAATTTCGTTGGGCGTTTTGCCTGGAAAAAGAATTTCTCTTGGAAGACTGCTGGTGATATTTCTGCGGGAGAATCGATGGCGAACGATTCTCCTTCGATCTTCCCGCGAAGATCGAAAGTTTGGCCGGCGTTTGAAAGGGAGCCGCTGTGAAGGATGGAAGAGGATTCGGTAAAGACAAAAAGTAACGGGGGAGCCTTGCTGAAAAGCTCGACGATATCGAAAATAAATGATATCGTAACGGCGGAGCGTGGCTTAAATTCGATTTCGGATTGACGCGTCGGTCGATCCGCGTTATTCCGCTGACAAATGAACTTCCGCCGTACCTCGAACGCGTGAACGAAGAAAAAAAATTCGTGGACACCAGGATGTTGCGGGACAGAAAGAGGCAAAGTGAGAGGGACAGAAGGGGAGAGAGAAATAGAGAAAGGGAGAGAATGAGAGAGACAACGGAACGAGAACGATGTAGCGTATTTTTTCCTCTCGCACGCCAGAAACAATCGAGGTCGTCGACGGTTTCCTCGAACCGTTCGAGTTTTCCAGGGTTGAACGACTCGAACCCGGCCTCCAATTTCTCGTGTGAATTCGGCTTAACTGCCTCTAACGGACCCGGACCCGGAAAATTCCGCGCCACCAAAACAATCGGACGAACGCGAAAACTGCATCATCAGACGCGAAATTCTCGCTAATTGTTCCAAAGCTCCTTGTCCTCCTCCCACTCTGCTCTGCTCTCGACCGTTTCGCCTGGAACATCACCACGATTGCCGAAACCACTGCAATTTTTCTGTCTCAAGCGATTTGTTATCTATCGCATTTGCTCAGTCGCTATATTTGATTTCTTGTTTTAGAAACTGACGGCAGATAGTAATTGTCAAGGATAGTCTGAACTTTATCGTTTGCTATTATTACTTGACAGAGCTTCGATTTTAACCTCTTCAGGGACAAATTTGTTGAAGCTAGGAAAACTAATATTTACTGAATATAAATTGATATTTACAAAATAAAAAATAAAGAATTAACAATACTGAAAGATCTGGAAGCAAAATAATATACACACACACATGGACGTCAGATGTCATATTTTTGTCTATAACCATTGAATCAGAGAAATAAACTAAACGTACAGATACGTGTCAGTATCCTTGAAGAGGTTAATTCATAAATAATTTCTAGTCACTTTAAGGTTTAGAAGAATTCTGATCAGACAGGAAACTTTTGTCGTTTTTATTGTTTACTCTTACTACTTCTCTACAAGTTGCAGTGGGGAAATGTAATTGTTACTTATTTGGAGGTGTATAAAGATTCTAGTCGAAGACTGATCTCGTGTTGCATTAATTGTTTAGAGTTACTACTTACTTATCTTCCAATTACAGTGCACAAAGGCAATTCTGAATTATTTGGGAGTTTGTAAAAACACTGGTTGAAAACAGAGGTCATGCCTCCTGTATCGTTGACTAGTACTACTTATTCATCTTCAAATTATATTCTAGAAACGCAATTGTTGATTATTTGGAAACTTAGAAATACTCTAATAGTAAACGGAGATCCGTTTACTGGCACTACTTATTTATTTTCGAATTGCAATGCAGAAAGGCAAGTTTTAATTATTTATAACTTCATAAAGATCTTCACGTCTACTTTGTCATATACTATTACTACTTAATAGCCAGCAAAATACAATACATAAACACAGTGATCTCTTATTTCGAAGCCTAGAAAAATTCTGGTCGAGTACAAGACTCCAGTCGTCTCCATCATTTACTGTTACTACTTAGAAATCATCAAATTACAGCGCACAAGCGTAAATGGTATTTATATGAAATTCCATGTAAATCCTGATCAAATATTAACATCATGCCCTGTTTATCCCGTACCATTTCTACCTAATTAACTCCTGATTGCTGCGAACAAACGCAGTTGTTACTCATTGGGAAATCCATGAACGTCCCGGTCGAAAATGAACCTCATGCCCTGTTTATCCTTTACCATTACTAGTTAATTATCCTGAAATTGTATTGGATAAACACAGTGCTCTCCCGATTTCGAAACCTAGAAGAATTCTGCTCGACTATAGGACTCCTGTCGTCTTCATCGTTTACTGTTGCCACTTAGACATCCTCAAATTATAGTTGTCAAACGCTGCTGTTACTTATACCGAAGCCTATAAGATCCTGATGGAAAATGAACTTCGTGCCGTCTTTCAGCTTTACTCTTACTACTTAATTATCCTCAAATTGCAGCGAACAGACGCAGTTACTCACTTTGAAATCCACAAATATCCTGATAGAAAATGAAAGTCATGTCCCCTTCATCGTTTATTACTACCACTTAATCATCCATCACTACTTGGGTAACCCAACCTTGACCCAAGGAACGTTCAGCAATGTCACTTTCCGTCACGGAGCCACGACGTTCGAACGAGAAATATTTGTGAAATAGCATTCGAACTCACATATGCACGTCTTTCGATTTCCATATAAATCCGTGTAGCATCGCAAGCAAGAGAGACTGTTGCAGCTGCGGAAAAATCCAAATCCCATAAGAAGATCGATGGCAAACGATTCCCGCGTCCCGATAAATCATCATTACAATTACACCGAGACAGGAATATTCTCTGGAGCCGTAAAATAAACTGTGCTTCACCGATTCCACGCAATCCGTGGGAATTTATCTCATTCCACCTTCGTGCCTGTGCTCGCGTACACGAACACCCTCCCTATTTCCCTCTTTTTCCATCTCTGTGCGTTTCCCCATGCACCGTCTCTCTCCGACACGCTGGCGTACGCTCGTCTTCTCGTTTCTGGTTATTCGTCTCGCGTCCATCTCCAGAGGATCGTTCCTCTTTCCACCAGCTATCCACTCGTCTCTTCGTCATCTGCTTCCTTTTCGACCCGCCTCAGCCCAGTTTTGCACGCTGACGTAACAAGAGGAAGTGCCGGCCGCGTTTCATATTTATAAAAGAGTTAATATTTATCTGACCCCCAGGTGGATAGCTTTTTACTCGCCCGCTTTCCATTCCTCTTTCCATTTCCACGGAGTTACTCGCGCCCCCTCGTCCCGGCTTTCCTCGATTTTTGTTTCCCGCTTCGGAACAAGAGGAGAGAGAAACGGAAAATTCGCGATCATCGCTTGCAAAGATGTCAGAGGGTTGGTTAGTTTTTTAGCGGTCGAAAAAAGAGCAGCGTGCTACCGAACACAGAAAAGAAATACGACGAACACGAAACGTCCTGCGTTTAGCTGCGCTGATCCTGAGGTCGCGGACAATGCACGAGCAGAGAATTCATTTAGCTTTGGAAAATCAATTGAAGTGACCAAATGAATTCACTGTGACCAGTAAATATTGCGTTTGGCCGTGCAAACAATTTTCCAAATCCGTTGGCTAAACATATTAACGAGGGAAGGGGGCGGGGCGAAGCGATCGGATATCAAAGGGATAATTGTTTTCGTTAAAAGTATCGATCGTCGAGAACGAAACTCGGTTCGTCGGCTGTCACGATCAATTGGCGAGCGAACGAGGAACGATTTAAATTATCTCCGGGATCATGTATATTTGTAGCCCGCGTTCCGTTCATTATAATTTGACTAGCTTTCCTGGGACGCGCTAAAGGGCCGGCCGCTGTGACGGCTCTCTGTATCACGCGTACACTTCAGCAATTACGTTATCCCACCGATTGGTTTCCAATAATGCATTTATCCAGCCGGATGCACCCTCTGTGGGTTATCAAACGTATCAATTTTCAAGTGCGAGCCGTGCTATGCACCGAAACATTTCCGCGGTGCCGTGTTATTCGACCGGGACGCTGTCTTCGATCGATGGGTGTCGCTCCATCGATGAATATTGAAAACGCAACTATCTGTCCTTCTGTTTGGGTTTGTATAGCACAGCATCGACGACTATAGTCATTCAGTCGGGAGACCTAGAGTTATCGTTGGATTTTTAGTCATCTTAGCTCACAATCAGTTCAGTTTAGAGTCGGAAAGGCATTGAAATCTCCTATTCTATTAAATAGAATTCAGTGTATTCGATAACTGGACCATTACACGAAAACTAAGCTACCCTGAAGATATCAGAAAAATACCACCCTGTCTCTCAACATGTATGTAGGGTCTGGGATTGATCGAGGATGACGAATGATTCGGAAAACAGTCTGAATAATAATATTATAGTTTAATGAGAAAAAATAAGAATTTTATATATGGGAATAGAACAGTTAAAATTAAAACGGTTTGCTATAGATTTTACAACTTTCGACTGACTACTCACGACTTGTAAAGTCTGTAGCACACCGTTCTAATTTTAACTGTTCTATTTCCATATGTTCTTACTTGTTTCATTAAACTTTAACATTATTATTCAGACTGTTTTCCAAATCATTCGTCATCCTCGATCAATCCCAGATCCTACATGAATTTCCATTGATAATCCGCTTTCAGTGGCGCGTATTTCGAAATCTACCAACAATAAACAATCCTATGGATCGATGCTGTCCCGTCGGGGGAAGCACCAGCGAACAAGGGATAAAAAATGAAACAGGTGGACGAACAAGCACTCGAAAACTGTTTTCGTGGGATGGTTGTGTAGCGGCGAAGGAAGGCAGCAGTTGCGAGAAATTTTAGTCGGTCGACGCCTCGAGCAGGATCGTTCGAGCGAAATGGCGGGGGTGAGGTTCGATGTCAAGACGATTTCGTTTTCAACCCTCCGCCATTTCCAAGTGGGATCACTGAACACTGATCGCCGATTGTTTCAATCGGCTTTAGCCACCGGCGCTTCCCTCGACTTTCATCCTCTCTCTCCCTCTCTCTTCCGCTCTTCTTATCCCTCTGCCAGAACTCGATACAATTCGACTCGACTCCACTCGACTTCTGTTCGACGAAGATACGAGCCGTCGGACGCGCGAGAAAAGCCAGTCGAAATTTCCATACACAGCCAACTCCGTCCAACTATCGATGTCTCCGGTATTTATCGAAATCTTCCGAAACTCTGGAATTGAACTAACAGCTGCATCCGCAGGAACTGTTCACCAGGCATGGTGCGAAGGTTTCAGATACTACACTCTGATGAATATTTTAAAATCGCAATTGGAGGTAGTGGATAATGTTATAGAGATATTGTGTTTGGGTTCTGAGGTTTCGAAATTGATGGAAAGTGTTTGGAGTTCCAAACAATAAGGCCTCTCAGGAAGGGTCCGAGGGCCATCTATGGCTGGGTGACATGGGACGACACCAGGCATCCTGAGCATCGGGAACCTAAAGTTGTATATAGTTACTTATTACTTCTCGATGTCTCACGTTTCAGCGCGCGTTCCGTCTCAGCCCTGTCAGGCACTTTGAACCTTGGTAGTCCTCAGATACTTCCCGAGTTACTTATTACTGCCCGATGCGCGGATGTCTAGAAATCTCTAATTTCAGCGCACGTTCCATGTTAGCTTTAACACGTACTTCAAACCTTGGTGGTCCTCAGATCTTCCAGAACGTCTTCCATTGCCCTTTCCTAGTCACCTCGAAAGGGTTGAGAGTCAAAATGTAAAAACCAATGAGTTTCGAGAATTGACGCATTCTCCACCCTCATGAAGTATCCGAAGTCTAGGAGAGGGAAGTAACAAATTCATGAAAGAAGCCGCCACGACAATTTCGGTTAGAATCTAAGGAGAATTTAAGAATCTGTTTTCGAAGAATTGAAATTCAAAATATCGCAAGATTTCGATCTGAGGATCTAGGAAGTTAAAATGATCAACAGCATGAGATAAAAAGTAGACAAGAATGAATGTTACAAATATCAAGTGTTCAAGTCCTACAATTACTCAATTTATAGAACAATTACTTTGACAAATTAAAATGCATAATATATAGAACTAATGTTTATAACAGAAGGTATACTACAACGAGGTTCTAGGATTCCAAACTGATCAGTACCATGGAATAAAAAAAATAGATAAGAAATAAATAATGTTATAAACTATACCAAACAAAATTGATAGAAAGTACAACTGATCAGTCTTACAAAGCAAAATTCATAATATTCCTAATAAAAGATATCTGCAATAAATCATAACATACGTTGACGTTTCAAGAAGGCAAACCGCATGGTACAAAAAATAGAAAAAGTAAATAATCTAATAAACAATTGTTTAAAAAGTTACAGCAAACGGAGCAGACCCCAGTACCTATAATCGGAAAGTAGGGTTCCGTAATAACGCTGGAAAATGTTTCCACAGCAAATCATAAAGCGCATCGGGATTCCAGAGAAATGGCACTTCTCACGTTTACGCCCTGAAGAAGGAGAACGGCCGTTGTTCATAGGCTCACGTACTCCGATATCTTTCACGCGATATCAAGATATGCAATTCGATGGAGGATCTATGTCGACGCACTTTCACAGCCGTGGAATTGGGGATTCGATTTACTTTCCGCGAGAGCCTTTTATCCTAACCCCCCTATCCATCCCGTGTACGGCTGCCAACGTTTTATTTGCACCTATCTCCCGACACGAATACATATTTGCATTCCGCGTCAAAGCGCAGACCTTGAAGGAGAATACGAAAATCGACGGTACGAGGACGCTTTATCCCGGCCCTCCTGGAAATTACTTTGATCCCGGAGGTTCCTTTCGGCTGCAGGATCTCTCGGTTATCAGGCTAAACGGGAGAGGGGTGTTCACCGAACGATTTCGTAGCGGAACGAAAGAGTGGAAGCTTCGATCCCGAAGTCGTTGCTCGGTGCATCGTCATTTCCGGTGAAGTTGAACCTCGTTAGCCGATCATCCACCGCTTCGATTTCTCCTCCCTTTTCACTTTCTTCGCTCCGAAGAAGCCTCCAGTCCCCTCTGGGAGGAGTTCCAAAGGTTGAAAGCTTCTTTTTCTTCCGCAGTTTCTATTCGATGGTTCTATTCTGAGCGTGCCATTTTGCACATGGTGCTCAGAACATTATACTGGGTGTTCTACGTAACACAGGCCAGCTAAGTATCTTCTGAGGGTTGCAAAGTATGGAGCTTTGCTGGGTGAGTATGCTGCGGAGAAGCTGTTTTCCGTGTACTTGAGGTCGCCAGTTTTTTTTTTTACGGGATAATGTGAGTATATTTGGCGTTCTTATATATTTATATCACTTTCTGTTAGCCCATTGCAATTGTTCAGAATACTCAGAAAACTTTGTTATACCGTCAAAGCTATAGAAAACAATTAGGTGCTCTATTTTAAGTGAGACACTCTGTACAGTATACTAGATCTTTATTCTACACTATACATCTTGTTAATGAAGTTTCTATTGCTCGACGCTAAATTTGTAACTTCTCACAATCATATGAAGGTCGTGACTATAGATGATTAAATTTATCTTCACACAGAGTATGAAGCTATCGAGTCAAGAATATATAATTAAATATAGGGACATTTTAAAAAAGCGCCGATAACTTTAGCATAACCTTGCATAAGAATATTTGCCGTAACCCCCGATATAATTTCTTCGTCAGACATTCTGAATTCCATAGAAGAAGATATTCAGGTGTGCTACTTCTGGCGCAGGTAGAATATTAACAATACGTAGCACACAGAGAAAGAAGAAGCGTATTGTATATATAATTCTAGTACTTGCAGAAGCACAGTAGCTAAATTGTTCTTAATCTATTCAAAATGTAGGCTACTGGAAGAATCCAATCTTCCGTCGAATCGCCAAATAGCCACCTATACTTTCAGCCTGCACACATTTCGAGGAACTCGCGTTCGGCCATGTCCGTGACGATTCGCTATTTCAATATTCCCTGGTACCATGTGATCAGTTCCGCGTAGCCGTGATTTCGTGAAAGTCAAAAGAACAGGAGATGACAGGGTATGCTAATGGTCTCTTGTCCCAGAAAAATAATCGTTCCAGCGAATCGACGTCTGAATGGAAACGCTTCTCGCGAAACAGTTAAACACGATTGGGTGGCGGTGTTTCGCAACCGGAAGTACGTTGCTGAAGATAAGTCGGAAGACAATAGCCGGAATCAGACGCGAGATATCGTGACGAGATAATGGAGGTGCGGAAACATGTGGAGGTCTTTCCTCGGTTATACGGGGTGTCGCGTAATGCATGGAGCGACCAAAAAGATTTTATATTCTTCGCGTGAAATTGAGTAAAAAATGTTATATAATATTTTGTTTCAGGAAGCTCAGTTCTCGAGAAAATCAATTTTCCAACTTGGAAACCACGCCTGGCCAACACTGGCCGTTTCTATTTGTTTTTAGCTTACGTTGGCGACATCAAGCTTGCATATACCCCAAATTTAGACTAAAGTATGTAGGAGAATTTAAGAACATAAAACATTAAATCTAGTTATATTGTTAACCATATGGACAATTTGCAGAATTATTTAACACGTTGAATATCGTGGGGGTCACCGATGACTGGTACCTTAAATATAATGTAATTAAATAATCATTGATTGTTACAAAATTCTGAGCATACTTCATAATAAAACAATAATATAGGAACAGAAGAACACGATTGAATACTCAAATAATTTTGTTCTCTGCAATTTATATAAAAAATAGTAAATTATATCGTGTCTGATTAGATATGTGTATTTTCACTGTGGCATTGAACGTGTTAACAGGTTCTTGCAGTAGAAAATTCCACAACAAGTCAGACGCATGAAAATACGTTTTTATGAAGACATGACGTTAAAAATACAAACATTGAATTATCTTATGATACGCTTTTTATTCTGTACTATATTTGTGGGGTTCGTTTTAATTGAAGTATAAAAAATGTATATTTCAATTCCTTATCATACGAAGCCCTGCATACAAGACATATTTGATTCAACAAATTTTTCCTAACGTCCACGAGTCAGAAAATATTTAAGGTAACAGTGTCTAGTGACTCGCCCTGTACTGTATACAAGGTGTTAAAAAAAGGGTTCGATACTTGAAGGGCTTATAGTGCTTACCGAGAAAAGTAAAAAATGTTTAATCGACATAGGTCCTAAAGGCACACTTTTCTAAATTTTTAATTACCCTGTAGGAGAAAGGATCAACAAGAATCTCCGTGGGAATCGAAATAATCGGTGGGCGAGAAGTTGTCATGAAATAATCCGTCAATGGGTCTATTAATTTTCCCGTTGGCGCGTCAGAAGCGTCGAAAGGACGGGCAACATTCGTCACGCGCGATCGTTTTCGAGCATTCGAGGATAACTCGATACGTGTATCGAGCGGAGGGTCGATGGAATCCATTCGTTTTCAAACGTCAACTCCTTCGTCAGGGACGCGACAGTATCGTCGACACGTCCGTAATTATCTTCGGTTTCCCGTCCCTTGGGAGGTTCGTGGCACTGCTAATTAACGTACTACACAGCTCGGCCATTTCGCCGCCTGAATATTTTCGATGCGACGACCCCGTATCCCCGTTGGCTAATGGTATTTTTTTTCCATTCCGCGATTCGTAATATTTTCGTTCGCCCGCCCAACCGTTTTTTGCTTGACACCGACGCCACTGTTTTAAATTTCATAGAAAAAAAAAACGCGCGCGCCTCCCGCCGTTTAATTGCATTCACCTGACGCAGGAGTGCATTTTTTCAAGGGAAATCGATCGTTCGCGTGAGTATCGACGAGCAAGATTTTCTTTCGTTAGGAAAGATAGTGACTCCTGCGTGCTCAGTCGAATATTTAGAAAATTTCCAACATCCAACCGTTGTAAATCAAATTTCCATGTTGCCTGTACGATAAAACAATTGACGCAGCTCGAGCCAGCGGCGATAGATCTGTGTTGACTCATTCAGGAGTTAGAAATGCTCCATCCAGATTTCAAAATAAATCGTTAGCAATATAGAGGTATATTTGGAGCGTGGAGCAGGGGACTGGGAATGAAAGATGTCTGGCATCCGTTCGCGTCCAATTTCTTTATTCCGCGGCGACCGAGGTTGAAATAAGGAGGTGGGCGAGGCGAGGATGCAGACTCGAAAGGAGACGCGGGAGTAAATAAATTCTCGTATGACGTTTTATTAGAAACGAGAGGGCGAGCGAGAGGGCGGTACAGTCGTCGGGGGGGGTCAGAATTTTTTCTCGTTCGTCGGCTCGCGGATATTCATTTTTCAAGCGGCTCGGCACCATCCTTTCTCCGCGCGGAGTGGATCGTTTCCGTTCCGCGGAACGGACAGGAGAATGCCCGTTCTAAAAAGCTACCACTCTCCTTTCGTCCGCGTCTTGACGAAGACAAACCTGCTGCTGCCGCGGAACTCCGCGAGGAATAGTCTCCGAAAGAAGGAGAAACGCGGTATAACCACTTATCTTCGAGCAGCTCCCGGCGATACCGCGCTAATGAAAACGTGCCCCGAGACCCGCCTCGCCGCGCCGTTCTACGCACGCAAGAAATTCCGATGCTCGACGTTCTCTCACTGAAAATTGTTGGCACGCTCAACGCCACAGTGGAAACTGCCCTGTTTAGTCAGACAGACTGTAATATACTTCCTTAACTGTGAATTGGGGAAGGAAGAATATTTTACGGCAGATAGGATCCTGTAGCTGCCGTCTTCCGTTATTCTGGCCGTTTTAATGTTGCTCAAAATTGTGTAAGAATTAGTCGTCGTTTAGTTAATGAAAATGACCGACGACTTTTAGTCCTATGTGTTAATCCTAAACGGACGTCAGCGCTTCGGACCTGACTTGCTGCTAGGTCGTCGCTTTACCTGGTGCTTACGTGAAAGGTGTCGCACTGACACTACTTAATATGAAAAGGCATTTTATTGCAAAAAATCATACATTTTAACATTTTCCATCGCAATTTAAATATTTATGCTTCAAATGTTTATTTATATGTTGTCAATGTGCGATATTTTTTAAAACAAACATTCGGTCAACAGTAAACCGCATGATTTCTTCTGTTTCGTGTTTTCACCTCCCACGTGACATACGTTCGATCCGGTAAAAATTGTAACGTCACGTAGGAGGTGGCATACGTCCGTTAAGGGTTAAAAATACAGTAGTTACAGAGTTATGGTTGTCCTGTAATTATAAAGTGGAATTCGATGTAGTTACCTACGTTCATGGTCGGACATTTTAATAAATTTGAAACAACGACAGAATTGTATCTATCTGACAGAATTCTAAACATTCAATATTTATAGCACCTTTTCGTTCTCTTCAAAGTCACAAGAACCTAACAATCTGTTATCATAACCGAGATACATAATATTTCCTATTCGGACCACCATTTTCTCAGCCTTTAGCGTTCGACACCCTAACCCTTTGCGGTCGGAGGTATTTTCGTTATTTCATTCCAGCCGGACAGTAGAAATTTTTTTCATTTATAGTATCGTATAGTTTGCGTTTATTTCGATGTTTAAACATAATCTGAACACTACAACAACATGTTTATAGTAATACAATCTTATGAAATAGAGAATTAATGTATAAGAAATTATCGATTCAACCTTTTTGGAATAAGATGCCATGACGAGTCAGAATCGACATAGAAACGCAAAGGGTTAAAAGCCACTACCCCGTTCTTTCGAGATGTAAAACCGTGACAACATTCACTATCCAACAAACAATACAAATTCCACTGCTTCACAAGCCCGTCAACCTTCGGAGCAGGAACAAATATCCTTCGCATGCTTCTTCGTTTCTGCAAATTTTCATAGTTCCCAAGAATTCTCGGGGTGCTTTCAGCGTCTCACGGCACCATTACCGCGGGGAGCAACGATAAACTCCGCTTAACCGGGTTCTCCGCAGCATTGTCGGCCGCACTTTTTCGCCGCAGCCTAAAAATGACAATTCCATTCGCGTTGAGACTCGGGTTTCGCCGTCGCGCGTTTTAACGAGTATTTTCGCGCGGTGCTCCCGCGGCACGATGAAAGTCTACGCGCCGCGGTAACGAGCTGCCGCCTTTATGGCACGCATTAATTAAATTAACGGGATCATTAATTGCGGCCACGCGTCTCCCGTATCTCCGGAAATCCCTGGCAAACGAAAGACTCCGCCGGTTTACGGCGCGGCCGAACGACCGCGGAAAAGAAACGCGTCCCTCGACTTCTTTCTTGCCGCTCGCTCGCGCGACTCGAGAATTTATCCGCCGCGATAACCGTGAAATAAAAGATCCCAACGGCCGTCACGGATTCCCTGGAATTTGTTTTCGACGCTACGACGATGCTCGCTCTCTGCGAAAACGGGCCATCGTCGATACACGTAGCCGCTCCGGACTTTCAGGAATTCATCTCGCCGACACGCGACGCAGAGTTCAATGATGCTCGGTATTTCGGACCCCCGGGAATTTATTTTCCGCCGTGTGACCATTTTCCGTGTAACGGGGATATTATCGACGTCAGACAGACTTTTGTTGTGAAGAATTTTGGTTGGATACCTATTTTTGCGACTATGGATTGTAGGTAGAAGAAACGAAACGAATGGAGTGATTTTGGCAGGTTAATTGGTACCGTCGTTCTTTGGAAAATGGGGTATGTTGAGCGAATGATAATTTTTAACCTGTAAACTGAGACTTCTGGACAGTCGAATATCATGACTAGACTGTGGATTTTTATGCAAATATACATTTCTAGACATCAATATTTCCTGCGTTATTGCAGTTAACCCTATGGCGTTCTTGCCTTCGACTATACACTCAGGATCCTTGGGTCAAAAATGCCCTGCATGTATGGAACTCATATTTTCAACTTTATAATGTAATGAGAGGACAAAGGAACAGAGGAATAGCTACTCGTATGTATTATAATGTATTGTAGTGCCAAAGTTTTTTAAATAAATGAAGAAGAGATGGATCGGAAAAGACCTGAAGACCGCGCTAGGGTTAAATAAATAAAACTTCAACAAGTCCGCATTTGATCCTTGAAATATTTATAATAAGTAAGTTTCATTTTGTTGAATTATAAAAAGTGCATCATTTATGAATTTGGATATATTAAATTGCATAAGCATCTGTAGTCTAATCATAACAATGTAAGCAATGTTATTTTTATCTTTTCAACGGCTGTGTTCAGAAATCTCAAGAAGCATGCTGATTGGTCGGAGCAAGCAACAGAAAACCGTATATAAACTAGTCATTTTCGTCGATTACCAGATTCAAATACCTACCCTCAGATTGGAGTCATTATGCTCCAATTTTTCCTGCCTGCAGGTTTTCGCAAATTTTACCCTGCTTTTCCCCCTAAAATCCTATCCAAAGAAATCTAAAGTCGTTTCCTTTTCTTACGGAGTCTACGCAGCAGACTTTAACCACCAGGTCTTGCCTGACCAAAGGAAAAAAAAAATCGATTATCAGATTCAAATACCAGCCTACAACCAAGCGAACCGTCACTCTGTCCGGAATTATACAATTCACTTCACAACACATAATCATTACTAGACTGCGGATGTTTATGCAAATATACATTTTTAAAGTCGAATATTTTTTATGTTAATGCAGTTGTAAAAATGAATCTTTGGTAATACAGTAGAACGTCCATTATCCGAACAGTAATCGGTGACAAGATGACTTACATTACAACTACGTTTCGCATAAAAATGATAATTTTGGTTTAGAACATAAAAGAACACGGTGGAATAAAATTAAGTACACAGTGTCATTGGTGACGATTTTAATGTGTAATTAATCTGGAAGAAAAGTTTTTGGATGACCGGTGTTCGGATAATCGTGGTTCGACTGTACTGTATTTTGTCCTGTAAATGTTTAAAAAATGTACATTCTATTTTTTAACGATTTTAAATGTACGTTTTTCAAATAGCTGGATATGTTAAATTGCATAAATACTCGCAGTCTGGTCATTACTGTATAAACGCATGCCAGAGTGGAATTCCACTCTATCCAATGGCATACCCACAATGTTGGAAACAACGCAATAAATCGATCATTGTAACAACTCTCTCTCTCTCTCTCTCTCTCTCTCCCTCATCAATTAAAATATCCTCACACATCGTTAATTCTGCGTGTGAGTGTATTCGTGACATCTTCCCAAGTACGGGTAGAACACGATACGCAACAGGGTATTTTGTTTAGAAGTGAAAACTGCTTAGAGAAAGGTTTTATAGTTAACCACTTCGAGAATACTGATACATGCGTGTGCATTTGATTTTAGATTTTGCAACAATTTTCTTTTTTTAGCACGAAGACTGTTTGCAGAATTTTGTGAGCAGGTACGTCAAATATTGCCGAATTAAATAATTGTTAAATCTTATAAAAGTAATGTGTTAACACGTTCACTGCCACAGTGAAAGCAGCCACCCCTAGTCAGACACGATATAAATTATCGTTTTAATATAATTCATCCAAAAAATAATGTTTACGTATTCAGTTCTGTAGAGTTATTTAATTAAATAAAATTTGAAACGCCGGTTACCGGCGCCCCCGTGGCAGTCAGCATGTTAATACCAATGAATTCATATTAAAGGCATATGTTTTTCTCTTTCAAGCGTTATTCTTTTATAAAAATATCCGATGTAGTAAAATTCTACACAAACACAATTAATAATAAAAACGTTAAACAATTATGAAAAATTATGATTATGGCACCTCGTAAAATTCCAAAAACTTCGTACAGAATTTGATGGATCTGCTTTATGGTCAGATTGTTCAAGGTTGTTTGCAATTCCACTTTACGGTCGCCAGAAGGCGCCGCCATGAAACAGCGGGGGCGTCACGTGGACGTTTTTAAATTCAAAGGAAATCCGCAAAGTTTCCGAGCACTTTCCCCACCGTGTCGTATCGACGTTTTCCTCGGTTCCGGTTTTCGTAATAACATTGAAATTCAATCCGACCAGCCGCTCCATAAAAGTAAACCTACCGGGGAATGTATCCCGATCATCGTCCTTCAGCCTTGTTCCAATTTTCTCTTAATCTGTGATCCCGGATCCGAGTTGAAACGGCCAGACCGAGCCAGATAACACGGGGGATTCCGCAGCGAATCTTTTACAATAATATAACGGCCCCCCTGATCCTCGCGATACCACGAATTCGAAACCTATTCGAGCTGCTGCGTCTAATCTTGTCCTCCACTGTGCTCGAAAATTGCCGGATACGCGTTCGAAAAGGGCCCTAAGATCGACAATGAGCGAACAGTAAGAATTTTCCAGCGAATCTTATCTCTTGGCCATTGAGTATTCATCAGTAAAATTTTGTTAATTGCACTCTATACACGTTTTATTAATTTAGCACACCTAGGGATGATCGGAAATCTCAGTGTTAGATTCCCTTGGTCAGACGTTTCGAACATCCTTGCGATGTCGGCATAATTGTAATTATCATATAAAATTCTAAGCTATCAATTTAAGTAGTCGTATACTTTAATGGCCAGACGTTTGAAACGTCCTTCGAGTGTCAGCATAATTGGAACTACCTTATAAAAGTCTAAGCTAAAAGCTTGAGTGGTTGCAGACATTCGTGACCAGGCTATAAGTGCATAAAACGTGCTATAATAGCAAGTGAATCATAATTATCTTATAAAATCCTAGAGAAAAAATTTAAGTAGTGACAAATCTTCATGGTTGGACACTTCGATCGACTCTATTATACAAATGGAACTGTAATTATCTTATAGGACTCGGAAGATTTAATATCCCTTACATCTTGTTCCCTTTAAAGACAGCAAAATGTACTACCTTGTATTCTAAATTGAAAATTATGTTAAATAATTGAAAAATCCAGTTCTCATATTATACACTATATACCAAAAGGAATATACTGTCAAACATGGCCACCATCTAACTATTTTTCTTGTATTTATAAACTTGTATAAATATTCTCCAGTAGCTCGTTGAAGTAAATAAATAAAAAAATGGTAAACAAGTAAAAATTTGTCATAGAATGTAACAACTCGTCTGACTTTACTCTGAGGCTCAATTAGAGGGACGGAGAATTTGTCGACAGAAGACAGCGTAATCCTTGCAGCGTGGTCCTCCGAGTTCCCGGTGCCTTTCAACCCTTCGTGTCTGTGTCAATAAGATTCTACTTGGCCACTTCCGGCGCACTCAGTGGCCCATCTTCGCTCCACATCCTGCCGACGCCACAAAAATTCCTCAAAAAGACCCAGCTCGTCCCCGTGTAAGAGTATTTTGTTCCTTTGACGCCGTACATCCTTTTCCTAGGCGGCACTTCCCCTCGAAGAATTTCGAAAAAGCCCATTCACCATTCTGAGACTCGGTTTCGCTCCATCGGACGTGTTTACACGATGGAACGGTAACCAAGGAACCCGATGAACGGTTTTGCAAGTTGCCGCAGTATTATTTGCGACTAAACTTTCCTCGTGCGATCGAATTCGCTCGAATTTCCGCGGTGAAGTTTCTCCGCTCATCGATGGTTCTTCCCTTTACGCTCGAATAATTAATTACGTTGCGAATTCACACTGGTTCCGCGAAGTTCGGGACTCGTCAGCGGCCGTGCGTTTCAGTCGTTTATTAACAACCTGATAACTTTCGGCGTCAATTAACGGACCGGGTAAACGACCAATTAATTTCTTCGTGAAGTTTTTCTCGTTTCGCTTTTTTGCGTCCGGACGGGAATCGTTTGCCGGGGTACCGGCGTGAACACGCCGCTCCGAAACGCTCAAGAGCGTAACGTCGCTACGGAGAAATTACTCGCGTGCTGAGATCGTCAAAGTGATTATTTCCAGTCGATTTTTTTTGGTAAACTCTCCCTGCCCTACCGTATCATACAATAACTTGCACAGCACTTCGCTCGAATTTTTTACAACATTGATTCAGGAATTAGAATTATGCACAGGCGACATAATACGTTTTATTTACTTAAAATGCATCAATAAATTATTACAGTGGATTCTGGTTATTTGGGACACATCGGGGCTAGCGCCCATTGGCCCGATTAAGCGGCTGTCCCAATTGTGCGAAGTATCACATAGGTGTTTACTTAAATATTTTTAGAATAGATCAGAGTCAAATATCTAATATTCATCAAATATTCTTCATGCAGAACTTTCTATTTTCATTCTTTGTCAATAACGAAAGTGTCACATTACAAATAAGATCATGTAGCAACGCGTAACGGTGAGTGAGGGAGGGAAGTAGTCCTCTTGTCCCTGTACCGTCCCGTTTGCTATCTTCTCATACAGTATTCCAGTCATCTGTCCCAAATAAGCGGCACGCTGTTCCAATTAAGTGAAGAAAACGGGCTATTTATTCGATTAGGTTGTGTTCTTTGAGCTTTATCCCAAATAAACCGGTGGCTCAAATAAACGGTATCCGTTGTATATTAAATTATTTAACCTTGAATGTTCATTTTATCGAAATACATAGAACAAAATTATCCATGTTGCGTGTAGAAAATTATTTGTAGATACTTAACTGGGCGGTAAAGTGTCTCCAACAGATTGGAAATATTTTTCTGTGCTTTTTACCAATTTAAAATTGTTTAAGCAGCAGCGTTCCGAAGATAACGACGCGTGTTCTACTCAGAAATCGTTTCAGCTCTTTTCAACGGAAGTTGTCTCTGTTTCCACGTAATGGCGCACGCTACTTCGAAACGATTCCCGCGCGTTTCGACGAAAAAGCACTATCCGTGTTGTTTTTTTATGTGTGCTGTGTAACGCGGTAGCCTGGCACCTTTTTACTGGCGTCGGGGCTCCGTAATGACAATAATCATATGATAGACGCGAAGGGATGAGAGTGACAAGAAAAATACGAGGCAATTACTCAGGAGGAAGGATCGTAAAGTTTCGACACGCGACGAGCTTCTGTAATTAAAAGTGCGTGGACGCGTGCGCGCCCGTTAATGGCTTTACGATGGCAACAACAAGGATGATGATGAAAAAACACTGGGAAACTGTTCTGGATCCTAGCACGCCCTAAATCTTCAGAAACGAGAACAAACGGATAACAACGCCCCTCGAGGGAACTGTAAAGTCTGGGAATGGTTCATCAAACTAGACAATTTGATACTGTATTCTGAAATTTGATAAGATAGATTGGATGAGGACTTCAGTTATTACTAGACTGCGGATGTTTATGCAATTTTACGTATACGAATACGTGAAAGGGGTATATTTAAAGTAATAAAAATAGTGAGAAGTATATTCTATCAGTAATTAGAAGACAAAATATTGATTGTACATATACTTATACTTTGAGCCATCTGAATTCGATCAGATTGAGTTCCAGTGTATTTTAGGCAGTCTAGGTAAGTTCTTTCCGCTCCAGATGTATTTTTCACAGTCTATAATGAATCCAGTCACGCTATTATATATATAAAGGAAAATATCCGATTATAAAAAATTATAATATAAATTATATATATGTATATATAATAGTGTGACTGGATTCATTATAGACTGTGAAAAATACATCTGGAGCTGAAAGAACTTACCTAGACTGCCTGAAATACACTGGAACTCAATCTGATCGAATTCAGATGGCTCAAAGTATATGTAGAATCAATTTGACTCAACTTAAACGGATTGAAATACACGCAAACTTAATGAAATGTGTTCTAGTTGTCCAATGTACACTGATGCTCAAGCTGGACGCGCTCAGACGACCCAAGATACATCTGAACCTAACCTAGTCCGACTCAAACGACCCAAAGTACAAGTAAAGTCGGCTGAACTCAATCCAGACCGTCTACAGCACATCTGGGCCTGGATCAACTTGACGTAAATGTCACAAAATACACTGGAACTCAAATTATCTCAAGTTACATAGTCTAGGGTACAACCTGAACCCAAGTTAATCTGACTTCAACAGATTAAAATGCAAGTAAATTTAACTTATCGCAACCTAGACTGTTCAAAATACATCTGGAACTAAACTACTCTAATCTATGCGGCCTAAGACAAACGTAAAACCAATTCAATCCAACCTAAACGGACCAAACTATGGCCTACCTTCCAGAATTTTTTGGAAAACGTACAAGCACTATTGCCAATCGATTTTTTAATTAAATTATGCTTTTCAAAGTGCTACATTCTAGAATATTTAAAAATGAATATCCACAAATGAAGATTCATACGTCTAAAGTAAAAGTATTCTCAGGTTTGGCTTGCTCATTCAGAAGTCTGCTATTGCCACGATTTTGTCCACGGAGACTAACTGCGGGCGAAGGAACAAATTGTTTCTTAAAGCAGACGCGTGCACGCAGATTGCTGTCAGCTGGCACAATTTTGAAAAAATATTCACGAAGAATTTCCAAGCATGTAAAACATTAAAAAAACTTGATCCTTTTGATCCAGCTGGGTGTCCGTGGCGCCTTAAACAGAATCCTATATATTTTTATATATTCTCATCGATTCTCGATAGGATGTTTACCGATTATGCAGAAAGCGGGGTCCCGGGAAAATCCAGGGGCGCGGGGCCGGCGGGGTGGCGTGTCTAGCATAAAATTGATTTCGAAATTACGTAACGAGCTGAAGGGGCCTTAAAAAGTTTTCTCTCACCTCAGCGTTAAGTTAGCGGAGTTACGATATTAGGAAGCCTGTATCTCGGTGTAATGGGGTCGAGACAAAGTGGCCGTGGAAATTCCTTCCGCGATGAAACCGGATAACGCGGGGCTAAGCGGTATCGTGGAACTTTAAAATTACGTCAGACGGACGACCGGTCGACAGCGGGAACTTCATTTCCCGTCGAACTCCGGAATAACTTCACTCCGAGCGATGCCTTCGAGATCGACTTCACTGGTGAAATTTTGAAATTTCTCACCAATTCACTCCAAACGAAGCGACGTCGCTGACAATTATGGGTTTGTAATAATTAAAAAATTCCGACGGGGACATTCGTATCGTTTCGTCAGGGTACAGCGTTATTTTCTCTACTGTAAATTTAGGCCTTCGAGATCGAATTTACTGGCAAACTTTCGAAATTTCTGACGAATTCACTCTAGACGAAGCGACGTCGCTGACAATTATGGATTTGGAACAATTATAAAATTCTGACGGGGACATTCGTATCGTTTCATCAGTGTTCACTGTTATTTTCTCTATTCTAAATTTAGGCCTCCGAGATCGAATTTACTGGCAAACTTTCGAAATTTCTGAAGAATTCGCTCCATACGAAAAAACATCGCTGATAATTACGTATCTGTGAACATTTAAAAATTCTGACGAATTCTACTTGGTTTGCTCTTTAAGAACGCCTACTTTCTGCACTCAAATATTCCTTTCAAATGTTCAGTTAAAAATCGCACCAGTCGCTGTCAGGGTGTATAAAACAATTCTCTTGTCAACCGATTACAATTTTTCTGCACTGAGACGTTTCTAAACCATTATACCTCCTCAAGGACGCATTTATTAGGACGTTGAGTACCGCAGTGGAAAATACAGCGACTAGTCAGACAAGCGTATATAATCAATTATTTGATGAAACTAAAATTGATACGAAGGCAACCGCTGGTGCACGCGATACTCAACGCGTTAAAATTGGAACAAATCATGTTATCCTTTTCTTCAATCACGTGTACCCCACACGAATTCATAGCTATCAACACGTTCCATGCCAGAGTGAAAAATTCCATAACTAGTCAGACGCGTGAGAATAAGTTTCTATAAATACATAACGTTAAAAACACAGACATTGAATTGTCTTATGATATGCCATTCATTTGGTACTATTATTGTGGTGTTCGCTCTATTGGAATATAAAGAATATTACCATTTATTTAGAATAATCGAATTTGGTGCGTGGGGCGCATACGACCCACGCGGCACGGATCGTGTTAACCCTTTCGCTATGGCGGAGATAGCCGTCAGTATACCGCCGCTGTACGGAATAGTTGAGCCACAAGTCTATACTTTCCCGCAAAGTGTAACATTCGTTAATTTGTCGTATTCTGCAAACTATTGCTTTTTGTTTAAGTTATTCAAAATTAATATATAACGCCTTACAAGGTAGGGTATTGGACCGTCCCCTCCCGATATTAATGATCCTTTGCAGGTTTGTAGAATGGCCAAAAATAAGGGACACTTATTTTTTTTTAGCTGCGGATACTCAAGTTTAAGGAATGAAATCACCCCCTGAATATTGACACCCCCAAGGGTATCTCGAAAACTATTAAAGATGAAAATAGACTTTAAACTGCAAAGTTGTATGATTTTTTATGTACAATAACTTGGTAAAGATTTTCAAAAATAGTTAATAGTTTTTGAGATGGCCTTGGGGGTGACAATATCCAGGGGGTGACTTCACCCCTTAAACTTGGGTATCTACAGTTAAAAGAAATACGTGCCTCTTATTTGTGGCTATTCAACAAACCTGAAAAATTTCATCAAAATCAGGAGGAGACGGTCCAGTACCCTTACTTGTTAGAAACAAATGCATATTAAATACAGTTGAAGAAAGAATGTCGATTAGCCTGGGAATATCAAGCTGTGCTGTGAAATTTTTACGGGTGACTATAGTCACCTTTAGGATACAGCGAGAGTTCGACGTTGGGTGACTATAGTCACCTTTAGTGTACGACGAGCGTTCGACGTTGGGTGACTATAGTCAGCTTTAGTATACAGCGAGCGTTCGACGCTGGGTGACTATAGTCACCATAAGTTACAGCGGGCGTTCGACATTGGGTGACTATAGTCACCTTCAGTAACAACAGGGTTAAACAGCGTCGCAAAAACACTGAAGAAATACAGAAATGTCACAGAACAACGACGTTCTTCATATCTTCACCAGGAACACTATAATATACAAAAAAAAAATGGCGTACACAATGTATCTCTGTAGAGGTAATACGGTACAGTGTCCACGTCTTAACTTCTGATGACATCTGTTACCATTAACCGAATCAAATTCACCAGCAGCATTAAAAATTTGAAAATGTATAACACGGTGAAGCGATTAGCTCTCGGAAGAATATCGCAGAATCGCACGGAAGGAAATCGCTCAGAGGTTGCAGGATCCCGGCTCTTTGTAGGTCGAAAAAAGGAAGTTGCTGCCTCTTTTAACGCGAACGGTGAATGGTGAATAGGAACCGCGGCGCATACGAGAGACCGGCAGAACGAAATTCAGCATGCGGCAAAGAGATTTACCTTCTTTGATTGACATTCAAAAGGAACACTCCGCGCTTCCTTTAACTTGAATTATGAATAGAAGAGGGATGCCGGCCTGAGGGAGAATTTTTGCGTGAGCCAGACGTAAATATTGACTTCATAGGGTTGCGGGGGCGGCTCGCTCGGTCTCCGGACGAAAAACCCCCAACCCCTGACTCCACCGCGATCGACAAAGTAGAATAAACTATGGTAATGATGGTACGTTTTCACTCACCGGCTCTCCATCCTGCACTTGCCCTCCCGGGCTTTGCAGTTGCTTTTGAAGTCATCGAAAATCTGGCTGCACGGTTTGCCTCGTAAACAGACGCTCAGCGCGTGATTGCACGTCGGCAGGGCGTCGATGGGGTACGGATCCTTGTCTGGAAAAATCAGAGCGCGGTTATGGTCGTTATTCCTCGGAATACAGCTGGAAGGTCTGCGCAAATTCATCGAGGCACTCGCAAGGGATTCCGCGATGTGGTGCAAAAATGTTTGTAGAAAAAAGGAAAGGGACCTGTGATTATGCTGTAGAAAAGCGGAAGTTTGAAGTCATTCATTATGGAGATGGAATCAGAGTCTGAATTATTCAGTTTGCGAGTATTATCCTGTAATTCATAAAGTATAGTGTGATCTGAAAATTTCGTGGTCATCTTCAAACTATTACCGTAGAACTCTGTTTATATGAACCTGTCGGGGGACAAGTAGGTTCGTACAACCAGGTCGTTCACATAATAGAGGTCTGCCTAATTCTTCCCATCGTTAATAGAAGTTCATGTTCATGTATGGGGATTCCACGAAACATATGCTCTTAAATATATAATAATATTGCAAACTTTAGAAACCGGGAAATTAATTTGCGAGCACAATGATTGCGTAATGCTTAATGAATTAATCCTTTACTTATTCTAATTGTACAAAAGATACGGTATCTTACAAATGAATTCGGACAATTGATACAATATATTTATATGAAATTAATAGAATACTTTACCTAGGACATAGAATGATAAATAACTTGTGTTACAAAATTTAACCAAATTTAATATAAATATACATCTGGAAACAATATGGAAAAATGTGAGTAGTAAGAGTATCTAGGAAAATCATTTGTCTAAATATATCTGTCTGAAAATAAATGATGTTTAAGAAAATAACTTTAAGTACTGTAAATATGTTTATGCTTTTCTAATCATTAACTACTGGGACGTTCATATACATGGACTGACGCTCGGTGGTAGTTCACATAATAGGAGTTCAGCTGCAGTTCATTTAATTTTACTAAAATTTCGTTCATATAATTGGAGTTCATATAAACGGAGCTCCACTGTATCAAATATTTTGGAGTATTAATTTTTTTCTAACACGAACGAATGAAGCTACGAAAAGATAAATAAAATAGCTTCACCCTGAATTCATCCCTGTTCCCTTTTGTGTCTACATTCTGAAACGGAAATTCAGTTGGGGATAAAGCTCCAGCGTTAACTTCTATCAGCAACGATCGAAACGAATCAAAAGACTCAGGGGACCAACTGACTTAACGAACCGACTTTCTGATAAAAGAAGAAATCACAGAAAAAAGGATAACGCGCAACCGATATGCATCGACCACGAAATGTTTATGTTATCTATATGAAATCATGGTAGATTCCGTAAATCGATTCAGAATAAATGCACGAAAGCACAAGGACGTCCAGCAGGCGTACGACAAATGTTTCAATGAGAATCGAAAACAATCATGTCCAACGAGCAACCACTATTCTCACGAAGTATTTTAACCTTCTTAATACCGGGGTCGAAATTTGAAATTAAATACGGGGTGGGGTACAATTGTACCCCAACGTTCTTTTTGTCCTAATTGTTACTAAACGTATACATAAGTAAATTAGACGAAAGAATAAATATATTACACCATACAGAAGTATAAATGTATTGTTTCCAGTCAATACAAAGAGTTATATTTTTAGAATGTTCTTAGAGTCTTTCGCCATTTTCTATCTTTATTCCGTTTACACAGGTAACATAATCCAGGTCTGGAGTTACTCGGTTCAGGTTCTTCTTTTCTTATATTTCGTTCAGGTAGTATAGTAATCATGTTTTGTTTAATACTGCGGTTATACGACTTGTCAGTAGTATATCGGTGAATTATATTTTTCTTCGCGAACTCTTGGCCTAGTTCTAATAAAAAAATTCTCCTATTATCTAAACGATGCTTTTTCCAGTCCGAGTTTGCCAGAATCCAAAGTTTATAGGCTTTGATGGCACCAACATCTAACTGATCAAAAAAAAATTGCCATTGGTCACCAATTACTTTTTCTTCGTGTTGTATATTCTTTTGATAATTTATCGGTTGTATCCACCGCACCTTTTGCCTTATTATAATGTGCTTTATAGCTCTGATTAGCATGTTTGATTGGAGATGATGTGCCGAGATGTAATAAGACGTTGAAAATATACATTCCCTTAACGACCGGCTGGGGTACAACTGTATCCCAATGAATAAAAATAGCTTTATCTTGCAAAAAAATAAACAAACAGCTAAACTTCTTGATATCCTGCATCAAGAATGTATATGTGATAGATAATAGAGCGGAGACAGTGTATGAAAATTTGTTTTTCAAATTATAACAAAAAAATGATACTTGGGGTACACCTGTACCCCGTTCGGTATTATGAAGGTTGATGGCGCGTGCTAACGTTTAGTATTCAAACACTCGAGTGTGCATTACACTTCCCGCGTGTACGCATCACGTACAAATTTCTTTCGTACAATGCAGAATTGTTTAAAATTCAAATTCGTACGCGATTTATGTTTATAGCATCTGAATTATAATTTGTATCGCGCGTGGCAGTCGTTACTATGAGGCAAGGGGTTAATACCGAACGCACCGCGATAGCCGCCGCTTCTTCAATCGACAAAAAGCCGAAATAAAAATTCACCATTTTAACGAGCGGAAAATTCTCCGTGTGCCGTCCGCAGCCGCCGGTGAAATAATTGCCGGTCCGCCGGAGCGAATTTCGCCAGACGCAAAATAATGAAAAGACGCGTCCAATGAAATAAAACAATAAGTAGACGCCGGCAGGGTAGTCGGTCTGAAGCAAAAAAAATGAAGCAGAAAATAATAAAGGCGTTCTCTTATCAAAGGAAGAAAGGAGAGGTTCGGCGGGGGAGGGGGTGTGTTAAAAGGTGAAATTTTTCGTGGATAAAAGGAGAGGAGGATCGAGAAATTTCCCATGAACAATATCAAAGGCCCTCTCTCTCTCTCTCCCTCCCTCTCTCTCGATAATAAAAACGATCGCAATTAAACTGCGGACTAATTCACTTAGCGGAAGAACCGACCGGAGCGTGGACGCGGGGGTGGTCGAAATAAAGAAGAAAATCGACCGGTGGCCGGTGTATTCTATTTCATAAATTAAGCAGAACGAAAAGAGGAGCGCGAGTGCGCCGGAGAAATATATAAACAAAAGGCTCGATGGAGTGAGTATAATGGGCGGAGGAGCGGAAGGGGTGAGAGATAGAAAAAAGAGGAAGAGTTTCTCCGGCGGAATCGACAGGCAAGAGGAAAGGCATTCTTTTAGCATCGGTAAGGGTGGAGAGATGGGGGCAAGGAAAGAGAGAGAGAGAGAGAAAAAGGATAAAAAGGATCGGACGGCTGGAACAGCGGACGTGGGTGAAAAGAAGCGCATTGGGAATTATCCGTGAATCGTTCGAAAATGCTCAAAAGGCTCGACGGGCCGGACGAACGAGCCCTCGGGAAAATGAACAATGGAGATCGTAGGAGAAGCCGCAATGGCGCGGCGCGGCGCGGGTTATATAAGGGGCCGCAGTCAAAGATATCGCGATCCTTTTGTTTCTTCCAAGAGAGCCGCGATCGACCCTCTTCTCCGCGAAAGGAAATGCTCCGGGGACCGGAGACGTCTCGATCGAATTCTTTTTTCCTGATCAGCCAACCGGCATGGTCACCGTCTGCTTCGACCCCGCGATCACTTTCTTCCGATTAATCCGTTGGGCTCGAATGACCGGTCTGGCTCATCACAGTTAACTGTAGTGGCCCACTCCGCATTTGTAACTAATGAAGACTGTTCAGACGCGATGGGATGATTAAACGATGAATTGATTTTTTATCATTGATTGGATATATTTTGTTGGGTAATTGTGTCGATCAGGGCACATCTCATCGATTTCAATGATTTTCAAATGTGTTGTCAAGGTCAACATTCTGAGCAATTTCACTTATATACAGGACGTATCATAACATGTGGGACCCACTTCAGGATTGGGCAGGAGACACAAAAACAATGAAAAAAGTTCATATACACATGTGTTCTTAACTCAACCTTGTTTCAAAGTTATAGCCATTTTTGTGTTTCAATAATTCGCAACTGCTTACCTTCATAGATAGTACCCGAAATGCCATACATCAAATGCATGTCTGCCATTATTTACTTAATTACGCACTTCTAACTTCTAACGCACAGCAAATTAGAAAATTATTGAGTTCTTCTAGGAAGAGAACAAACTGAAATGAGTGAATTCAATCGACAGAACGTGCGAAATCGACAAGGTCAGGAAATATCTAGAAGATACACAGCATTGTTTGTAAATGCAGACCGAGGGTGGCCATTTCGAGCACCTTCTATGACAGGTAAGCAGTTGCGAATTATCGAACCACAAAAATAACTATAACTTTGAAGCAAGGTCAAATAGGACATACGTTTATATAAACCTTTTTTATTGCTTTTGTGTCTCCTGTCCACTCCTGAAGTGTGTCCCACATGTTATGATACATTCTGTATAAACCGCCGCTTGGCTTTAGTTTTTGAGATATTCATAAAAATATTTTTGATACATTTTACTTTGGTGTGCGTTAGGTTTGGGTTAGGTTTGTTGGGCACCTAGTTGTAAATCATAAAATGAATTTTGTCGATCCGGATAGGGGAGCACACACACAAAATATAGAACGTGCCGCGCGAGAAGTTAGAGCCAATTATGCTGGGTATATAGCTAAATTTTTATTTCGACAGCATTATGACTACGATAATCGCATAACTGCATTTTTTAATACTATTGCCGGAATCTTCCAATTAATACGAATAATAATTTACTATAAAATTCCATATAACTTTTATTATTTTTTTTATGTATTATCTATCCCAAACCTAAAATCAAACTAAAAAGTTGATGAGACTAATTGTGAGGTGTAAGCAAGGACTGTATATTCCTTTGTCTCCACAATTTTATTATAATCACTCAAGTGAGAAGTGACAATGTCCTGAGTAATTAAGAGTACGCTTAATTCTGGTTGAAATTCTCCGGGTGGCTACCTTTATAATTTTCGGTATTTCCCTCTCCTAGACCTTGAATACTTCGTGAAGGTGGAGATTGCGTCAATTCTCGAAACTCATTGGTTTTTACATTTTGACCCTCCACCCTCTCGAGGTGTCTAGGAAAGGGCAATGGAAGACGTTCTGGAGGATCTGAGGACCACCAAGGTTTGAAGTACGCGTTAAAGCTAACATGGAACGTGCGCTGAAATTAGAGATTTCTAGACATCCAGGCATCGGGAAGTAATAAATAACTATATACAACTGTAGGTTCCCGATGCTCAGGATGCCTGTCGTCGTCCCATGTCGCCCAGTCACAGATGGCCCTCAGACCCTTCCTGAGAGGCCTTATTGTTTTGGAAGTGCAAACAAAAGTATCACAAAAAGAATGTTTGTCACTTACTAAAGTATATGCCTTCGAATAGCTAAGCTAATAAGTTGAGTTCCTCTCTTGTCTCCCTGTGTATACAAACCTAACCCACACCAAGGTAAAAAGTATCAAAAATGTTTTTATGAATATCTCGAAAATTAAAGCCGAGCGGCGGTTATATGTATAAGTGAAATTGCTCAGAATCGTGACTCTGCCAATATATTTTTTAAAATTATTGAAATCGCTAAGGTGTACCCTGAGCGATATAATTACCTTCTGTTATAATTGTTTAAGCCAGTGATGGCCACCGGAGCTGTGGCCTTCTCCCACTCTAGGTCCATTCCCCTCGTATAGGTTGTGATCTGAGACGACCATGGACCGAGGGAGAGCAAGGAGCGAATTCGAGGGAACTGAAACTAGGGGAATGGACCTAGAGTGTTGGGAGGTTGCAGCTTCGGTGGCCGTCACTGGTTTAATCGGACTGTAAATTGTATTGCGTGTCTGTATGATGTCTGAGTGAATGATATGTGACTGCTGAATGTGAGCTATGTGACTCCCCTGTCGGTAAATCTGATTGATGAGTGGTCTATTCAAAATAATCATAATACCCAGTGGTTCATTATTCTATCAATACCATATAATTTTCCAGTTTCAACTGCCCTAATACGATCTCACACGAACATCGAATCACCACTATATTTTATTATAAGCTCCAACCTCTAATCTTTGTACGCTGTATTTTTTCTGTTCGCACCATAAAAAGTCCATCGAACCAGATCAGGCTAAACTACCTGATCCTTGTTTTACAAGCATAAGAGGATCGAAATCTTCGCCGTGGATTAGACAAGAGATTAACCGATGCACGTTTCCATGGAAATCGAGGCTTTTCCACCCCAGAGCAGGATGTTCCCAAGTCTGACGTATTATTGAAACGACCATGAAATATTCACATACGACCCGACTTGTATTGAGTCCTGCCCGTGGTAATTACACGTTGGAGGAGCAGCGAAGTGTCGAGTGCTCGATGTTATCGAAACATGACAATGATGTATCGTCGATGATGTATCAGATCGTTCGATTCGATTGACACTCATGGATCAGGCAGCGTGACCTGAATTATTCACGAATGTGTCGTACAAAAGTCTAAAAGCGGGAGCAGGGCTCTGTCTTGCGATTCCGGGAGCAGTAACGGCGTTCCTGGAAAATTAAAATCTTAATTTCGAAAGGAAAACAGAAGTAGCTCGAAGGAGAAGCAATTAAGGGAGAAAATAAGGTGACTCCGCGTTCCTGGATTTCGCCAACCGTGAAATCCGCTTTAAGACATCATTTCACGACAAAAAACCGAGCAATTAGGCTCCTTTCAATGGACATTCGATTACAGCTAGCCTGTGGCCATTGTCTGACGAGTAACAAGGGATTGATGCGCATTTATAGAAATTCGAGGAGACCGTAAACAAGGAGCGATCAAACAACGTCATTGGCAAACAGTTCGAACGCTAGTGTTAAAGAGGAGTACTATAACAGGATACATTTTATTGGAAATTTTAAATCTGACAAAAAATTCATTTAACTTTTATACTCCTTTCATCGCGATCTATATTTTGAACAACTGAAGTCAATCCAATTTGAAGATAACGATATTCAAACTCAACTTTTAGCAAAATGACTGACTAGGAACATCTTGTTTGAGAACGTATAAAGAAATAATAATAAATATCTCCTCTGAACTATGGCCCGACATTAATACAACTCTACATTTTTTAATACAATTTACAACCAACGAGCGGTTCTGAAGGTCACAGTACTGGTTGTTAGCACAAGACAGGTTACTCTTTCATATCGTACATGGACTGACTTCGTATCAAAAGGGCTAATATTTCAGACTCAGTTTACACCAGTCATTACATATTAAGCTCTGCCTGAAGAAATCCATGATCCCAATCATAAAAGTTCCCACGTACACCAAAATTTGTCTCCCGAGCGGTTGGATCACGGAGATCGGCCGGCGGTTGACAGATCGGAGCATGAAAATGTCGGAGAAAGCGTGTGTCGGGTGAAAGTCGACGGGTCGCACGAAAGCAGAAAGCTTTGGCACTTAATGAGATTAAATCCGGCCTGGTGCCTCGCGGAGAAAGGAAGCGCGGAAGGAGAGAGGGCAACGTGGCGAACGAGGGAGGAAGAAAAAAAGGGAAGGAAGAAAGAAAAAGGAGGCCTGGCAAAGGCACGCGCCTCTCCTCCCTATTAAACGCGGAAAGATCCGCGCGGCTTCCCTCTCCGGAAGTCAGCGTCAGCACCGAGCAAAAGGAACGCGCGTTCCAGCTTATGCAACGCCGCTTTGAACCTCACCTCCATTCGACCGGCCCCTGAAAAACATTCCAAAGAGATGCAGCAAATCGGTTCAGCACTTTTCACTTCGCCGCGTCGGGTGTTACGTGTTGCACGCGCGATCGTCCTGAAGCTCCTCTGCGTTTGTGCTCATATTTTTCTCAATACATAGCTGCTTTCGGTTGATTTTATTGTACTTTATAAACGAGACAAGCCCTTGATAACAAAGAGTCGACAAGAGTCGTATACAGGGTGTCCGATTTTTATTTATAAATGCGAATTACTGGTAAACTATCCGTTACATAAAAAATGGTCCAGATAGGAAGTGAATGGTTTCAATGGGGTCATAATTTGGTGTAATTAGTTTTTCTGTAGATGGCTGCGTAAGGTCATATGAAGGTGACGTATGTTTTCTTAAATGGAATCATATAATTGAATGCATTAGTTGATGCAGCTGTTTATTTCATATAAAAATGTGTTAAGGTATTTATGTTGAGAAACCATTAGTTTAGGAGATATTTTAGTTTTAATATTGCAAAATGGCACTAGTACAACTATCTGCACCTGCCCACTGTCAGTTCAGAAAATGTAGTTGCAGGTAGGTATACTAAAACCACTTGTCAATATTGTAATTAAAATATCGCCTAAACTAATGATTTTTCGACATAAATAGCTTAATACAAATTTGTAGGAAATAATCAGCTGCATCAAATACTGAATTAAAAATTATACGATTCCGTTTAAGAAAACGCATGTCATCTTCATATGACCTCTACGCGTACATCTACAGAAAAACTAATTACACCAGGTTATGACCTCCTCGAAACCATTGACTTCCTATCTGAACCATTTTTTATATAACGTGTAGTTTACCAATAATTCGCATTTATAGATTAAAAGCAGACACCCTGTATGTAGAGTATAGATCGATAAACAAATTAGTTACTCAAGACAGAGCTGGGAGATTCTAAAGAGAAGGAGCAAATTTGTTCAGCATACGGCAGTTCGCCTGCTGTCGAAAGCACCGTTATACTTTTTTCTCCTAAAAGTACAGTTTTCCAACTGTCTGTGTTTGAAGCTGTTTGACCACTTCTTGTCTATTTTTGCTTGTATGGAGTAGAAGTGTACAGACTTCTCAGGGTTTCGCGCAGATCTGGTCATCACCTAGCATGTTTGACAAATCAAACCTGTACGAACCAGTGCGCTTGCGACCACTTTCACTTTCACCCTTCGATTTTCGACTTTTAACTCTACACCTTTCTTTCCTTTATTTCACCATATTAATATTGTTTGAAATTTAAAATTGTCTAATTTAAGTCATTTAAAGGAAAGCTGCCATTTTCGATCTATTATGATGCCCTGTCCGCTCAAACTTCAGGCTTTCTTGAAATCTAAAAAATTAGAAATCGTGTTCTACGTAAGGAGCTACTGCAAGCAAATGTGACACATAGCATCCTACGTAGTCGAAACATTCGCGCAATTAAAAATTGTAGGTTAAGTATTTGTTCTGGGAGACAGAATTTATGTCACAATTATTGTACGAATGTTAGGTAACAGATGGATTTAATGCATAATTAATGGAGGACTTTTATAAAAAATTAATTTAAACCATTTTTTTGTATGAACAGTGCGAAAATTTTGGGTGGAAATCGTAACTTTTCTTTTGAAGTCCCTCCAGTTTGTAAATTTTGTACTTTCATCTCGTTTTTTAGGTTCATCGACAATGTAATTATATGAGGAATAAGAAAATCCTTGGTTTTTTTGTTTTGGGAAAGAATTTAAGGCTTCAGAATTTCCGGAAATTTGCAACTCCGGCGGCGAGGCCGTTCAAACATATTTATATACATCCATTTCTACGGACCATATTTTAACGAAAAAATTAATTTTAATAGTCCGAATATGAAACAAAATACTTCGAATGTTTCAAAATTATCCGCTTAATACTTTCCTGGAAAAAAAATCCCAAAGATTACGTTATTTTTAACGTTCTAAATCAGGTTCCCCCCTTAGAGGAAGCTTGTGATTTTCCGCCTGCTGCCATGTTCCGTCGCCTCAAACTTCGGGGTTTCTTAATTCCAAGAAATCAGAGCTCGTGTTCTCCGCAAGCAGACGCGACACGCAATAGAATGCTCGAACAATTATCCGGTGTCTTCGAGCGTGTGCAACGGCAGCCGGCAGCGAAGGTTAAACAAGAAAACGAATGGCCGCGTGATTATTGGAGGCGTCGTACGCGTGTTTGCGACTCGTTAAAAGTTTCCGAGCATTGTTTCCGACCGAGATATCGAGAGAAGTTTCCTCGACGGCTGGAACAATTCCCTCGTTACAATCGCGACTCGCGATTAAACGCTTGTTAGGGGATTAACGCGTGTACGGTTCGATCCGTTTTTCACACCCCTCCGGATCGATCTTAATTGCTTTTCGTTGTCACGGCGGAACGATCGAATTTCCCGGCGACTACGGACGGCTCGACACGATTCTTTACTCGGAGAAATTTGTAATTTTACGCTGGATCGATTAAAAAGAATTTAATCGCATCCTGGACACCGTCGACTCGAAACAATTCCTTTCGTTCCTTGGAAACTTGCTTAGGTGCTCGCGACGGAACTCCGCGGAAGAACGCTTGCAGACACTTTCATTACATCTCTATTAATTCTGATAGAATTCTGAGCAACTGTAACGTCGTAAACACAATATAAACTTTAAATTGTACCATTGAATAGTTAAATACTTCTCTTCAGGATTTGTGGTTCACTATTTACGATATTATTTTACGACATTATTTTCAGTCGCGTTTTGTTGGATTCCAATCTACAATCATGAAGAAGCCTCGAAAATATATTATTTATTCATAAGAGAGTCATTTTTCTACATTTGTTATTCAATGTCGCGTCAGCTACTAAAACTGATTCTCAGTTAGATAATACGACCATTATTTTTAAAAGAGTCATCAATTTTTGCAATTTACTGATCGACGCAATTGTTTATTGTATACTGAGGTTTCGACAGATACCTAAATACCTGAACACTTATTTCAAGAACTCTCGTGTCAATCAAATCAACTACTCACACAAATTTAATTAAATACGTGAGGTACCAGTGGTATCTCCACGATCACAACAAGGATCACTGTATGCAACAAGGTCCATTCAACAATTTTCCAACAGAAAGTACTTGTCATCGTGTTCGAGCGTCTATCGACGATACAAAGAAGGTCAAAAGGCAAGACTCACCCTTCTTGAGGACGTAGATGCAGGGGTGGTCGAACAGGAAGTTCTGGAAGCTGTTGCAGTCCGGATCTACATGCGGCTCCCTGCAGAGGCACGTGGGTCGGAAGAAAGGGAAAGCTTGCAGAGTGTGCAGGGCCGCTTGACACTTTGTCACTGTCACCGTCGAACAAGCCACTGGAACAGTTAAATTATTATTAACCGGGGTCCGCCCGTTTCCCATGACAAATACGCCTTCTTAGCAGCTCTCCGCTCGAATAAATTTCACCGGAGCCGCGTATACCGAAACGCGTGATATTCTCGACTGGCTGGTGCAATAACACCGGTTAAACATTGTCTGGCAGCCGAGCCTTGAACCGACCTGTGTATCATTCGGCGATACCAACGGCCTCGCTAATTGTCGGCAGGAATATTGCTGCGAAACCGGGTGCGCTCCAGCGTCAAAAGTTAGAAAGCTCGAGCAACTTGGAAATAACCTTTGAACTCCTTTGTCGAGTGTGACTGAACATCTATTTTACTCACACGTACTCCTATGCCGAGTCACACTTGACATTTTTAAATGGCCAATTTAAATATGTATTGTACAGGGTGTATCATAACATGTGGGACCTAGTTCAGGAGTGGACAGGGGACACAAAAGCGATGAAAAAAGTTCATATAAACATGTGTCCTATTTGACCTTGTTTCAAAGTTATAGCCATTTTTGTGTTTCAATAATTCGCAACTGCTTACATTCATAGAAGGTGCTCGAAATGGCCATCCTCGGTCTGTATTTATAAACAATGCTCTGTATTTTCTGGATATTTTCAGACCTTGTTGATTTCAGACGTTCTGTGGATTGAGTTTACTCATTTCAGCTTGTTTTCTTGCTAGAAGCATTCAGTAATTCTCTAATTTGCTTGAATAAATATTGAAATCAAGAAATGGCAGACATGCAGCTTGCATAGAGACAAAGGTTGGCCATTTCGAGCATATTCTATGAAGGTGAGCAGTTGCGAATTATTGAAACACAAAAATGGCTATGACTTTGACACAAGGTCCAACAGGACACATGTTTATATGAACTTATGTTTTGTAACTACATTATTTTTGATGTTATAGAAATATATGTCACGAGAAATGTGTTCCCTACAATTCAGCATATGCAACAGGAGTTAATTCTTTCTAAATTCTATACTATTCAAAATTTCAAGGCAGTCTTGCGTTTTATCAGACTAATATGGTCTCCTCGAAACGTTGTCTTGTAGTTAGAAGTATGAAAAATTCCGTATCCTATAAGTTAGATACCATAGAATGATCTTCAATTTAAATGTTTGTATCAAAAGTCTACAATTCTCCTAAGACCATCATCATGTAAAGGGTGTCCCAGGGTTTTTCTACAAAGCTATGTCATTATATTCTACGAGAACCGATAAACAAGAAATGTTATACAAACACATACCCACAAATGCTCTGTAAAAAAATTATAACAAAAATATGAAATCTGCAGTGAAGGTCTAATCAAAAAATTAAAAATGTGTTTAGTAAAATGAAACAGAATCAAAACGAAATTCGTATTATAGTAAATGCATTTGTATCGGTCAAAATAGTCGACATTTCGAAATGGAATATTAGTAACAGCTTATTAACAGACTATGGATATTTCTGCAATTCAATATACAAAAACACGTGGCAAATTTATATTTCGTAAAGCAGATGAAAGAGAAAATAAGTTTTTGAAATATTTAAAGGGTATCTGCAATCTAAGAATAAACAAAAATGATATTGATTATCTACGTCAATTTCAATAAGTAAACCTAGCATAATAAATAAATTAGATAAATGTTATCGAACTACCCTCACATTCTAAGATACTATTATTATATCTCATATTTTTCTTATTCGTTTTTAACAAAGCATTTATCAGCCTACGCCTGTATCACAATTTTCTGCTTACTTCTATTCATAGAACATACTGGTACAGTTCGGTAAAAACCTGGGCCGCCCTGTATAAAACACAACAGTGTCAAAGAATCTTCTTAAAGTTCTTTACATCATCATTCTCCACTAATTCGTGCTTATGAACTTCATTCATCGCGCTGACAGCGAACGTATGGGGAACGAAATCGATTCTCGATCCGAGCCACAATTTACCACGTTTCCTCGCAGCAGAAATCTTGCGCCAGTAACCTGCAGAGAACGGTTCATCGTAGGTTGTTTCCATTCGCGACAGGATTACGTTTCATGTGCAATAATTGCTGGAAGGCTCGTCGACGAACGTCTGCGATACTTAGCCGCAAGATCCCACGGAGAAATACGCTGTAACGGGAACCGGAAGGCTCGAGACAGCCGGATTATCGCGCAAGAATGGAAAGCTCGCGTTACACCGCAGAGAGCAATGGGAAATCCTATAGTTGGGCAACCGAGGATAACACTCGAGGTGACTCGATCGTTTCAACAACAACGGGATTCAACCTTCTGCCAGCCGTGCTTTTCGCGACCACAGCTTCGACTCACTGTCGGCCTGAACGAGGTGCGACCTTTGTTTGCGCTCGAGAGATCTTTTCATCCGGTCTGACGAGGAGAGGTCTAACGGTACGGCGAGAGTTAATCGATGAGCTTTTGTACAATGACAGATATTGAGATACGGAAACTATTGATACATGGTTTCTCGTGTAGACGGTCTATTTTAAGGTCTTTGCCAGGTAGTGGTATAGTTGAGCGGAACACCTGCAGTCAGATGAGAGCGTTGAGGAGGCGGTAAGGTACCTACCTGGAGGAAGTATGCTATTTGTCAGAGCCTGAATTATCAATGTTGTAGATTCGCTGCACTACACCGATCGTGATCTCTGAAATTGTTGAGGTTCTGTATGAGTTCCTACTCGAGTGGACCAGCATAGCCAGTGCAATTTTATGAACGATTAATTTGTTGAATTTGTCATTGGTATTTAATGGGTATGTGATGTGTGGTTCACTCTGCGTTGAGATTGGTCCATTGCACTGTCTGAAAATTTGTAATCCCTTTTTCTGTTTTTTGAGATTCAATTAAACATGTTTATATGTTATAATGTAATGATAATTATTATCGTGGTCTAGAAAGCGTGCTATCGACAGTGTACTCAAAATCACCAGGTTCCATTTAGGGAAAAGTACACTCGCACTTTACAAATGCATCGATGTTCAGAAGTGAGAATAACAGAAGAATGTGGAGCGTGTGAGACCATTTAAATTTTCTTTAAGACACTTTTTTCTGCTTCTTACTGTTTTAAAGATACAGATCTGACCAGTTGTATGTAACAGCCTGGGTTGTGTCTGCTTAGGCATGTCTATTTTCACTGTAGAGCTCAATGTGTTAACACAGGATTTGCCACAGTGGAAAATCCTGGAACTAGTCAGACACAGGGAAATACCTTTTTATTAACATGTATCGTTGAATATATAAATATATATTTACTTGATAATACACTTCTTATTTTGTACTATCATTGTAGCATACATGTGACTCCAAATTTTGTTGGGGTAATAAGTTATTTGACGAAATTAAAATTGGTACGTGGCTCACCGGTGGTACACGTGGCACTTAACGTATTTGTTGCACGGTACATTCATACACGAAATGTACCGTTGCAAACAAATCATAAAACAGGGAAAAAGGGTCCCGCGAGCCCGCATATCTGCGTTGCACCCGCGTCCGAAGGCCTGGGCCGTTCTTCAGCACCGAAGGAGCAGGTAGCCACAAAACAATGGCCGAGCCGAAGCACGTCCAGAGTCAGGAGCGCGAACCTGGTGACTTCTTGAAAATTAGGCAAGGGGTCACAGGTCTATGCGCCTCCACGTGCAACGCAGATACCTACTTTCCCCGTTCGGGAAAAACCCACCGTGCTCAGGGCTGTACTTCTAGTCAGAGTTGCCCCGAACCATCGGACAACTCTGATTGGTTGTGCAGCCCTCCTACTACATAGCATTTTAACACTCAGAGTCTTCGTTAAACCAACACAAAGCATCAATCACCAGTCGGTCACAACATTTTCAACCAGTCGAGTCTTGCACGACATTTTACACTGTCATACACTCGCAAACATTCACAAACACTCACAATCTCTGACTAATATCTGTTTCAAATATACATTCTCACTGTTATCCTTATATTCATTTTCAAATTACCATCCCCAGCACGATAATTCGTCCTAGGGAATCTCATGCGATTCGTGGCGTCGATATAAATCGAGACGGAGATTTACAACCTCCGTTGACTTGGCACACCGCGGCCCTGTCTCCCCGCGATCGCGAGAAACAGTATTAATAAATGCATAGCTTTTAATAAAGTCTAATTGCGACTCTGTCGTTCGCTGAGTACATACAGAACAAGTATAATACAACAGTAAAGTAGGTTCTTGTAAAGGAAAGCATAACGAATATTTCATTAACACGTTCCGTGCCACAGTGAAACATTCCGTGTCCGGCCAAACATAATAAAGCAGATTTTTAAAACTGTACAGTGAAACAAACAAATATTAAACTATTTCATGGTTCCAACACTTCCCGTGGTATGCTACCATCGCAACATTAATTTTCTTAAAAACGTAATGAGGGTTACAAGCTATTTTATTTAACTCCATGCGGAACGTGTTACATATAACAACCTGTTCGTGTTATGAACCTACCTAAATGCACAGTGAACGCGTTAACACCTTCCCCGTCACATGTACCATTTTCGGTACACGCATCAATTTCAATTTGATAACATAACTACCAACCTTTCTAAATTTTGAATAACATTCACGTTAAAATGATAGTAGAAATAGAAACTGTAATATTAAATAGATAAATATTCGTACAATCAACAACGTGTATTAGTAAATCTCCCCTTTCGCGTGTCTGTCTAGTTACTGAATTTTCTACTGTGGCAAGGAACGTGTAACAGTAAACTTCTCAATGAGAGGCAGTCAGTGAATTGTACACACGCCAGCTATCTACTAAAACAACTTTACAAATATATTTAAACTCCATAAATATCTTCCAACTTAGAGGGCTAAAAATTCATTGGCGTGGAGCTTCATAAATATTAAAGCGAATTCTTGGCAATAGAAATGCAGTCGAAGACTGAAACTCGTCTGACCATGAATTGGATAGTCTGGAATCGAATCGATCCAGGAAACCGGGCTGCCGAGGGACGCGGGGGGCGCAACTTTTCCAGAAGACGGTGGAAAGATGGCAAACGAAGAGTCAGTGCTCTATCTTAAATTAAACATTAACTTCTGCCTGCCGGAGGATTTTACTTTTCGCTTTGTACCCTGAACTCGTTTTTTACGATCTTGTTCTCTTTCTTTCGCAGCGTCCCTACTTTATTCCACCCCCGCGCCCCAACCCCTTGCCGGTCCGACCCAGCCACCGCTCTTATTTCCTCGTCGACGAAATTGGGTCGCGACTACCCGTCGGTCGACGGTTAACATCGTTTCCGTTGCTTCGCGAGAAAGCTACGGAACTTCTCGAAAAATTTCGCCGATCGATCGAAACGCGGTAACGTCGTTGCGAGCCTTCGATATTTAAAAGAGCCGTCGTGATTGAAAAGTGGGTCGCTCTTTTCGGTTAACAGCTTCTTTTATCTGTCCGGAGATGCCGCGATTCGAGATTCAACCTCTTCGGGGATATTGACGAATTTGTTATCGACGAATAATCTTAGGACGCTCAGTAAATTTCTGATGAACCTCGACCGATTGTGGAACCGTTCAACTATATTAAAATCTTATACATTATGTCTTATGGTATTTTCTTTTTTATCTTCAGGCTTTACGTTACATCTACTGCTGGGTCATTAGCAACGAACTTAGGCACATTATCTTACATTCAATTGAAGTGATTAGATTTTCTAGTACAGATTAGTAAGTTTCAGGAAATGTAGAGTACTTTTTATGTGATTCTGTAATGTCAGGGCCGTATCTGGTCTTAACTTATACTTTCGTCTTTGAGATTGGAATTTTCTGTACTCGTACAGTATATGGTTTATCGAGATTTCTTGGTTGCAATGGTTATAGAAAGGCGGTTCCGTCTTTTTAATTAAATGTTCATGAGTCATTCCGGAGTGGCCACTTCTAAGTCTCGTCATTATTATCATTTCTTTCCTGCTCATGTTGTAGTTCGTTGTAGGTCTTATGGTATTTTTTATAGTGTAATATTGATGTTTAAGGTGCATTATACTGATGCAGTGTAATTGTGTTATGCATCATGAAATATTGATACTCTACAAACATTGTTCCAAAGCATTATCATTATAGTTTATGTCATGAAATATTGATATACAACAAACATTGTATTGAAGTATTATGATGATATTGTACATTATGGATTATTGGTATCTGGCGAACAATTTACTGAAACATTATGATGATATTATGCGTCATGAAATATTGATATTTAACGAACGTTATACTGAAGCATTATAATGATATTATATATGATAAAATATTGGTGTTTAACATGATATTTTATATCATGAAGTATCGGTGTTTAACGAGTATTTATACTGACACATTATAACAATATTATAGATGATACAATTTTGATATTTATCCAATACTATAGTGAAACGTTACGATGATATTTTATATCATGAAATATTGATATTCGATGTGCATTATGGTGAATAAACATGCTCCATACAATTCACCAAGGAGAAAACAGAAATCTAGTCATATTTTGACCAGATTGAATAAATGTAAATGAAATTAAATCATTTCTTCCAGTTTCAATAAATTCGTCCCTGTAGAGGTGAAATTGCTAGTCAGCTCCGCCAATAGCCTACCAATGCAAGACGGAAAATCGAAGAGCCACTGTAGTGGCGTTATATCCTGCACACGTAGACTGCCCACACTATATAGGCTGAACACGACATACCTGCCTAGACTTTGATACAGCATGAGAGTGGTCACAAAATATACCACGTTTAATCAGTGATGTTAACAATTCTTTATACTTTTTTGATGGTTCTGTTTACTCTTTTTAGATAATTTTACTAATACTATTCGTACTCAGATAAATGTCAACTGAATTTAAGTGTCACCCACATATGGGTGACATGGCAGTCAAAGTGTTAAACGAAAGAGAGCACAGTGGCGCGTGGGTAACTGAAAGGTGAAAGTTTTCCTTCATTCATCATTTTTTGATCCAACGACATCTGGATTCATGAGTTATAGTCCGACGCCGGTGTGCTCGGTTATTACGAAACTTACGGTGTCTCGGAATAGTAATTAAGGCGCTTTCTCGTTCCTATTCTTTCTCCGAACGCCGCTGTACTAATTAATCTGCGTACAGGAGAATCTCGGCAAAAAAAAACGAGTAATAAAACGCCGAAGCCGCTTTAACGAGGAGATATTTTAACCGGTGAAATCGTCGCGCGAATAATTACCACGGCCGGCCGCGTTTTTCGAGGAAAAATCATAACCTCGATCTTAATTGAAACGAATAAATTTTCGTAAATACGAGCTGAGACTCTCCCGAAGCTCTGAGAACGTCTTGGTTATCTGCCCAAGAATTTGCAGTTCCAAATTGGCGGAATTAAAACTGAAGGGATCCTAACTCATCTTCTGACTTTGATGTTCGAATTCTATAACTCATTGTCAGTATAATTTTAGAGCGAATATATGGAAAATCTTTCGATTCTAATAGTCTAAAAAATGAAGACAGGAAACAAGAGTGCCCCAGGATTGTTTTATCGAGAATACTTTGATAGTAGTGAAGAAAGTTCCATCGACAATCGGACCCAATACTCGATATCAAATTGATACAATTTAATAACTACGGAACGATATCTATCTACGATGAATGAACTGTATACTATAGTACTGTGCAAAAGTTTTGGTGCAGTATAGTTACTGATCTTATTATAGTGGTAATGAAATCTGTTATATACAGTAGAGCGTTCATTATCCGAACCAATTGGGACCGAGGTGGTTCGAATAATCGAACAGTTCGGATAATGAAACATGAATGTACTTACCCAGTTCATAACTATAGGAATTAAACCTAAAATTACTTATTAAATACAAGAGTACTACTGCTGTAATTTGAAGTGTAATGTATATTACGCAAAATATTAATTCATTTTTGAAGAAATGCTTTGAAGTATCAATATACATTTATTACATACATATGTAGATATACCCTTTTACATAAATAAAAAAGAAGTAAATTTGTATGTACAATACATAGTAATTACATACGGTTAATGTTAAGAAAGTTTATTTTTTAAAGTAATCTTTTATTTTTTTTTTAATCATCGAAGACTGTCTTTTCTTCGGACTGGTGGGGATAGCGACGATGCAACACTGGTTCGAATAATCGACGGTTCGGATAATCAAGGTTCGGATAATTGACGCTCTACTGTAATTGATAATCCAGTTGCATCTAAATGATTTGGAAATGGATGTTTTATCATTCATGACCTGACCACCAAGAAGTCCAGTTCTGAATGATATCGAACCATAGCCTCTGCTACAGCCAAATCCATCATTCTTACGAATATCTTATCAACCCCAGAAAACCAAGAGTAGACCAAGTACTCTAATTTCAGAGTCACATCATTGAATTACAAATTTTTTGTAAACTATCCCCAGGTGTATCTGTTTTTTCCTGTGTCTCTGACCCATGCAGCCAGCAGATTGAACGAAGAAGCTAAAGAACGCTCGAAAGATCCGTGAAGTTGGGGACGCATTATTTCACAGAACAAAATGGATACGAGGTCCTTTAGTCGCCGGAGCGTGACAATACACGGTGTCGTACAAAACCCAGGATCTGGCAGGATGCAGTTGCAGCTGCAGAGCCGCTGATACCGTCCAGTCCCTCTCTCGCGTTTAATGCTTTCGTGGCCTATGCAGCGTGCATCGCGAGCTCGTATGGCCACCGCTAGATAGCAAGTTGCAGAACGACAGAGAAACCCAGAGAAGAGAGGCGGAGAGAGAGAGATTGTGTGTACGTATGTTTGCACAATCATGCGGTGCCCATCTGCATTCTGCGAGCCGGGCCACCGACCACTGTCCGAAACACGCTTCCATGGAACACGGACCTGATGCATCCACCTCTCTCTTCAACTATTCAGGCCACTCTCTATGCTCGTTTTTTCGCCTTTCACCAGCCAAATAAAACTCGACGCCTGTTTCCTAACTCACTTTTCCCTGCGTCGAAAGTTCTTTTGCGGTTGCCCCCGGGATTAACAGTCTTGCTAACTCCGTTTCTTTTCTGTCAGTCGGCAAACTCTGGGACTTTTCGGGAGCTTGCAGAGGCTGAAGTCAAATTTTCTGTGGATTAATTCGAAAATAAACTGAATTGAAGTGGGTAACTGAGATTTTAGACCATTCTAAAATTCTATGCGTATGTTATAGGAAGAGTATGATGTATTTTGAGTAACATTGAATGAGGAATTGTTTAGGATCCTTAAAGATTTAGAGTGAACCATTGTCAAAGCAATATTCACACAGTACAACTATGTGTTCCAGGCACATAAATAAATGAATAAATATTGCGATCGTCCAGCCAGCCGATGAAAAATATTATTTCTTAGGTTAAAATAATCAGCCAGAGTGAAATGAGCACTGAAGATTCAGCAATAACTAAAATATTTAACATCAATGACCGCGTCGGTCAGTGAGACCATACGCGCCCACTCTAAGGTTAAGAAAAGTATGTTAATTTGAATAAATGTCTTCAAAAATGCATATTTTCCAAGGTACTTCCGAGCGGTACATGAAATCTTGTAAGGTACTAAAAGGGGCAGGGAAGACGAGCAACCGCGGAAATATTTTATGAACTTCAGGAATCACTGTATATAAAGAAATGTGTACTGCAATGTGCTGCACTAAATATACATTGAACAAACAACAGTTGAAGGTATCTAAACGCGTACAGTTAAGCACACTTTGCCAGCCGGCAGATGGTGAATCATTTCAGCGAACGAGGGTTCCTTTGTTACGGAAAGAATGATCGCAAGAAGCTCGTGGTTTTCCGCAATTTTTCATCCGGCCATTTTTCCAAGGAGAGTTTCATTAAAACGGCCGCATTATTTCGTAAGTAACAACCTTAATTCGCGTGAAAATGTTCCGGTTTTTCCAACAGATAACGACCCTATTATATCGAGATCACGGTAAGCTAGTTTTTAGCGAGGCCCGTTGTTTCGGTATCACGAAACATTCCGCACAATGCACGCCCCGGAGATTTCAACGCGATAGTCCCGCGCTTTCTATTCACCGCCAGCCTCCATATTCTTTACGTACGAAAACAGAAATTACTTTTTCCTCTTTTCGGCCGGCTTTCTCGTTTTGCCAGCCCGTTTCCACGGCAATCGTTACTTACTCCTCTTTAGGTACGGTATAAATGCTTCGCATCCTCAGACTCGATAACCTCGCTCTCCAATCTTCAGAAATGAACATTTATTCATTGTCAGGTTGATTAGAAAATACTCTTAGCATTGAAAATGGTCAGTCTTTTATTATTTTCTAAAATACAGTGGGAGCCTGATCATCTGAACTGCAAATAGCAACTGGATTACTCAAATTGTAACTATGCTTCTCATTAAAAATATTATTTAAAATACACTGTGGTCTAACATTAGGTACACAATAAATGATATATTCTTTTTAATTATATTTGTATTTACAACTGACTCTTTTGAGCCAATCAGAAAATTTGAGATATGAGAGTATCGTGTGCGTGTGGATAACACTCAATAGTATTTCCATTACATTTTATTGTTTGTTATTTCTGTAGATCGAATGGTTTTGCTCTCTTCAGTCGTCTGATTTCTGGAGTTTATCTGAAGTTTCTTGCCAGTTCCTTTAGGTATTCCTCTAATCTGTTTTTGTACGTTGTCACGAATATTTGTATTTGATCTTTAACATATTTTACTCCTGGATCTTTATGGGGAGAATCTCCACTCGCATATCATGGATCAGCAGTTATTGTCCTTAAGGCTCTATTTTGGAATCTCTAAATAATATTTAAGTTTGTTTTTTTTGGCACAGCCCCAAAGTCGAATGCCGTATGTCCATATTGGAATAATTGCGGCTTTGTATAAAAGCATTTTATTTTCTAGCGTTAAAGAGGATTTGTATCCCAGAATTTAGTAAATGTTCCTCATTTGTAGGTCTAGTTGTTTTCTCTTCATTTTTATATGGTTTTTCCATGTAATTGAACAACGAGAGCCTTATCTCAAAGAACACTGTAAAATATCTCTTTATGCATCTAGACAAAAGACCAATGATACATGGTAGCAAATTTTCTCTACTGCCTGGCAGATCGAAGAAATGGACTACATACAGATGATGAAGGAATAATTTAGTTTTAATAAAATAAATTAATTTTACTTTTTGTTGAAAGACTTGACAAAATTCTCCGACCAGCATGGCATCATATCGATTTCATTACAACGAGATTATACTCCAATTCATATTTAAAAATACACAAAAAGGTATGTACAATAATATGGTGAACGAGCGAGTTTCAGTTTACTGTTAATATTCCAGAGCTTCGAAAAAAAATATCGCGGAACTCGACAAAAGGGGGAAAATGAATTGCTACGCACTGAATTACGAACGCAGAGTTTCAAATTTTCATTTTTTCCCCGTGCATTATTTCTCGATTGTTCACCGCCGTTTCCCTCCTTTTTTGGCCCGATGCGGCGTTTTAATTATCCAAATCCGTAACGGAGTCGTCATGTCGGACGAGCTGATGAAAAGCACAAGCGTGAGTTACAAGGTAACTCACGAATTTTTATGCTGGAGCGAATACATTTATTTGAAAGTTTATTTATCTATTTGCGGTACACACCCCGCGATATACTGTACAAAAGAATACAGAATTACAGAAATATGAGTAGGTACACAATTTTTGAATTTGGATAGCTTGTGAAAGTCGTTAACAGGTTCGTTAAATTTGTTAGTGGTTATACTCGTTTCATTCGTTTAATTGAATTCACAATAAATGTTCGATGTGGAGATATGAAGAATATAATGTTCTGTTAAATCAGAACAACCAATGGCAAATAATGACAACAATTATGATGGTATTCTGTCACAGTTTGGAATCGACACCTTCGAAAACAGGAAAATTATTTCCGATTTGCTTTTTGTACAAAAAGTGTTACCGGCGTTAATAATAGTTACTATACAAATTAAATTCGAGTGCAACTTCTAGAAGGTTCAGAAAGTTTCCTTCATTCAAACCGCGATTCTATTTATCGCCTGAACTAAAATATTCAGAGCCTATTACCAAGGCAATCTAATCTTGCTAATTGATATTGCAATATTGACTCACTCTTCCTGGCTAAACTACGTCATGCAATGCGAAATTCCAGTTCTGATTCATAGTTACATACATGTACAGTGTGAGTGTATTACAGCTGTACAAAGGCGCCTATCCCATTTATGATATCAATAAGTAAATATTGAATTTCAGTAGCTGCAGAATATCTATACTCTAGGCGATCTGTATCATCGTTTACAATTTATGCCGTATAGATTACGTTCAAACAGCTCCACAATCTGCATAGCTCTGTCATCAGCTCATTCCATTACACTAATTGTATCTTTTATACTAATAAATCTACCTCATTATCTCTCTCTGCTTCAGTATGTCCAACAAAATGGTAGTGCCATAATAATTTTGAAGGTGAATTTGAGCTACTCTACGGGCCCACATCGCGCAAACATGAACCACAGTAAACTCAGGATATTTTGATAATAGAGACATTCTGAATTCAGCAGATAAATTTATTTCTTTATTCCGTCCGAGCCATGCGTTATTGTCGAGCGGGCAAATTTGCGAGCCGCAGTAATTCATCGATGGCGGGAAGGGAGCGATTCGACAAACCGGAAACGGAGAAAATGTGTACAGCTATTCGAACCTCAGGAACGTTTTCCTCTCTCTTTCTCTCTGTCGTTCACTTTTCGCCCGTTTTTCTCCAGCACGCGGCCACGTACGTACGTACATACACGCGAGCACGGAATTTTCCCTTCTCCCTCGCTATCTTTCACCCCCACGAGGCCATTGTGCTCGAGGACTGCGCACGGCGCTTTGCCGTAACAACGTACATTGTATTTCCGAACAATAGGATCCTTCTGCCCACCCTCCGTCACCCTTTTCACCCTCTTCGCCACCTTATCGGTCCTTTTTTCCACGGCAAGACCACGCTTCCCGCGCTTATTAATGGCGGCGTGCAGACGCCGGCGCTTCGATTTGCCATCGCATTCTACAGGCGTCGTCAAAACCTCGGATATCGGTTCTTTGGGTGAGATTGTAAAGGCTTTAAATGTATGCAGTGTCGATAGATACTTAGAGGATTGTGTATTTAACGCGTTGTTTGTCACAGTGAAAACGGTCGTCATTGGTCAGACATAGTATGAATTTCTTTTCTTTATATAAATCGTAACAGGAAAGTGGTTGAGTGTTCAATAGTGTACACACGTACCTATATTAGTGTTGCAATATTAACCCATAGACGCACACTTTTTTTTCTATAATAGATCAGCCTCAGAAACACTTTTTTCTGAGCACGTTGAACGCTATAGTGAAAACGGCCATACTTAATCAGACACGATATAAGTTACTATTTTCTATATAAATCGTAAGGAACAAAAAGATTTGAGTATTCAGTCGTGTTCTTCTGTTTTTACATCATTGCTTCAGTATGAAGTTTCCTCAGAATTTTGCGACAATCAATAGTTATTTAATTAAATTAAATTTGAGGTGTCGGTTACCGGTGACCACCACGGCGTTCAACGTGTTAAAAGTTCCTTGGTTGTTACAAGAAATGAAATGAAAAGACAATGCTTGTAATGGTGAATTCATACGATTTCTATTAATTTTTAAACAAAATTTTTACCGGGAATTTTGACCAGAAATTTCGCTTGGTAAATTTGTTGTTTTTAATAAAAATATACATGTCAACAAAAGTCTTACGGCAATATCCGTCATTTTGGCAATGGGTTAAATTTGCTCAGAATATATTTTTAAGACTATTTTAAACAAATTACGTACATATATATTTGCCCTAGAATTATGCACAAATTTAGTATCGTTCGAACAATTATAATCAATAGTGTATATCTATTCAGTTATCTATGAATTCTTTATCAGTTTTTATTCTTCCTTATTCTATTCATTTGTATAATTCTTTTTACAATCATGTATCTCTCCCTACCACGGCATGCTTCTTTCCATCCCGTGTATTCAATGAATTAAAAATTCTCTGCGAAATACAACGTATACACAGGCGTGGCATCTTCTTTTGACACATCCTGTATTGCAGCACACTCTCTGAATTATCACCATCCTTTTGCATACGTGACAAACAACCTCGGTTGTTTATTATTCGCGGATTACTCGATTCATTTCGACAATACGGTGTCCCGAGAGATTGCTCTTTTTCCTCCTCGAACTGCCCTCGAAATCCTCAGCAGCCGGGTTGTATCCATTATCCTCCCTTTCATTCGGCGAAACGAACAAGCTCGCCGATAATCGACGATCTTATCGTTCGAGTCGAGCCCGTCGTCGAACGTTTATTTAGCGGAGATTACGATTCGAAGGGAATTCCCGTTCGAGCACGCTCCGTTCGGCCGGGTCGATTAAAAAGTTACCGAGCGTGAAAATATAGAAGCGACGAAAGAGATGTCCGTAATGTTTCGCAGCGACGGAACTTGGAAAAGTTTCGTTCCGCCTTCGGATCTCACGGCCGGATTGGATATCGCGAATCCCGTTCTTAAGAGTAATGCCGCCTATTCCCCGTGAACTTTCGACCGGGAAAATAATTAACCGTTTCATTTCGAGGAAACTTGCCGGGGATTCGAGGGAAGCTCTCCGGCTGAGGACGATCGGAAGAATAAAACGAACGACCGAACAGCCTGTTCCCCGTGATTTGCAACCGATCGAACGACACGAAACTTTCCAGCCGATTCGTGTTTCCTAATTACCTTGTAGCTCGCTGCTATACAGGACGGAGTCTACGGAGAGGTTTCTTGACAAGAACTTTTCTTGGTAGAGGAGCGCGAGAGGACAATGGTGCACAACATTAAAGAAAAAGAACAACAGATTTGGCTCTCGTGTGATATTGAGAGTAATAATAGTAGAGGTGTATTTCACACAGATTCAAGGCAGTGAGTTTGTGTAAGTGCGTAGATAAAATCGAAGAAATAGGGGACTTACGGTACATACGCGAGGTAATTAACAACAACTTTTCTTGATAGAGGAACGTGAGAGGATAATGCTGCACGATATGAAAAAAAGAACAACAGATTTGACTCTTGTCTGATATTGAGAGTAATAATAGTAGAGGTTTACTTCACACAGATTCAACGCAGTGAGTTTGTGTAACTGAGTAAAGAAAATTGAAGAAATAGGGAACTTATGCTACATACGCGAGGTAATTGATAATAACTTTTTCTTGATAGAGGAACGTGAGAGGACAATGGTGAACAACATAAAAAAAAAAAGAACAACAGATTTGACTCTTGTGTGATATTGAGAATAATAATAGTAGAGGTGTATTTCACACAGATTCAACGCAGGGAGTTTGTGTAAGTGAGTAGATAAAATTGAATAAATATGGGACTTATGGTACATACGCGAAGTAATTAACAACAACTTTTCTTGATAGAGGAACGTGAGAGGATAATGGTGCACGACAGGTAAAAGGGAACAACAGATTTGACTCTTGTCTGATATTGAGAGTAATAATAGTAGAGGTTTACTTCACACAGATTCAACGCAGTGAGTTTGTGTAATTCAGTGGAGAAAATTGAAGAAATAGTGGACTTATGGTACCTACACGAGGTAATTGGTGACACAAGCATAACCTAATTATACAATCATACGTTGCTCGAATATTTTCTTGGTGACAGAGAAATTAAGCCTATATAGTGTATTTACTATATACAGATTGGACATCAAATTAGAAGACAGTGATAAATATAGTAAGTAAACAATACTGAATAAATTAGTATTCATGCATACCGTGGTATATAAATAGATAATATTTATTGGCTTGAGACTGAGTTACTCAGAAACATAATGTTAACAATTTTCAGTAAGAATGGAAATAACAGTAAACAACTTAATAGTAGGGATAACTTTCCACATGAGCTATCAATTTAAACTGAACCTATTATAATAGTAATAACAACAGTAACAGTAGACTTGAAATTACACATTCAGACATACATATACGCATACAAATGTATACACCCACGTACATCCACAATCGTATAGTAAAAAAACAAATAAAACTCATTATGCAATCTTCTGCTGTTGCAATACCATAACCGACAAATTAACAACAAACGCAGTCCATCGATTGTCTTCTCGGACTCCCAACTGAATGATAGTCGGACGTAAGTGTAGCATTGTTGAATTGCAGGACAGAGCGCAGAAATTGACGCGTTCGATCAATTCGGTCGATTACGCAACGGCGTAATCGGTGAGCACGATCACATTTATTGGGTTGAACACGAGCCGCAGGGGCAATGAATTTGCTGCTTAAACATTTATACGGTAAAATGATCCGGAATACACGAGCACGGGGGCCCCTTCGTCCCTTGTTATGGTAACCGGTAGACAAACCACCCTTCCGTTAAACCCTCGATCGTTCTTCTACCCCGTTCGCTCGTCGGGCAGAAATTCTCTGCCTCGTCGTTGGTTATTATGCGCACGAACGAAAATCACTTTGCGAACGAATGCGAACGGGTGTACGGACGTTGCGTACAATCCAGTCCGTGTGGAGAATAACTTAGGCTAGACGGCACACGCGACGAGCGTGGAACCCGTTATCATGCAACCGAACGGACCCAGAAATCTTTGATTGTTCTCGGTGGAACATGGAAATTCTACCGTCCTCAATGTCGCTAAATTTATTGCTGCACAACCGAACCATCTTCCACAGGGAGAAAATCTATTTTGAATTGAGTTTGTTCTACGTTCGATAGTCTGCTGTTTTACAGAATCATTTGTATTGTTTTATACCGGTAAGAAATTAGACACCGGGTTCAGAGTGCTATCGTTTATTCCAGTAACTGGTACAAGTAATAGCCAGTCCCCAACCTCGGAGCAAGTAGGTGTTTACATTGGTAAGTAACTTGTACCGGTAACTCGTAAGTGGACTAGCTATTTGTACCATTGACTGGTACAAGTAACTTACCAATGTAAACGCAGCTTTACACGCGGGTGACAGTCGTCGAGGATGTATCGTAGTATGTAACATTTTGTTAATTACTAAAAATTGTTGCAAGGGGATTGGAAGTTCTGCGTTAGTTTAGTGTATCATATCAGCCTCTCAGAGACTGAATCGATCGACATATTTTTCAGACTATTTGTCAATTTTAGTATTCGGGCAACAATGTGTATGTAACAACGTCTAATTAGTTCGCTCCACTTTTATTTTATGGAGTCAATCATTTTTATTGCTGGAAGGCTCACGAGACGTGTAATTTTCTTCCGAACCTAGTTTTCGGAACGGGAAGCCTGCAAACGCGGCGACAGTCCCCCGAAAGCCAGTCTCATGCCTTTTTCCCTACACAACTTCCACAAACTCATTTTCGCGAGTTCGATCGTCACGCGAGCCGTCGACTCGTAAGACACATTAGACTGCAAATTCTATATCGCTCGACAAATGATTCCGCTTCCTCCATTTTGCGATAGAAAAACGGGTGAGCTGGAAAGTCGGTAAAAAGGTACACGAAAGCGCGGGCCGACTATCGATAAGATGAAATTAAAGCGGTCGACCATTTTCTGAAACGGCGTTCTCATCGAACGAGGAATTTCTCTGTGAAAGCGTCTGGCTAACGACACTCTGTACACCGGTCTTTTTCTCCGAGTTTCTATGAAAATTGAACGATCGTCGGAACGTTGTGAAGAAGATCCTTAAGGCGGGCGCTCTGATAGCGGGTGAATGAAAATGGCTTCCTCATGGCTTGGGAGCGACCTCGTAAAAAGAATCGCGTTTCTGGAGTGGCGTTACCGAAAAAAACTTCCAACATGCTCCGTTATTCGTCGGACAAGAACTCGGATTAACTCGGATTAAACAGACAGTCATGTAAAATTCCTTCAAACTTTCTAACTTTGAAATTGGAAATTTTGAGCAGTCCGGAAAAGTCTCTGGTAATTCAAATTACGTAATTGTAAGATTTATTTGACAGGAATCCAAATGTAGTGGAATGTGCATGTTAGCGTCGCCGAATTTTAAGAAGGGTCGAAGGTAGTTAGCCCGACGCTATTCTGCCTTTGCCTTATTTATGACTGGCTTGAGGACTGCTTGTGTCCGTATGTTGAGAGTATGGCTTGATGGGTGGGCACCAGACGTTAGCCATTGACTCGAAGTCGTATGGCTATCGGGTGTCATAGTCTGTTTGTTTGAAAGAGGCATGAGAGAGAGTTTTAAGGGTGGCAGGCGACCCGACGTCGTACTGCTGATTTCCCAAGAAAAGAGACATTGTTCCTAAAGGATCTGGCCACGGAGTGGGGAAGGCGAGTATGCCTTCTGGTAAGAGGACTGTTTTGGACCACTCAGCACTTACCCCAGAACCGTCAAGGGATGTGTTTCTTAATTTTATCCTGACACCCTGGACCGATTTCTAACATGCATTATTGCTGGGAAAGTAGATCAGGAGTATAGAGCACGAAGTGATTGATTCGTGACAGTTTACTTTTCATTATACGTATATTTAACTATCATAACGATTACACTGAGTAGCTACACTCTGAACGGTGAATCTGACTATGACTCTGAACTTTGACTCTGTACCCTGACCCTGAATTCTCACTTCGAACTCTTAATCTGAACTCTGGCATCGATTTTGACTTTGACTTTGACTTTGACTTTGACTTTGACTTTGAACTCTGATTCTGAACTCTGAACTCTGACTTCGACTTCGACTTCGACTTCGACTTCGACTTTGACTTTGACTTTGACTTTGACGTTGACTTTGACTTTGACTTTAAACTCTGACTCTGAACACTGACTCTGAACTCTGACTTTGAACAACCTCTCAAACACCGTTGCATTCTTCAATCACATTATTTATACAAATCCAAGCATTCTTCAGCCCATCTCGTCTTGATCACACTCATTCATACCTACTTAAGCTATTCACATATCCTGCATAATCATACTTGACGTGATTAGAGTAAACTCTCTGCTCACTTGACGCCCGAGCGAGTACCTCATCCATCGCCCTGAATACAGCGGGAAAAGCAACCGAGAAAAATGGATTACCACTCGTTCCGAGTGATTGTTCAAGCAATTTCGTCGGGATGTCTCGTTCCAAACAACTTTTGTAGCACACAGACGCTTGTTAGGAGTCACTCGATCGTATTCTGATCGACGTTTCATCAAACGACCCTTAGGTGATTTACGGGTGTCGCGTGTTTTCCAAGCCGTTGTAAAACTAAACACAGATCGTCGAGCTCGGATTATTGTTCGATCGAGAACGGTGGACCCATTGATCAGAAGCAATTTCACGGGGCGGGATTAAGCTCTCCCGGCTCTCCCGAAGCGTCACGTACGAGATTTATGAATGTCGGCACGTGCAGATTTTTATTCAACCGTTCCCCTTTAACTCGGAAACATCCAGCGTGCCCCGTGCTTAATATTAATTCCCCGGGATCCGTTTCCCTTGCGAGAAATTCTTTCGGACCGGTTCTAATTTCGTTCTTCGGAAATGTTCGCAGAAAATATTTCAGCTACAGGTCGTCCCAAAATTAATTGCCAACTTTACTGAAATCGGGTGAATTTTAAAAAAATATCTCGCGCATGTATTGTTACTGGTTTATATTTATGCTGTACTCGGTGAAAACTGTATGTTCAAAAACTATTTAACGTTTTCAACATGTGCTGCGTCTGTATCCCTGTGGATTTCAAATCAATCTCTGGTTCAAATCGACGTCTGGTCTGATGACAAATCGTATGAGTCCATAGATCGATAAAGAGACCTAATTCAACATTCTGGTCTGTACCAAACACACATATCTCGAGCCTAAACCTTTCAAACTTCCAAACATTCTCTAATCAGAATTCTCTCGGACACGCAACAAGCACGTGCACACGCATATAATTCTTATAAAATAACCTCACGATAATACACTTATTTTTTCTGTTTTAACCCTCAACTGGCGACGTAGTGTCAACATGATCCTATTCATTGATCAATCGCACGTGTTTATTGATTTGTGGTTTTCCATTGATTCGTATTCAAAGTTTCTACAGGGTCATATAGATTTTACGTCACCAATTATTGATAACTTAACACGTTGAACGCCATGGCGGTCAACAGTGACCGACACCTCAAATTTAATTTCATTAAATAATTATTGATTGTCGCAAAATTCTGAGCAAATTTCATACTGAAACAATAATGTAGAAACAGCAGAACACGACTGAGAACTCAAATCCTTTTTTCTTGACAATTTATGTAAAAAATAGTAAATTATGCCGTGTCTGATTAGGTATGGCTGCTTTCACTGTGGCGCTCAACATGCTAGAAATTCCCCGCCACAGTGGAAATTGCAGTGCATAGTCAGACAAACCGTAATTTGCTGTTTTCAACATCAATCATTTAAAGCACTAATATTTAATCATTTCTATCCACAAGTGCTACACAAGTTATAGTAGAGTTCCGATTATCCGGAGTGCCCGATTAACCGGCACAAACTGCCTCCTGTTCTATTGCGTCGTCATCCACTAGCGATAATGCTCAGACGATGGAAATACTTAATGGAATACATATTTCATATGTTCTACATCTATATATTTTATTTTTAGTAATAAATTGCATTACTATATTATCCATGGTTGTTTTTTAAATTATTTTCTTCGTTATTATCACTTCATAGGCGTAGTCCAATTATCCGGCATATTTGATTTTCCAGCACTGCCTCGATACCGAGTACTGCGCTTAGAATTTTATGAATATTATGAGTTCTTTATTCAAATTTTAAATGGCGTTCCACGTGTTAATTACAGGGTCTGATTGACCCAACACCACCGTGTAACAAACATACCACATCTCCGATTAAGGGTTAAATTCAACCGATTTCAGTGCAATACGCGGTTAATTTTGGGCCATATTGTATTCTCCCGTGTCCAAGGGATGAATTAGCCCGATCGCCGGTCTTCCGAGCGTGTATCGAGCGATTCATTTCTCGCGGCGAGCGCCCGCTTTCAGCCGAGTAAACCAGAAATTGCCTGTCGGCGGGACGCAATAACGGAAAGACTCGATTTACTTTAAAATTCAAATGTCAAGTCGCGGTTAAAGGACCCTTGTCCTGCGCCCGAGGGAGGGGGTGGGGCCGAACCATACGTCGGAACAATGAATAACGTGGAAGGGAATATTAACCGGAGAGAAAGGGATATTCGAATTCGCTTTGGAATCGCGATCGTTTGAAATCTGCAAGGCAGAAGAGGCTCGGAACGTTTATTTGGATTTATGAATCTCCCTCGACTTCTCTCGTCGCCTATCCTCTTCTCTCACCCCTTCGCCGTCCTGTCTCCCTCCCTCCTTGATCTGCTGCAACGCCTTCGCGCCCCCTCGTTTCATCCCCGTCCGACGTCCTCTTTTCTCGATTCTCCGCTCCGTCGACCGAGTAAAACTCGACGCTAAAAGGGATACCGGCGACGTTCAAATTAATTCTGATTTATCGCCGTTATACTAATCCCGACGCTTTCGGGGCTTATCTGTATCGCGGCGAAAGCTACGCAACGGCCGCCGTTCATCGATCGGTTCCGGGGAATCCGCTGGCTGACGCCGGACGCCTTTCCAGACGATCGGAATTCATTGTTGGAGGATAATCGAGAACTCTCGAAACAGCCTCGAAAGAAACTTTTCGAGACCGGTTCTCGATTTTTCTGCGCGGTGTTAGGGGATACGGAAGCCTGATGAGTTTTTCAGACTCATTTTCCGATTGGTTTCGTTTGTTTAACGGAGCCAATTCTATTGAAAGTCTGATCTTTAAATAATCTGTTTATAGCAGGGAAGGAAATAACTTGTTAGGGATTATAGAGGAAATATGTACAAATAATAGGAAGAGAAATTGAAGCAAGAATAAAATACAGTATGATCTTGATTGTCTGAACTGTAATTGGTATATTCGGGTATCGAAAACAGGCTCGGTTAAAGAAGTCGACAAAAGAAAAAATATAATTCTGAAATTTTTACAAGTCACGAACAGTGCTCTCGTGGTTTCGCTTTTTCGTCTTCACTAAACTGCAAGAATATTGATAAAGAATCAGGAAAAAGGAACATATTGCTCATTTGCTGCAACAACACAGTTATTGTTGTAGAAGTAACTGTTTTTGTTTGTAGTATCTACTGGTAGAACGATATAACTGAGCTTTTAAAACTCACCACGAGAAGACGATTCTTGAGGACAAACTTTCCTATGGAATTGCAGGGATTCGAAATACTCGTATTCAAACTCTATTTCCCTCAAATCGATCATTTTGTGTTATGTCAGTGCTGCAGTAAATGAGCGATATGTTTGCATTAACATTCGCAGTGTAGTAATTCTACTGAAATTACTCCCTTAATTTCTTTTTCATTAAAAATGCCAGAACACTAATACTCCGACGTGTCAACAACCCTCGATTTTCGAAGGGCCTTCGAAGCAAACAATAATGGTACACAGGCCGATATGTAGCATTTTTAAAAATGTCGTTCGACTTTTCTCTATTTGACGAGCTCACAGAAACGTTGACCAGCCCGTACAACGACGGCGAATTGCTCTAACGATCGACGAGTTCGAATCATTGTCATAATTAACGAGAACGTGAAATCGTCGAGTTATTTATGCTCGAAGTAAATACCGCGTGCAAATGGCGGCACGCGCGACTGCACCGTCCGAGGTTTATGTTTCCTGTCCCATATTCGACAGTCTGGTTAAAGGTTAAACCGTGGCCGCGCCGGGACCCCCTGGTGTCATTCGAAACAACGCTTTCATTCGGTCAACAGTTGGCTGAGCGGATGATTGATCGTTTGAACTGCAGCCAAATCATCGATTACGCCAAGGGGTATAAACGAATTTACTTGTTGTAACCGCGGCGCCGAATTAATCCCACGGAAAATAAAATTACACCCGTCGCACCCTGTCGATACGATTGAAAACCCTGTTATCGATCGATTTTCACATTATTATTATTATTATTACGGTTTCATTGCACAGTATATAGACACGGTACAGACTGGTAATGACAATGAGTACACGGAAAGAAACAAATAGTATGTAAAACAGTAGGATAACAAAATGAATAGAAAATTCGGAGAGTAATCCTGAGTCAAATGTGAATATTAATACTTCGAGTGCCACGTCACCCATATTTGGATGACACAAAAATTCAATCATTATTTGTTTGATCATGTATAGTATTAATGAATATATTTAACCCCTTGGCATACAAAGACGTCTGGGATTCGTCATTTGTTTATTATGTCATTGTAAAGCTTACATAACTGTCGAGAGAATCGTGTTTCATTTTATTTGTATGTCAAAGGGTTAATAAGGCTTAATAGCAGCAGTAAAACAGTTATGGAAGTTATTGATATTACTGTTTTAAAAAGGTATAATTTATAATTATATTAATTGGATATAAAAATTTAAGAAGTTTGTCATTTTCAGCTGGTGCAGCGTGGCGCTCACAGTGTTATCCAAGGTGCAAACAATTGTGTATTGAAACAAAATACTTCGTGCACTTTCTTATAACTCGGACAGATAATACTGAGTTTTTGTTGTTATGTTCTATTTGGTCAGTTATGCTTACCACGTGAATCCAAAATCCTTTTTAACAGAGTCTTTCGTTGTACGTGGGATAGTGGGAATCATGTTGGAGGATATATTATACATACGAGTATTAATGAAAGTTAAGCGAAGACTTGCGAGAAAGTATTGCGGATGATGTCCCTCTGGTGGCGAGTGCAGGGAGTACCGCCACATTATTAACTGCGGAAGATGACCAATTAGGTAACTCGTCTTCTAAAAATTCTGCTGCTATACGCAAGGCGCTTGTTAACTTCTTTGTTTAATGTTCCTTTATTCAATGTTTCTATTTGCTTCTACTAATATTTACACTCTCTGCATCTTTTGTTTACAATAATAACGTGAGGATTTCGATACTTTTACGGACGATCGCTGAAAAAGGTTTATATTGTCTTAATTTGGGTTAACACGTTGAACGCCGTGGCGGTCACTGGTGACCGACACCTAAAATTTAATGTAATTAAATAATTATTGACTGTCGTAGAATTCTGAGTAAACTTCATACTGAAACAATAATGTAGAAGCAGAAAACCACGACTGAGTAATCAAATCTTTATTTCTTTATCATTTATATAAAGAACAGGAAATTATATCATGTCTGATTAAGTATGGCCGTTTTCACTGCGGCGTTCAACGTGTTAACTGCTTTGACAGTACTTGTTGACGAATATTGAAACCTGTTAATTGAAGAAGACGATTTAACGTGTCCTTTGAAATTGTCTCTGTGCTCCTCGTTTTCTTCCAGAACGACTCAGTTAACAAGTTAAGAGATATCAAGATTATGAATTTTACTTCGTCAATTTTTCAAAATAAGAATGCTTCGCATGCTAACATACCTTGAATCGCACAAACATCCCCAGTCTAACTGTTCCTAACCGAAGTCGTTTTCCACGAATTTTTAGAAATAGAAATTTCCGCGATCGTTCCATCGATGGAGAGGGGAGAAAGCAGCGGAATCGGCGTTAAAAAGTTGCCGATGGTTGCAGCGAGGTGTTTCAACTTAAACGAAGGAAAATCGGAGGAGAGCAGGGGCGGATACCGGGTTCTTTTTCAAAGAATTTCTTTGATTACCGGACAGACTCTTTTATACACGTAGCAGCGCGCTTCGTTACTTTCGGCTTCGAGTTTCAAGCAACGGAACAGAGAGAACGAGCTTAGGGCGTAATTTCCTCGGCCCGTGGCGAACGGCCATTGATACGCCCAGAATTCCCGACAAATTTTCAATTTAGAAAACGACTCCGTCGTTTTCACGCGAATTCCATTTGCACGTCCGGATGCAACGATGCAACGCGAAACCGGTTACAAAGCAGGCGAAATCGCTCGTTGACGAATATTTCCAGCTCCTCGACTTGCGGACGTGTAAATACAACGGCGTGCAAAAGTTTCTGCCTGGTAAATTTTTGGCGTTGCCTTGGAAAGGGAAAACTTCAATGAACTTTGACCGTTTTACCACGGCTGAACTACAGATCCAGTTCTGTACAAACAGTTCTGAAGCAGAACAGAATGTGAAACGGTAATATAAAGTATTTGATTAAAAGTAGTGAAACGTTTCTCGTACATGCTATTAAGACAGCTTTTGAATTACATAAAAAGAACTGTAGAAAGTACCGGTTAGCACAAGCTACGTACAATCTCTCAACGCAAGCCGTGAGACAGATGACTATAGTGATTTGTAGACAAAGAGTTATGCAGTAGTGGGTCAAAATACATGTCAAGAAAAAAGATCTACTGTCTGCTCTGCAGCACTCCCATATATTTACATGTCGTTTTAACCTGTTAGCTGTGTATGACGAGTATACTCGCCATGAAGAAATGGCAATATTTTTCATTATCATTTGCTATTTCAATTAAAATTTTAGTGAAAAGTAAAACGTATTCGTAAATTTCAGACATTTTACAATATTTTGAGACAAGGACGAAGTAAGACAAAAAAATATTTTTCCCATGTATTTGATTTTCCTTGTTTTTTTTAATAATGAATGTTTATGTTTTGTCAATTATGTCACAGAATTTGAGCAATACATTATACATTTTTAAAAGAAACAACTGCCATTTCGTTATAATTTAATTCAATTTTACAGCAGCTGCATATACCCTCTGTTTGACGAGTATACTCGACATCTCTTCATTTTTGCGACACAGCGTAGATAGATACTTTTAAAATAGGGCTACACAGCTAACAGGTTAAATTAATCATATGATACTATAAAGTATTATTCTATTAATATATATACTATAGATAATATAAATATAAAGTATAATCTTAAGCTTAGACTGCATATCAATATGTTCACAAATGAGTCTTTCTCGTCATCAATGTGTGTCATTCGCTCTCAGTATGTACCTAAGTTTATTTTTCTTGTAGTTCAATTTTATTAAATTAATTTTTTATTTTTATTAAAAAAAACATTTTTATTTTTCCCCAATTTCTTCGGATTAAGTGCGGACCAGTCGGAGTATACTATGAAAATAATTACGGAGCGCAAAGGGTTAACTTAACAAGCTCGAATAGAAGAAGCTGTACATCCATATTCCAAGTACAAATATCTAATTTCCAATGCCCTAAGAAACCAGTGTAAGTTCAATTCTTGAACTACTCCATCAAAAGGTCGACCAGAGAATAAAGAAGGCAGTTCCTCCCAGACGTTCTTAGGAAAGTATTCAGCGACTCGTCGGCAGTTCGTAGGTGGAAGGAGAGGGGTGGTTGGTCGTTATTTATGGGGGTTAGTAGCGGCAAGCCCAAAGTGCCACCAAAGCCTTTTAATAAGGGAGTCTTCTGCTAGCATATCCTCCGGCCGACACGTTATTACTTGGGATACCTGCATACTTGGAACGCCTTCGTCTGGCTCCCTCTCCGTCCCCGAGGAACACCGAGACCGTGCACGGGATAGACGACTCGGAAAAGAGTCTGCAGAGGGAACGAGCAGGTTCATATAGCGTGGCCGCGGCTTTCCTCTGTACACACACGGACCGACGCCTCTCACGAAATCCCAAACCCACTCGTAAACCGCCAACCCCTTTTCCGAACGATTCTCTGGACAACCCCTCCAGCGGCCTGGCCTGTCAAGCGCACAACCCTCGGGAAACTCCAAAGGCAGGAAATTTCACTTCGGGACGGGAAAATGGAAACTGAATCCTTCTTGTCGGCTCGAATGCAGCCAGCTGCCTGGCTAGCCGATTTGTCACGGACTCTCAACGGACGATAACGCGATAACGAGCTGAACTTTACTCGTTCCCCATTGTCGGCTGCTTCTGCTGACAACATTCACCCGCTGATACCTGAGATTTTCGGATTTTTATTATGCGTTCGAATATTCTTTGTCATGTGTTGAAATAGTATTCCGTCTCGCAGATCATGATTAATTTTGACACGTGCACGGGTGCCACGATGGTACAACCGGGACATGAAATTCAATTTCACTAACAGGGAAGGGTATTGGACCGTCCCCTCCTGATTTTGATGAAATTTTGAAGGTTTGTAGATTTGCCAAAAATAAGAGACGTATTTTATCTGCGGATACTCAACTTTAAGGGGTGAAATTATCCCCTGAAAATTGACACCCCCAAGGGTATCACGAAAACTATTGAAGATAAAAATGTACTTCAAACAGCAAAGTTGTATGGCTTTTTATGTACAATAATTTAGTAAAGAAGATTTTGAAAAATAGTTAATAGTCTTCGAGATAACCTTGAGGGTGCCATTATTCAGCTTTTTGGCTATTCTACAAACCTGCAAAATTTCATGAGAATCGCGAGCGGATGGACCAATACCCTCCCTTGTAAGAAACTACGAATTCTTTTACTGGACGAGAATTTTACGTCAATTTTTTGGAATACATTATATTCACACACAGGTGCATTCACAGTACGCATAGACTAGCGGCAGCGGGAAAGCGCTGTGTCTCTTGACCTGCAGTTTTTCCGGGACGCTTTTTCTGGACAAAAAAGGAGCAGTCAGTGCAAGCAGAGCCTCCGTACCGCAAAGGCGCAACCACAAGATACGCGATATACACAACGTTACTTACAGGTTAGATACAGGGTGAGTCTAGTAACTGAACCGGATTATAACTTGGTTCCTATTGAAGATAGGAACAAAAAAATGTAGAGGAAAATTTTGCATTGTTTGACACGTTGTCTGCCGACTACGAGATAACTTGTATTGGGCAGTCAACGTGTTAATTAAATAATTATTGATTGTCGCATAATTCTGAGTAAACTTCATACTGAAACAATAACGTAGGAATGAAAGAGCACGATTGAGTACTCAAATATTTTCTTTTCCTTTAAGATTTATATAAAAATAGTAAATTATATTGTGTCTGATTAGGTATGGCAGTTTTCACTGTGGCACTCAACGTGTTAACAAACTCTATCATCGTGTAGTGCGATTTTTACAAAAGTGCATCGGTGCAGTTGCAAAGTGCAATAGCGCTTGTTTTTTAAATGTAACCCTACGATTTTTTTGTACGAATTGATTCCTTGTGTTATTCTGTGTATAAAAGGCATAAGGGAATATTATTGAAAACACAATAATTTACGAGATATTTCACTTTTCAAACAATTACATTGTCAGCGTCGAACCATCACGCCACTATTGTATTTACTAACATCGTACTTACACACGCAAAGTTTACCATAATTCTCGTGTTCTTACATACAGTTTACATTGCAAATATCTCATAAAGTATAATGTTTTCAATGACCTTATATTTATCTTTTATACGCAGGACGACACGAGAAAGTAAGTGATGCAAAAAAATTGTAGAGTTCCATTGAAACAAAAAGTGCAATTGCACTTTACAATTGCAGCGATGCACTTCTGTAAAAAATCGCACTACACGGTGATAGAGCTTGCTAAACAATGCAAAATTTTCCTCTACAATTTTTTCCTATTTTAAATAGGAACTTAGTTATAGTCTGGCCCAGTTACTAGACTCACCCTCTATAATATTTATGCAGCTCTCTCACAGGTTATACATTTTTTTTTCTTTCACAGTGCAAACAAAAACTTTTTTATTACACTGATGTAAAAGGAAACTCTGGGTGTCAACATAGCTCCTAGTCAACTACTCCATGCTCTTCTACTTGAAAGCAGCTGTCACAGTAGAGTAGATAAACCCTATTGGCACTTTAATAGTAAATATTTTCTAAACTATTGTCCATCTACTCCCAAAACCATACATATAGACAGATTTGTAATACGGTAGAGCCTCCCGCATCCGAACTAATAGGGAGGCAAATATGGCTAGATAACAGAATTTTCGGATAATAGAACGATTACTTTTTTTTATATTAAACTTCATTTATTCAAATAGAAATCAACAAAATTGACAGTTTGTTTCAATAATTAAGGAACCCATATTTTTTGGCTGTCAAATCACATAAATTTTCACGAAACGGCTGTTTGGTTAACAGAACATCCGCATAATAGAACTTTCAGATATTAGGATATTCGGATAATGGGTGTTCGAATACGGGTGGCTTTACTGTAATATGATCTATCAACATGCAAGAGCTCATTAAAATCTGAAACGACCACAACGTGAGCTCTACTTATAAGTACAGTGGAACCTCGTATATTCGAACACCGATCATGCTATGGCAGTTAGAAACTGATAATATCATTACTGACACTGTATACTTAATTGTATACTACTCTGTGTTTTATATTCTAAAATAAAGTTAACATTTTTATACAAAATATAGTTGCAATGTGAATCATTCTATTACTAGTTATAGTTCGGATATTCGAGGTCTCACTATATCTGTCGTTACAAGGAACCTCTGCTGTTATTCAAATCTAATTTTCTAGGTCGATACAACCGACAAAAACTGACTCAAAAACCGCGTAACGAATTTCTCGGATACACTGAAACGAATGCAACAAACAATATACAAACGTGCTACTAATTTCGCTGTACATGGACACACACACACGGAGAAATATTTAATCAGGGCGTTCCATCGAATTGTTTCTGACCACCAACATTATTATTTTCGAATAAGGTAAAAGCGTTTAATAATCGAGCTGGTCGTAACGACGGATCAATTACGCAAAATTAAAATAAAGCGGCGCGTGCCGGCAAACGTGGCGGATAAATAGAATGAACGGCGTCTCTGTAATTAAACGATCCTACGATCACAATTATCCCAGCAATGCGGCGCGAATATTCAATCAACGAAACTATTCAGATCGTGGGCCGGGGATTAGCATCAGCCACGAGATAAACGTCGAAGCAGTCGACGAAACAACAGCAACGGCTGCTCGAGAGATTTTCCCGGACCCGACGATCATTTTCGTCGATAAGGCGAAACGGAGGCGCGCTATGGCCGGCGATATTCATCGCATCGCGCGAAATAAGGGCCGGGATAAGATTACGGCTCTCACGGATGTTCGGGGGTGTTAACGATCTGGAAAACCGTCTCTATCGTTATCCTCCTCCACTTTTTCCCTGCTTCCCCGCTGACTTTGGAAAATTCGAGGAGACGCTGAGTCGATTTGCACGTACCTTGTGTTGTAGTGTTTCAGAGTCATGTAGATATAAAAACTGGGGTGTTTCCAGTTGAAATTTTTGGAGAGAATGTGTCTGTTCGGAATTGTTGTGGTTAGTAACTTGTGAATAAGTTGTATGTTGTAGTATAATCTGCAATGTTTATTGTATATTGTAGTAAGAATAATGTAGTACATTGTAAGAATTAAGCTTCACTGCATACTTTGCTTTTGGTGGTGAGAAATATAAGAGAAATAGGACGTCCGATAAAAATGCATATGTTGCATTTAAACAAAAATTAAAACGTATTGCAATTTATGAAGGACATCAGTTGTGGTTAGTGTACATTCATGTTACAGTGATAGTATAAAACAAGAAGTATATTATCAAATAGATAAATATTTATGTATTCAACGATTCTGGTAATAAAAAGCTATTACCACGCGTCTGACCAGTTGCCGGATTTTTCACTGCGGTGATCAACGTGTCAGCACATTCCGTGTCGCAGTGAAAGTTTCATCCCTGATCAGACATACTTAACGGGCTTTTCTAATCATATATTAACACAACACAAAGAATATAAATACAGTAATACCCCGATTAACGCTCAGGATATGTTCTTAAAAGACAAAGCGTTAAACGGAACAGCGTTGAATTAGGTCATCTTAGCACGTAGTAAATAGGGATAAGGAAACATGCGACTAAGAATAAAGAAGTTTTACTTTAATTTTAACTTGCTTTTATATTAACTTGTAAAACATATACAATACATATACATACAAAGAACAAATTTATTTTCGTGTTGTCGAAGATTGTGGCTCTTCTGAAATTTTTTATTTTTTGCTGACGAAGTCGTCTAACGTTATTCGTCGTATTTTTTCTTTTCTTCTCATTGAACAACTGTTGGTAGCAAGAGATCGCATCCAAAGCTCCTCGTCTTGGACGAATCGCCAGTTTTCGATGACAAGAACCGTACAAGAACATTATATCGAATCAGCGCTGATTGGGGTAGCGCTAAACGGGGTCTTACTGTATTCAATTACTTCTTGCCATGCGTTTCAATTTACTCTGTCATTCTGTCATGAATTTTTTTCAAAATATTCTATGGATTAGAAATTATTTAATTCAGTCAAGAGTTTCCCATGGGGCGTGTATGACCCATGAAAAACACATACACGCAGCGTGGAATTCTTTAAACTTCGCAACTGTGTTGCGTAGATCGTCTCAGAGGGAACATTGCGATGGTGTCGGAAGTGCGTGGAGTGTATCGACAACTTCCGGTTGACCTGCCCGTGTCGTTCCGCCGGCGAAATTTCGGCTCGCAACCGGAAGCACCCGCGGATCGATATCTCGATTCGTGTACCGGTGTTTATGGACGGACGATTATGAGCTCGATGGACGTTCCATCGTCGAACGAACGAACTCGCAAATACTGTGAACCCTGGATACTCCCGTCTGGGATTCGTAATTGTCGCGTAATTCAATAATTGCTCGCGATTTGTATACACGCGTAGGAAAACTAGCCGAATATCGCTGGACCCACCTGGTAATCGATACGGCGCACCTACCTGGAGATCATCTAATTGCGCGAAAACGCTAATTCAACGACAATATTATGACCGATTATCAAGCTTGAACATGGAAAATGGAATTTTAAAAATGATAGTGGGGTAACGGCAATCCGTATAATAAATTTGTATTCGTGCAAATTCTTGTAAGATGCAGGGGAGAGACATGAATATTGCGATTCGCACAAACAGCAGCGTGACTATGCTCTCTGTTTCTCCGAGGTCAACAACCCTGGGCGGAACCATAATATTATCGGTTTGTAATGATGAAATATAGGATGTGGTTTGACATCCTTGGCCTCCTGAGACCTTTGCATGATTGTACTGTACAATCATGGCAGTCGAAAGAAATTATAATAGATGTACAATCAGGAAAAAGATATTATGAAGTAGTACGTCCGTGTAACAAAATAAACATCTGTGTCTCATGGAATAAATATGCATTAGATGTATACTATAGTGTCAATTACTCTACAAGGTATTCCTAAAAAAAAGCAGAAGCTTGGTAGCACGTAATACTTGCAAAGAGGAACAAGAAATGTCTAATCAACGTTTACATAAGCAGAAGTTTATACGATGGCCGTACATCACGTGCGGAAGGTCGGTGAACCCATCCAATACGTGTAACATCTAAACGCCTATGAGCGTTTTCCGCACAGACCGTAGCAACATGCAAAACATGTTTAACCCTTTACACTCTGTTGGCTCCGTTACGGGGACACGCATAATATACTCCATAACTCCATTGGCTCCGTTATTTGAACAATAATAATTTGCATCACAGTCCAGCATGTCAAGAATGTACATTAAAATTTGCTTCTACAGGTATTTCAGTATTATATAAAAATCAAAGTAAGTAAATTCATAAACACTCATGGCTTTTTCTTTTCAAATCAAAAGTTATGGTTTTCAAAAGTTTGCACTACAAAAGTGTGCTGGAGTTGCTTGTAGACCATATAAGAAAATGCTTGGAGTGCAAAGGGTTGATTCTGCATAACATTCAAAGGAATAATTTTAAACCTATGCAGATTACACATTTTTTGTTTCTATCTTTAGTAGTACAGGCTGCTAAAATTTATCCCCTTCATTTATAAACTCCTTGTACAGTGAATTTTACAATAACAATAACAATACAAAAGAATATTCCCAGAAAGGAGATCGTAAAGATTGCGAAACAACCACGTGACGCGACGTGGCGGGTTTCTAAAAAAGCGGAGAGGCATGCCTTTCGGCCAAATTTCCCAGGGGTATTCAGAAAATGATCAGAGTCCCAGAATTTCAGGGTGAAGAATTTACGGGAGCCTCCGTCGATACGGTTTCCCAAAAGTCGATACGCTCAGTTCTTTCTTATCGTCCTGCCTGTAAATCTCGAGAATTACGTGCCGCCGCTGAACCGGGCATTTCTCTGTAGCCCTGTTATTAGGTGGTTCGCTGTAAACGTTACCATCGCTGCAACTATACTCCGACGCGATAATCTGATGGCAAACGGAGGGCAGCGGCGGTGAACGTTAATTTTACAATCGGTTAACGATCCCATCAACGTCAGCCACGATCGTTGACATTAAACGCTTAATGTCTCATTCTGAACCAGCCAAAGTGTACTCGAACCGTCCGAAGTGCTTTCACAGATGAAAAAATAGAAGATTGTACAGAAATCTCTGGCCGAGGCTGCAGCTACCAGAGACTTTAGCTTCCAATAAAACGGACTCCGCGCCTTTAAACCGTTTATTTGTACCACTGGGGAAGCAGTGTAGGTACAAGTGGAACTTCCAGGGACTTTTCGTCGCGGCTGTGGTTTATCGAATCGTTCACCATCGATTGATCCCTCGCGTGGAAACAAATTAAAGCTCTACGACGATCATTCTTCGAAAAAGCTACCCGCCTCCGAACCATCATGCGAGAGAGGCACTCTGAAAACGATTTCAAGGATATTTTGTTGAATACACGCTTTCACGACGTGCACGGAAGCGAACTGGGGATCTACGTGAGATTTATAAATATGTAGGGGAGAAAAGGGGTTCGATTTCCTGGAGATTATTCGTTCATCTTCGTTCATCGATTGGTGTTTGTTCTGTTGCATGGCGAATTTGTTAACTGTTTTTTAGATGTTCTGAATCTACACGATACTATGTATAAATTCTTCAATTGTATTCATCCCTCACAAATACAATATGCGTCTCCCATTGCATTGCAACATTATTACTGTTTTATAGGAAAATAAGTACTTGTGTACAGCTGGAGATTCTTCAAGTAAATTGATGAAAAAGGGGTCGAAAATAACCCTGAAATATTTTAGAAATTATAATACTTTTTTATCCATCATTCAACCCCTTTTCGATTTTCATAAAAATATATGGGCTGCCCTGTTTAAAAAATTGTACTTGAATTTGACATCTACAAAAGAATTTTCAACTTCTATTCAATGTTTATGATGTTATCGAACTGGTTCCAGCTAACGTGCTCCACCCTCTGTATAGCTGATTAAACGATACACCTTGTAGATCGACAATCAATGATCTTAACCCTTTGCACTCCAAGTATGCCTGTCAGGCACAGACAATTGCAAGCGGACTGTAAAAGTCCAAGTATGCCTCTCAAGCATTCCGTTCGTTTGTCAATTTTATCTACTAATTTTTGTATACGATGGCAAACATGATATATTTCTTAATACGTAAAACTGAATAAATAATTTCATAATCATTTACAATTTTTTCTTTTCGAATAAAAATTTATGGTTTTCAAAAATTTACACTACAAAAGTTGCTGGAGTTGTTGGTCAATAGTATCGAAACTGCTTGGAGTGCAAAGGGTTAATACTGTATACAGGAAAGTTTAATACTCTACACAGGGTGTTCAAAGAATATTCAGGACTCATAGGGCAGACAGTACTCAGTAGACCGAATAAAAAATGTCAGCCGAATCGAGGATCATTCGATTCTGTCTGGAAGCTTTCCAGCCAGCTGGACATTTCCAGCGTCTGCTTTGAGCCACGAGGAAACGCGCTAATTAATTCGTCGGACGAGCCATCCGGAAAATAAACCGTTTCGCTCGACAACTGCCGTTCGAGCTCACCATTTTTTCCGCCATGTTCCTGCCCGGCAGCTTTTCGCAATGATCGTCTGCGTTTCAACGAAATTCACTCCATCTTCTGCAATCGAATCCGGCTGAACACCGTTTATAAAAACTTCGCTAATAAAGAAGCAATTAAATAAAACACTGAACGTCACATCCACCGGAAACGTTTCAGATGAAACGCAATATTTTGTTTTTGAAAGTGTTTATCTTACTCCCGCACACGCGTTGCAAGATATCGCGTTTTCAGCTTCGTTTACTCTCCGAATTAAACACGAATTAGCCCCATTTGTTCGAAAAGCGTAGAAAGGAGGGCGGTATAATTGTTCCCTGCGTTATATTTTCCCTCGAGGTAAAACACCCACCTGATTCCATTATTATACGCGGCACCGTGCTCTCGTTTCTTTCAATTTCCCGCCGCGTATGTAGCCTGATTTTTGGGTCGTTCGTTAAACGGAAACTCGATTCCCCGGACGCGAGCGAACCCTGTAACGCGGTTATTTAAATTATAACTCGCGCGACGTTTAAAAACTGCGAGCAGAAACAATCATCTCCTAAAAGGAGGCGGCTGATTGGTCGATATGATATTCAGGAAGTTTGTAATTCACTGCAGCGGTAGATTCGAGTTAAAAGATCATTATAGCGAGGACAGTGGTATCAGACACTCTAAGGTCGCTTACTGTTTGCACAGTCAAAGTAGAATAATGTTAAGGCGCAATGCTAATTTTTAGCCTGTGAACTCGCATCTCTGGACAGTCAAATACGACGACACATCAAATTGTGTCATTTTGATCGTTTCAACGACTCTGTCCGAGAATCTCAGGTAAATGCACGTCAAGAACGTTGCGAGCTGTCACCACGACGCAACCCTCATGGTTTTTCCGCCAAAAGTCCTCCATCTCAGGTAGGCGAATGCGACCTAGACGATTGATCATGCAGTGCACGCTGATTGGTCGCACCACGCTACCAGAAACAGTATAAAGGCCCACAACTTTCGCATATTAAAAGATCTACACTCGTCGGCAGAGGCAGCACCTTCTACACTCCTAAAAAAATCCATCTATACACAGCGTGCGTAAGACCAATCCTTACCTACGGAGGCAGCCAAATTTCACCTCAACAAAACCCAAAGTACACAAAGCAGCTTCCGAAGAATCATCCTGTACGCCCCTCGGGATTATCCCATAGCCAAACTACATGAAGAAACAAAACTCCCATACCACAACACATACATAAAAACCTTAACACTGACCACATTCAACCACGCTCACACACACGCTCTGATCAATAGCATAGGAAACTACAACCTTAATGAAATCCTGCTGTAAGCAGAAAAAAGAATATCCCTCGACTTCCTAAATCCCTATACCCAACTTCCAATTAACTCATGTCATCAGGTTTTTGAAAGTTTTCCCTGTGTGGACTCATGTAATCTAGTAATACTAACCCTACATAGAACATAATTAAAATTCTTAGAGGTAACAAACGGGTAATTGGGCCAACAAAAAGGACCCAGGCACCGTAAAACACCCACCCAGGAGAATTCCATTAAAAAAAAAAACTCTCACCAGTTTCATCATTCAACGTTCACATTACTCACACGCCGTTAATTCCGCAGGTGAGTGTACTCGCGAACTCCTCCCAAACGCGACGAAGAACACGGTACGCAACAAATAGGATGCGTGCACAATTTTGCTTTGAATGCCTTGTTCTGTGTAACCCAGCATCGACTAGTTCGTGTCAACAGGCTCACTGAAGCAATGTTATTGCTCGTGGTCGATCCAAAGAGATCGTTCGAGCCTTGAAGAAGTTTGCACACAGATTGCCAGATGTTTAACGTGTGTGCTCGAAGGACCGCGTCTGTTGAAGGTAGAGGTTGTTGTCTGTACGTATTGTAAACCCAAATTGGGAGACTTCTATGATTAACTGTACACGCAGATGCTCTGTTTCGTGATGATTCAATTAACACTGCAGATGGAACAGAATCCATTCCTGAAACAGTTATTAGTAGACTGCGGATGTTTGTGCATATATACATTCTAAGACTTAACACTTTGAGTTCCTTTGCCGAGTGTGATTCGAAATCGATTTTATTCGCAGGTACTCCTATGTCGAGTCACACTCGACATTGTTAAATTTCCAGTTTAGATATTTATTATATTTTGCAATATTTTTTTTTAACCTGGATAAGCAATATTACGTGTATATGACCCTTTTTTGTAACAAAAAAAGTCCTTGAAGTGTTCAGGTACACGATTGTTTGTATCTAATTGGTACCTATCAACCAACTGTCGCTTGAAGTACATTTCAAATAAAACAGTTAAAATAATAGGGAGTTATTGAACAGACAATTAAAAAAAATTAGGAGTTCAAAGGATTAAATATTATTTACTGTAATGTTTCATTACTAATGTACGTAGTTGCCGAAATGGAGTTATAATAAGACTATATTTTCCGCTTCAAATGCTACAAACTTTATTTCTTATTCTACTTAGAATGTCGAATGTGTATATTTCACGTTAAATCGCATGAAAATCCGCAGTCTAGTTATCACGTATCACAGGATACCCTGTGTAATTCGAGTTACAGCCGTGTAACGCGATTTCCATCGATTCACGAATGAATGGTAAGTATTCAGAGAGGAAGCAGACGAAGGGCAGGCGAAGAAGAAGTGCGAAAAGTACGAGGTCGTCGACCGGATCTCTGGTCGGCCCCGTTTTTCCGCTTCTTGCTACATCAGGGCGGGGAGGGCAGCCTCCACTCGACACCCTTCGACTTCGCGAGCTCGTGGCCCGAATCAATCGCTCCCTCGAGAACAATTATTTAAAACGGGAAAAACATTCCAAGGGCTCCGCGAATTTCAGCCCTCGACCGCCGTCGAACCGTTTGCAACTTCGACGAGCCATCGAATTCGAAATGGTCGCAATTTCGTCGGTTCCGGGTTCTTTTTTTACCAAACACGTCGTATAAATCATACTTCGAGTTGGCGCGTATCCAACCATATTCTACGAAGAATTCTCGAGACACATAAGAGACATACTAGAGAAAGTTACACAAGAGACAACTTGAGACAACACACGCGCGCCAAGCACCGTGTAACTAGACATTGAGTATCAAATAGATTATGTAAATCACACATTGAGTCGCCGCATATCATGTGATAATCAACATTAGCCCGACATCCATCCTTCATGAAAATTCGTCGAGACACACTAGAGAGAGATTTACACAAGAGGTAACTGGAGGCAACATACACTCCCGACCATAAATCACCGGACACTTACAATTAGTAAAATTAGGAGGTGAACGATTTTACAGTATGGAATAAAGTTAGCACCTATTACTTGTTTATAATGTACAGAATATGTAATTCGAACCATATATTAAGAATCTTATGAAACATAAATAATTAATCTTATGCAATCACTTCAATTAATAGCTGCATTCTTTCGATCAAAGATTTAATATTTCGAAATTACTTTCTTTCCAATCTTCTTCTAACTACTTCCATAAGTCTTTCTTTGACTTTGGGCAAAACTTCCAAAACAAATGTAAAGTGTGTGGAGACTATCGTCTGACAGAGTTAGAGATGCATTAGAAACATACTTACACGTACAGTCTTGTTTTTTCAAATATTTATTTAAATTATACGTGCATATTACTAATATCATGTTGAGGTATTATATTAACGTAAAATAGATAAAAATATAACATCATAAAGTAATAAAATCAAAGCAATATATTGTATCCACGTTCTAATAATTGTTTTGCTGAAAATGAGCAAGTGTCTGGTGACTTATGGACGGGGGTGTGCATACACTGCCGCTCAAAAGTATGTGTACCTTTTTTAACTGTAATAACTACCTGAAAGAAGTTATGAATTCGTTAATCACTAAATTTTGAAATTCCCACTTTTCTTACAATTTCCCTTACCAAATATCCTTCGTTAGATAGCATAAATACTTGAAAACACATCTGTACCCACCGTGGTCTCGTAAGTATTCAAACAAAAATGATTTCGATAGAACGACAGAACAGTATTACGCTCTTACCTGAAGTTCTCTCGCATTGAATCATGATTCTAAATGTTTATAGTAGTCTAAAGGAGATAGAGAATCACACTAAAGCAATTCAGTCATCGAAAGAAGGAATCCTTAGAAACCGTCTGCACACAACAGAATATAATGCAGCATAGACACCACATAAACATTTAATTATTTAAACGATTTAAAGGATTTAAATAATTGAATTATTGAATACATTAATACCAAAGTACATTAAATATTCGTAATAGAATTTAGCAATAAACATCGTTTAACAATAATAATTTATATCGGATAACATTGGTTCATTAAAAATGACAAGTGTCCACATACTTTTTAACGGTAGTGTACGCGAAGCAGCATGGAACCAGTCATCGACTATCAAATAAATCGCATAAATTACACGTCGAATCGACAAATATCATGTGATCATGAACGACAACCCAACATCCTTCACGAAAAATCGCAGGAAGTACGGTATCGCGTGTATTGTACTATGTCTTATAAAAATTTCATGAGCATCGGTGTTCGTCAATCGGCAGATGTACTCCGCGAGTGTATCTTCGATGGAAGGGATCGATATAAATGGTTTCCAGCACTCACCTAATTCCGGACCGCAGACCCTCGGTATAATTTCCAAAATGGCGCTGCAGGATGGATCCTCGAAGCACAATTGACGCGCGTAGAGACAGTTCAGTATGGCGACCGGTACTTTGATGTCGGATCCTGAAAGCAGAAACATTGAAAATAGCAACGGACGTTGGAAATGCGGTAAAGAAATCTACCGCAGGCTCTTCACGAGCTATAGATACTTTCGAGCGGAAAAGAAGGGCGGAAATCGCATCCGTCGCGTGGAAAAGAATCGTTGATCGCTGTGAGAATGGACAATGAAACGTTGCAATTCATTTTCATTATAGGAAATCGAAGGCATCGAAACGGCAAACCGTAACATCGAGCGACCGAGCGAAAAAGCGCGACGCATAAAAAGAGACGAACGCTGCTGCAATTTAATATCCCCCGCGACAAAGCAGTTTTATTATTTATAACAGCCAATAACACTGGCTGGTTACTCGGTCACGAAAAATCGCGTTTTATTAACAGCGAGCAAGAACAAAAGCGAGACATCGATACGCGTTACCCCGCGCACGGAATATCCTGCAATTTTTCGCTGTTTCATCCCGCTCGGACTGACGCCATGACGATTCGAAGTATTATTTAATTAAATCAATTCAAGGCAATTGAAGAGTCGAAGTGCTCGCGTTTGAGCCTGGCCGTCGATACGCACGAACACAGAACAGCAATTTGCATCTATTAATTGAAAACTGTGCATACAGGGTGGACCAAAATTCACTATCTCGTGAAACAAGGGGAATCATGAACATTATCCTGGTTACGGACAAAGTATCAAGTCACGTCACGTTTGAGCTGGTTCAGCGTGACATTTCAAGGCTTGCTAATTGAAATGACCTACAATATCACTGTGCCAGTTTGCCTGCCACCTTCTCTTTTTCAAGCTTTTCAACTATTTCATGTTTATTCTTACTTTTACGTTTTTTTTCCAAGGTTTCGCGCAAGCCTGGTCAACATCACGCACATTTAGCAACCAACCATGTTCGAAACCTTGGGAAAGGAACATAGAAGTAAGGATAAACAGGAAGCAATTAAAGAGCTTGAAGAAGGAAAATTTGGGAAAGTGAAGGCTTTGGAAGAGAATAATATAATTCTGTTTTTGATAAGGACATGGTGGTCGGCGCGTCTTCGTAATATATACGCATATTAACACGTTAAGCGCCACAGTGAAAACAGCCACACCTAATCAGACATGATATAATTTACTATTCTTTGTATAAATCATAAAGAAAGAAAAGATTTGAGTACTGAATTGTGTTCTTCCGTTCCTACATAATTGTTTCAGTATGAAGTTTTCTCAAAATTTTGAAACAATCAATAATTATTTAATTAAATTAAATTTGAGGTGTCGGTCACCGGTGACCGACGCGGCGTTCAACGTGTTAATATCATTGTTGCTGTTATATGGTGTTTAATAGACTTTTACAATAAAATGTGTACATATCCTGCCTTAAGGTTCTTTTTAGCGTGGTTTTAGTTGTTGAAGATAATGAGAGTAATTGTGTGGTCAGTATAAGTAGTGTAGGTAGGTTGGACGGAAGAGCATTCAATAAGATTATCAGTCTACTCGTACTATATCTAATGGATGATTTCGTTTATGTCTTCTGTGAGGTATGTGTAAAGTGGTTTGTGTAATGTTAGAATTTGGGTGGATAAGAGAGCGTATGAAGTGTCTAATTGAGAGCTCAAATATAGTGTCCTGTACTGATGGAATACACGTTAGAGCGAGTATGTCCGTATTTCGTATACACCAGTCCGAGTTCGTTATCCGAGTATGATGCTTTGTGATGACGCTATTTTCTTTATGTTGGATTGTGAGGCTGAGCCCCAAATTGGGCATGCGTATGTCATTAAAATCATTCAAATTCGATTTCGTAGGGTGGACAGTGACTCTTAGAACACCCTGTATTAACGTCATTATACGCATGGACGAAAAGCGATCGCGGCTCGCCCGGTAGAAGCTAATTTTTCTTCAGGAGGTCGGTTCGAAATTATTCATTTGCTTCTTACGTACGTCGAGTCGGTGAAAAAGTTGGCGAGTTTCGGAGCGGTGGAAGTGTAACGAGGAAATAGGGCGGAAAAAAGGACGAAGAAAAGGGAAAACTGCAGAAGCCCTCGCGAATTTTTACGAGCCACTCGCGGAACGGAAGTCGATAAAAGAAGAGACCCACTCCCGCTGTAATTAATTACGAAACGCTCGCCGCCGCTTGAAACAGCCGTAAAAAAAATCCACTGTCTCGTGCTGTGCGGATATATACACCCCTCTCGCGGACCGCCGCTCGCTGGAAGATGGATTTTACGAATCGTAAATCGAATTCGAGCCTTTTTAACACGCTGCCACTCCATCCGACCGCCCTACCCGAGGACCGCCACTTTCGATCCCGTTTTTACGGCTTCGCGGTCACATTTTTCACTCGTACCTCGTCCAAGATACTCTGCAATTAACTCCGGAGAACGAGAGCATGAGAAATGTCCGCTTAGGTGGAGTGTCATCGAAATTTAAGGGTTCAGAATCTATGATCGTTAATTAAGGATTCTTCAGTTCTGTCTATATGTAGATCTCGGATGAAGAATATTGTAACATTGTATGTGGTAGACTGTTCAAGCTCATCCAATCTAACTAACCTAACCCAATTACTCATATATTGTTAAATTTGAATTTTTTATTCGCAGATTTCATCGAGTTTCGAGTACGGAGTAATGAAACGAAGGGCAATGAAATTTTATTTTATTTGTATTTCATTTCTATTTGAGAAAATAAACGTTGTAAATACTATTATTGTTATTTACCTTATGACTGACGAAGTGAATATTTGAATAATAATTGTTAACTTGTTGACTGCCAGAGTGATCACAGGTGGCATGTGCTACGAATTTTATTTAATTGAACAACCACTAATTTTTATAATATTTTCAGTAGAAGTAATATTGTGACAATAATGTAAAATAACAACTTTATGATGGAATACTTAACACTTTGACTGCCATGTCACCCAGATATGGGTGACGCTTAAATTCAGCTGTTATTTATCTGAATACGAATATTATTAGCGTAATATTTAAGAAGATCTAACAGAAACAGCGAGAATTATAAATAATGATTGACATTATTAATTAAAAAGAGCATAATTTTAGATTACTTTCATGTTGTATCGAAGTCTAGAAAGTCGTGTCGGTTTCAGCGTACACATTATGGCAGTCAGCGTGTTAAACATTTCTCTGCTTCGTGACTTGTATTTAAGACACGTTATTATATCGCGTCTGACCAGACATGGCCGATTTCACTGAGTCAGTGAGCTTGACTAGCCGTCCCAATTCGTTCGGAATTTTTTACAAAAATACTACCATAGCTAGTGAAATGAAAGTATGCATACTTCCAACTATGCATACAATTTTTTTGTAACGAAATAAAGTATTCTTTTTATATCAACTGTGCCGCGCATAACCCTTGCACGAAAAAAGGGCGCAGAATTTCGTCCAGTTAAACTCATAACGACACCGATTCTTTGAATCCCAAAAAATCCTTTCAGGGATATATTCTCAAGAGTTTAAGATGCCCGAAAGTATAAGACACCTGTAGTAGATTTGAGAAAATTTAGTGGGGGCCCTTTGGTGCCAATTGCCAGTCGTGAAAAATAAAGGACAATGGACAGCGCGTGCATTCGTGTGTGCGTGGCGAGTGGAGTCAGTCACGACAGTAATGAAGTAACGTTAACCCTTAAAAGCTATCAAAAAAACAAACACGTTAACCTGAAACACTATCAGAGGAGATATTTCACCCATGATAGCCTTTAAGAGTTCAGATCAGTGTGTCCGAATTGAACTAATTGTTTTTGTTGACTAACTTCTTATTATATGTAATTTTATGCCTTGCTCCTGAAATTGTACCATACACCAAATATGACAAAATTCATAATTTCTCAAGTCACATACACCTTATAGTCTCCCTCATAAACTATAATCGCTCTTGTCACCCAGAAATCGTTTCCCAAAAGTCAACCATAGTTATCCTCGGAAAAGGATTAAAATTGAACCACGATATCCTGCGACAGGGGCTGACGGAAAAAAATTCCGGCGTTGCGAGGGTCAAGAATGAACGACGTCTTGAGTAGCGTCGTGACGCTCGAACGCGTCCCGCCTCGTCACCCTCGAACGTATTCGAGCGTGCACGGTGAAACGGGGGCGAACAAACGCAACAATTTCCTCCTTTCTATTGTTTAGAGTCGCTAGAACGAAGAGCAACGGGAGCCGCGGGACGCCGAAGGGAGCTTTCCTGCAGAATATTTCATGCGTGCGGGAAAATATGAATGTTTAACGGCATGCCGTGCCGCTTGGAAACTTTCCTGATGGAACTACGTTTTTTTTTACCGTGAATGCAAATTCATTTCGTGCTGCTCCCGCTTACGGAGGACGCCGAGCCAGTCGCCGGAAACGAACGTCTTTGAGACGCTTGAAATTTCGGCGAAGGCGTCGCGACCACTCTGTCCATCAGAAGCCTGAATTCTTTAGATTTTTTTAAAAATATTTTTGTACTTCAAATGTCCCTTGGAGGAATATTTGACTCCTATTTTAACCCTTTGCGCTCCTGTGGTGCTGCTACAGCGATATACATTGTTTATACGCGTACCATGAAATAGAGCTCATCGAGTTTTAAAACTGAAGATTCATTTATTGCAAATTGTATGCGTTCGTAAATTTCTGTCGGAAAAAGAACAGTTTATGTTTTCAGAAGAGCATCGTAACAAGCATTCAAATATTATGAAATTCTCAGACTGCCAAGGTAAGAGAATATCTTCTTCTGTTTCTTAACAATTTGACAGCCGCAAAATATTTTGGAGACGCTAACTGTCTTTAGCCAATTTGTACAAAAATTCTTAAATAACGGAACATATTACAATACTTTCTTTACATTGAACATTATACAGTTTCTATTTTATTAGTGTTCGAGTATTTATTTGCCATCAGTCGTAGTTATACTCATTTATTTTACACGGGTGTTATTTAAATGAATAAAATCATGTGTGCGTGACAGCGGCTATCAAAGTGTTTATAGAAAACAATAATATGATAGACATTACGATAGCACACATCACACGTTTTAACGCTTTCCACTTTATGCACTGATACATAAATTTTGAAAAATTGTACACCGTGTGCTACGCGCGACCGTAGTGGTCCGAATAATGGTGCGTACTCTTCAAATAAGCAGGCCATTGTTGTATTCTTCCGTGAATATTTGAAGAGCCTCCGAGAAAGACATTGGTCACAGTGACTCAACTGTTTCTTCTCGCCAAGATCCATTTATTATAGGTATTCTCTTGCAAGTATCTTAACACACGTGTGTCAGGTGTTTTGAAATTTTTATTTCGAGGTGTGTGGTTCAGAAATAAAAGGTCATCGTAGGACGAGGCATCTTAGCAAGAGAAACAGTGCCTCGATGCTTAGTAAATTTCTAGAAAATATTGCAGGCTTCAAGAGTTAATTTCGTGCTTCTGGTGAAAACACCATTACACGGCTGTTCTGTACGTTTTAATTAAAAGTATTCTGATTCTTAAAAACCCATTTATTAGAATAAAACGTGATTGGCAAAATTCGAACGCTATTAAATTCATTTAATCAGAGGCGCCAGCCTAGAATTGACAAAACTTGCCAATATTTTGGAATGGCACAGAAATATAACAAATATATTACACAGTGATAAGTAGACTGCGGATTTTTATGCAAACGTACAATTTTCAGACTTCAATATTTTTAATTACCATGTAGTTGATGAAACGCAACTACGGCAGAACTGCATTTTGGGGTTGAAATGTTCAAAAGTACATTTTTTTATTCGCTTACTCTATGAAATGTGCATTCTTCATGAACTTGGATATGTTAAATTGCATAAAGATTCGCAATTTAGTGATAAGCAAACCGGCAAGACAGCCATTGTTTGCTATATCGTTGGTAGTTCATAACAGAAAGACCGTGCCTGCAATTCCTGCGCCCCTAAGATTTAAATATTAAATTAGCATACGATCCCGTTGGGTCGCTGCATACATTCCGCCCGTTAATCCCTTGGCGCCGTGTCTTCATTAGAGCCGGCCTAACCCAACCTAATAGTTTAAATTGCGATCGGTGCAATGGAATCGCGATTAATCACTATTTGGCCGCGGCGACGCGCGCAGCGGCTGACTGTGAAATCATTGTGGAGTGCAACGAAAAATCCCGCAGACAATGGAGGGTATTATTCGCCGGCTGAAATACGTCGAACGAGCGTATTGCTAATATTCCCGTCGCCGCTGTGTAACGCGATATCACCGTGCTCGTGCACCGCTGTTATTATCACCGATCCACCGACGCAATCCGCAGAGTAATTCCAGCGGACTCCATTAATTGCTGCGCCGCGGTGAATTTAATGCAATAAATTTGATGGATTCCAGGACGATGCACTCTAAATCGCGGTCGATTACGGATAGACTCCGAATTTCACGATTATAGTCGGTTGGGTGAAAGAACGTCCTCGAAAAAGGGATTATACTCGTGGAGGCGACAGCAGAGCCTCGGAAGAGGGTCTATACTCGGGCAGACGAAAGTAGAGCCTCGAAATAGGGTCTATACTCGGCCAGACGAAAGGAGAGCCTCGAAAAAGGGCCTATACTTGGGCAGACGAAAGTAGAGTCTCGAAGGAAGGTCTATACTCGGACAGACGAACGGACAGCCTTGATGGAAGGTCTATACTCGCGACGGCGAAAGAAAGGTCCTGGGAAGATTGACCACGCTCGGGCGGTAAAAGGACAGACTATACTCGGGACGACGAAAGAAGGGTCCTGGAAAGATGGACTACACTTGGTCGGTAAAAGGAGAGACTATACTCGGGACGGTGAAAGCAGAAACTTGAAAAGTGGACATCATCCAAGGAGCTACACTCTTTCTTCTCATCATTATTTCGTAAATGTTACAAGCTTGTTCCAGTTCTATTATTGTTATTGCTACTCTATTAGGTTAATTTTTTAATTTGAATGTACCAATAATCTAGGCTATTCAATCTATTCTGTTCTGTTCTAAACTCTAGAATTATTTCTATTAGAAATGTTTTCGAGTATTCCAGTAAAAGTATTAGAAACATTGCGGTTATGTGCTACAGATATTCCCACTATCTGAATTTCTGCCTTCATTTCTTAATATGTCTGTTCAGCAGCAAAAAAGGTCCATTTCACATAAATTGAATAGTACTGATTCAAACCTGCGATATGTTCGATTTAAGTTGAACATACTGAGGAAGTAGCCCGCTGCGTGCGAACGGCCAGTATAACGACTTCAAATCTAGTTATCACATCCGAATAATCCACGAATATACAGAGTATTTTAATAAATAACAAAAGAAGCCTTTACAAAGACGAACGAAAAGTCACAATAGAATAAATGAACAAAAGAAATCATCTATTATCATCCCGCTAACGGAGTACGCCGCAGTGAAATAGTTAACGAGCACATTAAAAGGCAACCTTAATCGCTTAACACATAGGCACTCACCGATGTAGTTGTAGGTCATTCTAAAATCTATAGCTGTGTACTGTTGGCGTAATCTAACGTTATTTTATATTTACAGCGAGTTATGTGCATTTTATTATTTGTTTCAATTTTAAACAACAAGTGGGTATCAGATTGATATTATAAAGCGATATTTTTTATTTTCACCCTCTACAACGCCATGCGACTTGGAAGTTAACACATTCGCATCGGGCTACTTTTCACAAACTTTTCATATAAATCGGGGGTATTTTAGTGATCTAAAGATATAATTATAATTATCAATAATTGTTTTTGTGGTTAATATATGTGAATTGAAATTTTCAGGAGTTGTGCATAAGTAGTATTAGTAGTATTAGAAAAACGAGAATTTTCGTTTCCCGATGCGAATGTGTTAATCAACTAGACATCTATATTTTTTAACTTTCGTTTCGTTTCTTCATCACTGTATACAATTATATTCTACGACTATACTGCCACCAAGCAGTCTGCTCGTGTATCATTGCGTTTATATTCCGCGATCAATGTCTGTCGTATACCTGATGCATCATTTTTGGCGTACGTAAAAAGAATTCCGCTTACAGAGGGTTAATGCCAGAATCTTACGGCATTCAGCTGTCAATTTCTGGAAATTGTATGCGACATCCAGTTAAGGCTGTCGCGTCAGAACCGCCGTCGGCGAAAGTGTTAACCCTCATCCGTCCCTTGTGTCAGTTTGGCACAATTTTCTCACAAAAATGAGATAAATGTAAAATAGCATTATATCATGCACATCGTTTTATTACGCTTCATTATTTGTGAAGGATGCCAACAGTCTTACCCCTGAATATACAGAAATTTTATTTTCTTATTTTCAGTAAAAGAATTTGCAAATTTAACTATTTATCTTTTTATTATATTCAAGTGTTACCACTGTGTCAAGCTGACACCAAGGAACAAATTAAGTTAACCTTTTAATTGGGGAAGACGAGTTAACTAGTCCTGTGAAAATTGCTCCGCCATAAACAAGTCGCTTGTTAACTGTTCTCACAGTATTTGCTGACAAATATTCAAACCAGTTGATGGAAGAAGACGCTTTAACTTGTCATTTCAAAGTGTCTTCGTGATGGACAAGACAATTTACCTAATATTTATTCGTTTTTAATTACAAACAACAGACACTTCTTATCAAAGAACGACCCAGTTGAAAGGTTAAGAAAATGAGGGACGGGTGAGGGTTAAGACTTCACCGTACCTCAGAAACTAAAAACAACTAACAATCGCTGCATCCGCGCGTCTTTGCTGCGTTTCCTCCGGAAAATCGGGGCGCGCGTTCGAGCGCTGGGAATCGAGTGTCGCGAGAAAGAAACGACACGAGAATTCCCGTGAAGCGAGAACGGTGACACGGCAAGCGTGTGTCGTGGAACAACTCGGAGGTCGAATCGATCCGGTGGGGTATTCGTCGTAAAAGAGTCCGGTGGCCGTTTTATTTCCGCCGGCGACACGCGAGCGAAACGATAAAGCATCGCCGCGGACACAGGCGTGTAATCCAGCTCGCGGCCGTATTGACGGAGCCACTCCACCGGTAATATGTTACGAGTGGCGAGATAGGGAGGCGCGTAATGTGTAATCGCGCGATGCATTATGATTCACGCGAACACGCGAACACGATAAACTCTCCGGCCGGAGCGGACCGGAGAACGCACGCGTGAAACGTCGCTGACCGGAACCAGCTGCCCGTTTCCACCGCGGAGAACCGACCCTGCCCTAATGGTGACCGATGGCGAGAAGATTTTCGCAAGCGGAAACATTATCCCGCCCGGGAATCGTTAGCCGAGGAAACAACGCGCCCTTCGTTTCTCTGCTCGACGCTTCAGCGCACCTCCTGCGAGATTTTACGGGAAACATTTCTGTGTCCAACATCGGATCCCATAACGTGTTACGGACGTTTTCTGAGTAACTGGAGGCGGATGAAGATCGTTCAGGCTTCAACGTGGGTAAATTTATTGCTATGTCGTTGACGTGTTTTGGAGTATGTTGTGACGCTGCTCCCGCACCCGTCACCAGAGTTGCATGTACAATCTGGAAAGTGTGGATTGTTCATGTCAAAACGAATTGGAAAGTCTTGTAACACTTTGCAATTTAAGGCTTCGGTTTCGAGATATACACCCCCGTCCATAAGTCATGGGACACCTTGTCAATTCTGAATAAACCTGGATTACGATATAGTAGACTTGGTTGCTTATTTCGATATGAACGGTTCTTTTAAAAACATTTATGTTTACATAACATGCTTTTAATGATATTGTTAGTATTCTGTTATAATTAATAAATAAATAAAAAATGTTCAAGACCAGTTTTTCAATGCGTTAAATTGGAGCCACATTTGTTTCGATTTCGTGATCTGTAGACACATTTGCAGCGATTCTGGACAGAAATCCAAGAAGAAACACATTAAAAAAGTGACCGCAAGACTGCCAAGGCTATTTCGAGTTATCATCTCGAAACGGGGAGCATACATTAATGAGCAAATTTTAAACCTGATATATTAGGTAAGCAAGGAAGTTATTGCCGTTTTCATCAGTAGAGATAAATAATACACACAGTGGATTTAACAATATTTTATTCAGAAAAGTCGGCTTCTATTACCTTTTTCCAGCGATCTAATAACTTCTCTATTCCATTTTTATAAAAGCTGTCCTTTCAAATAAAAACAAAACATTTCGACACCGATAAACGGCACGAACTTTCTGGGTTACCTGATATATCATTTTCAATGTACATATTTTAACATTTATAAATTGTATTCAGTGTAAATAATCTGTAAATAATCATTTAACTCAATATAGTGGGTGTTTAATAATTTTAATTTAAACGTAAAGCTGAAACTAATTTCAGCAATAACTGTCCCATTACTTATGCACAGGAGTGTAAGCGATTGAAAATTGGGTATTCGGAGTGAATTGAGTATTCATAGCTTCACTCTAACTTTGTTTTTATTTTAGAGTGTAGAATCATCACCTAAAGCATTGACACGCATTTATAAAACAGCCTATTTTGATCCTAAATGAGAACATCTTAATATATCATTTACATCTACCCTAATGTATTTTCAGATATCGAATCACAACCCTTATTTCTCACGCTGTTCATTGTTGTCTTTCTGCGATTGGATTTCAAGCGAATCAAAAAGAAGAGGAAGGGTTAACCGAAAAATACGTTTAGTTTGCCGAAGGTTAGGTCGGTATTCAGACACGATCCTGAAGAGCCTCGCGTCGAACTGCACGAGTTCCAACAAACTTCCCTGGAATAAATTAAAAAGTCCTGGACCCCCTACGGACTCCACAGGACCGCATACACTAATTTCTGACCGACCTCCCTGGCTTTGAAATACGTGCGCGGTTTTCCAATTGCGATCACTCGGCACCAGGCTTCCCTCGAATTGTTTCAGGAATTCTTCGGTCGATTTTCAAAACTCCTCTTTTATCATTCGACAGAAACAATATAAAAATTACGTGAAGTTCTTCATCACTGTGAGAATAATCCCCGTTGTTTCTAACTTGGCAACATTTTTGTTATTAAGAGCTCTAGAATTTTGTGTGGAACCCTATGTTCCGAGAAATGTTGCAGTCTATTAAGTGAACTGAGCTTAATAATTCTAGAAAGACAACCGGAATAGTGAATTATAGAAAACGTTTACAACGACAAGAACGCTCTCGAAGTTCCTTTCTACGCTCCGGCAACGCTTCACAAATTTTGGCGTGAATTCGCGCGTTTGTAAACGTTGTTCATCGCTAACTGACAGTGAAACATCGTTAACAAAAACTTCTAGAATTATGTGTGATAATAAATACTCTCAGGGAACGAGCAGTCAGTCAGCAATGAACCATTCGGCCAGTGTCTAACAACAGAGCTGCAAAATTCATTCAAACGCTGATACCGACAGATTAGCGTAACTGGTGTCAGATAAACTTATTTATAAGAACAGCACTGTTAGTTTAGTTTAATGAATCCATTACTTGCTGTGTCACGTCGCTTGAGTGCTGTTTCGATTCAGGATCGATCGATCGTAGCACGTACAGTCTCCCCGATGAATTAATATCTGGAGAACTGGTTTGATGTTTAGTCCTATTGCGGGCTTCGGGACTCTTTCGACCCACCACATTCTTATTTTTTTTAAAACTTTTGTTGTTATTGAAGAAATGCAATGAAATTAGTATCAATATGCTTCTTTCTGTTCCCTTAACATTATATTAAAAGTTTACTGCCTAGGTTCATATGGCGTGCTGATAACAAAAATTGTTACATATAAGGTCTCTGGGTCTCCTTTGACCCAACGTACATGAGTCACAATCAAATAACAGAACTCAATCATGGTCAAAACTTCTACACAAGTGGGTGACAGTATAATCGAAAGAAAAGATAAGTAGCATACAATGACCAGAATAGTTTTATTAATGCCAAAAAAAATGAATTATTGGATGGTCCTGTGCTTCACTAATCCCCAAATTCTATTATGAAGCTGAAAGTATGAGTTCCATTCATTCGGATCGTTTTTCACTCAATGGCCGTAAGTGTGTAGTCGAACGAAAGAACGCTCTAGGGTTAAGTATGCTGAGGTGACGCGTTCAATTAAAAGAACGCTGGATTGCAGGGTTATACAACAATAACAAACTTTAACGAATTAAAGTAGTGGATGGCGTATTCGCTGCGGTGGTGTCATTGGAATAATAAAAAAGAAAATCAATTTCACAATGAATGACAATCGGCTCGAGTGGAGGTTGTGCAACGTAACGCTAGTGATAATTTTCTACACATGTGATCGACAGACCGTGTGGCTGATTTCCCTCGATAAACAAAAAGAATCGAATCGATCGTCGACCAGATATCTCTATCGTCATTACTGCAACAGCGGAGGGAAAGTATAGAGGGTGTTTCCGTACGAAGAATCCATTTAGTCGAAAAAGAAGAAGGAACGTGTAATATCGACTCGCTTAAGCGCGGCTACTGGCTGCGGAAGGGGATGAAAAGGGGTGGACGGCCGAGAAAAGAGAAACGGCGGAAGTAACTGCTCGGGCGGAAGTTCCAATTGCCAGCTGGATCTATATTTAATAAGACAGCAGAGTTATACTTTCTGCCGGCCGTCGTAACGCAGTTCGAGTGCAAAAGTTTCGCCCCCTTTCCGGAATTATCTCTGCCACCTTCCGTCCGCCATCGCCGAGATAATTAAATATATCCGCGCACCGAAATGCTCAAATGGATTTTCTACGGCCGCGGTGGAAGATTTTACTTTACCGGACGAGCCTCCAAATGGGACGGAGCAACTTTCCTCTGTTTCTCTTCTTTTTCATTAGATCCTGTTGAGTTCGATTCGCGCGGCAGGAAACGTCCGTGTCACGTCACGTCAGTGTCGTGTCAATGTATTTTGTTGAGCGATGATGTGACAGGGCTTCGAGTCAGCGGTCCATGTAAGTAGTACAACCGTTGCAAGGAGCTAATTAACGTTGTACAGATCTGAAGATAGGTCTCGTAGCTCTTTGAACTATATAATCGGGTTTAGCGACTATGTCTGATCCAACTCAATGTACAAGAGTTGAATTGATGGAATTGTAAGTCACCCGGTAAATTATATGAGTTTATTTGAATAACAGTTACAGCTGGAGTGGAGTACCTGTCTATGTTTCAGTCTGGTAATCCTCAAGAATGTGAACACCCAGACGTCTTTCTTTCTGTTGAAGTATTGCCCTTGAGGACATTATTCTTACTTTTTTTATGAACTTCTAATTTCCCACCCAATAACTGTATTAACTTTTTCTAACCTTCATAAATCGTTCCTGAAGAGCTTAACTCAAATCCTCTCCTTCCACCAGCCACCGTCACAGCTGGAAGATCAATCGATGGAAGACCAGCCTGATGACTCGTTCGTTGCGAATCGACGGACAGAATATTTCGCAATGAACGGGCAGTCGCGGGATACAGCGATATTTCACGATCGAGAAGGAAATCTCAGGATGAAAGTGATTTACCGGAACACGACGAAATTTTCCGCCACGGTTGCAGGTCGGCTTTAGGAAATTGTTGCAGGGGCTGCAGTCCCCCAGGGAGGAGCCATTAGGTCTCATTTTTTTTTCCTTTCTCTCCTTCCTCGCAATTGGGTTAGCCGCGCGAACTTCCACTCCGTAAAGTTAGCCACGAACGAAGGACGATAATTATTATGCCGCATAGCGCGACTCGACTTGCGCCACGGCACTGCGACAACCAGGTGCTCTGGGACCTCGTTCTCGTCCACTTAATTCACGAAACCGCCTTTGATGACAATGAGATTCCTCCTTTTTCTCTCTCCCGTTATCACTTGTCCCCTTCCTCGCTGCAGCATTACGTTTTTTTATCGCTTCTTATTATTATCTCCGCGCTTTTATTTCGTCCACGTCCGCACGGTCGACCCTTCAGATTGTCTGGACGATTTTTATTGCAATCTTGCATGATTAACTTCATGAAGAATCTCTGCTGAGTTCGTCTTTGCACATTTTCTAGAAAAGAATGAGACCGAAGGTTTTCAACAGCAGGGAAATTTACTTGATGTTGTGTGTATTAGTTTGCAATAATAGTTGCAACTGCAGTAATTTATGTAAATGAAATGCAACACTTTTTTTATGAAGGAGTCTTTGCTTTGAAAGTATACAGGGTGTTCCCAAAGTATCTTAAAGGTCGAAACGTTTGAACAAATCTCTGACAATGTGTGTGAACGAGTATCTACACATGTTCTTTTGTGTGTTTGTGTGCGCGTACGTACGGTTATATGATGAGTTGTTCGCACAGGCCCATGGGACTTAAATATGGCGCCCAGAAGTCACGCCCTTGATCTTTAACTACTTCTATCTCGTTAACGAGGCTTCAGATTGCAAAAGAGTAAAGAACTTTTCGATTTCTTTTATCATGAGAAATATGCAGTTTTCGACTTTCAAATTATTTCAGGGAAAATCTCTATAATCAATTTCGTGGGTCATTGTATGTCAGTTGCTGGATATAATCGTCAGAACGCGATAATCAAGCACCGGAACGTTACTACATAATTATACAAGCTTAATGAACCGTGATCACTGATAATTATCAGTACAATACATAAAATTACATATTATTATAATTATCGTGCAGGTTCCTCGTGTAGAACAATGTAAGCTCATTAACCGCCGCAAACGGATGCCACAAAAAACAAAAGATATTTTATATTAATCAACAGCGAGCCGTATTGAATAGGTATCGCGAGTGGACCGGCCTAATAAATACCTGAAATATCGGGGGTAATTAAAACGGCATCGGCCAGGAGGGCGGAAAGCCACCTCACAGTTCGATTAATTTTCAGAGAATCGAATTACAGGGTCAATTTGAGCCTCGGTGCTCACCCTCCGATTATGTTCATTCTTCCGCGTGGGTGCATCCAATAAGTTCATGAATATATAATATATTACAATCTTCGTTACTCGAACGCGTGAAGTAGCTTTAAAAATTATTTTTAAATTCCTGAACGTCTCTCACAAATCCGTCTGATCACTGACTGTTCTAATTCTACTCCTTTCGTTACAACTTTTTTTCTTTTTCTCTTTCAAGACTAAATTTTTTTTTGGACGCCCAATCTAGTCTGTCTTCTTTATCCTTACTTTTCTTTATGAGTGAAGGCATGGAAAGAATTTGCAAATGAACTTTTGTTAGCTATTTTTCAAATGGAACTATATACTGGGTAAAGCGGAATGAGTTGTAAAACCCAACAGAGGATGATTCTTTGCATGAAGATAAATTAAAAATATAGGACAGTATTTCACCGTTTATACATTCATTCTGCACGAAATTCACTAAAATATTCATTAGTGCTGCAAAATATCACGCTCGACAAGTCGAACAAACATTAATGCACTCGAGAAATTAATAAAAAATTATTGCAACCACTGCCTCATTTAAAAAACTTTCAGTAATTCCCAACGAACGTCAACAAACAAATTAATGAATTTCTGTGGCCCTCAAAACAGCGACTTTTCCCAGTTTCTTGTGTACGCGGAGGCAGTGCCAATGATTAAAAAATCATCGAAAAAAATTGTTCGACTTCGGAATGACTGTCGGGTGGTACAGAAACATTTACGCCGGCGCGAAAATTGGACCAACAGTTTTCAAGATATAAATACATCGTTCCCTGCATTCGAGCGCGACACGTTAAAAAACAATTAAAAACTGTTAGATGTCGACATTTGGCCACAGTGTGTTTGTACTTTTCACAAAGCTTATAAATCTGCTTTCAGTACAAAAAGTATGAACAGTGTTTAACAGTGTATAATATGTTAAAAGTCTAGATATAATTATAAAACAGCGGTTAAGTTATACGTTGATTGTTATGAATGTGTAAAGGGCTAATAAAATAGGTACTGAGAAAAAGAAACTTGTAAACATATCTTGAATGACAGAAGATAGTAACACATACACAGAAATATCGCTACAGGATACTGGTGCAACGCATTTTCGAAATAAACTGAGGCGCATGAAATGCGTCCATAGGACCAAATACAGTTAACTGCATCTTTGGGCTCTTTGACCCTTTGCCGTACAATAACGAGTCACACTCGTGACACAGAATCTGATTGATACGTTACAAATACGGGTTCAACCTTTGTGCCAATTCTTTAAAGCTTTGCATTACAACACAAATTGGCGTTCAAAGGATTGTTAAAAGCGAACCGCATGTGCTGATACACGCTCCTCATTTATAACGGCACTGTAGGACTGGAATAGCAAACTCTGTCGCATAAAATCGTTGGAAAAATCGTACGCCAAGGGGTTAATTAATAATAATACGTCATTTTTTAGAGCAATACTTACGATTCCTGGTGAAATGGATATTTTACTATTGATTTATAATACAATTTTATTCATTATCGAATTTATAATATAATGTACATTGTCGAAAATCAATTTTGTTCCGCTAGATTGCCGAAACGTCACACTGTGCGGCGGCTCGCGGGAATTCAGAATCGCACGGCTTCAGAACGCGACGCCCTTTTCGGGCCTGCTTTATCTCGCGGCGCAAAGTCGCGACTTTACACGCTCGTTATCGCGCGTGCATGCGCCGGTACACGCGCACGCCTCGCATAATTTGTCGAGTGTCTTTTTCGCGGCTCGTATCACCGCTTCTCCTGAAAATCCTCTTAATATCGCGTACGCGGGTACAAAAACCGCCGGGAACAGCCGGGAGCTTTCAAAAGGGGAGAACGACTCGACCGAGTAATCCACCTTGACGCCAGAAATATGATTTCCCGTGTCAACCGTTGTTCGAAACGCTCGATAACCGCCGCAGACGGGAAATGAACGTTTATTGTTCTGCAGAATTAAATCGCGAAACGTTGGACCGGCTTCCTTGACACGACGTTCCGAGCTTTGCCTGAAAAATTGGCGGGAAATGTTTGAATAAAGGATTTATCCGCTCGATTGCAGTCGAAGAATTGCGTGTTCGGTAAATATGTTATATTTGATGGGAATTCGATACCGGGTTTTATAGAGCGTGCCTGCAACGGGACAGTGAAATTTGTAAGTGCGCGCTTTGATTATTTTCGTATGTTTCATGGATTCTATGGGCACCGCAAGATATCGTTGAATGGAATCTTCGATTTTGTTTGCAGAGTTTTTATTCAGAGAAATATACATTGATGAATAATAATGTAAAAGAAGGCAATGGTATCATGTCTGTGTTTCACAGTAACGAATTCCGTACCTAGTCAGACTTAATTGCGTTGGATATTTTTATTATAATATAGAATGTAAAGACATAGAAGGGTATGACACTCTGAAAGCAAGTATGATCGTCGATCGTAAATGAAAAGGAAAGTTTATTGTAAATGATACTTTATAATTTAAAACAGAAAGAAAGATACTCTTTTTATCTTGCACGTGGCACAAAGCGAACTGACGCGATTTTTCTCGTTCGTCGTAGGCATGTAGTAAAGAAACAGAAAACGATCGCGGTTATACATGCATACTCACACATATATCCATACACACAGAGATGTGCATATTGCACACAAAGTGCGCCAAACACAATTACTCAACAACAAATTGAATCGTCAGTTTATTAACACGTAGAGCGCCATGTGTGCCACACGTGACACACGTACCAATTTTAATTTCGTCAAATAACTGATTATCCCTACGAAATTTTCAGTCACGTCTGTATTACACTGACAGTAAAATAAGAAATATATTAATTGTATATCAAATAAATTAATATTTATATATTTAACGGTACATGTTGCTAAAAAGGTAGTTTTACGTGTCTGACTAGACGCGGGAGTTTCCACTGCGATACTCAACGTGTTAACACAGTCTTCAAATGCAGACGTTAAATCTCTTTATGATGTACTTCCCATTTTATACTGCCATTGTAACACTAATTTCACTGTAGTCGGATGAGGATCTAATTGTTTCATTGAATCGAATTTAAGGGGATATTCTCCTTTCTCGGCTTGTTTTGGGGGTACACTTCAGGAATTTTTTTTTGAAGAAACTAAATAAGATACCTTTATGAAAATTTGCAGATTTATGTACGCACATTTATGCTACATTCATGACTACTTTTTACATCGTTATCATGTAAAGTATAGTCATTATTCATCGAGGAAGTAGACAGGTTGAAAAAATTGTCTCGCGGAAGTCATCCGGAATAAAAAAAACTCAAAAGAACTCTTACTTTATACGTATAACTCTTAACAACTCAAAAAAACTTATAGTGTTTTGAATTTTTCATTTTAGAAGACTTCAGGGGCAGTTGTCGTGCGAGCAAATTTTTTCAACCTTCCTACTTCCCCGGTGAATAATTCCTATAGTTTACACGATAACAGCGTACAAAAATTTATGAATGTAGTGCAAAGATACATAAATAAACCGGCTGAGTTTCATGAAAATATCTTCGTTAGTTTCTACAAAAGAAATTCCCAAAGTATACTCTCAAAACAGTCCGAGAAATGGGAAAACCCCTTAATGCATGGATCAACAGCGATCGACACGCCACTGACCGTGTCAATTCACACTGAAATCCACTTTCACAAATATTTATTTAACCATTCTTCATTTACGAAAAGACAGAGCGGACCGACGACAAAGAATAAACAAACGAATGAAATAGAACCGGAAGAAAAAATTCGAGGGAAAATGTGTCCCCGTTCGAGGCGGATAGGTGGAAGGGCGATCGAAACGGTGGGGCGAGGAAGGCGGTACAGTGGACAATCCAGCGAATCGATATATGGGACAGTGATTTTCAATTATCGGTTCGACAGGAAACTCGTGCGCCGGTGCTGTTCATCCGTAGCTGACCAGCAGATCATGAGATGTTATCGTTTTGGACGATGCTCGTCAGGAATCGGCGCGCGTCAGGATTTGCCCGGGGATTTTCCATCGAAACCGATCCGTTCGCCAGCGATTTCAATATTTCGCCAGAGGGCTATCCGTAGAGTCGACCCTCGAACCCTGTTCGATATCTCGATATTTCGACTTTAGCGCGCGTATGAAGCCGGTTCCAAAAATCCCGACTAGAAATTTACACGATTTTTACATATTCTACTGTATAGTTAGAACACCGACGTCCGTTTTTGAAGATTCTGGTATTTTTGTATTATTCTCGGGGGATGTTCTCACGCTCGAGGGTACGAAACATTTCCTGGATAGCCCGACAGTGTTGAAACTGGTGTTTATGTACAGTGATTCACGAAATTCGCCAAATAGTTCCATAATTACTGTCTTATCTTAATGCAGGTTCAACTGTCTAATTACAAATTCCTCAGGCGTACTTGAACTTTGTTATTTGTGAACGATGCGAACAATCTTACGCCTGAATGTATTGAATGTACAGAAATTTAATTTCTTTTATTTTCAATGAAAAAATTGGCACATGTAATTATTTGGCTTTTCATTATATTAATTTTTGACTATTGCGCCAATTTGACACCAAGGGGCAAATTAATTTGGGAAAATGAGGGACGGATGAGGGTTAAATAAAAAGGAATTAAAATAATGTATCCATTTGATCAATTTCGTGAGCCACTCTATATTCAAAATAATTATCGTGGATGTACGACCGATATTTATATAATATTTTTCACGTGTTCTACTGCATGAATAGAATATTGAGATGCATTTCTAAATTACTCCATATGTCTGTATTACTGTCAATGGATACTTTTCCGCGAAAAATCTCCCGGGTAGCTCGACGCAGTTGGAACTGGTGTTGTATATGTATATTCAAAATAATTATCGTGATGCATGACCTGTATTTATGTAACATTTTTCACGTAATCTGCTGTATAGTCAGGATATTGTCATGCTTTCCTAAAGCACCCAGTTCTCGCGTTCGAGAGTTTTGAAAAACTGCACGCCTAGCCCGCCGTAGTCTGAACTGATAAATTAATGTATATTCAAAACAATTTCAATTGATGTACAATCTATATTTATACAGGGTGTTAAAAAGAAGGGTCAGATACTTAAAGGGCTTATAGTACTCACCGATAGGAATAGGAAAGGTCTAATCAATATATGTAGGTGCTAAAAGCAATCCTTTCGGTGTAAAATCAACTTTTATTATTTATTAGCGTTCGATATCGTGAGTGAGTCTCTTCGCAACAGAATGAATGTATAGTTAATGAAAGCAAAATAGCGTTATCGCGGATTCAGTTAAGCATAAAAACTGACGATGCTGGATTCACAAGGAAGGAGATTACAAATTTTCATAATAGCCATGAATGATCACATGAAAATTTTCATGCAATTATTGAATCAGGGCATCAAGAGAGACTCTCATTGATTGTATGGTTCGGAATTTTAGATTAACTTTTAGGATCAGTCTTTCTTCCGAGCAGAATGTTAGGCAAAAGTTATTGGAACTTTTTAATGAATAACTCAGTTGAAGTCTTAGATGATGTGCCGTATCAGGAGAGATTGTGCATGTGGTTCCAGCATGATGGGGCTCCATCACATTATTCAATTAACGTGAGGCAACACCTAAATCAAACCTTCGGAGAGAGGTAGATAGGGTGAGGAGGTCCAGTAGAATGGCCTCTTCCATCACCTGACTTGCATCCTCTGGATATTTTTTTTGGGGAACACTTAACGACTTTGGTCTACTCGCCGCCGATAAATAATCTGCTGAACTTACGACAACGAATAAAAACTGCGTGTCGTAGAATACGTGGCATGGAAGGGTGTGAGGTTTGTGTAGCAATAGAAGAAAGGTATATCGAACATCTACAATTATGAAGATTTGTATTACAATTGCGTCTATGAAGTGTGTGAATTCAATGTGTTGCGAAGAGACTCACCCATGATATGGACTGCTAATTAATAATAAAAGTTGATATTACACCGAAAGGATTGCTTTGGGAGCTATGTTGATCAGACACTTTTTACTCCTCTCGGTGAGTACTATAAGCCCTTTAAGTATTGGATCTGGTTTTTTAACCCCCTGCTTAACATTCTTTATACATTCTATTTTATAGTTATAGCTGCCTATTCTCAGAAATACTAGGTGTGTCTATAGTACCACCACCGGATGTTGTCGCGTTAGGGAGTTTCGAAAAAATCCCCGGCTAGTCCAATGCAGTTGGAACTGGTAATGTTTATGTATATTCAAACCAATTATCGTTGATATACGACCGCGTTTCTAAAAAGCCTTCCACCGAACAGCCACGCCGCATAATGCGTTAATTAAAGCCGACCGAACATTTTAATGTCGAACAACGCTGGCATATAGGAGCATCGCGTCGAAATTAATTTCTCTCTGGTTGCTGCGCTTTCTAGTGCCTCGGTATAGAACTCGTTATTGCTATACGAGGTGTTCGATGAATCATGCTGTAATCATCAATTTGTCCAGTAACTAGAGTAATTTCCGAGAAAAACATTTTAATCATACAGTGGCGTCCGAAAGTTTCCAAACAGTAAATTATTTCGACCCACCTGGAAGGATGAAAACTGAAACTTATTTTTAGGAACATCAAATTAAGGTATATTGCAATGAGAGGATAATGATGTGATCGGTAGTCCTTTCTTTGATTTGTACAAATATTTATAAACGTGAATTTATCATTAGTTCCTAATATACAATTGAAAATTCGAGTGTTTAGAAACTTTCGCAGGCCACTGTAAATATACTTTGTTTCTGTCTAAAAGTGTTTATGTACAGGCCACTTCTAACGTGTAATTATTAGATCGTACAGTTCGTTTATATGTCTGTATTATAGACATCCTGATGACTAGCACTAATATCGTTAACTTCTCATTACGTTCTCAAATAATCATCGATAAATTCTTCGAGTGTCCGGCTATAGTACAGGTTCCAAAAAGAAGCACTTCAAGGTGACTTCTCATTTAAGCAGCCACACTATAATATTATAATTCATACTGATACTATTATACAAAATAAACGTAAGCATCTAACAAGAAAAAGATTCTGTTACATTAATTTTCATCCACTGAAACCTACATCACTATACCCTCATGTTTAATCAAATTTTCCTCAGAACCTACTAAACTGATCAAAGAAAAATATTTTCCACCAGACTCTTCATGAATCACCAAAAATATTCAAAGATATAAACAACGAAGCAGAGAATTTATCTGCTTTTAATCCAGGGTATCCATGGTTGTAACATCGCCGTGGAAATTGTTACAGCGAACGAAATACCCCTGGGCGCAGTATTCAACAACGAGGACACGGAATTTCATTCGATTCGATTGTTATCGAAGGAATCGCGCGCGCTGATAAATCCGACAAGAAACGCAGAGATTATTGTACCGACGCGTGCACCGGCGCGAAAAATCATTGTCCCGTTTGTTAGGCGGCCGTACGCATCGGCGCGGGGATTTTCCCGGATTTCCCGGCCCGGAATTCGTTGGAACGCGATTAAAATGTTCGGGGGATCGCGCGATGGATACGCGAATCGCGAATCGCGCAACACGCGCGTAGAAAGAGGAAATCCCCGTTTAATTTCGATAAAGGTCGTGTAAGCCCGGCTGTCTCGCCGATATAAATCCAGATCGCGTTTGCAAAGTATGATCGTCGGCGTGATGACGCCGCCGTGCTCGCCTAATCATCCGGCATAATCGTATTTCGTTCGAACAACGGAATTCCCTCTCTTGGAAAAAGATCAAAAAATACTCGGCTCGTTTCAATCCCTTCTCCCCTCGTTCTCCGCTTTTTCCGCGAAGAAAGCAATATTGCTGGCAAAGAAATCTATTAATACGTTCTCTCTCTCTCTCCCTTCGTCTCTTCCTCTCTCTTTTCTCTTCATTTTTTATTTACAAAGAAGAATTTTTTACATGCGCGCAAAGGGCAACGGCAACATTGAATTTGTGGCAGCGCTGCCAATACGGTGGTACGTTTAATTTCAATAAAGGCTAGATTGCTGGAACCGATACGCGCTCCAGATAAATCAGGATTACAGGATGAAAGGCCGCTGATACGCATCGACGATGATACTCGATTTAATTAAATCGAAAGTATTTCGCTTTCCTTCCTTTTCGCGATCTGCCATGCGCGAGCTTGCTTTAGTAGCAGCAGCGTGAATTTCGGAGGAGCGGCGTGGACATTTTGATGTGCACAGAGTGGAGAAAAATGGTGGAAAAATATAATAAATTACGCTTGATACGCAGCATAGTGCTGCAAAGATTTGAAGAATAAAACTCGCTGACGATTTCTATTTCTGATAGCTGACGTAGTACATAGGAGACATGATTTGGAACCTCTAAAATAATCCATGCCTGCACAAAACGAAGTGCATAAGGATTAAAGCAGAGGATAACAAATTGCAATTAGCAACAGACAACAACAAATAGGACAACTGGGACAAGGATAGATGGACGTTGCAATTAATAATAACATATTCCCAGAAATCGAATTTCGAGATTCTGAGTCCCAGAAAATGTATAATGTCATGGTGGCCACCAAAAGAAACTTCAGCCCTAAAATAGCTGACAGCCAAGATCGATTGGATACTTTCTTCCATGAGTTATTTCATTCCACGGTTTGACGTGCTGAATAATGCAAGCTGCATTCGGATTTGGAAATAATCCTGGCGATACGTTCGGTTCGGAAAGCACCGCGTGGAATATGTAGAAGAGGCCGCGAGCCACGCTAATATCCTATATTATGCCGGTATCCTGATGAATAATCAGAATTTGACGAGGCCCTGACCAAAGACAATGCATAATCCATGACGTCGCGATTGCTCGCAAGATCGAGCAGCAATCCTAATTTTTGTTTCGTTCGGTTGATCGCATTATGTGAATGTAATTGTCGCGAAAAATGTTTGTGTATCGACTAATTTCGAAAAGAATTTCATACGGTTCGGTTTATTGACACTCTCGCATTTGCTGACGTAATACTACGTCCTTTTATAATTGCAGCGAGCCTGTCAGAGCTAAATGCTATACTACTCTTGTTCGGATTCGCGTGCGACACCTGCACCTCGCTAACACTCTCGTGTACTCTTGTATACACCTTTCTGTCCATTTTCATTCGATCTATCTTTTATGTATTGTTCTCCGCGAGCAGTCATTCTGTAGCTTTCAATATAAACGGACGTCAACGCTAATTCTCACGTTCGCTGTATTTTTCGCCCGTCAAATCTCCATCCTCAGTTTTCTGACTACGAAAATCCGGCCCGTGTCATTTCAAACACAGCTAATCACATAAAAATTCGATTTCGATAACGCGACAGCTGCCTTCATTAGTGTTTGTTTTAATAATATAATTTGGAATAGATAAGTTCGCAAGTGGCCTCAATATAAAACACAAGCATGCAACGCATGGAATAACATTGATTGAAAAAGTGAAATTAAAAATTCCAATTCATTCGTATTTTTGGCACTGGTCCATAGCATATATAAATTTTCATGAAAATACATCAACATTTTACCAAAAGAATTTACACAAAATTTTGCTTTTTAATACATTTTTTAAACAAATGAGTTTTTTAATTCTATTTATATAGTCGAATTTGTCATTAAAAAATACACAAATTGTACATTTAAACGTTTTCTCTACACCGAATAATTTCCGAGATAAACAACAAAATATGTTTTCAACACCAACTTTGGGGGCTGTTTTCACCCTTTCATTATGAAAGGTGGCAGACAACAAAAATACATGTCAAATATTTTTTCGAGTTCTACATTATCCCAAAGTTTCATCAAAATCGGAGGGGGCCACTTGCGAAACTTCCCTTGTGAGTGCTCCACAGTATTAGGTCTAGTGTACATATATTGGTAGAGTATCTGGGAGATTAAGCAAGGCTAGTAGCATAAATCCATTTACTATACTCATGCGGACGATTGGGCAAGTGGTTGGTAGATTATTTAAGCTAATACAGTAGGATCTCGATTATCCGAACTGCATCTAGTAACCAGATGACTCAAATTGTTATAATGTTTCGCATAAATATGATAATTTTAGTTTAGAATATCAAATATACAGTATTATAAAAGTAAGTATACAGTGTCGTTAATAATAATTTTTCCTTGTAACTGATAGTGGGATAGCACTGTGGAACAGTGACTCTGCTATTATCCATCTCCCACCATTGCATTTTATACCATACTACGCATCCTACTACCTACTAGTCTTATGTGAACAAGTTTGGTTCAGTAGAGTATAGCTCTCGGGCGAAACATTATGTGTGATCAGTGAAGTTCAAGATCAAGTAGTTCACTTCTATACTATCCTGTGTCCCATTCTATTTTCAATTTGCGTGTAAACTGTCTTAACCCCTTCAAATCCTCTATCGAGTGTGACTCGACGTCGATTTTATTCACAGGTACTCCTATGTCGAGTCATACTCGATATTTTTAAATTGCCAGTTTAAATATGTATTCCATTTCGCAATATTTTTTTTACCACAAATACCATAACTTTCACAAATATCAGATTTCAGCAAAGTTCCAATGCTGTTTTAAATATAATTAGTAAAAAAAATTGTTTAAATTGCTTCCTTTCAACCAACTGTCTTTTGAAGTACATTTCAAATAAAACACTTAAAATAGTAGGGAGTTATTCAGAAGAAAAAGAAAAACAAATTAGAAATTCAAAGGGTTAAGTCAAAAATAGTATAGTAGAACATGTAAACAAGTTACTCACGCTGGTATACTATCCCCTTTACTCGACCGGTGTAAACTGGGCTTAAAGCAAGCGGCGTCAGCGGTTCGGTTATTGGTGCGATTATACGTCGGCGAAAATGTGCGAATAAAAATCATTGTGCGGAGTTCTCTGCTCGTTGCAAGGCCAATCACGACGCAGATAATGATCGCAATCGAGGCACACGCCAACCTGGAAGACTTTAATTGCCAGGCACGAATCGATTTGTCGCCGCCGTGCCACAAGGGAACCTATCGTGTGCACGAACTACTTTCCACCCTATTTTTACCCTCTGCCCCTTTTCTCGCCGCTTTTTGGCCTGCGTGAACCTGCCCAGGCCCCCTTCTACGTTGCAGCGTTAACGGACAGCAGGGAATTATTATATTATAACTTTATAAATTTGTTGACGAAATGTTCAACGTTACCGAGCGGTTGAATGCAACTTGAAACGAATCGTCTTGGAGCAATACCCATTTCTTGAAAATGGAAGCAAAGAATTACTGAAGTAATGCAACAGGGACACTAATAATACTAGTACAGTGTGTTGCACAACTATAGCATCATCCACATTTTCAAATGTTTTGGGCTTTTGAAAAAATATCAATCGTACGAGCTGAAATGGTATGATAAGCAATGAATTTTAAAAGGATTTGTCTAAAATTCATTGTATGTCACCATTTCAGCTCATAGAATTGATTTTTGTGTATTCTTACTGAAAAGTCAGAAGCGTTTGAAAATGTGGGCAGTGTTAAAGTTATACACCCCACTATAGAACTCCGTTTATATGAACCTGTCGGGGGACAAGTAGGTTCATGCAACCAGTTCACATAATAGGAGTCCATCTAATTCTTCCCACCAGTTATAATTTTTCGTTCAGTTAATAGGAGTTCATGTCCATATAAGGGGATTCCACGAAACATTTGCTCTAAAACATATAATAATGTTGCAAACCTTAGGAATTGGGACAGTAATTTGTGAGCACAATAACCGCGTAATACTTAACAAATTAATTCTTTCTTTATTCTAATTGTAAAAAAGATACAGTATCTTACAAATGAATTCGGATAATTGATGGAATATATTAACATGACATTAATTGAATACTTTCTAGGATATAAAATGATAAATAACTTTTATAACAAAATTTCACTAACTTTAATATAAATATGCATCTGGAAACACTATCGAAAAATATGAATAAAAAGAGTACCGAGGAAAATCATTTGTCTAAATGTATCTGTCTGAAAATAAATTATATTTAAGAAAATAACTTCAAGCACTGTAAATATGTATATGCTTTCCTAATCATGAAGTTCTTAGACGTCCATATAAGTGGAATGATGCTCGGTGGTGGTTCACATAATAAGAGCTCACCTAGAGTTCACTTAATGAGGTACTACTAAAATTACGTTCATATTAACGGGGTTTATATAAACATAGTTCCATTGTATATCCCTCTCTTTTCAACACACACAAAATGAAAAAAAAATTGAAGCTACCCCACTCATAACATAATATCCCTGACCCTAATTTCAGAAATTCTGCCACAGTACCATCAAAGTCCAGAAAACTATATCGTTTTCATTTAATCAATCTATGCGGGTGAACGCAAAATCCTTGGACACTAAAACGCAGACTACTGAAAGCTCGAACACAGAAAACCACGAGGCTGGTTCGCCCCATCTCACCCGGCAAATTCCAAAAATTCCGCGAAGAATCGGGTAGCAACGTCAAACTTTTACCATTCTGTACATTCTCGTAGAATTCCAGGGGTAAAAAACGAGGGTGGGGGTTGTCTGGGTGGGCCCATTGGATAATGCATCCGGCGTACAAATGGACGGCGTTTCGCGTGAAAAAGGGCCACGGAAAAGTTGCCATATCGCTATCGAGAAGTCGAAAGAGTTTCGCAAGTTAGTTTCGGTCTGCGGGGACGTTTTTAAAAGTTCCGAGTCTCCGCGAGAAGGCGACGCACCGTTACAGCACCCTTCGGTGCCCCTTGCTACCCCTGCGCCTTCCTACTGCGCGTTCTCCGGTATTTTTCCGGGCGCAGTTTGTCTCCTTAACAGCTTTTATCTCGCGACGATTCCTGCACGAGCCTCCCATTATCGATTTCATTCCGTTTCACGGCCACTGTTTCCGTGGCGGGACGATCCTCCGGGGATGAAGGGGTGAAAATGGCACCGAACGGAACGCCAGGCATTTCGCTCGAAAGAATCGGCCGGTGTCGTCCGACGATGGACGATTATTCGAGTTCCTTCGGGTTCGAGATATTTCCGAAGGCGGTGACGAGGCCATCGCCATTGCAAATTGCAGAGAACCACCCCTTCAGATTATACTCCTAGGATTTTTCAGATTTTATTGCATAGTGTGTGGAATGGCAAGGAAAATATAGAGTGCCAGCTCGGCGCCAGCCTGTATCAGCGAAAGTTCCACCGTACAGAAGTGACTTCTCTTTAGTAGATATATTTCATTATGAGAAGACTATGTGGTGACGTTTGAAAAAATATAGATGACCCTGACATGGTCTACATGGTAATCTTTACAACGAATTTTTATATCACACTCGCACCCTTAACACGTTGAATACCGTGGAGGTCACCGGTGACCGACACCTCAAATTTAATTTAACTAAATAATTATTGATTGTCGCAAAATTCTGAGCAAACTTCATACTGAAATAATAATGTAGGAACAGAAGAACAGGACTGACTATCCAAATTTTCGTTTTCTTTACGATTTATATTAATACGTTGACTACGATGGGAGTCACCGGTGACCGACACGTTAAATTCTATTTAATTAAATAATTACTGATTTTTACCATATTCTGCGCGAATCTTACATTGTAACACTAGCATACAGAGGCGTGTACAAAATTGAATACTTAAACATTTTCTTCCTCCGTAATTTATAATGAAAACAGTAATTTATGTTTTGTCTGACTAGGGGTGGCTGTTTCTACTGACAGTCAACGTCTTAAAAATTGTAAATTATATCGTGTCTGATTAGGTACGGCCATTTTCACTGTGTCGTTCAACATGTTAAATACTGCAATTTTTCTCTCAGACATTTTTTTCCTACCCTCGAGCTTAACAAAGACATTCACATACCCTGCTTCCCATAACACGCTATCCAAACGAAAGAACGTTTCAAATAATCCTGGTATCGACTCCGATTAAAGCAATAATAACAAACAAACGATTCTGATTCTCGCCGGAAACATTGATGCTCAGTTAATTACAGAAACAGAAGTACTTTGCGAATCAGGCAATGAAGTTCGTTCAGCCACAGTTTCACGGTGTCTCCTCCAAATGGCGATCGAATTTTGTCTACAAGAAACAGAGGCCAGCGATCCGGTTGGCGTTAATTGATTTCACGTCGGAAACCTCCATTCGTCCGGTCGTTTGGTCCCGACGCGGCGCCCGGGGCACGAAACAGACGAGAAAATGGAAGGGAACGTCGGCCGTTTCACGAGCTAACGGCTCGAAGATCGACAGCTATTCGAATCCCCCTGGGTAACAATAATTCCCGAATCAATGACAAAGAAATCCAATCGAGTCTGCGGATACGAGTCTCGTGGAATCGACTCGTTTCCTCCTCGACGTTTCGTCAATAATCAAATTCTGGTCCGCACGCACGGAGGCCGACGTTCATCCGACAGGGCGAAGTTTCTTCAGCGAGATCTTGGAGGGCGGGATCCGGTTAAATTAAACGAGAAAATCCTCGACGACGTTTCGTCCACGGTTTCATCCCTACCTACCTATTTACGACGGATTTGCCCTGATACGATGTCACTTGAATGCAACGCGTCCCGCTACATCCAGACGTTGGTCGATCCTTCGGCTCGATTCGACCACGTACAGACCAAACATTCCCTCCCTTTATCCCCCGTTTCCTGTGTATCCAACTTTCACCCCTGGTGAGACTGGATCTCTCCACTTAATGCACCCTCTGCACCTTCGACTCGAACCTCACAGTCGCTATTTTTCATCCTGCAAATGGTGTGCGTTCTGGCCCTTTTTTGGGGCTCGTTCTTACAGGGCTCTCCCTTAGAAAGGCAACTTGTACGAATTGGGGAGTAGAGCACAGACAATGGCAGGATAAATGGAGTAGAATAGGGTTTCTAGAGGTTAACAGGTGTACGTGAAGCTGTTCGTCCTGTTTGAGGGGATTTTCTATCTTCAAGGGAGGAAAAAGTGGGTGATGTTTGGGATGGTTCAATTATTGGGTTGAGTCATAAATAACCTCCGACAGATAACAATATTTTTTTGTTGAAACTCTTTATAGTTTCTTTAGGCTACTGATTTTTGTTTTAGCGTTGAAGGTAAGGATCCCTAAAACGTAGACGTTCTGCAGAAGCAAGAATGATGATAGTTTAATGAATCGTCAATAAATTTAAGAAGAAGAAAATTTATTTATGAGTCAATCCAATAGAAGTGACGAACGATGTGTGCAGGATTTTATATTTCTTTTTGTTACTGTTATAGGAGATTATTTTACAATACCTCACAGAAGTTGGTGAATTCTTATTTTGCAGAATATTTGTGGGAGTCTGGACTCTAGTTCGTCAGAAATGATTAAAAATTAATAATAGATTATTATTAGAAATAAAAATTAATAGTACATGTCGTTTTAAGAAAAGACTCATGCATTTCTTTGTAATCGTTAAACTTTTCAAATGTCTGAAAAATGTTAATTAATTCTTTTAATTCTATTTAGATCTAATATCGCAGAATGAATGATCGGCTGAATAATGCCATAATATGATTCGATTTCACGCGAATCTCGTGCTCCAGATCGGCGACGGGAAGCAGGAAATCGATCGATAGTTAATGAATCAATCGATCAATAATCGACGCGCGTGGTCTCTTCCGGTTGCAAAAATTTCGAAATGTTCTTCGAATTTTGAGAACAGACACTTAACAGTCGTATCACGGACCACCGAAACGCAGACACGTTGCAATATAAAATTAATATGTGCGTCTCGTCTAATCCATCCAGCATGCGAAATAATTAATTACGATCATTAATCTGCTGGTACAGCATTGTTGGGTAATTTACGATCCAGAGCGACGTGGAGAATTTTGATCGGCTGAGGAAAATGAAAATATAGCGAGATCCTTAAAAATTGAAGAGAAAGAATAAAACGCAAGAGCAGAAATAATGTAATGGTAAAATTAGAGCCCGCAACATAACCTAGTAATGTTGATGCTGTAATACAAGTATTTTGGAAATGACACCATAACAATAAACTATGGTTTCCAATATGGTGTACATAATATCTCAGACCACAATTGACGGATTGCCCTGAAATTTAAAACACACGTTCAGAAAAACAGTAGAATTCTTCTAATTGATGATTTTGTTGATAACATTTCTGGTTTAAAGAATATATGAAAACTTAATACAAATCTTCGAGTAAAAAACTGTGTAAAAATTACAATTTGGTATAGGCAATTTTCAAAGACTCAAAATAAACTTTCGTCAGAAGGAAGGCAGTATAAAAGAGTTCGTTTTTCGGACTTACGAAAACCAAAATGGTGAATTCGTGTACACCATCCACCAGTGCACGGAATGACACGTTTTACTAGAACTGCAGTATCTCTTTCAAACATTGATATTTTATAATACAATTTTAAATACAAAAAGCTTCAGATACGGTACAATACATTGCAAAATATAAAAACAATCCAGTTTTACTTCTTCCGCGGTTTAAACCCAAAGAACACCCACTTTTCAGGCTGGTCGCAGTAAGACAACCCTTAAAAATTGACAATACCGGTCCTCCAACGAACCGCCTGACCTTTTACGCTGCCCGACTTGCAGGTCGTGTTTAACAATAGCCCGACAAACGTTTCGTCGGATGAAACTGAAATTGCAACGAGGATCGTGAATAAATGCAAACGAAGAAACGCAGAAGCGATCGATAGGCTGGTGGGTAGGGGAATTGTTAGACAGCCACTCGAACCGGTCGGTTTCGTCCAATTTGTCCCGGGAATCGGGTCAAGGGTGAAAGTTTGAATTTTCCCGACGATTTCATCGGGGAAAGCAGCCGTCTGCCCCCGGTTCGCGCGAACGTCCGAAGAAAAGCGTTCTAAATCACTCGAACTAATGAACGACGTCAGCGGCGAACTCTTCCTTTCTTCTGTCTTTCGTTCCGTGCTCGTGGAACGGGCAAAAACGGGACGTTGCGGCTTGAAATCCTCGAAAATAGAAGCAGCAGCGGAGAAAAGCGAACGAACGGGAGGATCGGCGTGCACGCGCGCGCGCGCGCGCTCGAAATAGGGAGAAAGAAATTTAATTACAGAAACGACAGAAGCTCGAAGCGTGTTCTCCAGTTCGCGAGATTTAATATCGCGCGATGGAACGGGTCCCCGTGCTTATTTTTCGAACGGAGAGAGAAATACCGTATCGGTTATAATCATCGGATCTCCAGCGCGGAAGATACGTCTCTCGATAATCCGCCCTCGAATTAACCCGCCGATAGAGGATTAATATCAATCCCCGACGGCCTGAAAAAGAAACTCGCGGTACAAGCAAAACGGGTACTCGATTCTCGTCGATTCTGTTTGGCAAAAACGCGATTGATATTCAGGCGGAGGAGGAAAGACTCGGAGGCACTACAGATACTGGGATATTCGAATATAAAAGAGGCTGAAGCGTTCCTAAAAATACTGTTTTGAAAAATTACTTCTGCCGCGCAGCGACGGTCAAAGTAATCTCCGCTTCTCTACGTTTTTTTCCAACGTCCTGGAAGCTGGTTTATCTGTTTTTGATAGAATGTTCTGGGATAGTGCTCTGGTCCACTTTTGAATAGTTCGGATTATGTCGTGGTCCTCGTTGTTATATTGGGAATGTGAAAATTGGAAGAGGCGTAAGTAGTCTTGAGAATGAAGTAAACAGTCCTGACCACCTGGACCTAACCCTGTCTACTTAACCTGGTGCGTAAGGGTAGAAGATCTACATCTTGATACCGCATAATCATACCTGGAGGATGACCACTCAGAAACTTTAACTTCCGCTAACTTTTCGATGAAGTCCAACAATTACCTATTTTACTCCGTAGATAAAATTTGAGTTTCATTTGAAACATACAAATGACCTACGCAGTGCGTATCTCTTATGTTGCTTTATATACTTTAGGGATATAATTTGCTATCATCAAACCAGATCTTATTCATTATTATAAAAAACACTTTTACTATAAAAAGGAGAGAATACATGGTTGGCCTGGATTGGAGTTAAAAGAAAAGTCTACTCGTTCTTTAACGGCTTCATTCACTTAATGTTAACAATAATTGGCGAATGTTAAGTTTAACGACTTTCGAACATTAGCGTTAACATATCCACCATTATAATCTCTGAATTAAATGTACACTCTAAGTGTTACACTATCCGACATTATACTAAACAACAAATCGTTTAGATCTGCGATCCACCGGATTCTTCCAAACTGCGTGGAGACGTCGGGCCCGTAAACCGGGCGTCTCACAATTATTCGTTCGTAGGTCAGCGAAATCGAGTCGGTCCGCGCGCAATTTTTGCGTGTAATTAAACCGTGAGTCGCGAGCTTTCTGAAAGGCAGCGCTTTTTAATGAAAAGACCTGGGCGTTCTGTGAAAAATATCCGCGAGTTCGAGCGGCGCATTGTCACGTAATTTCCTCGCGCATCAAAGTGCTCCGCGAACGAAATTAATTAAGCCTTCCTCGTCTGCGTGCCCTCTCCCTCTCGTTCACCTGCATCGATCGGCCTCCGAATGAATCCTTCCAGGGAAATCGTGCCTCTTCTGCATAAAAATTAATCTTCCGGATGTAAATCGCGAAACAAGAGGCAAATCGTCCCACTGAGCGAGGGACCTGTGAACGTCGAGGGGTGGAGAACCCTTTCCGGAAAAGGAAGATCGTTATCTTGTAAGAGGAAGCAACGGCTTCCAAAATTTTACACGATGTCGTAAGGACGTCGGAGAACTGTAAGAGACGGTTAGAAAGTTATTGATCGATCAGTCGAAAAATATAAATTTAATTATACATTTAGGACAGGCGGCATATGAGACGAAAAATAGTTACAGGGGTTGATGACAGCGACAGGGACAGGGTTGAAGATGCATACGTGACTTGTGCTATTTTTGAGATCACACGGAATAGTGGCATACAGATTGTAAGTCTTAGAATTAGGTAGATTTTTCCCAAATTGATTATATGCAAAAGGAAATGCTTACATCCCACTTTCAGTGGGCTGTGCACGGCGTACCTCTAGGAAAACTGACCCGACTTCTTATTGCTATTTTTACACCTCCGCCTTGGCAAGCTGCCTTCCAAGGGACATTATGGAGGAGCATACATTAGTCACTTAACACGTTGACTGCCATGGAGGTCACCGGTGACCCGCGAATCAAATTTTATTTAATTAAATAATTACTGATTTTAATATAATTTTAAAGAGAAATAATATTTTAATAAAAATAGAAGATCAAAGCTGTGCAACTGTATAGTCATATAATTATTTCCCACATCATTTGTGTTTGAAATGGGATGTTAGAGTATGTCCGGCCAGGTATGAGCGTTTTCACTGTGGCAGTCAACGTGTTAAGAACAGTGAGGTCGGAACATTTATCAAAACTCTAAGAATACCATCCTGACGTATTAGTGATATCATTCAGGACAGATTAAGACTAGCAATAAGGGCTTTGAATCTTGAATTAAGAATTCGTTATTAATAAATAAAATTTATGTACGTGTTACAAGTGCCAGAGTTGTAACAAATGGAGGGTGCGAGTAAAGTCGCAGTGAATGACACTGATTTTATTTGAATATAAATAGTTGAACAGCGTATTGTGAGAGGAGGGAAAGCAAAGACGTACAATTTACTTTATACGTTGTAATTATTTCGTTCAAAAGTCTTAAAGAACGTAGTATAAAAGAGTTTACGACCAAGTTCCGCGTGTGTCGTCGAAAAACGGTCGCCTCCTAACGAGGAGAAGCAATTTTTCCGATTTTCATTGCGCCCGGAGAACGTTCGAGCACGTACGATCGCAACCAGAAGCGGAGCTGCCGAGAAATATCGCAGTAAAGCAACGCACCTTCAGTTCACTTTACCTTTCGACCGGATAAATGCTCCGCGTTCCTTTAATTTCTTTTAATACGAGCCGGACGACGGTGTAGTGTCAAAAAGTAATTACGGGAATGGTCACGGGGAAACGTTTATGAAAAGCTCGGCGTCGCGAACGACCATAATAAAACAGAGAAAAGTGGGCAATAATTCTCGGTACAAAAGGGAGACCACAGTCTCAGCATTTTCCACGGGACTTCGAGTGCGCCGACTACCGTCTCCGTCCGCTGAGAAAAACCGCTGCAGAAGTTTTTTCGTTGGAAATATTTCTTGTACGATCACGTCGGACGAAACCGTCGGGGCTCGGAAAATACCGCTGGAAACTGCGATTATAATTATGATAATTTCGAGTTTATTCAAGCATGTTTTACAGTGACCACAGATTCATGTACGCAGGAAGATGGTGGAAAGATTTGTTGAGAAAAAACCTTTTATTTTAAAACGAACGTTTGATAGTGATTTAATTGAAAGAGAAAGAGCAGCACTATTTTATGACGAAGACCTTGTTCCATTTTTTAACTCCTCGACTTCTAATAACGAGTCACAGTCGTGTCATAGATTACGTTCAATGTGTTAGTAACACTCACTGTAGACATGTACTAAGTTATAAATATTAAAAATCGACAATACGTTACAACCATATGGATCGTAAATTATCCCAGTGTAAGGAAGAAAGTCAAGTTTAATTGAAAAGGTTGTAATGCTTAATAAAAAGTCAGGGGATCATACGATTTTTATTCTTTTAGCGGCTGTAGTCTGCGTTAGTATTTATAGGTCATTTCGCGGAGGATGACTATAGTCGCTCTTACGTACCAAGGGTTACGATAGAGAGAGTTTTTTTGCCTGTCAAAGAATAGTTAAAGACAAATTGTACGTTCCACTGTATATTCTTTATATCTTAAAACACTTGACTAATTGACTGTAGCAGACTTGGCTGTTAACACGTTGAGTGTCAAAGTGAAAACACCATACCTAATCAGACTCGATATAATTTACTATTTTTTATATAAATCGTAAAGAAAAAAAGGTTTCAGTACTTAACTCTAGGATTCTTCGTGGGGTCCTCGAACCCACAAGTTGAAAAACTTTAAAATAGAACTATTTCCTTTGGGTAAAAAATTCTCAAAAATTATTTATTGTCGCATACATCTTTAAATTTGATATTCTAAAAATCACCGATACTATACGTGAAAGACACTCTATAGAAAAAAATGAGAATGAACTACGCATAGCGATATCGGCGACCATGCGAATCGAATACTTACACTATTCTCATTTCCAAAGAAGAACGGACGACCACAAAAAGAAGAATCGATCAACGCAAAAACCATATACTATGCAGGAGGCATTTAATGAACATGGTACTTTGCTATTTATATTTGACATCAGAAGAATCAGATTCAGACTAGTTTCATGTTAGCACACCATTTTATTCCATAAGTACATACACATAAAAATAAATTTAATGCAAAAATGTATGTTATCTGCTTGACAAAGTATAAGATACTCAAATGTTAGAAAACTTTCTCCAAAAAGCAATTTCTTTCAGGATGAATGCGAAGAAGTATAGTTTTGAGGAACCCCGCCTTAGGCTTCCGAGTGGCAGCTCAGGGCTCGAGAGTCCTAGGGTTAATCGTGTTTTTGTGTTCCTACATTCTTGTTTCAGTATGAAGTTAGCTCAGAATTTGGTAACAATAAATAATTATTTAAATTTGAGTTGCCTGCCACCCGTGACCCCCACAGCATTCAACGTCTTAATAAAATCGTAAGGCGAGGGGTTGTGCGAGAAATTCGTTCGACATTGGATTCGACGACGCTCATCGACGTCGGTTGATCCATCAGTTTTCTACGAAGTGTCCATTTCACGGGCGTTAGGCAGGTTAATTCTATGTATCCAAGCGACGTGAACCACACTTATTCGAACGAATACCAGCCCGCATACTAACGAGAACGACGCGTCCAACCGTCCCCAGGAACCTGGTTACACTGTGTACTCTTTGAGCTCGTGCATTCACTCCACTAATTTTCAAGACCCGCTGCAGCCTACGCTTTGATGCACCTTTGCCTAATTTCCTCGGTGGTTCGCGCCACTCCCAACCGCCTCGATCTCGCCGAAAACCTTCGAATCAATTAATGTTCCGGACCCTCCGCCCCTTTGTTCATCGACTCCGGGAAAACCGCGACGAACAGGGAAATTCGGTCACAGGAAGAGAGGTGCGACGACTTTATCGGAGGTGAAATTATTCTAGTTGAGCTGACGCTGCACTTGAATTGCAAAATATACTGCTATGTATAAGGATTTTCTTAATAAACCCTCCATACAATTTTATATGGATCTGGATTCTTCGATTGCACGGGTTTCGGTGACACGGAACGAATTCTCAAGACTGTATGAACTCTAACATAAGTCTCAATTGACGTGGAGCAAATTAGGCGTGTCTTTCTAGGGTTAAAGTATAAAAGATGAAAGTGGGGAAAGGTGATATTCTAATCTGTTCCTGAAGATGATTATGTATAGATATAGACTTAAAATATAGCCCCAGGATAGACCTTATGTAAGAAGTTCTAGGATAAGTTATTAGATACGATTGCTTCGATCTTCTCTAATGTACAAAAATCTTAGATCTTTATGGATTTGTTCGACACGAAGCGCAAGTCTATGTAGCCAGGGAAAACCCTGTTCCTCTTTATCTAACCAGAAAACACTGACCTAGTCCGCCAAGAAGCAGAGATGCAGGGCCAAAGGGTTCCCCAATCTCTATAATTGCTCCTCTCCAATCCCAAAAACAAATCTCGTCTCTTCGTCCGTTCTGCAAGAGAGTCTCTTCGAAAGTTAGGATGGATAAGAAAATAGGTGCAGTGGAATTTTTCGAAAATCTGCGGGCGGTTGTGTGGGTGGTCACGTCTCTGCCAGCCAGGATAGACGCCTAAGCGAAACGTCGATCTTGAGTAAGACAAGTGCGAAAGTAACCCCGGTCCAATCAATCTTACGCCATATCAAACCCCATCCCTCGCCTCTTCCGAGTCCACGAACATCTATGTACGTTCTCTGACGTTCCTTCGTTCGTCACCCTTCTCCCTCATCCGGGAGCATCGTTCATTCGATCCCTCTTCTTCTATCCGGTAGTTTTCTTCTGCTCCTCCTCGGTCACCGCGAAATCCTTCGTTGACAAAAAGACCGACACGCTCCCCGGTTGTTATCCACCGAACGGTTAGATCCTGCCGGCAAAAAACCGACGCTTCTCGGGTCGCTGTATCGGAAACACGATTGGCTTTGTTATCTACCGTCCACTTTACTGCCAGCCGAAAAAATTCACGGGCTACGCTATTGGAGAGCTGAATCTTTTCGGAACTGGGAATCCTCTTCCACGTCGCTGCGGTGTCCTCGTGTTGGATGTTTGCAACTGCTCGCACGGTTATCGCGAGAATGTTTATTAAACGTTCACTGCTGAAAATCCCACGGATAGAGTCCTTTCGTTTAAGTTCAGAGTTTGTTCGAGTGATTTGATTTGTCTGAACGGGAGTGTATGATATGACTGGTGTGAAGTAATTGGGTTGGGAGGTGGGGATTGTGAGAGGATTGACAGTACTGTCACTGGTAGATGTTAAATAACTGACGAATATAAGATGTGTTTAAAATGAAAGAGATATAACTGCACGTGTAGTGGAGTTTGATATGGTTGCATTTTGCAAGTTCATTTTTTCGGGTTTTTGGTAATATGGATTTCTGTTAGCTGTTCCTTTCTCCAAACACGGAAGAATTTTTATATGTTCAATACACATTTTTGCATTTCTTAAGACTGAACAGATTTCCTTAACGCTCAAGTGTACCCTAAATACTTAACACGTGCGCTACCAGCGTCACGTTCACATGTGTGACCCGCTGATTCAGTTTTGAGAGCTCGAGGTCACACATGTGTGACAGAGATTATTAGTAAAAATAAAGCGTGGTCTGTGGTGGACGTGTTTGTCGAATCGACCATGGTAGCGAACGTGTTAATGAGAGTTTTGACATTTTATTGACACATTATAGCGTGTCTGATCAAGTATGGGAGTTTTCACTGTGGTAGTCAACGTATTAATAAAGTTTCCTACAGTATATTATTAGTGGAAGGGGACGTTCGAATAACGAAAGTCCTTATTTAGGCCACTCGCGTCACCCTTAAATATGATATTACATTAGTTTATAAAGAATATTAAGTACATGTTCTATTGAAAAAATAGAAATTTAAAAATATAGTTAGTTTAAACATTGGGAATTCGTAAACTTTCTGTAAAGTGCATTGCAGTAAAATTGCATTTTTGTCTAAGTTACTTTTTCAATCATACTACGTTTACAATTGTAAATTCAACAGATATTCAATCTGTTGTGCAGTTATTCAGTGCATTTACCCAATACGTTTGGTTTCCGTACCATTTTTAAATTTACACGAAGAAATTGTATCGAATTTCAAATTTTTCGGGAACAGGCAATAAATTCAGGTCAAATTTCAATCACGCGATACACACGTATCGCTGATTTGAAAACGCGATTGACGTTTTCGAAACGTTTGCAGATAACAAGTAATCCAAATAAAAATAAAAATAGGCTGAGTGAATCAGAAACAATTGGAACAGGTAACCTGAAACACGTCCTTCAGGTTTATTGACGAGGTTTAAATGCGCAGCTCAAAATAGTATAAGGATTGAACACATAAATGATTCACTGTTTAATCAGGGCTGAAATACTACTGCAACCTTTAAATTTAATATATTGTAAATATTGAACGTAAATGTTATAATATTATATACATAATATTTCCTATATTCCTCATATGTGACAGTTCATGTAAAATTATTGAAAATCCTCAGCTCCTACTCATTTTGACCAGCACATTAAGAGGTAAAAACTTTCATTTAGAGATTTTTCCTATAGTAATTTTTACAAACAAGTAACACTTCTATTAGTTAGCAACCTACCTCCAAAAGATCATTAAAAATTACTGAAAACATTCTGAGCCTCTAACTATGTATATATTATTCATAAGTGAAGGGTAATGAAGGTAAGGGGATAGAACAGGGCACATCCATTTTTATTCTGCAGTGTTCTACTTGAAAGAAAAAATGAAATAATGTAAAACAATTATATTTTCGCTCATTATTTTTCTGTCGCCTAATTAGAGTATAAGTTGATGCCATGAACAATACAATTACATTTATTGAACCTCGTTTCATTACTGATGCACTAAAGCATTAAAAATTGATTTTCTCAATGAAGCTGTTTTTCAACTCTTCAAATATATCCTATCACGGTTATTTTAAACAAGCAATAATCTCGATGAGTCCATTTTCAAAACATTATTTAAAACTGTTGAACATTCTGGGCCTCTAATAATTAGAGAACATAAATTTATATAAAATACTGTTCCAATTTATAAAAAATACAGTTATTATATTGTCCAAAGTATTAACTCTTGAGAATTTGTACCCCTACACTTTTTCTATTACGATTACTTGAACGCAGCGTTAATTTGATTGGACAGTATCTGGACCGTAATCTCGTATTTCACACTCGTCCCGCTTTTCTCCCCTCGGAAGTTGAACCGGGTAATCCCGGTGGCCACTTCCGTTCCCCGACGTTAATCGAACTTGTCATTGATACATCTGTTCCTGTTGCTCTCGTTAGTTTCCCCGGAGGGTGTTCGTTATCCAGACAGGCGAACGGGGGCGAATCCTCGCGCGACAAAAAGACGAAAACGTGTTGGAAGCTTTGATCCAGAAAGCGATACCGGGGGAGAAAGATCGAGATGGTGCGGAGGAAGAGGAGGAAGCAAGGAACGCATTATCCTAGAGGATCGAATTGTCCTGGTCGTCATTCAAATTCGTTTAAGCTCCCTCGCTTCGAAAGCTCTCCTCTAACGCCTTATCTCCGACCTAGGCGAAAGCTCCGGGATCGATCTCCGCTGCACGCTCGCCAAACGAGTGCTTCCGAAGGGTTAAGAGAGCCCTTTCCAAACGACTATAAGCGCAAATCGTTCTTTCTCGAACGCGAAGGGTCTGTTTGTTAACGCGTTCCATGGCGCAGTGGAAAATCCCGCAACTGGTCAGACGCGCGAAAATAAGTTTGTACTACTGCGGCGTTTGTTTTACTTGAAATGTAGAGAATGTCAGCATTTATTCAGGTGTTGCTATGATTTTCTAGGTTTTCATGATGCTTTATGCTGCTTTTCTATGTTTCTTCTTTGACAAAGGGGACATTTAGGTCATCATGCAAGGTTTGATTTATTCTGTACCAAGGAGCATCTGTAATCATTCTTGAGATTTCTGATTGTATTCAAACAGTGAACAGCACAACCTGGAAAAAGAAGAAGACTGAAGGGACATTGGCCAGCAGACTTTGACGGTTAAAGAGGACTCATCAGTGGATGAGTTCTCATCGTAAGTAGTGCTGTAGACAGTACCCAAGCCAGCAAATTAGCTCATAGAATTGTATTCTGATTGCTAATATAGTAATAAATAAAAAAATTTATTTATAATAATCGAATTTGGTGTGTTAAAGGATTGCTCGGTTCTCGATCCGACAGAGAACATAAGAGACGAATAAGTATAAATTACAAATTATAACGTGAAAAAATCGAATACTAGCAATGTGAAAGACAGCGCCGAAAAGTCCACCAAATCTCTCTCAATTGAAGTTAACACTATACCAGAAAAATCAACAAAATTGAAACTAATCGTAATACATTCAAAACAGTGCTCCATGAAATTGTCAATAAAAAAAATTATATTCCCATTTTAGCAATCCACAACCACCGCGGAAGCAAAGTTCTCCAGCCTCGACACGTTTTCAAAAATACTATAAAATGCAACAGCTGATTGCGCAGGGTGGGTCCGGTGTCGTGGACAATTTTATCATAGCGTTCAGAGCGTCAGGGTGGCTTCATCTTTCTAATTACTGCAGGCAGTAATCCCAGGGCGGTAAGTTTCGCGCGATACAAACGTTCGTACGGTCGAGCGGTTTCGGGTTTTCGTCCGGGGCATTTCACGCGGACCTTCCGCAAAAAAGCGAACGTCCTGTCCGGTCTCCGGCGCCCATGAATCCATGAGGTCGCCCTCGGCATATTGCCATAAATGCCGGAAGAAGCTCGATCCTGGCCGAGCTTCTGGCGAGCTGGAAAGAGGAAGCTCGCGACCGGTGGAAAGAGGGCTCTTCCGTGCGCTTTCAATCGCCCCGTGGAACCGGCCAAAGAAAGAGGAAGCTCCTATAGGAATATATTGTCGTTCCGACGTCTCTGCATAGATACTGGGTGATTCGATAAATTTATGAGACTACGCTGTCGGAATTTTTAACGTCTTCTGCCGGCGAGGACCGGTTTAACTGACTGGCTGGTTGACTAGGAGATAATTTATCTAACCTCTGCGGTTGAAACGATGAGTTTAGATGCAGGGAAATATAACGGACGTATTCGGTCCTTCCAGGTCACAAGTTTAGGTTTTTTTATTATTGGAATGCTGCACAGGAAGGGAAGCTGAGGGTGTTAACGTGTTTACATCAGGTGATACGTGTTATAGTTTCAACACGTTGAACGCCACAGTGGAAACGGCCATATTTAATCAGACACGGCATAATTTACTATTGTTTATATAAATCGTAAAGAAAAAAAGATTTGAGTGCTCAGTCGTGTTCTTCTGTTCCTATATTATTGTTTCAGAATTTTGCGACAATCAATTATTATTAAATTAGATTAAATTTGAAACCGCCACGGATTTCACAGTATTAAAGCTAGTATACTTTTTTTAATGATTTAAAGTGTCATCAAGTATTTGAATCTATTTTTCCTCGACGTTGACGAAGAAATAGTAATTTCTTTATGGAAAGAGAATAACTTATGAATCTTGTGATGGCCATGGTTGCACACACATTTTTCTCAATGAAATTCGAATGGTTATTTGCCATAAAGTATTCTTTGTTTGATTGCAGATTGTAAACGAACAATGATTTTACTACACAGAACGCACAATCGATATACACGACATTCCCTAACTGGTACCACCGGGAAGGTTAGGTAGAGATAGTCTACGGCGAGATCCATTAAATCGATACATAGTTAAGTGCACGCATACCCTACGAATATTCAAAGTCGGGTTTCCCCAAAACAAAGCCTCATAAGAACAAATTTTACCTTACATTTTCGACTTGTTTCTTCGTATAGAGTCGTTACCTTGCCGGTTGCGCCACAAGTAATGAAACATCCTGTACATGCTATTTCCTACAAACTAGAATATCTATATCGTGCTCCGTCAGCTGAAGTATGGATGATCGTTCATTTTTCAGTACTTCCGTGATGCTGTCGACAGGTTATTGATTCACAACCCATCCACAACTGTCCTACGCCTATCATAGCACACTAAGCTCGATCATAAACAATCAAAAGAACCGACGGAACCTTCAGACGTCACTTGCATAATGCTTCACCCTATCCATGTAAATGAACAGTGACCTTGAAGCGCTTGAATTTTACGTCAGTACAACGATAACTCGAGCAGACTGGAGAAGTTTCATTCCAGCGCTCGAAGGAACAATAAGATACACGCCGAGACAAATATTTTCACAGCAGCGCGGGTAGGCGTATGCAAACGGGCGATCCCTGTAGTCCAGGGTAGCAAAAGGAGGCAGGAGTTCGGGATGAACCGAAATCTAGGGGAAAATTTTATCGTATATTCAAGACGTGTTTCGACTTCCAAATGGTCGGGTGGAACGGGCCGTGCGGCGTATAAGGACGAGCTGAAGGGTGGAGGATGGGCCGTAGCCAAGGAAAAAGGATGCCTCGCCGGATGCACACGACGAAAATCGTTGGATTTTATTGCCGGCTTAAAAGGGTTTGCAGTCGAACGCACAACGTGACTGGATATTACGCAGCTCACGTGGCCCGGAGTGCCGTGCCATTCGGCATTTTCTGCTCACCCGCGTTTCAACCGCGATTTCCATATTTCAGACTGCATTCCGCGCGGTGCCACGGATTGCGATACTTGTTTTCCGCCAGCTGACTGCACCCCTTTCAAAATTTCTTGCGCTTCGCTTACCCCTGGATCGTCGCTGCAAGACGTCGCGGTGCCGTTCTCCGACGATGCCCTCCGACCCCGAACACGAGCTTACATCTTATCAGCGACGCGGCTATTTGTTGCGGACGTTCTGTGAAATCACCAGCACTCAGAGGATTAATCTCCTTTTTGTAGGTTTGTAACCCTGCATCGACTACTGTGGACATTTAGATGGGGGAGCTGCAGCGTTTTAGGTGGATTTTGAATCACCATGTGTCAACAGCAATATAGAAGGTCCGGAAACATCTTACGGGAGAAGGACCTCAATTGTCCGACTTCAATTTTAACGAGTTTTTGGGAGATGATTGCATACGGGTTCCTAATGACGTATGTGAAATATTAGGTGTAGACACTCGATAATTTTAGAGATATAAACAATTAAATGTACCTACTTTCAAGATGTAATATGAATGTAAATAAAGTTTACCCAAATTGCATTGGCAAAGTGAAATGGTTGGTTGATTAGTAAAACCAAAGGTCCTGGAATCGAGTCCCGTTCACCGAAGTATTGTTTTTGTTTTACAATTTTATTACGGCAATAGCATATATGATGCTGGACGATAATTGTCATGCATACAGTAAAAAGACAAATAATAAATAATCAACAGTAACAATAAATGCATCTCATTTGATATTTGAAGTAATGGTTATAAAGAAATACTATTAATATAGTACTGAAATTTTCTTTTAAATATTAACAATTTTAATACGGTATTCTTTCACAGCATCTTCTTTTCCTCATGTACGTTGTTGCAGTAATAAAATTGTAAAAAGAATATTTCGGTGAACAGGATGCCATCCCAGGACTTCCGATTTGTCAGCCACACAATTATTTCTCTTTGCCAATGCAATTTGAGTAAACTGGATTAATATTCACTGTATATATTGAAAGTACGTACCTTCGATTGTTTATATCTTTAAAATTATCGAGTGTCTACGCCTAATATTTCACGTGTATCATTAGGAACCTGTATGCCATCATCTCACAAACACTCGTTAAAATTGAAGTCGGACAATTGGGGTCCTTCCCTTGTTAGCACTGACCGTGCTCGAAGTAGCTACCTTCGGTCATCAGGTATTTAGCCGAGGACCAACAGTTTTAGGTGGATTCTGATCCATCAATTATGATTTAGGTGATTTTTATATTAAATACAGTAGAACTGTGATTATCCGAACGCCAGCTATCTCAAAGTTAACCATCTTAGCTCAGTGACAAGCTAAAATTATCACTAGTGAGAAAGTATTTAATTGTATACCAGTATATGTTTTACATTCTAAACTAAATTTGTCATTTCTACACGAAATACAGTTGCAATGTGAGTCATCCTGTTACTAATTGGAGACCGGATAACCGAGCTTTTACTGTATCTCGATACCAAAAGTGGCCACCGTCGCGCGTACGCGACTCAACAATTCGTACGAAGCATCCTCTCCACCGACGACTGTCCTTCTCAGCCGAATAAAAAGTATTTCACATAAAGGATTACCGACAGACGCGAGTTTTCTTTCAGGCCGGGTCGGCCATTAATTAACCGAGCCGGCAGGATGAATTAAAAGCTAGCCGTAAGAACGGTGTTTGGAGGGCACGCTGGGAAAAATATCCTTTGAGAGTCGACGGGGTAACGAAGGAAAGTCGCGATCGGCTAAGTAGCAGGCTTTAATTTAGACGAAAGCTCGTCGACCGCCGCTGAAAACGTTGAATGCGCGGACGAATAAGAGGATCCGTGGAAACGACCTTGATCCCGTCGGTCAAGGCGGCGGCAGGACTTTCAACCGAAAAGAGTCGACGGTGAACCCGAACGGAACCGGTCGAATAAATTCGAGGAAGGAAACTTACGGAACTGCTCTCGGCTTTCCTTTATGAGGCCATTCCGAGCTGCTTTTTACGAGCTTGCACAGACAATCGCGTCGTTCGTTCGCACGTCCCTGCAGTAATTTTTTTTACCTTCGGTCCTTCTAACCGGCCGCCTTCCTTTTAAATCGCAGCTCGACCGTTTTATTGAAACAATCCGATACTCTCGCGGACCGGGCGCAGCCAGATCTCCAGGAAATTACACGGTAAATATCCGTAACAAAGGAATCACGAACGCAGGGAATAAAATCGAAGGATCCGGGAAGAGGATGCTCGAAGATTTCAAGCGATTGGCTGCGGGGTTTAACGCTTTGACTGCAACGCTATATCAGGTGAACGTAACAAAGTTTTTAAATTGTTGTAGAAGACGAATGTAACTTCAGATTATATCGTTAAATTTCTGTGTACCACGGAGCGCAGGTAAACAGAATATTATACTGCGTCTGACTAGGCACGATAACTTTCACTGCGGCGATACGTTCAGTAGATTAACACTTTGAGCGCCATATCATCCATACATGGGTGCACACATAGATTCAATTATTATTTATTTATTCATTGTACTAGAAAAGTCTAATGTAACCGATAGAAAAATTATGAAAGTCACTGATATTATTGACTGACTATATTTTATGAATATATGCTTTTTAATAGAGTATACTCTATTTTATAAATATACTCTTTTTAATAGTGTATACTGTATTTTGTGAATAGACTCTTTTTAATCAATAATATTAGCGACTTTCCTAATTTTGTTGTTGTTTGCATTAGACTTTTCTAACAAAATATGTAAATAAATAATATTTGAATCTAAGTGTCACTCATAGATGGATGACATGACACTTAAAGTGTTAAGTTATTGAACGTGTCGCTGCAGTGGAAGTTACCGTGCCTAGTCAGACGCTGTATAATATTCTGTTTACCTGTGCTCCGTGATACACTGACAGTTTGCCTATGCATACCCTTAAACATGTAAATAAATAATTATTTCAGGGAATACTTCTTATTGCATATTATCATATGAATAGAAACATTTATGGACTCAATATTACACTTATCACTTTCTACTATGGATTTAACATTGAAGCTACCAAGTTGTGCAGAAAAAATCAACTTAAATTTGTCTTAGAATTGGGCACACATTTAATCAAAAAGAAAGATCAGCCATTACGTAAATTCTTATAACTTTGTCCTCACGCTGTACAGATCGGCCTGGACCAGACATGTAAAATCGCCCATTTATCCTTCCATAAAAAAATTTTTGAATGACACAACGAATTTTTTAAAAATTATACAAATCTCCATTACGTATTTAACTGTTACACTTTATATGATTTTCTTACACTGTTTATCGCCAGGAATTTCTAATATCTATTCATTATAGGTCGACGGCGAATCGTGGAACATTGTTGCGGTGTGAATGCAAGGTAACGACCCGTTTCACTATCGAAATATTTGCTTATTAGGGAAAGTTTTACGGCGAATTGGAAATTATGCAAACGCCCGTCCACGGTTTCCTTGTCTGGCGATCGCGGCACTGTTTGCAGACGGGGTCTCGCGTATTTTTGCATGGTCGATTACGTTGGCCGACCACAGCACGAGAATTTGAACCCCGTGCCAAGACAAACACTAGTAACTAGTCTAATAGAGGTCATTATGCATATGGGCACGGCGTAACTGCTGACTTTATAGTCGCTTCTGGCCGACCGGTTAAATAATCCGCGGCCCCTGCAGATGTTACCGATCCTCGATCGATTCGAGGCCGTGGACATGCATTCTTTAAACGAAATAAAAGCGTCGCTTGTGGCCTGATATCAAGAGGTTATCCTACTGTACAGTTTTGATGAAGTCGAAAATTTTTATATTATTTTAAAAAATAGTTGGAAGTCTGAAAGTCAATGTGCAAAAAGTCTCCTATGGATATTCAAATGATTCTTCGAGATATAGTGTATTCCTTGAATCTAACACGTTTTACAAAAATTACTGTATTTCGGTCCAACATTGATATTTTTTAATAGAACTTTAAATATAGGAAACTTAAGGTACGTTCCAATTAACTGTCAAATATCAAAGGAATGCATGTTTACTTTTGCCGCATTTTAAGTCCAAAGAACATACACTGTTCAGGCTGATCAGAGTAGGATATCCTTTACCGACTCCCGTGGCTCAGTGAAAAATCCCGTAACTAGTCAGACACACAAAAACCTTACATTACAAGCAAATATCGTCCTGTGTACAAATATTCACCTTCACGATAACACATTACAGCCAACTCGATATTTACCAAATTTCATAAAAGTTATTCTTATTAACACGTTCCGTGCCGCGTGGGTCGTATGCGTCCCACGCACCAAATTCGATTATTCTAAATAAATAGTAATATTCTTTATATTCCAATTAGAACGAACGCTACAATAATAGTACCAAATGAATGGTATATCATAAGACAATTCAATGTTTGTACTTTTAACGTTATGTATTTATAGAGACTTATTTTCACGCGTCTGACTAGTTATGGAATCTTTCACTGTGGCATGGCACGTGTTAAAACTAATAAAAAAAACATTCAGGAGACATTACAGATCGTAATGTCAATTTCTTACACATTGATCACCCGAACCAGATGCGTCTCCTCTCAATCTTACTGTTGCGTGCAGTGTTCTTTGACACATTTAGAAAGAGTTCACAAGTACACGCATTTGTCGAATTAACGGCACGTGAGTAATTTTAACCCTTTGACACTCAAATAAAATGAAACTCATTGCGCTCAAAAAATACTATTTAATATATCTCATCTTAACAATACTGTAACCTTTGCAATGACATAATAAACAAGTGACTTATCCCAGACGTCTTTGTACGTCAAGGAGCTAACTTTATATGATGATACTGGTGATAATTGTTGTACATTCTTGTTCTTTATTGGTGTGTTTGAAACTGCTTGATGTGTGTATACTAGTTTGAGCAGCGTGAAGATCTGCTTCGGTGTGATGTTGCTGTGAGAATCCTTTAGTATGCGAAAGTTGCGGGTCTTTATACTATTTTTGGTAGCTTTATGCGACCAATCAGTGTGCGGTGCATCGTTGATCGTCGAGATCGCACTTGGGTACCTGAAGTGGTGGGAGCCGGGCGTTCTTGAGGCGCGCTTACCTGAGATTTTTGGACACAGTCGTTCAAACAATAAAAATTACACGACTTGATGTGTCGTGATATTTGACTGTCCAAAAATCTCAGTTTACAGGCCAAGGAGCTAGCATTACGCCTCAACACCTATGCAAGTTAATTCGAGAAGAAGCAAAATTCAATGAAACACGAGAAGCCCGAAAAAGTCAGGCCTTTCGTCGGCGCACAAAGCGAATCTTTTGTTCGCGAAAGCGGAATAATTCACGGCAGTCGGTTAAATCGTCGGTTGGAACAGGTGCGGAGCTCTCGTTGCGACAATTTTTCCATGAATTTCTCCGGCTCGGCGGCAATTTTCCGGAAACGGTACCGCGCATAACCGTATACGGGCCGACGTCGACGTAAGCAGCAAGGTGCGACACTGTTTTCACCGTTCGCCGGCCGGGGAATAAGGGAAAAGCGTGGGCGTGTTCGACGGAAAAGCCTTGCACACACGCTTCCGCAAATACCGCGGTTATTTTCCACTTGCGGCGGATCCGCAGACGGTCGCTGCAACCACCGACGAGATACCCGATGCAAACGAGTCCCGCGAGACGCCGAATTAGCGGAAAGTACGACCGGGAACATAAACACACCCGAAATTATGCAATTGCGAGCTGACTCGTTGGGAATTAATCGACAATCAGAGTCGTTGAACCCGCGGGAAATTTTCGAAGCTATGAAAATCTGTGGGTCGTCGAGATGTCTTTATGAGTTCCTAGATCCTTCCAGATGCATTTAGAAAATTTGCTACCATCGAGATACTTGGACAATTTTGTGTTTTAGTGTTATAGAGCATACTATGGTCGATGTCAAATGGAAAAACCGGCAAGGCTATACATATGTATATTTACATACAAATTAATGTAGGAGGAAAATGATTTCGACGACAGAGGTGTAAGTAGAAATGTGTGTATATTTAAGAAGAAGACGAATGGTACTACAATCATGTTTTTGAGATTTTTGTGATTTTATTTTTTGAACAAAAATCTTGTCACCCTTCAAGTGACTTATTAGCATACGTCGCACACTCCCCGCGCAATGAATTTAATTAAATAACACAACTTCTAACCCTCATTGTGTTTTTAATAAAATCAATGTCTCAATGATAGTATATCACAGGATATGAGTACGGAACGCATTAACCTTCTAGGTTTCTGTCCTTCTAGGATTCTGAGGTAACCTATTCCATCGAACCGAAGTACAGTAGGACCTTGATTATCCGAACTGTAATCGGTAACAATATGACTCACATTACAATTATGTTTAGCATAAAAATGATAATTGTGGTTTAGAACATAAAAACACACGGTGGAATAAAATGAAGTACACAGTGTCATTGGTGATAATTTTAATATGTAATTAACCTGAACGAGGAATTTTTGGATGACCGGTATTCGGATAATCGAGATACCACTGTACATGTATAAATAAAAATCGTTTAAAATGATTGCAAGGAATTCCACCGGACGATTAATGTTCTATACGTTTCCATTCTACTACTTAGTATTTAAGAAAGCTTCTAGATCCATAAGAATTACTTGTGAAAAATCAAAGTGTTCTAATAATTACAGTCATTTACACCTGATGAAATTCAGGTAGAAAGAACCTCGTGACGATTCACCAGCAATTATTTAACCCAAACAGTGTATCTCTTCAATTAACGAGTACACGAGGCAGCTTCGTCGCGTTCACGATAAATCAGCCTCGAAAAAGGAAAAAGAACGTTGAATCACCGCTAATCGCCGGGGATTCGAAAAAAGGGAACGTGTAATTATTTAACGATATGAACACTCATGAAAACGGCGATCCAGCGTAATCAGTGGATCGCGTCGAGGATATAAAAGCAATTACGCGATAAACTGCCCGGCACGCTTGCGCTTTTCTCTCTTTATCTCTCTCACTTTCTCTCTCTCTCTCTCTCTCTCTCTCTCTCTCTCCCTCTCTTTTCTGCTCTCTCTTTCTGTCTTCGTTCGATCGCATGATGCTCGAAAGTATTCACGCAAGGTTCGATACTTTATTGCGTACCCCGAACGTTTAATATCCCGCCGCTATCGCGAAATCTGCTCACGAAGGATACAGAGGATTACGTCACTGGTCTCCGGCCACGGGACGGGGGTGGAACGAAGGGGAGGAGGTAGCAATTTCCTGCACGACGTGTGCCATTCGAGGAAAACAACGTTCGAGAACGGGAGATCTCGGCAAGAGGCCGGAAAAGCACCCCCTTAAACTTCCCTTCTTCGTTTCTTCCAGCCACCCAGCCACCCTCGACGACCCATCCACCAACAACTTACCCTCGTTTGAGAAAACGGAACACGCGTCTACGGAGAAAATCGAAATATTAACGTTCCTGATGGGCTACAGCTACGAAATACCGGTAGGCATCCCACTGATAGCTGCCGCAACACCTTTAATACCCCTATTTTTCTGGTGTTATGCCCTCGAGTGCGGTATGATGCTTTTGGAGAGCTTCTGGCGAATGGAAGTGGAATTTATTGTGTTATATGGTTGGTATGATGTGCAAGGTGTAGCTGAATTGTAGCTGCGAATTGTGCAGGTCGGTAGGACTCATTGAAAAGAAAAAGGAACGTAATTTCTTATACTTACTGTAATCTTACTTCGAACGAACAAATTGTCAGTTTCGTAAATCACTGTAATGTATTAAAAAAAAATACTATCAGTCCTGTTGTGGATCTACTTTCAACATTTAGTGCATATTATAACTAATTTTTTAGTGATCTCAACATGTAGATTCAGACCCTAAAGAATTAACATACAAGAAGTGCTTCCAGTCGTTCCTATACCATGGAACTTGAACTTCCGTCCTTTACAGTTAATTGCAGCAGCTCTTCCGGGACCTACCCCCTCCAGTGGCTTCTCAACGGGGTTTATTAAAAATTGTGTAGTAGGTATGCTATTTTATTTATGACATTCTATATAATATGCATTTTCCAAAAATTAGTTACCGTTGGACATTTTAAGTACTGAAACATGCCACGTTATTCTCTCTATATTAATGATTTCACAATTTCACTTATACATGTACTTGTATATTTGCTTTTCATCACTGACAGGTAGATTCATTTGTTTGACTCAGACGCGTGTTAATCAAGCGAATGAAATCACGAACACGTGGCAGTGGTCAGCAGAGGGTTAAAATAACGCGCGTCTCATGCAAATGCGGATATTTCAAGCGTTGTTCGAATCAGAAACTATTTTCGATGGTTTCAGACTCATGGAAGGTGGTAATTTTGGTCGGCGCGGGCACGTATCAAACGGTGCACAGAAATTAGTGTAACGACCAGTGGCGTTTGCGCGGCTTTCTAGATGGAAAATCTCGGCGATTAAGTGGCCGTGGAATTATTACTTTCCAAAGGCAATCGGGTCGAGGGGCGCAGGTTCGATCGAAATCGCGCGACACCTGCCACTTTCAGGATTAATGGCCGAACGACGGGCCGGTGTATCGAAATTTCACGTGATCCGCAGGCTTGAAAGCTCCGTGCGCTGGCCGGCCATTGTAAAAGCTGCGCAATATCGAAGTTCGATCGTTCCTTCGCTGATATTACATGCGGACGGCGCACGGCCGGGCTTGACACGAGCATTGCGCGTATGCAAATTATCATGTACCGCTATTAGATTAATTAAATATAATTAGTGTCACGCGGCGGGCGTGCATGATATTCTAATTGCGGCGCCGTTTCAAAGATTTTTCCGTGCCGCCGCTGCCACGAATGGCCCGACGGACGTTTACAAAAAGGGAAGAAAGAGGCCTCGTGGAAACGCGAGATTTATCTGCCACGGTATTGCAAGCTCGTAAATATGTCGCGTTATTCATTTAAAAGCTCCACCGACGCTAATGACCGTCGCCAGCCTTAGAACACGATCGATGGAATTTCTGCCAGGGTAAAACTGCGCCGCGGTTTGCCTGGAAACGGTTACACGCGAATTCAAATTTCTTCCATTCAGAATTTTCGCCTTTGAACGGTCATGAGATGTGTCGGACCAGCGATACGGATTCGTGGAAAAGTTCAATGGATTTAGGGTGAAACCTCCGTGTTTTAAGAAATTCCTGTCAAATGAGGGAGCATCTTACAGATGAAAAGATCCTAATGACCAGGGAAATGAGAATTAAAGAGTCTGTAGTTTGAAATTTCGTCTACAGAGCTTCATAACAATAATAGTATTAACACGTTGACCGCCACAGTGAAAACAGTCATGCCTAATCAGATACGATATAATTTACTAATTTTTATATAAATCGTAAAGGAAAAACAGATTTGAGTACTCAGTCGAGTTCTTCTGTTTGTATATTATTGTTTCAGTATGCAGTATGTTCAGAATTTAACTACAATGAATAATTATTAAATAAAATGAAATCTGAGATGTCGGTCACCGGTGACCGCCACGGCGTTCAACGTGTTAACATAATAATAAAACACATTGTTAATAGATCCTAAGAATAAAACTGAGCTAAAGTTTTATGAGTAAAAATAAAAAGAAACATATTGTACCAAAAACATAAAAATATGAAATTTCTCTTTTTATGGGAACGATATATCCCGACACTGTTAATAAATTTCAGAATATTCGTCGTTCTAGAAATACAAGATTGCCATCGTTGTACAATCAAAGCTATTTACAAATCAAATTGCCTTCTCTGATAGCAGCTGTGACAGCTAATTATCGTCGACCTATTCTAATTGTACTGTAGTCCCGTGGTAACAATAATGTCAAGTCCGTTATTATTCCTGTGGCGTTGCATATTATTATCATAATATTTTAACAGACTTCCAACTGCCCACCTACATGTAACATTCCTTTCTTATTTCTAGTCACAGACCGTAGTGACGCGGTTTCTTAAAATTTGGGGCGTTTAGTAAATGTTCAGACCGTCAGTAATATTGCACTAAATTAAAATTAAAAGATTTCCTACCCTATCACATTTTATATTCAAACAAAATATTAAAAAAACGTAACCTTCATATCTTCAAGCCTCCGCCCATAAATAAACTATCGACACTAAATTATGTCCTCCTGAGAATCACTCAACTTTCGTCCGAAATATTTATTTCTATGTCTATTATTTAACGTCACATCAACCGCTTGTGTGGGTTATTAGCGAAATACGTAACAGGTAGAGTTCACATTTTGTTGTAAAAGTTGGTGTGCTTTAGATAGTGTAGTAGTCTTTGTAATGCTTATCTGTCTTATACATTGTCTGTTAACCCTCATCCGTCCCTCGTGTCAATTTGACACATTTCTCTCACAAAAATACGATAAACCTGAAAAAAACTGTATGCCTGGCACATCGCTTTATTATTTGTGAACGATGCGAACAATCTTATGCCTGAATGTATTGAATGCATAGAAATTTCATTTCATTTATTTTCAATGAAAGAATTTGCGAATGCAACTATTTATCTTTTCATTGCATTAATTTTTGACTACTGTATCAATTTGACACCAAGGGGCAAATTAGTTTGGGGAAATGAGGGACGGATTGGGGTTAAGGTGGGCCTTCTGTTGAACTGTTGTCTATCGGAGTAGTATTTCCTGCAGTGTAGGATGATGTGTTCGACTGTTATTTATACTTTGCACAGGTCGCAGAAATATTTTTCAATATCACAGATACGTTCAAAAATATTCACATGGAAATATTATTATACAATCGGGCACCCTGTACAGCACAAGTTTGCTGTATGCATTAAACAGCTGCAACACACAATCGTCCGCAGCTCGAGAACCTGTGTACACAACGAAGTTGTTTTATCATCTTGAACCGTCGAATCCGTCGTCGGGATGGATAGCGGGGGAAGTTTGGCCCCGGTGATGGGCAAACTTTTGAATAATTATCGCACGGACGATGATATATCGGGGACAGAGCGATTATATATAGAGGCTGGATCAGGCAGCCAGAAAATTGGAATTGGTTCGATCGGCGAGCGTGCCAATAATTCGCTTCGTTAGCCAGCCGAGGGCCCTCAAGGACGTTCCTCCTCGATATGTGCTCCCGAGGAGGAAGGCGACGAAAACGAGCAAAATCTCTACTAACCGGCCCATCGACCTTTTCGGAATTAGGAAAGTTAGATGGAAACCCCTGGCGAAAAATAAAAATTCCGCCGAGGAAGGATTAACCGTGATGGCGAGCATTAAGGACACCGACGGCCTACCATTTATGGCACAAACTCGTCGTAAAAACTTCAGACGAAGAATTTAAGAAGTACCAGTACCTGCAAAATTTAAAAACTTCAACGGGAAGCTTCAAATGAACAAGTCATCTTTCTTCATCATATTTTTTATTTATTTGTACACAAGAAATCGCAGCCTGCCTGCGCCCTGTACATTCACCTGGACTTCAAATATTAACCGTTTGCTCTCCAAGCAATTAGGCTATACGTTGACAGTCAACTCTAAGGAGTTTTTCTTAAATTTCTAAGTTGCACAAAATGAACACGAAACAATCTTTGCAATTTGTTAGATTATACGACTTTTTTTCAAACTTTAAATTTATAATTGTTCAAACTTTAAAGATTATGTACTACGAATTAGAATAAGAGTAGAATAAACAGAAAAGTACAACATTGATGCACGAACGCGTATAAACACTTTTATCTATAACTGATAAAATGAGGACAGTAACACTGGCCGTAGGATTAGCATGTCTCTAAATGCTTGGGCAGTACAGCTGGTCTTAGGAGTGCAAAGGGTTAAAACAATTATGAAATTTCGGAGCTTCAAATTATCGAGTCGAACACCCCGTAAAGCTCTACTTATCGAATGTAGCAAATTTTCACATTTGAACGCCTGATAAAATTCTACCGATAGCAGCAAATTTCCCAGTATTTTTCCGAAGCGAACGAAAGCTAGTCGACGACGTTCCCGTTACAATTTCTCGTCACGAGAGAATTGTATCGCGTTATCGGATCTTCGATGGAAAAGACAGAGGGGGTGGACGGAAATGGGGATAGCTAGTGGCTGAAAATTCACGCGTCGAGTCATACGTCTGCTGGAAAAATACCGGAAGCGTCCCGTGCAGACGTATAAATTCGTGATGTCAGTTTACTTTTTTCCGAACCGTTTTAAAAAAGGGGGTGAAAACCTTGGAAAAAGGAGCGAACAGAAGCGGCGCGTGCAGGGGAATGTGCGGCTTGATTAATGAGCCGGTTATCGGAGCTAGTTATCTGTAACGAGGATCAGACTTTTACTTCTTAGCCTGTTTTTCAGTGAAATATTAGAATAACGACTGTACTGACGAAAGAAGGCATAGGAAATGGTTGAACTTTCGATAATTTGAAACCCTACTCAAATCTGTCTTATGCTACTTGAGTCACAGCAGTTCCCAATTCTCATAACAAAACATCTGAACATGGAAAAAAACACGTTTCAGAAACGAAGTATGGAAAATTAACGATCAAGACGGATGTGTTTTCTTTTTCAAGTCGATCTCAGTGCAGAAAATTCGCAGTGTCGAACGGAGACCGTGCTTTCAACGAGCTTGGGAAAAATTAGAGTAATTATGATTATAATAACGAATTATATCAACGAAATTTAACGACGAATATAAAATGCAACGCTGATATAACAATTTGCTCGCGGGTATGTAGAACAAACTTGTTGAGGATGAATAATGTATAGTGCTCTAGGCGTTATTTCTCTTGTATCTAAATTATAACATTTGAATTCCAACGCCTTTCATTTCCATTATTCTAGATATTTATTTATTTATTTAAACATGTACAGGAAAATATTAGATACTAGTTGTGAGGAATACAAAAACAGAAATTTTTTCTGAATTCTTTGTGGATTACAGAAAGAAAATATAAGATATAATAACATAGTGTATAGTATATAGTATACAAGAATTACTTAATTCTATAGTTTCAAGAGTGTTGTATGTAAGGCGGAAGTCCTAAAAGATTTAATCGATCCAAAGAACAATTCAATGAAGTCACTAAAATGGTTTGTAGATTTGCAGATTCTAGCAACTGGATCTGAGTACAGTAGAACCTCGATTATCCGTACACAGGTTATCCAAAAATTATTCTTCGTATATAAGTTAGAAGCTATCATTATCATTAGCGACACTACGTATCTAATTTCAAACCACTATGTACATATTTTGTATTCTAAAATGAAATTAAAATATTTATACAAAACCCAGTTACAGTGTGAGTCGTCCTTTTACCAAATATAGTTCGGATAATCGAGGTTCCACTGTGTAATATGTTAGATCTGTAGGTTCTGATAAAGAAAGGCTGAAAACCGCATAATGTTCTATGAGGAACTTTGAATGTAATTAGCTCCAGGATTTTTGAGCAATTTATATTCCAATTAATGATATTAAATAGGAAAGTGAGATCAGGTATACGCCTACGGTTGTCAAGTGATTACAGGTTAAGAAAAAGTTGAATATTTTCGTAGTTATGTTTCGTTGATATATTCTTCCTCTACGATTTTCTTCTCTCACTACGCGCTTTTTACTTTTATATTTTTATTTTTCGCTTCCATTTATGTTCAAAATAAACCACTGACATACCAAAAGAATTTTTACTATTGGATCATGTTTGATCCGCATCCGCCGTGCGTGGAACTATAAACGTCATCTGCTGCTTAAAGTTTGAGAAACCTAATTTTTTAGGCTCGAGGTTCGACGTTTTCGTTTGGCAGGAGGTTTCTTTGTCGGAAATGAATTCTTGTAGCGGCGTGTTCTATCAGTGTTTGTCAGTGTGTCGAAACAGGTGACGACCGAATCACTGATAAATTTATGCGGAAAATTTCGTGGCGTCCAAACGAGCCGACATAAATCGTTCTCGAACGAAGTCGCTCGCGAATGCGATGAAAATTCTAGTGGGCAGCATCGGAGACTTTGAAAAGATTATTATCATTGCGCAACTCTTTCATGATGACAGATTTTTCGAGGAACTCTGTCTACTGTGTTGGAACACTGTCTCGATTAATCACCAATTTGTTCTTCTATTCTGTTGTTGAAATATTCAGGTGCCGTATAAATTCGACTAGAGATAATTAAATTAACCCAGTTGCATCATTAGTGCATACATGCGCCCAACTTACCTGATCATTAACACCAGAACGCCCTTATGCGCTCTTAGACCACGTTCACAATGTACGTACGTGAGAATTTCTTTGAAACTTGTTTTGTCCTTGTCTAATTAAATTGTACTGTTTTTGTAATTTTTACTGTATTACAGAGCGCTGGAATTAAATAGTTTGTGTTGCTTTTACTGATACACATTTTGTGTGTGCAAAATAATATCTATGAGCACGTAGGAGACAGTCAGTGTGGCTTTTCATCATGATTTAATCGACACATGATCTGTACACTTGTTTCTTTACTTTTACCATATGTAAATCACTGGAACGTTAACTTTTCTGTACTTTTTGAAATATTTGTGCTTGTTAGATATAATAAACAAAAATTTAGTGGCAAGGAAATATCTTTCATACTTTCGTATGATGCAAATGGGATAACGATTAACTACGGAGGATTACCTTAATATTTGGACAGAACAAAAAAGATTTTAGGTTTTGACGACTGCAGGTATCATTCACCTGCGATCCTCGACTCTACAACCTTGATTTGCTCCTTGTAAATCATTCAGACTAGTTTACATAAGTTAATTCTGACTTAATGAATTGAAACTGTTGATTACTACGCTCTGTAGTGTAAGCAAGTGCATCAAATATTATCGATTTAAGTAATTTCGGATTCCCATAAAATTCTGTGTGAGATCAGTGCTAAGATAATTCTAAGACTTGATAAATTTATAATCATTATAGAGTTCAATATCTTTATCCTAATCTAGGTAGGAGAATTTCTCTGCGGCAGTCAAGTTATTAAAAAAACTAACAGCGACAGAAAATCAAATTCTTCGATTTGTATAAGTCAGGACGCCCTAATACTCTAGCACGTGAACGCCACAGTAAAAACGACCATACCTAATCAGACACGATATAATTTACCATTTTTATATATAAATCGTAAAGAAAAAAAAGATTTGAGTACCCACTCGTGTTCTTCTGTTCCTACATTATTGTTTCAGTATGAAGTTTGCCCAGAATTTTGCGACAATCAATAATTATTTAATTAAATTAACTTTCAGGTGTCGGTCACCGATGACCGCCACGGCGTTCAACGTGCTATGTGGATTTGAACCGCTAAGTTCTGAATTCAGTCTCACACGAAAAATTCCTTATCTAAAAGTGGTAATTTACACTTGTTAGTGAAACATGAAGCAGGCTGAAGTCGATGGAAGGGATCCCCCGATTCCTCTCGTGAAATAAATCACGATCACGATCGTGTCAGTGGATAAGAGAGGGGAAAGTCGTGGAAATATGTCGGGAAGTTTAAGGAGACTGATCCCAGGTGGAAAGGGCGGAAGGGTTGACGTGAGGAGGAACGATGATATCGGCGGTGATCGGGCGGCGGAAAGATGGCTCCCCGATCGAACAACGACGCCCTGAGAAATTTCAGTTTTATGGTCGGCTGAAAAATCGACGCTGGCGTTTGGCTGGCGTGAAAAATTACCACCGAGTCCGCAGGATTCGACGCTGATCGTCCTTTCCAGACCTTCGATCACCCTTCCATCCAGCACCCACCGCCTTTTTCATCCCCTATTCCCATCCGTGGCGTTTCGAGCCTCTTAATGACGATAAAAAATTTCTTAACTCGTTGATAGAATTTTTGTTGGACCACTGGGGTATTTCTATATTGACAGTTTAAAATGGAAAGAAAAAGAATATGGCTGAGGAATCTTTCGATGGTTATTAGTAGACTGCGGATACTTATGCAAAAATAAATGTTTAGACTACAGTATTTCTTATTTCCATGTGGCTGATAAGACACAACTACGACAGATCTACATTTTGCGGTTTAAATATTTAAAAGTACATTTTTTGTTTCACTTACTTCTTACAGTGTGCATTTTTTCTGATAGTTAGATATATTAAATTGCATAAAAATCCGCAGTGTAGTTACTAGAGTTAATAGTTAATAATCAAGACGATTAGAATTAATATCATTAACAGTGACTAATAATCATAACTGCTATTAACTCCACAAACACGTGTTTGAAAAATACTTAAATACTTGTAGAATAAAAATTCTAAAATAATCAACGTAGAAAGAATATTGCAAAACACATTCTTCGTTAACCACAGCCTTGTAGAAGCTGCTGAGTCGACTAGCTTTCAATATTAGCGGCCGACATTACGTCAAGCTATAATAGAACAGTTGTCATTCCTAAGAAGAAAATTAGAAAGGGGTTCGTCGTTGCGAGACAAGGGGTTAATCAACGAGATAATTCTTATGCGATCGTTCGAATTACCCGCGAAAACTTCGCTGCCACGAGGAAACAGCGATCATCGATGGTCTCGAAGTCATTAACGAAGGAGTCGATACTCCGAGAGACGATCGAGTGGCGGCGACGAATAGAGGGCTAATTTTCTAATTTCCATCTCTCGCGTTCCAATTCGTCGGCTAATATCCCATTAAGCCCTGCCATACCCCGTCGTTAATGTCTAATCAGCCATCGGGCTCAGACGAGCTACGGATTCGCGACAATTTACACGTATCCGACCTCGTTAATCCGTAACTTCTGCATCAGACACCTGCAATTCCACGGCGAGGACATGCTCAGATCCTTCGATCGGATCTCCGGCTACCTGTTAACTCCAAATTTTTCGCATCTTCTCATGCAACGGGTGAAAATTGAAACGTGTAGAGGAAATGCTATGCTGCTGAACTCAAAGCACGCGTAGAAGAAATTTGAAAAATTGTTTGTACCGCGTTTTACATTTGAGAAATTGAAAAGAAATAAAGGCATGCCTATGTACCTAATTTTAATACTACCTAGACATTTGATGTATCGTCTAAATTTTTGAAAATTCTGTGGTTCCAATTTTCTATTCTTGCGGATGTTTTATAAGACGTCAGTAATTTAACCCTCTATAACGCCATGTGAGTTGGTAGTTACTTACCTACGTATCTATATTTTTTAACTCATATTTCATTTATTTACTACTCTGTACAATTATATTCTACGACTATACTGTCACCAAGGAGTCTGTTCGTTTATCATAATGTTTGTACCCCGCGATACAAACTTTATTATTTGTCTTTATCATTTACCTTTTTCCACGTATCGTTTCCGTCATACACATAATAATGCCGGTTATAGAGGGTTAAATTAGTATTCTTTGGGTGACATCTTTATGCGGCTGTTACCCTTTACAGTGTTTTATACTTTGAAAGTATTTAATATCTTAACCCTTTGGAGTTCTATGTCCAGTTCCACCGCAGTGTCCCGACGTAGATTTTATTCACATATATGATACATGGCCATCCAAAACTGCTGTACTATTTGTTTCAGAACCTTAAAGTGCCTTTATTATAATAAAGGCGAACTGAATAAACCGTTCGAAGTTATAAAGACCAACCAGTAAACTTACTTGAAGTTCTCGAAACGATCGTTACTTTTGCTCCTAAGATACTTCATACGCCTTTCTGTGTCGTTTACACATTTATTTTCAATGCATGAATAAAATGAAAAAAGGAGGAGCTATGGTGTCCATCAGCAAATGACCTTCTAGAGTCCAATTATGTTTCGTGAATATCTTCCAATTTAATTCAGACCCGGTGGAACGCGATTCGAAAACAATTTTGTATCGAAAACAATCAAAGCAAATATGTTACTTTGCTGCTACGAAACCTACCATTAAACCGTCACATTCTCAGGCTGAGGGCCTGCGTGCTAATTGCAGGGTCTGGTCCAACAAATACCAGGGTCCCCGGAATCAAAATTACATGGACCAGAGTAGAGTTCGGAACTGTGCTTCCTGACGAATTCACGCTGATTCGTCGTATCAACCCTGAAACGACTTCGTTTCCCCTGAATTTTCACGAGAACGAAGGACAGGAGATCCCTGAGAAAAGCTATCAGGAGCAACGGACCTCTCGAGCCTGTTGCAGGAATAAATGCACGGCTGAATAAGAATGCCCTCTGTCGTGGATAAAATATTCAACCGGACGACTTTTGATGCACGACGATAAATTAGGATTGGATGTTTATTATGCGGGCCCGCAGCTTTCATGGGAATCGGCAACGAGGCAGGAATAAATAATGCGAGAGGTACAAGTAGACAGAAATAGAAAACGAGACGTCGTAGAAAATTTTCTTTTCGTTTTCGTCATGCCTTTAATATAGAGGAATTGAATGTATAAAAGGTGAGGTCCAACGGAGGATGCTCTTCGGGTTAACCTCTTCAGGCATGAATTCATGAAAGTCGATGCGGAATCACAGTTACTGAAGAAAAAGAACTGGGATTTGGAAAACATTTAGAAATCTCCAGGAATTTGAAACGAGAAGCTTGTCCAGCGTGGATTGCGTATGTCGTATTAACTGTAAATGACACAGTTTTTCAATTTTAATTACAAGAACAGTATCAGCAATTTTCTTAGCTTTTGTTACAATATTTCCTAATAATGTTTGTGGTAAAATAAAGAATGATTGAAACCTTCTATGGTAGTTCAAATGTTAAAAGAGAAACTAATACAACTATACAGGGTGAAGCATTTCAAAAAATCGAATCAAGAGCGAGCAATTTCCGACGGGAATCAGGTTACACTGTACTGTACGATTGCATCGCGAGGTATTCCGTGAGAACAGAGAAATTTATATTTTATAGTTTGCTCGGTCCGGTTGTTTTATCCCGGACGGTTCGCAAATGCGTATATTTGTCGGGCACGGGCAAATATTTCCCGATATTTCAACGGCCTGTGCATTTTTCATATCGGACGGTATAGCAATTAACGCAGATACGAAGTGTCAAAGACAGGAACCTACTATTTTTGAGATTGCAGAGAATAGTGACATGTAACTTGTAAATTTTAAAATTAACTGTTTCTTGGCAGAAAGCACTTTTAATAGAAAAACCATCTGTACTGCTTATTGGCATTTTTCTACCCCCACTTTGGTACCTTCCCGCGCTTTTAACCCTTTGAGGACGATGAACGCATGTACAAATGCGTTCCAAAGAATCGTTCACCGTATGTTATGGGACACCATACTATTCTTTACTGTACGTTGTAAATGTATGTATTCGGATAAATTATCATCTCACCTTATTTGATTAAATATATGTGTTTTGTTATATATTTAAAGTCCCAAAACAATTGAACAATTAACATCATACGTATATTATATAAAGAAACATTCAGTTTATTACGTGTTCTAGCAAAGAAAATTTCAGCACATGCTGCACGTTTTTTTCCAATATTTGCAGGCTCAAAAGTTTGATAGAAATCCACCTGAATTTTTTATTGGTACTTTTACACCCCTGCTGTGGTACGCTGCCTTCTAAATAATATTTCAGAGGGAGTGTACGTTAGTTGCTTAAGAGCCACAGAATTAGAACGTTTTTCAAAACTGCTAACAATAAGAATAGCAATCAGAACTATTGGGGTGTTTCATAATTAAACTTCCTATTTGACTTTTTAAAATTGATGATTTATTACAGGATGATTATTATTGCTTCCGCAGCATGTCTATGTTTTAAGAATTCTTACCTTCAAATATGAAAACCAAAATCAGTACTGCAGATAAACAATATGAATTTATAGAAAGAACATAATCTGTTTAGTATCAACAGTTACGTACGAATCAACCCAATATTAGAGATTCCAGTGACGACGGATTAAGTATTGCATCAAAGACTTGTCAGTACTAAATAAAGTTTATCCGCGTGTTACAATGATCAGAGTTACTATTTGCGAGCGCCAACACGAAGATATCTGAAGAACGCGGCAGAGGCGCTCGTTATTTATCGAGTTGAAAAGATAGGATATAATCGATCTTTCCAGAGCCGTGCACGGTTCATCATACTTTTACGAGGCAACTTCTTCCTCTGTTTTCTGTAACTGGGGCTTCGTTTCCAGTCATTCGGGCGAGACAAACGATCGAAGGAATTCCGTTTAATTGCTCCGCTCGCAACCCTTCCGATCCTTTTCATTCCACCCCCGAGCAACTGCCGAACAACCTCTTATTTGTTCCTGTCCCTTCCATCCACTTCATTCTTCCTCGTTCGTGGATTCTCGATCCTTCGGAACACGTTGCATCGAAGTCTCGAGGCGATAGAACTGGATCATGGTAAATTTACCTTTTTTATATTTGTACTCTTGTACGAAACGTTTCAGCTACCGTTTGAACGATCAACAAGATCGAAGAACCCAGAAAGAAACTGATTGGAAGTTCTACTAAAACTCTGAAAGCGATCGAATCTTCTTGAAATTATTTTCTGCGGCGACTTCTCCGTGCAGTCGTTGCTGTTTGACATGTCGCGGTACCATTTGCTGCCCTGCCTCGTAATCACGCGAAAGAAGTATCAATCAAACCTGCCCCCGTCGCGATAATCACTGTTTCGACGAATAAGAATACAGGTGCCTGCCCGAGGAAACTTCTAGAGGGTTTGGGTAATTCTGGCAGCGATCAGGCGACCAGATTTCTGGGGAAAGTATTTTTTAATGGAGAATAATCGTAGGAATAATTAGGATTGATCAGGAGACGTTCGATAAGAGCTGTGGAAGGAGTGACGCGTGCCTGAGAGTTTCTCGGATTGTCTTGAACCCTTTGGACATTGATCATGAACCTTCGGCCTCTTCGACGGTTCGACAAGGCTACCATAACTCCGTTCTACTACTTTCGATCCTGGAAAGATTGGAAGTCTCCCGTTTCGTCGAAACGATCCAGCAATTTCGGTAATCGATTCCAACAACGGCTGTGTTTCGACCGAGAAAGTAATCAAACTTCCACGAGGGGCAGGACACGGTAATCAGAAAGGTCTCTCCACGACACCCTTCCAGCTTTTTTACGTTCGCGCCCACTGCGAGATCGATTCTCGAGTTACGAGCACGACGCAGGGCCGAACTGACGCCACTTACGACGCCTTTAATCCCGCTGATAAGAATCTGTAATCTTGCGATTAGTCTTGCGCCGACTTGCCATTCACGCGACTCGAATCGCGAAACTGACTTCTCGCTAATGATCCAGCCCGTGATTTCGTGATGAACCGAGGCCGAGAAGCAAGCACTATTTTGGACAAGGTTCATGAATTCTTGTATTCATTCTCACACTCTAACTGATGTGCATAGAGATGGTTCGTGGATAACTGAGGTTAGGGAACAAAGACACATCTTGGACAGGGGGCCTGAATTTTTTAGGAATTTTTTTGTCGTCTGTTATTGCTCAGTTTTGGGGAGAATTCAGACCAAAGGACGAGCAATATTTTGGAAAAGGTCCGTGCATATTTTCGTTGTTTCGAGGAGAACTGAGATCAGGGAGCAAAGATACATCTTAGACAGGGCTGCTGAATTTTTTAGGAATTTTTTTATCGTCTGTTATTGCTCAGTTTTAGGGAGAATTCAGACCAAAGGACGAGCAATATTTTGGAAAAGGTCCGTGAATATTTTCATTGTTTCGAGGAGAACTGACATCGGGGAGCAAAGATACATCTTAGACAGGTCTCCTGAATTTTTTAGGGATTTTTTTATCGTCTGTTGCTACTCAATTCTAGTGAGAAGTTAGATTATGGAACAAGCTTTATTTTGGACAAGGTTCATGCATTGTTTAATTGTTTTTATCTCTCTGATTGAAGTACACGGAGATGGTTCGTGGAGGAGTGAGATCAGGGAACAAAGATACATCTCAGACAGGTCTCCTGAATTTTTTAGGGATTTTTTTATCGTCTGTTACTACTCAATTCGAGTGAGAAGTTAGACTAAGGAACAAACTCTATTTTGGACAAGGTTCATTAACTGTTTGATTGTTTTTAGCTCTCTAATTGAAGTACACAGAGAGGTTCGTGAAGAATTGAGATCAGGGAAGAAAGTCACATATTAGATAGGGATTCTGAAGTTTTTGAAAATTTTTTAAGTCGTCGGTTGCATCCCATTTGCGGTAAGCAACTGTCTCTTTAGAAAACACAATTTTATCGTGGGTCTGTTATAGATCAAGGTTTGTTTTATTGTGTCGCTACTCAATTCAAAGATTGATTGATGACCGACGTCACAAGTTTAATTTAGTCAAATAACTGATAATTTTTAATAAATTTCTAGGAGCATGCTCCGATAATTAACATATTGATGATCGAAGTGAAAACAGACGTACCTATTCAGACACAATATAACTAACTGTTTGCAATGTAAATCTTAAAGGAACAGGAATATCTGCATATTCAATCTTGTTGTTGTGTTTCTACATTATTGCTGCAATGGACGTTTGCTTAGAATATTCTCTGTATTAATAGCCATTCAATTAAATAGAATTTCAAGCCACGGTCACTGGTATCCCCGACGTTGGTCAAAATATTAGATATATTTCTTCACAATATTAAAAATACAGAGTTTTAATGTACTTCATCATGTACAGTATTACCCGCTCTGACACTATACCCGCGGCTCTTGAAGAAATTTCAGCACGATCGCCTAACACGTAGATACAATTTTTCACCATATTCTAATTATCGATCCGCTGACAAAATGATATTCCCCCGCGCGCACCACAAAATTCTCCGCCGTATCTTCGAGGTGGGCCATTAATCAATTAGTCGCGTAGGGTGCGCGACGGCTAATTGTTCGACGAGAAAAAAGGGTAATCGCATTGTTTGTCGTCAGGGGCCGACGATCGTTCATCTTTGAACGAACGCGCGGCACGTGACGGCTTGAAAATGTTTTCCAGCGAGCGCGCGACTTAAATTGTTATCTACGATCGATTGTCCATAATGGTGATATTATCCATGGAAGGGGACACGCCACGGGGTCGTGAGTCAAGTGCATAATGTGGCCTCGTTGATAAACGACTGCTCGTAATGGTCTCTTCCCCACCCACCCTGCGACAGTCAAGATTCGAAATTTGTATAATCGAACGGCGTGTTTGCTTAGCGGGAAAAAAAAATTCTCCGACCGGCCCCGACGACCGTCATTTCCGCCGCGACAAATGCAATTTCTGCTTCACGGCAACAAAGCGCTCGTATCTGAGCTGGGAATAAAGGGGTGAGCCGCAGGGTGGGGATGAAATGCTGGAAAATACGTGTTTACTAACGACGTGATTGCGATGATAAAATATTACGCCACTTATGTTCTACATTCTACTTAAGCTCTGTGCAGCTACCACGTGCAAGATGTGTTTTTAACCCGCTCATCGCCACAGTGAAAACCACTGTCCGTAGTCAGACAGGGAATTATATTTTCAAAGAGATTAGGTTTCTCTGACACAGAAAATAAAATCTTTCTTTCGTGATTACATATGCAGTGGCGTACGGGAATTTCTGGAGAATTCGTGTTTCTGATTCCGCTTTAAATAATTTATAAATATTGTAAGAAATGGGAGCAAGAAATATATACATTAACTTCATCTTTTAGTTGAATTGTTGTTTATGATGACGCCGCTTGAAATTTGGTTTAATTATCGTACTCTAAAGCGACAGTATAATATGGAATTTTAAATTACTATTTATAGTCTTACAGTACAATTAATATAACATGATTTGTAATTAAGGAGAAGCTACAATTTAGGAATTAAAGATTTTAGAAATTAAATTTGAGGCTTCATGGCAGTCAACGTCTTGATCATAAGATACTTAGGAAAATATTTGTTGCGACGTCTTACAGTTTTTCGTTTTTATGCAAGATCATTAATAACCTCGGTAGGCTTAGCTTTGTTAGAACTAATTAAATTTTATGTACTAGATATAGCGACGTTTCAAACGATGCTGGTCAGACGTCTGGTTCTACTTATACGTCCTGCAATCTGATAAATCGTAGAGTTTCTTTATGACAGAGTAGGCGATGATTAATTGCATCTCCGCATGCACGTATGTGCTGTTCTTCGTGCATTAAATGCCATTAACGTTTAAAGAACATTCTACTATGAAAATTCTACACGCTTTCGTGTTAACGCCGCAGTGAAAATATTTTACCTTCTTTAAGGTGGAGGTCATCGGTGACCGACGTCATAAATTCATATAAATTAAATAATTCTTTAGGCATATAAAATTGTAACAAAAGTCAATGTTCCACTAATAATATAAAAACGCAATTATATATTCGAACAATTAAATACTTTTTATCTTCATGATTAATATTACAAACAGCAATTTATAATATGTCTGATTAAGCATGTCATTTTCACTGTAGCACACAAACTATTAACACTCATGACTTCTTACTAAATAAATAAAATTCTTTCGTACCTTCAACTAATTCGACCCAAAAGATGTTAACACAACACCCGCACTTCCTTATTGATACCAAAAAAAAAAATCTATAAGGGGTGAAACGCTTCATTGAGACATCCAGAGGGTGTTCGGGCAATTTCTTAACAGGTTCCGAAGAGGCGAAGGCGTGACCAGGGAGTATATTAGCCGTTCGTCGGCTGGAAAGCAAGTAAATAGCGCTTAGTCGACTAATAGGAGGTCACAGCTCGGCTTAGGGTAACGAGGTGGTCGTGAGGGGCGCGAGGGTTCCGACCGGGATGAATGTACAGGGTCTCGCGTTTCGGGGGTGTGGAATTTCTGGCGTAACCGAGCCGCTCTATCGTGTCCCGATATCCCCCGTTGGGATTTGCCGGGGCACAACCAGCTCCATTCGAACTCAACGAGTCCAACCATCGAGCGGGAAACGAGTTTCACTGAATTTCAAGCGAAATAATACCGCCAAGGTCTCGTCCTCTCCGGCAATTCCGTCCAACGCCGGCCGGGGCCTCCTCTCCTCGAAGAAACTTTAAGGTCGTTTCGATTCGATTCTCGTATCGCGTGTCCAAAGACGCTGCTTCCCTCGAGTGTTTACTACAAATAGAGGCTGCAATTTCCCCTGGAATAAGAATCGAACTGCAAATAATTCCTCAGACTCCGCTGTCTCTCCCTCTGTCCCTTCCATCTCTGTCTACTTCCCTCTGGAAAGTCGTGAATTAACGTCGCAGTAAATTCATTACGATTCGACGAACCGAATAACGAGCAACTCTTCGAGGTTGGAGTCTCGTAACCTCCCTGTGCTCGAACGAAACTCTCTTTGGTCGCGTGATAAGCTTGACTATCAGAAGATACGCGAACTGCATTCTGGTCCCAGGGCGTGTATCGTGTTCAACCATGGTATATCGTCTTCGTCCAGAGCTGGCGCAATTCCGGTTAAACAATTAAGGCTGCGATGAAGTTGCCGGATCCGTGATTTCACTACAGTTCCGCAGGTAGTTAGTGGAAGCCTGGTTCACGCCATTCCCCGGGGACCCTAGATGACCAACAGTTTAGCCAGAAATTCGATCAGTTTGTCGTGCTAGTTGAAACGCTCGCCACGCCGCTCCGTCGACAAATATTAGATCGTAGTTCCGTCGCGGCTTAAGTAGCCGCATTGTTTGTCTTCCACCTTCCATTCGTCGTGCCGTGAGGATCGTTCGATTCGGTGCTTCGACGATTTCTGGTACGGTCGATCGATTTTTTAGGGAGACGCTGTTTTTTGTTCTTAATAAATAGCTCAGTATTTGTCGATTCAGTGTAGACTCCTTCGGATGTGCAAACAAAGAGGTAGAAGTTGTTCAAAGTATCTTAAGTGTTGGGTATGTTTACAAGGAAACTATGAGCACTTCAGGTCATCGATTTTGTTGGGACATTGTAGAGGGTTTGCATTTTATACTCGGAGTACTGTCTTGACATGGTGGGACCCTTGTTTCAAGGATTTTGGAGAAGTTACGTTTCTAATGTTTGGATTGGTAACGTGTCAGATTCTAGAGTATCACATCCAAGAGTGTCTCATCCGAAAGTCTCAGACATTAAATTGTTAGCTCCAACAAAAATAGTGGCGCTCTGATCATTACATCATATATCCAAGCCTTATCACCCTGTATATATTTTACGCATGCCTCATCAGGGTACCTAGATAAACACTGACATATCTTGTGCCAGGTCTGAGTTCCGCCGCCCAAATCGCGATTTCAAGGTGAATCGTCTCGATCTCAGACTTCTCGACGTGCAAGCAACGAGACTTCGCAGACCATTTCTGGTTTCCACCTTCGAGTAAGTAAACAAGCGGGTAAACCACGTGCCTGTCGTGGAAGGTCACACTCCGACTGGAGGTTAACGAGGTTCGGTCTGCTTCTGGTTGCGCCGGTAATGCGACGGTCTAGCCTGAGAGTTTGTAACTGCGTTTATCGGCGCGTTGACAGCTCGAAAGTTTCGCCAGGTTTCGATCGATTTTGGGAAAAAGCTCGGCTCGAAACCTCTTCCAACGTTTCAGCTTACATCGACGTTGTACAGAGTGGAAGCTTTGTTATAGAATGTTAGATGCATTCTTTAGACAAGCTCGAGAATCGTTATGAACTTCGACTTCAATTTTCAATTTCCTCCATGAACAACTTCATGTGTGTCGAAAGCTCTGCATAATTACTTGCTGAATCCTCGAGAATTAGCGTCGTTTTTTGTATGTAACCCAGTGTGGATTTTTACGGTGACTTAGTAGGGGGATCCACAGTATTTAGGCGAGTTCGAACTACCACGTGTCAGCAGGAATACAGAACCATTGAAGACGGTGACCCACCTTAGCGCTGACTCTGCCTGGAGTGGCTCAACCTCGCTAATAGGACGAGAGACGGTGTCTTTTTTTTAAAGTATGCTTACTAAAGATGTCTCAATATTTTACAATTTATATCACCAATAATCAAAACACAGAATACATGTCACTGCGCAAGTATTTTAATGATCTAAGGACTAGACAACTCCAAGATATGAGATCACAGTACTTGAATCTTTGGTTAAATGAACCAACTTATAATTGAATCGGTGAGTTGAATAACAGTACAAGTTCAAAAACCACATTTTGAGATATTTGAGAAAATAGCATCAGTTTTCATGTATCATCAAAGCCATTATTTTTATAGTGCTGTTCCAATTTAAGTACGATTATGTTTAGACTTAGTTCAACCATTTTCAACAATTACAATAAAACCATTGGACTTGTACTGTTTTTCAACTCAACCCACTTTTTAGTCAAGAAATTTAAAAAATAACACAGTAGTAAAGAAAAACATTTATTAACTTGCTTTAAACATAACTGAAGTAGAAACTATTTCATGAAAAGTGATTGTTAAACAGATTGTTGAAACAGTACAAATCCATGACAGATACTGTTTTTACACTCATTAAACTGAAGGGACTACTGAAACACGAGTGTAGGGCACTTTTTTGGACTGTTTTAAGTCCTAACATGTAATTCTGTACATTTTACATGTAGTTTTGAGATTGTTTGAAAATTACGAATTTTGAACTTGTACTGTTCTTCAATTCATCGATTCAATTCTACTTCGTACTTAATTATATTGAAATAGCCACAATCAGGGTATAAACTGAAGAATGGAGTATTCCTGAAACGAAAATTTCACTCACGAAATCCGAAGGTGACTGTCGAGCAACATCGTTGACTCAAGAATTATTTCGCTCGCGTGAATCTCAACAAAAATGATCTCCAATTTGGCGAACCAAACGACTCCAGGAACGCCGGCGACGTCTTCGTCGAGGAATTTTCGAGCCGGTTGAATTTTGATGTGAAGTCTGTTCCCGAGACAGGCGGTGGAAAGAGACGAGGAATCAGATCGAAATACCTCGAGCAGTTCGAGTTAACGAGATTTGGGTCTAGTCTCGGTTACAGTTAGGGTGTCGCGGTTTCCCCGCTCCGAAGGTTTCTGGCTTTAACTGAGCGTGCCGCCCTTAGTGACGACGTTTTAACTAGAAAGACCATTTGAACATTCATGAACAAGTTCCATTGAGTAGCTCTGCCTGGCAGTTACACGGGAGTTTCGTCCCGCCTGAACTTTAATCTTATCACGGCGAAGACAATTCCAAGAGAGCGATCCCATGCTTTTTATGGGGGAACTCCGCGCCTGCATTCGATATCCATGAATCTCGCTGGAGACGTAAAACGTTTAAACAATGGAACGCTCGACCGACGGAGGATATTTCTGAAATTACGACACAGATGATTATTGCCCATGAAACAATAAATGGAAGATGTAGAATAATATATTTGCATTGGATCCTTTTCGAAATAAGTTTTCATCACGTTTACGGTAAGTCTTGGCGCAATCGTCGAAGAACCAATTCTTCGAACACCAATGAGTCACAGATTTAGAATAATTTGTTTACGTATGTTGCTTCGTTTTCGAGAGAACAAATTTGGAATACATACTAAATATAAGCGTATTTTATTCAGATACAGTGACATAATAATTAATATATTTAATCAATTAGTAAGGCAAAGACATTCATTGCAACGCATATTGTACCATAGATAATTTCAGCGCGTGGTTGGCCTCATGGCTGAAACGGTTAACAGAATCCCATAAGAAACCATAAGATTTGTTTATGTCTGTAAATGCTCATATACACGCCTTCAAATGATCAGAACGCCGAGCATCCGATAATTGGCCATCCTTCTTCAGTCATAAGTAGAATGCGGAAGCTTATGCAAATAAAGATTTTTATTCCGTAATATTCTTACATTTAATGCAGATGAACAAGTGGGTCATGGAGAATAATTGGGTCTGTTTTGTGGAAATATCAAATGTACACGTTTCATTTATATTATTTGCTTCAGACAATATATTTTATGCACCTGGATATGTTAAATAGCATAAACATCCTCAGTCTGGTCATAAGCTAAAATTCTCATTAATACTAAACCTACCGACAATTTATATGTACCATCTTCTACCGGATCGGGCAAATAACCGGTCTTTAAATAACAGTTATATTTTTTGCAATCGAGTGCAGGTAATAATTAATTTAGTACGGGCAAAAAGTTTAAAAATGGTCAGTTGACCAGCTCAGCTAGCTTTAGTATTAATGATACTGTGTTTTTAATTCTATACCACTATGTGTTTTACAATCTAAAATAAATGAATTGTTTTGTGTGAAACATAATTGCAGCGTGATTCATCTTGTTACTAATTACAGTTCAAATAATCGAGGTCTTACTGTAATTGAAACAAAAAAGAAATAAAGTCTGAGGCACGCTGAGACTATAGAAGTTTCCGTAATACATAAATCCGTATCAGGTTGATAATTAGAGCTCAGGTGGATTTCGTGTCGACGAAGTACTCGATTCGAACGATCCGGCGACCTCGAAGAGTCGAAAGGTTGTCGAGATCGAACGATACACGCGGAGATTTTCAATTATATCTAATTGTAAGCCGGTGGCCGCGTGCTCCTTCGTGTTCTCGAAAGTTTTGCCGCCTGCCAAGGCCAGAGACCTTAAATTATTCCTTGCTCGCGCGTTTAATAATCACGAAAGTGGCCGTAATAATGGGCCGACATTAACTGGGCTGGCCTGTGTTTCCATTTCAAGTGTAATACAGTTTATACGGCGAGCATGCCGTTCTTTTGTCGCTGGTCTAATTAAGGTCGTCTCATTTTGTCGTGCACGGCCATCGAGATGATTTACAGCTCGACCGGGTAAGATGCGAACCCGATAAACCCTGGTCAAACCTGGTATTTCATCGAACGCAATTATGGGGTTCAGAAAATCATAATTTTGTGCGACCTTTCGCCGTCAGCCGTCACCAGAGACCGACGCATTAATTTTAATTCAAACAAATAATTCATAATATTCACAAAATTGTAAGTAACTTGTGTATCACTTCTGAGTCGAAATAATTAAATATTAGTGTTTTAAATGATTGATGTTGAAAACAGCAAATTACGGTTTGTCTGACTATGCACTGAACTTTCCACTGTGGCGAGGTATTTGTGGAAGATGAGACGCATAATATATTGCTAAGATCAGTTAGAGCTGTCTCTCATGATTTTTTATCATTTTTCGAAGCAGGTAGTCAAGTATATAGAAGCAAAATAATTATTAACTACTTCTATCGTACAATTTTCGTTCAATGTACGATGCACGATTTTTTAAAAAATTGGTTTAGCTGAATTCTGTCTAGTTCGAAACTAATAATATACTTTTCGATGTATTTGCATCGGAATATAAAATAGCTTTTGTCTTTAGCATTCGACCCTTTTTTCAATATTCATAGGTGAGGCGTTTCTTTTAAAAAAACACTGTAATTGACCTAAAACTTTTGAAAACAGCAGGGGACATAAAAATAAACTGAATGATACATTATATTACCCTTTTCGTTCTACGCAGTACTCACTTATATATTCTAATAAATTTGAACTAAAATAAATGAAGTACTTCACTTTGTATTATTACAACAATAATGGAATTCCTCAGAATCCTATAAAAGTTAATAATAAATAGTTATACAATTAAACGAACTCAGTAGCGTTGAAAAATCGAAACAAAAGAATTGCCAAAAATTGCGAAAGCGATAAAAAACCAGTGGCTCGAATAATTCGGAGTTTCGGTGGTTCTTGAAATGAAGTAGACCGTTCGAGAACAAGTATCGACTCGGTTTGCTCCTTTCGAGAAACAAGAAAGCGACGGCGTCTGAATCGGACCGGGTGATTAAATGTGCGCGGGCGGAAGATTTGACTCCGTGGAACGGGCCGGAGGGTGGAAAACTTTTCCCCGGGAAACGGGGATGAAGAGTGTAAAGGAGTATAAGAAGTATTTCCGTGAGGGGTGACGGAGCTCGATCTACAAAGAGGCTGTCGGGGCTGCACGGTTCATCGAATCCGGCATCCCGGCTCTTTTGTTCGAGACATTGAATCCGTTTACGGTGACTTAATTGAGCCTGGCTAATCGGCCGCTCGAGAGAAAGGGTTGCAGCGTGTGATGGAAACCGAAAGAGTTCGATATCCCTTCGATTTCATCGAAATAATCAGATCTTTTACCGACTGCTGTCTGAAACTATTTCGAAAATTCCTGTATCATTTTGGAACATGCGGTTTCGTTTTCGAGAAAGGAGCGATTGAAAACTGGGTATTCGCTGTGCGTGCGTAGCTACAGATTGCGAAATGGCACAAGATTTTTCGACTCGTCTCAGATGCCGTTGTTACATGCAGAAAGAAAAAATGTATCGATTTGTTTAAAATAATCAATGTAACTTTCATATCTACTACTTCATAGCGACTCCATCAACAAAATAATTGTCCTTGTCACATCCTCCTCCGTTCAGTGTACTTTTTATTCGAAAAATATTTTGAGGAACTAGACGTGTGTGAATAACCTCACACATTTTTGAACAATTAAAATTTATTAAATAATCGAAACACTTAATAATAACTACAGTAGAACCTTAATTATCCGAACTGTAATCAGTAATAAGATACCTCACATTGTACCTATATTTCTCACAAAAATAATACTGTTGGTTTAGAATATAAAAATACACTGTGGTATAAAATAAAGTACACAATGTCACTAATGATAATTCCACCTTATAATTAACATAGGAGAAGAATTTTCGGATGTGCCGCGTTACGTAGGCATGCCTACGTCTGCCTTTTTCTACTTCTTCACATCTGCCTAAACTCCTAAGTTTTTTTTAATTTTCTTCTCAATAACTCCCTATTATTTTTCGTGGTTTATTTGAAAAGTACTTCAAAAGACAGTTGGCTGATAGTAACCAATTTAAACAATTTTTTGACTAATTATATTGAAAATAGCATTGGAACTTTGCTAAGATCTGTTATTTGTGGAATTTCTAAATATATTACTCATCTAGGTAAAAAAAAAAGTATTGCCAAATATAATACGTGTTTAAAATGGCAATTTAAAAATGTAGAGTGTGACTCGACATAGGAGTACAGAAGAGAGTTCAAAGGGTTAATCAATAATATCAATAACTTTCGTAATTATTCTACTGCTACTATTAAACCTTATTAAATATATTCATTAATACTATACATGATCAAACAAATAATGTCTGAATTTTTGTGTTAACCAAATATGGATGACGTGCACTCCATGTGTTGAGGTGCTGATAGTCACTAATCCACCCTGTGTACGAACAAGCATATTCCATTGACGAATCGATGATTCGAACACGGACACCCCGTAAAGGCATCCGTGTGGGGCTGTTTCGGGGTGAACGAGCCGCGTTTCGGATGTGAAAGGCGCAGTCAGACGATTGGCAAAGACGGAAACACGCGGCAGCGCTGTTTATCGAGCGAAGTTTCGGAATTCCATTCGGCGTGCGGCGGATTTCCGCGAGTCATTTCGCGCGGATCGGCATTAACGAGCGGTTGCGAGTCGCATAATAAGGCACGCGAACTATGCGGAAATTGCGGTGCCCACCGTGCCGACTATGTATCGTGCGTACGCACCACGATTAGGCGACGGCCGACTCTAATTAAAATCGCATCAAGGGAACTCGTTCCGCGGTCACCCGCTCGTGTCTTTTCCTCCCCTGCACGAAACGAACGGTCGCGCCGACAGAAATTCTTCGTGACAGGCAAATTGTCGCGTGCTATCGTTGCGATCGAACAATCGTGTATTTAGAAAAATAATTGATCGCTTTTCGTGGCAATTTTTGTTTTTTACGTCTCTTCTTTTTATACCGCTTTGTATGGTCAATTTAATTCTCAAATTATTTTACGACTACAATAGACGATTCGTGAAAACATTTTTAGGTATTTGAATACAGTGGCTGCGAAAAGTTTGTGACTGAAATGTTTGATTCGTATATGAAGTTAATACTTGTTCATTTATTAGGGATGAAAAATCTTATAAACATGCTCATGATATTATCTTCTGATATAAAGAACACATTAACACGTTGACTGCCATGGTGGTGACCGGTGACCAGCGCCTCAAATTCTATTTAATTAAATACCTATAGATTTTTACTATGTTCGGAGCAAATTTAACATTGCAACACTAACATAGCTACGCATGTATAATACAATACTGAACACAAACATTTTTTTCCTTTATGATTTATACAGAAAAGAGAAATTGATGTTTCGTCTGACTAGCGATGGATGTTTTCACTGTGGCAGTTAACGTGTTAACGGAAAAACTCTTTGACCGTCTGAACGGTGGTGTATTTAGAAAAAGAATTGATTGATTTTCGTTGCAATTTTTGTTTTTTTCGCCTTTTATAAAGAATATTGTACTGCTTCGTATAGTTAATTTAATTCGCAAATTATTTGACAACTACAATAGACGATTTGTGAAAACATTTTGAGGTTTCGAAAGAGAAATAATATACAGTAGCTGCGGAAAGTTTCTGTCCAGAATATTTGCTTCATATATGAAGCTAATACTTATTCATTTATTAAGCATGAAGTATTTTTGAACATATTATCTTCTGGTATAAAGAACATATTAACAGACAAATTCTTCAATCGTGTGAATAGTGGTGTATTTAGAAAAACAATTGATTGATTTTCGTTACAATTTTTGTTGGCGTCTAAAGTGTTTCTACGTCTGCTCTAAAAAATATCATACTGTTTTGTATGGTCAATTTAATTTAATTTCATTTAATTCTCAAACTATTTTACAGCTATACAAAATATTTGTATTTTTGTACGTATTAGAATATTTAATTTCAATAAGTTCATTGGATATAGAAAGCACGAGAAAAATTTAGACACCGCAGCAAATAAAGTATATTTCTTTTCATTTTTTATTGTCGATCCTCTGGTTGGCTGATTACGAGCTTCCATCGCCGGCCTGATGGAAAATTAATACGGAACCGCGTTTCCCAGGTAACTCGAGCGAGATGTTTCGCAAAACGGTGCTTCAGGATAACGATTATTTCATTTTCTCCTGCGTCAAGACATCGTGGATGCGGATTTCCTAATTCAAAGCGAATTCCCTCGGAATAAATTAATTTTTCGGCTGTTCGAAGCTATCGTGACCTAAATCCTCTCGTGGTGCCCAAAAAAAAAACTCGTGACCCATTGATTTTCACTGGGCTATCGAGATTGACACATGCCACCGAGAATGTTCACCGTGAAATCTCGATCGCGGTCTGGATCCGCTAATCAACCAGCGTAATTAACGTATCGCGTTTATTTCGCGGACAAATCACCCAGGAAATAATTAAAATTTCGGCTACGCTGAAAACGGCAGTCGAAAATTACGTTCACCGCTGACCAATAAATCGCCTCGACGAGCCACATCGTGTTCAGGCTGTTTCGTCTCTATCGTGGTCGAAAGTATTCCCTCGAAAGCGTGTATAAATGAAATTTCCATCGACTTTCGGTATTATTTTTAACGTCAAATCGAAGTCTGATGCGCGCAGCCTTCGATGTGGTTCAAATTAATTTTTCATGAGTTCAGATGATATTAAAAGAACGTTTGGAGTAATAGATATACCGCGGAATATTGGGACGAAAGCTGTGGTAGACATTTTGCTCGTTGCAGGTGAATATGATACGGATATTTAACGTTCTGAAATTCCGTCGGTTTTTAGGATTCTTTTTAACGTTAAATCGAATTTTGATGAACAAAGCCGTCGTTGTGGGTCAAATTAATTTTTCATGAGTTCAGATGACATCAAAAGATCGTTTAGATTAATAGATAGACTATGGGATATTGAAATAAAAATTTCATATAGAAGCTGTGACAAACATTTCGCTCGATGCACGTACAACCTTCTGAATTTCCCTCGATTTTTAGAATTCGTTTTAATCTCAATTGATATTCTGATGCCCAGAGCCTTCGTTGTGGTTCAAATCAAATTTTCATAGGTCGAGCTGATATTAAAAGATCGTTTAGATTAATAAATGAAAAGAAGCAGTAACACTGCTCATCCTATTCATTTCTACCGAACGTTGGAAATCAAGAAGGATTAAAAACGAAGAACCGTGCACTGGAGATAGAAAAGGGGCAGCTCAGAAAACCAGGTCACGAGGTCTCTACGTAAGTATACCAAAAATTACAATGGAATCGCAGGAAGTGAATTCTGACGACAATGTTAATTTTTCTTCAACGGAACGAGCAACATTCTTCCTAGGAAGAAGCTATGATGGTGAAGACCTCTTAGAGAGGCCCAGAAATAAAGAACAATAGCGAACAATCCTGCAAAATCCATTTGTGCAGAGACTTGCAAATACTTTTGTAAAGATCTTAAAAAGATTGCATTCAATAAAGACATTTAGTTAACATGTGACAGTTGCTGGAACGTTTTTGAATCAGCAAAGATTAACTGAGGTTTTTCCGTCTGGATCCACCAAAAAGGGCTGAAAATAGTATATTGCTCATAGACAAGGAGTTCGCATACACTCCCGTCCATAAGTCACCGGACACTTACAATTAAAAAAATTAGGAAATGTCCCATTTTACAGTATCAAATGACTCTTATTATGAAATAAAATTAGCACTTATTAATTGTTTATAATATAGAGAATATGTAATTCAAATCATATGTTAAAGACCGTAGGAAAAATTAGTAATTAATCTTACATTTTCTTCTTATCAATGTATCTATGTATGACATGACCGTCTGAACTAGTAGCGAGAATTTTTTTATTAAATGCTTTAATATTTCAGAACTAATTTATTCCCAACCTTCTTACAATTTTTTTCATAAGTCTTTCTCTGACTTTTGGCGAAACTTTCAAAACAAATAAAGAGTGTGCACAGACTACCGCCTGACCGAGTTGGAGATGTATTAGAAACATACTTACGCGTACAGTTTTGTTTTTTAATTATCTATTCAAATTATACGAGAATCTTATTAATATCATATTAACGTAAAATAGATGAATATAGCAACATGAAATAATGAAATCAAGCCAAAAAATTGTACCTACTTTCTAATCATCATTTTGCTTAAAATGAGCGAGTGTCCGGTGACTCATGGACGGGGGTGTACGTAACGACGTATTCTTGCTGCGAACATGATGCAACAAAATCGATAAAATATCGTTCTGTATCGTCAACGAGCATCAGGACATCCCGTTTCCACGAAGCTAGGTTCCAGCCGCAGTCCATTGTGTACAACGGCAGTATTTTACACCGGGTCACTCGGTTCTTTAACGACTTTCGCGAACTTCCTTCGAGCGGCATGAACCCAGGCTATCTGGGCCGACTAAAGCGAGATATCCTTCCTGCAAGATCGTTCCTGCGAGTTGCCACGCCGAACGCTTACAACTGTATCGGCTTAGTCTTCCGAAGTCGTTCGAGATACCCTGGAACAGAGGCAAACGTGCCCCCGGTGCTCTTCGCCCTGAATTTCCCCGAGAAAATCGTGTTGTTGAACGGCAAACGAATTCATCGATTGTGGGACGCTTGATTAATTGGAAAACTTGTCGTCTAATGGAAACGATTTGCTGCCAATGAAATGGCTGGACTTCTGGTGATTTTTCGCCATGTTTCTGTCGTTCATCCTTAGTGGATTTTATTCTGATGCCTCGTGTCCTTCTTAATAGATCCTCGTTACAGTGACTTGCGAATTTGTTCGGTCGGCACTTACGTGGTCACCTGTACAAGGTGTTTCGTTATGTGTGAGCACAATGATGCATTTGGTAGATGAAAGTACAGTAGAACCCCGATTATTCGAACTGTAACTAGTGATAACATGACTCACATTGTCACTATATTTCGCATAGAAATTTTAATTTTATGTTAGAATTTAAAATGCATAGTGGTATAAAATGAAATCCACAGTATCACTAATGCTAATTTCAACTTGTAATTAACGTAAGATTATCAATTTTGAGATGATCGGTGTTCCAATAATCGAGGTTCTGCTGTAATAAAATAAGTTTATGTGAGTGTTAGCTTTAATTTGAAATAAATTTCATAAAGTTATTTTTCTGAGTGGAATATTGAAGGCGTTACAGACTGCTATTTCTAAAAGATTTAACTGGAATAAAATTAAGATGTTCTATAAATGGCGCTGATACTTCATAACAAGTTAGACATTAAACAGTCGCTGAAAAACAAGAACCTCATATCCTGTAAAATTGACTAAATATTATACTGTAACGGTTTTAATTTTCCACCTCTGAAATCTCAGTGTATATTCTCATCATCTTTTATAAACAGTGTTTGTTCCAGAACAGTAAAAGGTACGCACGAAGTAAATGAATATTAGGAATCCAAATTCAGAAGAAATAATAACACTAAAGTAATTTCCCAAATTAGAAATACGCGAACGAAGTTAAGAGAACCCATGGCTGTTGCAAAGCGAGAGAAAATTTTAATTGTAATAACAATAGTTTGTCCTGATAATAGAGATTGAGTTGGCCCGAGAATCTGCTCCATTATGAGTTCACGTGTGCTCTGTTCCATGTCTGAGGTTAATGTATTCCAGTACACCTGCTCGGTGCATTCTATTTCGACAAAACACTGCAATTCTGCTCTTGTAATACACTGACAGCAAGACATTCCAGGCAATCGAAACTGAAAATCGTCGTGTAATCTTCACGAATATGAACTGCATAAACAATTAAAATTCTGCATCGTATCAAATTCTATGAACGCAATATATTTCATGCAAGAATTTTTGTTATAGAATCAACGAGAAATGAGTTATTTCAAATATTGTAATCACTCATCCTGTATAAAAAAATGTGCGGTGCTATAAGTGGAAGGACCTTCCAGCTGATTCCATTTACTATTAGGAACCCTAACTTTTCCATCGTTGTCCAGCAGGCTGGTAGAAGTGTTTCTAGGGAATTTCCAGTGGTTACTAGGAGAAATAAGCCCTGTTCGCATTACAAAATAATCGACATACTATCCCAACTCTCAGAAATTGAAACAATCTTTTGCGACTAGGAGTGAATTTTCTGACCGCACTTCACCAAAAACCATTGCCCAGTTATGCTATCATAAAGGAAGCCTAGTAGATTTATATTAAATTGAACAATGTTTATCAACGTATGTCTCACAATCACAGTTTTACAATACACTCTGTAATAAACAACAGAATCAGATAAATAATTAAGCAATCTGGTCCTAATGTCTTGTCGTGGTGCTACTCTAGACCTACACGCTTCTGTACTTTTATCTTTGGCTTTTAAGGTAATGAATAGCACTTTCTCTTTATCGCAAGATCTGCGTGGTAATTGGTACATAATTCACAAGAGAAGTCTACTTACAGCGACTCATGAAATTGATCACGTACGATATTTCCATAATTACTTTTCTGCCTTCACGCAAGTACAGGTGACTGACTACAACTTATGGAGGCATACTTAAACTGTATTTTATTACAGATATGGTAGCCTCGCAGCAAATAACAATACCTCGTGAAAGTGTCAAGTAAAACAATTTTTAAATACCGTATTTATACCATCAATTTCGTGAATGACGAATGATATCATATATATTGATTTCGTTTATTTATCACTGTGTACAATTTATATTCTACAACTATAGTGCCGCCAAGGAGTCTGTGCGCTTATTATTATGAGTATATCTCTCGATTCAAATTTTATCATTTACTGGATGTATCATTTTCGTTATACGAAAAAAATTTCGTGTATAGAGGATTCACTACAACAAGATAAGTTTGATAGACTGCAGCCGAAAGTGGACTTGGATTCGAAGTTGCTCGAGGAATCGACAAGCGGATTTCGACGGAGCGTCCGGTTCGACAATCGGTTAATTCGCGACACGCGTAAAAAGCAACCCGGTCGAAGTGTAATGAACCGGAAGTCACTGAACGGACGCCACCAAAGTTCCTTCAATTACGCGGATCGGAATCGTTTCGCTAGGCTCCGTCACTCATCTCTGACTTCGAACAACTTTGTCCATCAACGAAATTGAATCCGTGAAATTCTTCCCCTCCTCCTCCTCCGCCTCCTTCGGTCTCCAGCATTCTTCCAGACCCTGGATCGTTCGAATTAATCGCGAACGAACTGGCCATCCGTTCGATGAAAAGCTTCCACGTGGAACGATAATTAATTTTCAGTCAGCCTCGTCGAGAACGCACCGTTCTTCGCGAAAACGTCCACGGAACGTTTGGATAAAGTCTGAGAGTTTGAGTACTGCTAAGTGCGTGGACGAAACAACGCGCTTGAACGTAAGTCTTAGAGTGCTTCTGCTTAGGGTTGCAGGGTCTGAAGTTGTGTCAGTTTTCTGGCACCGGTTTGTGGGATTGAACGTGTTTGTGCGACACGAATTAAATGTTCTTTGTGTTTCTGGAGGAGAGACGATAATATTCCAAACATGTTCTTCAGAGTTCAATTCTGTGGAAGTTTATGAGACAAGGGTAACATGTTTCAGAAAATTGTCCTTATGTTTACGGAAAAGATACAGTGATTTTCTAATGATGTTCTCCAGACTCTTATTCTGTGGGCGTTTTCTTTGAGTATTTATGAATTGTCTTGCTGTCTGTTTGTTTGTGAAATTGAAAGTGTTTATGTGACACCAACAAAACGTTCAATAAAAGGGTTCTTTCTGTTTTTAAAAAAATACATGTATATTGTTAACATATTGTCTAGAGTCTGATCCAGTCGGTTGTTTCGTCTGTGGAAGTCTATAAATTTTCTTAATGTCTACAAGTTTGTCGGATTGAACATGTTTATGTGTTACAAATACAACGTTCCTTATACTTCCAGAAAAGAGAAATAATATTCTAAATATACAGGGTGTCCCAAGTTTTTTCCCGCTAAGCTGTGTCATTATATTCTACGAGAGCCAATAAACAAAATTGTTATACAAATATATGCCCACAAATGCTCTGCAAAAGAATTATAACAAAAATATGTTGAGAAGGTCTAATCAAAGAATTAAAAATATATTTAGTCAAATGAAACAGAAACAAAACGAGATTCGTGTGAAAGTAAATGTATTTTTATTGATCAAAACAGTCGCCATTTTGAAATGAAACGATAGTAACACGTTATTGAAACATTATGGATATTTTTGCAATTCAAGATACAAAAACACGTAGAAAATGTAAAGGTGAAAGAGGAAATAAGTTTTTGAAATATTTAAAGGGCATCTGCAATCTAAGGATTAACAAAAATGATATTGATTATCTACGTCAATTTCAATGATTAAACATAGCTTTATAAATAAATTAGATAAATTTTATCGAACTGCCCTCATGTTGTAAGATACTATTATTATCTCATATTTTTCTACACGTTTTTAACAAAATGTTTATCAGCCCACGTTTGTATAACATTTTTTTATTATTTCTATTCATAGAACATACTGGTAGAGTTTGTCGGTAAAAACAAGGGACACCCTGTATAATTTCTAATTCTGTGGATCTTTTTATCTGAGGATGTTCATCAATTTTCTTGCAGACTATGGGTTTGTGGGATTCAGAATGTGTATTTGACACGAACAAAATGTACCTTGTGTTTGTAAAAAATAGAACATAGTATTCCCAACACATTCTCCGGGTCTAATTCTGTAGGTTTTGCAGTTTGCAGATTTGTCTGATTAAAAATGCTTAAGCGACTCGAATAGTAGCTAATTGCGATGGCACGGAACAAAGTATACACGATAAAATGTTTCCTCTCTCTGCAGGCACGAAACAATCATGTTGCAAACACATTCTCCAGACTGTAATCCTCTGGACTGTTTCATCTGAGGCTGTTCAAAGCAGTTTGTTGCTGGAAGGCCAGTTGCTAATCTACAAGCTTAACATCGTTAACAACTGTTTGATAATTCGAAGTGCTTTAGGAACTTCCAGGCATGTTCAGCGATCAACATGGTACACTTTTCCCAAAGAAGGTACTCCAACCTCTTCAGGAATACCGACATATGCGTACACGTTAATTTCGTTCATTCAAATATTATTAACAAAGACGGCCTAATTACCTCATGTATGCAAATTACATTCCTCAAAACATTTGCTTCTAATATCTATCGATTCATACTGAATAACTCTAACTTGTTCTAACTTTAACACGTTGAGTGTCACAGTGAAATCAGCCATACCTAATCAGACACGATACGATTTATTATTTTTTATATAAATTGTAAAGAAAAAAGAGATTTGAGTACTCAATCGTGTTCTTCTGTTCCCACGTTATTGTTTCAGTATAAAGTTTGTTCGGAATTTTCTGACAATCGATAATTATTCAATTTAATTAAATTTGAGGTGCCAATCACCGGTGACGTCCACGGCATTCAATGTATTAATAAATTCGTTCCTGAAGAAGTTAAATATTTTCAAATTACTTTTCTACGATCGATGATCGGCCTCGAAATTCACTGAAACGAGTAAAGATTTCAGGAAAAAAAACGCTCGAATTTCCACGGAAAATTCATGGAAATGACCAATTGGACGAGTCGAGTGAAGAATGACGTCACAGAGGAACGTTTCGATAGTCGATTACACGGCAGGGCATTTCGGCCGCAACAACCCCGCCGTGTAATTTAAGCTTCCGGCTTTTATTTCGATGTTCATCTCGATCGCGGAAAAATTCACCGCCGATTTTCTCCTATCAGAGGAATTCTACGAATCTCGAATTAGAGGCCGCGAGCAATTCAAACAATTCGAGAATTATTACGCCGCGAATCTCTATCGAAACGAGTTTTATCGAAACGAGAGGGCGAGGTTGCAGCAAACGTTTTGTTTGCAGTGTGAAATTCTTTAAATTCTTCGAGTATATAATATCTGCCGGCATATAACCCCTTGTTTTACATTTTTTTCAAACGGCTATCGTTGCTGAAATTTATAATTCAAGTGCTGTAAGAAGAGATACAGGAATAATAATTCTGGACTCATACAATTTGCATTATGCAATTAAAGTCAACGATGCTACAATATAAAACGTTTAACAATTTTATTGTTCCAGTGAGACTCGTATTCAGAATGTGCAGACCACAATTTATAGCACGAGCGCGACTCGTTATTACTACAAGGCAAGGGGGTAATAAAGGAAGAGGTGAAAAATATATTTCTAAATTTTTTATGAATTTTCTCGACGTATCGCTGCTCTGAAATTTTCCCACGGAATTATCAATAGCTATAACACGCCAGGTCTAACGTTCTGGAACTTATCGGACTTAATGTCTGTAATCTTCTCCTCTTTCATACCAGCCACTTTAGAACTAACTTGTCTTATAATGATCCTATTACCAAGATATGCAATTCAGCCAACTTTACCCTCCATATCGTTATTTTTATCTCCTGCCCGTACAGTATTCATCTAAACCGACTGTCAACCGGCTGATTGAATTTTTTCATTATCGACACGGTATTTGTTCAGCGTATCGTGTTTCCATGCGCAAACAATCGATCTCGTTTCGCAACGAAATCGAACGAACGCATAAACAAATTATACTTTTCGAAATACAAAGAGACAACGGTGGATCGTGCGCGTTAGAGGGAAAGTTTATGTAGCTACAAAATTTGATAAAAATTGAAGTTCCTCGAGGTTTCGGTTCCAGGTTTCGATCGAGATTTACTCGCAGCACTCGTCTCTTCCTGGAAGGTTTTTTATGGGAGCTGGATTATCCTGGACGACGTGGGATTTAAAAAAAAAGCAACGAAAGGAGGGAAAAGGGCAGAGAGAATTCGGGGTGTTTCGCGTAGGATCGTCACGGTGTTCGACAGTGACGGATCGTCGGTGGCAGAGATAATGAAATAAAAACGAATGGCAAAAATCGAGGCCTCGCCAGGAAATTGATGCATCGGTCTTTTGTCTCCAGCCCGTCGAATCCCTGTGAAATCGTATCATTCGGTTTTTACCGCTTTTACGTATCTCTCCGGCGAATTTAACCCACGTAACGTCAACTGTTTGACGCATAGGTGTCACGGGATATCACCAATTATTATTTTTAAATTATGAAATGATTATCTGCAAATATGATCGCATTCTCAACTTTTTTCGATTGCTTTAGATTTGTGCAGAGTATAGTACAAAGCAAAAATTGTTTCATTAAACAAAACTGTAGGAGTCCGTCGCGTAGTGACGTTCGTTGAACGAGTAATATTTGTTTAGAATGAACTTGTTGTTTAAAGTTAAATATAGTGACTTAAGAAATTGAGCAAATAGTTCCACAGTTATTTCTCTTACATTGAGTACCAATTTTGGAGACGATTTGGAAATGTAATTTGTCACAGATGTCACGATTAGGGTTTTATTGAAACGAGTTAATGTAATTTTCCGTTGTTGTAGAGTTTCTCGTATTATTGACAATATTTTATAGAGAGATAGCACGGCTATTTTAAATATGCAACAGAACAAACTGACACAGTATTTAATCAATAAAACGAACTCTAGAGCGCAACGATGTCGTTTGTTTTATTTATACTATGTATATTCTGAGCAAATTGAACATTGCAACCATAACATAGAAACCTATGAAAAATACAGAATACTTAAACATTTCTTTTCCTTCATGTTAGAGTTTACTTAAATAATAGATTATTCAAACAAACAGGTAATGCGCAGTAGAATGACACGTGTCCAGTGGTTGATAAAGATGTTGAAAGAAAATAATAAAATACGCATTGCACTGACAATGAGAAAGAAAAGAAACTATACAGGGTGCGATGAAAATTTGGCAACTTCTGTGTAATAAAATATTTCTTATACAAATGAATGTTTTCTAAAAGTATTCGTTATCGTTGGATTCTCTGTTCAATTGTCTATTTAATGGTGTACAGATGTTGTGCATTTGTTTTATTTCAAGATGTCAAACAATCGTGAAGAAATTCGTGCCTCTATAATTTCCTTGTATGTACGAGGGAAACGTCCGGTTGACATAGTTCCTTTGTTCGATGTCGAAAAATCTGTGGTTTTAAAAGCTGTAAAAATTTCAAGGAGCATAGCCTGTGCTTAACTTCACAAGTCTGTGGAATCGATAAAGCAAGATTCGGTGAAAGCGTCGAACGAAATAGATGAAAAAAAGGTGCACGCATCGGTCAGCCAATTCCAAAAACGTCTCAGAGCCTGTATCAAAGCAAATGGTGGTTTCTTCGAAAAGGACCTTAACTAAATATACTTGTATGCTTTTCCCAATGTTGTTATTCTTTTTTACTTTTTGTTAATAGAAATTTTGTTAGAAGACAGTTACTTAAAAAGTTGCCAAACTTTCATCACACCCTGTATAAACTGTATGTCAAGTGTAAATGAACTGTATAAAAGTCTGTACATATCTCGTATATCTTGTTATGTCTTTGCGTTGCAGAGGCTCTGCTCGAACTGATACAACCCTTTTTGTCCCTGGAAAGTGTCCTGGAAATTCTGCAAGTCAAAAGACCCAACACTTTCCCGCTGCATCCTGTCTGTATAAATGTGTGCTGCATGTATATGGCTGTGTGTGAATATCGTTGTATTCCAACACTTCACAATTTACAGTGGAATCTCGATTATCCGAACACCTGACACTTGAAAATTAGTCACCCTGTGTCTGGTATAAGCTGAAGTAATCATTAGTGACACTGTGTACCTAATTTCACAGTGGTCGATCTTTTACACTCTAAAATAAAATTATCATTTTCATGCGAAATATAGTTACAATGCGAGTCATCCTGTTAGCAATTGTAGTTCGAATAATCGAGTCCTATCATATATAGAAAAGAAAAATATATCTCGTGTCTGACCAGCGATGAGTGTTTCCCCTGCGGCAGTCGACGTGTTAAACAAACGACGTACAGATTTGATCAAATTCCCGACTCACTGTAAGTTCCGCATTTTTCTTCGCCCCTCGCAGCGTAAAGATCGAGTTTTATAGGAAATTTGATAAAAAGAAACGCGATTTCTCGATTTTTAAATAGTCGTCGTTAATTATACAGGAACCTCGTTTGGTCACGAGACGGGCGATGAAAATCTCGCGTTAAATTCTCCGCAAGTGTCGCCGGATCGTGCGCGGAATTAATTCCCCGCTGGTATTATTTTTATATCGTCGCTACTTATCGCATCCCTGGCTCGCGACACGAATGATAAAACCTGTCGCAGTGATATTCGATCGGCCCGTCAATATTTGATTGTCCGATTCGATGGAAAACGGGCCGTGTGTCGCTGTCCGCGCTCGTTTCCACAATGAACAAATTCCACTCGTTCCTGAAACTCGTTCTCTCTTTCACCGATTGTCCCCCAATTGATTCGAACCCCTTTTTGGAAGGAACAGAACGGACTGCCGTGCAATAATTTGCACAGTGAAGTGAAGGATATTACTAAAAATTACTTTCTTGCCAACTACTGAACGGACTAATTTTTAAAGTGATTCGAAGATCAAAATATTGATTAAAAATCGATGCTAAAGAAAATTCGTTCTTTGATTTCCGTAGTTCAGGCGCTAGCCACGATCATACTGATTGAGAGTTTTTTCAGTGCCAGTCAGCCGAGAGGAATTTGTTCAACCTGTCTACTTCCCCGCGGAGTAATTCCTATATTTAAGACGATAAAAATATACAAAAATGCATGAATCTAGTATAAATATATACGAATATAAATTGATGGGTTCATAAGAAAAACAGCCCCAGTTTAGTCTAGTTTAGTCAAAATTTACGATGATAACACAGCTTCATGATTTCATTGAATACAGAATTCTTCTGCTATATAATTACAGGTAACATCAACAGCACCTATGTAATAAAATGAATATTTCTTTAAAAAAAAAAACTGAAGTCTGTTGAACAAAAATTCAGGATACTAGAATATCCTTTTCCTTTCCTGAAAAGAAACAAAAATTGATAAGGGTCGTTTCTGTTATGAACCCTTCAGTTTCTTTCCAAGACAAGTCCAAATGGGTTAACTAGTTTCCTAAATTAAAAAGATTCCCAGAGTATGCTTTCAACACAGGCCGAGAAAGGAGAACACCCTCTCAATTTCCCGTGTGCCGTGTCCGTACAAGATTCGCCCACGAATCAGGGATCCTAACGGAAGCGAAGTCACGGTTCGCAGACCGATAACAGTACAGATAATTATCGCTAATGGAACGTCATTTCTAAATTGTGATCAACATTAGCCGGCGAAACGATCGGGGGCTCGGTTATCTTCGAATGTGGAGCGGTCGGGTAAATGTCGGGATCGATGAAACGTTCCAGGGCCTGTCTTGTAACCACAGATTTCGACTGTCAGGTTATGGGCCATTCAGTCGCGATCCCATTCAATCGCGACGCTATTTCACTCCCCACGGAACCCGCGTGAGTATTCACCGGTCGAGAAGTCGAGAGTTCGAGGCAAACGCATGCACCGAAATAAAAAACAAAAACACGGGATGGAGGGGAAAAAGAAGTAAAAACCAACAACAACAGAAAGGAAAGAGAAGAAACAAACGGACTGCATTGTTCGATTTTGATTAAAACCCCGGATCGACCGTGGCGAATTTATCCGTTGCCTCTTTGCGAAAGCCTGCCCTCTGTTTTAGCCGGCCCTTTGATTCCTAGCCATCGAGACTCTGTCGCTTCCATTGTTCTCCGTTCGAGGAGCTGACGGTGTGTAGAATTTCGAAGACGCGGCAACCTACGTTTTCCAATTGGAAATATTATAAACTGTCGCAGAGAAGAAGAGTAATTTTTTAGTGACTCGATAAAGTGGACCATGAAGGAGGACGAAGAATTTCGAGAAACGACGAGGTTGATATAGTATGCAGGAGAGCTGAAAGAGAGTGCAAAATGTCAAATACTCGCGAATAATTTGAACAAAAGAATTCACTAGTTAACATTGCAAAGGGCAAACAAAGGAAGTTTCTTCCCTTTCTGTTCACCGACTGTACCGGAACACGATTACAAAATGGAGGAATTTATTAATTTCCGAGTATCATTCGGTGAAGTCTCTTCATGTATATCTGCTGCATGACTTCTGAATACTATATTTATACCTCTTCAGTATTGCAGTGGGCTGCTTAATGAGCTGAACGTACCAAGACGACTGTAATCTCTCAAAGAAAAAAAATCACATGATCACTTAATTGTTTCTTAAGCGTTATGACTCCTCACTCTGTACCGCATCATATATTTAATTCTTTCTCTAACAAAAAATTCCAAACCTATCGATTTTATTAGCAACAAACGTAGTCCCCTATGTTGTCAGTGCTGTGTAAAAATAGTATTAAGATTGTTTGAAAATATACTAAAATATAAATATTTCCCTGCAACCATACATAAAATTCAAAGGATTAAAAAACAAAATTGTTTCTTCAACTAACACAAACAGTATCGCACTCTAAAAATACATATCTCCATAAACATTCGCAGTTTAATAAATACCATAACTCACAATAACAAATCAGGTACCTTATTTCCAATTTTGAGTACAAAATTCTCTTCGACAGACGTTCTTGCCCAACAACAAAAAACTTCGAGTTTCAATGAAGCGTGCTCTAAATTAAACCGGAACCGAACGATTTTCCCGTGAAGCTGAAAGTCGGGGCGGAAAATGATGTCGTCGGAGAGCCTGTTTAGCGTGTCGCGTCGGGGCGAAACGCATAAGAGCGGACAGAGCGTCGCGCTCGCCTGTAATTCTATATGGCTTTATCGGGGGATGGATAAAAAAGCATTCGTTCCGTATCTGAAAAGTTTTCACGGTGCTCACCGAGGTAATGCTTCAGCGGAGAGCAAAGTAAGAGGAAGCCCTCGGCGCAGGCCGCTGATCTAATGGGATGAACTTTTCACCAGCGAGATAAATCGTACCATCGAACCCTGAAAACGTAGAAAAACCTCGGAAGAACGCAGATTTCCCGTGGAACCCTCGTTAAAAGTCGCCTCGCGAAAAAATCTCTTCGTTCCATGGCCCTTTGAAGGGACCTCGAGGGAGCCGTAGAATCGTCCTGCGTGGAATCGCCTGTTAACTCATTCGATTCTTTGGACGAGCCATCTCGCGAACTGATTTTTAGCCATCCGATTCTCTGGACGAGATAACTCGCCATTTATCTCGATGTTCATAGCTGAATGTTCACTGGACGCTTTGAGCGAAATATTCTGCGTCCACATCGAGTGTGCATGTTACCAGCAATACGTTTTGGTTATTGCTTGAAGACGGACAGCCGGATGCTATTTTGCCTTCTTTAGGTTATTACAGAGCCGAGGGTTTCGTTCGAAAACTCGAGGGTCAGCGTCCGGTTAATGTCCAAGACGATGGCTGGTGCCTGAAGGCCATTTAGCTATGGCTAAAAGATACTTTGTTTATCTTTAAAAAAGGTACATTGCTCTTGTGGATCTAGTCACGGAGTGGAGGAGACGAGGGCGCATTCTTTAAATAGAATATGTTTCGATTTGAGATAGGTTTTCTATTTTCTAATGTATACCAGTATTGCGTGATGTAGCAACGAAGGTTCATTGAATGAAACAAAGAATTTATCTAAAAAATATACATTTACTGCTTCTTTTCTTCTCTTATTAATAATACACAGTTATACAATATCCTGCGTATAGCATCGTTAAATAGTGCAATGAACAGACTAGCGATATATCTCGCCCAAAGAATGGGATGGGGAAAACTCAGTTCGCGAAATGTCTCATCCGCGGATGCGAAGGGGTTAAAAGGACTCTTTGAGCCAGAGGATCCAGTCGAAGGAACACGATTCAAATACTTCAATTTCATTCCCGTTGAATGTATCATTTTTAAGAGGTTTTCGATCGAACAGAGAGGTCGGTCGAGAGGAAGAAAGCGTTCTCTTTGCGAATAAATTTCATTGAGGTTATCGGTGGACAAACAGCGAGGAGAAAGGTCCTTTCCACGCTCCTGAATCCCGCGAACCGACGCCTCTATCTATCCCCGGCTTGCTGATATCGTGATTAATCGAGAGTACGATTCGATCTCCGGGCTCGATTCGACAAATGATGATTAATGGGAATCGCTTCGCTACGAATCTTCCCTCGAATCTCTCGATTTTCCTCCAATTTACACTCCTACCAATCATACGCTCTCTGAATACACCCTACGGCTCGTGATTGTTCCGACGACTCCACGTCTCTAGGGTGAATGAAAGCTGTACTTTTGGAAAAGGGAAACCTTCGTGAAAAGGTAAACCGAAAATGAGGAAGAAAATTTCCACGTGCCAGCGTCATGATAGAAGGGTAGTTTGTGTATGTGATGTTCATTTATTTCGACAGGACAGGGGCAGTAGAGTTAATGATACAGAAAAATTAATACGACTCGTGATACAGCTTAGGGCGACTTAGAACTCGATTTAAAAATTATCAGCTCGGAGAAGCCTCGACTGATGGGTTAGCTCATCTTTGCAGCTTCATTCGTCCTCCGAAAAACTGATTCGAAACCTAACGCTCAAAATCTTCAGTATAACCTAAAGCTACATTCTACTCTCTCAGATTTCTGATATCATCAAATTTAAATCAGCTTTCAACGCGCCGCTTTCAAGAAATCGAGTTCCTTTTAAACAATTAAAAGCACCGAGGTCTTAAAACTCGAAGGTACCCGTGGAACTCGACGTCACAAATCCCCTGAGACGCGGGGTGGCGATTTTCAAGGGCAGGGGCGAGAAATCACGAGGGTTCCGCGGTGGAACTCTAATTTTTCTCGACTTCAGCCAGCAGGTTCCGTCGTTAAGCCGCCTATAAAGCTGCTCGGAGATTTTTCCCTCCGAAGGAGCACGGAGAAGAAGGAGAAACCGACTGGGCGAGGGGGGGCGGAGGAGAAGAGATAAAGGGTGGAGAGGTCGAGGCGAGGGGTGCAAGAGTTTTCTTCAGACTTAAGCACTAAGCTGACTTTAAAGTTTCTGTTATGTCAAGAAGTTCCGCGAGAGCGGAGCACTCTGCCGGCGCAAGCTCGCCGGCTGAATTCGGCCCCGTAACAACACTCTTGAATTCGCGAGCAACCTTAATTGCACCTGGCATTATGAATTAATTCGTGCTACTCGGGCCTGGCAGGATGTTGCGTCACTCTGTGTGTGATCCTGGCCGACTCAACGATTCCCATTCGTCGCGAATGGGATCCTAGGCACGTGCCCCCAGCGAGAACTAGGATAATCTGTCTACAGAAATCGTCCTGCTGCTTCTTCGAGCATCCACGCCCTCCAGCTGTAGCATTGTATTCGTTTGGTAAGTTCCTAATGCGTTGGCTGTCTTTGGAACAACCGGTTAACTTGAATTTTTGTTTCAACGATAACACAGTGTCTGCCACAGTGAATATTCCCGTATGTAGTCAGACACAACATGAAATGCCTTTTTAGATACAAATTGTTCAGAATAAAAGTACAGTAGAACCTCGATTATCCGAAATCCGATCATTCTTAAATAGGCTATCTTATGCTAATTACAAGTTAAAACTATCATTAATCCGACTGTGCGTTTGATTTTATACCACTATGTACTTTACAGTTCTAACACAGAATTAAAATTTGTACGCTAAATGTAATAGAATCTGAGTCATCTTGTTGTTAATTACAATTCGGATAATCGAGGCCTTACTGTAATGAATTATATTATTTGGCAGCTATCATTTCACACTATTATTTGAACACTGGTATCAGTCGGAATTTTATTAGAAATAGTAACTATACAATTCTGCAGTATTTAACCTGTTAGCTGTGTATGACGAGTATACTCGTCATGAAGAAATGGTAATTTTTTGTGTTCTGACGAGTATACTCATCATGCGAACAAGGTAATTACCATTTGCTATTTAAAGTAAAATTTTCGTAAAAAGTAAAACATATTAGTAAATTTCAGACATTTTAGAATATTTTGAGACAAGAACGAAATAAGAAAAAAACAAAAAAATTTCTCCATGTATTTAATTTTCGTTGTTTTTTTCTTAATAACGAATGTTTAAGTTTAGTCAATAATATTAATGAATTTCAGCAATAAATTACTCATTTTTTAAAAAAACTAACTGCCCTTGCGTTATAACTTAATTCAATTTTACAGCAGCTGTATATACTCTGTGTTTGACGAGTATACTCATCATCTCTTCATTTTTGCGACACCACGTAGGTACACACTTTTAAAATAGGGCTACACAGCTAACAGGTTAATGCGTAGGTCACCATAGTCCAATGGCAGTGGACGTGTTAATGGCGTCGTTAAACATGACCTTAAAAGGAGTATAAAGATAATAGTCAAGGCTATTCAGTTTGTTAATTATATACGTAGTATTAACAGAATTTGACGGAATCAGAGACGGCAGGAGTGGCTACACATGGCAGAAAATTGAACAAGACAAAGTGAATACACGACTCAAGGAAGATGAGAAGTGCAAGAGATTAGGGTACATACAAAATCCTTCTATAAATTCTATATCCTCCAATATTCTTTCGTGATGACAAATTTTTTAATTTACGGAACATTCGACTCTCTTACCACATAGAATCCACCACAGTCTGTGTATCACCTGAAAAATGTTCCTTCATTCGCGTTGCAACGTACTGTATCGCTACCCCCAGAGGGATCTCCGCCAAAATTTCCTGAAAAAGACGTGCGAAATGGCAAAACGGTTTCGAAGAATGGCTGAAACTCGTCGAAACGTAAGAGCACGAAAATCGCTGGCGTGACTAATCATAATCCCTTTTGTCTTTTCGTGTCTGTGCCGGTATTGGAGGGTGCTCGAGAGACAGGGCGAGACCTCTGCCCATAGAAAACCGTTTGACACTGCGTCGAACAATGCGTGAGCCGGCGGTGTTACGATGTATGACACTCGAGAGCTGATTCTTCCAGGAGCTGTTCGTCCGTGTCTCGGCCTTTCTACGAGCCCTCGAGCCCTTTCCATCCTTGCCCGTCTGGCCCTCCTCTCCATTGTCTGCCCCGCTGCTTTGATTCATCGTCATCGAGAGGGTTGTACCGCGCCGCTCTCTCGAGCACCGGCCAAGTGATTTTCAACCCCGTCGCAGCCGCGCGACCCTTTCCAGGCTCTTTTCTCGTTTCTCTATACACCCCAGACGCACGCCCTACGCCCTCGCGCGACTTCTTCACACGAGGATTCCTGCCGGGGAGCCTCCGAAAACTCGATTCGACATCTCGAGTGCGTTGGAATATTACTCTGCACGTCGGAAGAGGCGGACGAAACGTCTTAGGGTTTTTTACACAGTCAGCCCTTTGATCGAGATGTTCCGCGGCTCGGTGTTTCCGTACGATTCTCCGTCGACGAGGATTTTCTGCGGCGTTGAGAGCTTCTTAATGTGCGTAGTACTAAGGTTTTTTAAGTTGTGACTAGGGGTATTAATAAAAATTTTGTTTGGCTTTTGAATGTGTTCGCTATTGAGAATTTTGAGGAATTTTTTAATGTGTGCACTGCTGAGAATTTTGTTGAATATTAGTAAGGGTGTATTACCGGAAATATGTGTACTATTTGGAATTTTTTAAACTTTTTGAATGTGTATATTATTAACAATTCGCTTGAATTTTTGAACATAAAGAATCTTGAGAATTTCTGGAATAGATGTAATAATGAGAGTTTTCGATAATATATCTTTAACATAATAAAAAAGGAGTCAGCACATACGTACTAATAAATTATTAGGAGAGTTCAATCGAGTTACTGTTATAATTCTCTGTGACACTACTTTGTGATTAATGTAACACGTATATGACCCATTTCACTAGCAATTTCCTTACACGAAATTCATTTTCCTCAAAGTACCACATTCACTCGGTAGCCACAAGGAGACGTGATATCAGAAGCTTCAGCTAAGGGGATAACAGGGTTGTTTTGGGGGATGCAGCAGTCTGTCGTCCTTGCAATACAGTAGGAACATTATATTCATCCTGCATACAGACAATATGGAATCAATATTGAATTCTATAACATATCCTACAATAATATATCTTCAAAGGAAAACCAAGGATTTGTCATGAAAGATAAAAGAACAGCAGAATTTTTTAATCCTCTGATGTCTAGGCACTCTCATCGTTCCTTCGAGAAATACCTGACATCAGAAAATTCATTCTTATTAAAGCAGAAAATCCGACAAGTATCTTCTAAAGACGATAAAAGAATAAATACCGTTCTCACAGTACAGTAAGGAAATTAAAATTCCTCAACTTTGTAACTAAATCTTCCAAAGAACAATGTACAAAGCACGAGCAAGAATTACCAACCTTTCGGTATTCACAACATAAAATAAGAGAACAGTTCTCTCTTGCAGTTCCTCAATTCCAAAAAAACACTCTTCATTCATTCGAGAAGCATCAGACGCCATGACCTATCAAGAATCAACAAAGTCCCACAGACAATCGCATAATCGAGACCGGACACGGCCATAAGGAGAAAACAGCGCGTGGCTGGCAAAAAGCCCTGCGTGGAAAAAGCGGAGGAAAGCAAGAAGAAAAGGCTGACGTAGGCGAGACTCGAGGAAAACTCACAGCTTGAGGGGGGAAGAGGGGGTCGAGCGAAGAAAGGCCGCGCTGGAAAATCGAAAAGAACGACGCCGTGAGCGCGAGATGCAAAGAAACGCGAGAAAACCGGGGGAAAAGCGGAACAGCTGGCCGAAGAAAGGACCGAGGGAAGCCTTTGCCGTAGAATGGATTAAAAAAAGCGAAGGAAAAAGGCGACGCAAGTGGAAGATGCCACGGGCCGTACAAAGAAGCCCAGAAGAACAGGCTGGATACACACGGAGAAGGGAAAATAATAGAAAAACGGAAAAAGGGAAGCAGCCGAGGAAAGCTGTGGAAATATGTAACAGAGATGATGTAAGGAGATACAGCGTCCACGAGCCATCCTTTGAAGTTCAGTTTTTGGTCTTAGCGCCCTTTGTTTCGATCTCGGAACGCGTAGAAAGACTTTTCGACTCAATTGTCCGTCCGGGTGTCAATTACGCTGAAGCAAACTGAAACAGCAAGTATACATCGCCGGTGGAAAAGGGTGTTTCGGTTTTAGGCGAGGAATTAAACAGTAGGGCCTCAATGATCCGAATTACAATTAGTAACACGATGACACACGCTCTAACTCCGTTTAGCGTGAATACGAGAATTTTATTTTAGAATGTGAAACACACAGTGGTATAAAATGAAAATTTTTGGTCCTTCGGTGTTTGGATAATCGAGTTGCCACTGTATTTTTACTTCATTCTTAAAGTCTGTTTAACCCTTATGTGGATTATTGGGGACGCAGCGGCCCTGTGCAACTTCAAACTAATAATTTTTTAATTTTTACCGGATAGATAAATAGAAATCAATTGTCCTTACAACATTAGGAGCATACTGAGATAATAGAGGATTACATAAATCTTCATATAATTATATTAACACATATTAAACAATTATTAGTTTGAATTTGCACATGACAGCCGCGACTCCAACAATCCACGTAAGGGTTAAAGTGGTGGAACTAAACTTCTGAATAATGTTGAATGATGTTCTCGGGCACAGAAGCACTTTTTCGAGTGTTTCAGAAAATCGAATATTTAAATGTTATTCAGTATAACTCTGAACACACAGGGAATTAAATACGATCCCAAAAAATGAAAATTGTGGAACGCTGAATCCCATTCGTACTAGGAATACCGCGCGAGTGTTCATCAGAAACGTTGAAGTTCGCGAAAATTTCGTGGAAAAATGAGGTTTCGGTGGAAATGAAGGGGATGTTCGAGGGGAAGCGGAGCGGGATATGGACATCAGAGGTAGGCGGTGTCGTGTCGTTGGTGGGTTAGGTTGGTTCAGAGGTGTCAGAGATTGGTTCGCGTCAGTTCGTGGCTCAGCGACGAGGCACGAGTCGCATCTGTCTTCTCTCAGCCCTATCATAGGGGTCGGAGATGGGACGGGGGATGGCAGGGCTGTTCGAACTAGCGTGATGGATACGCGAGCTCTGGCTAGAGGCACCCCTTCGCATATCAACTACACGAACTGGCAGCTCGTGCCACCCTTCCACACGTTTCTCCACTTGCGGCTTGCCTCTGCCACCTTCTTTTCCCTTTTTTCATCCCTCCGCGCGTACCCACTATCTGAAGAACGAGGCCGTCGTACGCGATCTGTTCAGACCTCGTGTCACCTCAGGAAATTGTAGATCGTCTCGTACACCGTGTTCTTCAAGGTCGAATTCTGAAGAACTCGTGAGTTAGGTCCACAAACCGGAACAAAAATTTTGGCAGGAAGTTAAATAGATGGTTTACTGTAGAAAAGCTTAGCGATTGCGATCACTGGATTCAAAAAATACGAACGCGCGCAGACGATTAAATGTTTAAAAGTTTGATTTCTTTATGATTTGTTTTCATATGCTGATTGCCGTGGGGATCACAGGGACAGGTGCATCAAATTTTATTTAACACGTCCCCTGCCAGGTGTACCGTTTTCGGTAAACGCATCAGTTTCAATTTGATCGCGTAACTACCCAGCCTCATGAAATTTTGAGTAACATTCACGTGAAAATGATAGTGGAGTTAGACAGTGTAATATCAAATAGATAAATATTTGTACAATCAACCGCGTGTAGTAACATTTTGACTGCCACGTCATGCATGTATGGGTGATACTTCGATTCGATCATTGCTTATCTGATCATATGTAATATTAATAAAAATATCTGAGCAGGTCGAATGAAACCAACAGAAAAATTATGAAATTTACTAATATTATTGATTAAAAGTTGTATTATTTTGGGATATATTCATTCTGTATGAAAATGTAAAAAGTTTGTAATTTTCAGCTAATACGACGTGGCAGTCGAGATGTTAATAAATAGCCATTTTCGTGTGTCTGTATAGTTACGGAAATTTCTACTGTGGCAGGGAACGTGTTGACTGAATAACTACAAATTCTGTCAAAATTTTGAATAGTTACAAATATTTTTTCTTCCTGATATGTATTTGAAATGGGATATTGTAGTATGTCTGACCAGGTATGGAAATTTTCACTGCGGCAGTCAACGAGGCAGTTTATTCTCTTCAATACTAATCATGCCAGAGAAAATATATTCAACTGTTCCATTGCATACTTGCGCTTCCATTTTATTACTACAGGATACAAAATTCATTAAATTTCATTAAACTTGGGTCTCCGGTCATCTTACCACGTTTCATGCAGCATGGGTCGTATGCGCCTCGCACATCAACTTCTATTATTTTAAATAAACATTGATATTCTTTATATTTCAATTAAGGCGAACGCCACAATAATAGCACAAAATAAAAACTATATCATAAGATAATTCAATCTTCGTATATCCAACATTATGTATTTATGACAATTTTATTTAACATGTCTGGCTAGTTATGGGTTTTTCTACTGCAGCACGGAACGAATTAATTAAACGTACGTAGATTTCTCGAGCTGTCAGAGACGCTCCCGAGATCGAAACCCGTAACGAGTTTCAGGGATTCGACGGTTCAGGAAATTCGGTGGCCCAGGGGGTGCGTTTATTCGAGACGAGACAAATTCTTTCGAACAGACAAATCCTTCGTGCACCAACCGAAACCCTTCGATTCTTTGTTTCCCCGAGCGAAATCTCGAGAGGAGCAGATCGACGAGCAGACATTAAACAGATTCTCGAAGGTCAATGCAATGAAGGTAACCGGAGAGGAAGCTCAAGCTCCATCTTCTTTCTTCCCGACGATCGACCTCGTTCGTTTTCCGTTCCGCCCTTTCAAACTTCTTCTTCTTCTCCGGCGTACCATCGCGTAGAGCTGCATTTACGAGTGTTGCACTCATATATCGGGTGGACCGTGAATTTCCACCTCTGTCTCGAAGCTTTTGCAATGGTGACCTTCCAGCTAACAGTTTCTTGCTGGTTTTCTTATTAATTCATTCTGCTATACTCTGATCCTTTGTATATGTGAATACTTCATTTATAATCGTAGAATATTACTTCCTGAGTCGTGGATTGATGTTAATTTCAGCTTGAATTTTGGTATATATTATTTGCAAGTACGACCAATTCTCGATACCATTACAGTGGTCATTATTTTTCCAAAGCGCATACATGCGTTTTTTTCAGACAGAGGATTACATATAAGGTTCTTGTTCTGTAACAATAGTAAATCAGCTTGACGAAACCGAGCTGTGTAGATTCATACTATAATATTTAACGCGTTCCGTACCACAGTAGAAGAATCCACGATTAGTCAGACACTCAAAACTAGCTTCTTATTAATAAATGTGATTAAATATGCAAATACTTGTCTATTTTCTGTTACACTTCTTATTTATACGATTCTTTCAACCTAAATCTGACTGAAACTGACATAAGGGGTCACAGTTATTCGAACAAATTAAAATCGATGGTATACGGCACACGTCTTAAATACTTTACCGAATGAGTCTCGCTAAATATAATACACTTGCAACCTAAAATTTCCCATCTCGTGTTTCCTCAACCACGAATAGTTCATTATTTGCACAAATAATAATGGACACACCGCCGTCTGGAAGCTTGAAAGGAATTTACAAGGGTTTCAACGTTGAAACGCAGTTCTGTCGTAAAAAAAATCGATCTTGGTGTTTCTCATTGTCAGTCGGCGAGCTTCTTCCAGATCCCGCGGAACGTTTATATTGCAAAAGGTGACAGCGAGGTTCGGGCGGGCGAGGGATTGCAAATCCTCCAGGAATATCCCGGGACTGGCATCGATATTTATGAACCCGATCGACCGTCCAGCGATCGCCTCGCCCCTCTCTCGCCCCCTCAGACAGGGAGAAAGTCTGTCGTGCCGGTCGGAAACGGGATATTCGTCCGTCTTACTTTCTTCGAAATTCATAATTCAGCCCGGATGAACTCGGTGCAGGTAGCTTTGGAGCACGCCGACGCTATCCAAAATTCATAGATACCGTCCGTTGCTATCGACGAATATGTGAGAACTGGCACGGTGTATCATAATTTTCCAACGTTGCCGCAAAACAGATGTTTCTGTTCCTCCGTGGAACAGTTCCGCCGGCCTCCACGATCCTCCGGGTAGCCGTGCTAAGACACAAGGGAGATCTCTCGTAGATTTCACGGCATCGATTTTTCTGATAGCGGGGCTAAAGGCGGAAATGATTGGCGAGCTACTGATTCGAGCATCCCGCTGTTACGGAACGTCGAAGACACATTTTGTCGGTTTATCTGTGTTTTATTTGACAGGAAGATAAGGTACTTGTGTTATTATTACGTTTATGTGTCGTTATAAACTCGAGGCAGAGTGAAAAATTGTTCAGCTATAGTAAGGATGCGCAAGTTAGGTACCTTGTCATTGTCTTATTTGCAATGAGAGATTTTAATGACAGGTATCTTGCGGTCATTTTGCTTTTTTAAGGATTGGGTATAGCACGATGTAATAAAAATGAAACATTGTATTAATAAATGGTGAGTCGATCTGCAGTCAAAGTTATGACCTTGAAAGGTCTAATCTGGATGTATTCGCTATAGTCAGACACACGAAAGCAGCTTTTCATAAATGCGCGTGGTTAACACGTTGACTTCCACAGTGAAAGTAGCCATCGCTAGTCAGACACGATAGAAACTTGCTCTGCTCTATAAATTGTGAAGGAAAAAAATATTAAAATATTCAGTATTGTATACGCGTATCTATATTAGCGTTGCAATGTTAAATTTGTTTAGAATATAGTAAAAATCAGTAGTTATTCAATTAAATAAAATTTGAAGCGTGTACTTGTGTACTTAAATTTATTAAATAATTTATTAAAGAACGATTGATGTTGTTTCTTCAGCGTGCCTAATTGTCAGAGATGATTACCGTCTGACATCAAGATAAAATCAATAACCTGGTAAGCCATTTGAATTTTTATAAATAGAAAATCTGTCATATATTGTAAATTTTCTATGACACAACTGAATATAAATATTTACGTATTTCATAATATACTTCTTATTTTATACCGCCGGAACGACGTCAATATTCTCTGAAATTTCATACACGTGAGAAGAGATTCAATAAAATTAAAATTGAAGTTCAGGCATCTCCGCTTGGCCTCGCTGTATAACAATGTAAAAATTTTCCAAAGATTCCACAGAACTTTACCCCTGAGCTTCAATTAAAATTTTACACATGAATTATTCTCGTTCGTTAACAAATTCTGCTTCAAAGACACTAACTAGACACAAAGCAGAATTAACATTTTACCAACATCCAAAATCGGTCCGTTTCCGGAATTCAAGGCAACAACATTAATTCGTGTTAATTGTTCTGCAACAATTGCGTCACGACGCTGCCGGAAACACCTAATTCCTTTCGAAATTGGCGTCCAAGAGAACCTGCCGGTAATGTGTTAAGAAATCCTCGTTTTTTCTTCGGGACGATCGATATTCCGGCGCGAGCGGAGTGCTCGGTTTAATTACACGAACGGGCGTCCGGCCAACTAATTGAAGCTGAGTTCTTGTTTACAGCAGCGAGCGAAACGACGAAATCGATTCTCGCGATAAATCGCGACGCGATTCCGTTCGCAACGGTAACGGGAACGCGACCGGATAATAACCACCGCGTTGGAATTGCGTTTAATCGGATTAACGGGTCGATGCGGTGGGCCAGGCGGCCGTGAAATGCCATCTGCACGCCATCCTGCAAGATGAATCCCCTCGTTTCGAACTGTCCGAGTGAAAATCCACCCCTGTCCTTTCACTCTTTTCAAACTACCCGCAAATTTCCTCAATCATCCCGAGAAACTCCCTTCGACTCTCTGCAGAGACCTTCGAGGACTTCTTTGAAGGGACACGCTGCAGTCCGTAAGTATTAGGACGCTTATCAAGTTTCAGATAAATCTGAAACTCTGATGAAATCATTGGAGGATTCGAATACACACTCTTCTATATTTTAGACCACCAAGGTCATATATCACTAGACTGCGGATTTTTATGCAATTTAACACGTGCAAATTCATAAAGAATGCACATGTTATAGAGTATGTGAAACGAAAAATGTACCTTTAAACGTTTCGACCCCAAAGTAAAATTCTGCCATAGTTGCGTTTCAGCAGCTACATGGAAATCAGAAATATTGAAGTTTAAAAATGTGCATTTCCATACAAATACGCAGTATATATATCACGATATTCACTGCGGAAATTAATTAAAAATCGTTTCCTATCTGTTGGAGAAGCCAGCTGCAATACTGGTGAGATGTTGGGAATATTTTCCTTTCGGACACTCATACTGGGAAGCCTCAAACATTTACTGTTAACAGTTACAATTACTTTTGATTATTGAGATATTCACTAATTTTTAGTGGTCCTATCCTTTGATCCTTCTTTCAAAATATATTCGCCCTTTTAAGCCTGCAATTGATTTTGAACTGATTTCCAATCACTAGTATCAGAGGATTTTACTATCACTTAGAAAACTTTCCTCCAGATGATTTCAAGTATATAGGCGGTCTAAAATTTATCACACCTTCTTTAATATGCTGCTAAAAGACGATCTTCAAAAAAGAACAACCATGTCTGTACGCTCCGAACTCAGCAACTATTTCTTGATTTCTAAACTCCCAGAAGCATCTCTGCAGCACAGTTTCCATCGAAGTACAAGTCCCGTTCGAGTACCGATACCCTAAAAGTATTCACTGTGTGACCTCTGACTTCCAGACGCTTGTCATTACATATAAAAGCAAATGGCGTCTGCTCGCAGACGTTCTACGTTTATCAGGTCACTCGAGAACTCGAACACTGAAAGTTATCGCTCGAAATCTTTCGAAAAATCGTAGGACAAGGGGGTTGCGAGTTATCTAGAGTTCGACGCACCGGTAACGAGCGGAAGGATAAGCCTGAAGGGAAGATCGGAGAACGGATGACGCGCGCGAAGGTAGAAATTCTCTGGTGAACGGTATCCCTGAGCAGGGGGCGCGAGCTTTCAGCCCTGTCGGCTAATTTTCCAGTCGGTGGGCCGATTACGTTAACACGCAGCGACGTTACATGCGAACCGGGATTTACGTATGTGGACCGAGGAAACCGGAATCGAATTCGAATCACTGTTCCATCCAGAAAGGAAGATTCTAACGCCCGGCCCGGCCTCTCATCCTGTCGAGTTAAATCATCCTGGAATAGCCTGGTTCCCAGGCATTAATTCCGTGGCAGACTGAAAACGCTATAACCTGCCCCGAGATAGAGAGAGAGGGGGAGAGGGAGAGGGAAACACGTTGCTAAAGGCCCCTCAAGAACGGATGGGGAACGTCAAAGAGAGACGGAGAGCCGCTTACGAGCACCTCAATCCCAGAAATTAATTGTACGAACGCTCGTGCGAGCCTCGAACTCCGTGACACGAGTTTCTTGTTCGCCTCAATGCTGCCTCCTTTGTTACCGCTGAATTTTATTAACAAATTGCCCAAACACGCGATTCTGTAGGGTTAAGACCCTTGATCTCGTTTCTACTGATTCGATTTTCGAAAGAGCTTTTTAATTGTGAATTTTATTCTGATCTGTTGGGGATGATTATAATGATATTGTTTGTGTAAATATTTGTATTTCGAGAAACTTTTTTCGTTTGCTGCTGAATTTTTAATGTATTCGTTCCTTTTTTAATTGTTTATTAATTTTGCTCAACAATCAATGAGGGTTAATAGTTATTTGATTAAATCGAATTTGTTGAGTAAATCGCAGTGTGTAGGAGTATAAGACTTTGATTAAAGATCCTCCTGAAGTATGTACGTGTTAAGAGACATTGAAGGTGTTGAAACACGACACAGAGGGTTAATATTTGGATGTTCCGCGAGCGGTGGAAATTCATCGATCGACCGCCTCCAGACGTCCTGTCGACGAATCGAAACCTCGCAAAGGGGCACGGTTCGAAAGCCGCAAAATTAATTAGCGTATTAATTAACGTTACAAAGCACAGTCTGGCCGAGAAACGCCTTTGTACGAGCTCCTCTCGATCGTATCGCGCGCGAGCTTCGTTACCGCGCGATTTTTCACGCTAACGCCGAAACACTTTCGACCCTTCTGTATAAATGTGTCAAAAGTCACGCTGGTAATTACAGGCTTGTCGAAGCTGCGACGAAAAATCGACTGAGAAAAAACAGAAAACGCGATTCCGTTCTCAAACATGCATTGCGAGTTTCTTTTTTTTGTGCATATTCGCAGAGGCGAAACGCAAAGTCCATTGTTGCGCGAAGAATTTTTTGCTCACTTAATTTTTACTGAAAATTGTGCAACATTGGCTGAAAAACTTTTTGAACATCTACGGTGGTGCCAAGGTAGCGTCACAGGGTTGAAATCTGTCAGTTTGTAAGCGATTCTCGAAAATAATAATTACTTCGTGATAGACGAACTTATTAAAATTAAATATAAATTCGGAACTACGACAGAAGAAACATAAAATTGAAAAAAAAAATAAAAGATACCTAAGAAAAGTAATAAACACATATCTGGCTATCGAGTTCTAAATCTTTGTCCACAGAATGTAAATTTAAACTAAAAGTACATGTACACATCCGTATTGTATCCCTGAGGAAATAAACAAAATTATTAAAATCTATTGCTGTTTTAGCAATCTAATGACTTCAATGAGCATCATAATTGATATTATTCTTAAAATCTGCCTCATTAGTTATTTAAAAAAATACAGTACGATGGAACGTCGCGTCAGAACCCAGAGGGGTGGTTTTATAGAAAAATTGAACATTTTGTGCACTGACCGAGTTCTGACGATTCTTGAAGGGTTGAACAAGGGTGGACGGATTCTCGTACACAAAGCGAAACCGGTTACGGTGGCCGGGAGCGAGGGGTGATCCTTTTCGTCGTTTTGTCGTCACCGCAAGGAGCTTAACCCGCGGGATTAAGGGATGAAGGACCGGGCGTGAGGCGAGGATCAAACGTTTTCGTGGATAAGCCGGAGTCGACCTCCCAGTTGAAACTTTGCCTCGAGAAATATAAGATCTTGCCACGGGGTAACGTGTTCCCTGTCTCGCGTTGCACCGCGACACCAACTCACGCGTTTCGCCTACTCCAATTATATCCTTCAGCCATTTTGCCGATCTACCGCCTGCAATTTCACGGATGCCTTCTCTGACACTACCTGAGATTCTCCGACTCACGACTTCTTCTTCGGTGTTCAAATATTTCGGTGTTTTACCCTCTATAACGCCCTGTCACTTGGAAGTTACTTGCCTATATATTTATTAGGTTGTCCCAAAAATTCGCTTCGTTTTCTTACTAGATATTAACCCATTGGAGTCAACTGACGGGTCTGGCTCGTCATAGTAACCTCATGAATGAAGCCTCTTATAATGCTTTGTAATAAAGTAGAGTTGTGTGCAAAAACATACTTCTCATTTTATTAAAATACTCAATTTAAAAACTGAAACATGTTTTCCTTTTAACAACTATCTATACAGACAGGCGCAAGAAAATTAAATCGTGTCCATATTCAAAAATAATCTTAATTAAATTGTACTCTGCATCTCTCCGGTAGCGTCATGATGGCATTTTCCCAAAATTCCTTTGAGTTACTGGCAAAATACGGATCGATGTGCTTTTTTACGTCACCTAAAGAGCTGTCATTTTTATTATGAATAGAATTTTTGAACGACAGAAACAAGTAGTAATCAGAACGGGCAAGATCCGGAGAGTAAGGAGGATGGGGTAAAACATTCCAATCAAATTTCAACAACTTGTTTCGAGCGACCAAGGAGACGTGCCGCGAATGCTTTTTCTAGTTTTCCATCTTTTAGGACGCACAGTAGCAGACTGGGCCATTTTACAAAAGTACAAATGCACTGTCGAAAAGCTAGAAGACAACAGAATACCATAACATCAACGAGAAAGAGACCAGGCTGCGCGTTTTCCTAAACATTGCCTAACAAAGCACAGCATGCAAATTACGAAAAGAACTTTTGAGACAACCTAATATATGTCTATATTTTTTAAGTCTTATTTCGTTTATTTATCACTGTGTGCAAATATATTCTACGACTGTGCTGGCACCAAGGAGTCTGTTCGTTTATTATTATGTTTATATCCCGCAATACAAACTTTATCATTTATCTTTATTATTTACTTGATGTATCATTTTCGTCATTCGCAAAGAAATTCCGATTGCAGAGGGTTAATAATTCATTTGAAGCTCGCTGTTGCGATGTTTATTATTGGTTTATACAGGGTGAGTCCTAGGACTTGTGACAAAATTTGAGGAGGTGTACTGGGTCGAAAGTGTAAAGAAAAATGTTGTCTGCTATGGGTTTTGAATATACAGAGAGTAGATTGAAGGTTCATTTGTGATATCTAGTTATTAATATACAGGTAACATGTTGAAAAGCAGGGTTAATTGCTGCTGATGTTGAAAATTGTGTAATTCAAGACTCCAGATCGATGTAAAATTCCAGATCCTTCTTTTTCTCTTATGACGTCAAAAATATGCTGACGTCCTTAAAATTTCCTTGACTTAGAAAATAGTTACATGGCATAATTGCCCACTCTAAACCCAGCAATTTTCATCTGAAACATTCTCTTGTACCACAGAAATTAAAAAAGTTGTATCGACGACTTCTTCTGAACGCCTCACCCCCTGTACAATAATCGTCAGAATTGTCAGTTTAAGAATTCTCAGGATTCTCGAAAAATACTCACTGGATTCAATCAAATTAAAAACGTCAAAAAAGACACGCTTAACCCTAGAACGTTCTTCCATTCGACTATACATTTAAGATCTCTGAGTAAAAAATGACCACAATTTATGAAACTCATGTTTTCAGCTTTATACTAGAACTTGAGGATTAAAGAAGCATAGGATCATGCAGTCACATGTATTATAATAGCTATAATTATAAAAAAGCAACATATTCTGCCCAGATTGTTTATTTATAACAGGTTTTGCATACTTGGTAACAGTGCTGTTTGCAAATGAATTTCCCGCCATTGGGATCCCACCACACAATAATTAATTTTTCTTTAACATTAATAAAACTATTCTGATCATTTTATGCTATGTATATATTTTCTTTCTATTATACCATTACCTACTTGCTTATAAGATTTGACCATAACTGAGTTCTGTTATTTGATTATACCTCGTTTATATTGGTTCAAAAAAGAGCCATAAACCTTATGTGCAACAATTTTTGTTATCAGCACGCCATATGATCCCAGATAATAAACTTTTACTACAATGTCAAAAGAACAGGCACAAGTATATTAATACTAATGCCATTGCAATTCTTTGATAACAACAAAAGTTTTAAAATAATAAAATCAGGTTGGGTCGAAGAAAAACCCGAAGACCGAACTAGGGTTGATCGCGTTCACGCAAAGTTATTTCCGAAAAGAGGACCAATTAAAATCGTTCGGGTCCCGCGATGCGATCGCGTTCTAATCGCAAAGTAATTTATCGAGAAATCATATCGGCGGAGAACGATACGGGGGAGCAATTCGATTTCTACAATCCGGAAGAATGATAGGGGCTGCTCGTGCTCGAATTACTTCGGCGTGTATCGTACAATGGCAGGAATTCGTTTTCCTCTCTCTATATATATACGTATCGTGTGCCCGCCACAATAGGGAACAATGGCAAAGGGTTGCCCCGGTCTACGGAGATAGATACGCGGGAGTATAGGAAGGAAAAAGGGAGCGGAAGAATTGCGGGAAGACGCAATAACTGGTAAATCTCGGCCGGCGAATCGAATAGAATCGGCGAAACGAAATCGACGTTCCTCCACGCGAGAAAACCAACCCCACAGAAAATTAGAACGGCCTCCGTCCGAACGTCATTAGCCGTTGGAAGTCTGAAAATTTTGGAAAAACGCGTACGCCGTGTGCTGGAATTTCTCGCGGTAAAAAACGAGTTACACTGAATATTTAATTGCAATAGTATGTAAGCAGGAAATTGTTCAGTTGTTTCAATTGTGTTCTAGAACTGCAAAATGTGTAACGAAACGTGTATATTTTAATAATGGACGCTGATGTGATAATTCATAACAAACAGGGGTGCAGGAATCAGTACGGTGGTCCGTAGTATACGATGAACGATTTTCTGGAACACGTAAACGGGTTCATCGACATAAAGGGTTGAGTTACTAGAAATAAATTAGAGATTTTTATCACTCGGTCGAGTAATAAGCCGGACATTGTCAGAGGTACATATTTTATAAAACAATTTGATCCTCTTAACCCGAAGAACCCGTGTATGAGTTCAAAAGAGTGGATTATCGTGTGCTGACAACCGCTATATTGGCCTGAGCCCCTGTGTTTATTGTACGATCTAAGTCTATGCATGTGGAAAAATTATTACCTCATCGTAGCTTATTAAAATGTGTATATATTTTATAATGTTTCAATCGTAGTCTCGCAACCAAGGCTGCCATCAAGCTCAGGTCTCACCTGAACAGAAGTTCAATTTTGGAAGAAACTATAACAGGTACGCTATTGCAACAAAATTCTGGCTATAAATTGGAAAATTCTATATGAGACAGCTGACTTTTATCAAAATCGAATCACTAAATACAACAATACAAAATTTCAATCATCACCTTGTAATTCACCCCCTGTCATTAACCCAACGTGTACCTGCCCAGAAGTTGAATTTCTGACAAAACTACTATAGACACGCTATGGCAACAAACTTCAGCATGTGGAGCATGAAATTCTACATAAAACAGAGGCTCCACAAATTTCATGAAAGCTTCCACTCCAAAAATAATAGATTTCACATTCGTGAGTCTGAAATCACTCGGCAGGTGCTGCCACGTCGAGCTACATATAAATACAATTTTCAGTCACATTTTCCATTGCAAAACATTCTGCATGGAATTTTCCACACGGTACTGATGTATTACTGCGTTGTACAATATTTCTTTCGACCCCGATAGCCGGGTAATTCTACAAAATTGCTCGTAGAATTTATGGCTGCGCTTCTTACTTGCGCCACTGGAAGACTTATCGTTCACAACTTCTACTGATCGAATCCTTTAGATAAATTATATCTGTAAGCTTGAGTATCGTAGTATTCAACGTAGAAAATATTTATACAACTCGCTATTAACTCATTGTATACAGAACACAATGTTATACCCACTTCAGGTACCAGTAACCGCTGCTGTTATTAGACTGTTTGAGTTCTTTACTGTACGTTTTCGTAAAGTATTATAAACTGTAGGAAACGTTCATCACGAAATCACAAATTATTAATTACACGCTCTCGTCGATTATCGTTGGGATTTTTAGATTCATTTAAAGAAATAGAGACGCGTTCCCGATATCCCATGGAAACGCGGATTTCTACGCGACGACGCGTCGAACTTTCCCCAGACACTCGAAAGCCCGAACTTCCGGGGCTTCGTGCTATCATGAATTCCAATCCCGAACTTTTCCACGGCTGGAAGTTGTTCGACGATTCCGGAAACCGCGTTCGAAGAAGCAATTTTCCTGTAGAGCGCGGACCATGCTCGTCGAAATACGAAATTTGCCATCGTGACAAATACAATGCAGTGTAATATTTATAATATTATATCGTGTCTTCATTGCACACTGTAAATATGTACAGTCTATAGGAGAAATCAAAACAAGTGTCAGAACATTTACATGTGTACAGTGTGCAGTAATGACATGATAAAATATTATATTACATCTTTATTGCATATTGTACATGTGTAGGAATATTATGTAGGGGTGACTTAGAACAAGTGTCAGAAAATTTATCTACGGACAGTGTGCAATAATGACATAATATAATATTATATAGGATGATTCAGAATAAGTGTCGGAAAGTTTACATATGTACAGAGTGCAGTAATGACATGGTACAATATCATATTACATCTGTATTGCATATTATACACATTTAGGAATATTATATAGAATGACTCAGGAGAAGGTCAGAAAATTTATATACATACATACAATCTGCAGTAACGACATGATATAATATTATATTACATCTTTATTGCATATTGCATATGTATAGGAATATTATATAGGATGATTCAGAACAAGTGTCGGAAAATTTACATATGTACAGAGTGCAACAATGACATAATACAATATTATATTACATTTCTATTGCATATTGTACAGATGTAAAAATATTATGTAGGGTGACTGAGAACAAGTGTCAGAAAATGTACGTACGTGCAGTATGCAGTAATGACAGAACACAATACAATATTTACAATTTTATATTATGTACATCCTTATTGCATATTGTACATATGTGCATTGTATAGGCAGACTCAAAAGAAGTGTCAGAAAATTTACAGTCGCATTTTACTACTATCGTCTAATAATCTAAAAAATTTGTTTTACGTATTACTTTGAGTTCTAAATAACTTTTGACTCGTAACAGACTCTTTTTTTTTCTAAAAATTCAATTAATTTATCTAGGCTGCTGACTTTTTGTTTCACATTCAAGGCAGGAATCACTCAGCACAATACATTTAAACAGTGTACAAAAATATTATACAGTGGCTTTCAAAACTTTCCGATCAAGTTATAATTATGCTCCGCCTGTTATCAATTTTTCCTCGTCATGGGAACTGGCCGTAACGCGATTTTCTTTCACGAAGAAAAGAATATTTTCTCGTGAGTCGGTTAATTGGTTTACCGAGTCGCTTCACCGTCTTGATCTCTGATAAGCCGCTCGAAAGGCATGATATAGAACGTTGGCCCCGGGTGAAAAAGTTCGGACGGAGAACCGCTGTTCCTTAATTACGCGACTTAAACGAGTTTCGCGACAGCCCGGGCTCTTCGAAATTATTTTTACGATATGGAAATTGATATTACAACGGCTCTTTCAACGCCCAAACCCTGTCGTGATCTTTTCTCCGTCTCAAAGACGAAACCCCTTCGTTTTCGGGATGACCCGCAATGCTTCGATAACTGCGATAACGAGATGGAAATACAAACAAGGAAAGTTTTCATCCAGCTCAGAAAACTAAGACGAAAGTGGAACATCGAGGGAGAGAAGATTCGATGCTTCACGTTCGATTTGGCTCTTGATAGTGGTATCGTGCTCTCTCAAACAGAACAAATATTTCTTTCTGTGGTTATGAATTTACCAAGGATTATACAAGCTGCGTACGTATACTTGAGAAGGTCCAAAAGTTTTATTTTCCAGCAATAATAGGTACAATGGAACCTCGATTATCCGAACACCGGTCATCCAAACATTTCTCTTCCAGGTTAATTACAAATTAAAAGTATCACCAATCACACGGTGTACTTAATTTTATTCCATCGTGTACTTTTATGTTCTAAACCAAAATTATCATTTTTATGTAAGACATAGTTGTAATTTGAGTCATCTTGTTACCAATTACAGTTCGAATAATCGAGCTTCTACTGTATTAGTTTTCCAGTAGTTTTCACCAATGTCGATGCATTTCTTCAGAAAATGGAAAAAACAATAAAAAATCACAATCAAATACCTGAAACGAAAAGAGAAAAGTAAATGGACTGTTGGAACTCCCAACGTATACTAGCGTGTCCTTAGAGAAATTAAAAAGATTAAACAAAGTAATCAAGCAGTCTAAATCAAACGTGAGCTCTCCTTGCTAGAATGGTATCATTTTTACATCCTTTAAAAAATTTGTGTTCTAAGTTCTTCATGCAAGGAGGTTATTCAGACACCATGAGATAATATGGAGTCTTCTATCGAAAAATCAACACATTGCATCCCGCAGTGATAACATCCACGCTTGGTCAGACGCGCTATAATTTACTGTTTGTACTGATTCTTCTGCTTCATAAGTTTTTCCAGTATTTTAATTTTAGGATTACTATAACAACTAGCATTGAAATACTACAAGAAAGTACATGTTAGTGTTTAAGCGTGAATATTGAGCGGAGCTATGAACGCTCCTAGAATATCGGTTATCCGATTATGTGCAAAACTTTGTACATGCATGCCGTTCAAATTCAATAAACAATGATTATTAGTATATTACTCGTGCAATGTTACATTTCCATAGAATAATGTTCGAATCCACAGTTATCGAATTACACTGAATATGAAGTGTAGGTTACCGCTGACCCCCACGGCAGTCAAAGTGTTCAAAAACAACAAACTATAGCGCAAGTTAATATTGTCGAACACATGTGAAATGCACTTGCACACTGCAAACAGAATCACTCCAGAACGTCAGCATGTTCTCAAAAAAAAAGACTAATCGTGGACAATCATTTAACACAGTAGTCAACGTGTTAAAAAAACAAATTATAGTGCATATTAAACTCGTATCGAATACGCGTGAGTGCAATTGAACGCTGCAAACAGAATCGCTCCAGAAGGTGAACATATTCTCAAAAACAAGATTAATCGTGGACAATCATTTAAGACGGTAGTCAACTTGTTAAAAAAAAACAAATTATAGTGGATATTAAACTCGTGTCGAGCACATGTGAATGCAGTGGAACGTTACAAACAGAATCGCTCCAGAGCGTCAGCATGTCCTCAAAAAGGACTAATCGTGGACAATCGGTAGCGCGTTATCTACAGACATCGGAAGTGTCCTCTCCGAATAAAGCGGCGGATCAGCCGTCGTGACTGTACGTCTGGAAGTATCCTGAAGGCGCATTATTCAGCGGGTTGATCAATCTTTCATCTGAGCGTCGCGAGGGAAGGATTGAGGACGGGGTTGACCCGGGGACCGCTTGAAAAACGAGGAGCTGGCCTAATCTCGAGGTGCAACGTGTATCCCGTAGGATCTATGCCCGCAGCATCGAGATTCCCGGGACTTGCGCTCGCTAAGCGATTATTTTATCGTCGCACGGCGATCTGCCAAACTCTGTACGACCTTTTTCCCATCGCTAGCGCTTGTGTCTGCGTCTTTGCGATTTATCGAAAGGTCGAGGGTGCGACGCGATGCTTTCCGATGGAGAGAGGAATTTTTTTTCGGCTGAAGGACCTCGGCTTCGCACCGTTGTACTCGTCACGATGGAAGTCCTTCGGGAGGACTTTAAATTCTGCGGAAACTGGAGAAATCGTTGCTCCTTCGGATGCAGAGGAGTTTCTTTTAACTGTGATTGTTGTTTAGAAGTCGAGAATAGTAGCGTAAAACAAATAACTTCTACCTTTAGAGGCACATGGTACTTGTATTCGTATAAAGAAATGAAAAATTTCTAATCAATTTAGGAGCTAACATTAATCTACTACATACTAAGCCAGTGTTGACCACGGAAGCTCCGGCCTTCCCCCACTCTAGGCCCATTCCCCTCGTTTCAGGTCCCGCCAGTTCGTTCCTCGTCCCCCTCTCGGTCCATCGACGTTCCAGAACACAGCCTATATGAGGGGAATGGACCTAGAGTGGGAGAAGACTGGTGCTCCCGTGGCCATCACTGTTCTAGGCAACTGAAAGTAATTCATGCGTTGGTATGGTCCGTGTGGATAACGCCTAAGATCGTCCAGTCTCCGCGCTTATTAAGCAAGTACAGCGACCATCCACACGGAATGTGAGATCATCGTACAAACCTCTGCACGAAAGTTATTTCCTTAAAAAATTAGAGTTAGTTTTCAGACCCATGTCGACTGAACATTTTGTTATTTATAGCAGTGAATACCACGTGCACCTAAATTCTTCAACCTTTTTTATGAATTACCCTGTATGACCGCAATTTCCTTTTTTCTTTAGTAGCTGTCGGTTCAGATTGAGCAAATATTAGGCATTAACGAATGTGTTTCTTAGGATGTTGAATACACATGTTCGATTAGAATATCTAAACCTAGTGTCTGTCGTGTGTTTCAGGAGCGAATGAACTCATTCGAACGGATGCAGACGGCCGCTTTTCAAAATTTTAAGCCTCCCATCGACTCGACGTAAACAGGAACGAAGAAGCTCCATGAAAAGTTATGTGACATTAAGGAGAAAAGTAGGAAATAGAGGCAACGAGGATGGAATGAAGAGGAAGCGGCGAGAAACGGAAAAGGAACGAAAGGACCGGAAAGGCGATTAATATTTATGCTCGAGTAATTGACGAACAAAATGTAACAATTTTAGATCGTCGCGATTTCAAGTCAGAAATAATTTCATTACTTTCGATGATGGAGTACGAGTAACTGTCCAACGTCTTCAAATTACTTCGAGCGTTATGCGCCCCTTTGCATATATATGTAAGATCATCAGATATGAATTTATTAAAGTTGAGAAAAATTATTTAGTATCGTTTAATTATATTTACTGAATACAAATTCGTAGGTGTTAAATAAACAGAAATTTCATTTAATAATCTCTGAAAGGAATACTGTGCATGTATGTATGAATTAATATGATTCTTCAATCAACCCGCATACTATTGAATTTATTATGATCGATCGATATGAACTGTACTGAATTTATTTTAGGTTTTCAATGAAAAATTCTTTCAAATGTTCCGCAGCTGTAATTTTAACATTTCCACGCCTTCGCATGATCTAAACTTTAAATATTCAACTTCAAAAACTGCTTATAAACTGTATTGTTTCAAACATTAGACAAGGCTATTTCTATCAGAGTAAGGCTGCGTTTACGTTAATTGTACCAGTAATTAGTACAAGTAGCTGCCAGACCCCAACATTGGTAAGTAACTTGTACCAGTAACTCGTAAGTGGTCTAGCCAGACTAACTATTTATACCACTTACTGGTACAAGTAACTTACGAATGTAAACGCAGTATAAAACTACAAGCAATAAAAGAGAGGTGAATTAAATTCAGATAAATGCCAAATTTACACATATTAATAAACTGGAAATAAACATCAGAAGCGTAAGACAACTTTATCACTAATGTGGTTCTTAATACAGATAACTCTGCACGTCTGAGCCAAAATACTGCCGCAAACTCTACTTCTAGTTTCACTCATTAGCAAAATATTTGGTAGACCCCCGATGCGAATAATTGCAGCGTAGATCTTTTGGAATGAAGAGTGCTTATCCAAACCTTATTTATGGTTTGAATACTGTTTTAACATATTCTCTAATAAGAATTCTGTCGCTACAGAAAGTCTAGAAACCTCTTCTTCGTGTTAATTCCTTTTAATCGTTTTATCATCTTGATAGATCTTTTTATGAAAGCCATGTACAGTAGGACCTCGATTGATCGGATCGCGATTATCCGTGGTCTCGATCAACCGAGGTCTCTGTTATCCAGGGTCTCCTGTTTACTAACAACAAACGCTTGTAAGTACATATCTTACGATTCTCTTTTGTTTATACCTAACCTAACAGAAAGTTTAGTGACGGTGAAAAGTTGGCGTAATAAAGCACTTACAAGTGCAAAATTAAAAAAATAGATAAAATTTGAGCAAATATACATTTAGTTATGATTATATTGTAAAAGGGAATACATTTTCTAAAAATAAAGAGCTTATTTTGATATAGAAAATACGTTTTAATTATTTCCTCTCAGGCTTCGATTTATCCGGGCTGTCTGTCTCCCGATTAATCCGATTAATCGAGGTTCTACTGTACTTTGTCAAAAATTACAGTTCGACTAGGACTAATATTTTTCAGCGATGACTCACGAAGGTTTCAAAGGGACTAAAAACGGATAAAGGAGGGGCAGATATTAAGGAGTCGCGGCCCCGTGTCCCAGATAAAATAAAATAGAACTAGCTTTACGCCCGAACCAGTGTCCCGTGTCTCCGTTGCCCACGGGAATAATGATCTTTCCCTTTGCCCGGGGCCCCGTTTCAAAGGGAATTATTATCGGGCGACAGTTGATATTCCGAGGACTGTTTTATCGTTCCGTGGTGGCAAAAGCGGCGGACACATCCGAACCAGCCGGCCTGTTTCATCGAACGACCACTCTTTGCTGGGGAATTGGATCACGAGGTTGATCAAAGGGACCTCTCGTTCTTCGCTCGACTCATTTGCAGCGCGGATCTCCACGGAGACCTCGATAAAGGCCACTTGTCCTCTCGCTCCGCTCTTCAGCGTCTTCGAATTTCGAGATAACGTCGATCGACTGGAGTTTTCAATCCTCCGCTCGAGTGAAAGAGCCTCGAAATTGGAGGAAATGAAAATAAGAAGAAGACATCTGACGCCATGAGTCCCGAGAAGGTAGAAGTGCACCGACCAACGTTTTGAGAAAGGCAGCTTTGTCTGTTCATCTTCTTTAATTCTCCATTATATCTGTTTGGAGTTTCAAACTATAAGGCCTCTCAGGAAGGGTCTGAGGGCCATCTGGCTGGGCGACATGGGACGACGCCAGGCATCCTAAGCATCGGGAACCTGAAGTTTTATATAGTTATTTATTACTCCCCGATGCCTCGATGTCTATAAATCTCAAATTTCAGTGCGCGTTCCACCTTAGCCCTGACACGCACTTTGAACCTTGGTGGTCCTGAGATACTCCAGGACGTCTTCCATCGCCCTTTTCTGAACACCTCGAGAGGGTGGAGAGTCAAAATGTACAGCCAATGAGTTTCGAGTATTGACGCATTCTCCACCCTCACGAAGTTTCCGAAGTCTACGAGAGGGAAATAACAAACTTATAAAAGAAGGCACCACGAGAATTTCGGTTAGAATCTAACAATCTCAGAACCTGTGTATTCAAGAAGTACTCAACTTTGTCATCTTGTCACCATCACGACAGTCACTGTAATAAACGTTATTATACAATAAATTTGAAGACGAGAATTATACAGTTCCTTACTGGTCACGTTACAAGTCGTCTCATCAATATCTCTTACGAATATTGTTGATATATACGCTGTTGCTAAGAACAGTCATACCGATAACTAAACTGCAAATGTACATTTTAAGACATAAATATTATTTATTTTGCTGTAAATACCAAAATGAAATTATAATAAAATTATATTTTCTATTTTACATGCTATGAAATTTAATTTTTTATTTTATTTACTGTGTAGAATGTGCAACTCCCTCATATTTAAATATGTTAAATTGCATAAAGATCCGCAGTCTATCGATAACTCCCGCAGTGACAAAAAGTGGACTTGTGCTATTTTGTAATTCACGGCTTCATTTGCATTCATATTTAGTGAAGAAATTTAAAAATCCCAAAGGAGGGATTTTGTAGAAATGAGACATCTCAAGGGCGCTTCCTCCTAATTTTATGAACTTCCTTTTACTTTTCGTCCTAACGTACAATGTCTATTACTTGTCACATTTATTCCATTTTACCATATTATACCTCCTTTATGTGTGACAGAAGAATACAGTCTACAAAGAAGCATAACAAAACATAAATAAAAACGTTACTAATATAAAATATCATGGGTATGGCAATTACGAATAAGAAAAAATGTTGCAAAAACTGTTGATTAATGAAAGAAACGTGTCGCAGTATTTGTTACAAAACAATGTAGGATCACAGGGATCGTTTATTTCCAACAAATATCCAATGATGGCTGTTGACGCCTGCTAAAGCCGCGTCAGTAGCCTGCACCCTAAAGTTTAAATCTTAATTACCAGTTAAAACCCTACGCGACACATCTGGTGAGCATGCCGCTAGTATTCGAGGATATTTACGAATTGGCCCTCCAACAATAGCCTGGACAGTCCTACGATAGACAAAGGAGACCGTCTCACCGTCCAGGAGGACTCGGCCAGAAGACAACGCAGGTCCCAGCGCCGCGATGCCCCCTTCCTAGGGCCCTGTGCACCCTCCTCCTCGAATATCGGCGCATGCCACCAGCCAATCAAATAGCATGTACATTTGAATTCTTAGACTTTCCGCCACCTACGAAGATGACGACGAATTTGTACATACCGATGAAGGGCAGTTACGTCCGAACCACCTAACAACAACATCACAATAGCATTATACCACTAGTCACTCAACAGTTTCCAATAAATCAGTTTTACTATATTCTAAACACAACTCCTTTGCCTACGTGACTCATTTCCAAGCGGCTCTAACACATTAAGTTGTGTTAGAGATAGTATGACCGTCTTACGAACACGAGTACTACGGGAGTGCCCAGGCATACATCCTGCGATCAGGGTCGGCGCTCAACAATGGCTTCGAAGTGGATCTCGACCCATTCGGCCTCGGGAATAAGGCCTTTTTCCAGACGACTCGACTTTCCGGGATTAGCCAGGCCGTTCACGTTTTTCGACATCATTTTCATCGGTCGTTGATTCCGGTCTCGGCCGGAGATTTATCGGCTCGTAAACAGCTTTCTCGAATCGATGCTCTCCCGGCTCGTTCTCCTTAATTGGATCTCGTTAGCGATAGCTCTCGGATTCCGCGGGCAAGTGGCACTCGTTCACGCGGGAAAAAGAAAAATCGACCGATTATGGGAAGAATCGTATAATTGCGCGTTCTTCAGAAAATCCCGGTTATCTCGATAAAGGAAACGTTCGTACGAGATGTTCGATTTATTCGCGACGGAAGATGACGTTCGAATGCTTCGTGCTGGATGGTAACCTACTTCGAATGATATGTATCGATTTCATTGCATCGTAAATTAGGCAGACACGTCAGTAGTAACTTCTGAACAAATACAATGAATATAATAGTGAAACGGAGTGGTTCGATATAGGGCTGATTAAAGACTACAATTACCAACGCGGTCAACATATATTTTTGACGACTGTCACGTCTGCTTTGAATCGATGCTGAATAAAGCTGCAGACAAATGTAATTAAACATTGTTTCCTTGAATTACGTAGTTTACCTAGGACGTGTCATTTTGATCGCCTCGATGAAATAGGTGCATGTCGATCGTCGATAAATCTTGTATTAAAACCTGACATTTTAACGGGCTAGCCTTGCATCTAGAGGAAAATTTAAATGGAAATTAATAGAATAAGAAGAAACGTATATTATTGGTCGTTGTCTCTATATTACGGACAAGTATTATTGGACGTTCACGGCTACTGGACAATTCCCCTGCTGTAGCATTTGATTACTGAAATTTCACTTTGGTATCACTTAATTCCTCTCTTGTTTCAAACACTTTAAGAATCATACAGTGACTCATAAAGTTGATCAAATATTTCTATAATTATTTTACTTCGTCAAATCAGCTGCAGCAGAATAAACAACTATTCAAGGTCCATTTGAAATATAATTTGAAACACTTGAGCGGTTACATTTACTGTAATTTACAATGGAAAAAATGACCATGAAATAGCAGTTAGACGCAGAAAAGATGGAAGTTTCAGTTTTAGAAATTTTATAAGCCCGCAGAAATTTGAACGGTTCCCGTGACAGAAGCATCAAAAAAGTTTCGCTGCAGTTCGAACGAGGGGAGCTCGACGCAGTTTAATCTTCGAGCGCGTCGATTTTTAATCTTCGACGCGGTTTTAAAAAGAGCCTAAGCTCCGAAGCTCGCGACCGGCTGATCGATCGAGGCAAACATCGAACCCGTGCACCGATAGAAAATTGGAAACGCAACGACGAGACTGCACACGGAGTCCGATTTATTTGGGGTCGTGTTCGTTCAGGGAGCCGGCTGGACATGGAAACTCCAAGGACCCGGGAAATCCATTAACATTATTGAACCGTAACTCCAGCTCCTACGAAAAACCGGCACGATGGAAATGAATGTCGACGGGTATCGGGGAATCGTCCACCGACTGCGATCAAGTGGCGCCAATCGATTCGGGGCTGATGCGAACAATACTCGAATTTTGCTGTTCGATAAATAATTTTCCTCTGAGTTTATTGAATGTCAGGTAGCCATTTTACTTTGTGAAAAAAACATCCTGATGTACAGGATTTTAGAAAGCAAGAGTTCAGGACTTCAAGCGTAGATAGTAAAAAATGTCCCAATAAATGTAGATCTAAAAATTAATATTGTTGGAGTTATAAACGGTTCTTCGGTTTGGTTAAAGCATGCAATTTTGTGAAATATCCTGTATATACAGACTATGTATCAAATAAATCAAGGTTTCAAGTTTAAACAGATATTATTCTAGTTTGGACCAATCACCTAATTTCTAATAGGTCGACACCCACAAAAATGAATGTGTTTAATACTGATTTTTGAATATATATCCACTATTTCTTGGCTACCAAGTAGCTCAGAATAATTTTGTAATGGAAGTACCAAGCTAACGAATTGTATATAGGGTGTACCAAAGTAAACGATCTCTATCAACCTGTCGGTGTTTTACAAAGCTGTATCCTACTCACAGAATTATTACCTACAAATATTTGAATTTTGTTTAAAAATTCTGAATGCGTTTCAACATGCGTATGATAAACCACCTACTGTATAAAATACAATAATAGAATCACGTGTATTTACAGTGTATCATATAAAATAGCGGAACAACATTATGTGCACGACAACCTGGCAACAAATTTGTATTCCAGATAAACCAAACATAATTCACCACGAACATCCACAAGCATAGAACAACCGCGGAATAAATACTCCTTTCCATATAAAAACATAAACCAACTTATACCACAGTTTCCTCGTCATTGCATCCCACTATAAAATCGTTCCCTCGGGATTCCAACTTTATGAAAAGAAATTACCTTCCGATCGGGCGAGCGTCATCGATAAACCGAGAAATCGTTCATCTCGACGGAAGCAAAGCAAAATAAGAAACATTTCACCCAGCCAGTGGACTATAATTCATTCGCGTGGATGCCCGCTGGAGATGTCCTCCATTAATCCGTCGATTCTCGTTCTCGATGTCGTTCAAAGAGCCGCGATAAAGCCTCTCTTTCGATTCTCCATCGATCAATCGAACAGCGGACACGATTAAACGGAGCGGCTAAACCGAAAGTAAAGCGACACCCGTTCGGGTGCGTTCATCTCGATTTTGTCTCGGTCCGCTTTATTGGCACTGATTACACCGACCAGAGGGTGGAACGGGGGTGAGATTGCGCGAGGATGATCGGCGGACGAGCCACTGTCGAATGGAATCGCAGAGAGGGGAAGAAAATTGAATAAACGGAAAGAGAACGACGCTGAACGAGGGTGGAGGCAAACAGCGACGCGCACAGAGAGGACAGGAACGATGGGGATGAGGGTGAGATTGTCGATATTATCGAGGGTGCCACGGAGAAGAGTTTATGGTGAATTGTATGGTTGTTGGGCAAGGGTAACAAGTGTTTACGGGTGAGTACAGAGAGAATGGAGTAACTGTTTATGAAGAGGAACGACAGGATTTAGATAGGTTCGAGGGATTGATGGAATACTTTTTGAGGCACTGTATTTTAAGGTACGTAGATCCGGAAAATGAGTAACAATTTGGTATATTAGGTAAACATGACGTAGTGTTTCGACTTTAACCCCTTTAGTACCTTACAAGTTTTCATGTACCGCCCAAAAAGACCTTGGAAAATATGCATTTTTGAAAACATTTATTAAAATTAACAGTTTTCTTAAAAATAAAAATAACTTCACGGCTTTTCGTATTTTATTTTAAAATGTATGTAGTTTTACATAAGGAAAAGAAAACAATTATTTTCTGTGAATTAAATCTTGTATTCCATGGTGAAAAAAGAATTTGAAAAAAATGAAAACCCGAAATATCGGCTCAAGATATTTCTCGGGAAAACCGCGGAACCGATATGTCGGCTCCGGGGTACTAATTGTAAGAGGGTGGATGTAGAATCAATATAATTTTAAATTGCATCACTTTAGAAACGTTCAGTCTTCGTTGATCCGTATGTGATTTAGAACAGTTTCACTCAGGAGTTTTGAATAATTACAGCTTTGTTATTGCATAATACAACACTGTAGATCTAATACGGCAGTATATTATAATTTTGAAATTTTAGCTCGAGTTGAAAACTGAGATGGGAGCGAAAACGAATGGCATGGGTTGTAACACGTTCCCTGTCGCAGTAGAAAAATCCCGTAACTGGTTAGACGCGCTGGAGCAAAAATATGTGCAAAACAGATGTAAATGCGTATATGTTTACGTGCCTGGCGAAAAAAAAATATTGTACATGTACACGAAATGAATATGACAAATAGCATTTGTTTCTTACGCTGTAATATTATTGCAGCAGAAATGTTGCTGTAAATATTACAAAGGTGAGTATTTATTTGATTAAATTAAACTGGATTCATACATTAATCATTTTCATGGGTGGACCTGCTTTTAAACCTTGTCAAAGCTGTTCATTAACAGCTAATTAATTAAAAATATGTCTAAGTGTATTAAAAGTCCAATTACCATAATTACCCACTAGTATGTTGCACTGTAAAATAAGATGTACAATAAACTACTATACAACATCCGTAGTGAAGCACCCATCTATAAAAATGAGTCGATCTAATAATTCCATTAAAAATTCAAGAGATGGTTGCTGTATATTTCTTTAACCCTAATCACGCAGAGGAACGATAAAAATCCATAGACAGAGCATAGGAAGATTAGAGCCACGGGCTTGAAAGCATAAAAAAAATAATGAGACATTGCGAAGGGTGTGCGAGGGAATAAAGATGATATCGCGGCAAGTCAGAAGCGCTGTAGAATCCAGTATTATTGCAGTATTCATTAAGAATTATCTCCTCGTGTCATCTTCACCGCAACACGTATAAGGAGAAAAACAGATAGTGCGAACGTACGGATGAAAAATACATAGGGCGCGGAATGAGTGGAAAACAACCTGAAAATGGAGAAGATAGGGGAAAGGGTTGGAACGGTGAATCGAGAGAAAGAATGCAGAGCGTGAAAGGGTGAAGAGAATGAAAGCGGATAGCGGGATGGGGATGATACGGTGGCGATGCAATTAAAACAGGAAACGATTTAAACCGTACACAGGTAATTCTTATTAACGGATACTTTTATCGTGGTCACCGTGCAAGCTCTGGTACAAAAGCTTTGAAAACACCTGGAAACACACACACTTATGCAAGGATTCCAACAAGTAGACAAAAGAGATCGTTTCTGTGGCTGATGTAACACCAGTCTCTTCAGGAACGAATCTATTCAAGCTGCAAATAATTTATATTTGTTTAGTACGAATTAATAGGTACTAAACAAAAAACAGAAAGCTGGCAGTGCCAGTTGGCAGTGATAGTATGCCAGAAGGAGTGTTCTATGAAAGAATAAAATATATGCGAATTTAACTATGTATTTTATAAAAATCTACTTTAGTGCGTCTGACATGGCACGGAATTTTTCTCTGTGCCAATATGAATGCGTTCAATATAAATTGATAGGTACTAAACATAAAACAGAAAGTTGGCAGTGCCAGTTGGCAGTGATAATATGCTACAAGGAGTGTTCCATGAAATAATAAATCGCGTGCGAGTTTAACTATGCATTTTATAAAAATCTACTTTACTGCGTCTGACCAGAAACGGAATGTTTCACTGTGCCGTGTTCAGACGCTAGGTGTCCAACATCTAATCGTGTATACTCATTAATACTGTCGGATTTATGAATCACAAGAAGATTATCGGTACTGTGAATGGCAGTATATTTGAAACAAAAAAGAAAGGAAATAAAATTCATGTAAAATAATCTTTGTCCGCACTGAATGAGCAAATATCAAAACGCATTGGGTGGATCATAAAAATGATCCCAGACTCAGAAAAATCGTGTGAACTATCATTTTCACCATCAGTCGCGACACATTTTTCAATCAAAAGGTAGAAATTGTCGTTCGTTCAACTTGGAAACGAATAATGGAGAACAATCATGCCAGGAGCTGGCGAGTTATAGCCGATAAGGTGGCCACGCACGGCACGTAACGGTTCCCCATTAATCGGGCTGCGCATCCAAGAGGGTAGCAGCAATTTACATTGTTCCTAACCGATAATCTCGCAGGATCCAGCATCGTAATCTGGAGAGACGAGCGCGTCGATCAGCTCGAGGGGACGGGTATCGATTAAGGCATGTTTCAATGGGCACGACGAACGCGGATGATAGACGTCAGTCGCAGGATCAACCTCCGTTCTCTCCTTTGACCCTGCCACCCCTTTCTTCGCGCTTCTGCCTCCATTATACATCGATTCTCCTGCGATTGTCGTCCAAACGAAACGTGCGTTACTTTTATGGGAATTTAGTTTAGGGGTAAATAAAATTCCACGTGTTGCCGGAAGGGTTGAGTAAACCGTTTATTAACTATAATATTAATAATAAAACTCGCGATTATACAACTCTCAATCTCACGATGCTCACTATTTCAACTCTCTCACGATACTCTCTCTATGGCTTCTCGCATTCGAATCCCAAAAACTCTCGCAACCTCTCGCATACCCTCACTCTTTCTTTCTCTCTCTCTCTCACTCTGTCTTCTTCTTCTTCATCCGAAGAGACACGTGCATTCCCCGAAACGCACTCGCAACCATTCTATACAATTCAGCACAGTCACTCGATCCCTTACGCTCTGTTCCAAACACTCCTCTCTCGCGCCTATATCTTTAAACTTCCAAACATTCTCCAGCCATACTTTAACACTCATCACCCGCTCGAACTCGCAACCCAAACACGCACGCTTACAAAACTCTTATGAAATAATTCCACACTTTTCTGATAATCTGATCGTTAGTAAACGATCCTGTGAAAACATGCTTCCGGGCGGAATGAAATTGAGAGGAAAATTGGAAACGACGCCGAAGCATCGCGGTTGATGGACCATTGAGAAGATTTGGAGAAATCGTTACGTCAGGGTGGCTTATTAATGTCCACAGATTGCGTTAAGCGTTCTATAGTCTCACGACATTGAAATTACGTGACGATCGATACCGCACACGTGACAGTGAAAACAGCCGTACCTGGTCAGACACGACACACTACTGTTTTATATATAAATTGTCAGGAAGATAATGTTTAACATGTTGACCACCACATTGGAAACTCCCATGCCTGGTCAGACATACTATAATATGTAAATAAAATGCCAAAACTATCATTAACACGTTACCTACCATGGTCGATTCGAGAAAAACGTCCACCACAAACTAAGCTTTATTTTTCTAAATTATTTCTGTCACACATGTGTGATGTTAAGCTCTCAAAACAGAATCGACGCGTCACACATATGTGACACTGGTAGCGAACGTGTTAATTGGTTCAAAGCACACTTGATGTTTCGTAACATATTCTAATGATACTTGCAATTTTATAAACATTTGGTTAAGCTTAGGTGCCACAGTGAAAACAGGCTCACGTGATCAGACATATTACAACAATCAGTGTATAACATAAATAATAAAAGAAAAAATATTGCACTAATCCATCCTATACTTCTGTTTATATACTACCTCGAAAATTTTCTAGAGATCCGCAGTTATTCAAATATAAAATTTCAGATATCAATTACCGGTTCAAAATTATTTAATTAATTTCATACGTACAATCGTTGTGTGACAAAATCGAACATACAATAAATAAAATATACTCTACTGTAAGTTAACAAAGTCCGGATTCTCTAGGTTCTGTTCGAACGATACCAACATAATCCACCCTAACCATAGGAGATAACAAAAATTCTTGGACCTTCCAGGATGTAGCCTTCATGCTTTCAAGCGCGTCAGGTTTGCGTCCACGGGACAAACGGCGTGGAGAGAAATAATAAGCGGAGAATAGGTCGGTAGAAAGAAAATGGAGGATAAAAAAGGAGTCGCGCGAGGGTGGCGCGTGAATTCGCCGTAATAATTATCGCGGGACTTTCTTCGTTGCGCGGCGGTCGGAGCAACAGGTGGCCCTGGCCGAACAAATCGTTCAGGATAACGACGAATCCGAATCGAAGTCCGGTGATTACAGTCCCGATGGAAATTCGATTTCGGGGTGACCGTCGAACGGCCAAAAGGCAGACCCTCGTCGCGTTGACCCGCATCGAGCGCCGAATGGAACGACGAAAAAAAAAAAGAACAGGAACTGGGAAACTGGGTCACGGATTTCCTCCACGCTTCCCTCGTCCGGGGTGTTATTTTCCTTTCTGTCGATCCGCTGCAAATACGTCAGCGGCGTCCGTTTCCATCGAACCAGAATTTTTGTTACACGGGGGACGAACGTATTTTATGTTGCGTTAACCCCTTCGCGAACGATTTAATTCAGACGTTACGGCATTGTATTTTACAATAAAATGCAACAGAAATAGTGGTTTTATTTACGTATCGCAACTGACAGTAATCCTGTTTATCATTATTATCAAATTACCGCGAGTGAAATCTAGTACCTTAAACGAGTACAGCGAGTCACTATATACTTTGGCATTAGGTTACACTGGCGAAGCAGACTCGTAACTTGAGTACAAGTGGTTAATTTGATTAACCTCTGTTCCTGATATTTTATCCCCGAAAAATTCTTTACGAGTAGTACAAGAGTTAAAAAAGATTCTAATCTTTTCTTGAAAATTGTTCACCCTTCAACAGTTGATTTCTAGTGCCAAAATATGGTTCAAGGAATTTTAATATTTTAATAGAAATATTCTACTTAAATTTACCGTAATATGTTTCATTCGACTTTTTCAATGTCTATTATCCAACAAGTATTTTTTGTACACTATATTTTAAAACTTGTAATACACAATGTCACTGTAGACAGAGAGCCTCAAATTTTACTACCCACACTATGCCAATTCTATGAATAGAAATAAAAAAATTATATAAACGCAAACAGGTTGAATACAGTATATCTTCTGTTAGAGAAATTTATACAGATTGAATATACTTTGAATATACAGGAGACAAGACCCACTAGAAAATAAAAAGAACAGTTAAACATCTACATAAAACGACTACGCTTCTAAAACCTTATTTACATAAATTTCTACAGTTTTTAATAGAGGACACAGATATTATTACCTGTATTAGAACATATTTCAGACATACTTTGTGAAATTTCACCCCCTGAAGATATTGAAATAGACAGCGTCGTGAGGATGAAAACGCGGTTACACTTAAAACCGACAACGAGAAAATCATGGCTGATTCGATCATCGAAACCAAGAACCTGCTGGCCGCAAAAGAAACGTAAACGAGAGGAAAACTTGGTCCGGGCCGAGACAAATGGCTCGTTAACGCGGGATGATAGCGGTTTCAATTAAAGGCGAGCGGTACTTTTTCGACGGTCTCAAAGGATCCGGGGATGAAACGAAAGAGGAAAACGGGAGAACAAAGAGAAGGCAGGGACTCTCGATCTCATTGTCGGTGACACAATGCCACAGGCAGTCTTCCAGCGGTCGTGTTTGTCTCTCCGTCGATTCTGGACGACGAATCTGTAATTGGTAAGTTGCGGTTCCGCCCCTGTGACCACCCTTCCGCTTTTAAGTCCTTGGAGATTTCTCTCTGTTGTTCGCCCATGAAATCTCGCGGTTTCGTGTGAAAGTATCTGCTAATCCCATAAGCGATGTCATCCCCTATCTAATGGAACATTAGCTGATGCACCTGGTCTTTGCAAGGGGTCATATTAGATGTGTATATCGAAATGCAAATATGAAACATAATTAGTTCGACACTTATGTTTGACTGACACATAATATATGTTTAAATTCATACTGTAAGAAAGCACGAATTTTTAACTCTTCGCTCGACATCTTTAATCTTGTCCAGAGGATGAAATATGGAAAGAAACGAAAGATACAAAGAATATATACAAACTAAATAGATAAAATTTTCCATTGAAACCAACCTTGTATATTAAATTCTCGAATTACTACAAGAAATTCGGTTTGAGTTTAGCGCTGACGGAACAACCGCATGAACTTTTACCGATACCTAATAGCTCCTACAGAGACCTTCATTAGGTGATATTAACTGATGTAGGATAGATCTAAATGTACGATGATTTTACATTGGTAATTAAAAATGGTATAGCAAAATATGCAGGGTTCGTTGAAACTCATGGTACGATCGGTTGAGGGAGTTTCTATTGGTCAAACTAGGTCGAAATGATAGAATAACTTTTTAGAAAATCACTGCAAACCTCATCCCGCGTGTACCACGATCTACGGCCCACGCTGTATAGTGATTATTGTATTTTTAAACCTTTCGAAAGAACTGCTCAAGACATAGAAAAAAAACTGCACAAAAATCGGACAATTCATTCTCGAAATAATCGTGGACACAGACAGAAGAAAAATTTAATTTCCTTTTATATATGAAGCGACGAAGTGAAGAGAAGTGACACTTTAAATAAGTATGAATATATTAGTCGACTTAATCTGATAAAGATTTAACTGTGCACGTGGTGGAATGTCAGAGATGTATTAGGTCGCCCGGGAAGTTCGTGCCGCTCTGAATACCGCGACTTTACTGCCTTTTTACTTGGGTAATAAACGTTCGGCTTATCTGAACGGACATTTGTCACTCGGATACATTATAATCGTAAACGCTGTACACGATAGACGCGTTTTCCTCGATTTTATAAAATTTTTTAAGCCAAATATCACGAGCGTTGACAAAATTAATTTCCGTCACGCCACGTTGTGGGGATTTCGAAAAGAATTCAATACAGCTGAGGTGTTCAAACTTATTTGCACCATGTACTATGGAGAAAGTGCTATATCGAACCGCTTGCAGGAAGTGGTTTCAAAAAATAATATACACTTTCGAATTTTTCAATAAAAATTTCTCGAGCGACTGTACTTCTTTTCGATTTCAATTAGAGGCCTCGGAAGAAGTCGAAGCGGTCAGCGTGAGCGATCTGGAGAACCAACAAAGCCACCCTGTACTTATCCCCACATCCCTTAAATGAAGAACATTCCCGGAAGTCTTGAATCCGCCATTGAATTCCTTCCACGTAACCGCGTCGAGGGAAAACGCGCCGCGTACCTCCGGCACATTCATTCGTCGATATAAAACCTTGGGAAGAAATGCACTAACGGTCCACACAATCTTTTTCCTTCCCTATTTTAGGTTCCAGGTGCACATGCACAGACGAGGAACGTAACGGTAAGATAAGTGCGCAGAACATGATACTACAGTTCAATTTAATCGTTTTATTTGATATTTTATAAGTTTGGGTAGAAGATGTAAGAGTCGTCAGTCGTTGATATGTCGTATGTCGAGGTACGATTTGTTTCTCTTGGAACTATCGATTCGTGGCTCCCGACATACGACAGATCAACGACAGGCAACTCTTTTATCTATATATACATATATACATACATACAGAGTGCGTCTAGTAACTGGGCTGGACTATAATTCTGTTCTTATTGAAAATAGAAAAAAACTTGTGGACAAAAATTTTGCATTGTTTAATAAACTCTATCATTGTGCAGTACAATTTTTTACAGGAGTGAATCGGTGCAATAGCACTCGTTTTTTAAATGGGACCACACGATTTTTTTGCATGAATTGATTCCTCGTTTTATTCTACGTATAAATGGTACAAGGGGAGGTCATTGTAAACACAATACTTGATCGTGTACTACGAGGTATTTTACGTTTTACACAATTACAATGTAAGCGTTGAACCATCACGCCACTATTATATTTACTAACATCGAACTTACACACGCACAGTTTACCATAATTCACGTGTTCTCACATACAATTTACGTTGCAAATATGTCGTACAGCACTGTATTTTCAATGACATTACATTATACCGTTTATACGCAGAATGGCACAAGGAATCAATTTATGCAAAAAAAAATTGCTGAGTGCCATTCAAAAAGAAAGTGCAATTGCACTTTGCAACTGCACCGATACACTTTTGTAAAAAATCGCACTACACGATGATAGAGCTTGTTAAACAATGCAAAATATTCCTCTACAATTTTTTTCTATCTTCAATAGGAACAGAGTTATAGTCTGGCCCAGTATATATATGTATGTATAGCTATAATTATTAAAATTCTGTATTACTCAGCCACTCTGTCTTCTGAAATTATTCATTCTCTTTTCTTGCAAAAGGAAAACTTTAAACTTTCTTAAGACCACCAAAAAAAAAGCTTGGAACAGCTGGTCGATCACATTAAAACGTCATCAGAGTGAAAAGGGTTAATTATAATAATTTTAAAAGCCCAACGACTGACTCTGAGTGACACAATTCCCGAAACAGCTTCACCCGCAATGTACCACGCACTGTTCCTTATTTCCCTCGAAAATGTAACGTGCGATAATCCGTTCCCCAAAGGCGGCTCGGGGGAGCAGCGCGATAAAACAGCCGCGAGGAAGAGAGGATCGTCACGGGCGAAATTCCGTGATAACGATCGAATTTTCGCGGACTCGCGTAAACAGCGGAATTTCCGCGAGGCGGGAAATGGCGAATGGGATGCGAAAATGCAAATGGAGGAAACGGACGAGGAGACGGAGAAATTGCTGGAGGGCCGGAGAGATCGATCGGGTCGAGCAGCTGGCAGCTTCGACGCCGGCTCAAGTTATCTGTCTCGTGCATCTCACACCCTGCTTATGAATATTGCATTCCGATATCTCGCGTTGTCCACGCGAAATACCTGCCACCGGTGTTAATTAACCTGCTACGGAATCCTGAACACGCCGATCATGCTCGCGCTTTCAGCCTGCGATCGCTGCATCCTCCCCTACCTGCGATTTTACAACCCTCCGATCAGGTGGAAAGAAGTTCGTTCCTTCCACAAAGTAAGATCCAGTGTTCAAGAAGAACCTAATCTTCCACCTTTAACCAGGAAAGAACAAGTTGATCTTACTCGTGTTCGCACTGGCCACTCAAGAATAACCCACGAACTTCTGATAACGATGCAAAGCCCCCCTGATTGTGAATCTTGCAGAGTGTTGCTAAGCATCAAACACATTGTACTGGAATGTCCTGGGTTCTTACCGGAAAGGAACCAATTCTCCATCAAAGAAGACCTGAAGTCGAATCTGAACGAATCCAAGAACATCGAAAATGTACTACAGTTCTTCAAAGCTATTGATTTAAGTGATTTCTTGTGACCTGATATTACGTATTTAAATTGCAGATATAATGCATTCAAAATGTACACATACGTGTAAATGCTATATTGTGATACGTGGTCGTTAATGATGTTCCTGTTAATGAGACCATTTTAAAATAAAGTTATAATAAAGAAAAAAAGAAAAAAGTTCGTTCCTGATGTAATCCTGGAGTCAACAATCGAATTGTAGCTGGATGCGTTTGACAATAAATATTAGGACATGTAGCAAGTCTGAAATAAACCTGAAAATGTTATGAAATCATTGGAGGAATCAAATACACACTTAATGTATTTTAGACCACCAGGTTTATGTGCATATACTACTACTACATGAGAATATTCAGTATAGTCGCATAAATCTGAGCAAACTTCACACTGAAATAATAATGTAGAAACAGAAGAACATGATTGAGCACTCAAATCTTTTTCTTCTTTACGATTTATATAAAAAATAGTGAATTATATCGTCTGATTGGGTATGCCTGTTTTCACTGTAGCGTTCAACGTGTTAATTTCTCTAATTGTAAGTTCACTCTACCGTGAAGTGTAAACTTCTGTCCTCTCCCTAAAAAGGGCAAGAGTTTTTCCGCGGATGCTATTCCCTCCAGTGCGTCCTAAATTCGTCTTAAAAATGTTGAGTCCATCATTGAATGATGAACAGAACCTTCATTCCAAGTCCTGGTTTCCTGTAATATCCTACAGCTGGTATACCCTGAGAAAATTTCAGCAGTTACGACACTGCAGTTTCCATGGAGAAACAGAAAATCAACATTCTGCTTTTCTGGTCAAGCTCGATGCCACGTGTTTGGCGATCGGATGCTGATAATAAATAAATTCATGGCTCTCTCTAGGCCACGCGATGCATCTTGATTCATGCCCCAAATCGAAAAAAACGTTATAACATTTATTTACGTCTCGGTTCTGTACAATTTTTATGCTTCGCCTGAAAAGTTGAACGAAACAGCGGTCAGGCGTCTGTGTTTCCGTGTCTTCGGACGGGTGGAATCCGTCGGAAAGTCGCAATGAAGTTATTCCGGGAGACTGGCACGGAAAATCACGAGGATCGTCAGCATTCGAACCACGTAGGGCTACCAGCCACTCGCTGGCAAGCTTCTCGTTAAGCTCGTCGAATTTCCCTCGTACAGAAGAAACGAACGATTTTCAATCTCACGACGAGATGCATACGTGCATTCCGTCGAGACGAAACATCTCCATTCGCAACTCTAATTCGAAATATTTTCTTCGAAAATTCGGACGAATACGAAATTCCATCGTGATTCAATAGCCACCTAAACTGTAGGTCCACTGCCTAAATGATCATAGCGGATGCTGGATTACATAGAAGAAGAAGAAAAAGGAGAAAATTAATCTTCACTATCGCTGGCAATTGACGAATTTGTTACAATTGGAAATGAAATGATTCTTCCTGTTGTATTTATTTCATGTCTGTCAAACACATGATGAGGTGCTCTTTGCTTCTTGTTGGAGAACTTCGTGATTAATATTTGTCCGTCCATATGGTTGTCATAGTTTTATCAGTGATGTTTGAATAATAAACAAAATAAGTGTACTGACGTGTATGAAAATCCCTGAAGATATTAACATATGCATGCATAGAAACTCGAATGCTTATTTTCCAGGATTCTGGTTAAGAGAAAATTGAATATTAATAGACTTCGTGTATGAATAAGTTATCACAGTCAGTTGCAGTGTCTGGTAGCGTCGATGAATTGGACGAGCCGCTGATTGATAACAAATATTGACGAGCAGATTCCATGTTAAGAAAATACACAGACATGTTTATGATGCTTCCCAAATAATACGAATCCGTTGAATTGTTTAAACATTATTACTAAATATAAAACGCTATGATGAGCATGTATGATGAGCGCAGAATAAAAGAATAGCGGATACGAAGTATTTCCAGTTCGACAAGTGGAATGAGTTTAAAATAGTCGGACGCTATAGTCAACGTTAAATCAGGGAAAAAGCGGATCATAGAGACACACGACAGCTCAGCAATTAATAAACGACAACCAATACTCGCCTCTGATCCATGCTGTTCCAAAATTACGTTGCTGCGATTCTCCAAGTAGAACGAGTCGACATTAGTCAGACAGTGCCTAAGATAAATTAAACTATTCCCCAAGGAGTATCGACGGATAATATTAATGAACGAGCAGGATTCAACGAAAGCTCCACATCTGTGGATCGCAAATGTGACAAGCTTTTTCGCCGTGCACTCAACACGCTGATCAAATCGCATAAAATCCTCGAAACAGATTAAAAATGTGAGAAAATAACTCATGTCCTGAGGCAGTATATATATTTAACGACTTCAAAACATTAAATCTCTTGAAGGGTTAATGAGTAATTTGAATACTGTGAACGCTGTGGAAATGGTACATTTTCCTCTGAAAGCACATTTTCCAGATTTAATTAAGTTATAACGTAAATTATAATTCGGTTGAAAACTCTGACATCTGCTGCATATAAACATAATGCAATAAAAATGTATTATTATAATATTTCAGCGAGCACAGAATTAAACAATCTTGTCCCATATTTTCTACAATATTTATTGTGTCCTGTATAATCACCGACTTTCAGGATCAATGACCTATGTACATCGAAGCAAACTGTATATTATACGAAATTGATCCGAAGCATTAGATCGGGACTGAGTCTTGACGAGATGATTTAATTAAACTACGTGCACGTAATTATGCGAGGCGATGCCACTGCGTTCGACCCGTTACAAACGCGACGTAATTAAAGCGGCAAGTTATTGGGGCATATTTCTGCCGGGCCGTACGCAACTGTTGCTATGATTAATATGATTAACGACACGCGTTCTAATAACCGTCAAATCTGCGGTCGCGATAACGCGCCTCTGCAAATAGATTAACTTGCACCGAAAATGTTTCTCGCGTGAAATTCAAAGTAAAATTACAAGGTTCGCAGTTTTTGTTAAGCGAAGTAGAATGAAAATAAAGCAATTCCCAAAATATGTCATATTTCGTACAATAAACTGACAATGTATATTTTTTAACAAATGAAGCTTGGTAAATTTATTTAACGTGGGACCTTATAAAGGAGAGATGAAACTTTCGAACCCATTATTACTAGGAGAGTTTCAAAATGGTACTCCTCAATAATGTGCCAAAATATCAGTTAACACGTTGACTATCGTAATAGAGAATATCATATGTGGTACAGGTGATTGAAATTTTTGAATACTATTTTTAACACTCAATCGACAGGATATTAAATTCCTCTTCATCAGCACAATAGTTATTCATTAACCCCTTAACGTGCACGCTCGAATTAACTCTAGCGAACGATACTGGCAGAAATGTGCACATTCGAATTAACTTGAGCAGCGTTGCATTTTATAATATGTTACCATATTGTACAGGTTCGTGTAAACACGGGCAATGAAAAAAAAAATGTCAATATTAATCAATGTTTTTAATTAAATATTACATTTTTATGTCCCCATATATGCAAGTATCGCACAAAAATATGTTCAAATATAGATTTCCACGCATAATAAACACTGATTCCTTTTACGATTTTTTTCAAAAAGAGCGCGCGTAAAGGGTTAATATAAAAATTGTTTAGAGAAATACTTCTCTTGTACATTCATAATGCATAACGTAATTGGAATTTCAAGTATCACCATCATGCACCTGTTATTTTACATCACCATTTGCATTTAATGCTCACGCGTCCTACAATATGCTCAGAATCCACAATCACCTAATTGAATGAAAGGACACTGGTAGAAGATGGTCACACGCATCTACATCTTTCAACTTCTAACAACACAATCATTTAGCCATCATCTGATAGGAAAGATACGTCATGTATAAATCATGCATTACCACGATGGTCCAAAATGAACCATTCTCCCCCTTTGTCAACCATCAAATGACACAGGAGCTGAATCAAATAAAAAATATCTCTAGTTGCTCCACAGAAAAGTCTAAAATTATAGGAAAGCGTTTAAATAATAGAACACAGAAAAGCAAATCGTTGCAGCGATGCGTGTAACAGAGGAAAGAGCAGCTGAAGAGGAGAGCTCGAAAGGGTTAACGTACGATCTCAGCAATTTCGATACATTCGAAATTTCCAATTACTCCACAGAAAGGTTTAAAATCATAGAAAAGCGTATAAATGATAGAATCCTGAGAAGCAGGTCTACGTGACGATGCGTGTAACAGAGCAAAGAACAGCTGAAGAGGAGAGCTCGAAAGGGTTAACGTACGATCTCAGCAATTTCGGCACGTTCGAAATCAATCTGCAGAACGAGGGGAACGCGAGAGTGCAACGGAGTGCTTCCTTTCTCTGAGATCTAAACGAAGGTTGGAGAAGCTGGCAAATGGAGGGAAACCATCAAGCTTTTAGACGGAAACCCGAAAAACGTATCCGATTTCGACTGGACGTGCAACCCGTTGTCGCTTTTACGTTCAGTTTACCCTCGCGCCGGCCAAACATCCGGCGACCGACGAACTTTCCCGTCCTGTCAGCTCGACAGAAAGCGCGTTTCCGCTCCGTATCCTCCTCCTTCGCTCTGAGTGAAGAAAGGAACGTGTGCTGGACGTTCGTGCGAATTTTCGCGCCGGAAGTGGCCGATTCTGCTAATTCCCAACGAGAACCAACTGGAGAGCTTCTTGCTTCGCGACGGGTCTGAATGTACGGCGTGCGGAAGAATTTGTGATAGAACCGAGAAGGGGATGAATCCTCGTGAAAAAATTAATCGAAATTATTGATAATCAATGGCGCTTAGTTTTTTCGAGAAACGATTATCTAAATTTATTGAGTGAAGATAGGTTGGATAGGTTGGAAGGATCAGCACACCTTGGTCTGGTCATACATTAGCAGACTACAGAGTTGCCCGGCAGTCTGAAATAGCTTTCGGGACCGAGAGTTTTCAGCCTGCCGGGCTAGGACAAGTTGTCATCACCTTCTGTAAATACTATTGTGGAGTTGGTGGATGCTTTTATGTGTATTTGTGCTAGCGTTTAGGCGAGGAGAAATTCGGCGCTTGATAGTTTCTTGTTTAGTCTCGAGGACAGTTAAGATAGGCGAACTGTTTAAGCGCATGAATGAAAAGTGTGGAAGGATTGATGGGATGCCTGGTGTTAGAGGTGCGTGCGTTCTCAGAAGTCAAGTATCGAACGGATCGTGTGACTTTCTGGGAATGCATCTCCTCTGTATGAATCTGGTGTGGAAATGCGTGTGGAATGTGTGTATGTGTGTATATAGATTTTTGGGACCTCCGGGTCAGAGTGCAGAGGAGAACTGTTTGAGAAGTTGCGTGGAGAGTATTGCGTGGAGTCTGTTTGTGAGGAGTTATATATTGTGCTGTCTTTTATTATTTTAATATATATATATATATTAGTTTTATTATTTCAACTCACGACTCACAGTTTGTGTCATATTTTTGAATCCCACACTATAGAACCTGAATTATCTGAACTGAAGTTACTAACGAGATTACTCAAATTGTACATACGTTTTATGTAAATATGATAATTTTCTTTTAGAATACAAAATACGCTGTGGTATAAAATTAATTGCACAGTGCCACTAATGATAATTGTAGTTTGTAACTGACATAGAATGACCAATCGTCGGATGACCGCTGTTCGGATAATCGAGGTTCTACTGTATTGTGTAAATATTGTGCTCGAGAAGGGCATGACAACTTGTCCAAGCCCGGGAGGCTGAAAATTCTCGGTCCTGAATGCTATTTCAGACTACCGGGCAACTCTGTACTTAAATTCGTTTATTGTAATTGAGTACCAGGTGGAAAGGTTCTCATCAAGTTTGAGGATTCTTGAAACATAACGGTAGCCTAGAAATTCTCATAGTTTACGCCCAGTAAACCCTTCTATGCGAAAAATAGAAATCGCACCTCGAACCTTGATGCATCTCTCCAACCAATCGGTAATTGGGAAGCTTATGACACGCCTGGATACTACTGAAGACATGGACCTCTTTTCTTCAGAATACTAGCTTGGTCTAACATTTTTAATTCAAGAGAAGTTAAAAGGATTCCTCAAAAAGATCAAGGCTGCCGATCCTATCATAAAACTTGGAAGAGCATTACTTTTCTAGCTGGTTGCTGTACCTTCCATTTTCAAGGTAGAATAAAACCTTTCACCTGGAAGTTGCTTGGTTTCGAAGAGGAAATTATACAGAGTACTTGTTTCCATTGTACGTCTGAAGGTTAAGATCACTTCGAGGTTATCAGTATTCTTTTAATGGAAGGGTATGTATTTCTTTCTATATTATCATAGAAAATCAGCATTCTCATCAATCAAATTCTCTTCTCCTTGACTATCATTCTGCACAATATATTGTGGAGTTGGTGGATATTTTAATATGTATATGTTAGCGTATAGGCGACGAGAAATTCGGCGCCTGATAGTTTGTCGTTTAGTCTCGAGGACAGTCTAGATAGGCGAACTATTTAGACGTATGAATGAATGAATGTGAGAGGTGCATGCGTTCTTAAAAGTTAAGTGTCGAACGGATCGTGTGACTTTCTGGGAATGCATCTCCTCTGTATGAATCTGGTGTGGAAATGCGTCTGAAATATGTGTGTATGTGTTTGTATAGATTTTTGGGACCTCCGGGTCAGAGTGCAGAAGAGAACCGATTGAGGAGTTGAATGGAGAACATTGCATGGAGAGTATTGCGTGGAGAGTTTTGCGTGGAGTTATATATTGTGCTGTTTTTTATTATTTTAATATATATTTATAGTTTTACTTATTCAACTCACGTTTCACAGTGTGTCATTTTTTTAATCCCACAATATTCATAAATCAATGGAACCGCGCAGTGAAATATTTATACCTATCGAAACCATCAATGGCAACAAAATTTAATACCTCTGAAACGGTCGATCTTCTCTTTCGTTCCTCAGAACGAGTTCCATCTGATTCCAAGTTTCCTCAGAGTTCCAGGCTGTTTGTATCCGATGATATTCCCATTTACAGTATTTTCGGCTCACCGAATTCTCCGCGGTACGGTTTCTGGGTCGACTCCACAAAGCTACGGGGCTGTATGGAAAAAAGCGAATGGAAGGAGGGCTCGAACGGAGGAGATAGCATTTCGAAGTTGCCCGTGAACGTTCAAAACTGAGTTAACCGCTGCAGCAATGCTTCCATGGAAAAAAAGGAAGGACAGGTAACGCGGAGCATCGATTCGCGTGGAAAGCCACCGAGTAAAAATCGTTGGAAGAGCTCGTCCCTTCGCCGCAAATGAGAAAATAATCTCGTTTCGAGCTTCGCAACTGGGTTATCCGGACCGCGGTTGAACTTCGTGGATCTTTCAGTGATGTCGATTCACCGCGAAATAGACGCCGTGTATTTTCGTTCATTTATTTATCGAATGAACGCGAAGACGTCCCTTCGCTGTACAGAAATGATGAAATATGGATCGTAGGGAAACAGCCGTCCGTGGCGGCCGTGGCAGAATAATAATAATAATAGTAGATTGCACTATGCACTATTAATTAGAGGATAAACAGTATTTGACAGACTTGTGTATGTCGAAAAGTTAATATTAACCGAGCTGTATATAATTTATTGCTGAATGAATTTGTTGGAAAATTATACACAACTCGATTAATACGGAGTTTTCGACGTAATTCGTAGCGCATAGTGCAATTTGAAAGCTTCCAAGTCACCTTGGAATCTTCCAAAGCAAGATCCACATTAAAAATTACACTTTTTTATTATGTGAAGCCGTACAAATACAGCTTATTTTATTTAACAATTTTTTCTAACATCCACGAGTCAGAAATTACTTTAGATGGCAGTTCCTAGTGCATTACCCTGTATGATTAAGGCGAGATTGAAGAGGTATGACATTATTTCTGTCTCCAATAATTTAGTGTTAATATAAATAGACTGCGGATGATGTTTTGCAATTTAACATATACGAATATCTGAAAAACGCACATTTAAAATCGTGAAAAGTGAAAAGTACATTTCTTAAACATTTTCAGCACAAAGTACAGTTTTGTCAAAGTTTCGTGTATATATAGAGTTATAGAAATGAAACTTTAACAAAACTGTACTTTGTGCTGAAAATGTTCAAGGAATATATTTCTTACTTTTTCACAAGTTTAAATGTGTGTTTGCCAGATATTTCTGTGTATATATTTATACAGTTGTAGAAATGAAACTTTGACATAACTGTACGTTGTTCAGAAAATGTTTAAGGAGTGTACTTTTTATTAATTTTATAACACATTTAAAATCGTGATATGTATCATATATAAATAAAAAATATGGAACTCTGAAAATATATCTTTACATACACATCTAGATATAAATTATGGTACGACTTGAAGTGATAAAAATATTGCAGTAAATTTCAATGTTTCGCATGGGAGTTTCAGGCGAAAGAGTATTCCACTGTTTTCTATCCTAGCGATTTTCGATTTCCCCCTGTCCGCGTGTTCTGAGAACGTGCTCCCGAAATATTTCCACGCCTATGCCAGGGCCAAAGTTTATGGAGCATAACGCCGATTCGGCTGCAGCTCGCGCCACGAATTTTTATGAGCGCCGGATTTCTCGTAGGCGTCGAACCTGTGCAGCCCGAATTCGTATCGATTCTTATTTCGTCGGGAGATCGCGACCGATTCTTCCCCGATTGCTCGCGGAGAACGGGGTCGTGTCGATTTACGAGCAAAAACGCCTCGATCGTATGGAAAATCGATGCTCCCGGTGCACCGGATCACTTTCATTATTTATATTCACCCGTTGGATCGTGTTTTAAATAGAAAACATGTTTCATCGCGTAGTTGTTACCTTATATTGTGAACCCTTTCAGACCTGGTGGTCACATTTCTGTACATGAAGTTTCTACGCTGATATTTCAGTGAGGATGAATGTTTCGGAAATTCAAACCGTTTGTACACATTCTTGAACATATTTTTCCTATAAATTTGAATTTTTTCATATTCTGAATGTTTTTAGTAGATCTAGTGAATTCAGAATTGACTGACATTTATTACATACTGTGCCGTGATAGCTAATGGTAGAAACCTGAAAACAGTTCAATTTTCCACATGTCTTCTTCAGTTTCAAGTGTTAATACATTATTATTAAATGTTATAAAATGCTGTGTATCTTTCTTTCTTCATTTGTGCTCTCTTAGGTGTCATGCGATACTGGAGTCCTAATGTATGTACACATGTGTGTACATTTAATATCTGCAAAACTATGGGACACATCAACATTTTTCTTAAACAAAATATCATCTAAACAGACTACTGAGTTGAAATGTGTAATGAAATATTTTTCTTACTCTTAAAAGAATATTCAGGTCTAAAGGGTTAATAGAATATTAGTTCTGCTGAAAACCTCGTAAGAATTCATTGGTATTAATTAAATGGAATTAGTTTAGTCACACTCCAAATGTCAGAAAGAGAGACAGGAAACTTCGGTAAAAAAATTATGTTCCTCCGTACACCAATGGAATAGATTAACGTACTCAACTATGAAAAATATAGTGATTATGACGTATTACAGAAATAAAATATATAACCTTGAAATCTTTAAAAGATAGGAAAATTGTTCTCGTGGCTCCGTTTATTTATCTGTATTAAAACATAAAATTATTAAACAGTAAATATATACATATCAGTATAAGCATCTACAATCTGATAATAAGAATTCCTCGCACACGAATACTGCATAAATAAAATACTAACAAACCCTAAAAATTAACGGTAGAGGTCCACGATGAGATATTTCATGAGATTTTCCCCTCATGGGACAAAAATCTCAACAACAACTACGGTGGATCTCCACCTTAACAAACAATTACTAAAAGTACAAAATCACGGAGCGAAAACATTCAGCGTTGATTTAAATCCAACCTAGAATATACGGATCTCGCGTCGTTGAAGACTTGAAAAATACGTCTGAGAACGTTTCAGCTGCAGAATCGAACTCCTCGAGGACGTAATTTTCTATTTCCCGGGAAAATTCTCAGGTTCGATCATCGGCACGAGTCGCTGCAGCGTCCAGGCGCGCGCCACCGATTTTTAATTACGCCGTAAGACGAAAGAAAATGCATCGGACAGGCCGGGGTGCGGAGGGAGAGACAGGGCGGGGGCACGAAGGGCGGGAAGAAAATTGCGTTTCCCGGGTATCGGATTATCAGAAAACGCTTTCAGTTCGAAGACGAGAAAAGTTTCGCCGGAAGCAACAAATGCGCGGCCCCTTCGCGAACGAATCCGACCGCAAACGACACTCACGTAACAGAACCATAAAAGGATCGCACACCCCCTCGATACCATCGAACTCGATAACCTTACTTAAAACTTCCCCGCGATTTTTTCCAAATTGCAAATGAAATTTGTGAGCGAAGTCCTGAAAAGAACCAAGGATTTCGGTAATTGTTATCGAACTTTCGGGCGGTTCGTAAGAAAAACAACCCTTGTCAAAGTTTACGATGACGACAGAGCTTCATGATTTAATTGGATACAGTTCTCCTGCGATATAATTACAGATAATATCTACAGAAATTGTGTGAGATGATGAATATTTGGTTTAACCACTTCAGCGACAAATTTGTTGAAGCTAGGAAAAGTAATATTTACTTAATATAAATTCATATTTACAAAATAAGGAATAAAGAATGAACAAAATTTAAAGATCAGTAAAAAACATAATATACACATACATGGCTGAATTGGAGAAACAAACTGAACGTACACATACGTGTCAGTATCCCTGAAGAGGTTAAAAAAATTGAAATCTATTGTAGAAAAATTGAAGATGCTAGAGTATTTTCTTGCTTGCCCGAAAAAAGACGAAAATTGACAAAGCTCATTTTTGTTATAAACCATTCGATTGTACTGTCTCTAACACACATCAACGTGTTAATGTTACGTTGAAACTGTGAGTTACGTAAGCAAAAATATCACTTGCATTGTGGTACACTGGTTTTATTTAACAGTTAAAAGTGGAGAAGATAGATAGAAATGTAGAGATTATTAGGTGTTTGTTTATTGATGATTCAGACTTCACTGGTGTGTCTGTTCGTTTCTGTACACTTTCTTGGTCGGCGTGGATAGAGTTTTAATATTGCAAAATTATTTTTAATTAGTGATTGGCTGGAGGAGTGTCCCAGAATTTGGAAAGGGTGGTACAGGAGACCCAGACGAGGGGTATCGCGCTTTTACTAAAATTCATCCTTTTTGCAAACACGTACTCTTTGAAATTAAGAATTATTATTGATTTGAAAGATTTGAGGCTGGCTTATATTTTTTAAATACATATTAACCCTTTGCGGTCGGATGTCGACTTTGACTCGACATCATATTTCGTCCCAGAAAGATCAAATCAATTACTTCGTATACATTAATCATCCGCTTAATAGAAATACATCAGTATAAATATGTTGCTGTATCGTTCAGATTATGCTTAAATGTTGCAACAAACGCAAAGCATACGATACTGCCAAAACGCCGAATTTATACTGTCCAGCTAGAGCATGACAATGAAAACACTTCGGGCCGCAAGGGGTTAAAGAAAATATGTGTGTACCTGAGCAACTGGTATACTATCGTGTCTCATTTGGATCTGTCTGAATATAATAAAATACTCAATCTGTATGCACTTTAGCGCGACTGATTAAGGCTAATCACCATTCATGGCAGCTTGGAATACCCTGAGGCCTTTTAGACAAGATGTGACCCAATTAACAGGTTAGTTGTTCCAATTTCGTTATAAATCAGAAGCACCTGGCACCGCTTATAATTGATTCTCTGAAAATCGGAGAACCTATAATACAAACTATTGCAGAATTAATAGTTCATTAAGAGTTCTCTTTGTAACGTGTGTATTAAAATCCATGTCACGCGCGCGTTTCGATTTTATAAGGCAAAGGTTCAACGGTAATCGATACGCCATCTCTGTACGATTTCGCGAGAGCTAACTGCAGCGAGTAATTAATATCGCATTATTGTGACACGGTGCTATTTTCGTTCGGCACGCATGTAAATCGGCGAACGCGTACATAAAGCACGTCCCGGTGAAATTAATTTCGGCTGCAGATGCGATTTCTGGCCGCGGCGGTGGATTTCATTATTTCGGCTTACGCGACCCCCGTCGAAATTATTATTTTATTCCCAGCCGCGAATTAAAGCGTATCGCGCCACCCCCGTCCAAATTCGCCAGTCGATTATCCGCGTTTAAGCCCGATTATTTTGTTACCACCGCCCGCTGTTGTTCCAACGAATCGTTGTTACGTTTGTCGACAAAAAAAAATCTCGTCCGGAGGGTTAATTTTTATGTGAGATCTTTGGTGATCAGAACGTAGTTCAGTTTGGAATTTCATAATGCAGCGGCCGTTTTAAACATGCGGCGATAAACATTGACACAGAAAGAATTCTTTTTAAATTATTAATGCTTTATCTGACATTCTTGGTGGACAGAACAGAGTTCAAATTGAAATTTCTAGTTGTCTTACACGCAGAATAACGAACAGTATTATCTAAAGAATTTTTAAAACATTGATGCTTTTCATCAGAAATTCTTACTTATGCCAATATAGCTCACAATCAGTTTGAAATTCCATGTTATTAGGGCTGTTTTAAACCTGTAGATATAGATAGTAACATCCAAAGAATTTTTTAAAAACTACCGACTTCTCATCTGGTGGTCTAGGCGATCAAATCATAATTCAGTTTGAAACTTTCTTCCATTTAAGCAAACATTTAAGCACGCAAGCATCAGTTTCTAAAATGTTTACTCTTCATCGATACTTTGAACGAGAGTTCGATATCATTTAATTCCCGCTGCATCTGAGTTCAATTATCCTCGCACGATCGCACGTGCATCCGAATTGCAGTTTACAGAGCAAACGAACGGAGGTTCGAGGCTCGAGTCAGCCCGTGCGGCATCGGGGAAAAACCGAGTCTCATAATTTTTTCCAGGCACGGTATCGCGAGAACACGGCCAGCAGTCGCTTGGCTTTCGAAATGGAATTATGCTCGGGAATAATTCACGGCAAATGAAGCGATCCGAGGCAGCTCGTTCAACATTACCGTTCAAATGCGCCCCGAATACGGGCAGGATGAAGCGCGTCATTTAGCCTATTGTAAAACAGTCGAGTTTGTTAAGAACCCGGACGATGACGAATAACGAGCGTAAATCAATGTAATTCCGCGGAATAATTATGCCAGCCGGTGCCGGGGATCCTTGCGTGTTCGTTCGACCGTTGCATGGAACAGGAAAACCTTAATCCTTCCGTGTTTCCTGCTACAAGTTCCCCGGTTATCCGATTTTCCCCTTAAAAGGACAACCGACGCGTGTAGAAATTTCGAGTATACTTCCAGCCTTCCTTACGGATCTGAAAAGGACTCGAACGGAGGAATGATGCATGCAAAACACGTAATCGAGGATCCCTTCTGATGACCTCCGGCTCCTTTCTCTTCTCCTTTCTTCCCGACCACGTGTCGTCCCTTCGATTCGCTGTAAAGCAACGTGCGCGAAATCCAATAGTCCGAGGCCGTTCCGTGCGAAAACGTAGGGGTATTTTCAAACGGCCAGCTTTGCGAGTCGTCCGGAATTCGTTCAGCCCGTATTCTTCCAAACTCTGAATTCCTTCCAGAATATCGTATAATACGATCGTCCTTGGAGTATATAGGACACTCACGATCGAGGCAAACTGGTGAATACCTCGAGATTCGACTTGGTACACGAGTTTGTGCAATTGGAAGATTTAGAGGGGGAATGCCTTCGACACGGTAGTCCTCTTCTTTCGATATAACGCAGCGTGAACTGTTATGGTCAGTTAGATGGGGGATGCACAGCTTTAGGTGGATTTCGAACCACCGTGTTGTCAACGAAAACAATGGAAGCTCTGTAACTTAGGCGATCAGAAGAGAGGCGGGGTATACTGGATCGCCGTGTCATTGGCTGAGGATTCGTGCAGGAATTGAGGTTCGTGTAACTCGAGGAATCCCACCATATAATGTAACTCCAATGGAACTCAGTGTTGCTTCTGACTGGCTAGTATTATTCTATTGAAAATATGTTCGCCCGGCTAGATAGGGTACGTCTATTCATAGTATTCAATTTGTCGGACTATACAGGGCTACTCCACTGAAAGCAATATATCTGACTGAATAGTTGAGGCTCTACTACTTACAGTATTACATTTATCTGGTTAGTTAGTGTTATGATACAGAAGCATATTGTCTGACTAGTTCTAGTTAATCTACTTACAAGGTAAAATGTGTCTGCCTAAATATGGTTGTCCTACATAAACCAATATACTTCCCTCATTATTTGTCCAATATAAACCACTATATTTCTCTTATAATAACACGTTGAACGCCGTGGTGGTCACCCGTGACCGACACCTCAAATTTATTTTAATTAAACAATTATTCACCGTCATAAAATTCTGGGGAAACTTCATACTAAAGCAATAATGCCGGAACAAAAGAACACGATTGGGTACTGAAATCTTTTTTTTCATTACAATTCATATAAAAAATAGTAAATTATATCGTGTCTGATTAGGTACGGCTGGTTTCACTGGGACACGCAACGTGTTAATATATCCAAACTGATGAATGACGGACGTTTAATAACTCAGCAAAATGAATATTACATGTTTTAAATATTTCAAGGAGCAAATGCAGTGTTGGTAAAGTTTCATTTATTTAACTGCATTAATGCACCGTAGGCAAACTGGGTCGTTTACATCCAAACGTAATTCTTTTACTATTTCAGGTTTTCAAAAAATTTGTCAAAATTCTGGGATACTCATAAAAGTCTCTGCTACATTATACAATCGTTCGTTACGACAAATATTTAAAGCTTTATTCAATAAAACTAAAAACTCGGAGGAAAGTCCAGGAAAAATGGAAAGTTCGCCAGTGCCGTCATCGACGCAGACAGCCAGCAGAGGGTTAACACAGGAAATCTGGAAGTCCAAAAATGTATATCCGCATAATCATCCGCTACTGATAAAGCAAAACAATGGCTGTTTTAGGCTTCTTCTGCTTCAACCGTTATTGTCACAGCATCCCTCATTGCATTTTATGGACAACTGGTAGAAATAATACAGACAAATGAAGATCAACAGTCTAAAGGAAAAATTAAACCTCTCGTCCCAATTGTAACAAACTCATCCCTGAAGAGAATAATTTGCATGTTCTCAAGCAACACGCCCTCTAATCTGCAATGTCTCTCTGAACCAATTGATAACCTAACATCCTCTCGATTCGACGTTTCATCTCTGACACGGCTGTGTCATTGCGGCTGAACGGAGAGAGCCGCCCCAATTCAGTCTCCAGGGTGGTTCAATCATTAAAACAAATTTATCGGAGCATCAGGGATGACGGTGAGTGGGTGTAACGGACGTTTAGCAGCGGCATGAGGCGTCGAAGCGAGGGGAGGGCGCAATAAAAAGTCGTGTGCGCGGTTTACACTTCGCTGGGGAACGTTGCACTCTCCGTGCAATAACCAGCAACCGCGCACAATGTCTGCATTATGCACCGTTCCCGTGACATATGTGCAGCATAAAGGCGGCTGATGCACCGCGGGGAACCGACGAAAGAACCGCGATAAAAGTCTCGAAATATCCGACACCTAATTGCCCCGTCCCGCCGGGAATGCAATTTCCCGAATCTCTTTCGCAGCTCGCGAGAAAGTTTATCCACCGTTTGAACCTCTCTCGCGCTTCCGGAGCGTTAGAATTAATCCCGACAGACGTGGAATTGCTTTAAAAATTAGAAGAACTCCGCTAACAAGAAAAGCGTTGACGACACTGTTCTTTGGAAAAATTGATATTGCACGAGAGGAGTGCTGTTTTGCTGACAACAATATAACAGTGGAATGATTGTTACGATGCGAGTTCTTTTTAATCCTTACAATAACGAGGCACAATCTGAAGGCAGAAAGTGCTCTGTGTGTCACAAATACTTGTACCGTATGCATACGTTCTTTGAAAATTTGTAGCGCAATACCATTGACTTTCAGAGGGTTGTTAAAAGCGAATAGAAGTTTTTTCATTCATCAGAACACTAGAGAGTATCACTTATCCTCGGCATGCAATAAAGTATTATTAGACTTGTTTTTGAACTACCTTGCTAGTTCGGTTGCATGCTACCTTTAATTGTCTCCATAAGACCATTTGATATATTTGTTTTTTTACTGTCAGTGATTAAATGTGAAAGTTGACGGAATTCATCTAAGACACTGCATGAGGTATGAGTTTCAAAAGGATTGTGATGCAACTGTGGCTACGAAAGAATTATGTCGCGAATTAGGGTAGAATGCACATCAGTCTACCACTTGTTTCTATTTCTACAAAATTTTTTGAGTGAAAAAAAAAATTTTTAAATGAAAATAACGTGAATAATGTACTCTTGAATTTTTGTTGCACGTGGAAATGTCAAGCTGCACATTAAATGCGGTCAAGCTGCAGATAATAATGTCAAATATGCTATTAATTAAATAAGTTCATTCTCAATATTATATCTATTTTAATTTTATCCAAGATACGAAAAAAATTATGAAGAAACCTAATAGTAAATTTTATCGAATGAAATCGTGAGAAACATCGCGAGGCAATGGGTTAATGGAAAGCGTGGTATAAAGGAAAGTTTGCCGAAAATCTTCGGGTTTCTTTGCACATCCAGCATCAACCCCTGTAATTTCACGCGGGTTTATCTTATCTCCGTTGATTGCGGGACGATGGAAAACTTCGTGGCCGTGAAACTTTTCAAAGTGCCGATAAAGCGACCTGGAATCCCGGACGTTAGGACCCGTTGAACTCGAGGACCTTGCAATAAACGTCCCTAGAAATTTATCGAAACAGGCCAGCACGAATTACGAGGTCGTGGAATATCATTTGTCTTTGAACATTCCACACTTGTTTATCTTATCAAGGTGTTTACCGTCAAGAGCATTTTCTATTTCTGGCTCTTCGTTGCACAGTGAAAATGGTCGTGCTTTAGTCAGACAATTCCAAGCCATTCTTTAGCTTTATTAAATACAGAAAATAGAATCATTAAATTATCAAATCGACGGCAAAATATCATAGAAAGAAGCTATACAATAAACTACAAACCATATACAAAAATTATTACTGGATGTTTTTATGAAATTTCGTTGTAAAGTTTCCCAACAACACACTATACTCGCAACAGTGCACGTCCAAAATTTATTTCAATTTATAATTGTTTTGCTTCGAGCAGTACATGCTACGACTCTCAAAACTGGCGGAATAAATACATTATTCCAACTTTCCTTTATTATATGTACAAACTTTCAAGCTACTGTTATACGAATTAAAATCAGTCAGTCGCTGTAAAAAGGAAGAAAATTATGAAGTATATTCAAATCCTCGAAGCAGTGAGTACAAAATTCCTGTTCGACTGGAGTTTCGAATTAGAAGAAACTGTAAAATTGTAAGGGTAGGTTCGACACGATAACGTCGAAAGAACCGGGGAGTTTCTGGCTGGAGGCGACTCCGCCTCCCGAGTCCCAGGGATGAAATTTTAAAGTACGACGTCGGGAAACGGGAACTTTGTGGATCAAATCGAATTTCCAGCCCCTTTTGTTCCAAGCGAGGATCCCGTGCGCGCGCAAGCTCCTGAGGAGTGGAGGAACACCGGAGACAACGAATGTTTTCCCGTTTAAGTTTAGAAGGTCCTGCGAATCCTATTGTTTGTCCGCGTGGCAGCCCTGCAGATCCGCCGCGATGATTTGGTTGTTCGTTTTCGCGTCCTTTGAGACGCGACGCGATCTCCAGGACCGCGGTGAATCGAGTTTCCTCGTCCTTTGAAGGACCAGGGACCGTGGGATTGTTTCTGTGTCACGGGATGCATCGATCGTTCGTTCCCTGTGGACCATGAAAATCGGAGATCCAGAAATCCGGGACGATCTGTTTCAGGTATTGTTCTAGTGGGAGCGGTTGTTGGAGGAGACGTCGTTCGTTGAAGGAAATTGATGCAGAAAGTGTCGAAGAAGGAGAAGAAAATCAGAGAAGGAAACTGCAAGAGGAAATATATTTGGAAGGAGAATAAAGTAAAATTAAACAGACTTCTGGGTAATTTTACGATGATTTCAAAGAGGTAATGTGGATCTTATTTTGGAAGTAGAACGAGCTGAAATTAGTTGGAGGACTACAAGGAAAGAAATCGATGTAAAATTTGAACTACTTATATAAGCCGAAATGCGGAAATCTGAAATAGACAGTATTAATAATACATGAATCTACTGCTAGCAGTAGCAAAGTCTGTCCTATTTCAGCAGCTGTGGTATAAATAAGAAACGAATCGTCGATAAGTGGCAAAATTTAAAATTAGTCAAACTGACGTACGATACTAGAAGGATGAAAAAAAGGAAATGAAGACTCCAGATTTTAAATAGAACGAGCTAAAATTGGCCAGAGAATGTACATAAAAAACGAATGATGTAAAAATGATCCGAGTGGCTGACATCGACCAAAATATTCAAATTGAAAGTATATAAACGTCAGTGATAGTAGAATATTGGCAATATGTAATATAAGCTATAATAATATTGTTTAAATAGCTGATCATGCAATAATCGTAAGGGCCTAACAATGAGTTTCACTGTAGTCTAATAAATGATTCTCATGAGCAGACATTAGTCACAAAAGTTGGGCTCCTAATCCGACCAAATGTATTGTTTGAAGTAGAATAACTCACAGCTAATCAAATATATATAATTTTTCAAGTAGAATATCCCTAATAAGCCAGATGAATATAATACTTTAAGTAGAAAATCAAGTGACCAATCACATATCCGCTATGCTTTAGATAGAATAATCCTAAGTAGTCGGGCGAGTCACGTAGTTCAAGTAGAGTAACCCCAACTAGTCAGGCAACTCGAAGTAGAATGCTGGAAGTAGAATAACCCGAGCCTACTTCGACCAGTCTCGCGCTTGAAGTAGAGTATCCCAGATAGCCAACTGTGGTCCTTGATGTAGAATACGCCTCAGCAAGTCAAACAAACCTAACGCTGCAAGTAGAATAACCCGCAACAGGTCCGACTGATATAATACTTCGATTAAAATAACCCTATCTAGACAAATCTTACACTTGAAGTAGAATAACCAGTTCCTGTCAGACTTTACCAGCCAATCTATTAAGAAGCATGAACTCCAGCGTCGTCAAGTATAGCAAACTGAGGTTGGTCAGGCATACACATAGTCTATCGTTGCTACAAATGATGCAAGAACTTTATAAATAAAGTGGAACAAGCAAAAACTAGTCAGGCAGCGGCCTAATCCTCTTTCTCTCCTCTCTACATCAGTCTAACCTCATCCAAAACCCTCAAACACAAACTATATAATAAACACTATCAAAAATAATCAAAACCTACTACTCCAAGCCTATGAAAATAACCCACGACTAATCAGACATCACTCGGAGAGCACTAAAAACAAACCAGACTGTATTCAAACACGCAAACTCCATCCTATAAGTAGAACAAGCCGAAACGAGTCAGACATAAGTACGAACTCGGCGTGTTCGTAAAAAGCGTACGAACAGATCGATCGTCGACTCGAATACCTCTCTAAATTGAAAAGCTGGAGCCGGCTGATTATCGCGTACAAGGTTCCAGGCAGTCGTTTAAACGAACCGGAAGAGAGGAACAGGAGGAGTGCATCCGGCGTCGAAGAGTAATCGTCGTCGTGCGAGTTACTCTCCTCTAGGCACGTTTTGGCAATAGCCGGCCGGAGCAGGGGGAGGCAGAAAAGAGAAGTGAAGAGGAGAGAAGAGAGGAGAAAGAAGGAGGGCGGAGATGAGACGAGAGGGGATATCTTTTATCTGGTCGCGAGTTACGACCGGTTGTTTGGCAGAGGCCATTGTGCCGCTTCTACGGTCAAGACACGTAAAGGCCCTCGCGGCGAAACCAGACTTCCTGCTTCTCTGCTGATCTCTTCCGGGAAGACGAACGACCCCCGCGACCGAGCAAATAAGATTTTGCATCGTTCTCCTTCCCTCTCGTTCGACAACACCGCCACCATCCTTTCGTTACACAAAAGTTTGTTTATGCATTTATTCAGTCTATGGAATGAGGCTCGCGCGAGTAGTTATACCGCAGGGTATTCTAATTAACGAGATGGAGAGGAATATCCTACTGGGGTGGTCGGAGCGGTTTAGCCATCAATTTCAAACAGCGAATCGACAGAATGGGTAGCATATTAAATTTATTTATACTTCATAATATGAAACCGTTATTCGTTCTTATTACTGTTACGAATTTTCTAAGAATTATTACTTACTCATGGGGACACTGCTAGTCAAATTTTATACTGGAAAAGACTACATAAAATGTAACAGAAAAATCGTGGTAATTTTTAAACAAATTATGAGGTTATCCCATAAGTAATGTCGTTTCTTATTGTATGTAGCACACATCAAACAAATAAACGTTAGACTATAGAATTAATTGTAAAATGTATAAAATGTACTATAATAGCAAAGATTCAGCAATCAACAATTTTGTTCATTCGATGCACACTTTGTAAAACAAGGGAACATCATGATAATACGAGTAACATAATCAGCTCGTTCGCCGATCCTTTTCCACTAATTAAAGACTATTTTAATACCCATACAATAACACTAAAATCAATAATCAATATCTCCACAATTCAGAGTCATTGCGATTATTAATCTACGTACAAACTTATAAGATAGCCTAATCTCCAATAAATACAGAGTTCCACGTTTGGCTGGAATGTTTTTCGACACGGCTAGCTGAATGGGTCCGTATCCCTACCACACATCCCCTTTTGCCCTTTCGGAGTTTTTGAGAAACATGATACATTGTACGAAGAAGGAGTCATCCTATAACGGAAATAAAAAATTTTTTGTTTTTCATTGTACATTCATGAGAATATTATTAATAGACAGATGAAGTTTTCCCAATTAAAATGAGTTCAAACACGATCTCATTCGGACTATTTGTTATCAGAGACATTCGATCTATCGAATTATGCCTTATGCAAAATTTTAATAACAAGTGAACCGAATCAGATCATGTTTGGACTCATTTTCATTGGAAAAACCTCAAAAATTTTATTTTTCGTTATACGATTACTTATTTGTATCGCTGCCAGAGTACCGCTTCTCGAACTAAACTCGTAAATATTGTGCTCGAGGAGGCAATGCCAACTTGCCCTAGCACGGTTGGCTGTAAGTTCTCCGTCGCGAATGCTCTTTCAGCCAAGCGTGGAACTCTGTAAATTAAATACTTCCTAATAAGACCGCAGTAGGGAGGTAAGTAATAATGAGTCGTATCCATTACTTTAAATCAATAACGCAGCATTATACGTCGTTCTAAATAGCAAACTCGTATTTACGGAATGTACAATCGACTCGAAAACATTGAACAACAGTACCGAACGGGTTTTACGTTCGAATTTAATGAAATCTTGCACAAAGGAGCCGGGCGGACAAAGGTGGCAGCGCGTCTTCGCGTAGACTTTAATTAACTCCGGCTGATTCTTCACTCGACTCAAGTCGAAACGGGTCGCGATGAATTCCTGACGAACAACTACCTGAGTCGACGTGACGCGTTGTCTTCGCGAAATTACAGCTCGAAGTTTTCTCTGCGCCGCTCGCTTCGATTACAATCAGCGTTACAATTACACGCCGGCCGAATAATACGCGGGAAGAGAGAACGGAGGCACAAAGGGTACACGACCGTTCTTCCGTCATTGTCTTCCTGGCTAATTAGCAAGCGGAAGTTGTTGCTCCGCGACCGATATATAATTCGGCCTGCTGGATTTCGCGTGCTCGCATCCGCCCCAGCCGCCGCCCCTTCTTCGCCCTTGTCTTATAACAAGTCATGCTCATGGCGCGAATAGTCTATGTTGATTTTAATAAGGCCGTGACTGAGCTCTCGTTTTATGGTTATTCTATTATCGATACTAATAGTAGAAATGCGATACAAGGATATTACAAGTAGATCCGAATCTGACCGGGTAGTTTCGAACTGTTCACGAATACTTTAAAAAAGAGAAGCAATACTTTTGAGTAGACTCGAACCGAATCGAGATAGGTTCGAACTCTTTATAAGTTCATTGAGAAATGAAAGCGGTACTTTGAAGTATAATCGAACCTTGACCAAGTAGATTCGAACCTTTCATGAGTACTCTAACGAGAAGTTTTCTATTCTGCACAATTGTGTCATTTGTTTTCTGTGAATATTATACCACATTATTCACCTACGATAGTTTTCTGTTCACAATTGAAATTGCAGTGCATGCACGTTGTATTGTATGTTTGTACATGATATCAGCAATATTTTGTTTTTCAAGGTTCGAATACTACTTTTAAAAGATTCGGCTCTTCCGAACTACAAAATACTTGCAAGTACATTCTCGAAACCTACAGGTACTCGTCGTGGGGTTCGAAACTAACGTGTATAATCCGAGTACTTTTCTGATACATAAAACAAAACATCACTTCTTATGAGTAGTATTCGAATCCCATGGAGTCAGACTTGTGTACTGGAATTTACTTGGATTCGTGAGTACATATTTAACTTGTTCCCATCCCTAACTAATATTGAGATCTGGTGGTAAATTGTGTCACCGTTAGAAAACAAACGGATAGTATGTAAAACGTTGCAGCGTCGCGTTTGTTGAATTCTATGTCAGCTTTAATTTCGTGCGTTATTTTAAACGAGTATGAATAAAATAATTCCAACATAAAGTCTGGAACACGGTACTCTCTTTCTCTTTCTGGCATGTTTTCTTGATAGAACAGAAAAGACCGTGACCACGGCAAAAATTCAAGTATCAATTCGGTCTGTGTGTTGTAAATGTGAGCTTCACTCGTATATAAATTATTAAAAATTTTCTGTTACAACGTCCTTGTCGACGAATATTCTTCCCGCGTCCCGCCCTTAGAGCACTCGATTAATAAATATTCTAAAGCAAGGGGTTAACCGAGTTCCAGTCGGGGAATAAATGAACTCGCCTCGAGTGTCCCAGAAAATATGACCCAGGTCAAAACGGTCCGTCAGAAATTTCTGCGTCGCTCTGATTTCGAAACGAATGACCCTTTTCTGATCGCTCCGGCTGTATGAATCGCTTCAATGTGTAGCCACCGGGGCTCTTTCGAGGTCTAGGATCATCTATTTTCTGCGATTCTCGTCTCCGTGATCCTTCGAATACATTCAACCAAAGAAAAGATTGAAGAACGTCGAAGCAACAAGGTTTCTCAGATAAATATTCACCGGTATTCGTCAACGTCCCGATTGAATCGGTTTCTGCAAACTTTCTCAAAATTCTTCTCGAGACTGGAAACCTCCAGAGACGTCGCTGCTCCTGTGAAACATCTCTGAGAATCTATCGGATGTTTCGGTACCTGCGAATGCTTCTCCCCCGGGTATTGCCGGAAAAAGAAACGCTACCCTTTAAGCAAACCATCCAACGGCGTACTGAACCAAAATTGACTGAGAGCAAACACAAGAAGAGGGGTGAACGCGCAGAAATCATCCCGAAACTTCGCAAACCCCTGCTGTCAAAGGGAAATAAAACTAAACGAATTAACCAAACCCTCCACTTGAAACGGTCTAAATAAAAGAGAGGGTAAGAGTCAAAGGGTAGAGGGACAAAAAGAAGCAGGAACAAACAGACTTCTTTGCCGGGGTGTTTTTTCTCGCTAATTAGCGGCCGGAAGCGGACGTTTCAGAACCGATGCATATTTTATCATGGCACCGGTTCGATCGAGCTCCGAGCAGTTCTCGAAAGGGACCGTTTCGGATAGGTTAGGTTAGGCTGGGTTAGTTCGAGGCATGTCGCTTGTCTAAAGTCCCGGGAATAACAGTCGGATTAGCTTGCTAGGATGCAACCTTAATGCGACCTGCTGCGCTACGCCTTTATGCACCGACGCGGCCCAGATGCATTCTGCCAACTGGAACTATCCCTAAAGAAAATACCGCCGGTCTACTCGGCTGACCTAAGACGATCGATTTGTCGCCTCCTGTCGAACTACCGTTCTTGGAATCCGTCCTGAAAGGTTTCTACGATTTTTACTGTTGATGCTGGACAAATACAGAAAGATCGCCCCTTTTTAGCAGAAAGAGAAGATGAACTACTGAGTTAAAGGAAAATGGGTGAAAATGGGTTGTCTGTGTAAGTGGAATAAGCCTGAACTAGTAAGGCGCGCGTAATGCTTAAAGTAGAATAATCCTACCTAGATAGACAAATCGAATACTGTAAGTAGAGTAACTGAGCGTAACCAAATAAATAGAATGCTGTAATTAGAATAACTCTGCATAAACAAATAAATAGAACGCTGCGAGTAGAATAACTCTGCATAACCAAATAAATAGAATACTGTAAGTAGAATAACTCTGCATAACCAAATACACAGAACACTGTAAGTAGAATAGTTTGGACTAGTCAGGCGAATCCAATGCTTTAAGTAGAGTAACCTTATCTAGTCAGGCAATCAAATTCTTTCAACAGAATAGCCCTACTGAATCGAGAAGTCACATATTTTGAATAAAATCACCGTAATTAATTCGACAAGAATAATGTGCCACATAGAATGGCCCACATTAATTAAAAATATTTAATACTGCCAGTAGACTAACTGTAACTAGTTACACCGCCATAATACGTTAAGTAGATTAACTCTAGCTAGTCAGGCGTATTTAATACTTTATGTATAATAATCCCAACTGGTCATACTAACATAACACCATAAGTAGAGGATGATTTACAATGTTTAATCGTGTGATGAAGAATAATATTCGAGGGATCGATACTTTCCTCTGCGGCGCATCGACCATCCGAGTGGCAATTTTTACTGAATTTCAAAATTAATTGAATTTCACGTATCAGATATATGTCGAAAGCAATCTCGGCTTTTTGTGAAAAACGACACGCGACAGCATGCAATATGAAAAACTCAATTGCGTTAATCGTACATGTATACATGCCAGCAGCTTTTCGAGTACATTTTATGAATTCACATCCTATCTATACGTTACTTCATCTCTGTTTTGGACGTAAAATAATCTTATCAAAGGAATTAACCTTTTTCATAACAACTACAATAATTTCTATGACACTATCACATTTATAACAAAGCTGCGTGAAAATTTAATATATAATGCTATCCTGCAATCTTCCTTCTTCTGTGCTTCGCACTATATTACCATGCTTTATTATTGCTCTGTGCTGCTATCCCTTAATATCCTCGAACTGTTCTGCTATTCTGCCGCTGTCTGTGCTGTTGCTTTTTCTCAGTTACCGGTGCCACCAATTCATTAACACAACGCCACAGTGAAAACGACCACCCCGAATCAGGCACGGTTTAATTTACTATTTTTTAGATAAATCGTAAAGAAAAAAAAGATTTGAGTACTCAGTCGTGTTCTTCTGTTCTTACATTATTGTTTGAGTATGAAGTTTGTTCATAATTTTGCGGCAACCAATAGCTGTTAAATTAACCCTCTATAACGCCATGGGATTTGGAAGTTACATACCTATATATGTACATATCTATATTTTCTAAATCTTATTTCATTTATTTATCACTGTGTACAATTATATTCTATGACGAGACAACCATCAAGGCCTCTGTTCGTTTATTATTATGCTTATACCCCGCGATACAAACATTATCATTCATCTTTATCCTTGATCTGATGTATCATTTTCGTCATACAGAGAAAGATTCCGGCTATAGAGGGTTAAATTACATCTGAGGTATCGGTCACCGGTGACGTATTAATTTACAATCATCTTGTAAAATTCTCTGCATCTTTACAAAATCGCATAAGAAATGATAATAAGGAAAACGTTAATATTCTCGCAAAATTTCGTACAATTCCACATCCTTACACCGGGTTTGGGAATCACGAGGGGGTCAGATGTTCATGCGGTCGAGCAGCCAGCAGAAAATCGCGGAAACAACGAAAGCGTGTAGCTTCGGCGTTACAGTGTAGCTGGAGAATGGCGAACAGTTTAATAGCGGCTTGTCGACGGATTAGCAGGACGAAAAGGATGGAATGCAAATAAAATTAAGCTCTCCGCCACCGGTGTCCCCGTTTCATGCTAGCCTCAGAATTAACCCTACGAGTTTGTTTCGAATCCGTGTCATGGACATGGCGCGTCGCCAGACGTCCTCAGACTGACGCAATTAGCCGTGGCTTCGTTTTCACCGGACATCCTAACCGTCCACTAAATTTCCTGTCGAATGTCGGCGATACTGCTACCACGTTTTCCAGCGCAGCCGACATACAAGTGTCCGAATGTTTATCTACTGGAAGTTCGAACGCAACTACAGTTTCTGGGTACGTTGGGGATAATCCTCACATTCATAGGTGACGTTTTCGAGAAAATTCAAAATTGCAAGATTGTTAGGCAGAAAGGTGTGGCTATATTAGAGAAATGGGGTACAGTGGGCAGAAAAAAGAGGGCATCGAGACGCTATGCCTGAGATGCCTGGAGTCGTATCTTCGTATTCTGCGAAAAGGTACCCTTTCTCAATTATTGTTGGAAAATTTTTCGAGGTTGGCAGGACATTCTACTGATGGATAACAATTTTTTAGAACTATAATATACGAAGTCGTTAACACGTTGACTGCCACGCAAGTTTTACATGTTTTGCCCTCGGGGCCACAATAGAATTATCATAATTCTATATATATATAATGATAAAATATTAAATAATATGGTTAAATAAAATCATATCCTTATCAGTAGTGCGTTTATCGCGCTGGTTACAATGGTCACAATGATCTCTAGTTATTTACGTTGTTCAAAATTTGTTAATCCATGATATTCTTCTTATTTAATCATTCTGTCAAATGTAGTAACGCCGTTGTTAACGTGTTAATGCAAAAGCATGCTGTTGACCGTAGCGTGAATAGACTGTAGTGTCCGTAAACTAATCTGTCTATTTGACAGAACCAGACGTTTAATACTTTCATATTTTAAGCTCAACAATCCTTAACAAACAGGTAAACATAATGTAGATGTATTCAGTAGGATTACCCTATCTAGTCAGACAGAGACAATGCTAGAAGTAGAATAACTCTTATTAGTCAGATAAATCTAATATAACAACTCCAAGTTATCGCTTGAAAATTAATAATCACACCCTGTCCACATGTACATCAATTTCATGTATAAAGTCAACATTCGATCTCCTAAGTCCATAAGTACACCGTTGAGGAGACCTACAGCGACTCACGAAATTGTTCAAATGTTTTTATAATTACTTTCTTCCTTAATTCTAGTGCAACTGACTAACTGAAAATTTTGTATATATATTTCAAATGTTATTTGTTGCAGACACTGTAACCTTGGTTCAAATAACAATACCCTGAAAATATTTTAAATGAAAGAATATTGAAATAACCTGTTCGTTTGATTAATTTCGTGAGTCACTGTATATCAGACTGTAGCGTCCATAAACAAATTCCACTGTATACCCTGATCAAGCTGTTAGATAGTTGACAACAACAAATTAATTTTAAGTTGGCATACATGAATGACACCATCTTGCGTCATTGCTTCTTTGTTTTTCCCCACTCACTGTATCGACACAATAAAGTAAAGTCGCAGCTACGCGTAACTATTTTTGCTTATTCCATCCACATGATCTCTAATCCCAACAACTGCGAGAATCATAATTAAAAACCTGTCTGGTTTACCCAGTCCTCATACAATCAATGAATATTGTAGGATTCTTTTTATGAGATTTATGTAAGTGTGCATGTATGGGTTGCGAGTCCGAGCGAGTGATGACTGGTAAAGTACGGCTGCTGAATGTTTGGAAGTTTGACAGGTATAGGCGCCAGACACGAGTGTTTAGGACCGAGCGTTTAGGACCGAGCGTAAGGGATCGGGTGACCGTGCTACAATCGTATAGAATGGTTGCGAGTGTGTTTATGGGAATATATGTATCTCTTCGGATGAGGAAGGAGAAGACAGAGTGTGAGAGAGAGAGAGAGACAGAGAGAGAGAGTGCGTGAGTGAAAGAGAAAGTGAAGGTATGCGAAAGACAATGAGTGTTTTTGGGATGCGAAGGATCAGTCTTAGAGAGCTGTCCTCGAGAGAAAGAGTCATAGAGAGAGTTCGAAATAGCGAGTACCGTGAGATTGAGAGTTCGATTTCTACGAGTTTTATAATTAAAATTACACATAATAAACTGTTTATCAACCCTATCCGGCAACACGTGGGATTTACTCAAAATAATTCCTACAATATCATTACTCTCAACAATAAAACCTTCCGCTTATAATAATACGAAAGGACGTCGAGTCGACCGGGCGCGCGTGAAGCGCACGTGTCGATCATCTCCGAAAGCTCGAAGCTCATTACATAGTGATTCGTCAGCGTCGACAGGCTGACTGGAAACAAGCGTCGACCGGTTCGATGGTCGATCTGGAGGCTGGGAAGCCTTAACGCTCTAAATACCAAAAAAGGGAGATGTGGCCCGGGCAAATTTGCCGGGCCGTCTCGCAGAAAATAACTGTGGGTCAGCGGATCGTCGATCGATTCTCGATCGCGGTACGTCGATAATATCCGGGGCTCGACTCGCTGGCGGCGGCGGCGGCGGCGACGCGACGCTTCCCCAGGGTAAATAGAAATTGACGAAAAGCGGCCTGGACTCGCGATCGATGCCCCGAAACACGGGATTCCGTCGTTTCGTTTAGAATTTCATCGGGCAGGAATCGCGCGAAACAGAACGAACGAGGGAAAAACGACGCCGACGATGGAAATCGATGCTCGGGTAGCACACCGGTTCCGGGACCACCGTTGACAGATGAGCGTCTTCCGTGAACCGACACTCTTTGATCTCCGATCCCCTTTCTAATCACGTTTTCAAATTTTCCGTCACCCCTCCGCTGAAATACACGCGTCGATCACCTTTTTGTCCAGCCTCCGAGCCAGCAACGTTCCGTTCGGTTTGATCGTCCGCTTTTGGCTGAATTAATAAGCATTCTGTTGTGCTTTCACTTTGACGCTTCTTTATGAAACTGTTTCTTTTTACGTGCGTTATAACAGTTTTATGAGCGGACGATTTTTCTCTGTTTGAAGGTAGGGATCTTACTGTGCAGTGATTGGAATAATTATGAAATTATGCAACTTTTTTGCACACTTTATTGTACCGGTTCGCTGACCAAATTTAGGACAGCGTTTTTAGGACGTCCCTTGGATTTATTCGAATATTTTATATTCAAATTTATTACTTGTCACGACTTCGGTATTTTTTGTCTGTTTTTTTTTCTATTTTTTGGGAATGTGTTTCATTGTCTTACCAGTCTACCTTAATGATATACACTCGTTCCTAGAAATACATGAGAAATTAATATAACGATTGATCGTGCCGCACTGGTACGATCAACAATTTTCAGTCAGTGTTCCCTATAATCGTGTTAAACAATCCAACACTCAGAATAGTAAAATTCTCTTTCCTTACGTTACTGCACTGACTTATAAATATCCTCAATTAGATATATAAATTCCCCGGGCTTCTAGATTTTCCTCGTTTACCCAAAACCACATGTTTTCTCCGACCGACGAGATTTCTTTACTGCTTTGCTTTAAATATTTTCTACTGTAAGCCGAATACGGTACAAACAAACTACAATCTCTGCACCGATGATTTTTATTCAAACCGAGCTGTACCTCTTTCAATGTCGTTCGTAACCAAGAGAAGTGTTTTTTTCCTTTTCTTACACGGAAGAAGGTTACAAAAGTGGCGTGAAACGACGAAAGAAGGCAAGGAAAATAGAAGAATTGAAGCAAATTCAGAGATACATCCTCTTTCCTTCCGACTTTCGTTCCGGAGGTGGAAGCCGGTAAACAAAGGAGGTTCCCCGCAGTCCTGAAGGATTTTCCATGGCCCTTGGTGACCACTGACCATACATATTTGCGGAAAAATACTGGCCGTGAAATCGGTGAAAGTTTGCTAGAGCTGTGCGTTGTATTTCGTAAAAGCCGTGGCTCTCTTTAAAGCTTGGATTTCGGTTAACCGTGCTTCGAGGAAATTGGAAAAGTCTCGAGGAAATTGCCAGAGGACCGATCTTCCGCGTTTCCCGCTTTCCGGTGAATTCGATTTTCCGTTTTTATTCGACGTTGCTCGTCTTCGAAACGACTCCGTTTCGATCTTCCACGATTCACTGTTACCAGAATAATCCCTTGTCCTTAACCCCTTGACTCAGGATTTAATCTGTCACCGTGAGTGGCATAGTCAGCAACAAAGTCAAAGACTCGCGTGGAAACCAACGGTACCATAATCGGAAACTACATTAACTCTTTTATAAACCGTTTCATCATTTCTCCCACCCGTAACGTTACTATTATTATTATTATTATCATTACTAGTGCCACCATCCCTGCTACCACTACTTTATTATTTATTATTGTCACTATTATTACGGTTATAACCACTATACATGAGATAGCATTGTTCGAAGTCCATCCCTTGTTCTCCTCATCCACTACTGCTTAAGCCACTATGGCCAGATCACCTTCTTCCAAGTTTTTCGACTTTTTCCAAGACGGAATGAAGAGTAGTCTTCTTTTCACATTCGACCAGCACATACTAACCACTTTTCTTAATAAAAGTCGTTACACCGAAGCGACAACCACTTTATATCGACCTCATTTCTCCGCCAGGGACAAGGACAAAGATCGCTTTTCGAGACACACAACTCTCTGTGTTGTTGAACACCACACACAACAAACAACAATATAATAGAAAAGTAGAGCTTTGGTTATACGTACCACAAGTCTGACTCATATTGGTCAAATTTGACCCGCGATATCACTAGTATTTTTCATGTTTGACCCATAACCCGTATCACGAGTCACTCTCGATATTATAAAGCAGATGGTTAAACTTTCTAGCACGCGTGTGTATGTAAGTAAAGCACGAACGTCGAAAGACACACATGGGAATGGAAACCGGCCCGTCGAATCTTCTAAGCGACCCGGAAGTTCCCTCGCAGCACAGTCAATTTTGCATCCGGACGAGTCGCTCGGAGAACGCATTAAATAAGCATCCACGTGCGCATTTCCACGCGTAAATGGAGCTTACTAGCGAAATCCTGTTTTCGTAAGCCTAACCCGAGAAGTCGCAGCCGCTTCCGGAAGCTGGCCTTCCGGACCTTAAGACGAAAGTTCTCCAAAGCTTGCAGACGGCTGTTTTCTTTGCTGGAGTTGCGCGCATTCGAAACTCGTTCGCCTCGCGAATTTAGGCTCCCCCGAGCGATCGACCGACGGGACAGAACACTAAGTGAACACCGATTTATAATGTTAGGTCGTCCTCCGGTTCCTTCGACAACTCTTTCCCATTTATCGGGTAACTTCATTATACCGCTTTCGTACAATTTTTTATCTGCTTGGTTACAAAATTGTTCCACATGTTGATGGTCGTCCCGAATGCTCTTCATCTTCCAAGCAATAATTCTCTTGTCGGAGTCGCTCGAACCACTTTCTACAGGTGCGATCAGATACAACACCTTCTCCATATACACTACAAATGTTTTTTGTAGTTTCAGTTGCACTAGATCCTTTCCGAAACTCGTATAACATGACCTGACGGAAATAAATCCTGTTTTCGCTCATAATTTTTCACTTACATATTTTACAAAAATTAGAAAATTCACGACTATCTCACAGAAGCTATACTTGAAATATGTTTTAGGGATTGTGCATGACCACAAGGTCAAACGTCATTTTGTTACTCAGATAAAAAATTAATAAACATGCTACGTCCGAAACGGCACGAACTTTCCGGACGACCTAATACTTATTCAGGTGACTCGACAATCTTTTGGCTGACAAACAATTCGATGATACCAATCGGTTTGCAATTGACTTAAAATGAATTCTTTTCAAATTGTAGAAATTTGTTAAACAATCGAGTTGAAGAACTGTTAAAATAGTGGAACAAGGATACCAAAATGAATATTCGATGTCTAGATAATTCATCTTTTCTTTAAATGAATCCTGTATGAGCGCGTCACTGATGACTCAACGCTGGCGTACGGAGAGCTTTCGACGCACGATCGCGTGTTACCGTCGAAAAATGCAGATACGTTTCGTCAATAGTTAATTATCTCGTGATAGTCAACCATCTGAGGCATCCGGTGTTGCATAATACTCACAATCAGTTGACAACAATATCTTATGTACAAAGTACGAAACAAAATGTAATATAGTGCACATAATATGGGCGTATGTATACCACGCTCCTCATACGTGAGGGTTCATTTTTCGAGGGCGTATGTGTACGCTCCGCGGAGCAAAAGGGTTAAAATCAAGTGCAATTGTTGAATTATACACGCTTCAAGTCAAATTTAAAAACGACGTTACTTTTGGGATGACCTGATCGTCAGTAAATTTAGTGACAGGACCTCAGAGTCGTCTGAGAGAATAATGAATCGTCTGCATCCTCCCAGCGTTATCAAGGGTCGTTGAGCGGCCTAAGTTCCGCAAATTGGCCGAATTTTAGCGAACTGGATGCAAAATATACTTCGCTTTTTTTCAAGCAGGATAAAATAATCGTGAGTCGGTTTTCGACTTGTTTTATAACCGCGGGGATAGTTGGAACAGCGTCGATGGGCGGTATTAATACAATGCCGCGGACGCTAACGAGAATTAATTAAAAAAGCGGAGTAACTAAAAACCAGAGGCCGCCGAATAATTGCGGACCGTTCCGCGCGCTTTTACATCGGCTACGCCGTTTTATAGTTAACGCGAAATTCCCGACCGGTTCTGGCTGCCGTCGGCCAAAAAAAATATATATATATAACGCCGTGGGAAACGAACGAAACACGAGGGAAAAAAAAGAAATTAAAAATTGCGTAAATTCGCGAAGAATTGTTTTTTTTCACCGGCGGCCGAAAAATTGCCGGAAATATTAATAACGCGGGCCCTCGTAAATTGCGGGAAACGCGGGGAACAATTTTCCGAGCGCCCTGTAATCGATTCGCTCGGTTTTGTTCCGGAAAACTTCTTCCGGACCGTTCAGAATCTTATTAAAGCTGCATCATAATCGTATACAGGGTGTTCCCGTAATCGTGGTACACCCGAGGGGGCGGTTGTTCCTCCTACAACATAAATCAAAATTGCAATATAAAATTTTCGAGAAAATCGACTCTAAATATTCTTGAGTACCTGTGCACTTAATTCACAGTATTTTGATTTGATACATTAAATTACGTGCTTCTATTATATTTATTTATTTATTTATTTGCTTATATGTATACGGAACAAGCCCTTTAGTAGAATAGCTTAACATTGAAATAAACTTAAATATAAGCATCACACATGTATATTTAAGACTAAATTATGCTATGTTGCTCAATAAGAGTCGAAATAAGCGTGCGTTTAAATAACGCTAACGGTGTCGAAAAAGAGATTAACAGAGTCTGGTAAACTATTAGCCGTGCTACAGATTCTTGTTATAGAATCCAGGTACAAAAGATTAGTTCGAAATAAAGCTGTTCGAAAAAAGGCAAGTATTACGCAAAATTTTATATTCATTCTTAAACAGAAATGATTTCAATTATTCTCAGGAGAATTCACAAGAAAATGAATGTAGATATTTGTCAATATTCCTGAATACCTTGAAGTAATAGTTAAGAAACTGTTGAATTTTAAAGTATTAAAATAGTGTCAAGAAAGAAATTGTTTTAGAAATTCATGAGAAGCGCTATCCCTGGAGACGACTTGTAAGTAGGTGGTTTTATTGAATTACAATGCGAGTGTAACGTGAGAGTTCGTGTGCTTGGCAAAATACTCTGGAGCTTTTCTGTCTGCATTGTGACAGGAAACGAGAATCAAGGGAATCAGAAGACGTCGGATGTTTTCCGAAATGTGTCTGCCACGATTCTACTCGGTGCGCTTACACATGGGAAGACGGTCGCTCGATCGAAGTAGATTCGGCCATGAATAGGTCAGACCGAAGTAGAACGACGCTCGTCTGAAGCTGCTCTTCGATTCACCGTACAGAAAATTACTTCGCATTACAATATATATTTCTTTCTTACTAATTATCAAGACTACTACGGTGTACGTAGTTTTTTATTAATTGTTGCTACCGACTATTAAGATCAGATGAAACACGAAACAAAAACAGTAAATGGTATTTAACTGCTTCAAAATTAAATTCATCATAATCGACTGGTACATAGGTATACAGTGAGTTAGGTTTACATTTCTACCGACAAACTAAATGTCTCAAACATTCTACAACTATAATATTAAGTTTCGCCTGTGCGTATCTAAACTTTGAAACAGTGACTTAAAAGTTTCATTACTTGAATATTCCTTGTTTCCTTACCTTTCTACTTAATGTTACAATTTTTTAAATTAGTTGCACGTATCAACCAGTACCTAGTTCGTAGCTCGACAGCTTTTTAACTGACAGAAAATTCAATCGTACTAAATAAAACTGAAATGAATTCTCTTAAAACAATCGAAATTTGTTGAAGATGGCATCAAAGAACTGTTGAAGTAGCTCAGCAAGGGCACTATAGCTGATGTTCAGTATCTTGATAACTAAACATGCCTGCAGTTGTTAATTTGTTTACGTTCGATAAAGTCATATTTATACACAGGATTCCAAAGAGGGATCGAAAGCTTTCACTTTCGTTTCGCGCGTGTTAGTTGGAACAAGTTGAAGGAGGAGATCGCGTGCAGTCGTCTGAGTAAAAATGGAAATCGTCCGGGTGGAATCTGTGGGATCGAGGAGAGTCGGTGGACGCGTCGAAGCCGAGCATTTTCGCGATTTACGCACACAGTCCAACCCCCTGTTCCGTTTTTTTACGACTCGCGATAGAAGTTTTCGAGTCGCGTGGCGATTTCGCGTAAACGCGTACACGCGCCCCCTGATTTCGCGTTCGCATGTCGAACCGGGTAACGACGTTACAACGGAGAAATCGCGTGCACGTGGCTCGCGTGCCGTGCCAATTCCTCGTCGTCGTACCCCGTCGAACGGCCAGACCCCAGCTTTCATGGGAGTTCGGTGGAAAAATTGCAGCAGGCTGAAACGCAGCTCGCAGAAAAATCGACGAAACTCGAAGCCGGATATTTATTCGTTGAACCCGCAGACTGACTCGCGCTGACAAGTGTTGTGAGTAGCAGAATCGAGTAGGGTGAGTTGTGAATAGCAGAGACGAATAGTGTGTATTGTGAGTAGCAGAGTCAAGAAAAAAAAGTTGTGAGTAGCAGAATCAGGTAGGGTGAGTTGTAGCAGAATCTTGTGGTGTAAGTTACGAATAGCAGAGTTGAATAGTGTGAATTGTGAGTATCAGAGTCGAATAAGGAGAGTTATGAGTAGCAGAATCAGGTAGGATGAGTTGTAGCGGAATCTTGTGGTGTAAATTGCGAGTACCAGAGTCAAGTAGTGTAAATTGTGAGTAGCAGAGTCGAGTAGTGTGAATTGTGAATAGCAGAATCGAGTAATGTGAATCATTAGTAGCAGAGTCAAGTAGAGAGAGTTGTGAGCGGGAGAATCGAGTAGGACGAGTTATGAGTAGAAGAATCGAGCAGTGTGAGTTGTGAGTAGCAGAATCGAGCAGTGTGAGTTGTGAGTAGCAGAATCAAGTAATGTGAATTGTGAGTAGCAGAGTCAAGTAGGGTGAACTGTAGCACAATCGAGTAGTGTGAGTTGTGAGTAGCAGAATCAAGTAGCCAGTGATGCATGAAAAATCGAATCGACAATGTGGAATTGCACTGTATTGTTCGAAGCTCCGTTTTCTAGAAAATCTGTTCTAAAGATGCGGTAAATGCAGGCACACTTTTCTAACATATTTTTCTGGTCCCAGTGTTCCCACAGTTGTGCTTGAAACGAGTGATTCGATTACCCGAACACCGGTCATACTACGTCAATAACAAGCTGTAAACATCATTAGAGATACTGTATACCCAATTTGACTCTAAGCTCCCGAAGTCCTCAACCTTTTTTCACACTCGGTGTAACCCAACCCCTGCGCCGGAATGAGTAACGAGAAGTTCGTGTGTAAACGCTTCCCTCTCCGAACTTCTTCCGGAGAATCGCGTTGTTTGAAACAAAAACCTTCCTCTGGAAACGAGAGTTACGGATGCAGCGCTGTTCGAGAGCTACTAAAAGTTACCGAGTCACGTTTTGTCTCCTACAGACGTCGCCCGTGAACGTAATTGCTGTTATTGCTTTGTTCGCCAGAGGATTCTTTGACGCGTAATACACGTGCAGGCTGAAAGACTGGCATTACCATGCTCGGATAAATCAGCGTAAATGCCGTTTCTACGAGGCTAAAGAGTTAAAACTAAAATTATGTAACCGTGTACTTTCAGAAGAAGGAGCTTTGTTGGTAAACATAACTTCAGAGGTTAATTTAACAGGAGTTCGCAGAAACGTCTGACCCTTTCTCGGCTAGGACACTCGGCATAACTTTAGACGTTGATTCAATGCGGTCGAGTAATTGCAAAAGTTCGCATATCAAAGCTTTCATTCGATATTCGTCAGAAAGTCAGTTTCACGTTTCCATGATATTCGAGGAGAACAGAAAAAATTACTTTTTTAAAATTGTCTCTGTCAGCCACCTTCAACATTTTCCACATAATCTAGAACTTACAAATAAACTGACAGGTGTATGCAAACATTAGACTAGATTTATTTTCGAATTTCAACGTAAATAAAAAATCAATAAATAAATACTTCCGACAGATGAAATCTTCAGGGCCATCTGCCTGGAACTTTCATACGTGTCTTCGAGTCTTTTTATCTACACACAAGTCGATAATAAAAGAACGACGACTCATCGATGGAAACATAGTTCCCGGAGGAACTGACTGCAAGAAAAAAGGAAGTCGAGAATATTCCCGGTCGACACGTCAGCCAGGAAGCGAGGGTTTCGCGAGGGCGGCCACGTTCCTGCGCCAACGTTCGACACGAAAGCTTCGCGAACGAGCGCGTTCGCAGGCCTTATCGCGAAAAGGGCTAGCCTACCTTAACCCTTCGACCCCCTGCGAGAGATTCTAATCGCGGCTGGTTTCCTTCGCTCGCCAGCCGGCTGCTCGTTCTCGTGCCGTTCCCTCTTATATTCTTGGAACTCCGCGCTGAACCCCCGCTTCTTCGTGAACCCTCGTCGAAACCTCGTCATCGCGGCCAACGTGAATCTACCCGCGTCGATCTCTTGCTTCCTTCTCAATTCTATGGTTTTTTCTATAGCCATAGCCTTCTGGTTGGAGCTTAAGAGTTTGGCAAATTTTTGTAGACGCTCGAAAGAAATTTTTTGGACATTTAGAATGTATACTTAACCCCCTGAGCTGGAATACGGGGTCGAATCGGTTTAAAGTGTTGTGTGTCTCTCGACGTGTCTCTTGTGTGTCTGTTTATGTATGTTTCGATGCGTTTCTTGTGTCTTTACTACTGTGTTTCTGTATTTTCTCCTTCGAGCCTGCTTAAATACAAAACTAATTAAAGGAGGTGTATCTGACTTATTTGAGTTAGCGACCAAACTCTTGTAGGGTGGAAGCTTCTTATTTTATGATTCATACCATAATTTGATCAAGCAGGTGGGTGTGAGAACTCTGGACACAAAGATGGTTGTTCCGTAAGATCACTGACTGCACATACTAGACTGAGGCTTTATGACACGTCAATAACTATTGAGCATAACACTCTAGAAACGTACATATGAGGGGGTGAAAGTCATAGTGGTGTAAGGCAAGTTCTTTAAGATTTTTACTTGCGTGCATAGATACAATCTATGCATGTCCGTTCATTAAAAGAAAAAGTGGTTTCAACTACTTATAATAAAACCTCATAGCAATATTCTATGCGTTACGATCATTAACATGGGACCGTGAAATTTATTACAATCAGCCTAATGAAACCTTTTGTTTCTTAAAATGAGGATTATATGACTTACGCCACCATGATTTTTACCCTGTCATATTCTACAATACCTAAACAAATTTCTCTTCTGTAGTCAACCATTAGGATAACAGTGTGTGTGTGCGTCGCGTGTCAAGGTGCGAAAACAAACGATACAAACCGAATATTGCCGATTCGGGAAGAAGCGGGTGCGTTGGGTTAGCAATTAGGCAGTAATTAAGAAGCCTGTTATGTAATCCGTCGTACGAAGACGCCGAAAGTCATTTTGCCTTAGTTCACTGAGTTCCAGTTTTTTTCTTTACGTTATTTTATATTCTTCTATTTTCATTTCTACACCTAAATATATTATAATTAATTGTGTGCTCGTTAATATACCAATCGGACCATCTTACTAAACCCACATTACTACTTCAATAAACTTCTACAGCCTGAATTACTTATTTCTCACTTAAATTAAGCGAACTCGACTGCCTACAAAGTCTTGCTCACAGACGCCCTAAAAACCATCACACATCATAAACCCATGATCCCAGTAATCCTAACGTCCAATTCGTTGACACTCCTCAGTAGGCACAACAAAATTTCAATAACCCGACGCAGTGGAGCGAAGCAATGTCCCGAAACCCTTCCAGTCGGTTGGCAGCCTGCAAAGCGTCGTGCAACTGATTCCGGCGAGCATTCGAATACCGCCTCGATTACGGCGGTGCACGCGTTAGGGGCGCCGTTAAAATATTCAGTTACATCGCAGTTGCACCGTCGATGATCGAATATTAAATCCGCTTACAAAACGAGCCTCTCGTCGAGAAGATATTATTGATGCAGCTGGCTCGGATGTATGCAGATCAAGACGCGAGATACAGGTGCGCGGGACACGCACACGTTCGCAGCCCAGACACCTGGGTAATTGCGTTACATAGCTGGAGCGTGTACCGGGTCGCTCGTTCGATAAGTCGCGCCGAAGGCTGGGAATATTTACGCCCTGTTTACCCCGAGCTTGCCCAGAAATCCTGCGATATAATTCGTAATTTGCTCTTTGCCGCGGTATCGACTGTTCCGCTCCGGCCCGTTTTCATCCAACGACCTTTCAACACGTTCCGTGCCGCGTGGGTCGTATGTGCCCCACGCACCAAATTCGATTATTCTAAATAATAATAAATGGTAAATAAATGGTAATATTCTTTATATTCCAATTAAAACGACCGCCACAATGATAGTACCGAATGAATGGGATATCATAAGACAATTCAATGTTTGTCTTTTTAACGTTATGTATTTAGAGAAACTTATTTTCACTCGTCTGACTAGTTATGGAATTTTTCACTGTGGCATGGAACGTGTTAACCCTTAAGTGGATTATTCGGGACGCAGCAGCCCTGTGAAACTTCACACTAAAAATTGTTTAACATGTGTTTATATAATTATTTGAAGATTTATGTAATCCTGTATTACCTCATTATGCTTCTAATGCTGTAAGGAAAATTGATTTCTATTTGTCTATTCGGTAAAAATTAAGCAATTATTAGTTTGAAGTTGCACAGGACTGATACGGCCCCAATAATCCACTTAAGGGTTAACTCTGCCGGAGCGAAAGTTAGCTTCAGTCTGCGTGCGTGTTGGACTGTGTTCTCCGAGATGATGCGACGGATATGACTCGTGTTCCAATGCTGAGACTCAGCCATATAAAGTGACTGGTTAGAATGTTTAAGTGCAAGCAGTTGTGTCAGTAAGAGTTGCGTCTCTTCGACTGCGTGTATGTAACTTCTTCTTGGGTTTGTGTGTCTTCTTTGGTTTGATAGTTTTGGAGCATATGTTCGGCTGAACCTGAGCGTCTGAATAATGGACTGTGTAATCTGAGATGATGTGATGGAGCTCTCCTGTGTTCCGATGTACGTAAGAGCGTCTGTGTCTGATGCTGCGACTTACGACCGATGCAAAATAACTAGTTACAGTGTTCTAGTATAGATAAGCGTCATGTACTCTGCGTCTAACTCCTTCTAGTGTCTTCTCTCTGATCTGATCAGATCTGGTTCGATCCCCTTAAATAAAAACTCCATCAAAAGAGACCTGACGCAGACAAAGAATGAGTGACTGTAATGTTCCAGATTAGACCCCTGTTATTTTACAATCTACGCCTACTGCAGCCATCTGGCTGCTCGTATTTCAAGAACTCGAAAAGTGTTCCGTCCGCTGCATTAGGGTCACCGAGTACTCGTGCTGCAGGTTCACTGTACGTCAATTCATATTAAGAACAGATGAACAAGACATGAAAAATCGAGTTAGTGGGACAGGGGGAGAAAAGGCAGGAAAGAAAAATCGCAGAGAAATTCAGTAGGTCAGGAAAGGCAAACAAGGGGCGATCGGTATAGTTGGAGTGCACACAGGGAGGTCGGTCTGCACACAGAGCATTAGAGCTCGCAGTATTTCAACGATACGCGAGACCGACAAACGGTTAATTAAATATACGCCGGCGTATGTTGACCCGGCGTTACTCGTGTCGATAATTGCGATGCTAATTGCATTTCACAGAAGGCGCGCGTACGGCCAGCCAGAGAGACCTCGAACGAGCCTGTGTTCACGTTCGATAAATCGCGTCAAAGGCCGAGAATATTCACGCCCTATTTGCTGGCGGATTCTTTTTTTATTTCAAAGCCGTCTACACAGGGACAGAGGTGCAGATAACGCCTTCGCCGCCAAATAATCCGGCCGAATCTGTTGATTGGCCGGCTCCGGCCAATGTCATCCTCTCATTGTTTCCCTGATGCTTCATCTCGACTAACCTGGAAACCCGATAACCCATATTTCTTCGACGATCAAAGGATTAATCGAACGAATCGTCCGCGACAATGGACTCCGCTCGGCGCGCTTTGAAAGCCCCCGCTCTCCTTTTCCCTCTATCGCCAGCTTTTCTGTAAATATTCTGAGTCGTGCGAGGTATGGATTCTGAGGAAAGGCATTGTGCTGCGGCAGCTTTGATCGTACGTAAGAAATCTTGCAAGGGTACCTCGTGAACCGGAAATCGCTGATTCGTACGGCACTTTATACGAATGTGGAGCTATTCTAAGCACGAGTGACGTTGTATTTTGTTTGTGCTCCATCGACCTTGAAAATGGGGTGATATCAACCCTCAGTGTGTAAGAGGCGAATATATAATTTCGTATATAATTTTAAAAGGGGGAAACTCTAATAAGAGTTAAAAAATATTGTAGGGTGTACAGAATGGGGTACGCAGAAGTTTCAAAAATTTCGAGACCAACTTTCTTTTAGGAAAATCAAAATTTTCTTAGACTTCCGTACACGCCATTATCCATGTTACAACATTTTCCCTTTCCTTTGTATAGTTTAAGAGTTATGGAATAGCATAAACTCACTTGTTGTATATTAAGGGTTCATTTCGCCCCTTTTAAGGACGATTGAGCAGCAATAAAGCGTACCATTATTCATGTTGTAGCGGCCTGCTGTGCGTGCAAATTAAAACATTTGGCGTGCAGAAGGCTGAAACGTTTTATTATGCGCGCGCCTGCGAAGCTGTTTTGAGAAAGCCGTTTTTGTATATATTTCTTACTTAAGACGGTAACAATGACGTTGTGATTCGAACTTTCGTAGACGGCCTCAATAGCATATGCGGGTGTACTAAAACCGACCTTTCCGAAGGGCCCACGATGCGAGGCTAGGTGGCCTTGCAACCGACCGCGTCACGAGTTCCGGGCCTGGTGGAAATTCCGCTGCATTGCCAAATTTCTGCCAAGACGTTCTCCCCCACGAAATCGCCGTCTTCCGAAAAAACGCGCCAAGGGCGCAAGGAATAGATGGCGCGATTTGAGTAATTAGAAAAATCTGATTGGCTAACACCAACGCGCAGGCTTAGCAAATTAGAGAAAAGCATTTCTCGCGGAGCTTTTCTGGAACTTCGAAAAGCTCCGTGATGTACAGTCTCCAGCGACGTTTGACCAGAGCCACATCGTGTACAAATTTAGATTTATCGTCTTGTACATTACCTCGTGGTCAATAAACACTCAGCTGATATTGAACACTGTGTGGGTTATTTATTAAATAAACCCTACACGCTCATACTTCTTCAATGTCTAAAATAACTTTGGAATCTCATAAAGTTTCATTCGAGTCGGTGATTTCCGGTTCGCGAGGTCTCCTTGACAGTTTTCTGTTCGACATTTCACCTAATTGAGTTCAGAACCAGAACTGAGTTAAAATATACAGTTTCACTGAATATCAAATACTAAGATTAGACTGTTATACTGTTCATTCTACAAATATAGGTAACGTTCGTATGGCGTAGTTAATTCATACCGTGTTATATCCAAATCTTATGGAATACAAAATCTAAAATACTTTCACAGCTTTCAGAAACCTGAAAAACTAATACACTCCCTGCTTATCATTAACAATTATTTCTAACCAGAAGAAGCGAGGTTAAACTCATTTCAGTAGACTGAGAATTTCGTACGACTCAAGACCAGGAGAACAGCCACTTTAATTCACAAACATAAAAAATATTGTGGTGTTGGTGGTTATTTTGCATATACATAAAAGCGGTTAGGCGACGAGAAGTTCGGCGCCAGTTAGTTTGTAGTTTCGTCTCGAGGACCGTCTACATAGCTAAACCATTTAGACATATAAGTAGACTGCGGATCTTTATGCAATTTAACACATCCAAGTTCGCGAAGAATGCACATTTTATACAGTAAGAGAAACAAAAAATGTACATTCAAGTATTTCAACAGCAAAATGCAGTTCTACTATAATTCCGTTTCATTAACTATATGCGAATAAAAAATGATGAGGTCTAAAAATGTATATTTGCATAAAAATCCGCAGTCTACATACAAGTGAAAAGTGTGAAAGGACTGATGGAATGCATGGCGTGAGAGGTGCGTGCGTTCTCAGAAGTCAAGTGTCGAACATATCGTGTGACTTTTTGGAAATGCATCTCCTCTGTATGAATCTGGTGTGGAAATGCGTGAGGAATGTGTATGTGTGTTTGTGTGTAGATTTCTGGGACCTCGGGTCAGGGTGCGAGAGCAGATCTTCTTGAGAGCTTGCGTAGAAAATATAGTTGCATGGAAGGTATTGATGAGCATTGCGTGAAGTTTGAGTACAATGAGTTATTTTGTTGTTTATGTCGTACCTTTGTGTTTTAACTTCTTATTATTTTATTATATATATTTTATCTTATAACCTCTCGTCACACATTATTTTTAAATCCCACACTTATCTTCGAGAAGTCAACGTAGGCAGCCTCAGCGTGACCTGTTCTATTACTCGAAACATCTGTTATCTCCCAGAAAAATTAGTGTAGCCAACCTCGTTCCCACAGAGATGAACGGAGCGGCTCAGGACCGCGTCACGAGGGGGATGAACGTTGTTAGGGACGTTTATCGGGAGTTCACCTCGAAATCGTTCGACCGTATGAAGAGCGATCGTTCGAGGCTCGTCGAGGAGCGTAGGGCTGACGATAGAGCTCTCGCATAGACCGAACGTTTCACGACGGTTCTTCGTGCGTGTTTCACGAGCCCGTAAAACTCTGCCCGGGACTTTCGTTTATGCTCGGTGAACTCGACTTCCAGCTACATCCACTTCACCCTCATATTTCTTATCCTTTAACGCGGCCCGACCCTCCGAACCTTGCCCCGTTCTTATTTCCGGCTGCTTTACGACCGCTGGCAAACCACCTAACCTGGGTATTATTGAATCTCGAGGACCACTTCGTCAAATTATCAGCTGTGTTTCGCCCAAGAAATTAGCCCGTCAAGGGTTCCTATACTTTTCCGAAAGTGAGAGGTACCTCAAGGTACAGCTGTACTACGTAAATGTGATTATTAAAAAATAAAAATGCATTAATGCGATATAATGCTAATTTAAAAGATAAGCACTTAGTAAGATCAGAGCAGTGATTAGAAATTAGGAGAGCGAAATTTAACTTCTTCGTTTTGGTGAAGTATGCTTGCACCCCGGATATTCCTGCGAAGTTAGAGAAATCCGTAGGGGGAACCTATATCAGAAAATTGGTCATGCTATCTCAGTTACAAGCTAAAATTTTGATTAATGATACTGTGTTCGTGATTCTGTACTTTTGATTATGTACTCTACACTACAGAATAATATTATTATTTTTATGCGAAACATGGTTACCATGCGTTGATCCCTTAAACAGTACAATTTTTCTCTCTTACATGCCTTTCTATTTCAACCCTTTGACAGCGCTGTCGCGCATACGTGAGTTTATTCATTCGAATAATACCCACGTACAACAAACATATGAGCACAACTGTGACTGATGACAAATTCAAATATTCAACGTAACGAAAGTGTTGTAAAATGTTTCGTTGTTTAAGGATTTTCGCATAAATGGTCAAAGACAATTAATGTCTGCAATATATTCGCAACCATCAAACTCTTAAAAAGAAACAAAAATATTCCAATGGTTCACCCTCTGTACAGGACTGACACAGGGTTAGTACAGTAGAGCCTCCCATATCCGAACCCCCATTATCCGAATATTCCAATATCCGAACGTTCTGTTATCCAAACAGCTGTTTCGTGAAAACTTATGTGATTTAGCAGCCAAAAAAATATGGGATCCTTAGATATTGAAATAAACTGTCAATTTTGTTGATTTCTATTTGAATAAATGAAGTTTAACATAAAAAAAAGTGATTGCTCTATTATCCGAAAATTCTGCTATCCATCCACATTTGTCTCCCTATTAGTTCGTATACGGAAGGCTCTACTGTTCTTCGTATTAGCCTTTCCAAAGCTCGTGATGAAAAGTTTCGTTCGAAGACACCCTGTACATTCGATCAAGCGGAAGATAATAGACATATGAACCCGAGTGCCAGAAAAAATCCGTAAAAATTGGTATCGCGAACTTTTAACCGTGTTCGCCACGCGGCGTGCAAGAGTGTCCGCAATTGCGGCGGGGGAAAAAACGGAACCGCGGGGAAAAAAAGAACACAAAACGATTTTAATTTAGCGCTCGGTGGAGCCAGCCTCGAGGTCGCGGTATGGCTTTTCAAAACCCACGGTACAATGCGGGAAATCGAATTCGTTGTCAATCTCCATTCAACCCTCGGAACCTATGGCAGAGGTCAGCTATACATATAATACATAAACCGCCCCAACGTTTTAAAGAGGATCTCCCGATCTCGAACCTCCTGACCGGTTTCCGTACGCCGGGTTTCGAGTTACGACCGACAGAATGTGACCTCACCGTCTAAACGAGGGGTAGTTTCGACCCCGACTCGATTACCCCGTTCGTTGATACCTCGTAAATAGCGTTGCCAAGTCCACGTGATCGCCGAGGGTGCATAAAAACAATCGCACCGCTACGAGATATCGTTCGATCGTCAAACCACCCCCGTTACTTCAACCCTCTCGTCGACCGCCAACATTTTTTTTTGTAACATTTCCTTTCTGCGACTCTGTCGATCGATGTTAAACACCGAGACACCGGAAGAATTATAAAATAGTTAGTGATCCGTTATTTTGTATATAATTTTATTAACAAATTAAAAATAAATAGTAACTTCTACGAAATTTTGAGTGGCATATAATGTTGCTAGCTGTAAGTAGAACATAAAACACTGTATCTGTATGAAGGTAAATAGTTTTATCCTCTACGATACGTGTTTGTAAAGCGGAATCTGTGCGTGTCTGATCTGTTATAGGGTTTTCTACTGTGGGACGTGTTAATGGCGAAGTGTCCAGTTTTCTTTCGTGGTAGTTTTTTTTTTATTTACTGTATAGGTATAGTAGAAGGAGACGTAAAATAAACGTTGTATCTGTGTCAATAATAATTGAAGTTTAAAAAAACAGACTTAGTATTTTTGAAACCATTGAACTGTTACATAGAAGAGGGTACAAAAATTATAACAATATTGTGAAAGTAAACAAACCGACGAGTATCATATCGAACTTTGTCGCGTGTATGTTACTGAATAATAGTAATAAAAAGAATGACTCTCGACAAATAAATGAATGTAAAGATGTCTCAGAGATCTGAAAAAACAAGGGTAGCTACAGAGCGAGAACCGAGAATTGACAGGCTCGCGTAAATATCGATTTCCGTTCTGCGCGCCACGTCGCCAGATTTATCAAGATAAATATTGTTCTTACAACCGGCTGAAATTTTACGAACATAATATTTCCTGAATGATCGATGGTCGTACCGGGAACCGCAGCTCATTCGACCTCTCGTTCCCCTTTCTTGTAGAACAATTTCACCGGCAGCTTACAGCCTCGAGCGAAGGGGAAACTTTTGTCTCCGCGACGTTGCATTCTTTGGAACGTTATTTACCCTTTTCCTTCGCACCCTACGTTCGATCGAACCCGGCTTCTTTATTACGGGAATTCGATGTCCCAGAAATCGACTTCTCGGAATTGGGACGTCGACCACTCCGTTTCCGCAGCTCAGCCACGTGTATGGAAAAAATTGACAAGCTCGATAGAAGTATCAGGTCACCCCATAAGCAATGTCAATTTAAGTTTGATTTGATCGATCGTGAACAAATGAACTGCAGTTATTTGGCTGAATATTGATTTTAGTATATTTGTTCAACTGCTTCAACAGACTCCAACCGATTGGTATCGTTGAATTTTCTGTCAGCTGGAAAGCTGTCTACCAAAATAGATAGCAGTTGGTAATTACAACTAACTTATCATAATAATTCTCCACTAAATCGCATCACACACAATTGTCAACAACAGATTTCTGCTACGATAATCGAAATTTTAATAGAAAAATTCAATGCTACACTGTACCACCAATCCTAATAATGTCTCCGCGACCGCATAAGTCTGATAAACATGTGAAAACAGTAAAACGGGCTGACAAATTTCGCCTGATAAAATTCTTTACAATCCGCGTTACATTCTGCCGCGACATGTTACCGAAACAAAAACGTAAAACGCGACGTGGAGCAGCCAGAAATTTTCCGACGCCATTAATTACCCTCAGAAAAACAGCGCGAGGAAAAAAGTACGCGAATAAAAATATCAAACGTTTATACGCGACAAGTAGTATTCGCGGGGGCAATGACGCGCTTTTCGAAATAAATATGACGGGACGCGTTCGAAGCCCGGCAATGAAATATGAGGACTTGGACAAGCGGGTTGCAACAAATTTCGACAAAGTCCGCAGCGTCGTTTATCCCAAATTCGCCGACCGTCGAGTGGCTGACCGTACGCGTACTTTTCTACTGGCGGCGAGTAGAACTGGGCCGTCAAAGGTCGGGCGCGATCCAGTGAACTTCCACGCGTGGTGGCCACGCGCGGCGGTAACGTTGAATTTCGTTAAAAAATTATCATTAGACCGCAAAGAGGTAAAAATCTGTCTAATTAGACGGCGGCAAGTTTTTTTCGAGGCGGTTTCAATGCACGCCGCGTCCAGGGATTCGTGCTGCACGATGAAAGGAAGAAAGAACAGACCCTCTGCGCCTTCTTCCCGATCGGATACGGCATTAATTGGCTTTCTTCGAGGAAAATCGATCCCCACGAACCCCCGTTGCATCAAATTAGTAAGAAAATTCAAGTGACTCTCCGGGAATTATCTATTAATACCCGCCCTACTTTTTTGCACTCTCCTGATCCATTTGTTGACCTTTTTCGCGTAATGTCGTACGTAGGAAATTGTTGCACGATCAAGGACTGAAATAATTCGGTGTTTTTCAAGTTATGGGTGAGGCTGAGAAGAAATATGTTTGTATCGTATTGTTAGACGGTACTCTGACTAAAAGAGCTGCGTTATATTGTTCTATAATATTTGCAATAAATTAATTCGGAGATTGAAATGAAGAATAGCTGTTTATTTCTACAGACTTAATTCTCAGACCCATGTCGACTACGGTAGAGACACTCAAATTAGGTCACTCAAAGACACTTCCTGGTGTACAATATAGTTTCTCTTGTATTAATTTCATGAATGCTAACACGAACATCTAAATAAAAGAGGAAGGTGTACAAGTAATACTACGTTAGATCGTTTAAGATGTAAGAAGTCTTTTACAAGCCCGGTTTATGTTTTTGAACAGCCCATTTTGGCGATCACTTATAACTCAATTCAGTTAGTAAATCTGCAAACTTTAACCTCTTAGCTGTGAATGACGGGTATACTCGCCATGCGAGAAAAGTAATTACGATTCGTTATTTAAATATAAATAAATTTAAACAATAAAATTATTGATTTTTCCAAAGCAAACAAGTGCTATTTCCTTATAATTTAATTCAATTTTACAGTAGCTGCACATACTCTGTGTTTGACAACGTAAATACACACTTTTAAAAAGCGGCACTGCAGCTAAGTGGCGAAGACCGCCTTTTCAACCCAAGCTGCATAGATATTCCTACCTGAAGCAACAAAAAATTAAAAAAAAACAATTATCGTTGATTTGAAGAACGAAGTACATTCAAGAGTAAAATTTCTTGCAGAAGAACGGCTCTAACCGTTACTGGCACGAAGTCACGAAGGAATTGGTCAGACTCGGAGTTCCGTGTTACAAAAGCGTGAAAGACGAGAGGAAGGCGTCGCGACACGGCAGTTCAGTCGTAAACGGTTCTCGGGTGAAAAAGCTTGGAAAAAGATGGCAGCCGGGGGTTGGTGGCGCGGGTCGGGGGTGTTGGAGAGTGCGGTACGGCGAAGAAACTACTTGGAAGGAATTCCAAGCGTCGCGAGGCTTCTCGTCGCGTTGAAAGTCAATTCCTCGGGATACGTGAAACGTCATCCCGCGTGATTAACGATCGCGGAATTAATTTCGAGCTGCGACAGCAAATACTCCCGGGATTAACCGGCCGCCGGAGGCTGCCTTTGTTTTTCCGCGTTAGGAGCGTATGAAATATGTATAAAGCGTGCCCTCGTTACGCGGCGTCGAAAACGCCTACGAGTCCTCAAGATTCCCGGGATTAATCAAATTGCAGCCGTTTAATCATATCGAGAATACTTCTGGCCTGATTTCTCCGCTCGACGCGTGGAATTCCGAGCGATGGCGCAGTCGTCGCTCGATTAATCACGTGAACGACAGGCAAATATGCGGTTTCGTCAACCTAAATTTCCTAGTAGATGTCTGTTTAGGTGGCCTGAAGGTGGAAGACGTTTTGGAGATTTGAAAGGTATTTTTGGAGTCTGTATAATGGATTGTACCTAGACCTCTGAGATGCAGATTCTGGGTGTTCTAAGAAAGATTTTTATTTGGAATGATACTTTGAGGATTGACCAGTTTAGCTGTATTTATTTCTTTTATCCGCTGGGAGGATTTGATGTGACATGTGCAACGTGCAAGGTTTTGGAAGTACTTGACATCTCACAGAAGGGGACACTATTTAAGTTTGTGATGTTGTATTTAGACTGGTCAAAATAATTTATAGATCACGCGGGTAAATGATATACTTTTCAATAAGATATCAAATAATTTGTGCCTCAATGTTACTGTTCTTTTTGTGTTATTTGTATTTTTTCCAGTATTTTAAATGTTAAGATTATTATAACAATTATTGTTAGAATACCTTAAAGAAATATATATTAGTGTTAAGCGTGAATGTCAAGCAGAGTTATGAAAATCCCTGGAACATCTATAATGATATTATTGTAAATCTGTGTGTGTATACCGTTAAAGTTCAATAAACAATCATTATATCAAATAATTTGAAAGCTCTAGATGCTATATGCAAAGGATATTAACTCTTTGCACTCTCCTGATAAATCGAGATTAAAAATTCAAATATTTCTATTATAGCACGAGCTACACCACAAAATTGTCTTGGAGCTGCTAATCGATCATATTAAAAAATTCTCAAAGTGCAAAGGACAATGCACATATTTTAATAGCCCCTTCAGAAGAGTTATTAGTTTAAGCTCGTCAATACATCTCGAAAATCCATGATGTACAATGTATCTGTAATTAGAAAAATATTGTCTATTTAATCTTACACAATTTTCGTTTACTGTCTATGTATTTATACTTATCTATCTGCAGTATTTGGAACATTTACAGACTATAACAAATTCATGAACACCATGAGCAATATTTCTGTCAACTTGTGCATTTAGTAGAAATTGTATCTTTTAATTATTCTCAGCGATAATCGAAGAAAAAGTGTGCAAAATATAACGATTTAAAGTCTAAACATTCTGGTGGCGAAGCAGATCTAGAGAAAGGTGTGCAGCGAGTTGAGGGAACGAGGTCGAGTTCAAAGGTAGCCACGTATCGGGTCAAGGAGGCGGAGGTCGCTGGCCAATTAATTAGTCATTTCTTTGACGAGAACTCGCGTAATTCGCGGTGTATCCTCTGGCAGACAGTCACGACGACGAATCGAATCGTTGGAACAGCCTGAAACAAGGTCGAGTAACGTGCAATCGAGAGGTTTCTATTTTTATACGAATTTTCCTTAAGCAGAGTCCACGGTGCCTGCGCAGAAATCCCCTCGACTGCAGAAATGTTAAACGAGTTCGATCTGGTTAACTTGAGAGGCGATATTTTTAAAAAAACGATACAATCGAGAAGTACCGAACTTCCAGTTAAAAGGGCCTTCGACCGGAGGATCGAATCTGTTCGATCGTGGATACGGGGTCGACCGGACTCTGGAAACTATCAAAGCGGTCCGAGGCACTCGAATTTATTTCCAATAATGAAATTTCGCCGAATAATTAATTACCAGGTACGACCGGTAAATCAAACCGTTTGGTAATTTAATTGAACCGGCCGACAGCGGAGCCGGCGTTGGTATCGAGGCGTTCTTTTTAAATCTCGTTGCCCGGTTGACTAATGGCACCGCAGCGCGAAAATATGCGCATACGTTTCGAACGATAACGATGACCGAGGAAAAGAAGGGTAACCTCAATGGGAAATCGTGCGTAAATCGGGTTTTCGAGGTCGTTACCGCGGATGAAGAGGATTATACTTCATTCTACGGTCAAATATCCGAATTTGGCCGTCCAAGGTCATAACTGTGCCTTCAAATTAACTTCTCATTTCTCTAGCTTGATATTCCATTTTGATTGCAGCTCAGTAACGTAAGTAGAAAGAACAGCTGCTCACTGTGGATAAAGAAATGACCTTGGCAGCCCTATTTTACGCGTGTCTGTTGTAGATTGAATTGTACGCAACTTCAGTCTGCAATTTTCAATTTTTATATTTAGGAGGACGAGTGCGAGTGACTGAGACATTCAGACTGACCTGTTCAAGGTCACTGTCACGTGTTTAACATTTTGACTGCCATGTCACCCATACACGGACCACACGTAAATTCAATAGGGGTCATTCCACGCCAAATCGATCACATTTTGACATCAATGTTAGGGATTTTGTTCAAAATGAAATATGATGTAATGCCCGTGAAATGGGGAGGGGGGAGTCATCATTTTGCTGGTTTCGAATTTGTTTAAAAAATACAAACCTTTGAATTTAACCTCCCACCTCCCCTAGTTTCACGGGCATTACATCATATTTCATTTTGAACAAAATCCCTGACATCGACGTCAAAAAGTGATCGATATGGCAGGGAATGACCCATAGTTAGTTATTTAATGATCAAAACTATTAGTAAATGTTTCTGATAATATCTTATAGAACTAGGATGAAATTATGAAACTTACGAATAATGTTAACTGAAAACGGTATAATTCGAGGTTACATTGATGGTTTATTCAATTCTAACAACTGCTATGTTTAGCTAATACAGCCGTGAATATTATTTTTATAAACATTAAAATGCGCAACCATGAATATCTTAAAATATCCAAAAAGTGACTTATGCCACTCTCCAAATAAAGAGCTCATGTACTGTCAATTGATGAGCGACGTTGATGGATATCAACCCCTAATTACGTTGATCACTATGTTTCCAAGCAATCGATGATTAAAGTCGGAGATTAATTAACAGTTCACAAATGTAGATCAAGTTCGATGAAACAAGGCCGTTTTGCATCGGGTTTGAAGGTACACCAGGGAGGGTAATCAACGCTGAAACGATCAATCTCTGTTTTCGGGAAACCGACATCAGATCAATTCCATTCGTGTACGAGGAAAACCAGACTCGGTTCGATCGTCTCACCGCATCTTTCCCCCGCGAAATCCAAAGTTGATCCAAAGTGCCGCTTTGGAAAATTTACTACCCTCCTTTGTAGAATTAAATCCGACAACGACGGCGGAACGATCCCGTAAATAGTATTGCTCGATGCATTCAATCTTCCCGCAGCTATTAATTAATCACGCTGCACCGTAAATATCCATCGAGCCGGCTCCTGAACGACGAGAAAGCTCACGGTTTCCTCAGACAAAGCACCCTCCATGAGCGTTTCGATTTGAAAATTGAAACTTGTTGGAGGAAGCAGGTCAAGTAGAAATTTTAACGCATTCCGTGTCATAGTAGAAAAGTCCGTGACTGGCCAGACGCGCGAAAATTATATGTTGTGAAATGTAAAACCCCGTCTGTAATATTTCCATTTTTTCAATAGAGGTAAATTACGTAATCTGTTGCATACACATTGTAAATTTATAGAGACGTTTGACATTATAACAAACAAATTGAAATATTAAATTCTAACGCATCCTCTATATTCACGTGGTGGTAACGAAATGAGGGTGATTACTTGTGCAAAAATAAATTGAAAATTATGTACAAAATAATTTCATTGCAATGTTCATTTTGCTAAATACGTGTTAATAAATTCGTTATACAACAAAGATTAAGCTATTTGAGTGTGATAAAATAAGTAATTTCCGACTGTACCTCGTATTTTACTGAACGTAAACAATTATTAAATTATATGAAGTTTATAAACGAACATAATCGACCGTATACGGTGTCAATTTCAGAATATGCTCTATATAAATATATATATTCTATATATAGAAATACTCAGTCAACGATCATAAATAACTCTGAAAAACAAGACCTCGTACGAAATACATTTATTCAACCTCTTCAGTTTGATTTTAGTTAAAAAACCGCCCCCTTTTCGATTCCACCACTATTCCAGCCGAACCCTGTACAGATTCTTCGTCGTGCAAGGCGAACCGATCCAATTAACCATCGGACGAATCTCACAAAAACGAGGCCGAGGCAAGAAGGAAGAAAGATTGGATTAGGTAGGTTTTTCATCGAAGACGTGTGCAAAGGACAAAATGTTTGAAAGCGTCAGAATGAGATTGAAAATCGACTGTATAAATCTCTCAATCTTAGCACCTCAAACACATGACGTTCGCAGCCTCATTAATCTCTACATACATAAAAGTCAAAATTTGTATGTATGTTCTGTAAAGAGTTCTACACCGTTCAACGTATCCGCACCAAATTTGGAATGAATATTCTTCGACACCCGAGAAAAAATATTGTGGCGATCCCCACCCCCTACCACCCCTAAAGCCGACCCCCTCTTAACTCAAGCCCGAGTAATTTTTTGTGTAGTAGCTCAATAATTTTCAATAATTTTAAGGAAGAATATGTGAGGAAAATTGATTCTTCACATGTTCCCTCTTAAAAATAAAATAAAAAATAAATAACTATGAGCTTTTAAGGAAATAAAAAATATCTGGATTTTTTTTAAATTTATTGTGGAAGTATTGGTTAAAACAAACGGGAAATGAATGTGTAAAGTGAAAGTTGAACAAGTGAGGATATGAAGAATCCTCAAAATCTTTTTTTTATTCACCTAAAGTCCACCCCCTCAGAAGCCCGTGCAACGCCGGGCACACGCAGCTAGTTCTTCATAATTCTGAACTCATCGCACTGATCAATTTGGCTTGCGAAAGACATAATTATGTACGAAAAACAACTATATTTTCTATTCCATCGCGAGTTCAGCTGAAAATCCTGTACAAATTCCTCGTAGTACAAGACGAACCGATCCAATTAACCGGCGAACGAATTTCATGAAAAGAGGACGGCGCGGGAAGGGAGAAAGGTCGGGCTAGGCAGATTTTTCGGGCGGGCCTGAGGTATCTGGCCAAAAATTCTGCGGGGAGGGTGTAACGAGCAGGAACAGCGGGTCTCAAAGGTACTTGGAATTTATTCGAAAGCAAGCTCGTTACGGTGCGGCTGGCAAAGTAGGTCGCATGAAAATAGCGAGGACGTTTAAAAGCGCCTCACCGTGCGATTTAACGTCAATGGGCCACTTCTCCTGCTCCCCTCTTCTTCTCTCTCTTTCTCCTTCTCTTTCTCTTTCTCTTTCTCTTTCTCCGCCGCGGCTTCTTTTCCAACGCGGAACCCACCCTTCCATGTGTCTTTCCCTTTTGCGGCTTGACTCGCGACATTTAAGCCAGGAGCCTCCGCCGTGGCTTCTTGGAAAATCTTTGCCAACCCTTTGTGCCGACTTTTCGTCGACAAGGATTCCTTCGCGCCGGCCCGTCGCCTTCCGTTTTACACGCCTTCGTGCCTCCAGGTGTCGCATTCCCGGCTTTGCCCCACGAAATTCCTCCCTTTTTGCCGGATACTGACCTTCAAGGTCGAAAGGAACCCCAATTGAGTCGATAGTGGGGTGTTTGATCGTTGGATAATGGTAGGTTTTGGGTTGTTCGATCAGGGGACTCGATTGAAGGGTTATAGGGTGTCCGTAACGAACACCTACCTTGCAATATTTTTGTGACGAAGATACAATATTTATTTATTTATTTATTTATTATCATTGCCAGATTGTTCAGAATCATTTAGAAATTGCCTGAATTGTTTTTATCGGTATATTCGTACGGCGGTTGTATAGTTCTAAATATTTGTAGTGGATACAAAATTGAAGGTAATATAGAATACGTCTAGTTTATCTCAATCTAAAATTAAATTGAGATTAATTTAATGTAAAAGGTGGCTGCATTAACCTGTCCACTGGGGAAGACAAATTAACTCTTGCTATTGATTATTAATTGTTATCACTGTATTTGTTGACGAAGCTTTAAACTTCTTAATCGGAAAAGACGTTCCAACATGTCATCTGAAAATGTCTCTGCAATGGGCAAGACAACTCACCTCACTCCTATACAATTTTATCTACGAACAACAGGTGCTCCTAGACGAAGAATGACCCAGTTAAAACATGTTAATAGAATTTTTTCTAAAATCACTTATCCTCGAATAAGAATAGCCATTCATATTCATGAAGTCTAGTTCTGGAGCTTTTCTTCCATTCCATTGATCTCGATGAAGACATTAATATAGCCAGGCAAGGAAAGCCATAACGCTGGCTTTCGTTCATTCGACAAAGTTAAGTTACTCCGGACACGGTCAGATCTAAAAATGGCTGGCCGTCATCTGTCCTTATCTGTTTCTGTCGACGCATGGTCCACCTAGAACTGTGTAGCTCGACAGGTTAAATCACCAAGACATTCGACGCTGGACCACACAAACAGAAGACGAAGAAGACCTGTAAAGTCGGACGGAGTTTCTCCGCTAATTTTCCACGCTGAATGGGCGAGGGAACAAGAATATAAAATGTCGACGAAGCTGATCGTCTTTCATTATTAACACTCTATGAGCACGTACGCGATATTTCGCCGGCGAGAGGAATTCCGTGGGGGGTATAAATGACTTCCACCCTGAAACTTACTCGCCGGCTATAGACACGCTAGATAACCTTCGATCGTGGCCGACCTCAATCGAAGTTCATCCCGTGCGAGGTCGAAATGCCCTCAGACACCGCTTTCTACGACCATCGACCCTTTAACGAATATCCCCGCCAACTGCTGTTGTCTCCATTAACCCCCTTGTGCCTTGCCACTTCGCTAACACCTTCCCCATCCACACACGAAATTCGGTTTGATTAAATATTACCACCCTGCAAATGGATCGTCTGGTTTGATATCTGAAGCCGACAGTGAAGTTGCCCGGCTCCGAAGCAGTTTCTCCGGAGGAAAGTGAAAGGGTGGAATAATTAATTTAATTAGGGTGGTGCATTAATTTATTTTAATAGACCTTTACAGGGGATCAACGAACATTTTCTAACGATCTAACTCTGGAATTTTATGCAGCTCTAAGTTCTACATGAATTTTGTATGTCATGTTGGTAATATAGGGTGTACAGAAAAGGTTTGTGTCAAGGATTGGTATTAATTAAGATAATTAAAAGCTATTCAATAGTTGTAAATATCTCATGTTGAATATTATTTCTTTTTCGACTTGTATTCTTATGTGAAAGTTGCAATTATGGGTATCAAAATATACTATACTTGATTAAAGTGTATATAAAATTCGTTTCTGACGATTTTTTAATTGCTCACAATTTGAATAGAAGACAGCAATATAATTAAACAAAAGGTTAACAAAATACTCAATTCTCTTTCGAGGTATATAAGAGAACAGACGAGCGTACCAAAAGCACGTAGATGAAAGAATTCTATTCCCTTCGGATTATTAACACACAAAGGATGCTTGTGCTGCTATTTCCCTTTGTTTGTACGTTTCCTTCAAGTAGGTTGATTTATTCCTTGTTCCTAGAGCAAGGATAATTCAACAGTACAAGAAGATGTTTTGCTCAGGCAAAGCTTCCAAGATTTTCAAAGTCCATCGAATACTTTCAAAATCGGTAAAGTTCGAGTAACATTCGGCGTGGCGCAGACGAGAACAATGGCTGGGACAACTGTAAATTAACAGGGGGCAATTTCTAAGAGGAGAAAATACGAGTTTGCACAGATTTAGACTGGAAAGTCCGCAGTGGCCAAAGAATAGAATAGTTAAGTACGATTAAAAAGGGTCATTAATAGCAGCGAAATTCAGCTTTTTATGCGAGGCTGGATAGAATCCGCAGAAAAGCGAACGACCTAGAAGCAGGCGAATGTCTGGTATAATCCGCGAGTATGAATACCGAACAGACTGGTCTGAAAAGACCGTGTCCGATAAATTCGGCTTAATTAAAAGTATCGACCGAGCTAGGGTTTCAAGAATATTTTCGTCAAGTTTTCGTCCTACCGAAGAGAGCCTTCAGTTCGATGTCTCTTCGAGTATCGAAGATTAATGCGCCCTCCGCAAGTTTCGCGATTTAATTTGCTGAAAATGGCGGGAAAAGAAAATCGAGAGTCTCGGAGAAAATTGGAGTACCAAGAATTCAGTTTGCTAAGTTTAAAATTTGTTTGGGATTAGTGTAGATAAATAGACACCGTTGAATCAATAAATGATCGTAATTGTATTGTCTGAAAGTTTTACGATTTAATTAGCAAGAATTTGCAGTGGAAGTAAGTTGGACATCCGGAAATACTTCGGGGATCAATAATTCAAGTACCAAGAATCTGGTTTGTTAGTTTTAGAATTTGCTTGAAATCCGTGTGGGTGCACCGTCATTGTTAAATTAATAACTGATCCCCATTGCATTGTCTGCGAACTTGATCATTTAATTAGCAGAAAATAACAGAAGGAGAATATCGATAATCTGGAAAATAAATTCGAGCACCTAAAATTCAATTTTCTAGTTTCAAATTCGATTGTAAGTCGTGTAACTAAACAATCGAGGTTGCATTAACAATTGAAGGGCTAGAAAAAAATACAGGGAACGTCCATTTTTATTATAGTGTTAAACATGAAAAAAATTACAATAGTGTAAAAGAATTATTTCTGTGCTTCTTTTCCTCCTACTGCTTAATTACTGTATCACGTTATAAATAATACAGTTCAATTACTCGAACCTTGTCTCTTTGCTGGTGGACTAAAGTATTAAAAATTGATTTTCTCAATAAATCTATTTTGTAACATTCCTTGCTTGTTCTGCGCACTTTGCCATTTAATTAGCAGAAAATAGCAACCGAAAATGTCGAAAGTCTGGAACAAAAATTCGAGCACCCATAATTCTATTTTCTAGTTTTAAATTCGTTTGTAAATCGTCTAACTAAACCCTCGACACTACATCAACAATTAATCCCAAATACATTCTCTGCACACTTCGCCATTTAATTAGCAGAATGTAGCAACAGAAAAATGTCGAAAGCCTAGAACAAAAATTCGAGCACACAAAATTCAATTTTCTAGTTTCGAAATTCGTTTGCAAATCGTATAGATAAATCGTCGTTGTTGAATTAATAACTGATCCTAATTGAATTAATAATCCGCCCGTCCCTCTGCGGAAATCGTAATGGCTGCTCGCTGGCCAGTAAAATACTGGCCACCGTATATATAAATACGTACAGTTATTGGTTCCTGTTCAATTATTGGCTTTCTCTTGTTCCCTCGTCGGAATGTTCCATCAAAACCTCGACCCGGAAAACCAGTGTTTTTATAAAAAGGAGACGCGATCTTTCGATCGGCTATACGTGTATCCAGCCCGCAAATATTTCGTGATAACGGATAAGCTACGAGAATCGGTCCCTCGTTGCGTTTAATCTGACACCGATTCCATCAATTGTTTCTCGATAAGCAGACTTCCGTTACCTATAACTTACTGGATTTGTTTCGACCGACAACTTCCCCCTGGCAAATATATTTCTATAGTACCGTGGATCGATACACTCAATTCCTATCGCAAATCTGAACAGGATAATTTCCAGACTGAGGATGTTTATACAATTTAACATGATCCAGTATGTACGCTACCGATCAAAAGTTTAGAATCACTTGCTGGTTTCTACCAAAATCGAATGTCCTGATCAATTTTATACCGACGTTAATTTTTTCTGAAACAGATCCTGTTTCTCTTAATTCACCTAGTGATCCCAAACTTATGGTCGGTAGTTGCGTAGTTTGATAAGGCTGAAGGCTGTATTATCTACAAATTGGACTGCGCAAAGTGTTGCGAACTTCGTCGAGAAACTATTAGGAGTGACAAATAATTCTGACAGGGCAACTTGGGGTGGAACGACCTTCGATTACATACATAGATAAGGATATATTAAGTACTTGTTTTCCAATACATTTTACTCCATTCCACTTAATAAAATTAGGCGAGGGTCGTCTAATCCATTAAGGACAACGCCAGGACCTTTTACGAGCAAACCATACAGAAAAATATTGAATCGTTATTGCTGTCGATCTCAGATCAAAATACACCGTAATACGTTGAATGGACTATTTTGAGCATCAACCTGAAGACTGACGAATCGCTGATTCACGTCAGACTTTCGTCAAGCTTCTTTCATTCTACGAAGTGGCAAGAAATTTTGATCAGAATGTATTTTATGCTCGTAATAGAACTGGATGTCTCCGTAAGAGGGAAACTTATCCTGAAAAGCGATTGGAGAATGCTACTAGGAAGCGGAGTACTTGAAAACACGATACCAAGGAAGCACAACGCGAAGGAGCTGCTTTGATATCAAATATTTACGACAGTTCCGGTGGCCTGTAACTCTCTGACGAACACAGGATCGTCTTGTTGCTATTCTAACAGCGTGAAAAAGTAATTTTCCGTCGGATCAAAGCGCACAATCGAAGGACGCGGTGTTTACAAATCAGCTGAACACTGAGCTAACGTCAACAGGAACGAGCAGCTTTCGAGCTGCTGTTGACAACGTACTCGTCGACAAAGTACGGCTCAGAGGGAACGCAAAAAAGCAGAGTGCTTCGAACAAAATCCGTGTAAATAATCGCTGTTTCATCGAGAACGCGAGTTAACGACAAAATGATTCAAAGCGTCAGAATAAAAGTGATTTTGTCAATTTCTCAATTTCACAATTAACGCGTTAGCCAGATGACGTTCGTGACGCAATTAGTTTTTTATTATTCTGTTTTTATCGGGCTATCCAGTTTCTATTCTGAGAGATTCACTTATTTATCGAAGACTGTTATATTTGATAATTACTTTAACATAAAGATGAATTATTGATAAGGTTGATGAATTACTTATGCTACCAAACATTTCGCCTGTGGTTCAGACTATGTAAAATTGATGTTTCATACTTTTAGGAGCTTCTTCAGGTAATAAAGTGACAGTGGAAAATGCCACACGTCACACAGAATATTAATACATGCTATGTTTACCACGAAGTAGTTCACTAACCCTGCATCAACATTTGATTCAAATTGTAATTATTTTTTTATACATGCAATCGACATATGTAAACGTGTACAAGACGATGTACCTGCACAAGAAAACATAAAAACGTCTGCGTTAAAATCCTCCCGAACAATAAATGGGTCATAACCGAGGAAACGTGCTGATACAAACCAGTGCGTTACTAAACAATTAATTAATCAGTCAGTCACGTGCTAGTTTATACAAGTTTAATAATATTAACGTATCTTGTCACTTTTACAAAAAAACATAGGCGATTCGATAGTATGAAATTCGGGACCCCCGACGCGGTAAAAAACCGCTTCTGTCCAGGTTCAGGGTCACACGTCCTACCCTTCAAATCCTCAATCATTTCCACACTTTCATGAAGCGAACAAGCATATGCGCTAACGTTAAAGAGCAGAGAAACTCAAGGACAAAATTGTGAAACCACAGAATGTCCTAAATCCTGCGACAGGCCACCACCACCGAGAGAGCTTTGAAAAAGCTGCCTGCACCCATCGTTCAGGCTACTCGAGAGACTCGCGAGGGTAGAATTGAACTCACCGCTTCTGCCAGTGGGCGTCGGTGCGGAGGTGGATCTTCCGGTGGGCTCCGGGATCGGGAAGATCAGGTCGCAGCATTCCCTTTCGGGGAACTCGCTGGCGCGGGTGCCTCTGCCGCAGCAGCTGAGCACGACGACGAGCGCGGCGACGCCGGTGAGGAGCGTCGAGCGCGCTGGCAGCGTCCCGACGACACGTGACATGACTCGTCCCATCAGATCATGACGCATGGACCGTCCGGCGTTCAGCCTCTCCGCAACGGGATGGTCGTCGAATGGATCCGTTCGATCCGGACGACGACGACGAATCCCGCGACGTCCTCGCGACATCCTCTCGTCGTCCGTCTCATCGTGCGCTGTCTCCTCCACCTTCGCGTCTATCCGACGACCAGCTCGTATCCTCGGTCCGCACTATCCAAAAAAAACGGGCACACCACGCCGCCGATTATCCGGGAGGAGATCCTCGCGAACTCACCACGCTCGAAACCGTGAAGATCACACGCGACGACAGATCCACACACGACGATCCACGACGGTCGCTGGTGTTACGTGTGCTTGTGTGTGTGTGTGTGAGGGTGTTTTGGAAGGGTGTGAGTGTGTTCTGCGGACAGTGTACGGATGGAAATCGCGCACTCGGCCCTCGTGCCGCGTTCGAAACACACTTGCCGCGCGCCTGCTCGCGTATCGAGCGTATTTCCGAGCGGAGAACGCGTCGCCACGCCGTCCCGACGCCCAATGACGACTACTCCGCACCGCGTACCACCGCGAGTACCTACCCCCTCCACCTATGCGCCACCCCCCACCCTGTGACACCCTCGCCGCCCCTCCGCCACCACCCCTTGGAAACTTACACACGATAGTTTCTGCGCGAAAGTGTGCGCGCACAGAGTCTACCTGCTACGTGTACCTGCTCCAGACCCCGCGTGTCCTTGCACCCCGCGTTTCCTCGTGTGTACGTGCGACGTCCACGCGAACGCACACCTGGACGCTTTCTCAGGTGATACACGGTGATCCAATTGCTGGGGCGCTCTGCTGTTGGTGCGTGCTTCTTTTTCGGCCGGTTCTGTGATTAAGGGGTTTGGTGATCTGTTAACAGTGGAACTAGTTAGATTAACATGTATATATATCTAGGGAAGGAGTTAAAAGGACGCCATTTTCAACTTTCACAATTAACACGTTCAACGGCATGGTGGTCACCGGTGACCGACACCTCAAATTTAATTTCATTAAATAATTATTGATTGTCGCAAAATTCTGAGCAAACTTCATACTAAAACAATAGTATAAGAACAGGAGAACACGACTGAGTACTTAAATCTTTCTTTTCTTTACGATTTATATAAGAAATAGTAAATTATACCGTGTCTGACTGGGTATGGCCGTTTTCACTGTGGCGTTCAACGTGTTAACACATATTATTGCAACCCTACAGAACCTAAAATTCGAAATATTGAATCATCCTCCGTACAGTTCTGATTTGGCCCCGTCAGACTATCACCTCTTCGGTCCACTCAACGCCACAGTGAATACAGCCATACCTAATCAGACACGACATAATTTACTATTTTTTATATAAATCGTAAAGAAAGAAACGATTTCAGTACTTAGTTGTGTTCTTCTGTTTCTACATTATTGTTTCAGTATGAAATTTGCTCAGAATTTTGCGACAATCAATAATTATTTAATGAAATTAAATTTGAGGTGTCGGTCACCGGTGACCGCCACGACATTCAACGTATTAAGGGTGCGTCGATTTTCCACGGGCCAAGAACTGATGGAAGCGGTGCATGCGTGGCTCTCTTCTCGACAGAAGACATTTTTTTTCTGAGTAAATAAAGAAGTTTGTGCAAAGATGAACCAAGTGCGTTAAAAAGCAAGGGAACTATGTCGGAAACTGATGTTATTGCAATTATAATAAACTTTATAACTACATTGCAGATAATTATTGACTCACTCTCGTGTAATAAACATCTTTGCCTAGACGAATACGTTGACCCGTAGCCCACGGTGAACGATTGTTTAGAACGCATATATGCGTCCATCGACCTCAAAGAGTTAACGCGACTCATTAGAGATATCCTGAGGCAAGGGGTTGATCATTCGTTCGCACGAATTTCAAGAAACTTGCGTCGAAGGCGTTCAGAAATAATCATCAACCGCAAAATAGCACGGAACATGTTAAACGGCGAGCAGTTGAACCTCATTTGCCCGCGTCAATTTTCATCGTTTTCACGCCCCCTCGTGCGCGTCTCTGTGTGTACGTGTGTGCGGTTAATTTCACGCGCTCGTTAATACGCGGCACACGAAGAAGCCGCGCGACTCGTCAGCGGCGACCGATTAAATAATTCCGCCGGCCAGTCATAAAACGCGATTAATATTACACGTCAATATTAGGTCGGTTCTATTTAACGCAGCCAATTGAATCGCGATTACGCGGTGCCGCGGCGGGGCGGACGCGTTTTTCGCCACCAGCGGCGGAATATCGGATTTTCGGAAATGTCGCGATGCCGAATTAATAATACCGTTTGCCGTGGCATTATGCGCCGCATCTCTGACCGTCCACCACGCTAATCACCCTTCCTGACTGATAACGCTCCGATTCACCCTGCCTGACTGATAACGCGCCAATGCGACCCCGACAACCTCGTGCTTCACCCGTTGCACCTCGACGGTTCGAGTTCGACGATTTCGTTTATTCATAATCGGAAAGGAGATCCTCCGATGCCGGACCCTTAATGCGGGACCGTTCGTTAAAGTTGCAACGGCTAGAAGCAACGGTGATAGACCGATGAAACTTTCACGACAGCGTCGACCTAGGTCGGTTGTAAAACCATGAAATTTTCAGCGTCGCACGTACATACACTGCCGTGTTCATAAGTATTGGGATACTTATCAAATTTGAGGTAAACCTGTAAATGTTTTATGAAATCATTGGAAGATTCGAATACAGATTGTTCTCTTATACAGGGTGTCCCCGATTTTTTCCACCAGGCCTTGCCAGTGTGTTTCTCAAGAAGAAATTAACAAAAGTTGTTGTACAACATATACTCTCAAATGCTTTGTTAGAAAGTTATAACAGAAATATGAAATGCGCAGTAACGAAGTTTTCTTACATGGGGTTGGGTGAGAATAGTTCAATGATATTTGCCTAGTGAATTTACGGAGCCATGTTAGCTGCATGAGATCGACGACAGAGGTCTGATCGAAGAATTAATAATATGTTCATTAAAATGCAACAGAACTAAGGAATTGAAATTCATGTATCAGTAAATTCATTTGAATTGATAAAAATTGTGAACATTTTGGAATGTAAAAATAATAATAGACTGTGGATATTTCTGCAGTTTAACATACATAAACACGTGACAAATGAACATTTCAACGGCAAAATTCAATTTTAATCTTTTAACTATTATACGTTCAATCAAAAAATATCAAGAGCTAAATATACATATGTATTTGTATACAAATTGGCAGCCTGACGATACACGAAAACTTTATTGTTTACCTAAATCGATCACAATGATTAAATATAGCCATACAAATAAATTAGATAAGTACTATCGAACTACCCTTACGCTGTACCATACCATTACTGTATTCCATGCTTTCGTTATAACTCTTTAACGAAGCGTTTACGAGCATATGATTGTATAACATTTTTTCGTTTATTTCTGCACATAGAACATACTGGCATAGTTTGGCGAAAAAAATCTGGGTCACCCTGTATATTTAGGACCTGAACTTATTACTGAGACCGCGGTAGCAGAGAACACTATATATTGTATAAATTAGGCATGATAAGACATTAACGAAAACGACGAATAATAAAATATAACAATTATTAACACGTTAACCGCCACATACCACCGGTGACCCACGTACCAATTTTAATTTCCTCAAATGACTGATTACCCCAACGAAATTTTGTGTTACATCTAAGTTACAATTATAATGCAAAATAAGAAGTATATTATCAAATAAATAAATATTTATTTATTTTACGATACATGTTAATGAAAAGGTATTATTCCGTGTCTGACTAATTGCGGGCTTTTTCACTGCAGCGCTCAACGTGTTAATTCATGAGATGAAGTGAGGTGAATACCGTATATCTTTGATATGACATTAAGATATTATTGAGTTTTCATTGCGTTACTCAAAACGGTGCACAATTTAAATATGAATGTTTTACTGTATTTATAGAATTTTCTATGTGATATTTTCGGACCGCTGTCAGTCGCGGTTGCTGCACGTTCATAATTAAATTAAAAGGACAATCGATTTGCGAAAAAGAAACATCAGTATAAGTCCTGTCGATCGATCGTCGAGACTGCGCATCTCTTAGGAGAAATTGTTCACATAATCTTCAACTCTGATTTATTCTAACAACAGTGTCTCCGCATCCCAGAAAAGTAGGTTTCGGCGGTGCAGTTGCGTCGCTTCTTTCTTTGATCTCGCCCGACGTAACACGCGAATATGCTCTTTCATCGCTATCTACTTGAAATTCTTCTAGCAAGCAAAATATACAACCTGGCCGTGTCGAATTAACATATGAATTTGAAAACGAGAATTCTCAACTTATTACGGGACGTTGGAAAAATTTCGGGCGAAATATCGCGCGCTGACCCGCTCATTAAAACGAACAGATTTGAATATACACCGGTTGTTAAAAATAATTTCTTTCGCATTTGTGGAATATTTTTTAGCGTTCCGACAAAGATGTGCGTAGCATTCAATTTTATTGCTTCGTACAGAGTGATCCTGGTCAAATTGTGCTGCGTCAACTTCGTTATTATGAAAATCATAGAGCAATACGATTGTTAAAAGTTGTCCTTTATTACTTTGTTCTCTTAACTATCTTCATTCATTTGAACTTTTCTGCGTTGCCCTTTTGTGATATATAATGTATATTTAATCGTTTCTGTGCAGGGCGTTCCATTTAAGTCGATCGCCGGTAACACATTCCGCGCCACAGTGAAAAACTCCGTGCCTAGTCAGACACCCTATAATGTAATTTTTATAAGATACACGCTTAAGCGCACGAACGTATAATTATTTCATAGAACTATACCTACGCTGTACTGTCATTACAACACGAAGTTTATTAAAAATATTCAATGAGATGTAGAAATTATTCGACTTGGAAAAATAAAATTCCCGAACCTTTTTATTGCGGAATATTTTACAGCAAAATACTCTCTCTGACCGAAATACGTGCTGCCATACTCCAACCATGTTATGATCTACACTTTTTGAATAAATTCAAAAACAGCAGCAGTACAAAATAAATTAAATCACGTTATACAGGGTGACACGGAAATAGATGGCGAAACTTTGGTCCCGTGTTCTACTGTTCCTAAGGATGAAAAAAGGTCATATAAAAATAGATCCGAAAAGTCTTCCTATCCGAGATATAGACATTTTCCGATTATGATGGAGTATTGTAGAAATGCTTAATACTTGCTTAAAGAAACTGTTGAAAGTGATTTCCTCCTGCAACAATAGACACTTCGCATCAATGTATCCAGCAGGACATCGTCTTTGAGGAAAGGTCACCCGATAGAGGCGCTGAGTTTGTCTGGAGATCCCTTTAACTCGTTAGAATAAATCATTCTGATAGCACTGTCTTCGCTATGAAACGTTCAGATACATACTGATTTACTATGAAACATGCTGCCTTCAATGTAAACATAACTTGCTCCAACATATTATTTACTTCTAGCAAAAGAAATGATAACAGTGCTTGAAATTCTACGTCTGACAGTTATTCTAGTAAATTTTCGATGTAAGCAAAAAGTGTCTATATCTCGGAAAGGAAGAGTTTTCGGACCTATGTTTATACGACATTTTTTCATCCTTAGGAGCAGTAGAATACGGTACCAAAGTTTGGCCACCTATTTCCGTGTCACCCTGTATAATGAAAATTATATCATAAATTCAACAGACTAAGAATTATCCTAGAATCGAGCATGCAGCCGAAAAATGTATACGACTGAAAGGGTTGAAGAACTTCCAGCTTAATATTCTTGTAATTTCTCCTTGTTTGACCTCCGTTTTCAATTTCTATCCTGATCATTTTCTCCGCCACCCGCTGCTCCAACTTTAATAGAACGAAACTAATATTGGCAGGTATGCGTGACGGTTCGATTTTATTAGCGGGCCCGCGAAAGGGTATTCATATTCATGGACGAGTGGCGCGTGCAGGGTCAGTCGAACGTGTTTTGATCGTATGCATTGCGTGTATTTTATCCGTAAGTTCGGCCCGTCCCAATACCGGTGTCCCGTCGTTATTGGCTCGTACGTGTCTTCGGGTCGAGCACGTATTTGCCTGTCCGCGCGCGCGGTGCTCTGATACGTGTCGGTGTAACACGATTCGTGGAAACGACAACGTCCGAGCAGATCCGAGGGATTCCGAAACACCCCTGGACGACCACCCTCGTACGCGTCGTTCCTGACCTCCTTTCGCTCCGTTTGTCGAGGTCGCTTACGCGGAAATGCTCCCTAGCCTCCATCTGGACACCTCTAGCCTCTGGACAACTCTGTTCTCTGGATAACTCGGTCCTCTGGACACCGTTGTTTCTGTTCTTTGGGCACCTCTGTCGTCTGGAGAACTCTGTCTCTGTCCTCTGAGCAACTCTGTACTCTGAAAATCACTGTTTTCTGGATACCTCTATCCTCTTGATACCTCTATACTTTCTATACCTCCGCCCTCTGGTCAGCTCTGTCTCAATCCTCTGAATACCTCTGTCTCTGTCCTCTCGATACCTCTGTCTCTGTCCACTGGACACCTCTGTGTCTTAACCCTTGCAGCCCTGAAAATTTCTGTCTTGAACATACGTCACACTTCCTCCACTGCACTCCCGTATAACACTCTGGCGTCAATTACACAATAAGTCGTAAATGCGCGTCAATAAGAGCTGAAGTACTTGAAGGGTCTGATAGAATGGTTCGAGATTTTGGGAGTAAAAGAAAGAAAAAATATGTAATCGCCGTAGGTGATAAAGTTAACTCTGGAAGTATTATGAATACTTAAAAAGGTTACATGATTTACCCTTTATTTTGAGAGAGGCGTAAGTCACTTACGTTCTCCGGAAAACTGACTTACGCCACTTTCCAAAGAAGAAGCTCAGATAGGTTCATAAAGTCGAAAGGATTAATAAATATATCCTATAGAAACACTAACATTACTCAAACCAAAAAGTATAATTTCAAGTTATATTAATTTGTATAATAACTACAAAGTTTACCCTTTAAAAAGTGTAAAAGAAAATTGTTCAGCCGTCGAAATAGTAAATAATGAGTACTCTAGGGCAGGCAAAGGATCAACGAGAAGTAGTGTTTCAGCGATTTCGAGATTCAGTAATAAGCGAAAATCGCTGGTCAGACAGTCTGACCGTAGTCGGTAGAATAAACGCGGCAACGGTCGGACGAGATAGTATATTCGACAGTGGTAGAAGTTTGAGAATAGTCAAACGAGCCACGTCGGATGCAGGAGGGTTCGAGTCAGCACTTAGGTGAATAATCAGCCGAGGCTGATGGGTACACACTCCACGGTGAACGAATAATCGCAAATATTAAACATTCAGAGAAGACTAATGAAACTCGAGTCGCGATCGATATCTCGAAAAAGGACCTAAAGACCGATCCGCGTCATTCATTTTTAGGGCGCACGAGTTCAATGATAAAATAAGGGCCGCGAAGGCGATATGAAAGGTCAGAGGCCAGCAGTCACGCGATGCTATCGTATAATTTTGGCTGTAGGTTCGATTCGATACAACCGAACACCCAATGCGTAATTTATTACTATGACGTGGCGTGATTGAATTTGGATAATGCCTGTGCCACGAGTGGACAAGAGTATCGTGACACTCTAAATATCGATTTGATTATGCTGTATGAGGACAAATTTATTAAGACATTGATAGACACGGTAAATTCCATTTATATTAGTCTAAAATGGCAACTATAACACTGCATACTGAAAGGATTAGGATTGCCAATTTATACAGAAAAATGGCTGTTATCAGATACTATGAATTTCGCTGTGACAGTCAAAATATTGAAGTTGGATTAAAATTATATTTATTCAATACTAACGTATAAAGATTAAAGAAAACTGCTATACATGTATCTGACCACCGACCTTGAACTTTCCAGAATTAGTTTTCGACGCTCTAAACAATGATCCAATTTTTACATTTAATGATTCATGAATTTCGTAGATAGACCTACATAAAGTTTTAGCAAAATTTCTGCGCAAAAATAAAACGAATTTCGTGTATCGAAGGTTTGCAAACATAAGCTTCTCTACGAGAGAGAAGTTTCTGGTTTCTGGTTAGCACGTTGACTGCCATGGAGGTCACCGGTGACCGGCACATTAAATTTTATTTAACTAAATAATTATTGATTTTAACAATATTCTCAGTGAATTTTACATTTCAACAGTAACACGGACAGGTATGTACACGCTTCAATATTGAAACATCCTCTCCTTCTTTGATTTATAATAAAAACAGTAATTTATATTCTGTCTGGCCAGGGATGGCTGTTTCCACTGCGGCAGTAAACGTGTTAGAAACAGTTTCATTTTCTCTAAAAGTTTTGTACCTGTTCGTGGACCTCCCTTGTGTCTGCTAGCGAGTCATGGTTTACGCCGATTTATCGCAAGTCCGTATGTTTGTCTCTCACGCGTTCTAATTAATTCCAGTTTCTACTGATTCAGCTCGCAGCGATCGGGAGAAATGATTTCCAAACATTTCGAAAGCTACACGTTATTTCTGAAATTTCGCTGCGACCGCAGACAATGCTCCGCTACAAGCTGATAGTTTCCGACGCACGGCCGATTACCTGATTGCGAGTAATTCCAAAGCGATGTCTCTTATTGGAACACGAAAATAATCGCGTGCCAACCGAACACTGGCATCCACGTGCATCGATATCACGCGAAGGTATCGCGTTGGCGAAATCGCGATCAAACCACCGCCACGTTCCAGCGACAAAGTAGCAATAACTTTCCTCGGTTAATTTGCATCGCTGTCTTTCCACCCGAAAAGACAACGAACCGTTTCGTTAAATTGCTACCCTCTCATGCAGTGGCACACACGAAGTTGCAGCCACGTATTATGCTTGCAGAAAACCTTGGAACACCCCCCATACGCTGTTTCCTCGATATCGATTCGAAATTCGGTTCTGCAACACCGATGGCGCAGCTACTTAACACGTTCACCGCTGTAGGCGTCGCTGATGACCTATATATGGGACTTAATTCGATTATACAACCTAATTACCGAGTCCTGGGAAATTAGGCTATCATTAACTGCTTGAAGCGATAGTAATATAGGGTAATTTATTACGATGAAATGTTAAATTGCAGCTAGTTTGCGTGACGCTATAGGATTCAAGCCCTTCCGCTCGAATAGTGTCTCTCTGGGTCGTGAGAATTATTTTTGGAACTGTCTGGTTTGTATCATTGGCTAAAAGTATGAAAATTTATAGATTTTGCTATGTATGTTACTTACAATTGGAAGCTTTCGGGAACTGACAAAATTGTATTCAAAATGGAATCAACCCTTAAGGGTTTACATTTGCGTTTCTAAAGGGTTGGACATTTAAAAAAGGTATTATACTACGTCACAGAAGGTATAATAATAGTCAAACTGATATCGCTGTGAATATGAACTATTAGGTACAGGAGAGGTTCTGCACTTCCATTTGTCAAAATTATACATTTATTATATAAATATGAGGAAAAGCTCAGTTTGATTTTCGATTGAAATACAAGGAAAATTCAGTATCGAATATACATCACTGGCCATAATTATTCAAACTATGCAAAGAGCAAATATGTACATACACGACATTCGTTTCAAATAATCTTCACTAATTGCACTCGATAAGCAATGTTAAATATGCCATCGTATTACAACATAATACATACGATCATAATAACAAACCTTTCAAAATAATAAATATATTAGTTCATTCGATGAGTAATGTCATATTTGTAAGTAAATTTCAAATAACGAAACGTACCTAAAGGATTTGTTGTTAATGATTAAAATAATATCACCTCCCTTATCATGCATTAGTAAATAAAACAAAGTTATCAACTGTGCACAAACTATGCATGGTACAAACCTATCAAAATACGTTAAATATGAACAAGATAAAAACCGACATTACTTATCAAACGACCTAATATTTTAGAGTAACTATAATATAACATACTTGCTCTCAAACACAGGGTGTACGGAAGGTAACAGCACAACCAGGTAGAAACCATTCTAAATAAAAAAAAACGAATAAAAATGAAGAATAAAGACCACGAAAATTCTTTCAGTTACAAATTGCAACAGAACAAAAATCGTTCTGCTATCTGATTCAGAGACAAGATACACGACGCACCCTCGCCAAGGAGGGTAAGTGTAAAGTGGGTGGTAATTCTGGGGAATCTGTGTTGCCGCAGACAGCGGGAGGATGCATTAGGAATCGGGTTGAAACGAGAATGTAATATATTCAGCGGTGCACCGCTGTATCGGGCGACGAAACCGTGCGGAGGGTCCGGATGCATGGAGAGAACTCGACGATAGTCAACGTCGGTCTGCGGTTACGGCGAGTAGAAGTGACAGGCAGTAGCTGCATAATGACTCGACTGCAGCCGTGCAATGCACCGCGCAAGCTCGTTGCACACTGCCAACCATAACGCTGTTTCCTCCGCTCACCTACACACCGTGTCGATCCTCCGTCTGTACAGGTGTTTTGCAACAATGCTACGCGCAGTACGATTCCCACGGATTTTCTCCAATCCGTTCGCAGGGTGTAAGGTCATACTCTGCGACCTTCCGTGACCCCTATATCGTCAAAGAGAGTTTCAGTACGTTTTATTGATAAGAAGTATCAGACAATTGACAGACACATCGATTTTTAGATTCTGGGGTGATGCATAAGTAATGTTGTTTTTAAATACGTCTTTGAACATAAATAAATTAATGATTACAATGACTTTTTATCCTTTGACTGCTATTCGCGGTTAAGGGAGCTGCTCACCGATTTCAATGAACCATAGCATCGTAAAGAAGTTACGTAAATTCGGTTAATTAATATTTACTGGTTTATGTGCAGCCTTAATGTTCATGTGTGTCTATAACACTTTTTACTCGATTCTTTTCTTAGAACATATTGGCATAGTTTAATTGGAAAACACCTTGTATTTCGCCAATATAAATTATTAGTTTAACCCTTTGAACTCCTAATTTTTTTTAATTTTCTTTTCACCAACTCCCTAATTATTTTAAGTGTTTTATTTGAAATGTATTTCAAGAGACAGTTAGTTGATAGGAACCAATTTAAACAATTTTTCTTACTAATTATATTGAAAATAGCATTGGAACTTTTCTAAGATCTAATATTGTGAAATTTCTGATATTTGTGGTATAAAAAAATGTTGCGAAATATAATACATACTTAAACTGACAATTTAAACATGTCAAATGTGACTCGACAAGGAGTACCTGTGAATAAAATCGATGTCCAGTCAAACTCGATAAAGGAGTTCAAAGAATTAACAGTCTTTTAGTTCAATTAAAGAAGCTAAACGTACATGTATCTGAGTCTCTGAAGAGTCTGTCTGGAAAGAGTTCCAAATTGTTCAAACCAGAACAACATTTTCAGCCTTCTGTTGATAGTTCCACTTACATGTATATAGACGTTCTGCAACAATACTACGTGCCGCGCAATTCTCACGGTTTTCTTTCGCATCCGTAAAGAATTGATTCAGAATCGATAAATTGCCCTAACGTGTGACATGTGCCACTTGGTAGAGCATTCACACGTTCAAGAAACCATAATGCACTCCGCGGCGAATGATCTACTCATAGTTCAATTTCCGTTTCTTCCCATGTTGACTGACGCAGTGAAAACTCCCATACCTGACCAGACGTCATATAATGTACCATTTGAAACACAAATGACAAAAGAAATAATTACATAGCTATTCAATTGCACAGTCTTAACCTTCTATTCTTATTGCAATATTAGTTCCATTCGAAATTTAATTAAATAAAATTGGATGCGTCGGTCACCACGACAGTCAACGTGGCATTATCTCTTCGAGGTCTAAAAAAATTTTAAAAATTACTACAAGTCATGTAAAAAAAATGGTAAATTTAAAAAACCGTATATTACGAAATACTTCGATTTTTTTACTATTTTTCAACGATCCATCTTTAGTTAACCGTTCAAAAGTTATTTACGATTTCCTGAAATCTTACATACACGTCGTTTCAGACGCAGTGGGTTTCTTTCGGATCGATTAGGGATCGAAGGGATAGGCTGATCGGGCTGAAATGAAATACCACAGTGTTATAAGTAAAACATATTAATCATATGCAAATATAAATGGTTTTACATGGTAGAACTACCAAATAAACGGTACAATATGAGGATGACCGTTGCGCGAAAAAGCGAGTAAACATTCATCTCGTACCGCCGGTCGTCATGCGCTTGTGATACGCTCAAATTCATCAAAAATCCACGTGTCCGAATGAAAATGCGCTTAAAAAATATATATATGTATATACGAATAACCCTAAAATACGTTTGTAAAATTTCATCGAATATCAAACGCTCCCACAAATCTCATGCTTCGTCTCGCAACCTCAAAATCCAATCTCCGATCAGTCACAATGATCATACATTAAAAAAAAAAAATACATAATACAATTCGACAGAGTATTCCTAAAAAGCTACCTTCTTTGAAAATGGCAAAAATCGTCGTCCTGCGGATACAATACAAAAAAAACTGAGAAAAGAAATATGAAATGATCGCGAAATTTGTAAATTTCACCGAGTAACGCTAATCAATGTACCGGTCGCAAGCGCATGAAGACAGGTCGGTTCACAATTAAAATTTGTATTCTTTCGTAGGTATTTTACGAACGCAAAGATCAGTCGCTTCAAGGTCACACCCTCCCTTTAATTTCCTTCGATCTTGAAGTGACGCCCGTCACCATTCGATCTCCTTCTAAAAGCTCAAAACGAAAAGACTCTGCATGCTCCAGCCTGTCCGTGTGAACGAGAAACGACCTTGAACCGGCTGGTTTTCGGTGTTCGAACTGTAGCATGCACTTGTACTGCGTGCACAGTCAATCACAATATATGTATGCTCGTGTGTACGGTGTCTGTGTGTCCGTGTGTGTGTATCTGTGTGTCTTGTGTATAGGTGTGCCTGCACATATATAGATATATAGGTACATACATAGATCGTTCTAAGATCGCGCATACATCTATATATATGCACCGTTAATATATGATTTCATAACTTTTTTTTTTCCTTTTCGCTCGTACTTATGACAATAATAGTATATTTTACATGCAAAAACAAAAGTTTTATCACAGTGGGACAGCATACATTCGTTTAATAACGCGATATTGTGTATCGATAACTCTCCCTGCCTCTGTCAGACGCATCAACCACCCCCTACCCCCCCCCCCCCCCCAACCCCCCACTCACCCGCAATTTTTCGTTTTCCCCTTCACGGAGAAAAGCGTCTCGATTCACCGAAACGTTTCATCGATGACTCGTGATGATCGCCCTGCAGCAACTCACGCTCGTTTCTTTTTCCTTGCACTCACACAAACAGACGCGTTTCACCGATACATCTACAGCCTGCACGACGACACGGATAGAAAAAAGACTGGCATGGATCCAAATGGACGTACACGAAAATCTGTCGGACGTCGAACACGATTTCGAGACGGTCTCGCGTGTTCCGTGCCTTCGTCGATTTCATTTCGACGGGAAGGATCGATAAAGCGAGATCGTCCTTAGATCGTGTTCACCCAGTACACGGCTCTGATATACAGGATGATTCACAAATGCATCATTGGTTAAGGGATGAACATGTTGTTTGATAATTCGGTATAGAACCCTGAAGACGACGAACTTCTCATGAAGCAACGTACGGTGGACGTGAGAAATTTCGGTGAATCTTCTGTCGACTATAAACGGAAAGATAGTATAGTGGAGGCACGAAACATTGGTCGTTCAAGTCATCGATTTTGAATTACGGTGATACACGTTTGTAACTGTTCCATATATTCTAAGCGATAGCGAAAAGAGCTATGCTGATAACGTTTAACTTCTTCAGGTCCAATTTGTTAAAGCTGAAATGCAATTATTATACTGTGGATGTTTATGCGATCTGATGCATTTAGATTGGTGAGTGATGGGCGCTTATATGACTTAGCAAAATGAAAATGGTATATTTTGAGCATTTCAAGGAGCGAATACAGTCTTGGTTAAGTTTGATTTAGTTAACTGCTATCAAAAATGTGTACTTGCATAAACATCCGCAGTATAGTCATTATTTTTATTTGATACGAATTCGCAGATATGGACCAGTAACCAAGAATTGAAGGAATTTGAGAAATCTGAAAAGAAGAGACGTATGCGTGTGCTATTAGATGAAAATTAGAATTTAACGATGAAAAGATAACCGTGCACATATGTGGCAGCATACTTGAAGAGGTTACGTAAGCAACCCATATAGCAGAAAACCTGTTCAATGACCCTGAATCTCCAATTTTACTTATCTCTGCCACAGCAAAGAAAATGTGTTACTGTGGCTGCACTGCGACCACACATTTCAAGGTTACTTCCATCTTTAGATTTTGTTAAATATTATTCAGTTTGCGTTCCAGCGTACCACGTCCACTAATTTTCATTGTTCTGTCAAATTTGAGGGACTTCGCATTTGCTACATTTTAGTGTGAATAAATAGGTGAGAAGTGACCCAGAAGTGCCTATTTGCGGTGTCTGTGCCACAGTAATTCACTGTCAGCGTTTAAGGCCACGCCTCCAGGGTTCAATACTAAATCGTCGAGCAGTACATATCGAAATAGAAACTGTTCCGCGAACGTGAGTTATACGAAGCATTATTTCTGTTTTATAAAAGACTCGAGCAAAAGCTCAGTGTTATCTATTGTGATATCATTTAATAAATTGATTCCCCTGAGGGCACTGGTGCCTCAAATTTAATTTACTCGGGTAACTATTAATTTTTAGATCGAGAATGTGTATGCAATTAAAAATACCCTCACGTGTGAGACATGTGCAAGCAAAAGGTATATTTTTAAACTTCACAATGACGAAACAAATTTTTGTTGCAGCTCCATTTCTTGACCTAGAAGACGGTATAAAAATATTGAGACACAAGAATATGTATTTGCCTAAAAATTCTCAGTCTAATAACAATATAAAAGAACGCATGAATAATCGAGCAATGAAATACTTTCCTACGATCGTTTGTATTAAAAATAATATGAATGATAATGAATAAAATAATGTGCGATAAGTCTTTAGTCTTCTCTAACTTCGAAAGTACAGTGTATTCGTACATTTGTTTCTTGTTCCAACGTGTTCACCCCTCGTAGCGTTGCGTTTACGAATCACCCTGTACAGACGCGAGAATTATCCTGCAGAAGGATATTCCTCCTCCCTGCTCGAGCTGCTTTTAGGTGCCTCGAAGTCGGAGACGGGCAATATTTTATTCAGCGAACTCTGTCACGAAACGTTCGTTAAAGAGATAGCGACGAACAGGTCGTGAAACGGTCTCAATTTAGCCGAAGAGCGGTGCTGTTTTCACGTGTCAGAGATCAGACGAGGTACTGACAGGCTGTTCAACCGTCTGCATATCACAAAAATATCAGACAAACGAATAATAAGAATGTGTAAGAACACGATCGACCAGCTAGTCTAGAAAATAAAATTATTTCAAAGGAATTGAAAATTGTTAATTAAAAATCTCGCCTCGATCTCTGGCTTTTGAACGCTCCGGAACAACCTGATCTCGCGTTCGAGAAATAAAAACCGCGAATTCGTGAGAAAATAATGCCCGACTCTGCGCGTGGACAGAAAACTTTGAAACTTTGCAGACAGTTTGGTTGCACCGCGACGAATCGTCCCATCCGGAGGAATTTACTGGACGCGGACAAAGATCAATTGCAAAGAGTATTGTGTGACTTCCTTATCACGTACACTTCTGTATCTCGTACTCACTCGCTCCCGAGCACACGCACACAACAAAACAGACTCTCTGGATCGTGTTTTTCCTCGATCCAGCCATCTTCTTGGCTGAGAGTCGTCAAGAGAAATTTCTCTTACAATTAAATCGTTTATGCCTAGGGTAACAATATTGGTCTACGGCGGCACCGTTCACGTCTCTAAATTTCTATTTTTCTATTGACTCTCTCTCCCTCTCACACACCCTCTCACACACACTCTCTCTCTCTCTCTACTTAAATCGTTTATAGCATTGACAAAGAGGAATCCATCCCATGTTTCATCGGCTTCACAGTAAGGACGTATCGTAACGCTTAAATTACTTGCTTTTTGTCGATTCCGTTAAGACAACAGTTTCGTTAAATATTTCATAGTAACTGGAACCTGAGTTTTGCACGCTAGCTAAAACCGTCGAGAATGCATCGCTGCCAATGTTTCGAAAAATGTTCGGTATGTACGGCTACGACTCTCCTGTCGATTCGTTCACAATGATCTGCGTCTCGAATGCGTGTCGAGATCCACGGGAAATTGCACCGGAAACTGCGAACGGGAGATTTTTTCCTGCAACGGCTGGAAGTTCCTCGAGAATCGGCGCACGCGGAAAAGTGACGAGCGATCGATCTATCGTTAGGGTTACAATTACGAGTAGCGTGTGTCGTTACCGATACAATTTGATTATCGAGTGTTTCGCGAACAAATCTTGCTGCAAGGCTCCTCCTCTCGCGCACCGGAATATCTTACTAGATTACAATCGTCCCTTATCATCCTCTCGTCGTCAGATAGCAGCGTCGATCGGCTGAAATCGAGCTTCCCCATTTTTTCTCTCTTTTTCTCTCCTTCACACTCTCTTTCTCTCGCACCTCTTTAACTTGTACAAAAGCTAAGGCAACTTTTATCCCTTCCTCTCATAGAATTTTCCTGTTCGCCGAAGGTTGGATCGGTAAACCGATCGTCGATCGATTTCACCCCCTTCGATCCTTCGTTAACATCCATCGAGCACCCGTCGAACCGACAGACCCGAGAGTCTCGTCGACTCCAATTACCATATTCCTTTCGTTTCTCGTTCGAGATTCGAGTCGACGAGACGCTGTCGGCCTCGACAAAAAAAAAATAATCGCGCGATAATCGTTCGAGCTTTCGACGAAAGATGCTCCGCTGAGTCGGTCCTGCCGAGAGGTTGTTCATTCCCCGAATCTGCTTCGTTCGTCGTTTCCCCATTCTGTTTGTACAAAAGAGCTATGCACCAGCTCGGATATATACATCGTGATGTCACACATCGTATCGAGCAAGACCGTTGCACGATTCCATCTATTATGCCGTAGAATCTCACCGAGGACCGGGGTCCTCTTCAAAAATACAAAAGACTCGCGAGGGATCCGGGTGGATCTTCTCGCGAGCCGTCTCGTCGACCCTCTCGTCGGTATCGAGGAGTCGACGAATATTCGCCTCGGGAGCGAACCGAGTCCAAATTTAATCAAATTCTCGGAGGCGTCGAGCAAAGGAAACTGAAACAGAAAAACCCCTGCTTTCGAATGGTCGAAAGCTCGCAAAATACAAACATTAATATATGATCCATTCACTTGGACTTGGTTCGCTCCAAATTTTACATCACACGTCTCTACATATTTCACGATACTGAAAACTTACTTCTAACCGTTTTCAGTAGATCACAGGATACACGCGCGTGCACACGACGACGGATCAACGGAGACAGAGATATTTTTCAAAAAATAGACGCTTGATTGCAGCAGACTCGTGACGGAGTTTCCGACCGAACGATGCCAAAACGGATTTCGCTCGATCACAAAAATGGAAGCGTCTTCGGTGTTTCGACGATCAGACACGCTCGAGACGGTTTCGATGTCCCGAAATTTCATCGAGGTACCCTCGAGCGCGTGTGCACGAGCGTGCGTCCGATTTTGAGTGCGCGAGCCTAAGCGACCGCGTGGAAGTCGACCAGAATGGTCCACGCGGCTCTGATACATCACGATGTCAAGACAATAATAATAATAGTAATAATAATAATAATATATGTATATAACATACGCACGTATATATTATAAATAATCAATTGAAGGTTTGTTTTCAAAATAAGTAAAAATATATAGATATATGTTTATATATATTTTTTTTCGTTTTCCTTCCTTTTTTTCCCGCCATCGCACTCTCTCATATACTCTTGCAAATGAACGTGTCGCCAAACGTTGCTTACTCTGCGTCTCGCTCTGTCTGGGTGTGTTTTGCTTTGTTTCGTGCGGCGTGTCGAGAAGATACAGTGAAATCGGAAAACAAACTGGAGCGAATAAAATTTTTAAAATGATACATTTTCATATTTTAAAGTCATAGATATTTATTGAATTCGTACTAAGAATGCGTATCAGTGCGACGATGTTAATTTGAACGTATGCGCATACCGCATGACGATAGTTACTGCATAAGTGCTTACTGCTTGAAAATTTTCAAGATCGTACATCTTAGAATTTTAAGGTCATCGTTGGATTTTTAATGAAATGAAATACGTTTATTATTACTACAATGATGTTAATTCGAATATATGCACACGTGACATAATATTCAGACGACCTTGAACTGCTTTTATACAAGTTCTATGCTTGAAAATTTTCAAGTTTGCATATTTTAGGACTTCAAACGACCTTGTATCGATTTTGTACACTTTTCAGTGCTGATTTAGAAAGAGTATATTTCAAAAGTAGACTAAGGATGTTTATGTAATTTATCACACACTAAAATTTAAAATATACTTATTCTGAGAAATTTAAAAATACAAAATGCAGGATGTCCCGCCAGAACATTCACGTATCAGTTTTATACGCTACGATACAAAACAATGTTTCAGAAATAATTTGACCGATTTCAAAGGGCAAAAGATAGGCTGAAAAAGTTTATCCTTCACATTTCTATCTTAATCTTCAAGGTGAATAAGATTATTTTTATAAAAATGTTCATATCTTTTGCCTTGCAAGTTATATCAGGGATTAAATGCATTCAACCGAGTATAATAATCTGCCCTCAACAAGTACTTTGAAACCATTTAAATTACAACTAAAACATAATAAGCTTCTGGTTTCTGGAGGGACGCCCTATGAAAGATTAAAACCCTTAATCAACCAAAATTATTCTCGAAATTCAATGTATTTAATATGCATACGAGTATAATAATATTAAAAAAGAAAATTGAGTATATGCATGAATATCCATAGTCTATACATAAGAATAATTGTAATTCCTATGTTCTTAGTCACTTTTTATGATTTCACTGTATCTCTAGCACCGACCATACCCGTGTGTCTGTGTATCGGCACCAAACAGTGTACAGTGTACCCCCTGCTCCTGAGAAAGGACGACGAGAACGAGTCCTGAGAGACTCGAAGGCAACGGCGTACTTCAATCGATCCGACAGAAGAATTAATGAAATCGAAAATCATTTTTATTACCCGGAGAGGCTCTATCGAACGTCTCATCCCGGAATATGATTTTACATTCAATTAGCCAGTGAATCTCCTCGACGTCTCGAACTCGTCGCCAGCCGTTCGTAACGTAAAAGTCACTTCCGTCGCGGAATCACGCGCTTCCGGATGCCAGAACGCTTCATCATCGACTTTGCCATTCTAATGTGACCCATCGAAAGAACAGCATCGTCACCAGTTATTCTTGCATCGATTCTAACGCCGCTTCTCTGTATATCTGTTCGATTATGAGCTACGTATAGATATTACTTCCGTTATCGCGACGCGTGCGTCGATCTCACGCGAGACGCGAGATCGTGAGATCCTGAAGAGAACGGAAACAGCGTCCGAATCGAGGATTTCGGTGAATTCGAAGAATTTCACGAAACACCGAGGAAACGCGTGAGCCTTGAACGATGGAACACCGGCACGCGATCGGCCGATCGCGAAATATGAAGCCTAATCGGCCGCAGGGCACTTAAACAGTTATCTTTTTTGTCGTATAAAAAATCTAAGCTACCTAAATCTACATAATTCGAAGCCTTTAAGGATGAGCAACGAGCCTTTCTCTTTTATCGTCTAGCCGATATCTCTTTCGCGCGCCCTTTTCTTTTTTTCTCTCAGCTTCTTTCAAGTATTTTCGTCATCCTGCGCAGCACACACACACACACACACACACACACGCACGCACGCACACAGCACGAACGAAAGAGTCGCTCTTCGCTCTTTCAATCGGCCTCGAGACATTTTGCGTTCGATTTTCTGACTACGATAGACAGGATCGCTGAGAACGTCCGTGACCAAGAGAAGTTTCGTTTTTCTGTTCGCTGTGAAGGTCGTCAAGTGAAAAGAGAATCGCCGTTCCGAGAGAATCGTGCTCGATACACTTTTGCGATTACGGACCGCTATGTAAACGCAAAATTTCTCGAGCAACGTTCCACCGTCGCGGGACCTCGTGATTCTCTTCATCGCGGACGCTTTCAGCGATCTATGTCACCGCTGAGATCATTTCCCGCTGTGATCGACCTTTCCCGAGACCGATCAGAATTCTACCTCATTCGATGATAAATGTATGACTTTTACTCCCATTCGTTGCAGAGTGAGTGCAAATGAAATCAATCGTCGGAAATCTCAAAGTTACAGATTGAAAGAGAAAAGAGAACGACGAGATATGAATTCTAACGCGGCGTATAAAAAACTGTATTGAACGTAAGAAGAAGAATATGATTAATAAAATCACGAATGGCTTTTGCACATACTGTCGCGATCGCCACGCGATCGCCGTTTCGTAACTCTAAAGAAACGAAGAAGAAGAAGAAGAAGAAGAAGAAGAAGAAGAAGAAGAAGAAAAAGAAGAAGAAGAAGAGGAAAAGTGATACGTAAAAAGCGATTGGAAACAATTAGACACGATATATCTCCTCCTCCTCGGCAATCCGAAATCACAGACAATATTGTTTACTCCTCGAAAAATTATGCCTACGCATGGGTCTGGCACAGCACTTCAAATCTAACGTGTAAAAAAGCACTGCCTCCGATTTCAAAAATTTTCGTTGTGGTACACGAGAGCTCCGGGGGCTCGGTCGCGACGACGATCGAAACGACGTCGAAGGGAACCAGAGATGAATCGAGCCTTCGATCGAGTATGCAGTGTTCGTTGGACGCTTGTTCGTCGTTAGAATGTCGCCGGAGCATCCGTGGCTCGTTGTTTCTAAATTCTAATATCACTTGAGTCGAAGATCGTGCCCCGATTCGATCGTCGAGGCGAGCGCGCGTACAAAACGGAGGTCCGGAAAATATTCACAAAAAACATCGAAGAAGTCAGAAGTACAGCGGTCTACAAAAGTGTTCGGTTGTTTTTTTTTCTCCGCGTTCACTATGAAATTTCCCAATCGAAATAGAACTACCCTGATTGCCAATCGAAGTCGCGAGTAGTTTGAGCGAAGTCAGACTTATGGTTCGATCCGCTTTCGTTCGTTTCGGTTCCCCGCGAATTGCCTGCTAGACTAGATACGCGCCTCTGTTATTCTGACTGTATTCGATCGAATGCAAGTGCATTCGGAAACGCGTCGCGACGCTTTCCGTAATTCAAAACGTTTCTCTCCTAGGGAACGAACGGACACGATACGCGAAACTCGCTAAAAAACCGTATTCGTATTCGTTTTCATGCGTGGGTCGCACAGGCGTCATGGGTTTCGAGTTGATCGTCGGTAGAACTCGTGAAGAAAGCCTGCGGACCCTGAGAGACTAATTTGTTTCTTTTTCCGTTGTTCTATGTAAACCTATACGATGTGTCGTTGGTCCTGTCGACCGAAGCAATTGTTACTGCGCCACGGTAACATACGTACAATAATTATCGTAATTACTAGAGTTTCTGAGGATTACTACCGCTACCACTACCAACGTTTTCTTCATCGATACACCACTGTACTTCGTTCGAGGGAAGATTCACTTCCCTCCTCTATATAAAACTGGAACGATCATCCATTTCGTTCTCAACGCGTGAGAAACATAGAAGTTTCACGGGTCTCCCGGAAATCGTTTTACTCTCGCCGTACACTCTTCAAAACGAATCGAACTTCCCGTCTGAACCGAGATCTGCGTTCCTTTTTTGCTAGAAAATCATTCCATCTCGACCGAGTGAGTTGGAACGCGCGAGCATTGCGCGTGTTGCATGAAATGTTGATTCTCAAGGGGGCGCGTGAACTGATGCTGATTCTGCTGCGTGTGCATTTGCCTCTGCAACTGCATCTGTTGAGCCTGTATTTGCGCCAATGACGTCGTTGACGCGAAAGCGGGATAAGCCAGAGTCGTGTTCAGACTCTCGTTGTGTTCTTCCAGGGAATTCTGAGCGTAGTGTAGCACCAAGTGTTTCAAACTCTTATGGATGTTGTACGGTTCAGCGAATCCGTAACCGCGCTCCGTACCGTATATTATGCAATGATTCACCGTACCGTTACACCTGAGGATAAAAAAAGCATTTTCTATTTACTTATACTCTGAAGCAGTGAAACGTTCTATTTTTAAATAATCGCCAGTTCAAGAGGCAAAATGACTTATTGCAGAGTATACTGATTTATAATATTCTAAAATGGGATCCGTACATGATCGAAAGGGCATATTGTCCAGTTCTTGACGTCCGAACGAGGAAGGTACCATTTGGTCGATCAGCGAGTATCCGATCGGCGTCGGAACGAGAGCACTCCAGATACAGCCACGATTTTTCGTCCGAATGAATTTCAAGGTCGACTTCCTGAAGGTCTCCGTAAATCAAATCACCCACTACAGGATTTGAGAGAGAGTGATTCAACACGAGCTGGTTTATTTTGTTCTGCTTCATGCCATTCTTCTTCAACCATCTGCAAAGCAGTTATACCAATATTATGACCACTGACTTGACTCAAGACATAAAGTTTAAAAAAGATCTATATACACACATCAAGTGCTTATCCCTCTGCCGTACGAGCAACAGAAGTTCCGGTTTCAATTTGTGCATTTCTCTTTCGAGAGTCCTGTTATAGGCGATCTGTTCCTTCAAGCTACGATCCAACTGCTCCCTGCTGTCTTCTATGGACTTCATTCGTCGTCTCAACACCTCGGCGTTTTCAGTTAAACTACAGAAGAAAAGATGATAATTACATGTCGAGTTTGATGCAAATGGGTTTAAGATGTCAGGCGGAGGAAAAAGCTTACGATGATATTTCATGAGGCTGTGCTTCCTTGTGATACTTCTCCTGCAGCTTCATTTGATCCTCGAACATTTTGATCGCTTCCGAAAAAGCTTCCAACGCCTGTCGTTTCAGTTGCACCTCGCAAGCCGACGTATTGTACAATTCCGACAGATCTTTGCATTCTTTCACAGCGTCGGTTATCTCTTTATCGAGTTCGATGTATTTCTGCGCGACGTTCGTCATATCCGTTGTGCTAGCAATCTCATCGTCCTGAACAGTAAAACAAAATCGTTACACGCTGCTCAGGAAAGTGTCTATCGGTGGAAAAGTTACCGTTGTTGCAGGGATTACCTGTTGAAACCTGGACACGGGATACAAAAGTTTAATATTCAGCGTCGAATTGTATTGCGCCAGGGAACAATTTCTATAATGATCGACCAGCTCGATGACCGAATGAAAGTTATACGGCTCCGAGAAGCCGTATTTCCCGTTTCGTTGACAGATCTTGATAAGCTTGTTGGTCCCGCCTTTGCGCAACGTCAGTGTGTACTCCCCACCCTTGGAAGAAGCATCGCGGACTAAGAAGGTGCCATCCGGAGCGTCGATCATCTTTTCATTCACTTCGTCCCTGGTTATGTCCCCCCAATACCATTCAGCCTCCTGAAGTGTGCGTGGCCTAGCAAAAAAGGACATCAAGTTAATCCTTTCCTTCTGAAATATCTCATACAGGCGATAAACAATGGATGATCTCTTACCTGAGAGATTGAGGTTGTTGGTCCTTGTTCTCCCCACTCGTTGTCGGTCGGTCCATGGAGTTGTCTTCGTCTAAAACTGAGAACGGATCTAAAACCGGAAACTGTGGCCGGGATACTTTTCGCGGGGGTAGTTGCGGTGGACTGGCGAACTGCGGCAATCTCTCGTTCCAATCGCCATGTAATAACAGTATCTCCATTATCCGTATATGCGCTTCGATATTGTGAACGATTTGACTGGAAAATCGAGCAGACGGGAATAATTAAAAAGTACAATAGAGATTACATCAGAACGGTTACGTCAATCCCAGTCTGGCGTGGAATACTCACACTATCCGTTCCCAAGGTGGCCTGAGGAAAATGTGACAGAGAACCTGTATAAGAATGGTGGGAGGTTCCGTGTAGCCTCTTCCATGCTGTAGCTGGCATATTCGACAGAAATGAGCCATCAAGTGAATCAGTGTGCTACGATGGTGGTCCGGAAGCTCGGAGACGAGCTGTCCAAGCCGTGCGGAGCATTGCTCGTCGTTTCTTACGCCTGAACAGAGAAAAGGGATTAGCTGTTTCTGGGTCGAGGTTTCGAAGAAAACGTCGCTACGATTGGTGTTCACGATACTCACTGGAGGCCTCTATAAACCTGTCATAAAACTGTACAGGGATCACGGGGTCTGGCAGCTCCCGCAAGAACTTCTTCAGAACGCTCGCGATGCATTGGGGAGTGTAGGAATTCAAGTCAGCCTTGCACACGTCTGAAAAAGCCGAACATTTAAATGCACAATCTTCCTCATTTACATTCGATCGGGATATCTCTGTCAGTCCAGGAAGTTTATAACGGTCTTCACCTTCGTTCAACTTCTGCCTGAGCTCCAGCGTCTGCTCGTTCGGTGGACTACTGTGGTATACTTTGTACAAATCCAGGGTGCTGTCAGCAAACGCCTTCTCCTCCAAGGCACGGGTGCATCGTTCCACCAAAATCGGCGCGGTTCTCGTGGACGTATCGAACAGGGAGCACAAACCCAGTCCAAAAACTGCAAAAGACAAATCGAAGGCTTCAGTATAGCGGTTCAGCATGGCCGTTGACAAAAGGGGAAATGCGTACAACGAGCACGACGACGACGAGCGTAGAGGTTACTTTTGATTTGACGTTCGTCCTTTATCGAGCGGCGGAGCATAGCAACGGCTCAAAGAATTGCACGGCCGTAACTTCTAACACCATAAAGACGCGGCTCGACAAGCTTTTGAAAAAAAAAGAAAGGAACAGGCAAAGAAGAACCACGGAGCACTACCTTTCACTGTTCTATTTATTGCCACGGCCTCTGAAGCCGAGGACTCCGTCGTTTCTTTCGCGTGAGAATTTTTCCAACGATCCGTCCAGAAAACTTTCATTTGTTCCGTGAACAACCGTGGCGAATCGCAACGCGAAAAATTGAGTGAACAGGTGCACACATCGAGGTGACACAGAGGGTACGTCGACCCGAGGATAATGTTCGTCAGGCGAAATTAATCGGCTGTGTAAATGAACGTTCGCTGGAGGAAAGCTCGCGGCCAAGAGAGAACGACGATACTTGGAGGCCTTTGTGCGGGAGACACGGGCATCTGCAAGAGATTCGTCGGTTTTTATGGACATGCTGCGGGGAAAAAAAAAATTCCTGACATCTCGCAGACGCATTCCAGACGCTCGACCAGAGACGAAACACGTAAAATCGTAAAGAACGTCCTCCGGCGGAACACCGGAGAATGCACGTTTCCCAGAGAACCGTCCTCGATTCCTTCTTCCACTACACAGTGTCCAGGGTTTTACTAACCAGATAAACGACATTGTTTTTTTTACGCTGTTCCCTAACTCACATGTGCGCTTCAGAGCGGTTTTGTTATTATATAGACTTTGGTGTACCATGTTTTCTAGTGAGTTGATAGAATGATACGTATAACAAAACCAATAAAGAAGTATATATTCTCAGGCTTATAATATTTTAATATACAACTCTAAATGGTTTAAATAGTGCAATCTAGTTTTGTTGTTACATAGACTTTGGTGTACCATGTTTTATAGTGAGTTGACAGAATGGTACGTATAACAAAAGCAATAAAGAAGTACATATTCTTAGACTTATAATATTTTAATGTACAACTCTGAGTGATTTAAATTGTGCACTCTTTGTATGCAAACCTGTCTGCAACCTATACAATTCATAAGAAATATGGGACTTGAAATTCGTTTTTAAATGTACAGTCAAATATATTCCTGACCTTCATAACATTTTGAACAAAATTAATGCCAGAATGGTAGCATAAAATAAGAAGTGTACCATGAGATGAATACATATTTGTATTCTGAACATGTTGTAGACTGGTTTCAAAGTGAACAAGCAAACTATACGAATATGTCCTAATGGTAGAAATAAGAATACAACAAAAATATTAAATATAAATTAGCATGGCATAGTAAATGAGAATAGTTTGACAGGATCGTAGCCCATGAATGAATTAGATGAACACCATTCCTTGACACTCCACATTATTGTTACAATTTTTTAACTGTCTATGTCTCTATGCTTGTGCAACACTTTCTTCTTATTGCTACCCACAGACCATATCAATATAGTTTGATTCTTTACTTTCAAAACATCCTCTACAATTATAAAAATCCATTTCCGCGTGTCTGACCAGGCACGGAATTTTTCACTGTAGCACTGAAGGTATTAGACTGTGTTTTTACTTTAACCCACTTTATAAAACAATTATACATATCAATTCAAAATTAGTAACAATAGTCAAGTCTTAAACTGGTGCATGTGAGTCAGGAGACACCAAACATAAATTTCAGCGAAGAAGCTTATGAGAACAAAATGATAAAAACAGATGAAAAACCTTCCAGGACCGTTTCTCACGGACACCCGGTGAACAGAGGGAGTAAAAGCAGCCTATTTCTCTGGAGAATTACATAATACTAAGTCCCAGTTCTCGTAGGACATTCCAGGCGATCTTCCTCGAAGATCGACGTCCTTCGAACCATCCTACCCACCGATTACTCTTCCACGCTCGTTCTCGCTCTCGCCTCTTCTTTTTTACGGCCCAAGAACCTTTGACGTTATATATTCTCGCGCAGAAATATACAAGAAGCTGGTCGCGATCGTATTTTCGAGCCGCGCGACTCGCGGCAACTTGTCTTGAATACCGCATACGCCACTTGTACAATCAAAGGCGTGTACGCATGCATTATAAGAAGGAGACCGGAGAAATAGGGAAAGAGAGACGAGGAGGTGATCAAGCAGCCGGAGAGACGGAGGTAGGGAGAAAAAGACGGCGAAGGGGGCGGCAGGGGAAGGAGAAAGAAATTTATTTTTACGACGTCTTGTTTCTTCATGACCGTATCTTCTGCTGGCTCGAGGCGACAGCGGGGACGAAACGGAGAAACGAAAGAAATTCGAATTAAAAGTCGCGGCTAAGGATGGAGGTCAGGAAATACGATATTCGTCACAGATCGACAAGCGGGCGATCGGCTGCTCCTCTCTGCTCTGCCGCGCGCCGATATATCGAGCAAACTGCCACTCGCCACCGTGGAATTCGAAACGGGGACGTTCCAATTTTACGAGGAGTACGTGGAAATGTTTTTTATTGCCCCGAAGCGGGAGTTTCGAACGAGACTATCGGCCCGTCGACGTTTCACGCGGAGAATTTCGCGAGCGATGAGCTTGTGCTGGTCACGGCCCTGACCATTGGCGCCAACCGCGTGCTCGTCATCGTCCGGCTTAATGAAATTCATTCGCGGTGGAGGCACGGACGTTGCATACGCTCGAAAGTCATTGGACGGTTGCTAAATGTCATATGAACCTACAAGTATTTTTTTTTTTCAGTCTTCGAGAGAGACGAGGAAACATTCATACAGCATTTTATGCAGGGTGAGTTTGAAGTCCTGTTAGAAAATTTGTAAGTGTTTTATACAAGACAAAATTAGCAGAAAAATGTTAAAAGTATTTGTTTCTGAGATACATCCACTGTTAGACACATTAAAATATTAAAATATACTTCTGTAAAATAGAATCATTATGAGATATCCAACTACTGGACCATGCATTGGCTATTTTATATTATCATTGTAATATTAATGTATCACGATCTTTTATTAATTTGATTAAGTTAAACTGAAGGCATCAGTAAATCTCGTGACAGCCAACGTTAACCCCTTGCCTTGCAACGACAACTTACACTCGTAACACAAAATATGATTCATACGTCACAATGAGTCCTATTTGTGTACATATTCTTGAAAGCTTTGCAGCACAGTATGTCTTACTTTTCAGAGGGTCGTTAAAAGCGAATCATGTGTTTTGATAGACGACTCTTCATTCATCAGGGTACACGATGACTTGGATAGTAAACTTTATCTACAAAATCGTTAGGAAAATCGTAAGACAAGGGGTTAACTGAATTATTTATGAGACTTCAGAATGAATATAAAATGTAGAATGAGTGTGAGGAAATAAACAAATTTTGACCTCCTCTCACGTGACACAATGGTTTGAAGCTGTTCAGTGAATTCTGAACATTTTCTGTGAGGTAATGGTACCACCAAAAGTAGCTGTATCTTAAAAATAAATGATTTCAGAACATGTGTTTGCTATAACATTTTTGTTAGTTTTAAGGAAAAAGTCTCCAAAAAATGTTGTGACAAATACAGTATTTCAGTTTTGCTATCAAGGTACCCCTGTAGCTCAGCAAGAATCTTTAAATTACTTTTGGCTTATTCTATGTTATTACATCTTCAAGCATAAGTGTCCATAACTATAGTAATTTTGGACGTCTGATCCTATTAATGTTTCTATAAGAATCAGATCAGGATATTGAGATCACCGGACTACGATTCTTGGCTCACTATTTTCCCCTGCTGATTCTAAATGTTTCCCGCAGTTTTACTATCTGTTCAAAGTTATTCTCACGGATGAGAACAACTTTTTCAAAATATAATTTACGTCTACGTCCTGTCTTCGTTTCTTCTCTTCCATTCTACACTTTTGCATTTCTAGTCATCATTCTGTGTCGATTTACATCTTTCCATGCTTTCTCTTTCTTCTTTCTTCTATCAACGTACCAACTGCAATTTAATTACAATTTACACTTCTGCTTCGGTCAAACCATCCGCTACGGAATAAACAAATAAACAACAAGCGCCCAGATAGTTTTAAGCGATAGCGTACGTGTTAGGCGATGCTACAGGCTCGACGAGTTTTCTCGATCACGCGATGAGTCGCCGCGAATGACGATTCCGAGAGTAGCCACGGAGTTTCTTGGAAAACCGTCTACCTTGTCGCGCGCCAGCCATGCGCGCAGGCCTGTGGGCGAGACGATGCTTCAGGTTTCAACGAAAAAAGAAAAATCAACGGCAGACTTCGAAATCATCGAAATAACGGTCTTTTTTCCCCCCTCGTTTTTTCGTTTTTTCGTTTTTTCGTTTGTTCGGCCGAGTGGTTGGCACGAGCGTGATTTCAATCGAAAGACGCATGAATATTTAGTTATTCAGATATTAGAGCGACAAGTAATGCGCCACGCCAGGCTGTCCTTGCCGCAAACTTCATAACTAACTCGGTTTGCAAAGCAGCTCTTGAGCCAGCGAACACGTTTCTGATGCAATCCCCGGGATAGTCAACTAAAAGACATCTGAATTTTTAAATTGTTTCCGTGTTCCGTCCATTAACGTAACGAAGAAGTAAATGGGTGTGTTACAACCCGGCCGTATCAATGTCACATTACGAAGCTGGACGAGCGTGCTCTCGTCTGCACTCTCGATGCCGCTTCTCTTACCTGGAGTGAATCTGCGGATGGGATTCTCCGCGTCGACCGGCACGCAGTTCGAGGGTAATCCCGTCGCCGAGCACGTCCTGTGCGCCACCAGACCGCAATCTAACAGAAACAAAAGGAACGATGTTAACTGTACGTCGAAATTACAGAATCGATCATCCGACCTCTTTTTTCATACATGGCCAATTCCCAGAAAAGTGACTTGACTTCTTTGCAGACAGTGAAACATCTGTGTGTGTGTGAGTGTGTTTGTGTTTTATCTTTCTCGTTAATTCAATGATTATCGATTAAATGGGCACGTGCGTGTACATTCTTTACTACCTGTAAATTCATATTGCGTGAATACAATTATTTTCTAGCTTTGGTAAAAGGTAGTTCAGTTACAGAATTATGTCCTTTTTTGTTAATTAAATATTATAGCAAGAGACTCGAGTGTCCCCATTAATTACTCAATGTAAATGTAGATGTTAAAAGGATTTAGAGTACTGCGAGTTTTAAGGGGAACATGTCCATTTTCAGTTTTTCTTTCAGGCAAATTATTGCACATTGCCCCTATTATGCTGTCCTTATCTGCTGCAACTAAAAATTGCTATAAATTACGTTCTCGACGATTTGTCATGCCTGAAGGTCGTGCGGATCCGTTCGCAGTCAACGAAAATATTTAAAAAATAATCACAACCGGTCTAAGGTCTTACGAACATAAAACGCCGTGTTTATTACATTTCAATACAAAATTGGAGTTGTACCAGCTGAAAAAAGAGCGGCACAATTGTATCCGCCAGGAAGTTTTCTCGGAAAACTTTAATTGACGAAAGTCGAAAGTTTATCGGCCGTTCGAAGCTTTGTAGGACTTTCGAAACATTAATCCTTCGTGACGGAGCGATACGGCAGCTTAAATCAATAATCTCGATATACCCGGTGTGTCGGATGAAAGCCGCGTTCGAACGGTGCCATTTTTTTTTTGCTTCTTTTGCATGCAACATGATGCAACGTTGCACGTGTTCGCCAAAGGAAACGGCGATCTTCTCGCGATTGTGCGTTTTCATCGTGATCTCATATTTAATGCATGCCCCGGTAATCTGCATCGAGTAATTAATAATCGATTAGCGAAGCGTACAGTGTACTACGCAGAGATCGTTGGTTCTTGCACGACGCTGCCAGTTTTTCCGCGAATCAGCAGCTTGCGGTCCTTCGATCGGTGCAACGATAGCTTAAATCGTCTAAAGTGATTTAGTATCATCTTCAATTTGTAAATAAACAAATTGAAGTCGTTTCATATGATATATCGACTGCCACGTTTTATTTGCTGGATTCCACTTGACACGTTCGCACAAAGAGGGTATAATCCCAAATTATTCTGCTTTTAATCGACCTGGCTATATTGGGTTGAGTCATAAATAACTTCAGATTTGTCTTGTATAATTTATTAGTTAATTTATTAAGAGGTCAGTTTTTGCTGCCTCTGCAGAATATTTGAGTATCAGGGATGATCACCTTCTAATATGAATATAAATTAATAGCCCAGGTGCGCGTTTGATCTTTTAAGAACATTATCTATTATGCACTGAGAGTTATTTATACCTCAATCCTATCATTTTCATCGCATTTCTATTAGCTCTATTAAACCCTGTTAAAAATGTTTACTGCACAACACTCCACGTGAGATGGATGGAGGCATGATCATCATGTCAGATATTAAACAAACCAATTTATTTCATCATAAGAACTTCACCGACACGAGTCAAAGAGTACCAAAAATCCAAAGCGAATCTTATTAAAAATTCTCCCGAGCCACGCGCGGGTACAACGAACATGTTAATTCATTCGATGATACGAACCAGTAGGTTCCATCCGGGGGTTCGCGAAGCAACCCTGAACCGCAGTTTATCGAGGCTCGGAAGCTCGTCGGTTAAATCGTGAATGTTTACGAAGCAGTTGATGCGTTGCAGAGGATCAAAGGGTTACACGTACCTAGACAGAGAAAGCCTTGATGCAGCAGGCCTCTGAGATATTTATGGCACTTATCGCACTTCTCCAGCACGCTGAAGCTCTGCGGCATAAGGGTGTGCGCGTTGCCGGTGGTTGCCGAGCTGCCGGCGTCGCCGGTGGACGACGACGACGACGACGACGACGTCGAGGCGGTTGCTTCCGGCAACGTGGACGACTGACAGAGCTCCTCGATGCAGGCCAAGATGTTCTTCTGATGGAACTCATCCTTGATGCCCATGTTCTGCGAAGAAGAAGAAGAGGAAAAACGTGGCATCGTATCGCAAAACCGAGGGCCGACTAAAAGCTCCTCTCCGCGCCTCGTCGGGGAGGAGAGACCCTGCGCGCGTTCACTTTCGCGGTTACGTTTGCACCGTAAATACATCACCTACCGGTTTCAGGAACTTTACGGGCCGACGTGCGCGAGAAAGAAGTTCGCCTAACGACGCGGTACAGTTATGAACTCGCGCGCTCTTAAGCGGAGAAATACGGCGGGCGTAAAAGTCGAGCGAGGCGACCGCACGTCCGAGAAGAGGCTGAAAGGCCGCTGCGGTTCGAGCACGTGTTGACCGCCGACCAGACGTCTCGGGAGATTTTGCGAATTTTTAGAAGAGAAAGGAGGAGGGATGGTTTCGTTCGAAGGGATTTGAGAGCACTGGACGTGCGTCTGACAAATTTTTTGGAGTTGTACGTTTGACAGCGGGGAAGTCTTTGCACAGGACATACAGGATGTTGCAAAGAGGGTCTTGGAGTCTGTGGGCATATAGTACTGGTAAATAGGAATACAAAATGTGTAATTAACGCGGGTCTTAAAATGAACCCTCTCAGTGTTATGACCGCTCGTAAGTGGTCGTTGAATATTATGATCCATGCGGAGAACGAACATGGGCGTCCAGTCTGTGTACTGATTAAATAAGGTTAAGAGTACCCCGCACACGACGTTGAGTTATCGTTGAAATATCTGTCATTATGAAGTTACTTCCATCGAAATCGTACTTACGTTAGATGCTGACGAGATTTCGAGGGATTTTGCGAATTTTCTGTGGGAAAGAGAGTTGCCAGGATGATTTGCTTCGAAAGGGTCTGATACAATGTTATCAGATTCTCACCCTTTGAGAGCTACGGGCGTATATACGCCTTCAACAAAAACATTTTACTTTCCAAGCGAAGTAAGAAGTCTCTAATCGACACAGATCCAAACACGAACGCTTTCAACATTATGATCACTGATAACTAATTTAATACTACCATACGTGTAGAGAACGCCCACGGGTGTCCGTTGAATGCATTCATTAATACGTTTGTTACCGGCGTCACATATGTGTGACGCGTCGATTCTGTTTTGAGAGCTCGACGTCACACATGTGTGACAGAGATAATTGATAAAAATAAAGCGTGGTCGGTGGTGGATGTTCTTCTCGAAACGACCATGGTAGCGAACGTGTTAATGAGAGGTTTCACATTTTACTGTCACATTATAGCGTGTCTGACCAGGTACGGGAGTTTCCACTGTGGTAGTCAACGTGTTAAAGACACAAAACAGTTCTCCGCGCGTGATGTACGGTTCTCGTACAGACTTCTGTCTTCCGGGAGTAAAGTCTTCCAAAATCGATCCACGTTGCATGCTGACGGGGTCTCGAGGGATTTGGCGAACTTCCGCTGCAGAAGGTTCATTTGGTTGGAAAGGGTTCGATATCGCGTTACGAGCGTTTAACAGCGTCACGGTGACATAACGAGTACAAGACGCTGAACTCGTAAAAGGGTGAACGACGAAGAGATCGTAATTTATATGTGCCGTAACGTCTCTCGCGACTGATATCTCGTTTTCCCGGCGCAGATGATCCCCGAGTCAACAGGTGTCAGGTACACGTACCTCGCGGTGAACACCTGTGTACGCACACAATGAATCGCTGGAACAAAAGTCGAGCAGAACATGCTCGATGGCCTCCGGAATTTCTTGGTCCGAGTGTCGACTTCCGGTGGAGGAAATGATTGACACGTTCACTGTCATGGACGTCGTCGATGACCGCCGCCTCATATTCTATTTAATTGAATAACTGTCGATTTTGACAATATTCTCAGCAGATTCAACAGTGCACCAATAACGTGGTTGAAATAATGTGGTGTAAATAGTTATGGTAATGGCTTGTATTAGAAATGGCTTTTTATATCGTGTCTGACCAAGAGCGGCTGTTTTCACTGTGGCAGTCAACGTGTTAACGATTATCCTCGTCTGTATACTCGTTACATACGAATTGGTAGTTTATCCAGACAGATGATTGATTGATGACCTTGTTCAATAAGCTACTGGAGATATTATTATTATTACGTATTTACTGGATTTCAGTTCATCACACTTTAGGATAGTGTAACAGGACGAGAGGTATAATACAGTAAAATCGAATAAAAAATCTGATTACTATACTCTACACCTTCCTTGATACTTTGCAATAATTTGTTTAAAACATTTATTCATATCGTACAGAGTTTACAAGCAAACTAAGCCGACGAAGATAGGTGACTCTCCAAGTATTATATACCAAACCGTTTGTACCGATTTATAGAAAGAATAAAAATAGACATAAACGATACTATACAGCACATAGTATTCTAAAACGGAGCACCGATGCTCCGCGACGCAGAAAGTATTAGCGTTCGAGAACTTCCCAGTGTCTGACGAATCCCCGCTTCCGGCCAGGGTCAGAGAGTGGCACAGATTTTTTCCGAATTATGGCATTCAAGCATCACGTTCTCGAGGGCTATTTTAAAATGCTACCGTGTTGTTCTCGTGGCGCCAGTGGGTGGCGCAGTGGGCCAAACTGGTTATTATTAGCGCAAGCGTGGCAGAATGAAACGGAATAAAAAAGAAATCGATGCACGAGCGGTGCTTGCGCGATCGAATTCGCCTCTCGATCCTCTTGCTCCGTCTCACGACCGCGTGTGCACCCGTGGGAACATAGATGTGTTCCCGACGAAGACGAGAAATAATTAGCTCGAAAGTGAAACCGATGATCGTCGCGGGACGGAATTTTCGCGAGGATCGCCGGAGCGTTGCAACGCTCGCGCGTCATTTATCAAGCTGACACCCCGCGTTAAGTGTTAATTACACGCGAGACATCAATCTTGGAAGGTGTTTTTTTCCTTCTCTTCTCTTTTCCACGGAGGGTGGAAGACAGTCTCGCGAGGTGGTCATTAAATCGTTACGCTTCGTCGTCTGGAAAGGAAGACGCGCCGTGTCATCCGCCCGATAAAGATAGCGCGTCCTTAATTTATTATCAATAACCGCGCGCTGTGTCTCACCGAGACGACCTCCGAGAGATCACCTGGTCGACGAACTCCCTAATTAGGTAATTATCGAAGGAAATGCGATTTAGGTTCCACCACAGGATTCGTCTGAACGGAATAACGCTATCGTTGAAAAGTTTTGGAGCTCTCGACTGATCCTCGCGAAACTGCTACAGAAAAAGCAAGCAAATGCAGTAGAACCTGGATTATCCGAATACCGGTCATCCAAAAATTACTCGTCATATTTAAGTTAAAATCTAAAATTATCATTAGCGACACAATGCATTTAATTTTATACTACTATGTATTTTATGTTATAAAATAAAATTATAACTTTCATGCAAAATATAGTTACAATGTCAGTCATCCTTTTCCCTATTATATTTCGGATAATCGAGATTCCACTGTAGTTCTGTGCAATTACTAACTGAGGCTGAAGCATGAATTTTGTGAGTGAGCCAGAGCGAGAGGGTAATAGATGCATAGTGAAAAAATTCTTTCAGAGTCGACTGAATATTCTTTCTAATTTTCATCATAAAATTATATCTTCTGAATGTACTATAGAGTTTGTAAAATTATTAATCAAAGTATGTACATGGGTGCCCTTCATATGTGTATGTTACACGAGGGATTACAAAAAAAAGGAGACAAATCAACATGTTAAAAAAATCAACTCCTTACTCTCGCTGTAATAAAGATGAACAATTCAATGAAAAGGTTTCTCGACAAATAATATTTATTTTAAATAAATCTTTAACACTTCGACTGCCGTGACACCTATATATGGGTGACACTTACATTCAATAATTATTTATTTGACTGTTTCTAGTATTTATAAATTTATTTACTAAAGTTTAATATTACCAATACATAAATGAATATTGCTAATAATTTAATTAAAAGCATTTTAATTTCTGAGTATGTTCCTTTTGTATAGAAATTTAGAAAAGTTGCCATTTTCAAACAATACAGCGTGGCGGTCAAAGTGTTAATATATCCTATCCTCACACTCGTCACATCTACACACCTACGTACGAATGAGAAGAAAATGTTTAATGAAACCAGGACGGACTTGTCGCGACAAAATGAGAACCTCGTTGTCTACATGGTGTATCAAAACTTTTGGGCGTTAGCGTGAATCGCGCGAAGATGCTTGAAGATTGGAGGAGATGCGTTTTTCCTCGGTTAGAGGCTGTAGAATCCGGCCGAAGGACGAGGCGAACGGGAATCGGACGATTTCTCGCGCCGAAAGGACACTTCGGGACGATTTACGAGTCGATTAGCATGGTAATACGCGATTTACGCTCGAACGAGCCTTGGCGAGACCAGTATTTTTATTCTTTTCGCCCGGACACGACTGCCAGACGCGTCGTGACTAAATTTGTGAAAGATCCTTACAGGACCTCGACCAGCTCCCGCTAAGAGGATGCTATCTCGGAAAAAGAATGACTCCTCGACGAAAAAGAACAATCTATGCGAGTCTTCTTGGGTAAATTCCGTCTCAAATATTTAAATACACTCCTCCATGGTTCTTTTTTTCCTCTGAAACCTTTTCTGGGCATTTGTTGACTTACTATCAGCTCCTCAACCTCCTCAGGGATACACATGTCACTGATTTAATTTTTATCTTAATTAAAATATTATTAATAATGATTCAAGTCCAATGGTCATATAAATGCAAATTATTTGTTTTATGAACTTCTGAACGTCTTTTTCAATTTGTAGCATTCTTTTCGATAACTATAAATTTATATTTGAATTTCTAAGTTTGATCGGTTCTACGATTCAGGCTATTTAATTTTACTGTTTATTCACAGTCGACGGATATAACCCGTTTGATGATTAAGAACAAATGAATAACATACATGGATCGCGTAACGACCACATCATAAAGATTGCACCTGCAATACTTATGACAGATATTGCAAAACATCGATAACTAAATGCTTGTACAAACTCAATTTTAAATGAGCTAACATTTGTTGCGACTGTTACAGAAGACAGTAACATGGCTCAGCTCGCATTAAATACATTATACTGAAAAATCATTACAAAATCATTCTAAAACGTAACGCCGAAATATTGGGCTCCAAAGAGTTTCCAATTCTAACTCTTCAATTTACAAAACCGATCTCACTGGGACGGCTCGTCAAGATTCAATATAGCAAGGAGGTTAAGAGGTCAATTTCCATCTACTTCAGCGACTGTCTTCGAATCCACATCGTCACGATGAAATTCGTGCCTCTTCAGATCTGTTTCGGCATATTCTGGTCTCAGATTCGGATCGAAGGAAAACCCTTTCGAGGTGTTGCAGCTGAGAAAGCTCGCGAAGTATCCGCGATAAGCGATGAAAAATTACATCTGAGGGCTGCGGAGGGGTAGGAGAGGAGGACACGATAAAGAGTGTCGTACAGCAGACGCTACATGGCAATTACAGGGTCAACGGGCCAAGGAAAACGTCGTCCAGATACTCCCGAGTCGAGGTCATCGCCTTTGAGTACTAGCCAAAGAATTTTCGATCTCCCACCGTGGCCCACGCGATTCCCCTCCGTTCACGAAACAAGAGAAAGAAGGTAGAAATTCGACGTCGGACTGCTCCTTTTCACCTTCGTTTCCCATTTTACGGCGTTCTCGGGGTTTATCAGCTTCCAGTGGCTCTTAATGGCTCGCGTATTTTAAGGGAATATTAACAGAAAGACCGACCGACGGGGCTGCTAAATTATTTGTCAGGAAATGTTGCAACGGGTGAGAGAATACTGGCAGTTCCAGAAATGCGTGTCAGTGCTCGGTGGGATGAATTTAGACTGTGAAGTGTAAGTAAAGAAGTTGTAGGAATATAGGTCACAAATGATGTAGCTTGTAGGTCGTGGAAGATTATTAAAGAGAATACTCAGGGTGGACACATAACACGGTGTGATGAAAATTTTTTGGGAATTTCTTTGCTACTCAAGAAAGTAGAAAATCATATACTTAAGTCTTTCTATCCTTGTGGTGTGTAATTGATGGCATGCAGTAGGCTAGCACAGCTCATACTTTGGACAATGTAAGTCTTAAACATTTAAGAACTCTTACAGATAACACATATGTGGTATTGATAACGAATAAATTTTAGGTAATCTGTAGCAAATATCAATTTGGTCAATGTTCCTCAAAATAAATTCCGGAGTGTACTATTAGTAAAGTTTAAAAAAATTGCAGTGAGAAGGATTAAATGATTTGTTATCTATCTCAATGTCTGATATTCTAAAATGTTGATACACTGACCGAAATAGATGCACCGAGTACAAATATTAAAATGCTAAATTACAGGACTCCATTCTTTATATTTGGAGAATTATGTAAAATTATTCAGGAACTTGATTCTCATACTCCGTCGAGCAGTATATTTCTGGAGCATTAAACATGTATTCTGTATGCTATGCAAATTATCGATGTCGTGATAAGAAAAGAAAAGATTATAAAATGGGTTCGTAAATGCCTCGAGTATATCCTTTAATAATTTTCCACAACTCAGAAGCTTTGGCACGTACGACACACGTTCATGTAACATTTTTTTACTTATTTTAGTGTGCACATTCATCCCATAAAATGTTGAAAAATTCTTTCTGAAACATCCTGTATATCCGTATCTCGTTTTCATGTTAAATGTTCAATAAGGATGATACATAATTCAGAGATACATTTCCCCAGATGCTGCTCAATATTTAACGCGCTGAATGGTGAAGTGAAAACAGACATACCTAGTCAGACGCGTTAAAATATTCTACACCTAATATAAGCAAGGAGAGCAGTAAATTAACTATTCGATTTGTACTTCTGCTTTTACAATGTTGCAGTAATGTTACATTTCTGTGGAATTATGTAAGTTAGTAGCTATTAAAATCAATTCAATGTAAGACACACATGCGTGTTTTATGGCCCAATAGCCACATATACGCATATTAGTTTCCACAGAAACTGCTGAAGCCTTTTTCGTACTGAGTGAACATTATTAAACACAAACTTTACGATTTTTCCAAACTTGACATGTTCAACCTTGAAAAAGGTAATAAGAGTGAAACCACTCTAATTGTTAACATGTTAAGAATGTCGTTTTAAGAATTGTTTCTTACTATATTTCTAATAAGAGTAACACTGTACAATCCATGTAGAAATAGAAATATGAATTGAATATTTAATTATTTCTCCCTTTTGCAATTTATATTAGGAACTAGTGTGTCTGACTAGGTATATCTGTTTTCACTGTGCCCAATCTCAACCCTCTATAACACTAGTGATATATCCATATATCTACATTTTTTAAATTATTTGTTTTCCGCCGTGTAATATTCTACTGTCTCCAAGCATACTAATTACTACTATTTATTTACCATAAGCATATTTCTTTACATATACCAAAAGAATCCGGTTACAGAGGGTTAAGAAACATGTGATAATGTTGAAGTATGAAAAAAGGCGACTCACCATGAGCTTTTCCCGGTCCAGATGAGGAAGATCGCTGCCCTTGATGTCCTTCGACTTGAACACGTCCGCATAGCGGTAGAGATTTAGGGCGGCCATCCATTCGACGACGTTTAGGGATGTCCACTCACTCACGGGCTGTTTAAGGAAGCACGCACGCACACACAAAAGAACCGTGAATTGGAAATGAAGCTTCAAGTTCAGGTGCGAGGCGAAAAACCGTCGGGATTTGTGCACGGCGCGAACACGTCCGCCGAGATATGATTAATCGTCTTTTTCGCGAACGGAATTACGCAATGATCCGATCGTTCGCCGCAAATTCCGCGCCGATAAATCGCGATGACGCGCTCGCCATTTAAAAAAGATCGACCGCCAACCGTCTCGTGTAAATAGAATGAATAATTCCGTGAACGTGATCGATTCTGTCGCATTCCAACCTATTTCACGACACTGTTCCAAGAACGACACTCGCGTAAGTTTAGTGTTAATTGACTGTATCACAGAGCCTTGGAAGGACAACGAACCAATGAAACGACGTCATTAACACTAGAACTACCACGGCAGTCAAAATGACTGGTTTGCAATTGTACTACGTACGATTTATATTTGACGACTATTATGTTTACTTTGAATTGACGGTGAATACAGCTAAAGAAAAATATAAATGAACATTGTTTCCTTGAATTACGTATTTTTCCTAAAACGTGTCATTTTGATCGCTTCGATGAAATAGATGCATGTTAATTGTCTGTAAATCTAGTGTTAAGAGGCAGGTTCAGAAGACAAAACTGAATGTACAGTTCCGTGGAAGAAATTCGTATTATCTTCATTAAATTTTTAGTAAAATTAGTGGAACTGTGACAGTGTGCAATACGAAGTATTTCGACGATAATAGATACACGAACTGGCCCACTAGGAAAGCCTAACTGTTGTTTTTATCCTCCACAACACGAGAAAATGATTCAGATATAATTTACATAATTTCGGAGGACACGAGGGTCGTATCGGTATATTTAGTTCTACATGAACACATGGACCTATTGTTAAAAAAAATATCGTTCTTCTTGAATACTAAATAAATAAAGCATTCTCTATCCTGTCAGATAAAACAGATACTTCAGAGTTTGGTACTTCATGGAGCACCCCGTATATGAAGAAAACCCCACTCTTCTGTGTCTGATTAGGCACTGAATTTTTCACTGTGACGCGGAACGTGATAAAATCCATCGTTTTTCGTGAGCGAAAGAAGAAACAGCGGAGTAAGTAGATTTGTCCGCTCGGTGGTCAGACAAGGCGGCCCCGGTCCGATCTCTTCACATTTTATTGAAAATTAATTACGAGGCCATCGCTGCGATTACGAGCGATTTCGTAAATTATCCGAACATTTTTATCATTCGATTAGCGAACCTGTTACACGATCCCGAGGATGCTGTTCAGAGGGACGGACACCACGCGACCATACGCTGCGATTAGATATCACTTGCGCAGTAGAAAGAGGACAGTATCGTGGGCACATGTGCGAGCTGTATCGAGAGTGGTTGATAAAGCGAAAGCGTAAAAACCGAGGGGGGAAAAGAAAACGTAACCTTCTCTCGTAACCTTAAGTCTACGATCTTGACGACACCAGCGAGATAAGGCCTATCGTCTGGCCACGAGAAGATACTCGAGAGACGATCCTCCCGCGAATATTCACGACGATCAAAACCGAAGGAATTTTCTCTCGACGTCTATCTACAAGGTGGTTCGTAAGTACTCATCAAGATTTCATTAATAGAACTCGTAAGAGCAGACGAAACAATTTTAACCCTTTGGCTACGGTTGATCTAGACATCACGTTCTATCGCTGCAGACATACCTCTATCGCAAAACACAATACAACACATTTTACTAAAAATAGTAAGGCATTTGTCGTGTATATCGTTGAAATATTATTTGGATGATATAAAAGTGCTCCTATTTCCAGTCACACTCGACATTTTTAAAAATTGCCACTTTAAATATGTACTATATTTCGCAATATTTTTCTTTCATCTAGATAAGCAATATTACATGGATATGACCCTTTTTTGTAACAAAAAAAGTCCTTGAAGTGTTCAGATACACGATTGTTTGTACCTAATTGGTTCCCATCAACCAACTGTCTTTTGAAGTACATTTCAAATAAAACACTTAAAATAATAGGAAGTTATTGAAAAGAAATTTAAAAAAAAAATAGAAGTTCAAAGGGTGAAAGGAAGTGCTAGTTGTCACGAGCTATCCATAATCTTTCAAATCGAGCCGCTATAGTGGCGCGCAGTAGCCAGAGGGTTAACACGTTCACGTCACCGGAGATTCGGCACTACTAATTTAATTTAATTTAATTATTACTATTTCTTAAACAATGTGGCGCAGCAACCGTATGATCAAATAGTTACATATTTTTTTCTTCCCGATTTCTGTTTAAAACGAGATATTATAATGTGTCTGACCAGGTACAGGAATATTCACTATAACGCTCGACGCGTTCATGGACATAGGCCCACAAAATAATTATTTTCGAGATATTTGACATTTTATTTAATAAATTATGTTACTCCGGCAATTACGCGCAGAAATATTGATATCTTGATGATTCAGAATATTAAAAACCAATAATGACTTCGACGTGGTTTGTTTCTGTTTTTACTAATATCACAACTCAATTTACATACTCGTATTTCCAGACAATAAAAAAGTATTCACAGTACATGGAACTTGATCTACAAAGTAAGAAATCGAATACCAGAAAAACGATTCATTTGTGGACGCAGGTTCATCAAAGCCTCGACTAGTTTTATGAATTCTATCAGTTAGCTAGCTAAGCCTTGATTTACTGCCTTGTATCTAATTATTCAAACACTTGACTAAATTCTAAAGTGTGCTTAAAAAGTAATCGCAGATGCTCCGACAAATTTATTGACGAACCATAAAAGATGAAATATGGCGGATCGTTAAATCGACACACACACACACGGGGAAACTCTTTTTCCCTAAATTTTCTGCAAACCGATTTGGGTCGTTACGCCATCGAATCTCTCGGGCAGGTTTCGCTCTGATAACGAAAGCCGGTTACGGTGTTTGTGTACAAAGTCATGTTTCGAACAGACAGGCGGATTTCCATCGATTGGAACCGGGCAAGGGAGTATATGTCTGCGATTTATGCAAATCACCGTTGGACGGAGATAAATTCGAACCAGTCGGTTCACCTACACGGCTAACATTAAACAATTTTCCGTGTAAACGGTTACGGAGAACATGCTGGTCTGCATCTCTGTTCCAGGGTTTTTCACCTTCGACGTGTGCTGGTGAGATCGCGGAAGGTGGGCCTGCGAGAAGACGAGCAGACGTTTCCGTGGAACGAAATTAATTTCGCCTTGATCGTGATTGATTGATTAGATTAAGAGGGAATATAAAGCGGCTCGTTCATGGCTGACCTTCGTTGTATCGAGAATCGGGAGAAATTCGATCGTAAACAGAACCGTTCCAACGAAAGAAATTGTAAATCTAGTTGCACGATTCATTATGAGGTCGAATTGTATTTTCCAGTCACACGGAAGTCTTAAAAGTGTCATAAATTATAAAGCGCTGTTTTGTGATTATAAACGGAACACGTGCAGGGTTGCCATCTTGGAACAGTGTGTGTAACAGCAGAAGCGTTTCCTGATGTGTTTCTTTTTTCTCCGTTACCTAATTGCTATCGTCTGTCGTAACTCGCGGTACCCTCTTACACGTGTTCAAGAATTTTTTCATTGACACTCGTGCTCTAATTTAAACGGCGAACGATATATCGAAATATCTTTTGGCGCATAATGCTGGGTATTTAATATTTGATGTGTACAAAACTCGAGGCGAGCGGAATTAATTTTATTAAACCGGATTGAGTACCTTCATTATTCAAGTAACCCATAAAATTCCAGTAGCTCGATCGCGTCTATGGACAAAAACAAAATGACTGGCGTTTCCTTATCCATCGATCTACACTCATAACTTCACCGCGAACGTGTTTGGACGCGACCGACTGTTATATTTCACAGAAAAAAACCGTGTCGGATGATGAATCTACAGACGATTGTGTGCCATACAACACGGATCGATCTTAACTCGATTCAAAATTTATGGGCAAATATGTTACATTAATTTGAGTATTCGATGTTGTATTCGTAACTTTCATTTCTGAAGGAAGAACCAAGAGGTATTTCATAAATATGTTGCTTTCTTGCAAGGATAGGTCAGAATGTAGATAAGCGGTTTTTGGATCAAATTTTCAAAAGAATTTTAGAATATTAGTCGTCAACGATTTTCCACGGTTCTAGAAATGGCTTTAAAGAAAACAAGGAAGTAAGACATTTGTAAATAAAATTGCTAAAATGTAGATACGATGTATAATCAGTGATTATTAATCACAACTCTTGGAAAGTCTCTTGCAATCTACGGTAGTTAAGGAAATACACTATATCAAAACATTTAATTTTCTCATTAAAATATCTAACTTTTGTATTTGTTCCATCAAGACCTCTAATCTGCAACAAAAATGTATAGCCACGACTTCCTAAGTCAGCTTTCATCCAAAAAAAAAAACGCTTATCCAAATTATGACCATTCCTTGTTAGCACAAACGATTATCGTTTAACGCGTTGACTGCCATGGGGGTCACCGGCGAGCGGCGCGTTAAATTCTATTTAATGAAATAATTATTGACTCTGCCAATATTCTGACCGAATTTCACACTGCAGCGCTAACGCGGAGACGCATGTACGCGATTGAATACTTAAACATTTTCTTCCTCTGCGATTTCTAATAAAAACAGCATTTTATGTTGCGTCTGGTTATGGACGGCTGTCTCTACTGTGGCAGTCAATGGGTTAATCGAAAGCACAACCTGGAGGACTCCGAGTTACCTCGCAGATTCTTACAGTAGAACGGAAGAAAAGGAGAGAAGCATCGAAAAGAAAGGAGAGACAGGCAATCGTGTACTGACCTTGTCCTTGTCGAGAACCTGGCCCGGTACCGCGTGACCCTTGGTACTCCATTGGCAGAGGTGCTGCCCGCTGTGCTCCGAGCAGACCACGTGGAAACACGCATGGCACTCTGCGGGGCATACAGAACCGCACATGCAACAGCAGGGATTACGCGTGATCTTAGCATTTCCTTTGCCCTTGAGAAGGGCGCGCTGCCCGGTGCCCTCGTGACCGATTGAATGGGAATCGACGCCGCCCTCCGCCAATCTGACATACGACGACGTGCCGATTCGTTGTTCCGCGATACCGTCGCACCAGCACATGTACCGATGGTAGGAAAACGGTCTCGCACAGGAGAAAAACCCGGGCTCGATCTCCTCCTCGCCTTCGGCGACCTGCTCGTCGGTTCTCGGGGCAGAATTCGAGATGGTCTGGACGACGTAATCCTCCGTCTGCGAGGAGGAGCCGTGCGCGGAGCTTCTGTCCACCAACGGTTTCGTGGAATGATGTATGGCACCGTTGGTCAAACCGGAGACCGAGGGAGCGTTGGAGGAGCTCGAGGAAGCGGTGACGGGGTAGATTTGCTGGCTAGTGAATCGCCTTGTCGATGAAAATGAGAAACTTCCTCTGGAGTGCGTCTGCTCGTTCGCGGAGGTAACGATTGTCGAATTGGTAGAAGTCACTGATGTCTGAAGATCGTTGTAGGTACCGCTGGTGGTGGATATGTTGGTCAGGAAGGTTCGTGATCTGGGGTCTCGATACGATTGATGACTGCTCGCTGTACCGGGGGTGGCCGTTGACGCAGCGGATGAGGTCGATGAAGAAGCGGCCGAGTTGGTCGTCCCGGAGCCCGTTCGCAGCATGTAATTGTCCGAGTCGACGGCTAGAAGCCTCGACATGGCCGTCGACTTAGCCTTGCTCTCATCGTTCGGGCTGCCTTTCGGCAACGGTTTCGTCGACTCCGTCGTCGTCCTGGACGATTCGATCCTCTCGTGTTGTTCCTCTCTCGTGTCCGCGCTGCCCGCCGTCGTCCCAGGGCTAAAGAGATCGCGTATCCTGGTGTGTATGCCGACCGCAGGCTGCACCTGCGGGGCGCCGCTCCCAGCTGCCCGCTTCATCTCTCGAGCTGCTCACGATCATCAAAGCTGGGGCTCTCTCTATGTTTCGTTCAAGCTGCTGAAAGTATTTCCGCTTCCCGGCGAGTCCTGTGCCTCCGTCGGGCCAACCGAGTCGGCCGTCATCCTCGAAGATTCTCTGGGTGAAGTCAATGTTGCGCGCGAGCGCGGCGGTCGCGCGCTGAAAACGTGGTCGCTCCCAACGTGTAGGTCCGCAAGGTCGCTCGCATGTCCTCGATCCTCCTTCTCCTCGACTCCGTCCTTCGAAGAAAGTTCTCCCAATTTCGTCTTACGGTATATCTAGCGGATGATGACGGTGGTGTTCGTTGATCGACGCATCGTCGATCGTCGATTCGGCACGAAGAAATCGTTTCGCGTTCGACGGTTGCCTTATCGCCGAACGGAGACGATATCTTTCGGAAGAAAAGATTCCACCGTTGGGAGAGACAGTGGGAGGGAGGAAGAGAGCTGGTCGAATTTCAGCGTGAACCTCTTCTTCCCGAGCATGCGACGATTCCTCGTTTTATTATCGAACGAAATAGACGGATAGCCTGGCGAGTTGAAACGCAGGCGAGACACAGAGCGGGAGAGAGAGAGAGAGAGAGTCGATGCCGTGGGTGTGACCTCGTGTAAATTCGTTTTCCATAAATCTCACTCCTACCGCTGTCCCGTGCGCGCACATACGACCTTTGTATGAACGCCGAGATTCGCCGAGCCGAACGAAACCGGTTTCGTCAAGCAACGACACCGAGCGATTTTCAACGTAAGCCCCGCGCGACCGTGCACGGATCTCCTCGTGGCTTATCGAGAGTAATTCCAGCTGACCTTAAAGCGGTGTTCCCTTCGTCGAATACACCGAATCGGTTTACCGACGATCCAAGCACACTCTGGATCCCGAGTCGGGTCCCACCGCACGATCGAACCAACAATCTCTCCGTGTCGTCGTAGTTTCGAACGGAAGAAAAAAAAAAGTTTCTAGACAACCTCCTGGTAACCTTCGTCGCCGTTAATTTGCGGTAAAACGACCGGCCGACGTCTTGATGGCTCGTTAATTCGAGACGGGCCGTATATAGTTACAAAGTAGTTCTCGTGTTGCGGCGCACGGAACGCGACTGACTCTCCGCCGCTGAAAACGTGCTCTCACGCACGGCCTCACAGAAGTTTCCTCGCCGAAGTCACGGGATTGGCGTCGAACGGTATAAAAACCGGACGAACGATCGGCTGATTCGGACGGTCGGTTCCACGTAGCTGTTCTCGGCGTCGGTTTTCGAACGATCCGCGCGCGGATTATCGATCGCGAAACGGAACGCAACCGCACTCGCCCTTATCACGACCAGCAGAAATCCGCGACTGCCGCGTCTCCTCGTTCCCGTTCGCGTTCTACCTTCGATGGATCGCTTTTACCGACCGCGAGTCAACCGAGCCGCTGCGCCGTCGGTAAAACAGGACGCGGACCCGATTCGTTCCCGTTCTCGCCACGCGTGTATCCTTCCCTTTCCCCTTGCTCGTCTGTGTCCAGGAAGATTCTACTTTTCGACTCGACGTTTCTTCTTTCGACGAGTCTCGTTGATTCGAGCACAGATAAAGCTTCGTGGTGTCGACTATGCGAAGTTCTAATGCGAGTGACGAATTTGGGAGTCGAATGAATATTCTACAAGGGGGGAACACCGTACCAAAGGCTGTCTTCTGTGTTCTCCGGATCAGTTCACACCAAAACGCCGGTGTTCCGAACCGGTCACCTCTGGATGGAAAAGTCCACTGCACTTTTTTGCACCGGCGGCCTGCACCACACGCACACCTGTACACACTACACGAGTCACTTTCTGCACATGTGTGTACACCTATTTATCTATCTCTCTCTGGATCATGTATGCCTCTCTTCTTCGTTATTCTCTCGTGTCTTCCCTTTCCACTGTTCACTCCGTTAGCCGTGCACAGCCGGTCCGCAACGCCGACAGACTCAAACTGTTCTCTCGATCTTCCAGTTTATCTTCGAGTTTCGTGCTTTATTCAGGCTTTCACTGTGGTGCTCGATTCCTTCTGCACACCACGGATCCGCTTCGATACTCGCTTCCGTGTCTTCGATCGAACGCTTCTTCTTCGTCTTCTTCTTCTTCCGGTTCTCTGGTTAATTTCCTCGGTCTTCAGAGTCTCCAGCCGTGTCCGTGCATCTACGTGGACAATCTCCTGCCAGAGAAAATTTCTCCGGCGGCTCGGCTCACAGCTGACCGGCCGGTCCGCCAAGTTCGGTCAATAGCCATAGCAGTCGCAGCCTGCCGAGGGTTGCTCGTGCTCGACCGTCGGCGTCCTACTTCGGCCCTTTCCGCCGCCGCTCGGCCCTCTCCGTGGCCTTTACGCGAGCCACCGCCGTACCCAGCGCACGCCGGAGCCCCGGGCCTCCCGACCGATCGAAGCCGCTTCGTGGAAATTTCTCATCCGTTCCCGTACGCTCAGACGCGTTCCTCGCGCGAGAAATCACATTTTATCCTTTCGTACCGAGCACATTCATTTTCATCGACACGCGCGATTTTGGTGGTCGTGGACAGGTTTAGAATTGAGGATATTGTACCATCGGTTGTGGCGGAGGGTTTAGAAAAAAATTTATTGTACTTGATTATTGTTAAAGTAGAGAATTTAGAGTGCGTCAGATGATTTTGGAGCGGATGATTGTTGATGGACTGCGTCGTCGTCTCAGTGGCAGAGGTTTCGTCGATAATTTTATAAAATTTGCTTATTGCTCTAGGCGGTCAGGTGCGTCTCAAATTTAGTCTAATTAAATAACTATTGTTTCTTATACAGTTCCAAGCAGAACTGATAATGATAATATAAGTAGTCTGCGGATAATATGCATACAATAATCGAAAATATATTTTTGCTACTGTTCCATTTCCTTATGTACACGGAAATATGAAGGTACAAGAAATATTTGAATACATATACGCAATCTGAATATAAGGAGACATCTTATTTTTAAATTTATGCTTGCAACAGGGCATTAGAGTGTGTCTGACTACCGTACGGTAGGGCCTCGATTATCCGATTTGTAATTCGTTACAGGATACCACACATTGTATCTATACTGCCCATAAAAATAAGAATTACATTTTAGAATGTAAAATACACAGTATTATAAAATGAACCATTAATTTTTCTCGTATCCGACGCAGGATGACTAATCTACGGATGACCGATGCCCGGATAATCGAGGTCCTACCGTACGTCACTTTCCACCGTGTCGGTCGACACATTAATCAACGTACTTTTCCAGCAACCCGTGCTCAAAGGAATTTTCAAAATGACGAATCACAAGGTACAATAGGGTATTGCAAAATATCGCGGCGATACGAGGATAGAAAACGTGAGAACAGCGCGCAAGGGAAACCGGATCGTCTATTGTCAGACGCGTTTTCCACCCAACGTACTAGACTTACACCTTCCTCTCGTCATACGTTATTTTCAGAATTTCTTGCGGCTGACTTTATTCCAAACAGTAGAACCTTCAGAGCGGCGTATGCAAATCTCATGGTAATTCCATTTGAATTTCAGAAACTGCGCTTTCGTGTTAGCAGCAAGTTGCCGCGGTGAAAATTGCCTGGTACCTTGTGAAACGTTTTCTCGGATCCACGTTATCAGGACCGTTTCATTGACCGGCTAAGGGACTAAAAATTAGCATCGAATCGCAATCGGTGCGTCAACTCGAGCTGTGTCTTATCGGTGCACCGATTGCGATAACGCTTCGAGCATCGGGCATACCTGCGACTTTTAAACGCGATGCTATAATAAGGTTCGCGGATGATCAGCTGATGTAAAAGTCAACCAGCTCCAGGAAAACCACGTGACACGTTTACTATCGTCCATAAGGGAATAATGTCGTAAGCACAATCTGGAGTTCCTCGACACGGTGGAGGAGATCAGCCCTTCGACGATGATCGTTTACGTCGCACGTAGATCCTGTCGATGACACTGAGCGTTTCGTCAGCGGAAACGCGTAAAACCGTCGCTCGAGGGTCGAACCTCGTTGAACCTTCGATTTTCAATGGTTACCGAGAAAGGAAATCGTTCGTCGAGGGACACCCTTCCCCCGTCAGCGGCAACGAACGAAAAAAAAAAGAATAAAATCTCCCTCCGCTCTGAGGGTGTCGTAAATGTCAATGCTGACGAATGCAGAATCAGATTTCATTCTTTATGATCGAGCTTTACTCTCGCTCTTATCGCGAGTGTACGTACGTACGTACGCACGTGTTCTCGCAGCAAGGGCCTCGTCGAGTCGCATGAAAGGGCAGCGCGTGTACTTGAAAGGGAAGAAAGGGAGACGTGAAAGTGAAAAGCGACTTTCCAAGGTAAAAGAGGGTGACGAGGGGAAAGGGAGGCGATACAAGGATCCCCGGACGTCGGATGATCGAATCCGGCGGCGCAGGCGCGCTGCATTCGGGTGTCCTGTTCAAGGTCACAGTACCTACCGGCGACGCAGCAGCAGCAACCGAAGGGTTGCCGTGCACACGGATGGACCGATCGATTTCGTGGCGAAAAGCCAATTGATGGACCCTCTCGGTATTCAGAAGGGGTTACGATTAAATTGCACTCGTCCTCCCCGGTTATTTCGTTAGTGCGTCCGCCATTTCACACTGTCTTCCTCTCGTCAAGGTCTGTCACGAGATGCACGGCGCTCGAGGAGACGCCGGGATAAGTGGAACGATGACTACAATGGTCAGACAAAGCGAGAGATTCTGGACTCATGAGATCTTTCAATTCTTTGAACGTTTTGCTGCGTCATAAGTAGACTGCGGATTTTTATGCAAATATACATTTTTAGACTTCGATATTTCTTATTTCCATGTAGCTGATGTAACGCTTCAAGAATCACTTTCAGAGCACGCGATCATTTTCGTAAGGGAAGTTATAATTCATACGATAAATGTAAGGGTGTATGGTCGACCATTTATCTAAAATGTATGGAGATACATTCCTGGAAGAGCATTAGAATGAAGGGATTTTCGAGCCCCTCAGTAGCCGGATTGTATTTTCGAGTGCGAAAATAAAAATGAATCTGGAAGTTGATAGAGTACCATTTCTATGGGATTGCTTAGAATCGTTACATCGCATTACCTACGTTCACCCGTATCAATCACATGGAAGATAAAAAATGAAAAACATGCCCTTATGAGATTCGAACCCTAGTTTCGTGGAATCTGATCCTTCGATCCTGACCCTCAGCTGTGCAGTCTGAAAACCACTTTAGTACTAATGCGTGTAGGGGAACGTATCATGGTATATTTTTAAAAAATGGCTATCGATAAAACTTTGATGTTCTAAAATCTGTTTGTACTTATCTAAAACGGATCGTGGAACTCCGTTTATCAGAGGAGTCATAATGGAACATTTTGTATAAACCATTCAGATATAGAGCCAAAAGCTTGAAATCGTAACGCTTTTAAATCTTCATTCAACTGTATCTGCAGAATGTGTAGCAAATTTCTTACGAGCATATACAACATTGACATTTTTTCATTCGATATTTTGTGTAACTCAGAAACTATGATTCACATAACCTATATTAATATAACATTCTTCAGGTGCTTTAGTGTATAGATTCAACTCTTGAAGTATTCACCCGGTACATGTATGTATGAATATTTTATATGCTCTGGGTCCACATCGAGTATTTTGTTACATTTTATACAAGTTAGACATTATGATATACAAGGTGTCCCAGGTTTTTTCCACTAAGCTGTGCCATTATATTCTACGAGAACCAATAAACAAACAATGTTATACAAATACATGCCCACAAATGCTCTGTGAAAGAATTATAACAAAAATATGAAATGTGCAATGAAGGTCTAATCAAAGAATGAAAAATGTATTTAGTAAAATGAAACAGAATCTAGACGAAATTCGTATGATAGTAAATGCATTTGTATTGATCACAATAGGCGACATTTTGAAATGGAGCAATAGTAACAGCTTATTAATAGACTACGGATATTTCTGCAATTCAATATACAAAAACACGTGGCAAATGTATATTTCGTAAAGCAGGTGAAAGAGGAAATAAGTTCTTGAAATATTTAAAGGGCATCTGCACTCTAAGGATTAACAAAAATGATACTGATTATCTACGTCAATTTCAATGATTAAACATAGCTTTATAAATAAATTAGATAATTTTTATCGAACTACCCTCACATTGTAAGATACTATTATTATATGTCATATTTTTTTATAAGTTTTTAACAAAGCATTTATCAGCCTACGTTTGTATAACATTTTTTCCTTATTTCTATTCGCAGAACATACTGATACAGTTTTTCGGTAAAAACTTGAGACACCCTGTATATTACCTATGTTCAAACAACAATTCTTACATATTGCAGTCCACAGATTCATCCCTTGAAGCATTCGCAAGAATTTCCGAACCACTCTGTCTTCTAACGCAATCGCTCGAAGCATCCCCGACGTTTTTGGCGTCGTTCGGCAACATTTGGTACATCAAAGGAAAATTGCATCGACGTGTTTCCAGTCGATTTAGAAACAGACACGGTCAAATTTACCGAGGCGTCCCTCCCGGCGCGCGGTATCGAATTCGAAGGACGTTTCTACGTAAATTTCCCGTCGTCGACTTTCCGTCGGGTCACGCGGTTCGTTAATTATTACCGTCGATGCACCCGCAATTTCGTCGATTACGCAACGTTGCGTTGTAACTCGTCTCATTACTAGGAACCGCCCACGCTTCCTATGTTCCTATGTCATTGTTCTCTTGAACAACGGCCTCCCGTCTATTCCTTTATCCCGTCCGACCGAATCATACTTAAAGACGCCCGTAAAAACGTCATTAAAACGAACGACACTGGTTCTCTCTCGGTTTCGCGTACAATGCACGCGCGAGGGGAACGCAAAAAAAAAGAGGAAAATGAAGAAGGAGTCGTCAGTCAGCTGGGTAGGAATCTTTGCGAATTAATTTGAATGGTTACGTAACGCGGTTGCATCGATAGAATCGTCGAGTCGATCGTTGCTGGAATTAATTCGCACGTCAGTTCCTTTTGACGGGCGCGCGAAAGTATGGGCGGAGAGGAGCGGAATAAAAACGAGCCGGCTCGTATTATACGAGCGCGCTCGACCGTGTCTTTGTCGTATTTAAACATCCACGGAAGCAAAAGGGGGAACGTCGGGTTGCACCAGCGTTTTTACGACCTCGCGAAACTTCATTTTTGTCTGCTCAGGCGACGGAAAAATTCCGTACCGTACATGGTTCACGGCAAGAATTAATTTACAAGGGAATAATCGAAATTGAAAAGTTTCTTCTAAAGAAACCTCGAGCAGTCAACAATTTTTGGTGCTCGTGAAATTTCATTTCTGTCCGCTCAGACGACGGAAAAATTTCCTGTCGTACATGTTTCATAGCAAAAACTAATTTTAACAAGGAAGTGATCGAAGTTGACAAATTTCGTCCCAAAAAGCATCAAATATTCAACGACTTTAAAATCGCAAGAAACATAATTCCTTCTGCTCGGACGGCGAACAGAACGACAGAAAAAATACGGTATCACGGATCTCTCACACGAGCAGCCGATCGACGTGAGACCGATCATGAAAAATCCATCGCGAAAAAAAGTCAAATAACACGATACTGCTCCACTCTGATTATTCACCTTCAATAAAAGCGCAGCCAGATAACCGCATCGAACACTCGATATCGTCTACAACGAGCGGTATTGTTATCACGCTGTCCATTTAAATGTTCAGGCTAATCGTCGGAGCGAAAACTTCTCGTTTTTATTTATATTGTTCGATAGGAGGGCGCGGGAAGATAAGATTCGTATGCACAAAATGAAAGATGGCGACAGGATTCTCTTTATAGTCGGCGCGTGTGTGCACGCGCGCTAGCGCGTGTCTTTGCCCGCGCGTGACCAAGACGATTCGTCGATCGACTTCGAGAGATCGCGCGTGTGCAGAACCGATGATCATCGGGAGGTTCGTGTTGAAATTTCGGATCACGTTTTCCTCGCGAGGAGTGGTGCCGCCGAAGGAGAGGCGTGGACTCCGCGAGTAGAATTCTGCTCGCTCTCATCCATCTGGCGAGGCGAGTTTTTGCCACGGCTTTTATTTCAGCTCCGACCGAGAGCCGAGGAGCGTGGTTGAAAGTATCGGGCGAGGTTCGCGCGATAGAGATAGATATTTAATAACGCGCGTGAAAAGCGCGCCGCGCCTCTTTCGACCTGATTCGAAACATACCTAAGCGCACGGCAAAAGAAAAACGCGTGTTTCTCACCGCGAACACTGTACAGGCTGTTTTATAAACGCGCGTCGATGCTCGCCAGGGGCAGATTTACCCTACCGAGGTTGAATTTACTATGATCGACCAGTACGTCTGAGCTGAATTAACTTTGCATTTTCACCGATGAAGTGGATCTTGGACGTTCTGCGATTGTAATTTTAAGTTTGGCATACTTTTCCTTTGTCTGGCCTTTAAAGAAGTAACTTAAAATTTTGTTAGAGACTGCTGTGTAAATACTTTTTTACTGCTTTTTAATAGTTGGTGGTTCGTTTGTTTGATCGATTCTGTGGCAACTTTTTGGTTTGAAAATTAAATTATAATGATTATTGTTAGAATAAGATAAGACTATACTGGATAGTAGTATGCGCATTCTACAAATGGAAATGAACAAAACCGTTCTAAAAAAGTATGAATTTTAATATGTATTATTTGGTTTTCAGATATGTGCAAATGAAGTTTCTGGCGAGATTCCTAAGTAAGTAGAACCGATAAGAAGGCGAACTTCATTTCTATGTATCTCAAAAACATATAAGTTTAACACCTACGTTTATTAGAACCTTTTTGTTCATTTTCATTTATAGAATACGTCTGCGAATTTTGCGACAAGACTATAGAGTCACTCTGTACATTTTATTATCTGCCTTTGCTCCACAGTTCTACCTATTTAATTTTATCTACTTGGTTACATAATCTTTCCTATCTCTTATAATCCGTCTATAATAAATATTATTGTTATTCTTACTAATTACTTTACTCCGTAGATTGAACTCCTGTATCATCAACATTTATGAAACATCCAGTGGAATTTCGCGGTATTCACACATGGTTCATTTCGTTCATTTTCACCTGTACAAATTTTCTCACAGAAATTTGAAGTCGCCTCGTATATCTTGCAGCACCTCGCCTTTGTAACATAATCCTACCCATTTTTTAAATTTCGTCTAGTTAGTTACATAACCTTCCCTCTCATAGCCTGAACCCCTGAAGCATTGACATTCATGAAGTATACAGTAGAATTCCACTATATTCACAACTATGTAATTCCGTCCATTCTCGTTCGTAGAATACCTACACAAATATTCTGACAGATCTTTGGCGTCACTCTGCGCACTATATTACACCTCGTCTTCGCGTCGTAAATCTGCCTATTTATAATCTGTCTCCAACAAACATTATTATTATTTCTCTTCTTACTATTTACTTCAATCTGTAAGTCGAAGCACTGACTCGTCTACATTTATAAAACACTCCGTGGAATCTCGCCGTATTCACGGACATTTCAAAGGGCCGGGGCGATCGCGGAACTCCGGATCAGCCTTTACAGTGGAGCCGAGTCATTTTACGAGGGCCGATCGAGTACGTCGTCGGGGACATCCTATTCTCCTCGTGTCTGTTGAATCCTTTAGCCCGGGAATCCCGAATTTCCCATAGCAACGTGACGGTGCACTCCATTACCCATGACCTCCGCCCTGGCCCTCTATATCTGCGAATCAATGCAGCTCCATTGCGTGCATCCCGGCTGTGTAACATTCCCCGAAATGCACCGGTGCCCTAATCGGGACGGGCATGCATGCATGGATCCGCGACGACACGCGATTCCATACCGAGAAAAGAACCAACCCAACACGCTCGATTCCTGCTTCCTTCCTTACTCCGTTCCTTCATTCCCAGCCCATTTGCTCCCGTCGTCCTTCCTTTCGCCCTTTCTTTCGCGTTTGTTCCGCGCGCGGGCAATTTGCATGTCGCGGCCGGCGAACGGACACACATCCCGTTCCTATGAACGCTCCAGGTGACCGCAGCGTACTTTATTAATGACAGAACGGGACGAACAAACGATGGTTCGATTTTGCCACGGCGATTCCATCAGAGACACGCGAATAAGAGTGGATCGTTTTATATGGAAAAGTCTGATAACGACGGCTCGACCTGCTCGTTATTCTTTATTTAGGTGTATAGAGTGTTTCATATATATAGGCTAGCTTAACACTTTGACAGCCGCAAATATTTTGCAGATATTGATTGTCTTTGGCTATTTATGCAAGAATCCTTAAATAAGAAACATTTTATAATACTTTCTGTATGGTGAATATTGCAGTTTCTACTTTAATAGTAATTGAATAATTGTCACAAGTCACAGTTATGTTCGTTTATTTATTTTACATGAATGTTATTCAAATGAATAAGATTGCGTATGACGGCGGCCGTCAAAGTGTTAATATCTTCTGCCGGTTGATATTGTTTAAAAAGTAGATAAAAGAAAGAGACAAGCGTGATACGACAGAATGTCGGGACAGCTCATAAGTGAGCCGCTCAAAAGCCAAATTGATGAACTCCATAAAATGAAAGTAGAGAAAAGTGATGATGTTACAAACATTCGGGTAATAAAAATGAGAAAGGTACAAAAACTGAAGTTGATCAATTTGATTTCTGAGCGGCTCAACTAATGTCGTTCCCTATCCCATATAACACGTGTTAAAGAAATATAAATATATAATTTGATTTTATTTTGTGAAAATTGTACTGTGCGTGTGGTGGAATGTGAGAGAACTACTTCCTTTAGATTTATTCAATGAAAATCTGGATTACCGTAGCAAAGAGCTGCTACCAATTTATAAATAAGATAGAATTTCAGCGTACAAAAATATTAGTAGCTTTTCTACCAGTCTACAAATAAATTGGTGTGAAGTTGCTTAAGTACTGACTTCTTTTCTGAATCCATGAGAAACGTTCAAACACTTCCAAAGGCGCAAATAAAAGATCAGGATTAACATTAAGCTCCCTTTGCTCCGGTCTGAACATAAAAATGTTTCTCCTCTGTCTTCGGTACAATCTCACGCGTAATTGTACAACAAAGACATCCAGCCGGCAGACACTATACGCTACACGGTACGTCAAAAAACGCGGCGTCCGTAGAAAGCAGCCAGCCGTGGAATATTCCACGCTGAAAGGGTTAAATAAATACAGAGAAAAACTGTTAATCGATGGGAATGAAAGAGCGAAGGAGCGCGTGGAAAAACGGCTGGCGCGTGTCGAGTAAAAGTTCCCCGGCGAACGAACGTTCGAACCCACGATTCGATCTAAGCAAAATGATCGGGCTCGTCCGTACTCTCCTTTCTCTTTCGCGAAGTTCCCGCGGCACGGTGAAAAGAAAACGGTAACTCGTTGCGTGCTCGAAAAAAAGACCTGTCTACGAATTATTCTGTAAAAAAGACACCTATATCAAGGAGAAAAAAGGGGAAAACCCACGAAAGAAAAAAAAAACAAAGAAACGAATCCAGCCGAAGAGAAGGGGAGCATAAAGGAAAAACGCTAGCCGGTGATTCGAGGCGGTGTGGCGGATAAAAAACGTAAAGACACGGGCTAAACGTTGGCACGAAGCCGCTCCGAAAGAGGGAACTCGCTCGTACTCTCGAGGTGGACGAGTTAATTTTAGTTTAATCGACCGACCTGATACGAAGAGCTCGCCAGTCGCACGTATACGTGCAGCATGCAGGCACACGTAGCTGCACCGAACCACCGCCTCGTTCTATACACACGGAAGAACTTGTTACGCGTCGCTGGCTTACGTGTAACTTCGACAACGACCGCTTTTCCCCACCAACGGAATTCACTTCCGAGTTTCCTGCCGGTTCGGAGTCCACCTGAAACTGTGCCTTCCCTGGCTGAATGGCCGGAGACCAGACGACGACGCCGGCTCGCATTCAACGGAGAAAGAAAGGAGAAACTTCCGAGTTTCCCGACCCTTGGATACCGGATTCGTGGAATCTACCGAGAATCAAGGACTCTGCGTGACTCGGTGCTTTTCGAATCTCACGTACGCCTTCTCGATCTGCGCTATAGCGATTGTCAAGCCGATTCTTCTTTGCAAATTGCAGCAGACGCTCGGTGCATTCGACCCGATAATGTCGAAATCAACTCCAATCGAAATTTTAACCCTTTGAACTCGTTTGTCGAGTGTCACTCGACACCGATTTTATTTACAGGTACTCCTATGTCGAGTCACACTCGACATTTTTAAATTGCCAGTTTGAATAAGTATTATATTTCACAATATTTGTTTTTTACCTAAATAATACTTTTTTGTAACAAAAAAGTCGTTGAAGTGTTCAGATTCATTATTGTGTGTACATAATTGGTTCCTATCAACCAACTGTCTTTTGAAGTATATTTCAAATAAAACAGTTAAAATAATAGGGAGTTATTGAAAAGCAAATTAAAAAAAAAATTAGGAATTCAAAGGGTTAATACTGCGAGTGAATTTATTCAGAGAAGAAGAAATAATGTAGAACAGATCTCGTATCGACGTGTATGATTCGACGAGGTTAATTCGTGAGGACGCGCTTGTGATTCTAATAAATGTAAGGATACGCGAACTATAGAAAGCACCTTTGTATAAATTATCAACGTTAACCCAGAAGGAGAGAAGAAATTTTGTGTTCGTTATGAAGTCCGGCATCACTAATTATAATAAATCGGAGTTCACCTGAAACTGTGGGTACCCTGGCCAAATGACCAGATAGCATTTGATGCTGGGTTGTATTCAATGGAGAAAGAAAGGAGAAACTTCCGTGTTTCCCGACCCTTGGATACCGGATTCGTGGAATCTACCGAGAATCAAGGACCCTACGTGACTCGATGCTTTTCGAATCTCACGTACGGTCGCTCGATCTGCACTACCCGCGATTGTCGAGTCGATTCTTCTTTGCAAATTGCAACAGAGACTTGATGTATTGGATTTGATACTGTCACAATCAACTGCACTCGATTCTTCGATGTTGCCATTAAATTTATTATTAAAGAAAAACAAAACTTAATCTCACCGAATATCTACATGTATTATAGACAAAAAGTATTGGCTATTCAAGGTTAGTTGTTCAATTGTAAATTATTCTAGACACTTGCTTGTTAATATGATAAGTAGACTGCAGATATTTCCGCGAATACATATTTCCGTTCTTGAATGTTCATATGTTTTAATATAGACAAAAGAGCATAATGTCCAGGACAATCTGTGACTATTGAAAAACCTCCAACATCGTCATTTTTATACTCGTATATTCTCAAAATGAGTTTCTTGTAATTCTTAAGAAAGTATGTTTACCGCGTCCCGTGCCGCAGTGAAAAATTCCGTATCTAGCCAGACACCATAAAATCTGATTTTACGAACATATTGAGCAAATATTCTCATTGCACACGATTGTTATAATATAGTAGATGTTTAATGAAATTAAATTTACCGTGCGAAATCAGTTGAAATACACTGATCGCAAATGATCACTCCAAATCGTTTCTAACATTCATTCTAAAATTATTCTCCGAAATAAAATCTAGCAACATCTGTTCGCGACATTTCTCAAGCAAAATTTCTCCCGACGTGCAGGAGACACGCGTAATAATTTCAGTACTGCAGCGCGAACCTTCCAACTGACGCACTCGTGTATGAAAAAACAGTGGTCGAAAAGAATTTGTGGAGGACAATCGTTTCACGAATGTCGGCGACATGAAAGAGCCACCCATTGAAAGAACAAACTTCCCGACCAGACGGAAGTCCCGATTTTAGGGAAAGAAATTCCTAGAAGAATGACGTAAGGAGCTCACATGTTTCTTTGGGGAGGACCAGAATATTTCGTCTCTATACAATGGAAGCTCGATAGTTGCACGAAAACGGGCTGAAAATGCGTGCGAGTATCGAGGTTCGTGCAATTATAACATGTCCCCCGCTATGTACTGCCTATACATACTTGAAATATTATTACACAGCAGGAATAATCGCACGTTATTTACAATAAACAAAATATTTAATCCTCTACAACGTCATGTGACTTGGAAGTTATATACCTACATTTTTCAAGTCTCATTTCGTTTATTCATCACTGTGTACAATTATATTCTACGGCTATACTGCTACCAAGGAGCCCATTCGTTTATTATTATATTTATGCCCGTGATACGTGCTTTATCATTTTCGTTATACATACAAATATCCGGTTATAAAGGGCTAATTTATGTAAAGTTTCTACTTCGTGTTTGATTAAATCACTCGTAGCCATTATTGCAGATCTGCCATGCTTCTTATAACGATTGCGATAAGACAAAAATTCCACTCATCTCCTTCTGCTATCGCTTCTCATTTTGTTTATTCGTAATCGAGCGAGCATCACTACCATGCGTTTACAGAATGCAACAGAGGTTCTCTCGCAGGTATCGAGATCGCAACTATCGAGCTTCTACCGTGTTTCAGCACACAAGCGATCTACTCCGTTCGAGTTTAACCGGATGATGCACGTAGCGTCCAGAGGCTTCCGCTCGAGAGTCAAAGTGCATGCGGATTGACCGTGTAAATGGAACGAACGAGGAGGGTTCGAGGTCGTTCGGATCGAAATCATTCAATTAAGGTCAGAGGCTGGTGAAACGATCATCGAGCGACGAACGCACCAAAAGATCTCTTTATCCCCTTCCGATTTTCGTCAAGGTTCGATAGGTTCGCAGCAAACGTTCCAGGGTCCTCGAGGACTATCGAGATATACGCGCTATCGAAAAGTGCATCGCACCTTCGGCTCGCTGTGCACCGAGGTTACCACGACGAGAAATACGGAAGTTAATGTACCCTGCTGATAAGAATGTGCGGGCCGTTCTCCGGAGACGCGTCTCGAATCGAATACAAATCAGCGGAGGCGTAGAGAAGGTTCAAGCACTATACTTCAGCTGCTGGAAGAGTTATAATGAACTTTTCCGAAGCACACTCGGACGACGTGCCACGCGAACCTAGCAGAAGCCGATCCACCACACGAAATCAATTCTTTGCTGTCTGAATGATGTTTGGTCTATTCGCTTGGACGGATAGTAACTGTTTCACTCAGAGAAGCTGTTATGATTTATAGATAATGTTAATCTGAATTTCAGTGGGCCTACGTGGTACGTGTGAATCAGGTATGGTCAAGGTATATTACTTGTACCTGAAATGTCTATAAGTAGAAACAATGAAAAATGTGAACATCGTGTACCTTGACACCAGAACTCAGAAAGTGTTATAATGGTGGAAAATTGCGAATTTTGATGCTTGATTAATTTCGTACTCGTGCAATGAAATTGAGGAGCTCATTAAAAGTGTAGTTGATCAGTTCGGTTTCTGAGCGGCTCATTTAACGTAACCACGTTACGTTGTGAATACTATCGAAAATGTCGTGTCTGAAGATAAGACATTAAAACGTAGCAGCGTAAATCCGCGGAGCGAGGCTTCCGGGGACGAGGGAAGAAAGCCTATTTCCTTGGTTCTCGAGGGCTTCGACGTATCATTCGAGCAGGTTAAAAAGTGGAAAAACTCGCGCATCTGGCCGTCCGGCCGGCCGGCCGGAGGTGGGGGCGGGGTAGAAGCCGGAAATCGAGGAAAAAAGGGGGAAAGCGGCGGAAGGGCGAAGCGCTTGCGCGACCAGCTCGTTTCCATGGCTTCGTTCGTTCGTTTCACGTAGCAACAGGACTTTTGACCCCGTTCGATTGTTCTTCGAAACAACTCATCGTTTTCTCCCGCTTTGTCGGGCGGGAGAGGTGAAACGCATCGTTGAACCGCACTTAGGCGTCACTCTTCTTTCTGCTTATCGCTTATGCCGTCTTCGATCGAGCTCTCGATCATCCGGGAACCCCGTGTTCTTTAACCCCTGCGCTGTTATTAAATCAATTAGACCGTGGAAACAAGCTGAATTTATTATTTTCTGGATCGCCGAGGTTGGTCTCGGTAGGCAGTTTCCATAGCATGAATATCAGCGTGGGGACACCTGGACCCTTCAAGGTCACACTAGATTTCCCGTGTAACCTATTGTTTTACACATGGAGAGGGCGTGAATATATTTTTTGAACCCTTACGCTATTATTAAATTAATTAGTCTGCGGAAACAGACTGGTAGGAACTACTTGGTCTCAGTGGAGAGTTCCCATGGCATGAATATTACCGTAGACACTGGAACCGTTCAAGGTCATCCCCAAATTCACCGTATATTTCCATCTTCGTCTATGTGGAGAGGGTGTGAATAGATAAATAAAAGAATACGACAAACAGGATATGCGATGTCATAAAAACTGAGGAACGTATCAGATGCGATGATACGGTGGCTGGCGAAAGTGTTGGGATTCTTCATTGACGGGATGGTTTATTAATTCACGACATTTTTTTGCATCGACTAACTTCGATTTACGTCCCTTCCGAGCAACGTCGACGAATTTCGGCAGCGACGATCACGAATGACGCACGAGTTTAATTTTACGAGCGGATCGATGCGCGAGGAAAGTCGCGATACGGACGCTAGGGACGATACACGAACCCAATTTTAATACCATCCCCGGATGAGAGACAGAAGACGATCGAAGAAGTCGGAAAGAACAGATATCCGTGGTGGCCTGATGGAAACGATCGAATCGCGGTCGAGTCTGATATCGAGCACGGAGGAATTAAAGATTTTCCAACGTCTGGTTGTACCGAACGTAATCTGCCACACGGCCGCTTATCGATGATAAAAATTGAACGATGACAATAAAGAGAGATCCCGAATCATCTGCCAGATAACGATTTAACGATCGGCGAACGCACGGCGGACCGATAAAGATCCGTGCCGTTGAACGGCTCCAATTTTCCCAGAGATTAATTTAGCCCGATCGCGAGCTATTTTCTCGGAAGAAAAGCTGCAGAATTTCCCGTGGAATTTCTCACGAGCTCTGCCAAGCCGCGATCAGCTGTCTCCGCATAAATCGCTGATACGAAAGTCCTTTTTTCTCTCCCCACCGGCGACATGGAATTTTTGTCCAGGTTCCTTGACTTTTTTCCGGTTCGTCTCTTGGAAACGCGTCTTTTCAACCGCTGACGAAAAAAAAAAAGGAAAAACCTTGATTCGTTCGCGGAAGAAAAGACGTATCCTCGCGATGTGAATAGTAGTCTCTTTCAGACTATACCGGCACGCTGATGCGACTCTTTCATCAGGCTTCTTTCGAGTTCTACGTTCTACTTCGTGCCCTCTTAGTCTCCGACGGAATGGAAGTACACTTCCTTTTTCTATCGAATTAAGAAGACTATACTTTAAGACCCTCCTCCGCTGCCTCCTCCTCCTCCACTTCGTCCCCTCGAGAACTATATATACACTTTCTCACGCTATGGTGAACTATCTCTTCCTCGTCGCGGCGAATTAAAGTGATTGTTCTTCGACGAACGACCATCCGCGCCGATTAATTCCGACGTGGATCGACCATAATTCTTTCAACTCGAACAAGACTTACGAGGTTCTGATTGACCTCTGAGTTTCTCAATCGCTCAGTCGATTATTACGACTTGGATGAAATTTCGGAAGATTTTTGTTGATTCTAAGTAGATGAATAAACGGTTACGGTGCGTTCGAAATCAGAAGTTGCATTCGCAAGGTCGTGAGGAAGCAGATCGTGCGCATATATAAAGATATGTTCTTTTAATAGTAGACAAAATTTTAAACATTATAGACGGGGAAGTTGTTTATTAGGGCGTGCAAAAAACGCTGGTAGATCAGCGCATCAGCTAGCCGTGCTCGGATTTCTGCGTTTTCCACCGTTTCAGCACGGCAGTTTCCTTTCCCGATGAAACGTAAGTAATTTCGTTTGCACAGTTGCCGAGTACGATGATGTCTGCACGGCAACTTCGAACGGTTTCTATCTTTGCTCGCTAATTCTGTATCTTCCACGTATTTATACGTACCACGTCTATATTCGGCATACGCTCCCCGAAGGTGCGCGAATTATCATGGAAAAGCTGGACTCGTACAGCCCCCTCCAAAACGGAGGTTCGTAACAGTCAGGAAAAACGTGTTCGAAAAACTCGTGACTCAAGGCTAATGCTCGAGATACAAACGACCATGGAGATAGGATCCATCGTGATTTAAACGATCGACAGGTGTAGCTTATCATTTCTTTTTTGTTAACGATTTACTGCTGGCCTCGGAAAATGACCCTGACGAGATTAAGAGGCTTCGACGAAATTACAATCTTTCATGAAATGGAAAAGATCGTACGAAGTTGATGCGTCAGCTAGTTTTATATCAGAGGTTAACTGAGATCCCAGTTAGGTCTAGGGTGAATGAGTTACGTCCAGGTTATGTTAGGTTAGTTTATATATGGAAACCTATATGAAATAACAATTGTGAATCAGGTTTGATGTAACATAACTTATATCTAATTTCGGTATCAAATCTCAATTAAGTCCAGGTTAGATAAAATTGGGTGAAACATAAAGTCACATGAAATAGTTTCAAATCTGGGTTAACTTGGACCACAGTTGTGTCGAGGTTAGGTTACATTACATTTGAAAAATCGTTTGAAACATTAGCTACAAATCAAATGAGATCTAGATAGGCTTAGATTAAAGTTAGATTGGGTCAAGTACGAAGGTTAAACCTCAGACTCAGGTTAGATCTAGGTTGAGTCTGAGCTTCCGAAATCATATTGCCAGACACCCGAGAAGAAAGACAGTAGCGGGGGTGAAACGCAAAAGTTCCAATCATGTAATACGGGTAAAACTATCAGTAGATGTCAAAGGGTATCTCGACGGCAGACGTAGAAGCTCGTTGATAGGCAAGTGCTCGAAAGATTCTACGGATTGAGGGAAACAGGAACGAAGTCGATCGAGTCTAGGTACGTTCCTGGGTCGTACGATGCCTGGTGGTGGGGAAGAAGACGGACAGGAGAGGGTTGTGGAGTTTCAGAAAAGAAACTGAGCTGGAAACGAGCGGACGAGGTAAGGTGAAGGGGGACACGATAGCACGCCACTCGAAATCATCGCGAGTGCATGTGTTACTATGCTACGGTGCCGCCCTCGATGGTGATCCAGCGAACGATGCGATACACCGTGTTATCAGGGTTCGCAATTTGCCCTCGAAGAGGGCATCCCCGCCGCGACAACTTTTTTTACGCGGTCGGTACGAATAGTGAACCGACCGAGTTCACTTTTCTACGAGTGCATTTATAAATGCATGGCACTATTTTCAAAAGTGAATCCACACATTAAACAAGCATTAATCAATAATGCAATCAAGTAACCTGAAGCGGTTCTAATCATTTAGACAATGACAATTTATTATATACTTTTGACCTCCATAGGTATTTATGGATCAATCTCGTAACGAAATTCGATTTTCGATTGTTTCTAGAAAACATACACTGTTTGAATCTTTAAGTTTCAATTATTTTGATTCTCCTTACGTTTTCGAATGGGGTTAGCGCAGTTAATTTTTTGATAGTAGAGTACCATGGATCTACGTGCGACACGAATAACGATCACCGTGAATTTTCTTGTACCTTAATGTATTTTTATAGTCGTTATTAATAATTTTGTTGGAAGCACTCACCTTTACATTTGACCCCCACTTTTCCAGTGCCCCAAACATAATCTTCACCTATAAATAGAAACGGAAAACCGAACATTTTAGGTAAAGTTAGTACAGCAGTATGAAAAAGAAATTTCACGTTAATGTGATACTTACAGTGTTTACAAAGAACAGGGGTTACAAAATATACATCTATGAGGACATGAGTATTGGTGGGTTTCGTGTTAGGTGACTCAGTTACATATACTGGAACAATATGGAAAATATTAATAGATAATGTAATTTCAATTTCAACAGTCAAATTATAATGTATTGCATACCGTATGGCCCATTGCTGAGGGTTACATAAGACGACTCGTCTTCATTATGAGTGTCTAAGTACGGTGATAAGTTTCCTTTCAGCATTAGGACTTCCTCACGAGTACCTTAGTGTCTGAAAATAAAAGAAACATCATAAAAATTGAATCTTTAAATGTTACAAATAATATCACTCAAATATATGATAAAGATTTATACCGGTACAAAGTTTCCCTCTTAGGTCTCCTGATGCTTACACTGGACCAGCACCGATTTTCTTTCCTCCAAAATGGAGCGTTATCAAAGTTCATTAAGAAACGATCACATTAACATATTACTTTTTCCATGGAAAAATATATTAGAATTAACTCATTTGTCAGTCATACATGGTATGTAAACATGAGTAATTTTGCACAACACTATAATCACAGAACATAATCTCTCCTGGCCTCTATGCATCCTCTTCAGACATTTAAAACATCTTTGCTTCACTTCCAAATATGCCAATGAAGCTTTTTAGAGCAGATTCTCACTCAATACTTGACATACACTATATAAGAATATTTGTAACTGCTTGAGCATCGTTTTAAAAAACTGATCATTACCCAACATAGAGAAACACTATGGTAGTTGCTATATCCTTTCTTGGAACTAATTTGATTCTTTCTCTGATTAAATCAAACGGCACCACAGTTATTAAAAAAGTTACAGTAAGTCTTCTTTTAAGGCTACTCGAGTGTATACATAGAATTATATTTAAAAATCTTGCTCAGTAAATATATATTTATGTATACATATAATATGTTTATATATATATATATATATGTAATGCGATATATGCAATGATGAACTATGATGATGTTTTGAGTGTCAGCACCTCTGAACACGCAAAATCTCTTCAAAGTAACTTGATATGAACACAATGATAACTAGTCATGCACAATGATGTGATGCATCATGATTTTATCATTCTTCCTTGCATTTCTCTCTTGGACATCCAATGCTCGGATGTACCTCTTTTTTCTTTAAGACATTTACTTCATGTCGTCTCATATCCACAATCACCTTCCAGATCCTATTGCAAATCCTGCAACACAAACATTCACAATCACAGAAAAGTTCTTACAAAACTCCATCAAGCTTAAACTAATTCATTACAGACTATTTTACTCAATTATAATCTGTGTGTACCAGAGCACTGGAACTTCATTTGATCACCAACAGCATCTTAATCAACATTATAATAAAGCGTGCAATGGACAAGAAATTTTTCTGGTAAATAGTCAACGATACAAACGGTTTATTTATAGCGTTTTATGCGGTTTTCGGTTCGGAAAAAAAGGGAATAACAAAAGAGGCATCGCACGCGTGCGGTGACGCGGCAGCGTTCGAACCAGCGAAACCAATCCCTCAGCGTTTGGTCACCACAAAATATTTCACCCCGTTTTTTAGCGACAAAAAATATTTCTAAGACTCAAGGGGTCGCATTTTATCACATGGCGCCTCAATACACGCGCAAAAATTACACAGTGCACGCCTTCGATTACGAATGGCGAGTTTGCAAGCGAACGTAAATATTCGCTGGAACCACGCTTCTTGGACACCAGTGAATCGTTCGAGTTTCGATCGAGGGCCAAAATATACAGTTGTTTTAGCTGAGGGATACACGACGCCCTGAGAAACGATCCGGGAAAGATTAGGCTTCTTACGGGCGAGAACGACAGTGGGGATGCAGAGAGAACTTGACAATACGCTTATTATACAGACGATGAAATTATGAAAACAGTACCTTGGAACTTCGATACATCGGATCCTCGAGCGTACGGGCCACAGTTACCGATGAATCGACAAGAACACACGATTACACCAAACGGTAAGTGACAAAGAATTGTTTCTCTCGGTCGCGACACGAACCAACACGGTTAGGCCAGCCTAAGCAGCTGAGGGCGCTGCAGTCGGTCATCGCTCACGATCACTCATGACGGGAAACCGATAAGATTTCATGATGCCGATTTAATATCATTATTCACTCGATATTTGTATGAAACGAGCAATAAACATGTCGAACTAAGCGATCCACGTTTTCTGAGATTGTTCGAATGCTATGCAACGCTCATTCATGTGGTCCTGTTCGTAATAGGGTGACATAGAATTGTTCGACCACTCGGTCTTGACACTTACAGGTGGGACTTTGAGCGACATGTTTTCGCTATAGATACTAGATTTTTCTAATGAAGTTTTTAGATAGTAAAGCTTCTATTATACCGAGTACTTTTAAATTTTCTGGTCTCAAGACTAAGTTTTCGGATAACATCTAAACAAGCGGTATATTAATATGTTGCGATGCCTATGCAACCTGAAGTGTCTATCTTTTGAACGTGTCAACTAGTACAGTATTTATTTCATTATGGAACAGTTTGCCTTTGGCAAATAATAATTTATCTAGTCAATGATAAGAGCTCAATGAAAATGGCTGTAATAAATTGATGCTAGTTACAGTTATGTAATTAAATAAATTCAAATGTAAAGATAATTCTACTATACCTACCCCTGGGTTGCGTTCATTTAGCCAGAATGCTAGAAATTTAGAATGAGAAGAACGGATTTATGATAGCCTTTGTGTCTTAAGCATAAGCTGTTGAACAGTACAGGGTGTCCTGTTGCTCCTATTTTCTAGCAAAATAACTGAAAACCCGAAAATTGTCAATTCTTCATAACAAAACGAACTTCAAAGTTCTTTACAGTTTGCAATTTGAAGATTATTTCGAGAAATAAGCAATTAAAAATGAGGAATTTGACTTCCGGGTGCGCTATTCAAACCCTACGAGCCTAGAACATCTCATCACGTGACCGTACACCCACTCACACAGAAATACACTCATGCACATTATCAGTGATAAGTCAGAACTAGAGTCCTCTATTTCACGTGTATCTAAATACACGTGCAATTAATATTTTTGTGTTTTAGTTCGTGTAGTTTTTAATACACGGGTACACGCGTATCAAAATATACGGGTACACGTGTATTGACATATCCATATTTTATTTCGTGTGATTATTAGTGTATGACAAAATACCCGAATATTGAAATACATTTACGCAAGTCATTTGCGAAATAAATATATGATTTTTTCGGTTGCAGATAACAATAAAAAACAACATAATTTCGGAATAAAATATGAATATGTCAATACACGTGTGCCCGTGTATTTCAGTACCCGCGTACCCATGTATTAAAAATTACACGAAGTAAAACACGGATATATTAATTACACGTGTACACGTGTATCTTTAATACATGTTCAAAACCATGGTCTCTAGTCAGAGTGTTTAGTGTCGATGATATAATGTTTGTGAGCATGTGTGCAAGTACGCGTGTTTTTTTGAGTTTATGAATGGACGTAAGGTCACGTGATCAGTTGTACGGCTATGTTACGAGATTTGAATCAACGTGCCCGGAAGTCGGAGTCCTGACTTAATTGCTTGTATCTCGAAAACGAGGCTTCAAATTAGAAAATAGTAAAGGACTTTTCGATTTGCATCGGCATGAGAAGTACGCAGTTTTCAGATTTTAAGTTATTTTTGGTACACTTTGGATACGCCTATGCGTTAGTGGATGCGTAAGATCTAGGGTCCCCAGATCCATCCCCTCCCTTTCGAACGAAGTTTTGGTTAGGTGTGTTGCAGAACGCGATCAGATTGACATTTGTCTTTTTGTTCTCACGTGGATGAGGCATACCGTGGTCCCGCGCGACAGCATTCATTTCCTAATATAGAGATCCAGGACACGGTGAACAAAGGGACAACGTTATCATGGTTCGCGTGATTAGTCAGCAAACTTACGATGAGGTTGTCAATGAGAATATGGAGGAATTTTCGATGTCACCCGAAGAAGCCATCAATGACGCTGTGAAACAATTCGAAGCCCAGGTACTCCAATTCGTCTACTTCTACATTTTCTAACAGAAACATCGCTAAAAATTAGTGTTTCGATGATTGTCATTGCCACATTGAACTGTACACTTTGTCTGCTCGAAGTGTCTTCAACGTCTTTCGTGTTATTCGGTATGTAGACATTCTTGAAATTCCAGTTTTGACAGGTTACGGAGCCAGCGATTTGTCATTCATATTTTTGTTAATGAAATAGATTTTACGACTTGTTATCAGATTGTATTAATGTGCCATTAATGTTTCTGGTATTTTTATATCATGCTTAAAATGATAATTTTGTTTCATTGAAAATAATTAATAGTTTGTGACAAGTGTGGAATAGTGTTGTGTTAGATTAGTTATGTATTTAAAATGATTATGGTTGTGAAAGAACACTAGAATCCAAGTAATCTAGAGCGCATTATGTAAGTATACTGTGTGCCATGGTTGTTTTTATCGACTCTATTTTTATAGGGTGTAGACTTGACCAACATCATCAAAGACTTAATTCTCAATGATAACAATGACTTGATAGCATCTTACCTGGATCAAATTAATATCGCATTGGAGGATAAGAGTTATGGAAATGTATCTCAGACATTAGACAAGTTAAGAAATGAGTTAGACAAAGATGTTGCCAGAAGAGTTTATGCTGGCAAAAAGGGAGGATATGATAGTTTAATAAAGTTAATGAAAGCTTGCCTAAATAATACTACAATATTAAGATCAGGTTTGAAGACCATTACCTCATTAATGACTGGCAACCCTGACCTATTAAATGATGAAGGAATAGCCTTACAAATACAGTAAGAAATTCCTAATAACCATTTTTATATATAATACATAATTATTTCAATTTTTCTATATCATTCTACTCATTAGAATTTTAGACAGATGTACAGATGTTCCGACATTGCAATGCCTTTTGAGATGGATAAGAGAGTGTTGTATAAAGCACGAGCTTAATAGACAAGCTATCTTCAATGCAGACATTTTCGCTAAACTGAAGAAAATACTGATTCGGCAAAATGCAACTGGGTCTGAGTTAAGAGATGCTTGTGCGGTAATTAGAGCCCTCGTGTTAGACGACGATATAAGGCATGAATACGGTAAAGCTCACGAGCATGCAAGCGTGATAGCAAAAGGAGCCCTCAATGTCCTCACTGGGTTGATTCCAAGTAAATAACCTATCACTGCATTTAGAAACAAGTGAGTATGTAAAGTTCTAATAAACGCATTCTGTTGAATGTAGGATATAAAAAAGACAAAGAAGTTGTAGGAGACGTAATAATAACTTTAGCAGCTTTGATCGTGAGAAACGAGTTCTGTCAAGAAGTAACAGATGCGGGAGGTCTGAAATTTGTGATAGACGTTATGATCGACTATCCAGACTCAGAGAAGTTAAACTGGCAAGCGCTGAAGTTATTGAAAGCTCTTGCTGGAAATGACGGCGTGAAGTCTGTCATTGTCACTTCAGGCTGTGGGCCCATAATCGTTTCTGCTATAAGTAGAATGAAAGTAAGTTTTGTGTTGCAATGGATTTGCTTTTTATTGATTGGTGTGCAGTTTGTTTACACATAGATGAAACTATTGGTGTTGATACTCTTTCATAGGAGTCTGAGTGCGTAGTGACAGCTGGACTTGCATGTATTTCCGCTCTAACACTGAGGTGTTCCTCGAACGCTGGTGTGTTTTACGATTGCGGAGCTCCGCTTGTAATCATAGATGCGATGAAAGCTTATCCTAAGAGCGTGAGTGTGTTGAAGCAAGCTGCTTGGGCCATCAGAAATATGTCTGTGAGAAATAAAGCAGAGTGTAAGGAATTTATTGCGTATGGTATAGAGGATGTGTTGGGAAGCGCCCTTCAGATGCACGGCCCTAAACTCGAGAATGACGTGAAGGCTGCCTTGAGGGACCTAGGATTGAAGGTAGAGCTGAAAGAGAGGTGGACTGGAAAAGGTGTGTCCTTGGACAACGATGCCGATTAACCGACACGGCGCTCGTTTTGCAAATATACCAGACATTTTTTTATGTCTCGCATACAATTGACAAATAAACGTCAGAAAATAACGACTAACATACTAGTATTCCTCGTAGTATTTATATATGTATATTGGTTTTTGTAACTCGTTCTTTTTTTTTATATATACTGTCTTATACATTTATATGTTGTTTATTATTACAGACGTGTAATAAACTTTTATCTTTGATACGATAAAGGTTGCGATCGGTTACCCAGAACCACACGTAACATCGATTTATCATTATAGCTTCTTATTGAGCAAACACACGGAGTGTTCCATCGAGAATAGCATAGTTTCGAGAACTTTTGTCACTTAAAGCTAATAATTCAAGTATCAATTCGGTTTGATTTCCCGGCGAAGTACAAGCTCGAGTTCGGTATCCTTTTTGAGCAAAGTCAGGTGTTCAGTACATCCGTTTAATTCTTAACAACGATATCTGAAATTACATTCACGTTAAACACGTAACATCGATTTTACGGTGTACAACATCGAGTCTTTTCGATCAGTCTATACTCTCCATTTCTTCCTTTACACGTCTCTACAACGGAGATACGATTAAAATCGAAATTATGAAACTTTCACGAAGCTGCTCTACAGAAAATATATCTATAGTAAATATACAGAGATCCAGCTCCGTGAAAATTTCTCGAATGACATCCAGCGTCGTTTAAATATCGTAGAATACAGATTTACGATGAGAAACCGTAAAAGCACTTTCATCGTGTGTCGATCGTTAATTATTCTTCGTTGTACTTCACTCCTGCAAGAGACTACGATTGTATCACAGTCTTTGACGAGGTCACATTCGCTGTCGAGCACCTAAGCGAACGTGATGATAGAATAGACAGAGATTTATTCACATAAAGATGGAAAACTGTAGGCGTACAGTAATTCATCACGGTGAGGATCGTGCTACATTCACTTTCATACGTACAAATTACAGTTCGAGAAATCGTGTAGAAAAATATATTATATATGCGGTCAGAGAGCAGCTATAGAGTGCAAGAAGATCTCTACTTCATCGGTGAATCCTATCGGAATTACGTACGATTGGTGACCACTACGAATCTACCGGGGAACCTTATCCGAGTGTCTGACAAACTTCAAGTTCAAGATTGTGCATAATTTACTTTTTGTAACACATCATATATTATCAATTAATTTTTATATGCAGAATGTACTTCTTGTACCATGAATTACGGTCTACTGTGCACGTAGAAGGATGAAATCGGTGCTTAGACACACGGATAATGCGCCTTGTAAGTGAAAACGAGATATGTTCGTGTTAGTATGTACATGGTGAGTTGCAAATACTACTTGTATCTCTTCGAAACGCATGCCCTCGTCGTAAACTACTCGAAGCTCTTTTCAATGTCTTACTGCTTCCTCTTTTATCCTCGCAACCAGCAAACCGGCACATGTTGGCCATTCAAGCAACGCGTCGTAGGGGTATGCCCTTCGCCGAGACACGTACATTTACGATTCATGGTGTACGTCACAGCCATAAATATTAATACTCGAGTAATTGGCGGTACGTAGTACAATCGTGGTAGGTACACGCGTTCACCGTGAAACGTTCGATCGAGCAAACGGTTTCACGTAGGATGCCGATTGCTCCCGTGTAATTCGATTCGTTCGATGCTCGAATCGGATAGTAGCTACGTACGCGTACAAGTTATCATTAAAATATAGTTTCCTCTTGTTCTGTTGCTCCGTCCACGGTGCACACGTGCAAACACGCGAATCGAAGGAGAAATGAAACTCTACGGTAAATGAAAATCGAAAGGGGGTGATCTAAAATAATTCAGGGTGTTGGTGCACTTACCTGGCGAAACAATATCAGCGCGAATTGAAAAGAAACGATAGGAAGGAAAACAAAGCAAATTTTATTGAAACGAATTATAAATCGGAACAGAAGAGATACTGGAACAGCTTCTCGAAGGACGTGAAGGTGGAATACGGCGTGGTATTCGCAGACTTCCTTGTAACCGAGAAGGCAAACCGGAATGCGATTTAATTGACGCTGAGGATCGATTGCTCGCGCAATTTTCATCGAGGTTTCCGCTGAACGTTTTAGGACCTTATCTACTTAAACTTAATCGACGTCCGCCTTATACGGGCTTTTAATTCACTAATTGGAAATACGGACGTCGCGGATTCGCTTCCATGCGCGTATACCGAATGACTTTATAATACTCTCTACACAGACAAGCGTATATTTGAATCTATAACCATTGCTATTATCGTTAGTACTACTGACGTCTTCGCGCGTGAAGAATAGGCGGATCGGTTGGCTCGTAGAACGACGGATACAAGAATAATAATTAACCCCTTCGCTGGTTAGTCGATACGGGTGGAACAAGAAATATCGAGGTGTTAAGAGCCATTATAGTGACTCAAGCATGCCATGTCATCTCCGCTAAAAGCCAGTATATTGACTCGGACGTGTCGCGTCACCTCTGCTAAGAGTCACTATATTGGCTGAGATGTATCGCTTCATTTCTGCTAAGAGCCACTATATTGGCCAATACATGTTGCTATGTCTGTGCTATGAGTCAATATACTGGCTCAGACACGTCACTGTAGCTGTGCTAAGAGCCACTATAGCGGCGCTGCCATGTCAGGTCTGTGCTATTCGCCACTTTAATGACTACAGTCTTTCAACACTTTAACGGCCGCTGTCACATATACGTGATTTTATTAATTTGAACGAAACACTTGTAAAACAGATAAACAAATATATTTATCACTGACGACAAGTCAACAATCAGGTACTAATAAGGTGCAAATTGTAGGATATTGAGTATAAAGAGAATCTTGTAAAATGGTTTGGTACTTAAGGATTCTTGCAAAAATGGTTAAAGATATGTAGTATTTGCATAATTTTTGCGGCCGTCAAAGTGTTAAGGATTTCTCTGCTTATCGCAGTTTTACTAGAAAAGACGAGACGTGTCTATCAATTACGTGTGAATGTAAATTTCTTTTCAATTTTTTTTATTACTTATAGCGTTTCTTACGTCGAGGCAAATGAAGAATAATAAAAAGATAAAAATGTTTCGTAGTTTGTGAATAGTATGAAATCGCGAAATAAGTTGAGCACAGACGTGTCAGTCGGCACAGCAGCGAAAGGATTAATTTCGTGAACGTCGTAACACGCTCTAATGGCAATTAAGGAGAACTTCTCTTCTCGCGTGAAATCGAAAAATAAGAAGAGGGATATCGATTTATTTCCGGCGGCATCCGCGTCGCGGATGAGTTCGTTAAATAGAATCGAGATCGTAAATCAAAATCGACTGGACTCGATATGTTAATTAAATGCTCGATAACGGAAATTACCCGTGGCTCGCATCCGTCGTCCGGTTCGACGATAAATAACGTTTCGCTACTAATACGGCCTACCTATCGAAGTACACCGCGGCTCTGTATCGATCGACGCGTTTTTGCCTTTTTCTTTTTCTTCTCGAGGCACAAGCTCGAACGTTTATCCACGTTCGAACATGGGCGTACAGGTTTTCGCGTGGAACGTGCATGCAAATGGATTGCAGCTTGTCCAGGGGCGTAACAATGATAATTCTTCGTCTTTCGCGGCGACCGGACGCATTAAGGTCTCTTTGGACCAGCTGGTCAGTCTCAATCTCGATTTTTTGTTTCTGTTTTGTATTTGATCTGTATTATGGCGAGAGTTGAAACTGAAATTGAGATGAACCGTTTGAAGGATTAAAATTGAATAGAAACGGAGATTAATCAGCTAGAGAGATCTTCAATTGTACGTATAAGGCCCACTGTGTCAATGGACGTTATTGCAGGATTTGGAAAAATTAGGTAGGTTCTATATCCAATATCTTTATTAACCATCGAGCGATTCGTTATGGAATCTTCAGTACGATTTCAAGCTTGCAAATCGAGCTGTCTGGAGTCAATAAAATAGCACAGGGGTAAGTGTCAACGTGTTTGCAAAATTACGCCCCTGTCCACGCGAATACAACACCAACACGTGCATACATGCTGTACAGTGTGAACGTCATGTATATAGGGATGGAGTCAAGTGTATCAGGAAATTAAGGAATCTTTTAGAATTAACATGTTGATTGTCATATTGATACCCTCTGTTTATAAATCATTGAAAATTATTAGATTTGTTATTTTATATTGTTAATACAATATAAACATTTGCATAGAATTAGATAAAATTTCAGATTTATTTAGTCAAATTCAATTCGACGCATCGGCGATACCTATGCAATCAACGTGTTAAGGATAAGAGTCTGTTTTTCTTAAGACATGATCCCAACCCTAATCGTTAGTGTACAGATGCGTGCGTGGCCTCTCGAGTCGACGACACGTTTTCTACGTTTTCCGTGATCGATTAAGAAACGCACCCCTATCTCGAACGACTAGTTGATTCCTCTAGATCTGCGAATTGTCGTCTGCCGTTTCGTTCCCCGTGTACTATCGTTAAATTAATAATTGCTCTGTCGCGCGGCTACGAGACGGTACAAAAGGAATAAAGCTATCGGCCGATCGTCGCTTTAAATAAAATTCTACGTATACTGTGTCTCTTCGTGACAGTCTTCCGTTCCACTCGACGATGATTGGCGTTTAACTAAAGAACAAATACGATTCTTATCGAACACAAAACGGCTGATGACCGTCGGGGGGATGAACCTGCTTCCGTCGATCGATCGATCGATCATTCGCGACATCGACAGCACAAGTACTTGTAGTACTTTATCCGACACAAACCGTTTTTCACCACCAGCACGCAATTCTGACTCTTGTCCACGCATTGCGACGACTCGTACGCTTCTGAAATTCCAGAAAATGCATTGAAATGTTAATAGAATTTTCTGACTATTTTTACAAGGTGAAATGTAATTCGTAGAACCGAACTGAATTTTTGTGATTACTTTCGACGAAGCAAATACAGAAAATAAAAAGAATTCGTGGATTCATTTTTTTATCCGACTCATGAACTACGACACAGTTTATACAAGGTGTATCTAAAGGAGCACCACAAACGTGAACATTTGCTATAAGATAACGCTATAACCAAGCTCGTCTGTGATTAGAAAAGAAGCAACCTGTGGACCCATGTGTATTAAAATCACTTCAACAATTAAAAGACCTATTTTGATACCCCTTTAGATGTACCATGTGTCGATTAAACGTTCGAACCCACTTTTTGGAGGTTTGCTCGATGGCGGAGGGTCCTTCTTGCAATCATCCACGTTGCATTGCTGTTTATCGATCGGTTTCACAGATTCCTCGCAATTAGAGTCGGCAACCCCTTCGAGGATGCATCGAACCAGTCTGGTTTGCACTCCGGCACCGCACGTCGCCGAGCACTGAAAGCAATTCAGGTGTTTACACGGAGAAAGTGAAAAATCTTGGTCCAGCGAGGAGGATCGTAAATTTCCACTGACGATTTACCTTCGACCAGCCCGAGGTGAACCATGTCGACGGACACATGGACGTTCTGCACATTTGTTCGTTCGCTGGCCTCGAGTCGCTGCAGTTGCTCGCTGGCAACACGACGAATTCGTTGTTCGCCCTTGAGATACAAAGGACTTCTCGATGCTGGACACCCACACCACAAGACACCGAACACTGCAACCATATTTGTCAGAATGCTTCAATGCTATTTTGCGAATAGAGCATTTTGCTAATACTAATTATCTTTGACTATTTTTAACATGTTGACTGCCACGCAAGTTTTATATGTTTTGCCCTGGGGTCACAATAGAATTTTCATAATTTTAAGTATATAATGGTTAAAATATTAAGTAATATGGTTAAATAAGATCATATCCTTATCAATAGTGCGTTTATCTCGCTGGTTATAGTGGTCACAATGTTCTCTAATTATTTACGTTGTTCAAAATTTTTTAATTGATGATATTCAACTCATTTTAATTATTATAAAAAATGTAGTAATGCCGGTCACGGGAGACCACCGTGGCAGTCAACATTGGTATAGAATCCTTGAGTAATAAAGGGTTCAACATCGATTTCTTCAGATTGAAGATTTTACAATTTTTATTTTATTAGTACTTGAATATTTATTTTTAGACATACGTTCGTTTATTTACTTGACATGTATGTTTTTCAAGTAAATAAAGTCTCGTATACGTGACAGTGGCCATGAATACCTTCACTGTCCACGCGTCAACTTTGATTATAATTTTTATGTGACTGGCATGGCAGTCAGAGTGTTCAATTTTCACAATCATATTTTTAGAAAACTGTTAAGTTAAACAACTTTTTATTGTATATTCTTCATTTGTATTTTCATGAGAAATCACCTTATCCTGCACACAATAATTTAACCGTCTGTGTATCACAGATATCTATGCAAACAGATACTGAAAGTGCTAGGCAAACTTGTATCCTCAGCACAAATTCATGTAATTTTCATTAAAATTTGGAGAATTCTGCCAACTGCCAAATAGATGAAGAAACTATAAATGTTTGAAAAATTATCATGCCATGAGAAAAACAGAAGCATCATGCTCGTTGCTATATAAACAATTAAACATATTGACATGAGTCAACAACAACAATTGTTCCATAGCACGCTTGAATCAAGGGATAGTGAACGTGTCAGGGTAGTTGTAGATTGAAAGCTGCGCTATCTTCGCCACGTAGGCGATGCTATAATGCCGAAGTAAATGGTTATCTAATAGTTATCATTCACAGAGAATTAAACAGTGTTGAGCAGAAGACTGTTATGGTTATCTGTTACTAACGAGTGTCCATGGACCGGTGAACCACTTGGCGTTATCGCAGTTCGCTCCTTTTCCAAAGCACTGCCTCTCCGTTTCCGGTCTCTCTTTGGGATTGCAAAATAGCTCGCTGCCATCTGCGCAGGCCACTTGCCTGGTCTCCACTCCGCTTCCACATTCTGCTGAACACTGAAAAAATAATTTTCTATTATTTCGTGGCTCTATTCTGGAAACAGGATTGATCGTTCAAGGCTACTGCAGTTTTTAAAGCGAAACTATACCATTATCTGTTTCTTGAAATTGTTTGAAACGTTTATCAGAGTAACAAGTACGTGGAGAATCTTAAAAGTGATGATTATTAGGTTGGCAGCTAACAAAGGGTGGTTACGATGGGGACGAGCGCTTTTTAGATGAAATTTAGCATAAAATCATAGAATATTGACCTCTAACGCTCGATCATTATTATAAAAAATGGCTTTAAACATTAAAACTCCGAAATCGTGGCATCGACTTCGTTTCTATTGCAAATTCGATCCTACTGAAGCAAACAAAAAAATGTTGTGTGATATTGATGCATGATCAATGTTTGAATAACATAATTAACTTTTTTCGAACAGTGTAGCCGCTGACAAATCTTAGAGAGAAGCTAGGTTGTTAGTTCGCTACCTTTTGAATACCTTCGCCTAAAAATCCTCTCAGTCTGTATTTATAAATTCTCGAAGATCTCGAATTTTGTTATCAACCTAATACTGTAATGTCCAATCGAAAGCGTGACCTTGAACAATCAATACTTTCTATCCCTATTACAATTTCCCTTTCTAAAGAATAATTTTACCTTCGACGACCAATCGGAGAACAACCAAGGAGCCCGTTGCTCAGAGACTCCGTTCATACACTCCATGGACTCGCAAGTTTTTTGGGATTCAGGCTTGCTGAACAGGGGACAAGACTTCCCGGAAGTGATACAAGTGACCGTCCGGTTTCGAACTCCTTTTCCACAAGTGGTCGAGCACTAAAATCACAGGAGTGTCTGAGTGATGAAACCTAGTCTCGCAAGAAGCTATAACCATCCGATTGAACGAGCGTCAAGTGGAAGAAGCACTCTAGGACTATTCTAGAAAAAAGCACTTACGGGACCCCATGGGCCGACGTCCCATCTGGGTGCGTCGTGCTGCGAGTGCATGTGCCTCAATTCGGGACCATTCGTGCAAGCAGGTTTCGTACAGCTTTCCACGGTCCTCAGATCTTCCGGTTGAACGCATGCACCGGCTGCGACTCGCATAGTTAAGTTCGAGTTCAGTTCCTGAACGCATTCTAATTTTCGAGTTCTGGTTCCGGTGCCGCAGCTGACCGAGCACTCGCTCCATGGCTCTCCTCTCCATCTGAAATCGATGTAAATTCGTAAATTTTAGGACGAAGATCAGGTCACTGTGGAGACATCTTCGATTTGCTGGTCGAGGACACAATTTCTTCTAACACATTAACCACTTGGACTTGAATGTCGAATCTAGCTAATGTGTTTCAGTCTGTTATAATGTTTTGTAATAAACTAGAGGTATATGCAAAAACATACTTTTCATTTTATTAAAATATTTAATTTAGAAAACTGAATTTCTTTTATTTTTTTCTCAGTGCTGTAGTTGTAATAATAAAATCGGAATTATTTTAGCCTGATGGTTGTTTGAAACGAGGCTCGAAATTACCTGGCTGGACACGGGTGTTCATTACAACGTAATGGAAGCGGCAGCTGTGGCTTTCCCACGTTACGGCATCGCTTTTCGTTCACTATCATCTGGTTGTTCTCGCGGACGCACTTGAAAATGGCCATCTGAATCCCTGGAAGCAACACGTGCGACATTGCCTAGCAATTATGTGCACAGAATCTATCTTAACACCTTTCCTGTCCCACACCTATGCATTTCAGGACAATTTTGACGCTGAGTTAAATATGACAAATGTTCTACATTTGATATCAACGCTCTGACGGTTGCAAAAGTTTTGCAAATACTAATTTCTGCAAGAATTTTTAAGTAACAAAACATTTGACATGATTCTCTTTATATCGAATATTCTGCAATTTCTACTTTGTTAGTACTTAAATATTTATTTATCATTAGTAGACAGTGGCCATAAGATCTCCAGAAAACAACAGTTCACCCTTCAAAGAAAAAAACAAATACAGTAGAGCCTCCCGTATCCGAATATCCTAATATCCGAGCGTTCTATTATCCGAATGTTCTGTTATTTAAACAGCCGTTTCGTAAAAACTTGTGATTTAGCAGCCTAAAAATATGGGATCTTTAAATATTGAAACAAACTGTCAATTTTGTCGATTTCTATTTGAATAAATGAAGTTTAGTATAAAAAAAAGAGATTGTTCTATTATCCAACCACATTTGTCCCCCTATTAGTTCGGATACGGGAGGCTCTGCCGTAAATGAAAGAAGAAGAGTGAAGCCTCTTACACAGCACTTATTGTACATTTTCAATTTATTTCTTCATGGTTGCAGTACCTGTTTGCTCCCAGAATAATTAATCCCTTGTATTATGCAGGGCGTAGAAAGTTGAAGAGATTACGCGTATTCACGGTCAATTATCGTCGTTGTCAGTAAAGGAAATTAAGAAAGCGACAGTGACAGTCGGGACGACGTTATCTCGGCTCGCCCGTATGAGCTGTCAGTCCAAATGAACAAAATCAGCGCACTGCTGTTCGCGCGACGCGACTTTGTGACGCGCCGACGTCAAAAATGAAACGAAACGAAGGCAGGAGGAACAACGTGGACGCGGGTCACGGATGTGAGGGCTTCCTGCTAATCAATTTCGTGAACCGACTTCCCTGATGGCGATCAGCGAATCGTGTAATCTCACGACGCTCCGATAATACCGAAACGAACCGGTCTCGAACCACTTCCCACGCGGTCCTTGATCGCTCGCCCCCTCTGCAACTCTAATTGTCTATACGCTTTTTTCCTAATTGTTTAATTACTCGCTTAATTGCCGTGTCCGAAAAATCGAGGTCGACGGTGTGGGACGATCTCGTCGATGGATGACGAAGCTAGAGTCTTTGGGTAGTCGAGTTGAATGCAACGTTCACGGTGTAAAGTCTGGTTGGTTGGGAGCCAATCAGTTGAGGAGAAATATTTGGATCTTGCATCTCATTTGCATCCTTTGGAGGAAAGAGTTAATCTAGGACTAAAGTAATATTTTGTTTATCTAGCTAGCTGGTAGTCAAGCGGCTAAGTAGACATATTTGAGTTTTGTACTTCCTCTGAATTCTTTGAAGCAAGGAGTCTATTGCTAAACTAATACTCTGCCTAGCTAATAGTCAACCAGTTAAGGAGGAATGTTTAAGTTGTCTACCTTCTCCATATTTGTTGGAGTAAAGAGTCAATCTGGTACTAAAGTTTTGCTTTGTAAATAAAGGTAGGTTATATTCTAGGTAGATAGCTAGCTAGTATTCAACCAGTTGAAGAGAAGTATTTCAATTTTCTACCTCCTCCGCATTCCTTGGAGCAAGGAGTCAATCCAAGAGCTTTCCACGTGAACTTCATTCGCTTCTTCTTCTTTATCTTTGACTTTGGTTGATCACCAGCCATTACCGTGGTCGGTGGATGCTTCATCTCCTCCTTTCTTGACCTGTCGCGGATCCTTGGCCTACCCTGTTCGCGAGTGGTCCCTGATAAATCGTTTCTATGATCGTATCTGGAACAAAGCCAAAACAGTTCAGGAGAAATAATAACTTGAAAAGACGAGGCCTTCTGTATTAGCAGACATCAAATTTATTTAAATAACCTTACATTTTGGTCGCAGGAATCGTCAGGGCGACTCGAGGATCCGAGTCGGGAATCTCGTTGCCACGATCCACGGAGCCTGCGGAAGACAGAAAGCAAAGAATCCCATTTAGGCGTGACTCACCGCGTATAAAACACTTTGGGCTGTTCCCAGCGGGAGGGACCAGGAAGGACAATCGCGAACACCTTGAAAAATGCGTTCGATTAAGCGAAAAAAGTTACCTGTCACAACGAGCGGCGGTGCTATCATCGGCCTCACCAGACTCGCCTCCTTTAACGGTAACATATACTTGTACAGCACTCCGGGGTTCATCTCCTGCGCCAGGATCTGGCGAAACAATTTCGAGGTACAATACCGTGTAACAGGAACCATGACGCGGAATACAATTTAACCGAGAGTGGAATGGGTAGGAGAGTCGATGGTGAAAGAAGAAAGGAAAGAAGCACAATGAATTGCAAGCTGAAGATATCGGAGGCTTTATGGCCGTACCTCTAAATGCAAAGAATCGTTCAATGGTCCTGTCGCCAAGATGCACTCCATACGGTTTCTGTCACCCCTCTGGTATGTTAATGTCGTGCCAGCCGCTTTATAAGTGCCGCTTGGACTGTATGCCAATGGTCCGTTCAAGATGTAACTACCGTTACTGTCTCTCAATGCTAGCAGATCAGATCACCGGTTAGAAGAAACGCTCCTCTCTAGCCCTAACTAGATGATACTTGAACGCTGTTTTTCCCTCAAATACCTAAGAAGTTGCTGCTGAAACGCAGTTCAGAGATGTTCAGAGACATGGCCCCTTTGGGAACGGTGGTGACGGGTTGATGACCCCTCGACAGGATCGGTTCCATAAAAATACCCTCGAACAGTCTGCAACCTTTACCCTGGCCACCGCAGACACCGCAGCTGTCCATCGTCACGCCGGAACCTACCACGCCGTCGCAACCCACCGGCTGGAAAAAATAGTTTTAAATCGCTTTGACCTTGCGCGTGTCCAGCGTTCGAAGATTGAAAGCTCGAGGAAGGTTCTGGAGAGAGATTGCAACCCTGATGGGATAGAAGTAGGTTTTTTAACGGGTTTCCGTTTGCAGGAGAAAGTTTCCTAACTAGTCAGACATGAGAAAAGAGATTTTTATAAATATAGAGGGGCGTTCTAAGATAGGTGATGTTTTAACCCTTCGCACTCCAAGCATCTTTTGATCAAATAGACCGGCAACTCCAACATAATTAATGTGATGATGCAACCAACATGATTGCGAGGTACTGCAAGCAAATGTTAATTTTCAATTATACATATTCCAACGAAGCTTCATCGAAATAAGATATTAACGCTTTACTTAGTTTTACGTATTAAGAAATATTTCATTTTTGACATGGTATACAAAAGTTAGTAGATAAAATTGATAAACCAACGGAGTGCCTGAAAGGCATACTTGGAGTGCAAAGGGTTAAATATCGTCTAAGCTATTGAGTTTTTCCAATGATGTTAATCTTTAGCTATCACGCGCCACTAAGCGACAATGCAGAACGAAACGCCACTATAGTGGCTCATCTTTTTCACGTTTTGCTCAAAAATGAATAAAAAATATCTTAGCTTCATTCGATGCTAAATACAAGCAAATTAAACAATTATATAAATTATTTCACGTTACTTATACGAGTAGCGATCCAACAGTCTGTTTAATCTTGTCTTTTCGTTTCAGGTATGCGACTGTGATTTTGGTGGTGTGAAATTAAAAAAAAATTGCACGGGTTTTTGGACTTCTCCGCGTAGAGTTGGAGGGTTAAATTTTTTTTAATAAAACTTTATTATAGGATTATTTATCAATACTAATGAATTCAATTCATTTAAAACCATCTGACGAATTAAATTATTCATCTACAAAATTGCTTACTAAAAACAAAACTCTGTGATAAGAATTACAATGGGAAACGAGTCTTATAGTGTCAACTACTAGTATATTTACCCTAAATAAAACTAATTCGATCGTTTGTAACCCGTTAAAAATCGACGGTATCACCTTCGGATTGCCATGAGTTTGTAACCGGTTCGAACAAATGGGAGGAACAGAGAAAAGGGCACAACAAAAGGGACACGGTCGATCGACCGCGTTGCGATCGGAGTGTAATTAAAAATCACGGTGGCAATCTGATCGATCGATTAATTTCCGTTAGTGGAGTAAGTTGATCGTACCTTGCATTGTCCGGCGACACAGAGCCAACGGTCTGTCCGTTCCATAGAAATTCCGGCATTATGTCCACGAAGATTCGGCCCGTCGCAGGGTGTGCCGTCCATTACTGCCGGTTCAAGCGTTGCGTAAAAACGCTCGCCAACTGCACGGCAATTGAGCGCGCAAGAGTTCGGCGCTGGACAACCATAATTATCGTTAAGAAACGCAGAAGCCTTTTAGGGGACCACGAAGAATGAACGCACGTCCGTTGACGAATTAAGCAGGTTCCGTGCCGCGTATGTCGTATGCTCTCCACACATTTAATTCAATTATCCGAAATAAATGCCGTGATTTCTTATATTTCCATTAAAAGAAACGCCACGATGATAGCATGAAATGTAAAGGGTATCATGTAGAGAATTCAATGTTTATATTTTTCACGTTATGCATTTCTACAAATTTGTTTGCGCGCGTCTGACTGGTTATGGAATTTTCCACTGCGGCACGGAACGTGTTGAAGAAATTCTACTGGATGGTTCTTAAACGAATTATCTATTTTTCTGTGTATTCGTAGTATGCACTAGAGATGAGCTAAATGATATTTATAAAAGTAAACGTTATGTTGATAATAATTTATTGTATAAATGGAATTTTTATAGTCCCTTTGGTACGTGGCTGTGGGCAGATAAAAGCAAGGAAAAGAATACAATGTAAGATAGTAAGATTTTAGATTTATATACAGAGTGCCCCTGAAAGAGGTAGTCTTCTTAAGGGAGATGATAAAGGAATAAAATAGAGTAACAAATGTGTTACCAATATAGGGTTCAGACGCGTATTTAATCATATAAAAGTTCGTAAAGGAACTGTCTAACATATTATTGTTTAGTATTGGTAAACAACACAACTTTATAAAAAACAGTAAGTTTTCAACATGACCATAGTTCAATGCGTCTCACCCTTCGAAAACAAAAACTTATCCACTGATTGTGAGTTCGTGGTTATGATAGTCCACACGTCCAACTCTAGTCTGCACTTGACAATTTCACAACCGTACGAATTTTCGCATATTCTCAAATACTGAGAACACAGCATCAATCACTCGATAAAAAGCTGTCCATAATAAATAACCATCTCCATGCACTCAGCTCGTTCTAAATATTGGTTGAATTTGACAGTAACTAAGTGAACGATCTCGCGTTCCACCGTAATTACAAGGTGGTGGTTAAACGTCAAGTTGTCGAGATCGCAAAGTGGCTGGAACTTACCGTCGAGGAACGGAACCCAATCGTAGCTTTGGCCCTTGTAGTTTCTTCCGTTGTACTTGGCGCATTGTTCGGCCCGCAAATCCTCCGGGAAGTTTGGACATTTCTGTTGCGAGCAACGGCTTAATTAAACTTCAGGTAATTAAGGATCGACCGAAGCCGTTTCACCGTAAACTAGCCACCGTGAGAGCTTGCGTCGGACTTTTTCGTCAGATGCGTTTCACAATAAAATCAACGACAGTGGTGCCTGCGATCGTGTCTGAGCTTTCTCGGGATTTTTCACGGAATTCCACGGCCTTTCAGACGAATTTCGGTGGCCTCCGCGAGGGAACTGCAGGGTCGAGCGACGAACACGCTGAAACGCGAATACCAGCCAGCACCAGAGAAGCGTTACCCTGGCAATTTCCGGGTGGAAGATTAATTACCGGCCGGTAAAACCGTGAATAGTCCTGCGTGTTTGTAAACCACCGTTTCCGAGTGAAATCCAGCCGAGCTGAAGCGGCCGGAGGAAAAGAAAATTGAATACACGCGCGAGACGTAATTTCTGCGAGGGTATTCGCGTCGCGAATCATAACCGCGCGCTCGAGGGGGAAAATTAACTGCGTCTTAATTAGAGAACAACGGTACAGGAGAATGAACGGGGGAGATACTGAAAAAAGCGCGCTGTATGTTTGTTTTCGGTTAGGTGAGTCTGCTCTCTCGATTTTCCTCTGATTCTTGGACGTCAAAAGAATTTCTTTGCACGATAAGGACGATATGACTCCAAATGCTTCTTATGACAATTTCATGTTCACAAAAAAAGATTCTTTTCTAATAAATATAATGCTGTAATTTCTAATGACTCCACACAACTTAGGGACCAATAAGTTCAATTTCTCAATCATAACTGTAAGTCGTTTCTTTATTAAAAATATTTTAGTGTCTTCGATGGATTACTTTTAACCCCTTGGCTGCTAGAGGCCACTGCAGTGGCTCATCAATATATTCATAATAAGATCGAGCAATATTTTGCATAAAATTCATTTTATTGTTACTTTGAACTGTGTTTCGCGACAGCAAAGGGTTGAAACGAAGAAGAAGTTGACCGTGAACGCTTCGAAAACTGGAAATATCGACAGAACGAGATCAGTGTATCGTTTCAGCGAAGGTCTGATTGCCAGCAGCTGAACAGAGGGCAAAGTCGACCGTTTGCAGCGTGTCTTTACCTCCGCAGGTGGTGATTATTCTTCTGAATTTTAAACAACGCATACCGCAAACATAAATTGCCGTCGTGCTTATCCTTAATTGGCCTCTGCGATGATTTGTTCGCGACTCGTGACGCACCGTCGAAAAGAAAACCCTCTGGCGATCTTCGATATGCATCTCCTCTGTGCATCTACGCGGAACTCGGTGATAGATGCACTCACGTGGATGCAACGGGTAAATGCACGGTCTTCGTGGTGGACGATTTGGAGAAGTTTCCATCGGGACGCGGAATAATTAACAAGCCATCGAGTTGTTTGTGGTACGTGTGAGCAAACCGCGTATGTTCAACGAGAAACACGTTTCCGCGGTCTACTGTATCTACACAGTTTCATACAGGCGAAGAAGTGAAAACTAGGCAACAATCGGGGCATCCTTTCCAGCCTCGACAACTGCATTCTTCATTTAATAAAGTTTTACATAATACGTATGTTCTAAATTGATGAACATCTGCAGTCTACTTAGAAGTTACTAACAATACTGGGTATTCCATCATGTGTCAATGCAAATTCTGAGAATCAGTCAAAAAGGTTCAAATAACAGCAAACGTAACGTTATACGTATAATTTGATAGTCTAATTGTATAATGTAGCATAACAGTAAACTAACTTATGAGTAGAATCAGACACGATAGGTCAGTAGGAGCTTCCAAAATAAAGACTTCAGCTTGTTTCATTTTTTTTACCTACCAAATTTATCTACAGGCTGTTTCCGATTTGGTGGTACAACCGGAAAAGAGGTGAGTCTACATAAAAAAATATGTCGAAAATATAGAGTAACGTTTTTTCGTACGAGGTTTTATTCGTCCAGTACGCATTCATTTGACTATTCTGTAGACTAGTTTTTGTTGCGTTTCCATTCATGAACATCACCAATGTCATGGCTTGTTATCGTTTCCGACTCAGATTATCAGAATTTGTCACTCTGTCAATCCAGAGAACACCGACATGATTCTCGCGGTAGGTACTACGGACAGTAGGCATAAGTGTGATCGTGTGATCGTGTATGCGAACTCGATGAATCTTCAACATCAATTTATTCGGAAATAAAGTCTCGTACAAAAAAATGTCACTACATTTTCGACTTATTTTTTCATGTAGATTCACCCCCTTCCCGGTTGTACCACCAGATCGGAAACACTATGTATATATCACACAAAACCCCGTACAAGTTATTAAAAATCGAGGACCAGTTAATACTAACTCATTCGATTATTTGAAGACCCGAAGTGGCTCCACGTCTAACGCGTCACATCGCGCAGAATATTCGTCGTCTGACGATAAAAGAAAGCCTCGAAACGCAAAGGTAGATCTATCGTCTGTCTTAACAAGGGTACACGGGTGTAAACATTGACGGGCGTTACGTGTCGCGTTGATTTACCTGCGTGTTGCACGTGTGGTATCTCTTGTATGTGCCGATGCAAATGGGCCGCGAGCTGCTCGTGCCGTTCTCCGAGATAATGCTCCTCTTCCTTAAAAGTCGCCTGGAACAAATGGCACGCGTTACAGCTGCCTATTGGCCGTCGATAGATCTCGATCTGCTGTTCAGACATTTTCACGCTCGTTAAAACATCCAGTAGTTACGTGCGTACATTGATTCATCGGTCTGTCCGACACGGTACCGACTGTTACTACTGTTGCCTCTACGAGCGACCAGGCAGGCTTCCAACGAACTTTGTTCTTTCTACGTAATTCAGTATTCACTGCTGTGGTCATTTATTAGGACGTTTTGTAATAAATTAATCGGTTTTTCACATCGTTCTGCTAAAAGAAGGTTTTGTTCGTTGCGGTGGAATTTCATAGGTCGTTCATTATAAAGAAAGACAGCGAGCCGAGTGACATATTTGAAAAGGTTAAATATTTGAAGCGGTGGTGCGATGCGGCATTGTGCAAGGATCTGTTGCAATTGAGACAATTAAAATGGCGTAATCTCATCTTTCTGCTATCACCCCGACGACTACTCTATGTCAGCAACAGCCAAGCCAATTCAAGTTTAAAACATGTCAGTCGGCTCGGCGCCATCCTGCACATTGCCCTACCATTAATGTCCAGACACTGCCAGATCGTATGCAAAGTAGGCAACTGCTCGGGTTGCGACGGAGTGGTTTGAGGACTTCTATGCTTTTTTGCATAGAAATCTGTAGTCTAATTATAATTATTCAGATACAAACTGTAATGAAGACTGCCTAGGAAATTTACATGTATTACCTGACATATTCGATTGGAAAAGGCCATTATATTACACTGGACGTTTCATAAGTGTATGCTAATATTTATAAGCTGAATCTACGCAGTAAGACAAGACGAAAATGATATATGAAGAGTTATATTCCGGGTTATTAATAGACACAGTGCCACAGTGGAAACTACCATACCTAGTCAGACGCATTATGATTTACAGGTTTTAGCTCCTTCAAGGATCAGTTTAGTAAACTTGGAATAAATTCTTGAAGTCTACTTATCAATTATACATATATCCATATATGAATTCTGAGCAATATTAATACTGACTGCCATGTCATCCATATGTGAGTGACACTTATTGTTAGATTGAATCATTATTTGTTTGATCATGTATAGCGTAATAAATGTATCTAATAAAATTTAACAGACTCAGTGAAAAATGATGGAAATTACTAATATTATTGATGAAGGCGAGTAGAATTAGAAGTTATATTCATTTTATATAAAAATTTAGAAAACTTACCATATTTAGATAATATAGTGTGGCAGTCAACGTGTTAAACAAAAAAACTGAGCAAAACAAAAAACAATTGAAACCATTCAGAAATATCTGTGTAAAACACAGACTATTGACGTCTGACCATGCATGGGAGTTTTCACTGTATCAGTCAAGGTGTTAACCCTTTAAACTCATAATTTTTTGTTAATTTTCTTTTCAATTATTTTGTGTGTTTATTTTGTTACCTATTATTTTAAGTGTTTTATTTGAAATGTATTTCAAAAGACAGTTGGTTTATAGGAACCAATTTAAACAATTTTTTTTGCTAATCATATTGAAAATAGCATTGGAACTTCGCTCCGATCTGATATTTGTGGTAAAAAAAATATTGCGAAATATAATACATATTTAAACTGGCAATTTACAAATGTCGAGTTTGACTCGACATTGGAGTACCTGTGAATAAAATCGATGTGGAGTCACACTCGACAGAGGAGTTCAAAAAGTTAATGTTCTTCAAAATTTGATAACAACTCCTAGAAGCAGGCTCCAAAACATTGACATTCACGAAAGTCCATATATTTTCAAACACACGGATGAAACCTATGTACTTCATAGACAAAATAATATGCGTCACCAACGCGTCATGAAAATCTTCAAGACGTCCACGGTACAGTCGAGCAAACTGAAAATCGCCCGACGTCTGAAGGGTTAATCGGTCGTTTATTATCCTCGAGAGGCGCGGAGGAAAGTATCATAACGGTACCGACGCGTCTGAATCGACTTTACGGTGTTATTCGCCCGGTCCACCGATAAATTCTGCCACGGAGTCACGTAGTCGTGCACAGGTAGCGTTACAAAGGTGTAAATGTCAGCGACGATAACACGTTTCGCGACTGCGTGTCGGCTCGCCAGCGTGTAATCTTCCTCTGCTACCGATCCGCAATTTGCTCGATACTTACCCGAGCAGGTGGCACGAACTCGTCAGACCGAGGCCTCGACCGGGTTCGATCCTCGCGGGAGGAAACCCTGAAATCCTCCCGAACGGATCTCTCGGCGTGGGTGCTCGATCTAAGAGAATCGTGCATCGAATCGGTTTCTTTGATCGCGTGAAACTCTAACGGTACCGCGAACCCGTGGTCATTTTCTGAATCGATGGTACGTTTGGCGTTTTTACGTTTCGCGCTGTGGTCTAAAACGATTAGCTGCCATTGAGCTTTCGATCTTTGGAACGATGGGTGGAATGTACTGGAGTCTTCCGTGTGAAGCTTGAGGGTGATCGAGTTTGAAGGTGACAGTAACGAGTTTATTGCTGTAGCGAAAATGTCAGTTTTGAATTTTTTGAAAGATTGAAAGACCCTCGAATTTCTGTTTTTAAGTATGTTTAAACTTCTGAGAATATAATGTATGATTTAGGAGACTGTATAAATTAAAGTCAAGGAAGGTTCCACATTTTTTGGAATCCACTCTCAGGGCCTGTATTATCAAGTAGTTCACTTATCATTTTATATTGTTACAGTGATATGGCAATTTACGTAAAACATCAGAGTTATTTAGTCACACAATTGGTGTTATAAGACTGGAGAACTGAATCTTGCATATCCATCATATTTACTATTGTAATAATATAGTTGCTAATTCACGTATTATTGTACCATCTCACTATAAAACGTAGTACAACAAGTTCAACTGAATATGTTGATTACTAGACTGCGGATCTTTATGCAATTTAACATATTTAAATACGTGGAAAATGCACATTGTACAACGTAAGTAAAATAAAAAATAAATTTTGTAACATTCAAAGCGGAAAATATGTTTTATTATACTTTAACTTCTATAACTGCATTAACATAAAAGATATTGAACTCTAAAAATGTATATTGGCATAAACATTCGCAGTGTATTGATCACAGATGATCCCCATGGCAGTCAACTCGTTAGAGGTGGGACGGTAACCTTGGACAGCTTACTCCGAATATCGCTGCTATAACTACTGCGCTGGCAACTTTCTAGAAGCTTTTACTCACTGATACGGTACACATTCCCTTGATTGAGATTGAATTCCTGTTCCACACGTCCTTGAACAGTCGCTCCAAGGACTCCATGGACCCCAGGTGCCCCTTATCCGATTGTCGCGACCAAGACCGAACCGCGTTTTCTCCCTCAGCATATGATACACCTGGAAAAAATACTCATACTCTACGAACCAAATTTAACAATTTATTCAACGAGTTGCTTTGCCATACAGACTGATTTCCACGTATTCGAGTTACACGCGGAAGCTTGATCACCCGGCCAATCATTACTCATTGTTACACGGCGTCGTTAGACGATCACTCGTCAGGAGAGCGCGTAATTAATTTCGTCGGGAGTTCCTTCAGCCGGTTGGATCAATCAATCAAAGCGCAGGCGAACGAAATTGCTTCGATAATCAAAACGGTCCTCCTCCGTCCATAATCCGGCCGTGTTAATTACGCGGGATACGCCACCGGATGCTAACTGTTTGCGGGATAATTAATATCGCTAATGCCCCGATCGAGACTCTAATTAATCCACTCGAAATCACGGATGAAGATTGATACGAACATTCTGGCGCATATAACTTCCATACAATGATCGTACACCTTGTCAAGTAAAATTGTAGACCTTATGAACAACAATTTTGTATATTTTTGAGTTAAACGGCTCTGTCTCCAAACCGGGGTAAAAGGAGGACCATCAATCGAGTGTAAGGTTGCTACGTGAGGCTAAACAGACCACTCATAAGTTTCGACAGACACCTAAACCCCGTCATAAATCAGTCCAGTTGAAGCATCTCAGACCGCTACACTTGTCCTTCGCAGCTTTCTGCTTCCTTCAGGCAACAATTTTTACATTTACACTCCCGTCCATAAGTCACCGGACACTCACAAGTTACTTACTTGTTAGTGAAATTAGAAGGACGATTTTACAGTATGAAATGACCTACGTTATAAAATAAAGTTAACACTTGTTAATTGTTTATAATGTAAAGAATATGCAATTCAAATAATATGTTACTGATCTTACCAAAAGTAAGTAATTAATCTTATATTTTTTGCGGATATAACAGCTTAAACTAATAGCAGTATTCTGTCGATTAAAAATTTTAATATGTCGGAACTAATTTCTTTCTAACGTTCTTCTAATTTCTTCTATAAATCTTTTTTTGACTTCGAACAAAACTTCCAAAGCAAACGAAAAGTAGGCACAGAGTATTTACGTGTGCAGTTTTGTTTTTAAAATATTTATTTAAATTATATGTGGATGTTATTCATATTCAGGTATTATATGTATACATATTAACCCATAACTACTATAGAACGTCTGTGAGGCCGCTCTAAATTTTCATTCATCTCTATCTCTCTTCCTGTATGACTTAACATCTTCTCACGCCATACACCTTCCAATCAGATTCTAATGTTCAATCAGGCTTGGGTCACTTTATTATTAATGTACAAAGCAAGAACAATTGGATTTAATCCTTATTCAGCACTTGTAGGTACGTAATAACACAATAAACATTGGCGGTCTGTGAGACCTTCTATAGTAGTTGCGTAAGTTTCAACATCTATAGTAATTAAGGGTTAAAGTAAACTAAGTAAATGTAAACAATATAGAATAATAAAATCAACCCAAAAGTTGCATCCACGTTCTAATAATCATTTTGTTTAGAATGAGCAAGTGTCCGGTGAGTTATGGACGGAGGTGTACATTTAGTTGTTGAGATTTTTGCCTCATGAGAGGAAAATCTTATGAAATATCCCACCTTGATGAATTATCGAAAGAAAGCACGTACACACCAAGTGAAACGAATACAAGCTTCCATGCAGGAAAATCACTGTTCATCTTTTTCACATTTCCTCCATCGTCCCTCTTTCATTTTTCCCGCGGTTGCTGCCGGGTTCGTGGATTCGCGTCGGTCAAGGGGATGTTTTTTTAAGAGTTCGAGCGAAGGTTCGGGCGGAAACTGGTGGATTAACACCGTGAACTTAACGGGGAAGTGTTCCAGCGCAAAAAACATGGATTAACGCTCGCTCGCGCCTCTAATAACGCGTTCCGCGCTGAAGCGTGTGGTTTTAGCGAGTCCCGATTGGTTTTAGCGCTGAATTCGAAATTCGACCGGCTCTTAGAGGGTCGTTAGCTCGCGCGGAAACGGGCTAATACTTCCTTGATGGTCGACATTAACTCTGGTACGCTAATAGCTACCCTAGCTCGTGCGCGAGCCGTTCCACGTTCAATTGCACGAGATTTACCACCGCGTCCAACGATTTATTCAAACTTCTAACCACCGTTTCGAATTATTCAGTAGCTGAGAGTCGTGAAAAGCTCGCGTCTTAAGATCAGTGTCGCGCAAAATTTTATTCGGATAACGGATAATGGATAAGAATAACGAATCAAATTTTATTCATCAGTAACGAATAAGAATTTATTCGAACAAGAATTTATCCGAGTAAGAATTTAGTCGAATAAGAACTTATTCGTGTAAGAATTTATTCGGATAGAAATTTATTTATATTTCCTTTATTTTTCTTGTTATGATACAGAAGGACACAGTCAAGGAGTAAACATAGATACAATATCACCAGCAGAAGTTGAAACGAAAAGAGTCAACAATTATTCATATTATTATCAGAATAATTTAGCAATCTTTATTCGAATAATTTTGCAATCGTTATTCGAATAAATAGAAAGACTAAATAATGATAAATTATTCGAATAAATAGAGAGAATGATTTGTTACGAATAACAAATAATTATTGTCTGATAAAATGTTCGTTTAAAAAAAAATTTATTCGGACAATTATGTGAGATAAATATTTATTCGAAACAATTCGAATAATGCCCAACTCTGCTTAAGATTACTGTGAAAGAATCGTCTTTATTGGGATTTTTAGAGTTCAGGGTAACTGAAGATCGAAACCATTACACAAACGCCTAGTGTTGATACGCTATCGAAGGCTACTGTAATTAATGGCGGACATTAATGAATGACCGCAGTTATTGATTTAGCAGTGTCCGTTTGACATCTGCCTAGAGCGAAGGCATTGACATTTGTTGCTTTAGAATTCCAATAATCTCTGTACAAAACTGTAAATGAACAGTTACTTTTATCTTGTGTTTGATAAACCACGGATTATTAACATACATGTCTTGTGGCATCATACCTCAACGCAAAAGTATCTAACTCCCTCGCTACTGAATGAAAAAGTACTGCAATCAAATCCTGTTTAAGCTGCAACATTGTGGCTTGTGTTAAGGTACAACACAGACCTCTTAAAGCTTCACGAACGAGCAGAAATGCAAGTATCCTAGGAAGGAGGCGCGGATCGTGCCTTGTCAGACAAGGGCGTCTGAATAATAGAGCCGCGTTTCAGGATTCTTTCCACCGTGAACAGTCATAATCTCATTGTCCTGAAAGCTTCTCGGGCAGATTCTTATGCTCGTAATGAGCGTGCTTGTAACGGAGATAAGGAGACGGTATTACGAGAAGGGAATTGTAGATCACAGTGATTTCCTGGAATTGAATTTGCATGATTCAGAAGGGATCGTTCTCCGAGGATCGTTGGAGATTTAACGTCTGCCGAAGATGAGTTACATCGAAGCTACGGTACAGTTCATTATCTACTCGTGAATTCTAATCTATTTGAACAGGTTGGCGTTATTTTGCTATCCCTCAACAACTGAAGGGCTGTCAATAATGTGTTTCTGTTATATAAATCGCAGTTTAGACTTTTCTGTTGTCAGGAATTCTATACTTGGACCTACGAAACAATCGACTCCGTTGGTGAGGGAACCTCCACTCTATCTTATTTCTACGATATGAAATACTCCATGTGCTTTAACATAATTTAAAATTTATTAACATTAAGACTACCTTTATTATTGTGACTCTATTTACGGAGGCATTATAAAGCGAGCGTTTGTAAAAACCCGTTTGCAGTATTGCATGTTTAGAATACATTTACACAATATTCGCATTCCATTATAAACGTTGCGATTCTCAAATTTATTTATTTCCATACATTTCGCTGTATCACCAGCGACTATATTTTCACTTTTCTGTTATACTTTGACATCTGCAAGAGTTTCCCTCAACACGACGGACGGTGGGAGGTCCTCCGAGTCGATCCTCTCGTCGGTCAAACTATAAATCAGTTTCAACAACTTGACACGTTATTTTGCAATCGCTTGCGCACGGAGGGCCGTCAGAAGTTCCAGCAACGTATCCACAGCAAAATTAATTGCAATTTAGACGTTCGTTCTGTCAGAACGCAGAAAGGATCGTTGTTCGAGTTCGTGAACTGTGGGGGCACAGTGTTTCCTCGAGTTAAGGCGATCGTTCGAGGTCGAGCGTGATACGGTAATATTTTGCAAAACAAACGGTCCGTTTAAGCGCAATAGCAACGCTGTTACAAGGAGCGTGGCGTCGCGTAAATGGCACGCAAAGTGTTTGCGTTTTGCTGGCCGTTGATCGTCCGCTGGCGGTGGCCTTGACGGGGCTCGGCTGTAATTTAGGAAGCTGCTCCGGTGTCAATTAATTATCCTCTCCGTGCCACCCAGAATAACGTCCACGTAATTGCTTATTAATTCCCGTAAGTGGATTAAATTAATATGCACCGACCTGGCCGTACGTTGAAGAGAAAATATCTTAATGGACGAGATAGCCGCGATAACGTTATTATCTCCGTAAGTTAACCGGTAAGAAGTTATGGATCAAATTACTCTCGAAATCCGACTTCGACCGGCTACCTCGCTTAATGAACATATTCGTTCGGAAAGGCGATACTTTCAGCAATCTCATCGAGAGGTTCGGAGCCTCCTTGCGCGAGGCCACTTTCTTTCACGATCCAAGCAACAACGTTCAATGAAATTTTTCAGATACGTTTTTATAAACTTTAATGGATCGTTGGATGTCGAGCAGGAAACTATTATATACAGTAGATTGACAAGGAGGGCTCCCGAACTTGTCTATAATTTTAATTAGCTCATACATGTTGATGGATCATGTTATTACCAGTCTCTCTATATATGGCTGTGGGCGTAGACGGTCAGTCGTTTAAAAGATATTTAATGTTAAGGATTTTATATTCACTTTAATGAGTACTATAAACCTGCAGAGCTTTGGACCATCTTTTCAAACCACCGTGTGTGTGTACAGAGTGATTAAAAGAAACAGATCCGCAAACTGATCTGATTTTTGAAGAGAGGCCCTTCGTCAACGCAAAAATTTACACGACAACCGTACGGTCGCTGAATCCACTTAACACTTTGAGTGCCACGCTCCATTAGCTGAAAATGGCAAGCTTCCTCAAATTTTATACAAAATAAATGTAACCATGAATTCTACCTTCTTTAATCAATAATATCAGTAACATTCATAATTTTTTTTACTGTTTCTATTAAGGCTGATTAGGTATATTTTTAATATTTTACATGATCAAATAAATAATGATTGAATCTATCTGTCACCCAGATGTGGGTGACGCGATACTGAAAGTGTTAATAAGTATACTATCTGAATTAATCGTTCTCCATAACGTTTCTTCTATAAACGTTCTCTGCACAGAGAATATAAATTTACAAATAAATAAATAAATAAATAAATAAATATCGACGTACGGAGCGCATTTGAACATCCATTAGTATTAATTGAAACATTCAGTAAGTAGTTTCTGTTTCTCCCATTGTCACTCTGTATGAATAACAAGTAAAATTTCTCGTGAGAGCCTTACTGTACACGGATGATCTTGTTCTCCAAGCAAAATTAAAGAGAAAATCAGTCGATCGACATTATCTTAATCAGGCATGATGCAAACTTACTTCAATGGGATACTTGTCGGGCACGTGAGCGGAGACGCTGGCCGCAGTGAGCATTGTCAAAGCTAGAATCGATCTGAAACAGAGATTGCAGAGATGCCTTAATTAATCGGACGTAATGGAATGCAATTTGTTATCGTCGTTGTCAATCGAGCGAGCGAGCGGTTTTCGCGAGGCGTCCGGAGCCTCGAGCCGAGCCAATTATCCCCGTTATCGCGTAAAATATCTATCTTTCAGCTGCTTTCATCGGGTTAAACGTTTCAAGAATGCGATAATCTTCCATGGATGACTAACGTCTCGCAAACCGTCACGCTGGCAAATATTTACGACCCCGACAGAACTCGGATAATTCCTGCTCGCGATGCTCGTTAACATGCCCGCGTAAATAATTGTTGGAGGATCCGAACGAACGGTGCTCCGCGATCTAGGCGACCGTGAATCCTGTTTAGAATGAATCGCGGACGATTAACCTCCTCAGGGACGAATTCATTCAAGTCAGAAGAGAACGAATTTATTTTTCAATTATAACCGTTCAATGCGGCGTCGTGATTGCTGGAAGGAATTGAAGAAATATTTTGAAGAAAATTGCATGTTCACATCATATGTTGTCCAGAATGTTTGAATTTGGGAAAATGTATTAGGCTTGACGGTTTCCAAAAATGAGTAAATATACGGCACAAATGTGTGATGTTTATTTAAAAGCAGTATGAGAGTATAATGAGTTAAAAGTCATGAGTTCTAGCCTCCATCCCTTTAGAAGAACCGTGGAATGAATTATTTGTACAATCAAATTAGAAAAGGGTGTGCAAAATTAGGGACACGTATGTGAAGGCTTTGCTCGAAGAAGGAAACAATTAAAAAAGTTGATGCAGCTATTTGTAAAATGCTAAAATTATTATAGTGGAGGGGTATGTAGATAAAAGAATTTTCATTGTTACCTTTTAAGCAAAATTTCAAATTCATTATTGTAAAATGTAATACAGGGTACTGTATCAGCAATGATATTGTGTACACAAGCTTTGTGACAGTGCTGTGAAAGGCAAGTACGGTTGTCCTTTCATTTTAGTCAAGTTAATAGAAACATAGATCACTTGTTGTGTATATCAGCAATGATATCAGAATTTTCCTTCAGCTTCAACTCACCCTTTACTGCCCTACTACTTTCGAGTACATGCCGTTATCCCTGAAGGGGTCAATCGAATCCTTCTCGACCAACCGCGTAGATTTCTCCGGCACCAGTGTTTATAATTTGCTCTGGAGGAACGTTTAAAATCACGATCAAGGGTTCTGTAGTCTACCAAGAATTCCGTGTTAGCATCAAAGCGTGATAGCGTTCACGGGAACAATTTATAGCGACGGAAAAGTGTTCTCGGTAGCGATGGAAATCAGCAGCATCCTGTTCTTTCACGGGGAGCGGGCTTCTCGAAGCGCAAATTTACGCGAGACGAATGGCCTCGCATGTGTTCTCGATCATCCGGTCTCTGGATCGGATAATCGCCGCCATAGATTTCAGAGGTTCTCGATTTTCACGCGGTGAATCGCGTGCGTGCTCGTCTAGGCGCCAGCCCGTTTCGCTACGGTAATTATTAAAACCGCATCGAGAATGCATGCCCCGTGCGGAGGGGCACGGATAACGAAAAGGGAGAGACGGAGGCTGTGACGTTGCGGATCGAGTAAACTGTGCCACTAAGCGCTAATAACGTTTCACTTGTTGCGTTTTCTTGGAAAGCTTAATTAATCATTATGCCCCTAAACGACGGAGTAGGAAGCGGAGGAAAAAGATAACGAAGATATGGAACCGAGGAGAGAAGGAGATAGAGAAGACAGGGGAAATGGACCGCCACTGAAGCAGCGGAGCAACATGTGTAGCGAGATCCTAAAGCTTCTGCTCTGACTGCTTTTAAAGAATGCCTCGGGGAGAAGAGGTTCGACCATTTTTTTTCAGGCATAGAAGTGTTAACAGCGAATACAAGGTTCCTTTCAGTTTTCTCCTGGACATCAGGGATAGGATAGATATTTTTAGAGCTTACTGCGTACGAGAACTAATCTTCTTGGTGCCGTTTGCTAATCAGAAGCACTCGGCCCAGGACTGATTTCGTGTAATCTTGACAACATGGATTCATTCATAGTAAGTCTGAAATAGCGCCAGAGACAAAGGGGAAAGAAATGGACACTGATAGAGTTAACTTCTGATTATACAGATGACATCATCTGCATTGTCTGCTGTATAAATTGTTGCAATTTTTAAACGAATTATAATCTCGAGATGCAATCTTCATCGGTGCATTTACAATTAGTATAAACAGAAAAATAATTATCTTTATTATTTATCTTTGACATCGACCAGCAGCTGCGATTCATAGATTGCTACTTTACACCTACACCCCTGTCCATACGTCATGGGACACCTTGTCATTTTTTAATAATGCTGAATTACGATATAGTAGAATTGGTTACATGTTTCGATATGAACGGTTCTGTTAAAAACATTTATGTTCACACAACATATTTTTAATGATATGGTTAGTATTCTGTCATAACTAATATAAAAAAAACTGAAATAATTATAGCACCGTTCAGGACCAGTTTTAGAATGCGTTAAATTTAGGCGACATTTGTTTTGATTTTGTGATCTGTAGACACATTTGCAGCGATTCTGAACAGAAACCCAAGAAGAAACACCAAAAAAAAATGACCGCAAGACTGCCAAGGCTACTTCGAGTTATCATCTTGAAACGGGGAGCATACATTAGTGAGCAAATTTTAAACTTGATATAATTTTCAATACATTTTAACATTTACTAAATTGTATTCAGTGTAAATAATCTGTAAATAATCGTATGATTCAATATTGTGGGTCTGTAATAATTTTAATTTGAAGGTAAAGCTGAAATTAGTAAGTGTCCCATGACCAGGTCTAGGCATTATCGAAATAAACTTTTATTCAAATAATTGTTCAAATAAAATTTGTATTTTATTTGTTATTTGTTCTGTTACTTTATCTGAGTTGATATTATGTCAGTAATAATGTACTTGACAAATAAATTATTTTCATATTTGTTATTTTATTTGAACTTTAGATATTTGTTATTTGATTTTACCAGGAAAATAAAGATGTTTATCTGTTATCCGTGGAAGTTCCATTCCAAAACCACAGATTTCCGACATAGTGTTTCATCAACAGCGTTTACTTTTGCCGCAATGTTTCTATTCTGATTAACTATTATTTGTTATTTTGTAATATTATTTGAAATAACCAAATATTTGGAAAATAAATCATTTGAAAATAATTTACTTCACAAATGATATTTTTGAATTTATTTGCATACATCCTTATTTTCAAATAAACTTAATTGTTATTTTATTTGGAGTAATTACTTGTCCTTTTTATTTCTTATTTTCATTTCAAATTAAATGTGCCCAACCCTGCCCATGACCTATAGACGGGAGTGTACGTCGATCCCAAAACGTTAACAGTGACCAAGAAAAAGTACCTATAGCAGACAAAAGAAGAAATACATGTACAAACGGATTAAAATAAAATAGATCAGGATACCTTGAAACTCTCGATTCTAAAAATCAACCTGAAAGAGGAAGATCGCCCTCGGTCAACAGAGTTTACAACAGAATTATCTAAAGCAATTGTCGGTACACGACAGAGACTCGGTGTCTTCCTTGTAACAATCAATTACGTCAGAAACGAACCTGCGTGGTACTTCGTTAAACGCGATTACTATGAATTACAGTGGAGCAGTGCGGTGGACAGAGTGGGGCCCTCGGTATGCAGAACGCTCGAGAAAAGGGAGGTCTGCACGGCGAGAGCGGCGCGATGAAGCATCGCACTTGCCGCGACTCCTCTGACTAGCCGCTTCAGAGCAATCGTGTCCAGTCTGAAACCGCGAACACGTGTTCCTCGCCATTCTTTGGAACGCCAGCCAACACTCCCGTCCTCATAAAATCGTTCGACCGTCCCTATTCCGCTTATCCTTCGCGCTTTCACAGTGGAGTATTGATCTCGGAGACGATCTTCCCGGTACCGCTCGCTTAATCGAAAGCACTCGCTTCAGCGCTGATTTCGTGTGATCTTGGCAACATGGATTCATTCACGGACTCCGCGAATTCCGTGTAGCTAGATAATTAACAGACAGGGTGTCGGGAATGGAGAACAAGATAGAAGAGACAGGGAAAATGGACTGTCACTGAAGCAGTAGAGACGTACACGTAATAAGGTCCACAAGTTGATGGATTCATGAGAAGAATTTTTCTGAGAGGATAGAAATGTTGATAATGTACAATAATAAACGTATTAAAATATAGGAAAACTAGATATTATAAAATAAGTAGGGTTCATTTATATAGGGTATCCAACGTTAGTTGGATATTTTCATAAAAGTTCAGTATGTCATGATTGAAACTGACGTATCTCGTAATCTCCTATGAGATAGCCTATTTGCATATTTGGAAAAGGCGATAAAAAATAATTTATAACTTTCGACAGTATTGTCCAATCAACTTAACAGATAGAAAGCCTTTCTGAATGTTAATGCCACCTGTTTCCGTCTTCAAGCTGCCTATAACATGCTCCCACCAATTAGTCCCCTCTTTTAGAAGCTGCCTTTATAACGCAGTGGCTCAATTAATCAAAACAAACAACGAGGGCGATCTCGATTATCCGGAGCAGCAAAAACAATATCCGTTCGTCTTCCTAGAACTCATCGAGCCCCTCAGACTCTGCTCTAGCTGTCGTCTATTCGGCTCTGACTCGGATTCTCGAAGACGCTGGACCATCGAAGCATCGATAAACCACGCAGGCGTTTTTTACCGATAGGTTTTCAGCATTCCTCCATTGAAGACAAGACCGACATTGTTTATCGCGTGTGACGCAGCTTCGATAGCGAACGGGTCGAACGACGGCGGATCTCTTGCTGTAAGGTCGATACTCGTTCGTAAAAGCGTATCATGTGCAGCAGCGCGCGAAACACCGTCTGCTGCTTCGCATCTGGTCCCCTGGGAGTGGAAATCATTTCCTCTATGTCGATATTTCCCGAGGAATATCGTGAAAATTGTAACCGGTGCAACGAGCCGATAATCATTCCCGTGAGACAACTGCAGCGCAGCTTCTCTCGCTGATATTTCATCGCGACCAGTTCGGGTCAGTGAACATGCCCGATGGAGAGGGCATAAATACCAGATTCACCGGGACAAGTACAGCGTAATCTTCCAGCCGATAATGAGCTCAGAACGGATTAATCGATGAACTTACTCAATAAATATTCGGGTAGTGACAGAATTTTCAAACACCGTCCACTCTCGGGGATTGCTGTATGGGGTGGTCGACCACCCTCCGAAACATTCTGTTTGGGATGAACCAGGCATTGTGGAGGTTATAGGGATTCCCAAATGAGGAGAGGCTCTCAGATCTTTTATAGATAGGCCTAGGAGCTCTGAGACCTTTTTTAGCGGGACTTGGGAGCTCAGATGATTTTCTAGAGAAACCTAGGAACTCTCAAAGCTCTTCTACATAGACCTAAGGCCTCACAGATTTTTTCTAGCAGGTTCTAGGAGCTCTGAAACCTTTTCTAGTGGGTCCTAGGAACTATCAGATCTTTTTTAGATCGACCTAGGGACTCTCAGATCTTTTCTAGAGGGACCTAGAAGCGCTCACATTTTTCCTCCTCCTCACAACACAAAGAAGAAGTTTTATTCATAAAATCACGAGCCTCTAGAAAGATCTCCGTCGGCAATAATTGCCCGAAATCGAGCGGTGAAAGCGTCCAAACTCCCCTGTACCCTTAACATCGAAAAAGGAGAGCGTTGCGGGCACAAAGAGGAGTGTTCGCAGCTTCTCACGGCGACGCTGCATTTATATGCTGCGATCGAGGTGCTCCGGTATCATTAGAGGAGCCATTCGAGACTCACGCCCCCATTGTCCGAGGGCGACTTCCTTCTCCTTTAACGCCGAACATATCCTACCGAGACAATGCGGTGTGCGTGTATCGTGCATCATATTTCACGGTGATTCCTTTTTGTGTCGGGCCCGTGCGTATCGGGCCACAGGTCCCCCTGCTGCCGACGAAAATCCCCTTTGGACCACCGGGCCTCCGATGATTTTGCGGGCCTCCCGCGATCACGAGTCGCTCCGATCCTTTCGCCATTTTTGCCCCGCGGACACGTCCAACGAATTCCGTGGACCATTGGAAAGTTGCTTCGGAACATGGTTTAATTGTTGCACCGATTACACCGTTAAAACGGACCGCTTTCCTCGATCATCTCATCTTCTCCGACGGACCTCACGCGCTGTCTATTAGCAATCTCATCGGGAGGCTCGAACATCTTTGCATCAAGCCACTTTCTTTCTCGATACTACCAATAACGTGCAATGAAACTTTGGCAGTTATTTTAAAGAACATGGTTGTACCGTTGGACGTCAGAAAAGTATTACAGCATGTTAAGTACAGAGTGGACAGTTCATCTTCTTCTTTCTGTAATGGTTTTCGTTGCTATGGGTTGCCAAAAACTGCCACGCTTCTGCTTTGCTTTGGCTTTCTTGATTTCTGGCAGGATAAGTGATAGGGTCAGGTCCAAGGACACGTCATGGAAGATTCATAGCTCTTCCAATTCCAAATTGTTAAAAGGAGCTCGTAGGATAGTAAGATAGAAAATTAGCGGTAGTTCGTTGATGTCTACGAAAGACCAGCTTCGAATAAAGGAGATAGAGGAACTCTTGTCCTATCTTGATGTTAAAGTGTACCTGTTTGTATTCATCAGTTATGAGTGATTAAAGTAAAGTGATTACATTCGAGTTTATTCATTTCAATCCACTTCGCTGGAGGTATGCCGACTGGCATGAGCTGGGAGTATGATTTTGATGATAGTATAAGAAATCTAACATTGTTTTGACATAGAAAAGTATTAATATTTCATACTGTTGTTGTCTAGAATAGTTAAGAATTTTAAAATAAACATAGTGATGTTTTTGTTATCGCTTCAAGAACAAACTGCCCGTGATTCAACGTGTAATATCCGACAGAGTATCGCCACGTTTCGGAACAGCCTGTACTGCAATTATAGCAGCGTTCTTGCTATTATTGCTAGAAGCTTCCTGGAGTAGACTCCGGCTGCGTGGAATGTTATTTCGACGTTTCGTTTCGTTACGCGGAATCCGGACGACCCCACATGTTGATCAAGCTCGACGCAATGACAGTGAAACGACGGAATAATATTATTCCTTGCAAGAAAGCCGCGGAGAATCCAACATCTGATGGCTAGATGTGTTTCTGAAAAACGGCTCCAACTTCATACTTTCAATCTTCTATTTTCCTGATCACCACACACCTTTCCTGTGGAGAATTCCTACACTAAAAGTTCAGAATTATCAAAAACATAATAACGTCATCTGGCTCATGTATTAGAGACACCTTGCTTCGAAGACACCAAGATTAAAACGTAAGACTATACAGGGTGTTCCATACAAACAGATCCACTCAACGTTAAAAAATACGGAAACTGTACATTTAAACTGATTTACCACAACAAAACAGTTTTCTCGATATACTATCCAATAGGTCTTCCAATCCCAACTTCAGGAACAGTTTTCACTGCTTCAATATGAAAGTAGGCCAATTAAAAAAACACGTGTCAGTTATCTTGTTAAGTACCACATCTTATCAAAGTTTCATAAAAATTGGCGTGAGTCAGATGGCTGAACTCCCTTGTGAGATAGGACACTTCTCAGACCTTCCCCTGTACTGTGTATCTAAATCCCTATCCCCAGCTGAATAGCTAACAATGATCAATACCGATTAAATGAACAGCATGAAAAGAACGTTGAGTCGCAGGAGGCTTCACGAGATAACACTAGGCTGTCCAAGAGAACTTTCTTGCATATTTTATGGACCGTGGAGGGGAATAATCGCAGTGTCACGAGACGCGGGAAGTTTCTATGTTCGCTAAAAGCCGTAGACCAGGGGTACACGTGAAACAGCGTGAGTACAAGGTAAACGTTGGCGGGTTCCTCGTTCAGGTGAGAGCAGAGAAGTGTTTCGGAACGTTGTCGTGGTACCAGAAGGCCGTCACCGTCGGTTTCCGATAACCAACTGGCTGTCACGTTGCGGTTCCTGTTGTTGTCGCCATAAACTCTCTCCCTCTTCCTCTGCCCTCTGTCTGCGTTTGGTCCCGTGTACCCCACAGCTTTCATACACCGTCTTCGTCCCTCGTTCCAGGCTTTTTCCCGTCCCCTCCTGATTCATCGTTGCCTTTCTTCGCGAGTTTCAGCGATGTAGCCTCTTCTGTAGGCTCGTTCGTCTTCTTCTCGCCTCGTTGCATACTTAAGGACGGAGCTAGACGCCTTCCGCCTGCTGATGCGATGGGAAAATCGTCGAACCTCTTCTGGAGCAACGATGAAACTCGACGAGCTGCTCGATCAAATTTAAACGTGTTCCAGATGATGACGGTTATCAGGATAATTGGTGGCAGACTCTATCGGTATTCACGAGCGTGGAAGTCGCAGTTTCTTCGAGAACAGTTTGAGAATTAGCTCGAATCCCTGGATTTCGCGTCTCTCGAGGCTCTGGTATGAATGCATCGACGGCAGAAGCAATTTGTGTGCCAAAAGGAGCAGATTGTACGGTTCTACGATGAATAGAGCAAAGAGTCACAGGCTGCTGTGAGGAAAACGGGTGAAGGTCGACAGTCCCGAGCGTAATTCGAAATTGAATATGTTTGATGAACTTTTGGATGAAGTCGAAATGTGCACATGGCAATGAAGGTAATGCTTCCGTAAGAATCTGAACGCGTTCCAGATGATGACTGTTATCAGAATAATTGGTATCAGTCTCTATTGATATTCACGATCGTGGAAATCGTAGTTTCTTCGAGAACATCTTGAGAGTTAGCTCGAATCCCCGGATTTCACATCTCTCGCGGTTCTGGCATGAATACATCAACGATAGAAGCAGTTGGTGAGCCAGAACGAGCGGATTGTGCGGCTCTATGATGAATAGAGCAAAGAGTCACACAGGCTGCTTTGAGGAATATGGGTGAAGGTCGATAGTCCCAGGTGTAACTCAGAAACGAATAATATTTTCAACGAACTTTCTGACGGAGTCGAAATGTACAGATGGCAGCGAAGACAATGCTTCTGTACGAACGGCCCTTACCTTGTAACGGTTAACGCATTAATAGCCTCAAAATCGGGTCACGAAACACCTTTGACAGCAGGCACGATGTTTGCTCGCTTCGCTTCTCTCACCTTGACTACGCTATTCCACGGATTTTTCCGTCTCCGTTACGCTTTGGACGTCCAAATTGTTCCAGAACGCGCAGAGACGAATTTAAACGGATGGAAATCGAGATGAACTTGGAAAATGAGTGTTCGATTATCGTGGCTCTTCAGAGTAGTCTTCTGAATGAGCAGCTGCATCGACTGATGCGTTACGAAATGTGCAGTTTCATTTTAAAAAACGATGATGACCTTCACATGTCTGCTACGCTTCTATCTATAAAGAAATTATTGAAACCACGTTATGTCACCCTCTAACCCTTTGAACTCCTTTGTCGAGTGGATAAAATCTCCACATCAATTTTATCCGCAGGTACGGATTAAATATATATTATATTTAGCAACATTTTTTTTGTACCTAGATAAGCAATATTGCATGTATTTGACTCTTTTCTGTAACAAAAAAAAAGTCCTTGAAGCGTTCAGATATATGATTGTTTGTACCTAGTTGGTTCCTACCAACCAACTGTTTTTTGAAGTACATTTCGAATAAAACACTTAAAATAATAGAGAGTTATTGAAAAGAAAAGTAAAAACAAATTAAGAGTTCAAAGGGTTAAATCAATCACAATGTTCTTCAATGTCTCTAACAGTTTCGAAAATATTTGAGTGAAAATATTAAAATATGTACAGTATAAGGTGAACTTCAACACAGTGCTGATTTAAAACATGTAGAGGACTATGTTGCTTGTAATTGGGAAGCTCAAGGGCATTACAAGATTATTTTTCTATCATTAAAAGTGATAATATTACTCAGGTAATCTCGTTGAAGTACCTCACCCTCTACGCGGACTGCTCCATAGCTCTTCGTAAAAAAACTATGGGCGAAAAATGAGAAATAAATAATAAACACAACTACGGAAGAACACGGTCTGTTTAATTAAAAAAATATACGCTACCAGTTTGTATGGAACGTCGAACAATAACTCGACTGCTGGTAAAGATAATTAAATTCAAACAGGCCATGGAATGTGACTTTTGTTCTCTCTGAAATTCTATTATTATTTATCCGTTCAAACGTCGAGCGAATATACGAGTGGAATCTCGATGATTGAAGTGACAATGGGAATTATCAAGTCACAGCTGCACATGTTTTAGAGGAAAGACGCATATATGCGTTAATAGACACGTATGTGTCCACAGCAATCAAAGGGTTAACAATAAAAAAGAAATAAAAAAATCATAACGCAAAGGATGGAAAATGTCCGGCCCCCCGGATCGTTCAGCACCCGTTAAGTGATCGATTAATATTAAGAGCTATCGAATTAAGATTCCTCCGCGACGGGTCAGTCATGCATAGATCATCCGATTAGACTCGACAATGAGACGAGCATTACACAAAGGGTGGAACGCTCTTATATTTCATTCCTTCTCGACATCCAACTCGTGGCTGATTAGCAGGGTAAAAAGGCACGGATGAATATCGATAACGATCGATGGAACGCGAAAGTTCACGACTCGCGTCCCGGAGACATTTTGTTATTCACGATCCACCAATGGAATTTCTTCTTCTTCTTCTTCTGTTTGTATACAACCCAACATCGATTCCTGTGGCCACTTAGCTGGGGATCTACAGTTTTAGGTGAATTTCGAACCATCGTCTGTCAAAAGCAATACAGTTGCATTAAAGACGCCATCTTACAAAAGCTTTTGTTAAAGCTGACTGTGCTCAGAGTAGCTTAACTTCGGTGATCGAATGTTTTCTTCTTCTACATGTATGTGTTTATATATATTTACTCATTCTTTCCTTAACACTTAACCCTCTATAATGCCATGTGCCTTGGAAGTTACACACCTATATATCTATATTTTTTAAGTTATACTTCGTTTATTTATCACTCCGTACAATTATATTCTACGAGTATACTGCTGCCAAAAAGTCCGTCCGTTTATTATTATATTTATATCTCGCGATATATACTTTATCATTTATCATTATCAGTTACCTGAGGTATCATTTTGGTCGTATGCAAAAAATTGCGGTTATAGAGGGTTAATATTTAAGTCTTCAATATATAATCTCGTTTTGTACAGAAAATATCTTTGAGGCATTGGTTAATACTATTACGAAAACACAGAGTGTTAATAATTCATAGAGCGACCGTGTAAACAGCAGAGTGCAACGTAGAATCAAACCAGGTTTTTAATATCACAGCGTTTCACAATACAGAAAAAAGGTTAAAGCAAAGTTTTGTCCACAGTGGCATATCGATTAATTCACCTTAATTTTTCTGAAATAGGTCTCATATCAGTTACAATGTCAAAAAAATACCGTGTTCCATTAAAAAAAAAATGAAATATTGAAAAATATTAACACTTTAACGGTCGCAAATATTTTAAGAAAAATTGTTCCCTTGGCAAATTTTGCAAGACAATGGTTAAGTAACACAACGTTCCGTGTTATTCGTTTTATATCGATTAGCTTACAGTTTTAATTTTATAAGTATTCGGTTATTTATTTTTTTTCAGTGATCGCTACGCTCATTTATTTCTATTGCAGGTACATTATTCAAATGAATTAAATCACGTACATGTGACAGCGGCCATCAAAGTGTTAAACTTGACAATCTTAACCCAATCACACCAGTCGAACATAGCAACGTATCGATCGAACTCGCCAATGGTCATCGAGGTGTGTGGCAATTTTCTCGAAAATCCTCTTAAGCATTCCGTGTGTCGGTGGGTGTGCACGACCTCGTCGGCACATTGTCGAAATTTTAATTGCTGAATGGCGCCGGAACAGAAGTTCCACAGGGTTTTTTTTCAGCCGGAGCATGATAATGCGACGGGCCTATAAATAACGCCGGTCTGCTGGGAAGGTGTTATTAATAGAAGCGTGGGAGGATGCGAGAAGTAGGTACGTGCGACGAATAACGAACCCGCGACACCGACTTTCTCACCTGAAGAGTCCCGTGGACCAGGTGTGCGATCCAACCGACCGCTTCAGCATCCATCCACTGCTCAGGATGTCCTTCGCTTCGTTAACCTACATTCTTTCTCTTTCCACGAACCGTACGTCGCCCTTCAGCTGGCAAATTGAACTTTCAAATCTACGCTTCAATTAATTAACAGCCGAGAATCATCCCGCGAGATTCGAGGACCACCGAATTAATTGAAAGAGAAGATGCGTTCCCTTCGAATCAGCAAACACTTGAAACCGCTTCCGCTGAGCTCATCGACCACTTAACACCGGGTTGAAAATTTTTTGATGGGTACAGTCGCGGTAGGTTAGGCTTGTAACGCTGGTGTACGTCGTGTGCTATAGCCGAGGCACCGGCTGTTGGACTTTTAAGGTCACCAGGTCGATTATAAATTATGGTATAAACAGCATGTTTAGAATTTTGGATGGGCTTGTTAATGCGGTGAGTCGTTTAGATAGTTTCGAGAAATGTGGTCACAGCAAAGTCAAATTTAAACAAATTAACATTGAATGTGTTTATACGTGTACATTGAAGCTTGGCATAATAAAAATCTCTTATTATATCCAAAACATTTTTTCTTAGGAAGAAGAATTGTAAACTATTGAATTACCCAGATGTTATTCTTTTGCAGTCCAAACGTACCTATCAGGCACATTCTAGCATGCAAAGGTTGGCTACACATAGTCCTCGTGTACCATCCCGGCTGATTGAAATTTAGAGTAACGTTGTCTACAGATTATATTAGTTTTTCTGAATGAAAAATTACTGTCTTACCAATAAATGAAAATTTGTGTATACAGGTGAGGTTTCTTTAAGCGAATCCACCAAAAATAATTCAGATAACGAAGGGTTAGAAGGCTAGGATTAGTTTTGGAACTCAGGCCTAAGTCAAAGCACGTGTGGTCGCACGTGGACGTCCACGTAACGTCTGCTCTCGAGTTCTCTCTCCATTTTCGGGATTTCCTCCCTGTCGTGTCCACCCTGGACCTCCTTACTCCCTCGTCTTCGATGTATTAGGTTTCACGAGAGCCACGTATGTTCAGTCGTGCGTGCAGTTAACAAGACACGTTGAAGGTGGATGAGCCATCTTCATGAGGGTATACCGCCCGCAGCCAGTCCTTGCTAACTTTACTCTTCCCAGGCTGGCTGATTTTCCAATCCTTTTCAATCGTCGCACGCAAATACTTTTTCCTGGCCCGTCCAGGTGGTCAAACTCGTCATCGACTTTACGAGGCAACTTCTTCTTTGTATGTAACCCAGCATCACAGAGACCTACAGTTTTAGGCGAGCCATGTGTTGAGAACAACGCAGAGCCATTGAAGGCGGACACCCATCTTGCTGCGCAATTTTTAAAAATAATACACGACATAGGCTCAAATATAGAGTATTACTGACCAGCTCAACTCAGTATATATGGCGAGACGTTTGAAATAGACTATATAAATAACTTTTTCAATTTTCATGGTAGAACTGAATGTTTCAGGCGACAGTTGTTTGATCCCCAAGGAAAAATGATGCAATGCAATAGTTTTCGTTGTATGTCTGTATAATAAGGTTATCTTGACGAATCATCATCACGGAGAACTTTAAAAATTACGAACTTCCTTTATATAATTATACATCAGTCCTGCATGACAGGTAGATGTTTTAATTGACAAAACTACTTCTACGCGATAGGATCAATAGATCTTTTGTCATTGAGCCATCGAGGCGTCATCGTTGCACATCAGCACCTCGTAGCGTCTGAGGTTAGAGAAGTATTTCCACCGTCTAATGGAGAACGCTGACAATAGTTTCTCGAATCTTTCGTTGAACTTCGTGGAATCGAGGAGAGATCGACAGGAAGGGTTGCAACACGTGCGCGTTCGTTAGGCGGTAGCATAATTTGATGATGGTTTTAGGAGTCTGGGATTAGTAGGGCGCTACGTTCGAGCTACCAGCTCCTCTTTCAGCACGGTGCTTTTTAACTGACATGCTTTCGTAGTCGATCCACTTCGCCGCGATAATCGCGATCCCATGAAACGACGTCTGTACGTTTCTTGTCATCGTTCGCCGTTGGAATTTCATTTTTTCCCCTCGGGGAACTGCGTACAGTGAAACGGCTACGTCGAGCAAAAAAAAGGAAGGGAAACCGGTGGCTGAAGGGAACAACTTGGTCGTTCTCTTTAATTCCGCTGACTTTCGTTACATCGACAGAACAATTCTTCTGTTTCTAAATTCGTGTAAATCTTGTTTTCTGTTACTTGAGAGTAATTGTCTCTACTGAAATGGCTGCAGAATCATTTACATTGTTGTAAATTAAATGATTAAAAAATGGACTTGCAACATAGATATATTTAAATTTTAATATTGATAACATCATCAAATTCTAACATAAGTTATTCTTGCCCTCTTCATAGGAAAGCATTTCTTAATATTGTACAATTTGTATTTTTAGTATGCTTACGTAATATTATTTTCTTTCTAGACATAGAATATACTCAATTAATTTAAACACCAAATTCTGAAGCATCCTGTATAAAATGATAAATCGAATAATATATTTTCTTGAATTCCCTGATTGTTTATGTCTGAATTGAACATACTGTTACTTGTTGTTATACGTTAAATGATGTACATATGTTATGAGTACTGATTCAGCTATTTAACAGATTCAATAATATTAAAATAATATTTAAAAACGACTACACCTCCGAACGCCTCAATATTTCATTCTTAGGAATCTGGAGTAAAAAGAAAATTGTATATTGCATCTGATTAGATCTCCGTTCTCACTGTGTCAGTCAACACGTCAATTGTGAAAACAACGAGACCAAAGTCTCAAGCAATTAGTCTGCTGTATAAATCAAGATAGAAGGAAAGAACTCCTTCTCTTTAATCCCCTTCAATTTCGGTGTACCGAACCAATTAAAATATCCACTCGAAATGTGGTCGTGTTTGCGGCGTGTAATCCCTCCATCGATTAGGTTTCGCGTGGCGACAAGAACGTGCCAGAATATCGATACGTAGAAACGCGAGTGCACGTACAATGGTTATTAAGTGGTTAATGGTCTGCAATTAGAATCGTTCCCGTATCGCAATAAACCTGGCCGCGGGAAATTATCTCAATCTTGGCTAGGAAAAATTCTAACGAGCCTCTCTGCCGGCTCTTTCAATTCGACTTGCAAAAAGGCTCCCCTTCGATCTCCTCCTTCTCTCTCTTCCAGTAGCTGAGAGACAGTTCTGACCTTCTGCGTCGTCCTTCTTCGTTCCACACCACCGTCCTCTTCTTCGTCCTTTTCTCCCTGTATGGTGCACGTTTCGCCCGTCGGCTCTCCCGCCGCCACCGAGTGACGTGAAATTATAATTCCGTAAAATTAACGTTGCATATGTTAATTATTAAGAACCGGTCCGTGGCTCGCGGCCGTCTTCAAGAATCTCGATACCACGCCACGGATACACCCGTACACGTACGTATGTACATACATACGGTTCACTCGATGGAGAAGGCGAGTTACGAGGCAGGGTGGTTTTCTGTGTTGTTGCCTTTGAGGCCACCTCGGCGGGATCCTCGCCGTTAAGGTCGAGGCTCTCTTATTTCTTCGGGAACGCCTTCGATCGGCTGGAGAAACCGTTTAGCGATCGGTTTTTGGGTCGACCGTTCCCCACCGACATTTCACTGACCTATGAAACGCTCGGCGCATTAGGCGCTGTCATGATCCGCCGTGTCGTCGCCCTGAAGTCGAGCCGATGGACGAAATGTTAACACGATCAGAAAGTTCAGACTAGGAACGGGCGGTCACTTTTTGGATTGTACATTGTTAAACGATTTGTAATTAGATAGCGGGGTATGTTGAAAGTAAAAGAAAGCTTGTCCAAGCTAGTCTCACGCTGTGCGAGTTGACTCGAATCAGCCTAACGCGATTACAAGGTGATTATGAAAATCAGAAATATCAAAGTGTTTGTTTGTTTTCTAAAGTAACTCGAGCAAACTCGTCTTAACATAACCCCAGCAATCTAATATAATTATAAAGTCATTAAAAAAAATTATAAATATGGAGGCACTGATTTATTTTCTAGAGCAGTGCAACCCAACTCGTCTTAAGCCAACCACACGTAAGATAACACGATTATATGCTATTATAAAAATCATAAATACTAAAGCACTTTTTTATTTTCCAACCCAGCCCAGCTTGATTCAACGTCATTATAAAGCTATTATAAAGATCGTAAATGTAAAGGCGCTGATTTATTTTCTAATGTAATCCAACTTAACTCATCTGAACTCAATTGAACCCAACCTGCGAGCACTTGTTTATTTTCCAAGCCAATCTACATGATCGTTTTCCACATTAACAGCGAGAGCGTCCAGAAACTCTCGGTTACGTATATCTACATTGAACGGTAAGCAGGAGCAGACAATTTCGACCACCGTGTCGTTTTTTCGAGCGGAGTCGGAACAACTGTGTGTCGAAAGAGAACGAGGTAGCACGGGTTGCGTGCAACGTGGATGAAGAAATTACTTTGGTGTTCACGCGGCAGGAATCCGGGTGAAATATCAGCTGGAAGGATCGAAGCGTTCGAACGGCCACTTAAATCAATTAATTTCCGTCCGCGTTTCGCTGACGAAGGGGCGTGAACTAACCTCTAGACTTCAACTACCGATAAAGCTGAATTCCATCGCGTCTAGCCTCCTGTTCGTTCGATCGTCCGCTCGAACATCGAACGCCACTTCCCTCGAGGTCTATTCTCGTCCGCCCTTCAAAAACTACCATTCGCTACGTGCGTTTCGACCAGAACTCCGTGTCCATGAAACGTTCTCCAATTGCCGGTGGTTGCAAAAATATCCGACAGGTAAATGCGCCGACGATGTTACGCGTTTCGACTCGCTCGAGACGATTACCTGCCGTTTCCCAGCCGCGACCGGTTGGCAAAACGAAACCAATTTTCCGCTCGGAGTTCGTGCCCCTTTGTCGGGAGCGCTTGCAAATCGCGATCATTCGGGCCGACTGTAAAAATCGCCGGAAAATCGCCTATTGTCGTCCACGATCACCAGCTATTTTTCAGTTCGTATATTTAGAATTGCGAACGTGATTCAACACTTCAGGTGTGTTTGGGTCTGTTTTACTTGACCACCGTCTTCAAAATGGTCAATCACTAACACGTTCACTGCCACGCATCATACATTGTCGAATTAAATAATTATTAATTCTCACAATATTCCAACTGTTGCCAATATGAAATTAAAACGTTCGCTACCAGCGTCATATGTGTGTGACGCGTCGATTCTGTTTTGAGAGCTCGACGTCACACATGTGTGACAGAGATAATTGATAAAAATAAAGCGTGGTCTGTGATGGACGTTTTTCTCGAATCGACCATGGTAGCGAACGTGTTAATCAGAGTTTTGACATTTTAGTGACATATTATAGCGTATCTGACCAGGCATGGGAGTTTCCACTGTGACAGTCAACGCGTTAATAGTTGAAACTGATAAATATACAATCTACAGTTCTATATTTTTATTCTAAACAATCTGTGCTCAAGAAAGCATTTTATAACGTGTCTGACTAGATACGGAAACTTTCACTGTGGCGACCAATGTGTAAAACGTAGCTTTATAATCATATTTTCCCTACAATTTTTTTAATATAACATTTATGGTCATATGACCTGAGCAGAATTAACCCTTTGAACTCCTAATTTTTTTTTAGTATCACCCTAATATTTTAAGTGTTTTATTTGAAATGTACTTCAAGGGACAGTTGGTTGATAGGAACAAATTAAGTACCTAAACACTTCCAGGACTTTTTTTGTTACAAAAAAAGGTCATACACATATAATATTGCTTATCTAGGTAAACAAATATTGCGAATTGTAATACATATTTAAACTGGCATTTTAGAAATGTTGAGTGTGACTCGACATAGGAGTTAGTGAATAAAATCGATGTCGTGTCACACTCGACAAAGGAGTTCGAATGGTTAACGCAATAGAAGGGTAAAATGTAAGGTATCGTCCATAAAGATTCGAACGATCCATACAAAAAAATCTTGCCTATACTCCCCACGAAGTATATTTATCATTTTAAATAGCTTAATGTTACTGTTTTTTTGATTACTGTATTTTTCCAGTATTTTAAATGTCATGTTTATTATAATAATAGATACAAAGGAATATATGAGCCCCTTAGTTGACAAGTGAATTAAGTCCCTTTTCTTATTGTTAGTTTTGTGAAAATTGTACTTTCGTGTAATACTTACTACAAAATTAAGAACAGAATGTAGCTTTATTGTAAGAATATAAAGTGAAAGAATAATAATTATGATAACATAACTTAAAAGGAAAACTATATTTTTTAATGGAGTAAGTCCAAAACCTGAACTTAAGTCACTATTCCAGATACTTTTACAGTCACTTTACTTCCGATGTAAAATTGACTCTTATTTTTTATCAACATGAAAGAAAATATACGCAAGTTAATTTGGTAAATAAAACAAGTATTCTTAATACTTACTATATCTGTAATAAACTCATTTCTCGTAATTTTGGACTTATGCCACTCGTCAATTGAGGGGCTCATATGTTAGTATTAAGCGCGAATGGCGGGCGGAGCTATGAAAGCCCCTGGAACATCTAGAATATATTATTGTAAATCTGTGTATATCTACTGTCAAGTATCAATAAACAATCATTATTATTATTATGTTAAATAACCGTTTGTGATAACCATCAACACTAAATTATCTAATGTATTAACATATTCTACATCTCTTATTAGTTATAACTTTTCATTTCAAATTGTTTAGACGACTATCGCACAGCCACGCCGTCCGCATAGAAACGCAGCGCAGTTCAAATAATTATGAGCGGCGGGTTGTGCGGCGCTGCTTTTGCACCGAAATCACGGAACAACGATGTTTTTTGCGTTTCAGCTGCACCCCTCTCGATTCGTGCAACCGAGTCTCTGCTCGACGAGGAGGTGCGGCACGAAAGCGTGCACTCGAGATTTCGAAGCGAGACCCGAGAAATTTCACGATAAACCAAAAGGTGCGAGAACTCGGACGCAGGTTCGTTGACGTCGGGTAAACAAGCGGCTGGGGGTGAGCACACGGAAACGAACGCAGGAAGAGGGTCGCGGAGAAATTAAAAGGGAGGGCAGCCTTATTTAAGGAGGCAAGTTTCGCGGAAACTCGCTAACGAGGAAAACACTGTGCGCGAAAAATAACAGCACGCTCCTCTCGAGAAGCGAGCCTCGAAATAAAGTCGTTTACGCGGAATCGATCGCAGGGATAATTATGATTTTTTTAATTGCGAGCCCTTTGTTCGTTTCACGGCTTGAGCGCAGTTCTATCGTAAAGTTGTTTACTTGAATAGTATGAATGTCTCTGACATGGTCTGACAGAGGCACTGAAAACGGTGAAGATTGTGAATAAGATCGTTGGAAAGTTGTGTAACGTTAGATTGTATTTACTTTGTAGATCGAATTGCAAGTCCTTTTTCTGTTTAACACTTTGCCTTTCGTTCCTGTAGGATAGTATTTATTTGAATAGTACGAATAAGAAGCTGTAGCATGGTCTAGTAGAGGTACTGGAAAGCAATGAAAATTGTAAATCAGATCGATGAAAAACTGTATGATGTTTAATTGTATTTGCATTATATGATTAAATAATCAGATCACGTTGTATATCCTTTTGTTGTTTAACACTTTGACTGCCATTCTTTTAGGAAATTATTTACCTGAATGACATAAACAAATCTCTCTGACATGGTCTAGCAAAACTAGTAAAAAGCAATTAATGTTTTGAATGAGGTTGTTTATAAGCTGTATAATGTTAATTTATATTCACCGTGTGTAATGACGTGACCAGACCGAATTTGACTATCAATCTTCCAGGAAATCATTTACTTGGACGGTATGAACAAATGTCCCTGACATGATATAACAGAGCCACTAAAACATTATAAACAAGAACCTTGAAAAGCTGTAGAACGTTAAGTTATATTCACTTTATACGGTTAAGTGCTCGGATCAGTTTAAGACTAGATTGTAACTGAACTGACCATGCAAAAAGACCTTAATAGTTAAATAGAATTTTCCGTCGGAGCAGCGATGAGTCTAATTTTATCTGCTTCCGTCGTCATCGAGCCACTAAACTAATTACTCGTTAGCGCGATGGAGTATCTAGCTGTGGTCGCTATCATCGGTCACTAAATTGATTGAATCGAGGTAAAAGGGCCATCGGGGTCATGCCGTCGATGCACCCTAGAGCATGCAACGATCCCTTCAAAATTTTTATCGTTCTACAGGCTGGAAATGTCGTAAACAACGAGATAAAATGTTGGCGCCATGGTGACGCTATCTTGTCTTATAGAGACTAATTTTGATGGTTAATAACGCACTTTTTTTCGATGTAATATATGTATTATATAAAGTAGAAGAGGTATTATATAAAACCTCTTAAACTAAAGTTGATCTCGAACACATGTAATTCGAGTGTGATATTCTTTAGCAACATTCATGATTAATTCATCACATCATCAATTTTCAGATAATACTTAGAAAATTACAACCTTCAATCAAAAAAAAATTATGATTGCCTTCATAATACAAAGCTGATGAGTTCTTCTCGACATCCACTTTCAGATAATATCAAGAAAATTACAGCATTCGATTAAACAAAAATTATGATTACCTTCATAATACAAAGCTGATGAATCCGTGTCGTCACCCACTTTCAAAGAATATTTAAAAAATTGCTGTATTCAATTAAAAAAATCATGATTATCTTCATAACACAAAGATCACTGCAAACTTTGAAAACTGATTTCTCTGAACCTTCAGGAAAGACAGTGAAACAATTCTCTCTCTATGAAATAGATAATTTCAGTCTGAAGACCAATGGCCCAGCGTCAACGACTCCCAAACCCAGTAACAGTAACTCTAAGTAAGAAAGAAGCTTAAAAATTTGCAGTCAGACAGATTAGTCAGTAGATTGCCGAAAAGGATCCCAATACAAAGATCATTGCAAACTTCGAAAACTGATTTCACTAAACCTTCACGAAAGACAGTGAAACAATTCTCTCTCTATGAAATTGATAATTTGAGTCTGAAGACCAACGATCCACAGTTGATGACTCCCCATGCCCAGCAACAATAACTCTAAGCAACAAAGAAACTTAAAAATTTGCAGTCAGACAGATTAGTCAGTATATTACCGAAAAGGATTCTGATACAAAGATCATTGCAAACTTCGAAAATTGATTTCTCTGAACCTTCACGAATGACTGAAACAATTTTCTCTCTATGAAATAGATAATTTCAGTCTGAAGACCAATGGCCCAGCGTCAACGACTTACAAACCCAGCAACAGTAACTGTAAGCAAGAAAAAAGCTTAAAAATTTGCAGTCAGACAGATTAGTCAGTAGATTGCCGAAAAGGATCCTGATACAAACAATTCTCTGTCTATGAAATAGATAATTTCAGTCTGAAGACCAATGATCCAGTGTCAAGAACTCCCAAACCCAGTAACAGTAACTCTAAGCAAGAAAGAAGCTTAAAAATTTGCAGTCAGACAGATTAGTCAGGAGATTGCCGAAAAGGATCCCGAGATTCGATTCCCACGTGAATGATGCACCGTAGAAAGCGCATGACGACCTCTCGGGAGCTCGCGATAATCGCATCTTCGCCGGATGGAAGCCGTAACGCGAACGAAAGAACGAGCGAACGGTTTAACAGCAATTACGCGTGGATTTGATCCGTTGAAGACGGGCACGTCCAGGAGGGAGCCATGTCGAGAAGTTAAGTCGCCGTTTAACGACCGTAAATTTCCACCTTTCGTCCAGGGAATCTCTGTGTTTCTCAAGCGATCGCCGGTGTCACGTAGGGAGAGACGCCGATCGGAGATAGGCATGCCGGAAAAAGGGTAGCCGCGTAGGATGCGTCGTCACTGCGAAACACACGTGGAAGCGTGAACGTTTCAACCACCGCAGCTACCTGCGAAGAACTCTGTAACCTGTTAACCTGTTGCGTAACCCTTCGCGATAACGCGAACAATGGACCGCTATTGCTCGAACCTCTGCTATCTTCCATCTAGCCGGCTCCTTTATTTCGACCTCCAGCTGAATTCACCGATGCGCCTTGCTGCATACATGATGGACACGGAGTACCAACAACCATTCGATGTTCGAGGTTTGTACATTATAATACACGCAGTTGGTATATTTATCATTTCACATGTGCTTGAAATGTAGAATGTCAGTGTTTAGAATTGTATTGAGACTACGTTTCCTGTCTTATTGTATTATTTTTAATCGGATTTATGGAGTGTCCACACAGTTCAAGATATTTTCTGCCAAACTGTGCCAGTACGCTCTATGAGTTGAATTAAATAATAATGTTAAGGGTCTAAACGCAAAATAGTAATAATACAGTATATTAAGGTAAATATGGAAAGAATATTCTTTAAGCGTGAACACTGTTGTCCAGCACTTCTATTAGTTGATCCTAAAGCAAATCAATAAAATTATAAATTCAATGACTCAGTTAGCCATACTGTATTGAATAATATTTCTTCGTTTGCTTTGCACTGCAGGACCTTTGACTTTCAGAAGGTTGTTACAAGCGAATCGTGTGTGTTAGCGGTCGTTCTTCATTTATCAAGGCTCTTGAGGACTTGCTTTAAACTTTATCACAACTAAATCCTTAGAAAAATCGTAAGGAAAATTAAATGTCGGATTTGCGTGGACTTTGAAACACTGAATCAACCGGTTTAATGTATGACAGAGAAGAAGAGGCACAAAATAGACCAAGTTTTGCAATTTATTAACCCGTTGAGTAGAGAAGACGAGATAATTCGTCCTGTCAAAATTCCTATGCCATAAGCAATCCGCCTATTAATCGCTTTCACAGTATTTATGACGAACACATCACTAAATTTACAAAATTGACAGTTCACAGATTAACCCTTTGAACTCCTTTGTCGAGTGTGACTTGACATCGATTTCATTCACAGGTACTCCTAAGTTGAGTCACACACGACTTTTTTAAATTGCCAGTTTAAATATGTTTTATATTTCGCAGTATTTTTTTCACCACAAATATCAGATCTTAGCAAAGTTCGAATGCTATTTTCAACATAATTAGTAAAAAAAAACTGTTGAAATTGGTTCCTATCAACCAACTGTCTTTTGAAGTACATTTCAAATAAAACACTTAAAATAATAGGAAGTAATTGAAAAGAAAATTAAAAAAATTAGGATTTCAAAGGGTAATATCAAACTGTTGATCCACCATTATTTTCCTATCAAAAAAGTGCTCCAGTTATAGCAGCTCGAATGAAACCAAAAATCTGAAGAGAGTCAATCGATCGACCGGGTGAATGGAGCGACCATCGAAGTGCAATCGAACGATATGTCGTTCGAAGAAGGTTGAATTCTTTCTGCAGCAGGAAATAATTAGCGATGACCGGATATGATTATTGGTAGGCGGTGTCGTGGACGGAGGACGGGTTCGATCGGTGACTCCCAATCGACTCATAACGCCGACGATCGAACCTTTTGCTATGCCTCGCGTGGCCCTTTGATTCGCTCGAACACAATACACGTAGCCGGGGCGTACAAGGCATTGTTTTGGTCGAACAAGCGCTGTTTCGCTGGTTTAACGAACGGCGAGCACGTACATATGTCGGAAAGCTCACGTATACCGTTTGTTTCTGGCTCGAGAACGGCGGAAGCGACGTTATCTCGATTTTCATTTCTCTCTCTTTCTCTCTCCCCATCCTTCTGTCTCTCCCTTTCCGGATTCTCTGTCCGCGTGTACCTCCTCGACAGAGGAAAAATTTTTCGCGAAAACAAAAGAGACTTACGAATACAATACGCGGGCAAGATGAGATATATAAGTGATATAGAATTACAGACGCGATCACGGTTGCTCAAAGCTTTATCGTATATCGATTTTCTCTCGCCCTTTGTTCGCCAGCCTTTCGAACGGAACCAGAATTCCGGGAGCGCTCGAGATTTCGGAGCCAATTATGTTCGGCCCCAGCAAACACTTCTGCCTGGATATCGAACGATCGACCGAACGCCTAGAAAACATTTTCTCGATTTTCTAACGTCATTTTTTGAAACTACATAGCAACTGGTCTGCAAATAGCGTATTCAACAGCGAAGTACATGTTGAAGTTGCAGAAGTTGGAAAATTGCTGAAACATAGATTTGTTTACAATAAACAGCTGTGCGTGGGCCAGTATGATGACTCATAGCACACGGTGAACGATTTTTCGGGACGCATATAAAGGTTCATGACCCTCAAAAGGCTCAATCATTCAATTCGTAGTCCTCTAACAGTTTCGAGCAACGTATCCATTTCATATTCTCCGTTACATCTATTCTTCCTTCATTTCAATCCCTCCAACGTAGCATCACAGTTGAAAAATCCCAGGACACCCTGTAGCGCGTCTTGAGCCGCTTGAAATTACGTATTATGCGAAGAATAACGCGGAACAGTCTTCAGCGTGCGCGCAGCTCTAATCAAAAGGCTTGCAGGCGCGGTGGCAGCTGAAATTCCACGATTCGCGAAGCTGGAGGTTAAATGAACCTCCCAGGGTTTGCAATTAAAATGAATTCACCGCTCGAAATTTCGCGGGAGCGACCGAACAATTCTTTGCGCGAGTGCCACGCATTCCGTGCTCATTTACGGGTTTATTGAGGCACCCGGGGACCGTGACCGTCGTAAATCTCACCGCGACAACGAACGCAGAGGAGCTCTAGGATTCCCCGATCCATGGGCGTAGCCAGGGTAATTAGCCATGCTGGCGTTTGTCAATGAATAAATTGTTCAGCACTCGTTGGCCGCGTGCTTTGCAACTGGCTCCGGACGTGGCCCCGTTGTTGATCACGTCGTTCCAAAGTGAAATGGAAGGTTTAAATGGGTGGCAGGGTCACTGCTAGACCTTCCGTCCCATGTGAAACACAAGACGCTGCCGCTGACGCATTTTTTCCGCAGCTTTTCGAGTCACGGATATTCTAAATTTTTGCTTCAGCGACTTGGAATCTGGAAAATTCCGTTTGTCTCGAGAATTTTGTAAAAATAGTAACTCCAAGTCAGAAAGTTATTGATACAGCAGGGACACATAGGCCCCTGAAGGTCATTTACCTGTCTATGGTACAGGCCTTATTTATTGAAAAGCGAATAATATAATGAAAATTGAAGCTTGCGTTAAAAAATGGTAAGTCGATTTGCAGTGGTACACCTTGAACAACCTGATCTGGATGCCTCCGCTGTAGACAGATGTATATGCAGGTGTGCATTCTTCGTGTTTCGATGTGGTTGATACGACACTTATTTTGTAGAATGCAAAATAATAGTTTTCAGGTACGTGGCTCTCTTAAATGAAATAAATGTACTCATCATCAGCAGAGAATTAGGGGACACAAAATACTTGTTCATCAAACAATTAGCCAGATAGTTCAATGAATCCCAATGTACCATCTCATCAGAGATTTATGGTATCACTTTAACACAATCTGCAATCATTGTCTGTCTATCATTGGTTCGTGGCATCAACAACCCTAACCAGGACCCAGACGAAGCTGCCCAAAGTTCTATGAAACATTTAGATGCCCCTAGAAATCTCAAAGTGTCACTCTTTAAGACTGCTCAGAAATGAGTGATAAAATTTACCAGCTTATTCTTAGTTAACCTGGAATTTTTCTCAAGAGTTTGGAACGCCTTTCAAATGCCATAAGAATTTTTAAAATGCTCCGATTTTGGTGACTGAAGGTATTCCAACCAAACTGTGTCAGTTTATTCCTGGATAGCTTTGAATCATTCTCTGAATTTTTCTAAAGAGTTTGGAACGCCTTTTGGTTGCCACAAGGTTTCTTAAAAACGCTTTGATAGTTTCAAGCTGTCAGTTTGGCATTGTGCGTTGACATTGTGTTGACCAGAGTTTGGAGTAGCACATGAGCAAACTATCGGATCGTTTCCAAGCATTTCGGAGTAAAAATAACGTTTGTCAAGATGGCAGGTTATTCTAACATTCAGATATCGACTACACGTGCGAGCAAGCTAATGGAAATTTTACGGAACTCGAAGCATCTGTGTTGAGAAACCCTTCGAAGAAGATGTCCTTTTAAAACTATACATGGTTTATCTTTTAGCCTATTCTGAGTCATCGTCAACTTTCTATTAATGAAGGATTCTCATTCATAGTACCTGTTCGAACTGTTCTTAAATAATGAATCGAAGGAAAGAATTCAGACTATTTTTTAAGGTGTTAGAAATGTTAATAAAACGCTTTGATAAATATATTGAAATATAAGAAGACTGTATTAAAAAATAAATATAATTCTTTGTCACTTTGGAAACATTTCCATAAACTCGAAAGAATGACTAGGTTCATTAGCATTTTGGCTGCCATTCTGCTGATTGGTGACCATCAATTTAAATTGAACTACTTAAATAGCTCTCATTTGCCTCACAATTCTAAAATTCTACACAAATGTCTGTGTTATAAAATCTGAACCACTGAATAATAAAAGATATAGTATAAAATTTCAACCTCCTAATATTCTACAAATTATTTATCTTCATCGACAGCAAGATTTCATCTCAATCGAAAGTTCTTATAACTGCCACTGGACAATGAAAAGTGTACTATCCCAAACGATTTATACAGCAGAAAAGAGTATTTCAATATGCTGTACCCTATTTTTCACTCTGCCAGTCAACTTGATAATCCTTGAACTTTGCCCCGTTTCTTCAAAATCCCGAACGACGTAGCGTTTGGTTTGACAGAGTCATAAGGTGGTTCGCAGCAAACTCCGTGTCGATTCGCGTGTATTTGCCCGTGGATCAGCGGGCAAATATGTACTGTAGGTGTGTACACGCGATTGTGAGAGTAATCGCGTTAAAACTGCGCTCGTGGAAAAGAGGGACGTGGACGTGTAAACAGACCGGCCAGGCATTAACAGTTGTTTGTTCGTTAATCCTGAAAGCTCGAGAACTTGCCTATCCGTCGTCAGCATCCAGGTGGAGGATGGAATTAACGTCCTCTGTGTTTCGGACGAACTTACGGTGAATTCGGAGTCTGACTTCCCTTTCCGTGGACGTCTAAAGGATTTGGAAAATATACGCTCGAAGAGACGCGTTTAGGATGAAAGCGACGGTGGAACAGGGAGTTTTCGGCGGAAAGTTCGCGACGCGGGAGCGTCGAACGTCGAACTGTAATTTCCGGCGATATGCTGAATTCGAGCGTCTATTTCGAGACGTTCGTTATGGCAACGCGTCGATCGCGCTGAAATGTAGCTCCCCAGAGATCCCGTGAATTCGATCAGTATCACCCGTTCGTCCATCATGCCGCGGAATTACCGAAGTGGGAGCGTTAGACAACCGTTTATAATTAACTGGTTGCATTGGTATTTTTTCTTCAGCCTTGCAAAGGCCACAGGCTCGCCTAGGCCCTAGGGGACGGAGCATTGCACCAGAATCAGCTTCTGGGACGGATACGTCTAAATTAGACCGTTGAAAGTCACGACTTCTCCGTTGAATTAACATTTTGACAGCATCTGACACGTACACCTGACTTCACTCATTCGTATAACGTTCATATAAAACAAATAAATGACCTTACTTATATCCGATGAAAAAGAAATACCCAAAAATAAATATTTACAAATTGAAAATGATCGAATACTCTCTATAAAGAGAATAACGTTTTTTATTGACTAAAACTCGCATAGTTCAAACACGTACATCATTGTTCACTATTTTAATAATTGTTTCACAATTAACCATACCATGGCACAGGTGCTTCTTTCTCCTTTTCACGTCTCTCAAACTGAGTGTATAAAAGAAATAGCAAGACATAAAGTATAATACATTAGAGCCTCCCGTATCCGAACCCGCATTATCCGAATATCCTAATATCCGAAAGTTCTGTTATCCAAACAGCCGTTAACTTATGTTATCATAACACTTATGTGATTTAGCAGCCAAAAGAATATGGGATCGTTAAATATTGAAACGCAATGTCAATTTGGTTGATCTCTATTTGAATGAATGGAGATTAATAAAAAAAAAAGTGTTCTATTATCCGAAAATTCTGTTACCCGGCCACATGTCTTCCTATTAGTTCGGATACAGAAGGCTCTACTGTACCACAGGAGAATAAGTAACAATCGTTTTAAAAATCAGATCTCATTTTGCAGGTCGATTTTATGACCTCGAACATCCTGTTCTAGTGATCTCTACTATATAGAAACATCGCGTATAAGATTTTGCCCCATGAAACATGCAGAGTCATTCTAACGGAAAGACTTAATTAATTGTACAGTAAATTGTACAAGCTCGTACAAAGTCTTTTAGCACCTAATATTCTCGGAGGCACGAGTTCGGTTTCAATTAGTCGTTCGATCGAAACCGGTCAGCTCGATCCAGTACGCCTAATTAGCGGTTCTATGTCGACGTACCGTATAATAACACCGTGTTGCACCGGATGTATAACGTATCTCGACAATCCGCGCAGCTCGGAGCGACGTTGCCCGTGGGAAAATCGCTTTTGATATCTTGTCGATACCACGCACGCTAGAAACGAGAGTAATCCGGCGAGGGCCAAAATGTTTCGCCGGTTCGCCAACTGACAAATGCAGCCTGACACACGGAAATAGTTATTCAGTTGCGTCCATGGTCCGTGCATCGATTAAGAAACGCTTTGAAACCAACAACATCCTCCAGTGAGGTTTAGCAGCTTCGTAAACAGTGGATTCGATGAACCCGAAATTTCTCCGTGCGGGAGATTTCAATGAATCGCTATTCTCTTCTTCCTCTATGTACGCGGTGGCTCCCACGTGTACGGAGAGCCGAAATTCAAAAAATTTGCAGTCACAAAGAATGTTTATTAGTAATTGAAATGACTTGTGTAATACAGTAAAATGGATTTTAATCTTCAGCGCTTCTGTGTTACTGTGTACAAAGATGCCTGAACAAACCTAACACATCAAATATAATTCTGCATCCAATTCATAAATCTTCAGTCTTGAAAGATTCAAATCTCCAAACACAAGACCTCCGTCCATCTAAATTCCATCCTCGGTTAAACCTCCAGATCCACAACTCGCCTGTGCAAAACTGTACGTACCCGTACGACCCAGAATCCATCACAAAAGCTCAGGCTGTAGAATAATTTTCCAACGCGGAGAAGTATTCGAAAGAAGGTCGAGAAAGGGGAAATCGAAATTGCATCGACGTGCAAGAGAGGACGGATCGGTTCGGCTCGCCCACGAAAGATCTTGTTCGAAAGAATAATTATAGGTTTGTCGGGGTAGGATATGAGATGGCACCGCTGGCGGTAGCGGTGGTTCACGTCAAACCATGCTATCTCGTTGCTTACTGAAAAATAAACGAGCCAGGCACCGTTTAATGCCTTTCTGCTTTCGCTCGCCTCCTCCTGCCCACCGCCAAGGAGTTACGGGGCCTCGTGAGCGCTCTTATCTGATGCATCCGGTATGCACGGCGTACAATGCCTAGCCGGCTGATGACTGCCGGCCATGTTTACAAAAGTTCTCCACGGTAATGTGGAACACGGCTGATTGTCGCTCAGCGTTTTAAGCCCACAGACCCTGGCTAACAGTTTAAACGTTTTCACGTTAACGCCACGGTCTAACGTGCGCCTTTCGCGGTGCGGCCTGATTGCCCGGGGGCCATGCTGATCGGGTGATTTATCAGTGGCGCCGCACGCAGGATTTCATTAGGGTTCTCGCAACAGATAAATCGTGATACTTATTGGATTTCACCGTTCAAATTCACTTTTTAAGTAGACAGAGCGGTTGCACGGGAATTTGATACCGTGTCTGATGAATAGAAAAGCTGTTAGAAGGGGACTCTTAACACTTTATCTACCGGAAGCCTATTAATCGGCTTTCCGATGCCAACGCTTATCGATCGATAGCCTATTAATCGGCTTTTCGGTTGTCAACGCTTATTCGACCGATAGTCTATTAATCGGCTTTTTGGTTGTCAATGCTTATCGACCGGTAGCCTATTAACCACCTTTTGACTGTCGAAGTTTATCGATCAGAAGGAACTATTGGTCGGTTTGTCGTTTTTCTTTTGTTTAATTTTTAATTCGCCGGGCGACGAATCCGCGCACAACTGAGGCGGTCGTTAGTGAGTGGCAACTTCAATCATGAGCAGTAGATAAAGTGTTAACACGTTGAACGCGTGGCAAACACCAAATTTAATTTAACCCCTTGCCGTACAATAAGGAGTCACACTCGTGACACAGAATATGATTGATACGTCACAAATGCGAGTCCAACTTTTGCGCGAATTCTTTAGTTTCTTTAGTTCTTGGGTATACTGATAGACCCTCCTTATTTATTACGGCATTCTAGGACTGGAATAGCAAACTTTGTCCCACAAAATCGTTGGAAAAATTGTACGGCAAGGGGTTAATACTTTGACTGCCATGTCACCCATATATGGGTGGCACTACAATTAAATAATTACTTATTTGATCGTGTGTAGCACTAATAAATATACAGAAGCACATCTAATGGAACCAATAGAAATTTTACGAAATTTACTAATATTATTAACTAAAAAGGCCACGATTTTTGGATATATTCATTTTGTATAAAAATGTAGAAATTTTGCAATTTTCAGCTAATACAGCGTGGCAGTCAAAGTGTTAAATAATAATTGATTGTCGCAAAATTCTGAGCAGACTTCATACTGAAACAGTAATGTAGGAAAAGAAGAACGCGCCTGAGTACTCAAATCTTTTTTTCTTTACGACTTATATGAAAAATAGTAAATTATATCGTGTCTGATCAAATACGGCCGTTTTCACTGTGGCGTTCAATGTGTTAAGGTGACCTAACACGTTTTTAAGTGTAGCTACCATTGCTACAGAATGTTTTAAGTACATTTCAATTAGAAATGTTAAAACAGGGTTAGATTTCGAAGGTAAGGCATTCTCAGTATCCTATAGACTTGTCCTATACTTGTTCTTTCTGAATTTTTATACAACATTAATATAACTATCAAATGTACCTTTTTTAATCAATAATATCAATAACTTTCATAATTTTTTTACTGCTACCATTGAACCTTATAAAATACATTCATCAATACTATCCATGATTAAATAAATAAATATTGAATTTTTGTGTCACCCAAATATGGGTGACGTGGCACTCAAAGTGTTAAGCACCTACAAAGGAAAGCGATCTTCGAATCTGGAGGAAATTCCATCTCATTAGCAAACATCTGTCAGCTAAAACATCTCCTAGGTACCATTGCTCCCCTGTCCCTAGGAAACTGCACTACGGGTGCAACAGAATGGAGGTGGTGATTCTACTAGATAATTAGCTCAGTGACTTCTTTTTGGAAATTAATAAACTTGTTTTACCCAGTTGAATCTACTCTCCTCGCTTGTTCTTGGAAGATGGAGGACCGGTTATCCTTCCAACGCTCTGGTGGTAGGTCTGATAGACATTTGGACGCTGGTGTGCCATTCATTACGATTTTTACTAATCTGTCGTCCGTGACAGAAGATTCTTCTCAGTTTCATTTTAAAGCAATCTTTAATCTTTGCCGCCCCTGATACCAGAACGCCATCATACTCTGCTCTAAATCGTATCTACCCAAAGCAGTTCCTCCGATCATCGTTTATAGTTCTCGTAAAACATCTCGTTGAGCAGCGTACGCGAAGATGCAATATAAACGCCTTGATTGTGCAATCATCCAATTTCTGAAGTACGTGACGATAATGATTCTATCGGAGCTTCTTACGCCGCTTTCATTCTCATCCCGTCAATGAAACCGCGAGGGTTCGTATCATGCATAATAACCGATCGCTGCATCTCGTGAGCCTTTTACGATCCGCGCACGCACCCACACGAGTAATATCTTTATCAAGACAGAAAGAGGGACGGTGAATTTGTCGAGGCGTCATGGAACAGAGGGACTGATAAAACATCGTGTAGCCTATTTTTTCCGTGGATTATCTGGCCGCGACTGGTTAAGACGCAGCACACAATAGGCCGCGTTGTTCCTAGCCGGCGTCGCGCGGAAGTTTACAAAAGCCTAGACAAGATTTACAAGGTTTATGGTTGTCGGTCGCGATCAGCATGGCGGAACGCATTATCGCGCGGTTTCATTCATGGGCCACGTCGCTGGTGGCACCGCATGAAAAACGACCGCCAAGCAACCGGATCATTCGAAATGAATAGTAACTATTAACCTCTGTCATTTCTCGCCGCGTACGAGAGCATCGATAATCGTTCTTGCCACGATTGTTAGGTTCCGCGTGAGATCGCCAGCGGACACCTATAACGCAACTGAGATTTATCGACCATCGCTGATATACACACCGATCATTCATCCCGAGTTACGAACACCCGAGACACTTTTTGAAAGGTAATTATGCCCTAACCGCGGCAGATTTATGGTGAAAATTGTCCATTGTTTGCGGGACCATAACTGAGACATCGACAGCTGATTTCTTATATACGTTTATATTGTTATGCTCTGTTCCCTTGATTCTGTAGATACTTTATCTTTTACTCACTGTTACGTTGTCAGAAAGATCTGATTCGAACTGTTCCTTGATACACTCTACAGCTGTTGAAGCCATTATAGTGGCTGTTCGCATGTAAATATAGAGGAGAAGGCGATCTTAGATGAACAACAAAACGAAAGGTAGAATAAAATGATTTGCTTAAACGTCTGTTTTTGACAGCATTGAGATTGAAAATTCACCGACTGCATACGTGTACTTAAATTGATTGTACTAATTAATTAATGTTGTACTACTGACTGCATTGAGTTGCTTCTGTATGATTTTAATATGTAATAAACAATTTATATGAACAAACAAGCTGTTGCAATCTTTATTTTTTCAAAAACAGAACCTCAAGCAAAAAACAAAATTCCACATCTTCCACTTGTTTTCTCATTCACAATCGCCTTCTACCAGGTTGCACTACTCATCTGGATGATCCTCTACACATTATACAAATAAGTCCAGCATAAAACACTGATGTCATAGAAATATCCCAGCCTAAATTTTGAAAAATGACACCTAGACAAACATCATACTTTTGAGAATTCATTTTCTCAGTCATTTTGCAGCTATGACAACAGAAAGACTACGCTAAGGCTAAAAGGATTTACTCCTTGTCAGAAAGGGTTAGAAAGTTCAGACATTTGCCACGACTTCAAGAGCTCTGTAGCTTCCTGAAGACTCGAGGAAGAAGACTGTCGAAAGAAACAGTGGAAAAAGTATTTTCGGTTAGGTCGAAAGGTTTGTAGACAAGGGATTCGAGAGATGGTAAGAAGCTAGAGACCTCGACGAACTATCAGCGGGTCAAGAGCATCAATTTTCCACTTGGAGCGATGCGTTCACACTCGGTGAACCTAACGGAGCTGCTCGAGTAGGCGTTAACGGCTTTACTTATGCGTGGAATCACGAACAGCCGGGAAACCACTTCGTTTCACTTTCAAGCGGACTGAAACACGCGTTGCGTGCACTTCCACGTGTTCGATGATCCCCTGCCCGATGACAGGCTTTTCATCAGGCAACGGACATCGATGGGAATCATCGATCTCCTTTTCATCTTCTAATTTCCTTAGATCTTCTAGCCTGGACTGCTTGTTCTGTCATTCGAATAAAAATTTCCGAACTTGGACGCTGAGAAACAGAAGAGGACATGCTTTTTAGGGTAGGGAGGATTTTTAAATTGCTATCGCCCTGTTAGGACCTTCGAACTACAGTAGCCTGCAAAAGTTTTCGGACACTTCATATTTCCAATCGTGCTTTAAACAATTCATAATAAATTTAGATTTACGTACACATTAAAAAATGAAAAGAAGGATCATGCATTCCATCTTTATCTTCTGTTTGACCTAGTTTTCAACATAATGTCAGGTTAAAACTCAATGTAATTATCATAAGCAATTAGAATTTTATTTTTCTCCCTTTCTAATTCTGAAGATGACAACAAATACAAAACAAGACTTGACCTATTTCAAGGTGCATGAAGTGCTCAATAAGTAACACGAATTTTCTTATAAAATTTTAACTTCATATCGCATAAAATTTCAAATAATTATCCTCTCACGAAGTAACACTAAAATTCATTATCTGGAATTCTTTCCACCTCACTCTCCCGCGATGATCCACATTAGAAACAGAAGCGGTCTAATTGCCGGAAAGCATCCAAGTGCAAGTTGAAAGTGGAATTCGATTGAGCAAAGAAATTCGCCGCGCGGGTGACCGAATGCATCTTTAATTCCACGCACTTATCTCGAAATCAATTTAAATCTTGGCCGTCCCGCGGTCGGTTCCTATATGGCGAAGACAAGCTTTGTCCGTGCCGACGTGGATCAGGCTTTCTCGTTCTGTGCCGGTTAGAATAAGCGTATCCCCCGCGCATAAAGGCCATTGTTGCAGAAAAGGGAGGAGAGAACGAACCGAGAGTTTCTCGTACGGCTCATTCAGCATGCAGTTGCCGAGGTTATCGGGCTCCAGGGACGTTGATAGAATACGCATCGACGCGGTGCAAGGCGTCCGTGCCTGTCAGCGGATCTTCCAACTGTCAAGATCCACGCAGCGGGACTCGATTGCGAATCAACGTCACCTCCCCCGCTTTGCCTACGTCACCTACCCTCACCTATCGATGCACCTTCTGCTCGATTCGAGACTTCGAGTAGTCGAGATAGACAGTAGAGTATTGCTCGGTTACAATGTAGCGAATTCTACTCTCAGCTATCAAAACACCTCCTGGATTCGAGACTTCGAGTACTCGAGATAGGCAGTACAGTATTACTCGGTTATGAGGGGTAGAGTCATCGACGTCATCCATCTACCCTGAGCTGCCAGCACACCTGCTGAATTAGAGACTCGAGGCAGACGATGGAATATTGCCTGGTTATAAGGTAGAGAGTCATACACCTAGGTTGCCTACTCTTACTAACGATACACCTTCTGCTCGATTCGAGACTTCGAATAGTCGAATAGACGGTACAGTATTGCTTGGTTATATACAATGTAGCGAATCATACTCTCAGCCATAGAAACACCTTCTGGATTCGAGATTTCAAGTACTCGAGATAGGCAGAACAGTATTACTCGGTTATAAGGCGTAGAGTCATCCACGTCATTCATGTACACTGAGCTGTTAACTCACCTTCAATTGGATTTGAGACTCGAGGCAGACAGTACAGTATTGCCTGGTTATAAAGTAGCGAGTCATACACCTAATTTGCCTACTCTTACCTAACGATACACGTTCTGTTGGATTCGAGGCTTAGAGTACTTGAGGTACGCAGTGCGGTATTGATCGATTACAATGTAGCGAATCCTACTCTCAGCTATCGAAACACCTGCTGGATTCGAGGTTTCAAGTACTCGAGGTACGCTGTATAGTATTGCTCGATTGCCAGTTAGCGAATCATACACTTGCTTTGCCTACCCTCGGCTATCGAAACACCTTCTGAATCTGAGATTTCGTGCACTCGAGATAGAGAGTATAGTATTGCTTGGGAATAAGGCATCAAATCATCCACGTAATTTATCTACTCTCAACTATCGAAACACCTTCTGCTAGATTCGAGACTTCGGGTGCTCGAGATAGACAGTACAGTCTAGCTCGGTTATAAGGTAACGAGATGTGACAATGATTTGGTCGCTCTTAAACAAACCCTTACAATTAGTAATTCGAAATTGTTACATTACAGTCACCCTAGTCCAATCAAAACTTGAAGAACAGTGCATATGGTGAATCCAAAGCCTTTTCATAACACAACTTCCGAAAGCATTTGTTTCTGAGATACAGCCACTGTTACTTGTCTACCAACTATATGAGGCTTCGAGATTGACTTAAACATTGACATCTTTTCATTAACAAAACAATTAAACCGACCATACTATCTACACTGTTGCCAACAATTTTACTCTGTATAATGGCTTAAGCAAATCCATTGATCGAAGATAAAGCTTCTCTCCTCCTTTTCTTTGTCGAACGTGATCCCGTTGAACCGAAAGGTCTTCCCTTTTTCAAAGATCCTCCCGCCATTGCATAAGAATAGAATCATGAAAGATACCGTGACCTCTGCGAAGCCGAGCTGGCAAGACCTAAAACACTCGGCGCCACACGCTTCCGTCAACCGAAGAAACTGTCCACATCGTTGCAACAGAGACCTGTGAATGTTTGAAATCTAATTCACCAGTAAATTGAACGCTTGGGAACTGGCTATCGATACGTCAATCAGAATCCTATTTACCCGTCGGTATCGTCGTTGCATACGTAAATCGTTAGACAGAGGAAGGGAGTCGATGTAAATGAGAGTCAATGACTCGTACTCGCTGCTACCACTGCTCGCGGTCGGGTATAGTGCGGTTGCTAACGCAGAAACAGAAGAAAACGACCGTGCTGCCATAAATGGACCTTAGAAAATCGATCCTGCCTGCCTTCCTCGAAAACGAACTTCATCGGATACATCAGGACGAGGCAACACGTCAACGAACTATGTAAATCATTCAACTGGGGACCATTGTTCTCTGTCAAGAAGCAATTGCTCAGAGATTCATTTCCTCAGGGATTTCGAGGGAAGCATTTTCTCTGCCATGAACGTCCAACTTTATTAAATGCATACGAGACGAGACTCATAGATTGAAGAAGATATTTCTGAAATAGGACTTTAGCAGTGTCTGTTGGAGTGTGTACAATGCTTACGTGGTTGCATCAGTATAAATTAGAGGATGCTAGGTTTAAGGGGATCAAAATTGTGACTAAAGAAGTCTATTTTAACGTCACATTTATTGACACCAAAACTGACTGGAGTTGTAAGATCAAAATGGTGAAATCTACTATAGTACAGACATCGTAAATGGACACTCCAAAATCACTTCTCGTCTACTTATTAAAACTAGAATAAAACGCAAGTGAAGTAGATTTTTGAAGATCTTGTTGTTCTGAAACTTAGAATGAAAGTGAAACATATTGGACATCGTATGGTAGGGCGCAAAGTGAATAGCATTTGACAAAATCAGTAGGAGCAAGCAGCCTTCAATTGCCCAGTCTTTGTGCCCCTACAATAGCAGAGAGACTTGATCTTCTTTATTTTTTCGTTTATTTATTACTATGCACATACTCGTGACATACGGAAGTGACCTTAAGCGGACTAATTCGAACGCCTACGCAGCTTTCATCTAAATTAAAGAATATTCCTAGCATTTCTTCAAAGTGTGCAGATATTAATCTTTTACTTAAACTTCTGACCCAACAATAGCGCCATTTAGAACTTCTTAAGGAGACCTTATTTCAATGTAAACGGAACTGAAAGTTTACGAGGTGGCTCGTCGATTGTTCAACGGCCTCATAATCCATTGTTCCGCGTTTCAGGCTCGCGGAGTTTCCATTTCAAGCGATTTCTCGAGCCGGAACAGCGTGTGCTGCGTGACGAAATCGCGAATTCACCGAACGACCGAGGAGATTGAAGGCTGGACCAGCCAGGATTTCCACGGTGAGGCCGTGCTTTACAATTCGTCGATTTTGTGGGACAACAACCTGTTCGAGGGATCGTGCGGCGCGACAAAACGGTCGTGGACGCTTTTACGAGCTTGCCGGTGAATCGCTTTGCCGGAGCAATCATTATTGTTATCGCTTCCGGGAGCCCGCGTAAACGTATGCTACGTTCACACGTGTACCGACGCGGCTATTGATTCGCACCTCGATGATTTTCTCGATGAAAGGAACCGCATTCTTCGATGCAACGAGCTGCGGACGACTCGGAAACACCCAATGGTCTGCGGAGTTTTTTCTGACTGAAATAAGGTGATACCACTGCACGAAATCTTAGGAAGTTTCTTTAAATGTCCAGAGTTCATTTGCTTCCGTGTAAACATCTGCTACAGCCACACGTGATCAGACACGACTATTGAAACGTCCGAAGAAACAGATTCTTTATTTAAAGAATAAGAGTGACTCGAAAACATTCAATGGACTGTGGAATTTCTTTGACAAAAATACACCGAAATCAGCGGTGGACCTACAATGTTATAAGCTTCAGATCACCGTGTTTCAACAGGAGCAACGAAAATAGTAGAAATGGTCACACATCTTACCGCTGATCTGATCAAGGTAGCATAACCAAAGAAGATGAGCTAACTCGTCACGAAAGTTTATCAATAGCTCAAACTACATTTGGAAACCTTTACAGTAAATTAGTCACTCCTAAAGAGTCTCGTTCATTCGGAAATGGTATTGCTGGATTCTCGAAGGTTTAAAATGCAGAACTTTATTTTAAAAACGGAGAAGTTTGCTGGATGAGAGCTACAGTGGTTCTGCCTCGTTTTTTATTCCCTTTTGAGATGTCGGTGGCAAGGACGTGGACACGTGCTGGAAAGTCAGGTCCATAAGTGACCGGACACTTGCTCATTTCGAGCAAAACGATTATTAAAACGTGGACACAATAATTGGCTTGATTTTATTATATCATATTGTTATATTTATCTATTTTACGTTAATATAATAGCTGAATATGATATCAATAACATGGACGGTTAAATTAAATAAATATTTAAAAAACAAGACTGTATGCGTAAGTTTGTTTCTAATACATCTCCAACACGGTCAGACAATTTTTCGTTTGCTTTGGAAGTTTTGCCCACGAAACAAATTAGTTGCCAATCATTAAAACCCTTAATCGAAAGAATGCCGCTGTTAATTCAAGCGGTCATATCCGCACGAGGCGATGAAAAGAAAATATAAGATTAATTACTTTTATTTGGTAAGATTTTTGACATGATTTTTGACTATTTTGATAATGTAAGTCATTTCATATTGTAAAATCGTCCACTTCCTATTTCAACTAATTGTATCTTTCCAGTGACTTATGGACAGCAGTGTAAGTGTGGAGAAATAAAAAAAAACGAGGTTTACATTGTCCAGATGTCCAGCGTACACCAACAGTATATTACACCAATCTATTTCTTACGATATTTGAAGAAATTCTGGCTGTCTCCTAAATCACGAACAAAGTATCCGTTAGGCAATACCACAACCGATTCTTCATCGAGCGTTTGCCATACGGTATTCCGATTCGTCTTGGGTCGAATGAGAGAGAGGAACGTTCGATAAATCGAGATGGGTAATAGAATCGACGTAGGTATTTCGTTGGATCATTCGGGGCCAATGAAACGCACCTTTGAGACCGAGCTGGAGAGAGTATCCGTTTAATTACGGATCAGCTGTTTCAATTCGAGCGTGACGGTGGACGCGTGCACGTGTCCCGATCGATTTAATTCGAGTATCGAGAGGCTCGCTCGCGGAACGATCCCATCGGACACGAAGATGGAATTGCCGTGAAAGGCGAGGCAATAAACGGCGGGTCCACTCGGCTGTACAACGAATACTATTCATAAGGCCGAGTCCGTGGCGGGTCGTGGCGCCTTCGACCACCTCGTAATTCTCGTCCACGGACTTTTCTTCTACGCGGACCCTCACAATTAGCCTCATTATGCGCGCATATGTGCTCCGCCACGTTTCCGCTGATTTCTGAACGTCACGCACGCCTTCCGCAACACGCTTCGTGTGTCTCATCGCGCCTCTCCTATCGATGAATTATTGGCCATCTTTGTGTCAGCACACGCGACCCAACGAGAACAGAATTTCGAATTTAACTGGACTGTGGGATAATTTACGAGCATGTCTTACGGTCTGAAAGAAGGCTGGCCGATGACTGTACCGGCCTCACCGATCGGTTATCGAGTTTTTCTAATTGCAAGTCGATTTCTCTGTTATCTGCGGCTATTAAAAGGGTCATGGGGGTACTCGAGCTCGATACTGGTGGTTTGGACCTTCGACCGACTAATTGGAAGGTTCTAATTGTAGCTTTCTTTTTGATTGCTTTTATGGCGGTTCCGGATCCCTCTAAAACTATGCCTCTGGCTGAAATAACGAAGACAGTAAGTGCTTCTTTGTTTGTGGATCCGTTGCAATCACATTGATAATTATTCGACCGTCGTTCTTCTACTGCCTGGAATCCCTGATGAGGTTTAATTCTTGAGAATCGAATTGTTTGTTTTACTGATTTGTCTATTTTCTGAACCCATTGAGCGCTGTGTCTCAGCCTAATGTTTCTCAAATTGTATACAATACGAGATGTTTGAAACTATAATCTAAACGGTCTAATTATATTCTGAAACTATATAAAATCTATAAAATGAGTAGATAGTGAATTCGGAGTATATATAATCGATACGATAACTCGTATTCCAGAACTTTCAGTCTCCCTTAATCAACTCTGAGGCTTACGTGTTACAGCCTAATGTCTCTCAAGCCTTACAGAATACGACATTTTTAAAACCACATATACAAAGAGTCTAATTATATATAAAATCATTAACTTGACAGTGAATTCCAAGGAAAAAGGATCGTTTAACCTCCGAGAAACCTCGACAAATCGAATACCAGAACCTTCAGACTCCCTTAATTAACTCTGAATCTACCCACGCGATTGTCCAATACCATTTATTACGATTCACGATAAGCAAGAATGTCTCCGTTCGAGTGGCATGATAACGGGCCCCGAATCGGTCGTATCGTCGAATTTTGAACGGAAGCGTATCGAAACCGGCTGGTGATCGATCGACCCGCGTCATCGAGGAGGGCCGGGTCGTTCGACGACGATTAACAGTACCGGTGAACGAACACAGGCACCGAAGGGTGTGCAGAGAGGAAGGAAAAGGGCAGGGCGAACGGGCAGAAATGCAGTTTTCTGCACAGCCTACGTAGACTTTCGCGATGGGCGGTAAAGATCAAAGAGATCGAGCCGACTGCTCTTCATATTTCTGACACGTTCTCTTCGAGGCGAGGCTAATGCACGTTCATACGTTCAATCTGCCTCGTGTGTTTTCCCCTGGATTTCCCCGACCTGAACCTCGTAAATAGTCGACATCCGTCCTGCAGTTCGCACCTAGGTAAAACGAAAATCGATGCTGTTTCTGGTATAGCACGGACGTCAAAGGTAGGTACTTCAAGGTCACTTGAATGCACGGATACATGCTCTGCTTTGAGGTTTCCATTACTTTCAAAATTGGAGTGAAAGTGAAAATAGACATTGTACGATAGGATGAATAGTGAGGAATATTTAACAAAATTGAGAGGATGCGACCTTGAAGTGTCCAGTCCCTGCGACCCTACAGTAGCGACTTCGACACGATACGCATCGCCACCATGAAAAGTGTCGGTCTCGCGTGTATAGTTCGTGTAATGGCATGTATTCATGAACGCACGCGAGTGTTACGCGCCACTGAGAACCTAGAGGGTGATCCTGAAGACCGTGATGTTGAACAGCGTGTACAAGATGTCTCAGATTCCTAGGATGTTCTGCAGTATTCTTATCTGTACGAAGCTACTGAGCATACGCTGCTGCTTCGAAGCATTCACAAATTTATATTCTACGGGGTATTACGAAACAATTCAAGACTTTGGGAGCATGTAATACTTGTAAAGAGGAACGAGAAACAAATGAAATAAGATATCAAAAGCAGCTTTTAAACATCTCGAAGAATACTCATTTTTCGAACCACCTTCACTAGACATTTTTATTCAGTATATACAATGCTAACTAGATCCTAACTCCTGAATATTTAACACATTGAATGCCACAGTGAAAACAGCCACACCTAATCAGACACGATATAATTTACTATTTTTTACATAAATCGTGAAGAAATAACTGATTTGAGTACTCAGTCGTGTCCTTTCGTTCCTGTATTATTGTTTCAGTATGAAGTTTGCTCAGAATTTTGTGATAATCAATAATTATTTAATTAACGCGTTGACTGTCCAATATGAGTCATCTCGTAGTCGGCAGTCAACGTGTTAATCTTAACACTAAGAATAATTTAGAGTACCTGCTTCAGAATTTCTGTCCACACGAATCACAAGTGTCTCCTTTAAATTATTAAAACCTCTCCGTCGGTCAAACTCCCTGAAATCGTCTGACGATCGAATCCGGCGACAAGAATTCCAAGGCAACTCGAAAAAAAAGGCAAAACAGAACGGGTGCAATTATCCACGGTCCGCGACGAAAAGTTTCCAAGCCGAGCAAAAAGTTTCTCGGCCGACGAGCGGTATTTTTCCGTCACCCCGTATTATCATGGACACGGGGGGGGCGTGTACACACGCAAACCTTAGCAAACTCGACCACATACCGTACGTAATGTATACCGCATGCGATCCACGGAAGGGATATATAATCGTACGCGTGCGTCTAGACACAACATAATTACTGTACACGCTCGCTATAGATTGCTCATTGTTCGCGTGCCTTCTTCCACCGTTTTCTCTCCCTCTTTTCTTTCTCGTTTCTCTCCGTGCTGCCTATCCACCCCTCCGCGGGGGATTAATGTCACAGGGCGTGATGCACGAGTTACTTTCACGGTTATCAGAGACCCTGGACGTCGGTCGCTTTGAGCCGAATCTCATTCCACGGCCGACGAAAAATCGCCTTATTTAATGCGAGCCGTTCGCGAAATTTCGAGCGATCCCGAGGGGAGGTTCCGCGAACCCTTCTACTACTTGAAATTTCAATTTGAATTTATTCGTGTTAACGTGTGTATTGCACGGGAATAAACGAACGTGAGTGTACACGTATGTGTACGAAGAATGTCTGAGGTGCAGCCATCAGCGCTCGGATCTACCTGGGAGGGATCTGAATTGAATTTATTGTGATTGAATTTAGTTAATTGAGTATGGGATCTGTTAAAAATTTTCTGAAAATAAACCAAATTTATGCTAAGGATACTGCTGTGTGTGGCATTTCTGATATCGTTGTTGAACAGTGCCTCAATGGACCAAGTGTCTACTTCCCCGATGAATAATTATTATCGTTTAGATGATAAGTAGACTGCGGATCTTTATGCAATTTAATATATCCAGGATCGTGTAGAATGCATATTTTATAGAGTAAGTGAACCAAAAAATGTAATGTTAAACATTTTAACCCCAAAATGCAGTTCAGTCATAGTTGCGTTTCATCAACTACGTGGAAATCAAAAATATTGAAGTCGGAAAATGTATATTTGCATAAAAATCTGCAGTCTAATGATAACAATGTACACAAATTCATGAGTCTTGTATAAATACGTATAAATAAATGTTCAAAGTTTCATAAAGTTGCGTTGTTTAGTTTCTTCAAAAAAAGTTCCCAAAATTTAGTCTCAAAAGAGGTCTAGAAAGGATAACATCCCCTTAACACGTTCTCTTCCACAGTGAAAACTGTCATACCCAATCAGACACGTCATGAAACGCTTTTTCGAATACAAATCGTTACGAATAATAATATTGAACTATACTATATACATTCTCTACTGCTATTTTCACATTGACGTCAGTCAGAATTCCATGAAAATTAATAAAAATTTAATTGGTCAATATTTGACGAGTAGATTCACGTAACCCTACGTGACTAACGTACTAACACGTTGACTTCGATGGTGGTCACCGGTGACTGGCGCCACAAATTTTATTTACTTAAATGACGATTGACTTCTACTATATTCTGAACAAATATATCATTGCAACACTCGTACAGATACAATGTACAATACTGAATATTAAACATTTTTTCCTTTATAATTTATATATTGTTCGATTGAGTAATAAATAACTTTCGACGCTCTTTCTGAAAAGTCAAACACTTTATCTGGCCTAGTGGCCCATTGGGTAACGATAATTTCCCTTTAATGAATCATCCATAAATTTAAGAAGACAAATAGGAAATTATTTTCAACTCAACCCAATAGAAAAGACGAATTTATATTATGTCTGACTAGCGGTGGCAGTTTTCACTGCGGTGCTCGGAAAAACATCGTACACTCGCAATTATAAATTTCAATCGAAGTTCTTCGATAAAAACATCCAATGGACGGGTCGAAGATGAAGATGAGGATCAGCTCGATGAATGATAAGCGCGTAACGAGACCAAGCGGTAGACGAGATGCAGGACGAAGGATCTCGAGAATGAAAGGAGGCAAAAGGGAGAGCATAAACGTTTCCCAGTACGAGCGGAAAATCCGGCTCACTCGCAGCTTTCGATGGGTAATCGAAACCGGTAATTATGCACGGACATTGGCATGCATGGCGTACATACAAAGGATAACAAGGGGACCCTCGAAGCCTGGAGCATCGAAAGTAACGAGGGCAACGATTGATGTCCGTTCATTCGGTTACGATGCGCATCGAGAATTATTACGAGGTGTCTGTATTAAAATAAACTGTCCGTACCGGTACTGCACGGCGCCGTGTAGAGAGAGATATCCTCGTTAAAATGACGAGTTATCGGAGGTGGGGGATCGTGTTTCGGCTGTTTCGACTTTTTTCTCATTTTTTCAAACCACACACGCTGGCTCGTGATACAAATCGCGCGCAAATTTCTCGACGAGTACTTCGATACGGCTATTTGCTTTTACGGTGTCGTGTTCTCTTGGACTGAACGCCTTCACCGATCGAAAGATCGATCGTCGAACTCTAGGTCGTTTTGTCGACCATTCAATCACTCTTCGAGAACAAATTTACTGAAGTTGAAGAAAAATTAATTCTTTGTAATTGCAGTAGGGCCTCGATTATCCGAACTACAATTAGCAACAGTAGAACTGACATTATAAATGTGTTTCATACAAAAGTGATGAATTTTATTTTAGAATGTAAAATACATAGAGGTATAAAGTCAGGTACACCGTGTCCTGTGTTTGGATAATTGAAGTTCTACCGTATGTTCATTCTGTTCTATGAAGAATAGGAGATAAAAGGAGGTTCAAAAATCTTTGGCCAAAGTGATGCATAAACGTGTGAGCATTATGCATAAAAGTTCTTTGTTAACGCGTTGACTGCCGTGGGGCAACTTTTATTCCTTTAAATAACTAATAATTCTTACAAAATTTTGGGATAATATTAATATTGTAATAATAACAGTATAAGGTAGTATCTATGCGTACAAAGAGTAACATGATCTTTTCCTCCACGATTTATATTTCAAACAGGACATTACATCGTGTCTGTCTCGGTATGGAATTTTCCACTGCGGCAGTCAACGTGTTCAAACATTTACATTTAACACGTTCTCTGCCACAGTAGAAAATTCCGTGATTGGACAGACACGCGAAAATGGCTATTTATTAGTACACGTTGTTGATTGTACAAATATTCATCTATTTGATATTACACTCTCTATTTCTACTGCCATTTTAACGTGAATGTTACTAAAAATTTCATAAGGGTTGGTAGTTATGTGATCAAATTAAAATTGATGCGTGTACCGAAAACGGTACACCTGGCCGAGAACGTGTTAAAGACAAATTGAGAATACCAGACGAGATACATTTATTGTTACTGCTGATTATTAATTATTTGTCTGTTTACTGTATGCATGACAATTATCATCCAGCATCATATACGCTGTTGCCACAATAAAATTGAAAAACAAAATATTTCGGTGAACGGGGCTCGATTCTAGGAACTCCGGATTTACTAGTCAAACAATCATTTCACTTTGCCAATGCAACTTCGATAAACTCGATTTAAATTCATAGTACGTCTTGAAAGTATGTACCTTTAATTGTTAATATCTTTAAAATTATCGAGTGTTTGCAACTAATATTTCACATGTATCATTAGCAACCTGTATGCCATCATCTCACAAAAACTCGTTAAAATTGAAGTTGTACAATTAGGGTCTTTCCCTTGTGAGTTGAATCGAAACATATGTTTGTACGTTCAATTTGTTTTTAACACGTTCTCTGTCACGTGTGCTGCTTTCGGTACTCGCTTCAATTTTAACTTGATCACATAACTACCAACCCTTATGAAATTTTCGTAACATTCGCGTTAAAATGGTAGTAGGAATAGTGAGTGTAATATCAAATAGATAAATATTGTACAATCATCCACGTGTATTAATAAATAGTCATTTTCGCTTGTTAATTATCGAGTGTCTCCACCTAATATTTCACATGTATCATTAGGAACCTGTATGCCATCATCTCACAAAAACTCGTTAAAAGCGAAATTGGACAATTGGGGTCCTTCGCTTGTTAGTTGAATAACTAATTCTGAAAATCGTTAACATTTAATAACAATATCCACCATCTAAAAGTCAGTTCGATTCGTCCAATTATTTCGAGCAGTATATTTTCCCGGTTCTCGCGTAATCACCGGAAGTACCCCGATCGAACGGTCGATGACGTATCGGTGTATCGACACTCACCGAAACAGCGTCAAGGTCATGTTGCTTGCTCCACGTTGGTTGCATGGCGTTCGTCGCGGAAATCCCGAGGCGGCGGCAGCATTTCTCGATTTTCGTGAACGATCCATGAAGATCCGCTCCGAGGCTCAGGCTGCCATCCTGCGGGACAGAAGAAGAGGAACGTCGCGATATGTTAAAAAGGCGAAGCTCATTACCCGGTTGAATGATATAGGGCGTAAAGAAGGGACGGTTCGTAACAAATCACGGTGTTCCCGTGCACGGAAACGCTAGGGACGCCTTTAGAGACCGGTTGATCGTCTTAACTCCCGGCCTTCTAAGTTCTACCTTCTCTCATTGTGTAATAAACCCTTGCCGCGCGACCTGCCCACCGAGAGGGTGTTCAATAATTCTGCTCGGAGACTTCTTTAAGCCTCGACGATCTCTCGTTAAGACCGTGCGCCGGAGCCGAGGGAAATCGCGTTCGAGATAGACGACGACGTTCGAGAGTACCCCGTCGTCGGAAATTCACGGAAAAATTCCGACCGACGTTGGACTCCGGACAGAGAAACATGAGTTGTCCGTATCGTCCTGAGTCGACTGGCAACGAGCTTCGTTTCAGTTGTCGTACGCGACAACACGGTGCAAACACATGGAATCGAAGTGATATTGGATTTAGTCTGCTCGAATGGATTTGTTCAGTTAAAATATACGTTGACCCTTTGAGGGTGGAGGGCTTCAAAGATAAACACTTTCTTGTGGTCACTATACTTGCTGCTGTACTTGGAATGACCTGGGGATTGCACAGAACGATACTCGGACTACCGTGTTTTGACGAGGTAGGTTTCGTTGTAACTTTTGACAAAAGTTTGTTTTCCAGAATTAATGCAATACTGATTGTGAGTCTTGTACATACAATGCGGTTACCTAGGTTTTTAAAGAGATTTATGATTCTTGAAGTCGGAAGAGATACTGAAGAAAAGGCAAAACAAATGAGTCACAAGCTGCGATATGGAAAAGTGTTGATTTATGATTCAGTCGGTCTTAAATAAAGTATTACTCAGAAGGGATGATACATCACATATGGCGTCATATTACGTTCTGGCGCTTTCAAAACATTAAAAAGCAAAACAAGCTCCAAAGAAATTAAAAAAAATCAGAAACCCCTGCGAAAAATATTTGTTTTTGACGAACCTTTGAAACAAAAAGAAATTCAACATACACGCAGCTGCCAATATTGCTGAACTAGTTAACCCCTTACCCTACAATAACGAGTCACACTCGTGATACAGAATACGATCCATACGTTGCAAACACGAGCCCCACTTGTGTACCAGTTCTTTAAAACTTTACAATATGGAACCTCCGACTCTGAGGGGGTTGTTAAGCTAAAGGGTTCTTGAAGTTTTCAGAGTGTTCGAAGAGTTGAATCGTAACTACAAAATCCTCCAAAAAACATAAGGGGTTAACATCGAACTGACTGACGCCGTACACCCATCTCCACATTGATTGTTCACAGAGAACTCAACGGAGGAAGAAATCGAGAGTATCGAACGGTCTGACGAGGAGGTTGGCTGTTTCCCGCGTTTTTCGCCTGGGAAAAACCGAAAGACAGAAGAGCACGTTATGGTATAAAAATGGTCGAGACGGTAATTTACAGGACGATATATTGAGTCGCTACTCTGCGAGCTCCCGTGTAAAGAGGCATCTATATTCACGGCTACTCGTCCGCGACGTTTCGTTGTATGAACAGCTGTGAAGAATGCGGCTGGCCTCACGTTCGCCGGTCGAGCGCGCGCCGCGCACAAACGCCAAGCCCTACGATAAATCGCTGGAAAATCGGCCGTAAATTTGTCGCGGCACGTTCAACGTTCGCCGTCCAAATTAATTCCGACCCGTCGACACTTTCTGTCGTCCACGACGACATATCCTGTCCCCGCCATTCGATTCTTCCGATAGCAAAACACCCGACCGCCCGCCAACTTCCTCCGCGCGTCGAAATGCTGCGCGTTTAACAGACCCGCCGACCGTTCCACGTGCAGACGGTTACAGTAAGCAATGTTTAAGAAGAACAACGAATTTTTATGGGACAGTCAGTATAATATAGTACTCAGAATCTGTTATTCAATCTTGATCTGATCAGACTGAGATTTAGGTACTCTTGCCCTGTCAACAGAATTTGTAACGTGGACTGGACGTTTTGTTGTTGAATCGTTCTCTACGTTCAGAGCAAAGTGTTTAATATGTAAATATCGGTAGATCTAAATGAATTTCTTAGAATGGAAGCTCTTTATGACTAAGTCATTGTTTATTTCAATTTATAGTAAATGACAAGTATGTGAGGGATTACTCTTTCGTTTTAAAGATCAATATAGTGTTCACAAGAATCAGGGGATTTAGTTTCTAAATAATCTTGAGTCTTGTACATCTAACATTGTAATAGTTTTGTTCAACATTTTTGAATTGACAATGAGTACTATAGAGGTATTTTAAAGTATCTGACATCATACTAAACAGCAAATCATTTAAGTATGTTATCCCAGAATTTCTTCAAGCAGTGTATTAGAAATAAAAAATTATTGCGCCTCTAAAAATGATCTCTATGAATTCACTTACTGCTAAGTAGATTACTTCTTTGGGAAGTATAAGTTCCAAAACAGACATTGTATAGAGCACTACGATCATCGATTTAACACGTTGACTGACACTGTGCAACTGTGATGGATCGTATATATTTATTACTCAATAGCACTCTCAATGCTTCATACTGTAATTCTAACATAAAAATTTACCGTGATCACGATGACAGTCAACGCGTCAACACTTTGGCGTTCTCCACAACTATCAATACACAAGGGACACATCAAACCGTCAAGACAAAAATATTCGACGAATTGAAACACAGTGACCTACCGTCGTGGCTCATCTAATCCCATTCGGTAGGAGCAGCAGGTGGACTCGCGGGTTTACCACACGTGACACACATTTCCCGAGAAACACGAGCAAACCGCGCTTCAAAACTCTCTGACTCTTCGACTAATCTTCTCAAACCCACGATCGAATCTCCTGACAAACGTTTCTCGAATTCCCAGTTCGAACCGTCGAACCGATCAGAAATCGCACTGTGAAAACTCGTCGGTCCGTCGACTTGCAGAAAACCGTTTTCCCGGGAAAGCCGCGTAGGGCAGGTGCTTTGGCGCGTAAAAACGGCGACGAGGAAACTCAAGGCGGAAACTCGAAGAGGAGCGAAGGTTTGCGCGCGTACGCAGCCGCGACAGGAATGATAGTGGCGAAAGTGGGAGACCCTCCGGGAAATATATAGGTCCGCAGGGTGGTGGTGGACCCGAAGAGGAAGGAGGCGGACGCATCCCTGTGTTACACGCACACGCGCCGCCACGCACGTGTTTCACGCACGATGCACATGCACCAGCCGGTGCACGCATCCCCGAGAAAAAGGAACAGTCTCACGGGACCACGCGAAACCTTCTCTCCCTGGCCCCCTTTTTCGGGCCACCTCGCACACGCTTTGCATTTCCCTCTTCTTTTTTTCTCTCTTCTTCGTCAGAGTGCAACTTTGTGATCTAATAAGAAAGGAGGAAGCGTACGAACGAATACGATTTTCTCTGTGGTGTGATTTTGTTATTGGAAGCGAGGTGCATGAGGAGACGCGGTTTGTCACTCACGAGAATTGTGACTTTCTCAGTCTTACGTATGTGTGTACGTTAATTTTTCGTGATTTTTAATCAGGGCGTACCTAAGGTGTTCGCGCTAATTGTGAATAGATGCAGCCCCATGATTTCTTGAGGTATTGAAAATACAACAAAGTTGTATTAGGTTGATGCGAACATATTTGCGGTTTCTGTTATTTTAAACTTTGATGCTTATTATGGGATAAACTTTTATATACCATGTTCATGTAACATACCATTGTAAAGCACGAAATTCGCTCGACTGATATATGCTAATGGTTTTATTTTTACTGTTTATTCTTGTTTATTTTAGGCTGTTAAATTAAAGATGAAAAAAATGCAAATTCGAGCGGTTTTATTGTATGACTTTGAAATGAGATGTAAAGCAGCCGAAACTACTCGCAATTTTAACTAATTGTAAGCATTTTGGTTAGGGGACCGTCAACGAAGGTGCAACTCAACATTGGTTCCAAAAATTTTGTAATGGAGACAAGAGTCTTGAAGTTGTTTTCCGCAAAACAACTCAACAAGGCAACTACAAAGGTTGCAGAAGAACTAAAAGTTGACCATTCAACAATTGTTCGACAATTTGAACCAAATTCCAAAATCGAAAAATCTCGTCAAGTAGGTATACTGCTTTAAAGTTAATGGTTAAAAACCGCAATTATTATATTTTTGCACCAACCTAATATAATAGTTGTGTCATACGAAAGGGCAACTTTATTGCTGGAGATGAATTTTTTTTTAATTGATGATTAAAGGGATATGGAGGTCAAGTTCGATTTTTAAATGGAAGTATATATTTTTTTAAGATCGTTTGATAGTGCGTTTCAACACAAACTCAACAACCTTCAATTCATACACCTTTCATCAAGATATTGATTTCACTGATTCGCAGCGGAGGAAAACTCGTCCGAATAGGAAGTACCGGTGCCACGTGTTAGGCATTGTCTCTTGAAACAGATACGAAGGGTAATAAAGTCTTTATCTTCATTTAGTAGGACTGTGTAGTATGTAACTGTATGTTACTAAATGTATCTTGATTTTCTGTATTCAGCGTTAGAAATTTTGGTACAGTATACTCCTCAAATTTGTGCGATGTTGATTAGACGTCTTCTGTGCTCCATCTACTTTCTTCAAATAGTTCTCTTTTCCTCGCAATCTGTACATGACCCAAAAGGGAACTTATTAACAAACAATAACAATAACACGTTTACTTATTCCTTACAAGTATTAGCAATAATAATACCATCGTAAAAGAAATCAGTTACTACAGGTGATGCAGCAGTATTCTAATCATACATTTCAAAACAATGGTTCCCATTCCAGACCCTTTTATTCTTATTTTATGCAACACTTGGTCTCATCTCTGTCTACTTTTACGCTTCTGCGAATTGCAGAATAATGGTCCGTCATGGCTAGGATTCGAGGACACGAAAAGTGCTGATCCGTCACGATTCCGATAATTTCGACAAGCTTGAATCCAGGTTCAACGAACCGAAACCGTGGTCGCAGACGCTCGTAAAGTTCCAAGCTCGAGATTAGCTTTTCCTCTGTTATCGTTAGGTGCAATGGTGTTCCAACGTATCAGGTCATTCCGTAAGCAACGTCGTTTTCACACGTAACTTGAGTACATTAACAAATTATCGTACTTTGTTTATTAAGGCAGATACGTACTGACCATCACTTTCTGTGACTGTTGTCCATCTTTCTGGTAATTTTTCTTAATATTTGAAACGATGTTACTTGCGGAACAACCTGACACGTGCATCTTCAATGCCCGTGGGCAACGCGATTTTCATTCTTACACAACGCGTCGCTGACAACGCGCCTAAACACCGCGACGAATTCTGCTAATGTTCCAGTGTGTGGTACCGTTCGAAGGAATCGCTTCGAGGCCCAGAAAAATAGGTTGCTGGTCTCTGATCTTGCATTTCACGTTACTGAGCGCTGAATGCGGAACGGTGGAAAAATTGAGAGAAAAGGAAACTCGAAAATTAGGGCACATCGCTTGAAAGTTCAAAAGAAGCTTTCCATTATATTGAACTACGTTGAGTTGCATTATATCGAGATGTTTTGTATTGTATTTAGAGCTCAAGGAGCGTTGTATATAGTGCCAGGTTTATAAAAATTGAACGTACTCTTCTTGCACAGGTGTGAATGGCTAAAACGAATAAGAAATCATTATGCACCCTCATTGCAGGCCTTAATGGACTGCACCCTAGCTTGTCCTCCTAGCAGGGTAAAACTGGACAAAGAACTGTACTTTTTTATTAAATTATTTGAAGGGAAAGGAGAAAAAACAGGATGCGTCCATTTCTATTCTACAGTGATCAACATGAAAAAAATTGAAATAACGTAAAACAGTTATTTCTATGCTTATTTTTCTCCTGCTGCTTAATTAGAGTGTAACCTCGCGTTATAAACAATACAGTTCAGTTATTTGAATCTTATCTCTTTACTGATGGACTAAAGTATTAAAAATTGATTTTCTCAATAAATCTGTTTTACAACATTCCTTGTTTATTTCCCTTACCTTTAATTTCTATTATTTCATGAAAACTGTATATAAAGCCTTCAGTATCACACCGTACTCACCATCTCTTACTCTGATAAAAAAATAATGAGGAAATAACTGTTAGTCCTGACATTCGAAGCTATTGAAAACCTCCATTAACCTACCATAAAATCACACTTTAAAATAATTCTACTATTATTTCCTATTGCACCTCACATCAGTAAAACAAAACCAAAGGTATATTTCACAAAAGTTGCAAGCAAAACCTTCAGTACCTCATCGTACTCACCGCCTCTCATTGCGGCAAAAAGCGACGAAGAAATGACGTTTGCTCCCGACATTCGAAGCTATTGAAAACCTCCATTAACCTACCATAGAATTACGCTTAAAAACTGGCATAACCGGTGAACGAAAGCATGAAACGTGTCTTTTTCTCTGGAACTCGAGAGGCTGTGGAAGAGGCGCGTCGAGATCGCTCGGTGATCGTTTCCGATTCGTCCGCTTCCGCGATGCCGGAGACATTAGCCTGGCGCCAGCGTCAGATCGTTCCGCGGCGTTTCTCGTTTCACAGGCCGCGGAAAACGCATTTTCCATCTTGCTCTCTCCCATCGGACGAACAAGACCGATTCACGCCGCAAATATCAGATTAATTAACTTTCGAACGCGTTCCCGCACGGTTTGCACGGCAAATATTTACCGAAATATTGTTGCCGGCCGTGTAATTCATTAATTTCGCCAAACAGATCGGCCCGGTGCGTGGCTGAAATAATTTTCCGTCGGTTGCGGCCGCGAAGTCGGCGAGGCAGGGTAAATACGCTGAATGGCGAATTCGCGGAACGAAAGCTCTCCCCGGTAGCCGAGCTTGTTTATTTTCCCATCACAGGCCCGTTTTAATACCTCGAAACCCATGTACTAGAAATGCCAAGGAAACCGTACTGTTAATCGGCGAGATAACAGAACGCCTCCGACGATCGTTGATTCGCTCGACGGTTTTCACGTAATTTAACCCCCTATAACCGATTTTTTTGTGTGACGAAAACGTTACAACAGGTGAATAATAAAAATGAATGATAAAGTGTGTATCATAGAATATAAACATAATAATAATCGAACGGACTCCTTGGTAGCAGGACAATTGTACAATATAAAATTGTAAATTATAAATGTTGTTCAGTTCGATAAGAGGTACCCAAATAATAAAAAAATAATATGCCATTCTATTTGAAAAAAGTGAGGAGGTTCCTCTTTGGCCCCTTAGCAGTTGCCCTAAAATAATTTGTTGCACACCAAATGATCAGCCCCTATGCCCCATTTAATGTAAAAAAAATATGAAATCGATATCTGCTGTGGTTTTGGAGAAAACGGCTTGTAACACTTTATGTGGCCCACCCTGTACATATACAGGAGGTAAGTACATAATTTCCAAGTTACATGACGTTACAGAGGGTTAAATCGAGACCAAGGAAAAGGGTTTTGGAAAAATGAAAGTCGTGAGCAGCGATCGAACGGACGTGCTCGTGTAATCGATTCATTTATCATTTACACGCTCAGTGCTCCGTTGAAAGTAAATAATAATCGTAAATTGATTTACGACAAATATTTGTAACACGCTTTACAATGTTGTACAACGCTTCGAAAATTGAACAACTATTGGCAAATAATATGTACTTAACTGCTTGGCTATTACTATATTTTATATTAAAACAAAAAATGAAATTCACAAGTTCGGTCGTAGTTTTTTAGGGTTATTAAATAAAATGTATATTTTAATTATTTAAAGAGTAAGGGAAAAGAACAGGGTATGCCCATTCTACATTCAGGGTATGCTACATTCATTGGACCTTGTTTCTTAACTGATGCACTAAAGTATTAAAAATTGATTTTCTGAATGAAGCTGTTTTGTGCCATTCGTTGTTTTTCCCCTTCCCCTGCATTTATGAATAAGTAAATGAACAAATGAAACGTTGCACTTCGAATTGAAAAACACTATGACAAAGCTGTAAACTAGTATTTCTAAACATAGAATATAAAATAAATAAATAAATTCACGCTCAACCGTAATTGACAAGGTACGGTATCTACATCTACTTTAACAAAAATCACTCTATCCACATGATTCGTGATTTACAACATTCTCTGTTCTCCGTGTTCTGAACTCAACAATTTACAGTGAACTTAATTCCTAAATGGGATTAAGCCGCCTAGACCAATCGATTCTCGTTCCGCTGGAAGCCTGCGATCGATCCGGTCAATTAAAATCTTGCGTAAGCTAATTATATAAATCGCCGTAATGTTCTCGGGCGTACCGTGGTCTCGTTATCGCGAGAAATAGCGAACAATAGCTCCTCACGAGCTGAATGCATCGTGCTTCTTTTCTTTTTCTTTTTTTCTTATTTCGTCGTATCGAGATCGATGGCCAGCGATTATGCTTGTGTCGCGAATAACCACCGCTCCGGCTAGGTAATCGCGACGGCTGGTTGATCGGTGGTAGCCTTTAATATCGTTTTATTGCTCGACGAGATTCATTCGCCATCGCGTGCAATAACACATGCAGCAGAACGCTCGGCGATGTCAGTGACTCGCGTGAACGCTTCGCTATATCTATCCGTGTTTTCATCGCGATACCCGCTCCGATGGAAACTGGTGTACATACGACGTAGAACGCGACAGAAAGTGAAAGGTCAGCTCGTTTCTCCCGATCATGATGATTTAGACATTTATTTTTCTCCTTCTTCTTTGTTTGCAACCGACAGCATCGACTACCGTGGTCATTTACCTGGGGAACCTATGGTTTTGAGTAGGTCCAGGGCACCGTGTGTCAGCAGCGACACAGAAACAATGACCCCATCTTAGGGCTGACCGTGCCATGTGCAATGAACCCTCTATTACGCGATGTGACTTGGAAGTTACATACCAATGTATCTATACCGTTTAACTTTTAGTTCCTTTATTTATCGCTATGAACAATTATATCCCACGACTATACTGTCGCCAAGGAGTCTGTTCGTTTATTATTATATCTACTTATGTTTATATACCGCGATACAAATTTTAGCATTAGTCTCTATCATTTACCTGATGTATCATTTGCGTCATACGTAAGAAACTTCCGGTTATAGAGGGTTAACAAAACAGTAAACTGTGAGAAAATAATACTGTCAAACTTACTGGCTTGAGTACAGACTTCTCTAATTTGTATACCTTCATTTGCACAATTATAACAGTGTTTTTTATAAACTTTCTCTTATCTTTTAACAAGAGCAGAATTATGAAAGTTTCAGTAGAGTGTGCTGCGAAATTGAAGGTGTAATAAAATTAACAGTTATAAAGTAATTTAAGAGTTTGAATATTTTTTTATTTGAGAGACATTCTAATTGTGAGATTAAGACATTTGTGAGGATCTTTATATTGAAAATTTCTTTATATTGTTCATTGGAGACAAATTATTTCTTTTGTGACTATAATGAATAATATTACAGTAGTTGCAACTCTGTTGAGATCACTCTGCATTAATACAGCCTCCTTTGAATTAGCAATTCTCAAAAATATTTTTAAATCATCAACATAAAGTACGGACTAAAGAAACCCCTAAAGTCCTCTGAAATTACATTAATGAAAGAAGTCAAGAACAATGACCCCAAATAGGATCCAGGAGGTACTGATCGCACTTTCACTATATTTCTATACTTTCAACAGATTCTTCCCTGAGTTTTACTCTCGATTCACTTAGATCTGCCCTACTATTACGAGTCTGTTAGACGACTCTTGTTCACGCGCAGTAAACCGAGTTTTCCCGGAACGGAGTTGTTGTCGGACCGTGAAAACGTGCCGGACAATGATTAATACCGATTACGAGACTATCAGTGCTTTACGAGGGAGCTAATGAAACGTTTTCATCGTACGAGAGCGTGGCAACGATCCAAATAAGCACGAAATAAAAAGGGTAAAGTTAGTTAAGGGTGAACGGAGCGATAAAGTGGATACGAGACGCGAGTACAACAAGCAGTTATTGCCTCGTGAAGCACAGATTGTGGCCTGAATGTTGGCCCAATGGCCCCTTAACTGGTTATATCATAGTCTTTCGGGTTGTTTCTCTTCCCGTTCCAGCCTCTGTCAACATTTACATACGCGTTTCGTACGATAAGTCACGCTGCGGGACGAACTCTCGAAACAAAAGGGAATTTCGATGGAGCTGCACAATTTTGTACCATATTTTCATTTGTAGAATACTTATTATGATTATTAGTAATATATACGTAGACCCTTTGGTATCAAATATTTCTGTAATTATTTTTCGTTCTTAATACAGGTGCAACTCACTAATGGACCCTGCTTCAAATTACAATTGAACGAACGTATTCGTTTGATCAACTTCGTGAGTCAGCGTATGTCCAGTTGGACCTAGTTTCAGTGACATAACGAAATACTGTGTCTCAGTAGTCAGTTTCAAAAATTGATCTAATTTAATCAATCATTTCAATGAATCCTGTATGGCAGTTTACAAATAATGTCGTTCACTATTCTGTAAACCTTATGTCCTAAGATTCTATAAATTATCTCGATTCAATCAGCTGATCAGAATACTGCTGTTAGTGCAATGATGATTGTCTCTCCTCATAGAAGGACCCAAAGTAACGACTGCAAACCTTACGAACTGCTGCGGACTAATTACCCAACAATTAGTAAATATCGTAGAACTTGTTGGACAGAAGGAACCCGGTGAATGTTACGAGAATGCAATTCTGCTCTCATTTTTCGCACAAGAATCGACAATTCCATCCGGTATCGCAACGCATGCAGGCGAACAGTGAAACCGAAGAAAAACCGACTGGTTGCGATTCCCATTAACCTCATTGAGAGATACCTATGATCGGGCCAGCGCAGCTCGATTATTATCATTTCCAGCGTTGCAGGGGAGCCATCGACGTCGCTGTTTCGATACGTTTCAACGAGACAGCTATTAATCAATCGTCGAGTCGGCTGCTTCCATCGTTCCAGAAACAACGAGGCCCGCTTTAATTACTGGCTAATTCGGGTTATCGTTATCGTCGTCCGCAGGGATGATCCTCCCGCGGGAACTCGGCCGTCCGAGAGAAGAAATCGGTCCCCCGTTCATTTTTCCTTTTTCTTTCCGTTCTGGAAGTTTTTTCTGATTTTTCGTCTTCTTCCTTTTTGGCGAAGCACGACCCTGCTCAACGCTTCGTCGAATTATACGTCGTGACCTATAATTTGGACACTATTTCACATGCCGTAAGCATGCAATCACGAAAAGGTGTTCCCTTTTGTAAGTGGTTCCACCTAGATGAAGAATTTATCGGCTAACAGCCCCTCCGCGAGATTATAATACACGGTGCACACATGATCTGATCGGATCTGCGTGCAGTCGACGATCTCACAGGGCGTCATAATGCACCGTGGCGAACTTTCTTCACTCCTCTTTCTCCTCTTTCAACCCCAACCCATCCCTCGCGCGCCGTCTTTATTTTCTTTCCCTACGCGCGTCGTTGACCCCGGTGTACAATTTCCATGATTTCACGTAACGCCGGCCAGCAAACACTTTGTTATTCAAATATCCCGCCGACCACCTCCTGTAGAATTTAATCCACCTCTGCCTTTGTTATTCGGACATCCAGCACGGAGACAGCCGATAATAAAGGGGATAATGTTACGACGATCGAGGACAAACGGGCTAATTCTGTACCCTTCGAGTGCGATTCAGATGGAAATACCGGTGGAACCTTCAATATCTGAACCGATGGGAAGATAGAAGTGATCGTATAAGAGTTTGAACAATGGAATGTTTAGTCTCTTGGCAATAGTCATTCTGTATTTCAAGAGAAATAATATAAGCAGGGCTGTGGAATCGGAGTCGGAGTTCGAAAGGAATTTCTGATCACTGGAGTCGGAGTTGGAATCGAAAAAAAATATGCCGACTCCGACTCCGTGTTAGTAAACTTTATACACATCAAAAATGTACTTAAAATAATTGAAAGTTGTAATAAAACTAAATAAATACTGAAAATACTACATTTGTATCAAAGTACAAAAGTACAAAATACAGGTAACCCTCGAATAACACGGCAGTTACGTTCCCACGAAATCTTGTATTATACGAAACTGTGTTGTAGAAGCCTTTAAAAATCAGCACAAAAATGTGAGCAAAGTTCTAGAATACCAACAACAGTTCTTTTTTTATTTCCTTTACGCACGCATAACTAAGAGCTGCAATTTAATTTTCAAAAAATAAACGATTTAAACACGGCTTTTCTCTTAACAGCTAACAAGGATGAATATTATATATACTAGAACAAATATTGTTGTCCCTTACCGAATAAACCTTAATTCATTCACGTTTTGAATCCACAAAACCTGATTTTGAATTTTATTTTGTTTTTATTTAAATGAAAGGAATTTTACTTTATAGTATTTTTTTATTACTTGTTTTTGTTTTTTGTCAGAATTCATTTATTTAAAATAAAAATGCTTGAATGGCAATTTAATTTATTAATTAAATGTAAAGTTTGTTTTTTTTATTAGCTCTTTTATCTTTATCGTTTCTTTGCTTTATTTGCCTTTACTGTTAGCATAGCTTTAACTTTTTATATTTTAGATAATATATACAAACATGCTATATATTAAATATTAGTAAGTTAGTTATAAACATACATATACTTCCTGTGTTAACAATTTATTATAAATGTAGGAGTGGGGGTCGATGTCGGAGTCGGAGTTGGAGGTCCAATAAGTGAGGAGTCGGAGTCGAGAACTTCGGAAAAAGAAAAGCTGCTCTCCTGCAAGTTGTAGGACTTAATGAAGCGAACACAAAAGTCGAATGAAATATTGCTGCACGATCAAAGGTATATACATTATTATTGGTTTTATTAGCTAAAAATTGAAGCATTGTAAGTTCATTTTTATTGCTATGAAAGTAAATAAGCATACATCAATACGTAATTGCATCAAAAGGAACATTCTGATAATAGGTGTTCGCATATTATAGGTTCTACCGTACTGCGGCCCTTCTGCCTTTCATTGCATCTTCTTTATTTTAAAGTTTATTTATTCGGTCTGTAAATAGTCAAACAATTTCCTTAACACTTTGGACTCCTCTGTCGAATGTGACTCGACATGGATTTTATTCACAAGTCCTCCTATGTCGAGTTACACTCGACATTTTTAAATTTCCAGTTTAAATATGTATTATATTTCGCAATATTTGTTTGATCTAGATAAGCAATATTACATGTATATGATCCTTTTTTGTAATAAAAAAAAGTCGTTGAAATGTTCAGGTACATGATTGTTTGCATCTAATTGGTTCCTATCAAACAACTGTCTTTTGAAGTACATTTCAAGTAAAACACTTCAAATAATAAGAAGTTATTGAAAAGAAAATTAAAAAAAAAGTAGGAGTTCAAAGGGTTAACTTTGATAACACCATTATATTTATTTTAGTGAGACTCTGTATCAAACAATTTTACTCTCGAGACCACAGTCATTAATACTTAAATATATTCTGAACTAAAGTAAATGTCCCCCTCAAAAAATCTATTAGAGATTATTAATACAAATATTAATACTTAAATATATTCTGAACTAAAATAGATTTCCCCCTCAAAAAATCTATTAGAGAATTTATTAATACAAATATTAATACTTAAATATATTCTGAATTAAAATAGATTTCCCTAAAAAATCTTTTAGAAAATTTATTAATACTTTGCCAATGCGCGAGATCTCCGCAATGATCAATCAGTTCTGGATCGACGATCGAGAAAAGAAATTTCTCGAACGGCGAACGTGGAAGCCCTTACGTGGTCTCGGTTCAAAAAACGTGAAAATGGAAGAGAACGGACAAGTGTCTTAATATGTTCCCCGAACGGACATCGAAGGATGTACGGGCCTCGATATCGAGCGTAATAAAATATGTATCGGCCGGATAGCGAGCGGTTTAAGTGGTCGAACATTTGTTTCTCGGACTCTCGATATTCGCGTCCCCTCGAGAATATCATCGAGCCCTCTTCGCTGTTATTGCGATACTTTCCCCGACGTGTGCCGCATTCGACACGATATTCCCTCGGTAAAAGCGGAAAAGGAGCATCGATGGACGAGAGGAAACGTTTTCCATTGAGATTCATCCATCCGATATGATGTCTCGCGTACCCCTCGCGCGCGCTGCAGCAACTTTCGAAGAACAGAATGCGAGCGGCTGAAACTTTCGAATTGATAATCTGCAGATGCGTGTGTTTCCGAGCGTTTACATAAAACAGATACGTCTCGAAAGTTTCTCATTTAAGGTCCGAACTATCAAGACAAGCTGCTAATCTTGACGATGCCAATGCGCGCCGCATAATCGCCCATGCGTCATCGTCGCTGAATTCGACGCGTACAGCATGCTGCAAATTCGGATAATGGAATGTTCGGTCTGTGGGCGCTGATCATTCTTTACAGCAAAAGAAATAATATGAGTATAGGAAAGAAAGACTGATCTGCTCAGCAAGTTGATCATTCTTTACAGCAAAAGAAATAATGCAAGTATAGGAAAGAAAGCTCTGCTCTGCAAGTTGTAGATCTTGATGAACCGAATGGAAATGTCTAATACAATATTGCTGAAAGATCAGTTAGATTGGATTGGGTCAGATTGGATTGGCTTGGATCCGGTTTACTTCTGTAATTTACTTCCACTTTTCAAATTGAATTTAGTAAGACTTCGTTTGCTGAGTTGAGTTAGATTAAGTTAGCTTAGACAACTTAGGTACGCTTTATAAATTGAGGAATCAATCGAAGCATTGGGTAGAGTTAAGATTGACTAGCTTCACTTAGTTTCGCTTGGACCAGATAATTTAAGTATGCTTTATGAATGCATTCGTCAATCGAAGGGTTAGATTGTGTTTAGTGAAACTGCCTCAACTTGAATTAGCTCGTGTTGAATTAAATTGCCTGAGATCAAATGAAGCTAGGTTGGGAAACTTAGGTACATCTTACGTAGTGATTCATCGGTCGAAGGCTCAATTATCACGCAATTTTGCGACGCCCAGTAGATGATCAGCCTCTCGGTAGCAAACGTGAGCAGAGTGCAACGTATCGACACAAGGTCTCAGCTGGACCGATTGCACGCAACGAGTATTCATCTCAATTGGCGATTATGGCCTCGTAAATTCATTTTCAGAGCAACTTGAACGAACGCGCGGTGCTCATCCGCCCGCCTCTCGCATTTACGCCTTAATCCACGGCTTTGGAAAGCCTGCAACCTATACTCTCGCACAATGTACGTACACGTCGGCGTTGATTCCGTTGCATCGCTAATGAGTCGGACTGTCCATTCGTGATTGCGAATGGCACACCGAAGAAAAAACTTTGCTCGTTAAACGGTTCTTTGATTCGAGTCCCGAGAGCTTCCATTTTCGGCGAAACTGTTTTTTCGTCCGGCAGCCCTGCAGATGAAACTCGTACGATGAACCACACGGTGGCCATTCTCCCGAAGGCCACTTAATAATAGCCCGTTATCGGTGTGCCGAAAACTGATTAAAATGCTTGCCAACCAGGATGTCCCATTAACGAATTAGCACGACACGCTATTTAGATAAGACCCCTGTTATCTGTGCTCCTTCGATACCCGAAAAACGCCATACGTCGCGATTCTTCCATGCCAAAAATTGTCAGGAATCGTACGATCCGCTCTGTGGAGCGTGGGCCGCGTAGAATAACGCGTAATCCAGTTTCTGTGATGCAGAAACGGTAATAGCGATAACGCGATCAGTCATCGTGCTCGTGAAAGCCTTTAAACGGCCAACGCTCTGACCGTCGTGTCCATCGACGCGAGGGACACGCTAAAAAGCGACAGAAGGCTCGTGTTTACGCGTTTATCGCGGCAACTTAAGCTCCGTTAGGAAAAGCTCGTCGACAAATAGCCCACGCCATTATCCTCTTGAACGATCGAACGCGGAGAACGTACCTCGACATCGAGGCGAATCGATATTCCTTGCTCGATGCCAGCTACCGCTGCATCCACTGCGAATGCAACCAAGAGTCCGCTATGTAACCGGATATCGGACCTAACCCAGACCGCAATAGTACCTTATCGACGATACAAGCTCTCCAAAGAGACAGCCATTGAAGAAAGCGGTATGGATTACCTCAGGATCACGGAGGCGCGAAACTTTCAGCCCTTTTCAGACTATCGGTTCGGTGGTTGGTCTCACACCTGGGCACATTCGAAATAACATTAGTTGAAATATTCTTTCAAATAACCTGTTATTTTGTTTGATAATTATTTTGTTTTCGAAATACAATTGCGTTATTTTATTTCAAGAAATAATTTTGAAAATAATAATCTTGTATCTAAGATAATAAAATTATGAAAGACTCATTCAATAGTTTCATTGATGTACTTCAATCGTACCGCGTTTACTTTTCTGACATTATGGTTTTATGCTTGGTGTATTCGTTCCATTCACACTTTTCTATTTATGCGATACAATGTTACAACTTTTGTTTGTGGATTATTTTCTTTGGTAACTATATTAGATGGTCCCAGACAAAAATCTGTTCCTGATGAATTTTTTGAATAGAGAGTTTTGCTCAAAGCAAATTGTTGTAAAATTTTCTTGAAATAAAGTCTTTCAGTTGAATTATTTTCATGATTATTTCTTTTGCCCAATTTCAAATAACGAAAGGATGAAATCATTTATTATTTGAAATTGCTATTATTTCAAATAAATCGATATCCTCTGTATTCTCAAATAACAGTATTGAAAATAACGAACTGAAATATTATTTCAAATAGCTATTTCTTATTTTCATTTCAAATAAAATTTGCCCATGTCCGGTTGGTCTCGCGAGGTGGCTTATAACGTTTCAATGAACTTTTTTTTCTGGTGTATGTACAGGGAAGATCGGCGGACAGGACACTCGTTATTTACGATAATATTCAACGTTGGAAATCATTACTTGAAGGGCTGCATATTATTTTGCGAAAACTAGTTAACTTGACCACTTCTGTAAAAGCTATAGTTGTGTAACAAAACATTATACGTTATTCGTTTCATATCGATTATTTTACAACTTTTATTTTATGAGCAGTTGGATATTTATTTTTTCTTCAGTGATAGTTACACTCATAGATAGAATTAAATGGCTGAAGTCACGTATATGTGACAGCGGCCATCAAAGTGTTAAGCGATCTCATTTATTTAACATTATAACTAAAATTTTGTTTCCATACGTTTTTTCAGAATGCCTTTATTAACATATATAAATAAACTCGAATTGAACTTTATCAACCTATTCAGTTTATTTAAAAAAAATAGAATTTGTGACGAAATATAGTGGGACAAAATGATAGCACGTTTAAGTAAAAATTAAAAATATAAACGAATTAATGAATGATATTTAATGTATAATATTTGTGGCATCCCCTTCGCATTTAATAATAGCAATCATTCTGTTCGGCAGATTTACATAGTTTTGTCATGCTTTCTTGCTTTAATTTCTAATTTGATGCTGCTCCTGATATTACCCGTTTATCGCGAGCAGTTAGACATTGCGGTGGCCAGAACTCTTCTTCTTCCCATAGTTTTCAGAATTTTTTAATAAATTCATAATTACCTTCCGATTCTATTCGTAACTTTTACTATTTGTGCCACGGAATACTGTTCCTCTTTCAATTTCAATACAGTACGTATTTAACATGCACTCAGTCTCTTTCCTCCGCCCATTTTTAATAATTTACAGTCTTCTTTAACAAATATACACAAGATGTTAGTACGCACTTTATTAACACTTTGAACGCCACAGTGGAAACAGCCACACCTAATCAGACACAATATAATTTACTACTTTTTATATAAATCGTAAAGAACAAAAAGATTTGAGTACTCAATCGTATTCTTCTATTCCTACGTTATTGTTTCAGCCTTAAGTTTGCTCAGAATTTTGCGACAATCAATAATTATTTAATTAAATTAAATTTGAGGTGTCGATCACCGGTGACCGCCGCGGCATTCAATGTGTTAATTACGTTTCACGATCAACGTTTGTCATTCAGTAGTGTACGTACAACTGAGAAGCGTAGATTTGGTGCTTGTGCTATCATTTTGTCCCACTTGTGAACTACAATATTTACGTTTGCATTCACAGAATTTTGTCGAAGTGAGTATTGTGGATAATATTCAGTATATTATACATACAGGCATGCCCAGAGTTACTGATAAAATAAACTATGTATTTCCTTCAGTTTATAATACAAAATATGAAAAAATATGGGACGTGCAATCTTTTTGTCCTCGAATGTATCATCCTTACTCCTTCATTTCCACGTCGTCCTGATCCGGTGGTCGAATAACTCCCTCGAATATGGCTCGTAAAGAGGGTAAGACAAATAATAGGAAGCTCCGTGGAAAAATCGCGGTAATTTCGCTGAACGAGTACCGGTCTGAGCTCATTTAAAATCGCCGCCGCGTAATCGCATCGATTCGCGTCGGTCGCCGCGTGTAAACCGATGCGAAATCGGCGGACGAACGCGGGCCAGACGCACGACGAGTCCGGAAACGCCGTGGCTCCGTCGATTTTCCAATAAATCTCAATTTAAGAAGATCGTTTATGCGCACGCATAACCGCACATTTCATTTGCCGAAGCAATTTCGTAATGACGCGAAGGGGGAACGGTATGATTGCCCGCGGGACGCGGTCCGCGTTGCTTTTGCTCCGGTACGGAGTACGGTATCATAAGTAGGCCGGCTTTAAGCCGGAGCATTACCGTTCACGATGAAATAACAGTGATTACCGGGCCTGTGGTATACTCTCGCGACGCCTATCATGGTACAACAGCGACAAGTACAAAGACATTGTCGATTTTGCCGCTTCTTTCGTCCAAGTCGAGTCCCTGATTTCAGATTTTACTTTAAGTCTGAACTTCGTGGCCTCTGGTGTACACTCGCGATGTCTATCACCATGCAATAGTAACAAGTACAAAGACACTGTCGGTTTTGCTGCTTCTTTCATCCAAATCAAGTCCATGATTTCAGATTTTACTTTAGACTGAACCTTGTGGCCTGTGGTATACACTCATGACGTCTATCACGGTGCAATAGCAATAAGTACAAAGATATTGTCGGCTCTGCCGTTTCTTTCGTCTGAATCAAGTCCCTGATTTCAGATATCAGTATAAACTGAAATTCGTAAACTGTGGTGTACCTTTGCGGCGCCTATTAAGGTGCAGATCCACGATGAGATACTTCATGAGATTTTCCTCTCATGAGACAAAAATCTCAGCAACGACTAAAGGTAAATATATATACAGGGCGTTTTTTTTAACTGGAAACGGTGGAATATCTTATGAGGAACTGGAGCCATAAAAAGTAATGTTTATTGTACTATATGTTTACTGTAAACGTACCTGTAAAAAGTCTCACGAGAAAAAAATCTCATGAAATATCTCATCGTGGATCTCCACCCTTACGGTGCAACAACAACAAATATAAAGACATTGTCGATTTTGCCGCTTCTTTCGTCCAAGTCGAGTCCGTGATTTCAGATCTTGTGAACTTCGTGGCTGTAACAAAGAGAAGTAGAAATGCTTCTTCTTCTTTGTACGTAATCCAGCATCGACTGTATCATCACTTAACCGGGGGACCTACAGTTTTAGATGCGTTCCGTACCACCATGTTGTCAACAGCATTACAGAAACATTGAAGACGGTCTCACTCATCTTAGCGGTGATCCGTGGCCTTCCGTGAAAATACTTCTTGAACAGGACCAAAGTTTAACTTGTTCGCTGTTAGCAGGTGCTAAAAAAGGATTCAGATACTTTAAGGGTAGATAGTACTCGCGGCATGGAGGAAAAGGGTCCTAATAACCATCAGTCGAAAAATTAACTCATTCACGCACACTCTTTTTTTCTAGATCGGCCTCAGAAACAGACGTTCTTTTTTTTAAATATTCCTTGGTTGCTACAAGAAATTAGATGAAAAAGCAATGCTTATAAGGGTTAATTAATACGATTTCTATTAGTTTTTTTTTTTAAATTATAACGGCAACATGTAGAGGATTCTCGCCTGGTAAGTTTGTTGCTGTTTTAGTAAAAATATACATGACTGCTATAGCCGTCATTTGCGGTAATGGGTTAATATTGTCGCAGTTATAAAGAATTCACCGTTTTGGTTAAAGCAAGTGACTTCCTCGCAAAGCTTATAGAATATTGTCTGCATGTCCTTCTCCCATTTCTGCACGTGCTTCATATCTTCGTACCACAGAATTGCATGACTTATCCAAAACGAAGAATTTTTTATAACTCCTTCATTCTGAGACATCCGAGTAAGTCTGTCGATTCCGCATCAGTCTGTGCGCGTATTATATTTCAATATGCAGTCGGCAATAAAGAGTTTTTGCCGGTGCAACGATCGGGGCACGGAAATTGCGAAATCCCGGTGCCGAGTTCCGGAGTTATTGGGTTGGTGCATACGAAATTGCCGTTTCGAACAGGGAAGTTCAAATAAGTAATTTTTTTGTTGTTTTTTTTATGTAATCGAAATAGTTACTATCGGCTTTGTATACGCCTGTCCCAACGGTTAACTAAAGGCAAAAGTATTATCAGTTACATTACGTACTTATCTTATAGTCTAAACTAAAGTTATCATTATCATGCGGAACATAATTACAACATGAGTCATTCTGTTACTACAGCCCCTGATCATCGAATTAGAACCACTTATAACTTTTAACATTTTTTCTGTTTTTAATAAAATTGAATGATCTGATCGAACTTTAATAACAAAGTTTATTAACTATTTACCTGTTGACTGCCGCGCAAGTTTTATGTTTTGCCCTGGCGGCGACAATAGAATTTTCATAATTCTAATAAGTATATAATGATAAAATATTAAGTAATACGGTTAATATTATATCTTAATAAAAATTTTTAATTGTTGAATAGCGCACTTTTTATTTCACAATGTTCTCTAATTATTTATGTTGTTCAAAATTTTTTAATTCATGATATTCATCTTATTTTAATTATTCTAAAAAATGTAGTAACGCTGGGCACGAGTGACCATCGTGGCAGTCGCCGTGTTATGGTGTTACACACATACATATTACTATTTTGTGTTCCCTCCCCTTGCCTTAATTACAGCTCGTATTCTTTCTGGCATGCTCCGAATACACTGCCTTATCACATCCTTTATGTCTTCATTATTTTGCCAAATATCTACAATTGTTGTTTTTAAATCCTCTAATGTGGTAACCAGTGATGAGTGGACGAGTGATTTGAGTAGCCTCCATACATTTTCGATGGCATTCAAGTGGGGTGAATTGCCTAGTCATGGAAGTATGGGGATGTTTTTTGATAAAAGAAACTCTGTGACGGATTTGGCTGTGACATGGTGCTCCGTCCTGCATATACAGTGTGTCCACGCTAAAGTGATACAGGCCCGTAATTTCTTAAGAGGACTAGGCAGTCAGATTTGGTCAAAATGTAACTTCCTTTGAGAATTAATTACAAATAAATGACTACATATTGTGACTAGTACTTTTAGGCAATGTTTATTAATGCTATAAACTGTAGAAAAATATTTTTTTGAATAACATATACTTATATATGATGGTTTTACAGTCGACTGATGTGTAGGCGCTTTTTCTGGAGTCGTTGTGGTTTTTCAGTGATCCTGGCCACAAAGAACTGAATTATGAAATATCATGGAAAATTTGGCGCTCTATAGGACCCTAATCTGCACTGAACCTATTGAAAAAGAAAAAAATCCAAATTGTAAAAATGTCGGCAGTGAAGTTAAAAGAACGCGATTTTTCATTAAAACAGAAGCAATTTATATTTTTTTTTTGACAAAACAGGAGTCTTTGCAGACTTCCGCGTAGGTTCAAGCCTTAACTAGACATGTTTTACATTTGCTCAATTTTTTTCAAATCGATTTGAACCTCCGTTTTTTCGCAATCACTGCAAAACGAAGAGAAAATATGATTTCGAGAAAAACGCGTTTAAAGTTCTGGAAGACGATACGACTACATACCTTGCGATCGAACTTTTCGACTGTCAAATCCTTAATTTTGCGAATTTTAACATGATTCAAACGGCATTTTACTCGGGAAGGAAAGTACTTTCCAAAAATACAATAAAAAAAAATGCATTTTTTGACTGCCTAGTCCCCTTAAGTGTTGAGGATACAAGAAAGTTGTTTGCATGAAGGTTGTATGGTTCAAGCGGATAAATGTTCTGGGGAAGACCAGATGTATATACATGCATGTATATTGAGATCTCCGTGATCCTAGGGACGCGTAATAAGGATGAAGGACAGTTTTTATAACACCCTAATATTGTCTTGCATCCATACTTCCATTAACACGCTGCCTGCCATGTCACCCACATGTGGGTGAACGAAAAATTGTGAAAATCACTAACGTTATTGATGAAAGTGGGTAGAATTTGAAGTTATATTCACTTTGTATACAAATTTAGATACTGTTCCATTTTGGATTAACGAAGCGTGGCAGTCAAAGTGTTAACAAAGTAGATTGGGCCTGGCCCTGGCCCCCCAAATTTTTGCACGTGGTCCTAATTCCATGGCCAGGGGCTGTAATTACAATACGGATGATCGAGATTCTACTGTATTCTGTACCTTCCATAAACCAAGAAGACATCGTCTATGAAATGCAAGAATACCGCGAGGCGAACGGCGGAAGGGAAACGTCGGGTCGATTCGCAACGATGAAAACGTTCGAAGGGAATTTCTGTTCTGCGGGTCCACGAGGGACCGGCGCGCGATCGATCAAGCGAACCGGGCGCCTTCAATTAGTCGGCGGGGGCTAATTAATTTGACTCGATCGCGATTTACATAATTAGACGCGCCGAGTGGATCCTCCGGCGGCCGCGCTTTTTGAGTGGCTCATAATTACTCGCGTCAATCGTATCGCTTACACCGCCCCGCCGCTGAACCTCTTCCTCTTCAGCTCCTCGCTTCGCGAACGAAACAGGAAATTGTAAAATCTCCGTCCGTAAATAAAAAGTCTACCTTATTGCTCGTTGTTGGAGATTCTTCGGCGTTTCAGCTGCAAGAAGATATTATTTCTGACCTCTCGAGCGTTCTGAACTGAATTTTTTTCCGCTTTCTTTCTGTCTGCTTCCCACGGACCAGCGGCTACGTATAAACATTTATTTTTCTGTACGACCGTCGTTGTTTCGGTTAGGAGAGGTAACGTGGTACATGGATAAGGGCAATTTGAATTTCAATGAGATTGGGAGATACGCATGGACCGTATTTCGACTGCAGAAGCCTAAATTATTTGTGTATAGACACACAGGGTGATTCATGAGAAACGAAACACCAATTTTTGTTAGATCTTAGGATAGAAAAAATGTCTGAGAGAAAGGTTACAGTACTCAACGCCACCATGAAGACTACATCAGAAACATCGATATTTTTCTTCTCAAATAGCCACACATATTTTTTAACCCTTAACTACTATAGAACGCCTGTGACACCGCTCCAAATTTTCATTCATCCCTATTTCCCTTCCTGCATGACTTATCATCTTCTCACGCCATGTACCTTTCAATCAGAGTCTAATGTTCAATCATGCTTGGGTCTTTTTGTTATTAATGTACAAAGCAAGAACAATTGGATTCGATCTTTATTCGGCACTTGTATGTACATAATAACGCAATAAACATTAGCGGTCTGTGAGACCTCCTACAGTAGTTGCGTAAGTTTCAACGTCTATAGCAGTTAAGAGTTAATTAATATTTCTGTAAATGTGATAAAAGTGGTAACAACACATACTCTGGCAGCGATTCAAATTCGTCTTGCTCAACGCAGAGCCATCTTCTCACCCAATTAACTGGTTAGAAACAAAAGAGCGATTAGCGTTCCGACAGACAATCGTTGGTACTATTTTACGCTGTGGCATGAACGATTCCTTTCCTCTTCCGTCAGGAACGCCTTATTTGGAGGATTCTTACGATCGCACGGACGGGAATCCTTAGGTGCGGGTCCATTGAAGGAGCGAACGTCCGATTTCACCCGGAGACGACGCGCCCAGGCGTCTCGGGGCCTTTGAAAAATCCTAATGTCCCCGTTTACGTGACGCAACATCCGGCGTCGTCGTGTTTCAGACCGCTGTGTCGTCTTTATTGTAACCTCCCGTATATATATACTCGGGAAAATCCGCCCTTTGTCAACGTACCGTTTCCTTTCTCGATCGAACAGAGAGGAAGCTGGAACTTCTGTCCGAACGTGGACGACAGCGTAAATATTTCTTGAATTATTCTGAATAGCTGTCCGTCCACGATATTTGTAGCAAACTTTCGGTCGCTGAGCTTTTTATTGCGCGTACGTTCTGTAGGGTGCGACGCGGCTCGTTCGCCGTGGGGCCCATTGTCGTGAAACCCGTCCTTTATGCCCTTACACGTGCACCGACTCTTCTCGAAGATCCTCGGGGTACCTGGAACGGTGAAAGGAAGTTTAAAGAGCGTTTCCACGAGTTTATCCAGCGGACAGAGCCTTTGTCGCGGGGGATTTGTCGCCGCAGTTAAACTTATAGCCCCTCTTAATGCAACCCGGGCACAGAAATCTGAGGTGCACCCGTAAAATCACGTTACGGACATCGTTCCGGAGGTCTGACTGCGTTTTCGCGGCTCGATGATCTTTTAATCGCCCCTGACTCCCCCGTTCGCTCAACAGTCCTTGCTCTCCTTTGGCTAACGGCAGCTTCAATTTGGTTTTGTTCTATCGGGCGGTATGGAAAAGAAGATGTTTTTAGACCAACATGACGCAGTCATTGAGTTCTAATTGTTGTCTGCGGATCACAGTGTGTTCAGTTGTGATTAAAATTCATTCGGCAGCATTCAATTATTAACACGTTGACTGCCGTAGGGATCACCGGTGACCAACGCATTGAATTTTATTTCATCAAATAATTACTGATTTTATTAAAATTTTGGACAAAATTAATATTATAAAAATAATAGAAGACGAAGACTGTGCAATTGAATAACTAGATATTCTTTTTCTTCGTGATTTGTTTTTGAAATTGGATATTGTTGTATGTCTGACCAGGTATGGGAGTTTTCACTGTAGCAGTCAACGTGTTAAATTAGTAGAAATACCGATGGGTGAACAATCGAGTACGAATATAAAACATTCAACGTCTGCTATCACAATTATACATATAGCAATTCTGTCAGGTTGATCGAAGAATAATGTCGGATTTTTAAAGGAAACTTCAGTTTATTGTTATTTATATATTATCCACACTAGTAATAGCTAACTAATCTATTTTCTTCATTAAAAGTAATCTAAATCGCAACTAACGACACAGTAATTCCTGAAACGTCTAAAAATCAAATATTAAATATTTCTGGATGCATTAACTCTTTAAGCCCTATCGAACGCATATATTCGTCTGTCGGATGCGGAAATGAAGTTAAAGCAAGGGAGCATTGGAAAGAAAGCGAAGAAAAGATATGCAGAATTTATGATGAAAAGGTGGAGAATATGAGACATGTGTTAAGACAATGTGAAAAGACAAAAACTTATGTAGACATAGAGGTAATACTAGGTGCCCCAGGGCAGGGCATAGAGTTATTGAGAAAAATTGAGAAGGAACGAGAAAAAGCTAGAAGACAAAAGGAAGAGCAACGAAGAAAAGAAGCGAGAAAAGCCAAAGAAGTGTAGAGATAGTTGTTAAAAATTTTGAATTTTAAAATTTAAATATTATATTTTATAGTTTATACTTAACTTTTATGGTTTTCTATATTTTTGTGTATTTAAAGGTAAAGTAGAAAGTATGTCTAAAAATGAAATAAGGTCTAAACAAACAAGTAAATGTAATGTAATGTAAAACCGGAAGTCCGTCCAAACCCGAAAGGGGTGGACTATGTATAATAAATAATAAAATAAATATATTCGTCTATCGTTCTCAAAGGGTTAAAATCGTCCAATGATCACACGTTCGAAGATACTCGAAGCTTTCTCGATGCTTCACGGATGGACGTCGTCACCAGCGATTCGCGTCTCATGAAACGACCGAGTTATCGATCGATCGTAGCAGCATGAATCACTGGTTTTGGTAACGCAACGCGAACGGCCGTGGAAGAGTCGTAATCGCGGGGCCCCCGGGAGCCAGAAGAATTATTTGACGGGCAAATCGCTGGAAGAATTGTTCGCCGGCGATTCTTCCGAGCTGGCCACCGCGGAAAGATGCGCGCGGTACGATCGATAAGTATAGCGACCGATACGCTCGCGTTCAATCGATGGACGATTGAACGCAATTCTATGGGATGGGAGTGGCCGGCGAGAAGCTCTTTCCGAACGGAAAAGGCGCATCCTGTGCCCTGTCAACTGACAGCTGACAATGGACCCCGAGGTCCATCGAGGACGATCACCCGCACCCACGCATTTTTCGGTGGTCACGAGGTCGCGACACGTCGAGAAACCGTCCACAAGTTTAACACGTTGAACGCCGGGTCACTTCAAATTTAATTTAACACGTTGAACGCCGCGGTGGTCACCGGTGACCGACACCTCAAAGTTAATTTAATTAAGTAATTATTGATTGTCACAAAATTCTGAGCAAACTTTATACTGAAACAATAATGTAGGAACAGAAGAACACGACTGAGTACTCAAATCTTTGTTTTTTTCTTTACGATTTATGCAAAAAATAGTAAATTATATCGTGTCTGATTAGACATGGCTGTTTTCACTGTGACGCTCAACGTGTTCACCTTTTGCCTGCGAAACGCGTGTACACAGAGTGACGCACCTAACTCGCTCACTTTGAATAACTTTTTGGCATAGAAGTACAGTAGAGTCCCTCTTAACCGGTCTCTATGAGACCGAACCTCTGACCGGACATGCGAATGATCTGTTAATCCGAAAATACAGGGTGCGATGAAAATTTAACAACTTTTGTGTAATAAAATATTCCTCATGTACAGCTGCGGACAAAAGTTTCCGAATGACAGCGTTTTTTATGTTTCATTCAATTTTATATATTTCCTTTGAAGTTGTAAGAAAAGTAATTGAATGGGTATTTAGAAGAAGGGCGTATGTTACATTTCATAAAATTGACAGGAAAACGTAAAAACAATTCATTGCTCACTGTAGCAATTAAAGAAGCAGCTGGTGTAACATACGCCTTTCTTCCACTTTGAAAAATAAATAATAATCGAATAATGAGAAAGTTATGTCTTAAATGCAAGCACGTAATTGGGTATAAAAATCATTGTTTTTGTGGCCCTTGTTCCACGGAAAATCCCTTTCGAAAATTTGTAACATACGCCCTTCTTCTAGACACCTATTCAATTATGTACATCGACAGAGAATTTAGTGATCTACAAGGATACATCTAATACAAGTTTCTAAAAAATGTATTTACTACCTTATATTTAACTTGTACATATTTGAACAAAATATAATCAAACACAAAAAACGCTGTCAGTCGGAGACTTTTGTCCGCAGCTGTAAATGAATGTTTTCTATAAGTATTCGTTATTCAATTGTCTACTTAATGGTGTATAGATATTGTGCATTTGTTTTATTTCAAGCTGTCGAACAAACGTGGAGAAATTCGTGCCTCTATAATTTCATTGCACATGCAAAGGAAACGTCCGATTGACATAGTTCGTTTGCTCAATGTCGAAAAATCTGTGGCTTCAAAAGCTATTAAACGTTTCAAGGAGCAAGGCTTTGCTAGATCTCACTAGTCTGTGGAGTCGTTAAGCAAAATTTGGTGAAAGCGTGGAACGAAATAGATGAAAATAAGCTGCGCGCATCGGTCAACCAATTCCAAAAGCGTCTCAGAGCCTGTATGAAAGCAAATGGCGGTTTCTTCGAGAACGACCTCGTCTAAATAAAATTTTATGCCTTTTCCAATGTTATTATTGTCTTTTAGTTTCTGTTAATAAAAATTTTGTTAGAAGACAGTTGCCTAAAAGTTGCCAAACTTTCATCGCACCCTTTATATGCCAAATATCCTTTAATGCTTGTAAATAAAGTAAAATATGTTTGACTACAAGAACACAAGTCTTCAGATAAATTCTTGACACTTTCAGCTTTTCCCTTTTATTTTATTTCAAAATTAAGTACGAAGAATGCACTTATTCGTTCGATTAAAGTTTCCTTTATTGCATAGCGCATCATCTTTGTTTCTAATTGAAGGCTTTTCGGAGATTTGAAGATAAACTTTATTTTTTTTTTACACGAAACGACATATTTTGTATGCCGAAATTCGAAAGGATATCAGATTCTGAGTAAAAATATATTGCCTTTATTGCCAACGGAAGTTGTTCAAATGAAAGGTGATGTAACATCTAATGTACCACAGAGTTCACAGTTGGGTCCTCTTGTATTTTTATAACTCATTAATGATATATCTAAAGTTTTTAAATAACGACATCTTGAAAAAGAGTTGAATAAAAGAACGAAATATCGAGTAATCACACCATCTTGTTCGACAATATTACTTTACTCATGTGAATCTTCTAAATTCTACAGGACAAGTCTACGTAGCTTCGTTGCACATCTGGGTGATGTAAGTATAATGGTAAGTGAGTGGAAATTATTAGATACACCTCTCATTCGATCGATATGTTCCCTGAACTGACAAACTCCTCACATGATAAAAGTATTAAGTAACTTTAATATTGTCCAAGAATCCTGGTTGCTTCCTCCTCTGTCTCCATATATTCTTCGATGCCTGAAACTGATCACTTTCTAGACTCAGCAGCCTCACGAATATTCTCAAAGAGCCTCACCGCAAAATAAAACATAAATACCTCAATGATCATTACCCCAAACATCCTGGTTTATTAAATCCTCCGAGTTGATCGGCAATTTCCGTACGGAATATCGAATTTAACAGGAGGCTACGGTGCAACAGACATCGAAAACATCTCGGGGGAACAGTTCGTCCGGTGTTTGTATAGCGTTCCACATGGTGAGCGAACGGGGTCGCATCGGTTCAATTAGAGGCAACACAGAATGATCCACCTATATGGGGTAGGCCTCGTTCCACCTAGAACCAATTACAAATATTCTTTCGCGATTGCAAATTGCCCGCATGTAACCTGTACGCTCACGTACAGATCATCATTCCTCTCCCTGTCCGATCCTCGTATCGCTGGCGCTATAAGGATAATCGAGAAATAGTTTTACAAGATGTTGCATGCGGTGTCAAGCAAGGTCGCGTGAATTCGATTACGAGCAGATCGATCCGGACATGGGGTGGGTCGTCTCGACGGGGTGCATTCAATGAAAGAAAACTCGAGGACGGGGATAGAGGAAGAAGAGGGTGACACGAGAAAAAGGAGTGGTTTTAATGACGAGCTGGACCTTACGGGCGTAAATCAGGCGAGATATCGCCGTGGCATGATTGAGATGAATCGCTTCTCGATAGCCGCGGCGTGCTTCGATGCGTGAAGGGTTATTAGAAACATTTTGTTCGCGTGTCCTCCACGATGATAATCCTATTCGTTGGCTAACAATACCGACGCTAATGCCAACAAACGGGATCGATGATCCACGTCCCTTCATTCTGTCGGGATACGAATCCGCCTAGAGGATTAGTTTTTGTAGGTGCAATTAGTGCTGAACTCGCAGCACCTTTGTGTTATATTTATAGTATCGTGAAGAAAACGGAGGGTCCGGTTTCTGGATGATTTTGAATAGTATTTCGAATATAAAAAATGAGAGATGTATTGTACATATAATATTACAATACTTTCATTGAGTCGATGATCTAATATGCTCCTTCCCTTGACTGACCGATAATAACAATAATAATACTTTCACAAATTATCTGATATTTCATTGACCTTCGTTACATCATTTAACTGTGCAATCCTCTAATTGTATTGAACAATATATTTTGTACGAAGATTATTGATTTCCATTTGGACGATCAGATTACAAGAAAGAGTCACACGTGTGACTTGAAGCTTCACCTTGGATTTATCAGACCTGTCTGACGGAATTCCATCGCTCAGCTGATAGAAATTAGCCATACATTTAAATTATGCGTCTAAAGCAGAAATTGGAAAAGTTTCAATGGATTCGGGTTCGAGTTTGAACCGCCTGACTCACACAGTTTCAGTTACTGCGTGGCGCCAGTAGTACTAGTAGATTATGGACTCGTGTCAGGCACACGCGGTATATCGTATTTTTTAATTATTCTGAAAACGATACACTTGCAGGACTTTCATGCAAATTGAACGCAAGTTCAAGTTCTGCTGCTACTTTTCTACTGGTCCTATTAAACCTTATCAAGTCAAACAACTAATGGTTGTATTTAAGAATCCCTCAAATATAGCAGTGGAAGTGTTAATAATATAAGAAAGAATGCATAAGTACATCTATTTCTTTTATAGAAATGGAGAAAATATTTCACTAATGTACTGCCTTAAAATTCTTCTTGTTTATTGATTTATTCATTCCACTGAAATGTTGCAAAATCTTGCAGCCTGTGATAATCCTTGATCCTCGTTTCTTTTCGCACGATTTCGTCCTTTTTCGTTACGCGTAAGAACCGAGTCGAGGATGGACAGGCAAGGAAAGGATGCTGGTCGCGATACAGCATAACATAAAATTCATTCTGACGATGCAAATCTCGCTATACAGGATCGGTCAAGCAAGAAAGTTCACGAGTTTTTCAAAATGACGATACAGAATCCGGTCGAGACGGCTTCGTGACGGGATTATATACCTCGATTCATCGAACACTTTTCCAATTGTTGACTACGTTTAGAGATACCTATCGAAACCCCTGATCCATGCTTCACCGTAATACATGCCTGATTGACCTATTCTCCCATTTTTCTCAAAGCACTATCTACTTAATCCAACGATCGTGGAATATAAAATGACTTTCATCTTGCGATTCGACAAGTTTCTCACGTTATGTGTAAATGATTCTCAATTAATATGAAACAGTCTTCTTTTCCAATATCTTTTATAGAAGGTGTCACAGACGAGGTATAGACTAGACCATTCATCCAATGTATTTTTGTGTCACACGGATTTGGGGCTCTAGAGACCCATTACTATTTTCGCGTCACATTGTACTGTATCGGTTAGAGCAGGCTTTACATGACAGCGCTATTATTTCGTAACAGGTTCATTTTGATGACAATAATCTATCTCAAGCAGAATTTCATGCCGAACACACTGGTTTTTGTTAGAATGCGGTATCTCTTTTCGTTTCGTCAAAAACTCAAGAATTGTGAAGGACTACGTCAGACCGTTCAACGATGCCGATCGGATTCTTCGATTCAGCGAAAAATCATAATATAAAACTGTGCCAGATCAGTAATGTATTAACAATCTATGTGTTAGAAACAATAATATATATGATATTCTTGTAAGTATTCGTTGCGCTTGAGAACTGGGTATTCGTCTTCATTTGTTTGCTGCATGTGCTGTATCTGATGCTCATTTCCCGTATTTACTACCTAACCAACTTCTGTCCTTTTTGCCCGATCTAATTCCTAAAATCACCGTTCTAAATCGTAGAGTACGCTAAAAAACCACTGGTTTTGGGCCATGTCGGTATTTCAAATCGTCTGACACGAAGTCCCATAAAGTGATTACTCTATTCCATACCTAGTCTGTGGTGTGACACGAAATTCCATAAGGTGATTAGTCTATTCCATACCTCATCTATGGTGTCTTATCATCGATGGTAAACGCTGGAACTCTGTACACGAAATTCCGCAACGGACGTTCAGGTGGCATTGTACGACTTCGTGAAAACGTAGTTATCGAGCACTGGCTTATTTACGAATAAAATTCTGGAAGTAACCGTTGAATCGACATAACATGTTAGGAAAATTGGTCTCCAATGCATTCCAAGCTCTTCCGTACGTAATTAATTTATACTCCTATATAGATTTGTATTGCAAACATGCAGCTCCTAGGTTAAGTTTCTTTGCAGACGGCTCGTGCCGCTTGGCCGCACGCTGGGTTCATCCATCATCGGTTCACCAGCGATTGAGAATGCATGGAGCCTTACATCGAACAGGACAATCATGAGATATCATTTTCCTCATCCGAATGAACGTAAACGTATCAAACGCCACGGCTGGTTTGCGAGGATGTCAACCCCCAATGGACGAAAGATTCTCATGAGAAGAATTCTAAAAGGCAGATTCGTACTCAGTCATTAAATATAGTATATTCGCTGTTAAATAAATCATTTTTGTTTATTCTGCAAACTGTATATTATTATTACCTTCTCTGTTAATCCTATCTTTATGAGAACATTACATCAGGCAACAAGATGTTACGTGATGGTTCAGAATCCACCTAAGACTGTAGGGGCTAAATGATCATAGCAGTCTATGCTGGATTATATACAAAGGGGAATAAGGAATTACCATAAATATATACATTAATAACATTTCAACTTTAATTAGATCGTTTACAAAGTTCAGTCTCATTCTCCATGAAATACTTGAACTGCAGTTGTCTGCAAGACCAATCGAAGGGAGGAAGCAGAGGAGCTTCAATTTTTAAATCCTTGTGCTTTTCCACAAACCATGGTAACACCATTGACCTTAAATGAATATGAGCAGGAATGATATCTTGTTGTGAAGGTTTAATGTTCAACAATGTGAGAAGGGTTGGATCCAATTTCGATTTTCTGTAGACAATCAAGGATGGATCAATCCTTGTATAGACGTCTCCAACTTTTTGTATTGCTGATGCATAGAGATTGTCTCCTAAAATCGGAGCATACAGCCATGTAGCTGCAAACAACCTGACTGCATGCCACTTCAAAGTGGAGGATTTTATTTGAATCAGAGAAGATAAGTTGAGGGTGGAATTGGATAGAACTTGATATTCAACATTAAGAATCTTTACATCCCGTCTTTTCATTTCATTAATGTGCCATGATGAAACAATAGTAGGCTGAAAATTATTAATACAAATAAATAAATAGTTACTCTCCTACACAGAATAAATTAATTCTTATTGTATTTACACGAAGATGGCCTGTATCCTGAGTAGGAACTTGTTTGATAGCCAAACGCTCTTTGCCTTTTATTTGATTTGGAACTCTGTTGGTAAGAACCCACAATGTTCTTGTGAAATTATTGGCCCGGCGTAATGAAACTTCTATAGCCTTCTCAACCTTCGAATCCGCTGCTAACAGTGTGACACCAGACATATACCTGGTTACAAAATGAATTCATAGATTTAGAAAAGAATAGGTTGCCCATAACATTAATTTTTAGTAGAATCACTTACTTTTCAGGTTTTCTGACAACAGTCAATTTAGAATAACCCAATTCTTTGGAAATGTATGGCAATGCATCATCTAAAATATAATCCACAGAATTTGGTATAAAATGAATAGAAGGTGCTTTAGAACTTTCAGTGTTATTACATATACCATATGGTTTATTTAAAGCTACTAAACCATCTGCAAAAGGAAAATCAATTACAAAAAACTGAAGTCTTTATTAAAACTTAAATAGGTATAATTAACACCTTGTGTATAAGGTGTTGATTGTTATGATTATTTTGACCTTTGTTGTAAATTACATTGTCTAAAAGATCGTTAGAAAACGCTGCCAAGGATCTCCAAGGGTGAATGCATTTGTAAGGATGAATTTTCCTTTCCGATTCCCTTGGCGCTACATTTTCCATGTAGCCTCTTTTGAATGTTTTCGTGCATAGTGCATTCACCATGGGCGAATACGTGCGTTTAAATACACCGAATCTGATTACTATATTTTCCATTTTGCAACGCAATTTTCATATCCTCTCAAACTGATCCTTAGTAAAAATTATGTGGCACTACGTACAGAAAAACTACATGGAAAATACACATCCTCCTAAAAAATTTAGATGAAGAGTTCAGAAGTTCCGTAACTCCATTCATGTATCGTCTTTAACTATGTTACACCGTCGCGTACATCTTTGCACCATCTTCTGACAAGATCTAGAACTAAACAACGACGTGGTGCTCGGGGCGCCTCTGGCGGATTTTTCTGTAAATAGTCGGGTCTCTCTCGCTAGATGGCGACACTTGGAATTTCGCTATTCAGTTCCGAGCTTTTGTCAGAGATGGTACCACCACAGACGAGATATATGAATAGACCAATCATGCAATGTATTTTTTCGGCCCGAATTCCTGGGGCACTAGTGCCACAGACGAGATATATTATCTCGTCTGTGGTACCACTCGAAATGCCGGTATTTAATTCCAAGATCTCATCAGAGATGGCGCTGTGATCCGCGCCACAGAACCTCGTATTATAGATGGGGAATGTCGTCCTTCGTAGCGTCTCTCGGGAGGCAGGAGTGGGGTTGACAAGTATTGTGTTCACCGATGTAAATTAAATAAGAACTTCCGAATTCATAACAACAAGAATAATTGCAGAACAATTCGCATAAATACCCGTAAATATTTTGAAGTATCGAATGGTCAGTGAAAACAATTTTTTAATTTAGTTTTGACCGAAATTTTGAGGAATCGTTTCGAAGGTCGATTAACCAATGAAATAACAAAACAGATCTGGGAATTGCAACAGTTTCTGAGAAATCTGTTCCGCTACTACAGTACTTATAGTTATCGCAGACAGTTAGACAGCAAAATAAGTAAAAATGGCTGCGATCATGGACTCGGTTAGAGAAAAAGCGCTTCAAGATTATCGAAAGAAACTTCTTGAACACAAAGAAGTGGAATCACGACTAAAAGAAAGTAAGAAACATCTCTCATAATTATTTGTTACACTCACTGCACTTTAACAAGCATTGTGGTATACCTAACCTTTACCTTGTACATCAAGCCATTGTACTCTGCTACTGTCACAGAGATAATAAAAACTATGTTTAACAATTTGTCCTTGTACCTTTTATGTTTTCAGTGCGAGAGCACCTCAAGGATTTAACCAAACAGTATAATAAATCTGAGAACGATCTGAAAGCTTTACAAAGTGTTGGACAAGTAATAAAATGAATTTTACTTTATTAAGTTCCGTCATAGAATTTATTCACAAAGAATATAAAACATTTGTTTTTTAGATTGTTGGAGAGGTGTTGAAACAACTTACAGAAGAAAAATGTAAGTGTTTGACAAATAAGAATATACTTTGATATTGAAGTTTATTTAATTATTTTGTATTTACAGTTATAGTAAAAGCAACGAATGGACCACGTTATGTTGTTGGTTGCCGGAGGCAACTTGATAAGAATAAGTTGAAGTCTGGAACTAGAGTTGCATTAGATATGACTACTCTTACCATAATGCGTTATCTACCTCGTGAGGTGAAATCTGTTTTATTAGAAGCTTAATTGTATTTTGAAACAAGTTACTGAATGATTATTAATGTGCTTAGGTTGATCCACTGGTTTACAACATGTCACATGAAGACCCTGGTGATGTTACATATTCTGTAATTGGTGGTTTAAGTGAACAGATCCGTGAACTGAGAGAAGTCATAGAACTGCCATTGTTAAACCCTGAACTGTTTCAAAGAGTAGGTATAACTCCTCCAAAAGGATGTCTATTGTATGGTCCTCCAGGAACTGGAAAAACATTGTTAGCCAGAGCAGTTGCCAGTCAGCTGGATGCAGATTTTTTGAAAGTTGTGTCCAGTGCTATTGTTGATAAATACATTGGTGAATCAGCAAGATTGATCAGAGAAATGTTCAATTATGCAAGGGACCATCAACCATGTATCATATTCATGGATGAAATTGATGCAATAGGTATGAATATTATGACTTGAAAAACAATGAAGCGATAGTTCTACAATTACTCATATTTACGCAGGTGGTCGTAGATTTTCTGAAGGCACGAGCGCTGATCGAGAAATTCAGAGAACGTTAATGGAACTGTTGAATCAGATGGATGGTTTTGATTCTTTGGGTCAAGTTAAAATGATTATGGCCACCAACAGACCAGATACGTTGGATCCAGCTCTATTAAGACCCGGTAGATTAGACAGAAAAATCGAAATCCCATTACCCAATGAACAAGCGCGTTTAGAAATTTTAAAGATTCACGCGGCTCTCATATCCAAACACGGAGAAATCGGTAAAGCATTATTTTCTATCATTACTTCACTTTCGTTTGTTTCACACGGTGTACTGATGATTCTACTTTTACTTCAGATTATGAGGCAGTAGTTAAGCTTTCTGATGGATTCAATGGTGCCGATTTAAGAAACGTTTGCACCGAAGCAGGATTGTTTGCAATAAGATTAGAAAGAGAATACGTAGTACACGAAGATTTTATGAAAGCAGTCAGAAAAGTATCTGATAACAAGAAACTCGAGTCCAAATTAGATTACAAGCCTGTGTAATTGAGAGATACTGGTTAAGTTAAATTTAAAACTCAACTGATACAGTAACCAATGTGTGGGTCAATAAAACGAATTTACTTTATTGTAAAACAATTTGTATTTTATAATGAAAACATATGCTTCGAAACAACAAATGTTTCAATAATTTATCGACGGTGTATCGATCGTTTATAAATCGGAATTATCGATTGGAATTTACTGTTACTTTGTACAATTACGTTAGGCTGTTTCTCTAGAAAAATTATAACTTTCTTAATTATTCAGCAGTGCTTGCAAGACGTGTTTTTTTCCTTTCCAAATACTCTTGTACATTGTCATATTTTCTTTTATACAAAATTGGAAATAAACTCTGTTTACTAGTATCCCTTTTCAACGTTTTCCAAAGGCTGTTCAATCGATCTATTTTACTGCTCATTGTGTCACTGAGTGTAAAATTATTCTCCTTAAACTCATATACTTTAAATTCTACATCATTCAGTAACCACAAATTTTGTTTATGAAGATAGCATTCTATGGGTTCACTGTCTACAACTATAGATTGCAGATATGTTACTTCCAAATTGGTCTGTGTGTTGCCTCTAATGCTATAAACCAACAGCAATGAATTATTATAGAAACTCATCACAGCTAGGGATGATGTTGCCTCCAGTACTGAGAGTCTCAGGTGTTTAACAGGTAAAATTTCCACAGACTCATCTAAATGATAATCTTGAAGTTGTTCATTGAACTTTTCAATGTCACTTTTAGGTATTCTGTGATGAAAGTTAAAAGACAATAACTCTTTCCCAATTTTGTAATCCCATAACATGAGAGTACCATCTCCTCCACAAGATACCAAAATATCTTTATCATGAGGTAACTCCAAAACATTAGTTACAAACTTGTTATGTCCTAAACAATAAGACACAATGTTGTAAGAATTAGGAAACATGGAAACTCTGATCTTTTCGTCTCTGTCTGTTGTAATAATATACTTGTTATCCTCTGTGACTAATATATCTAATAACATTGACAAATGACCCAGCAGTAGAACTCCATCTTCAGATTCATTGCTACGGTACAGGTAAGCATCACCTGCTTTGTCTGCAACAACTATATCATTATTTGGAGTGAACTGTACTTTGCTGGCAGCTCTGGTAAGAGTTCTATTCGATATAAGTTTTTGGCTTTTTCTCTCATACAAACACAACTGTTTACGATTTGTACAGACTAAGAAATACTTTCCGTCCCTCGAAAACGCTACACTCGTTATCATGTGAAACGTTTCAATATTTACATTGTTGTGTAAATCGATCTTTTTGTCTATCTGCAATTCAGGTAAACGAATCGCATTTTCCGTGTCATCTTCGAGATCGTACAATATAATTTGCTCGTTATTGCACAGGGCAACGTGCGAATCATGTATGCAGAAACTCATGACTGCATCACAAATGTTACTGAAGAGGATTGTTCATAAGATAACCGTGTTACTTAAAGAATCGATCACATTCAATTTTATCAGGAACAATAAACCATTGTAAACAATCACATTATTAGACTTCAAAAGTATAACAACAAACTAATTTCGCAACTCTTTGTTGTGTTTACCAAGTCGTTAATATACTACTTAATTAACTTTACTACACGCGTGCTACTCCACGTGTGTAACCACGTTGCCTGTCAAATGAAAACTGCGTAGGTACTGCCAACTTTTACAGCGAAAAAACATGACACGTTAAAAGTCACCAAACATGAACGAATTCGAGAAAACTGATTTTAAATATCTGGGATATTTCAAACTTCCGTCCTTAAAACTGTCTATAGATATTAAGAATGTTATTTTATACTCAAGGATTAAAATGTATGAGATGATCTTATAATTCATCTTTGCACATGTACTGAAATTTAAAGCATACTGTATTACAAAATAAATTATTATAATTATGCGAGACATTCTTAATTAAAATTTAAAAAATTATTTTTTGGATACATAACAACAAAATTTGGTATTTCTTATATTTCTCATAGTTACGGGTAGAATACCCGAGTAATCCCCGTCTATCCAGGCATTTCAGGTAAAAATAAGACAAACCTTGTGCATCAATCTAATATTTTTTCGTTTATCTTTAAGTCCCGCCTTCGGGTCTCAAGACTAACTTGTCGTGCAGTACAATCGTCGATACACACAATAGTGTGTACTGCGTATATACTCCCTAGCACCACGGTGACAGCACTTGTGTAGCTGTCATTATTTGTTTGGAGCTGCAATAAGAACACAAACAAGATGTTGATCCAACGTGCGAGCAACGCATTTCTCAGGCTATCTTTGTGTGACACGACACAATAGACGCGTATGACACATTTCGCGTATATAACACAAGCGTTTAATGCGCGTCAAAGTATTTCAGAGTGACGATTAGTATGCGCTATTAAAACGAAAGGTACGAGGATCCTATAGAAGGAACGCTTTTGTTCTTCCACCATTCTTCGGAAATCTCGAGCTATTTACGAATTATATTCCGCACAATTACAAATTATCAAGCGTTTTTTTACGTTTGCAGGCGAACCGTTTGTACGTTTATAGATTTTTGTATTTACACATAGAAATCGAACGATACGGTATATCGTTTTCGATATGTGGGAACCGTTCGAAGCTGGTAGTTCGCCAGTCGACTGGTGCGAACGAAATTACAGTATTTCCTCGAGCATCGCGGAATTTATGAACACGGTTTGTATTTTATGACGAGAAGAAGCGATATTCTGGTTTCAAATTGTGTATTGAATTTCTATTGCACTTTTGTTTACAGTTCAGTAATTTGGTGTTCCTCTTGCTTCCGCCCGTCCTTATGCACCTGTTCAGAGACTACGGAAGATTTGTGAATCCTGCAATCCATGTGATCTGGTTTCTGTTGATGATAGTGGGTCTCAGCAGTGCATATTTTCATGCTACGTTATCCCTCATAGGTATGCAATCAAATATTACAAACGTACAAACAACAAATAAATTGTAACATTTATTGTTGTATAATAGGACAATTGTTAGATGAATTAGCCATTCTATGGGTGTACATGGCTGGTTTCTGTATGTTTTTTCCAAGGAGATATTTTCCAAACATTTTGCACAATGATAGAAAATTGCTTGCGATATGTGCAATGCTACCAACGCTCATTGCCACTGGTTTATCATTTATACATCCTGCAGTAAATGCATTTGCATTGATGAGCCTTTGCATACCAGCATTTGGGTTCCTGATCATTGAATTAAAGAGGTAATGTTTCTAATCAGTATCCACAGTCTATACAGCATTTACTTGGACTATAATATCATATATGCTTTTCTTAAGGACAAAGTCAACAAGAGTCTATAGATTAGGTTTACGATGTGGCGCAGTGTGGCTACTAGCAGTTGCTTGTTGGTTAAACGATCGTTTGTTTTGTGATACCTGGCTGAACTTGAATTTTCCTTATTTACATGCACTTTGGCATTTATTTATTTTCATTGCAAGTTACACAGCAGCAGTGCTTTTTGCCTATTTTTCTGTGAAAGATGAGAAACCACAGCAGTCACCTGTATTGAAGTATTGGCCAAGGGATGATTTTGAGCTTGGTATACCATATGTAACCATTAGAAGTTACATTAAACTTGATACAAATACAAACATATAATTATCAGTATAAATATTCGAAAGGCTGCTTTGCATTTATCAAACAATGATTTGAGTTTGAGGAAAACAAGTAATAAGAAGTATGATAGACATTGGAGTGTGCTACTTACTTTGTTTACTTTAAAGACTTTGTACCAGTGTTTTCACAAAGAGAAAGATATATTTCACATTGGTCTATCTTACATAGAAGGTAGACCTGTCTTTTTAAATTTGTGATACTACTCTAGTTGTTACTTTTTGTACAAATAAATGTGATTAATAAACAGGTAGGTTATCTGTAGAGGTGCAATACTGAAATAGATTGTACAAACGTTTATTCTCTTAATAAATATGAATCAATACTATAATATATTTATGTACTTGGAAAAGAGAAGATTTGAGTGCAACTTTGGATTGAAGTAATCTCTTCATGACTTCAGACTGTTTAAGTGAATAGAATTAAAGACTACCATTATTATTTTCAATGGCATCAATTAATAGGAAGACGCATTTTATATTATTTTAATGGAAAACTTCTTTTCTTTGGAAAAATGTATTTACTATGTATTTTTTTGATTGACAATAGATTTTATTAAACTCAACATGTTATGTAGACATTTTTATACATTGTACAATTAGTATAAACACATTGTGATACATTTATGTATGTCTGTAAAAAAAATAAATTGTATTTGAAAACTCAAAAAATGATCCACAACCTTTACTTTATGATCTGCTATCCTTAAATTATTAATTGGAATGTATACATTTAACTGAGATTCTATAAATTAATACTTTTGCTCTCCTCTGTAAATAACAATGTTTTTATCAGTTTCATAGATCTTGACTTCGTACAATATTTCTGGCTCAGGCATAATTTTTCTCAATTCATTAAAAATATAGATAGCCAAATTTTCAGTAGTGGAAACAACATCTTTAAAATAAGGTACATCCTTGTCCAGGTTCTTGTGATCTAGCCGATTTATCAACACTTCCTTCATGTACACTTTCAACTCTGACAAATTCATGACCATGCCAGTGTCAAAGTCCACAGTCCCACGTACAGTGACCTCAACTGCAACAAAACAGATACAATAGAAACTAATTAATCTTAATAAAGCAACAAGTACCTGTATAATTGTGACCATGGCCCCAATAATTGTTACACTTCCCGTACAGAAATACATTTTCCTCTTCAGTTAAATATTTGCTAAAAGAACAGATGAACAATGAACAAATACATCATTAAAAAATTCTTTTGTGTATAATTAAACAATTTCTAGTACCTGTTCAAACGATGACAGCTGGAAATAGTTTCCTTTCTGGTCAGATACGCGATCGGTCGAGCCATTGTTGCTAACCGGTGGAAAAACACAGCAACGATATATTTTAGACCGTTACTAATAGATTAAAAAATGTTTGTGTAACAGGTATATGATTAATAGAAAAAAAACATTAGTCATTCAAGGATAACAACACCTGCAGAAACTCTAATTATACGTTCTCCGGGATTAGCTCTTTTTAACTGTTTATTACCATCATCACCGCTGTGATTTTAAATTTTTGGTCGTATCGAGGCTTCATTGAATAGAAATGGAAGAAAGGAGTGTTTAAGAGGAAATACATATATTATCTGTCAAAGTAAATGACAAAAACAGATAACAGAAGGAGATATCGTTGAACCAATGGGGTCGTGCGTTTGAGTACGGGACTTAAGCTTGTGCGAGAGAACTGACGGTGAAAAGCAACGAGTTTGCTCGGTGTGTGGCATAAGTTTCTCGTTCACGATAATTTGTACGTTGAATTTCGCGAAAGTTGGCACGTTTTCGCGAAATCACGAAGCTCGTTGATCGTTTTCACGCGAATCCGAGTTCGAGTGGATCGGACATCGTCGGCTGAAGGGAAACGTCATGCCGGTTACGCCCTAGAACCCGCAGGAATTAGTCATTTCGCGGAATGTTGTAATGTATAACGCGATTTAACGTACAGAACGAAAAAGATCGGTTTTTGGAATCCCGTCGCACGACAAAATGGACAGCAAAGGCAGAAAGATCATCGTTTGCGATAACGGAACTGGGGTAAGGTTATGCTTTCACTCCCATTCCTTGCTACTCACTCGTACCTAGCGATGGGAACGATTCAGCTATTATACTTATGATTCACACAAAAAGTATTGTATTTTGTTATCGAACAAATATCTGGATAAATTTTGTTATAAACGATATCAACAATTTTCCTTACTTTTATGGCTGAACTTGATATACTTGATGCTGGTACATGAAAATTGATACTATTGCATTGCTGTTTGTTTTTCATTTATATGTGTCAGGTATGTAATATAAAGCAATTTATTCTACCTGTGTGTTTGTTTCCCATTTGCAGTTTGTAAAATGTGGATACGCAGGAGCCAATTTCCCGGCGCACATATTTCCATCCATAGTTGGACGTCCCATTATCAGAGCTGTGAATAAGATCGGGGACATTGATGTGAAGGTACATGCTTCAGTTTTCAAAATGCAATAGGGAGGTTAGAATAATACCCATGATTTTGGTTGATTACTTAAAAGTCAATTTTTAATATGAGTTTCGGGACAAAATCAGTTCTTTTGTTTGTTGTATCCTATGAAAACATAATACAATGTGTTTTACAAGGAGAGCTAAGATTTCAATTGATTTTAGAGTTCAAAAGTTGAAGGTACTTCCTTATATTTTAATGTAGGTAATCACAGTCAATGATGATCAAGCAGTTCATTAATAAATTTACTTAATTTTCAGCAAGAATATTGTATTCGTGTAAGTCGATTCATAGTATTACACAGTGTGTCCCAGTGTTTAAGTCTGATTGAAAAGTAATCCGTGCATTTGTCCACTGATGTAAATAAAGTTTGACTCATTAACACTTTTTACTAACATTTACTGAAATGGATTAAACGTGTCAAAAGTAAGATGGATATTATTTTTCAGTTATATTACAGTATACCATGATTTTGATGAAATTTTAATTAACAGTTAACAGTATCAGGAGCTTACTCTTTTTAGTTCAGTTGCTTGTGGTAAATTCACCCACCACATTATGAATTAACATTTTGTCTTTTAATATTGAATAACTGAAAGATTTAAAGTATGAAAAACTACAAACATCTACAGAATTTATATTTGTATTTATGTGTGTGGGTTTGTATATTATACTGTATTTTTGACAATTGTCTAATATATTTGTGTGCTTACACTTGCTCTCGTAGGATGTGCTTAACATGCCTGTAAGTTTCTTGCATTTTTTGATGCTAATATCTATCAGTCTTACATCAGTGCTTAAAGAAGTAAACATTTGTGAAGCAATAGTTTTTGTATTCAGTCTATATTATATATCTATTAGTAGGATCTCTACTACCATTCTATCTTTCTTTTTTTTTATATATATTTACGTATGTTGCAACAAGTTTAAGTCATTATCTAATGGCCATATAACTATTAACAAAGGAAGGTAATGTAATGATTGCCACTAATAAAATTTCTAACAATAGGAATTAAAAAAGAATTCTTTTTACAGAATTAGAGCTCACAATAGAATAGAGTTCGTCTTCACAATTACCTCTACTTCCAAATTGATTATTTCATAAGCAATTAGAATGCGTTATTATTATTGAAAGACTAACAATTTCTATTAACTCAGTACAAAGGATACATAGTTATGTTTATGTCATTATTGTATGTTATCATCACAGGATTTAATGGTTGGAGATGAAGCAAGTAAACTTCGTTCAATGCTAGAGATTAGTTATCCAATGCAGAATGGAATTGTTAGGTGTGTATGCAAATGTATCTAATCTGCATGCTATTCTGAATTGTTTAATCATTCAAATACCTAATAGAAATTGGGAGGACATGTGTCATGTGTGGGACTATACATTTGGCAAAGAGAAAATGAACATAAATCCTAGGGAATGCAAGATTCTGTTAACAGAGCCACCAATGAATCCCATCTCAAACAGGATGAAAATGATCGAGGTAAAACAATATTTCAGATACAACTTTCTTCTGTTTTATTACTTTCTGTTTTTAAAGATTAGATTCCATTTAATCTCAATTAAAATCAATTTGATTTGGCTTTAGATCGTATGAAATGATTGCAGGTAATGTTTGAAAAGTATGGCTTCGCTGGAACTTACATTGCAATTCAGGCAGTACTTACGTTATATGCTCAAGGGCTGATCAGTGGTGTTGTGGTAGATTCTGGAGATGGAGTCACTCACATTTGTCCTGTATTTGAAGAGTATGCTTTACCTCATCTGACTCGCCGGTTAGATGTAGCTGGCAGAGACATTACTATGTATTTAATAAAACTTCTTCTATTACGTGGTTATGCATTTAACCATTCAGCAGACTTTGAAACAGTTAGGATGTTAAAAGAAAAACTGTGTTATATTGGATACAATATTGAAACTGAAGAAAAATTAGCACTTGAAACAACAGTTTTAGTTGAATCATATACTGTAAGTAGAGTCTTATAAATTTATAGAATATTTAGCTGTACATTGTAGTGTGTAATTATCAAAATATTTTTAGCTTCCTGATGGAAGGGTAATAAAAGTAGGCGGTGAAAGGTTTGCTGCACCAGAAGCTTTATTCCAGCCGCATTTAATAAACGTTGAAGCTCAGGGAATTGCTGAGTTAGTCTTTAGTACCATTCAGGCTGCTGATATTGATATAAGGAGCGAATTGTACAAACACATTGTCCTAAGTGGAGGTAGTACAATGTATCCAGGGCTTCCATCTAGGCTTGAAAGAGAAATTAAACAACTTTATCTACAAAGAGTATTAAAGAATGATACCTCAAAATTAAATGTACCTATAACATTTATTATTCGATTTTGATACGAATTAAGATGCGTACTTGTGTACTATTTAATATACCTTTTCAGAAATTTAAGATAAAGATTGAAGATTCACCCAGACGTAAAGACATGGTTTTCATGGGTGGTGCAGTGTTAGCAGAAATAACAAAGGATCGGGATTCAGTATGGATAACAAGGGAAGAATACGAAGAAAAAGGTCTTAGTAATGTAGTAAAAAAATTAGGCTCTTATGAATCGTAAAAGGAGAAAATAGTCGTTCAAATATAGAAAAGAAATACAAAGGTTTTTTACAACTGAAGTCATTTGAATGTTTAGTGCAAAGTTTTTATACTTTGTCTTTTTGCAATCGATTTGTGTACCAAACAGTTTCTTTCAATCACATGCAACAAATATAATTGGAAAGGTACGTAATGTAGTATTATAAGTTTTAAGAATATTGAAACTCTTAATCGAGACTAATTTTATTTGAAATACATCGATATCTAAGTGTATTAAATTTAGAACGTTATTTAAATCTGATCTCCATCGAATTTAATAGACGAAAATTGATTTTGAATTTGCAACTTCATTTTGGAGTACTAAGTACTTCAATTTTATATGATTGCCATGATGCATAGCACGTTTGTGGGCGAAATACATTGTAAATATAGCTGTCACCAATACTTCATTTCTGTCAGATTAAAATACAATTTAACTTTTGATCAATACACGTACTAATTTTACAAAATTTACTGAAGTCTTGTATGTATAATCACACGAGAAAGCAATTTGTTAATATAATGGCTAAAATTAAACGATCAAATTTGTAAATACCACGTTGTTATAGTAACATTAAAATTTTACACGTAACGTACGAAAGTGTATTATTCTGTAGAATAACTAGAAACACTTACATTTTTGTTATAATCATACGTTTACGAAAATTTCTACACAAACTTTCATCGCTGGACAATTTGCAGGTTTACAATTTTGGCCATTATCATAATTTGTAATAACTAGCTTGTAAGAAAACAGAAAAGCATTTATGTACCTCAGTATCCTTCTATAACGAATGCAGAAAAGAAACAGAACTACAATTTTTATTAATGTCTAAATATTAATGCACATAAAAGATACGAAAGTTATAAGTTATTAGAAAAAACTTTTCGATCACTCTATTTAAAATAGAGGATATGAGGTAAAAGTATTTTGTACGATGTACATATAGGATAATTTTATAATTTTAGTTAAATAATTTGTAGAAATAAATTTATTTCTTATGAAAACTCTTCCACTAATTTTGAGACCCTGTATATATTTAAGCACGACAATTGTACAGAAGGCAAGTCTTCTTCAGATAGTGAAATTAAGTTAAAATATTTAAATCGAAAACATGTATAGATCGCGTGAAAACGAAAATATACATCCTTCGATGTATAGTGATTTGACATTGGCATGGACTTGGATTATGGTGAAGGACACAATGTGATTACGACAAATCTACAACAGTCTTTATTATGTTTCTCCATTCGACCTTTATATTGTGTATCTATGTACACATTATTTTCATTTATGTATAAATAAAAATAACAATATAATTTGTATCATACAGTTTCGTATTTAATTGGATATATAATGTAACAATAGATAAATGTTGTATGTATTCGATTTGTTAAGATTTGTACAAGTGGCTTGCGACAGCATTCTGTATAACAATAAAATAACAAGCTGTTATTTAAAGAAGTAAATATAATTTATAAACAGTGCTTCAGCGCGTGTATCCCACGTTACAAAGTTCCTCTTGGAAGTGTATACAATGCTTTTTCTTACGCCTTAATAAACCACTTTCAATGTAACAGTTCGCATCCCGTTCCACTAAGCTATATTTATATATTTATCGATCATGTTTAAGCAAATAAAAAAAAAATAGTATACAAAACACTTTCATTTATACCGTGAGATTTTTTCTCGGAATTTCTATATTGTGTAACTTCTGATTTTGCCTTTGATATTATCGATACATCAAGCACGCGAAGACACGTTGATGTAGTAAACGAGAAATTGGATGGAAAGTATGAAAGTTCTATCAATTACATTTAGAATGTAATTGGTTTATCCTTACATTGATCGATACAAAAACTAGTGAAACGTTTAAGGAACCTTGGATACTCCCTTTTATAAACAGCACGCAATACAGATGCTGGAGCCCATCCACCGGGATTTACTGTAATTAAAAGACGAGTGTTACATGCATAATGAATTTAAATATGCAGGTCTATATACACGGTGTGTTTAAAATGTTCGGTCAAATTTTATTAGCATATCTTCCTTCGTGGACATTGAATTCAAAGCTGACAAAACTGCTGTAGTAAACTACTTTGAAGAGGGTAACCTTTGACTTCCATGATATGACACTAAGATAAGTTTTTCTAACACGGTCGCGTTTTCATTCGGACGGACTTCTCTGTTTCGTTTCACTGATTAATGCTACTGTTTTGACTTTAACTATTCTCAATCTTATCGTTGCGTGACACTCAATTATGACTATCTAGTTGCACTCTTATTTTTAAAGCCAGTGAGTCGAACAGAATGCATTTACGAACTAGGAACAATACTACTTCATCACTATTATTAGGAGAGTGGATATATAAAATTCGATTAAATATTTTGGGAACACTCTGTGCATGACAATCTATGCATAGAAAAAATATAAAGAGCTATACATACCAACAGAACAGTAGGTTATTTTACATGTTATATTTTCTCGTTTTATTTCCTCTTCGTCTTTCGGAGGATCGATAAAGGTTTGACAGACAAGACAGACAGTTAGATAAACTCTTACGCATTTCCCCGTATTTGGCTGTGGATGAACATTTTATTACAATTAAATCTGCAATCAATTTAAACATTTTTTAATATTGATAAAACTTACTGGATAATCGGCGTGTTCTGTACTATGATTACAAACTATCCACAAATCATGTGCATCGGGATCTTGATCATCGGACACTCTACGTATATGCGACCAAAACAGCGCATCCCTTTGACTTGCTGGCCAAATTCGTTTATGCGTTTGCAGAAATATCAATGTGTCTTTAGAAATATTTTCAACCACGGTCATATCTTCGAGCGTGGACTCCCATCCTGTCCTGTATTCGGGACTGAAGAATATCTCGCAAACTTCGTGCCCGGTGACTCCTTTCACGACGTGACAGGCTTTCAGAGGATCCACCACCAAGCCATCAGCTTCCTCTTCACGTCTATACATTCTCATGTCACCATCCTCAGCAAATAATTGCCATCCTCCGGCTCCTACTCCGAGTCGCGCGTAGTGCAACTGTTGCATCGTTATTTTCTCTATCTGAAAATTTAATGTACGGATGACAAAAAGTTCCATTGTTTCAATGTAAAACTCGTCTTACCTCTGGCCAAAGTCTGTGCTTCGCTGCTGGCATCGTGGGAGACGTTAAGATCGAAACTGACTTCTGTTTCAAACGGTCTCTCAGCTGATTTTCTTCATCAATCTTATCTAATCCGGTTTCTACCGCGTCATAGAATTCCTCATCACACAAAGCACTATGTGGGCCTTCCTTGAAAAAAAAAAAAACGTTTGTTCAGAAAAGCTACTTTATCTTATTTAGAACTATTGATACACAGATAACTCGGATACTTGAATGCCGGGAAAACGAAAATTACCCGGGTATTCTACCCTGTTACCCTTTCTTATTACGTATACATTAACAATTTTTTTACTTTTTATTGAAAATGTCATTAGGTGGTACCCGTATTTGACTTTACCCGGTCTACTCGGGTCATATCGAACGTTACGAGTAGGCCTCCTCAGGTACTCTAATACTCTGCTTCTATTTTTAAAGTATAAATTCAAATGGATAGATAATCAACTGTCACAGGTTTAAAAGCAGTAAGTCATATCTTATGTAATATAATTAATATTCGAGTTAAATGTACCTTAAAACACCTGCATGTAAATGAATATTGAAAAATGTAAGCATATCTTGTTATGAACAGAAATATACCCAATGAAACTACATGATACATATTTTACAATGTTTGTATGCTTCAGGCTGTTATTTAACAAACCTCATAATCTGGACCTCCATGGATAAGGACCCTAAGGGTAGGAGAATCACTCTGCTGCATTGCACCTTGATCTTTCAAAGCTTTGCAAAGTTCTTGCACTTTTCGTTTTTTCTCAACTTCTTTTTCCCATCTACGACGCCATGCATCCTCTCGTTGTACCATCAATTCAACACAGTGCTGCAATGTTGCCAATACACCTTCACTGGTCGCTTTAAATGTTATAGCTTCACCCTTAAAGTCTACTGACTGTTCAGCTGGATCAAACATTGTCTCAGCTTTATTTTCTGAAACAAATATTTTTCATTCAACATTGTGAAGTTGGGAGAATGAATGAATGTACAGAATACTGCAAAACAATCGAATACGGGACAAGTGAATATCCATAAACAGAAACTGTCAGCTCTCACACCTTTCGTGGATATATTTTTAGCATTCTCTGCACAATTATCAAAATACTTTTGCAGAGTATCAATTTGCTTGATCAGAATGTCCCTGAAGGTTTCTAGTTCAGCTAATTTCTCTTTTAACCCTCTGACTCCTCGTTTAGTGAAACTACCAGCGCTTGTGATAGATTGTGTATTTGATACAAGAGAAATGGCACTACCATGACGTTTCAGGCTGTTTTCACTGCCATAACCAGACTCCGACTGGTAAAAAAGAAACGCATATGTAATACAATTCAAGAACTATATATTATTCCTTTTCAAACATCAATGTAAGTACCTTATAAGACTTCAAAACATCTACCCAGCGTTGTTTCTCTTCTGGAGTGCTTGCCCTTAGATACCATACTAGACAATCATTCACAGACACATCGAATCTGCACTCATCGAACTCGTGTGCCTAACAACAGGTATTAATGATATCGTGACTCATTCCATTGATTTTATTGGAGAACAAAAAATCGAAAGTACCCTATATGTTTTATCAGTTCGTACCTTAATATTAGCTTTATACAAACTGATGGAACCGCGACATCCGAATCCGCTGTCCTGCTCGGATTTGTAATAAGATAAAGTACCATCTTTGAGAACAATAAATCTAGTTTGCCAGCCATGTATATAATTTGTCCATTTGGATAGTGTACCCTGAAGTTCCGGAACTACGACCCCGTCGGAGCCTTCTTCGTCAACATCATCGACTTCGATCTCGGCCTCCGTGCATTCAGTATCCTCGTTGACAAGGCGGACCGTTTCTATTTCGTCGGCCATTCTCGCGAGCGTGAATCTCAGCTTTTAGGAGAAATGCGACATACCCGACGGGAGCTTTTTCAAACCACCCTGACGCGGGCTAAGGTGTATCGTTGCTTCGGGTTTTCTCAGCAGCTCGTAATCATGCGAAACGATCTGTCGACTTACGTCTCAGTACATGTTGACCGTTGATTATGGTACATAACCTTAGGCAAAACAGCTTATCGGATACGTGAGACATCAACAGCTTGTATTTTTTTGGCAAATAACAGGAACGAATGGCAGATAGAAAATCAACAGTTTTACACAAGCCCTGTTTCCATGAACGTCGTGCATCCTTCACTGTCTCCGTTGATTGGCCATGTTCTGTCAGCTTACCTGTCTGAAATGATACACGATGAGCATTGTTATAGTTCATTCGGTGAACATGTCACATCTTTATGGTATTATAATTGATAACGAGAAGAATACAGTAACATTGAATGTGCGTCGTAATTACTTTCTTACGATTGAACTGAAGGCAGTTGAGTATCGATTTAAAATATCGATTTCATCCGGTCATTCTCGTGAACGTGGATCTTAGCTTCCACAGTTCGACCACTTAATCCTTCTACTTTGAATATTGAAACTAAATATACAGTACTGTGAAAAAATTATCCATATCTTAGCTCGTGAATGTTATACAGAAGATTTAAATCATTTATGTTGTTCATAAAATAGAAATTCTAAAAATGTGTATACATAATTTTAAAAATATTCTGTTTATTATCTATAGTAAAGGTTTGATACCGCTTTATAAGTCCCACTCTCAGGTCTCAGAACCAACTTATCGAACTGTACAAAATCATCGTCGTTACTCAAGCCGCGCTTCTATGAACATTGACCATTTCTTTATCATTTTGTTTTGATTGGTCATGCACTTTCAATTTATTTTCATCGAATTATAATCTTTCCCAGTACGGTGAATGTATCACATTTTACTATACTTTAGTTGATAACGAAAGGAAAAATCAATGTTGACAGTGCGCTTTGTGTTCATTTTTTTTACAATAGAATCGGAGAGACGTTAGTCGAGTATCGATCGAGAGTATCGATACGTAATCGAAAAATGCGTTTTGGTTTGAAAGCTATTTAGAGACCGCCAACTTTAGCAGATCATCGAGGATACACGTGAGGCTATTGTGGTTGGATCGACAGTATCCGCGAAAACCATGATACGCGCGTTAATTATCGTTTTATTTTGCGTCGCCACGAATGCTACAGTGCACAGATTGAACGTGCCAAGAGTTTTATTGCCGGTTTTTAATGACTTCGCCGTAAATTTTACGCTCGAAGTTACCGACGGTGCTTGTTATCAATGGTAATCATTGTTCCTTCTCACAGATCGACCGTTCATTCACTTAAACTTTCCCTTTACTTCCTAACATTTTGATTTCTCGAAACGAAACCTTCACTTTCTTACAATTTGAACGTAATTTTTGAAACTATAACCCCACTCGTTTTGTTTACTTTCTGTATTGATTCAAAGATATGGCGCTAATACTCACAATGAATTTTGTAAATGAAAACCTTGGATTGACAGAACAAAAGATTGACTGCTCTTTTAAAAGACATAGTAAAATTTTATACTTATTTTAGGTCAACATCACGCTTGGACATCATTCAGTTGATTCCCATAAATGAGAATGTCGAAAGGACTTGTTCCTCTGCCATTTTAATTCAAACCATAACCAGAGAGTCTACAAGAAATACTGCTATAGTTTTAGCAGAAGATGTTAATACCAGACAGTTTTTACGATGCGATGTTATTGTGGATGCCATTTTCTCTCTGAATCTTGTCACAACCACAAGGGAATTATACATAGAGGAAGCCCCTGAAGCTTTTGAAGTACGAGCATATGATGAACAGGGTATGAACTTTCATTTAAATATACATATGATGTTTATTAAACTTCTAACTGCTTTCTGAAATATTTTTGTTATGATGTTCTTTGATAGGAAATGAGTTTACAACTCTTGCGGGTGTTGAATTCCTTTGGAGCATAGAGAATGCTGACAAACATACCTTGTCAGATAATAGAGCACCAAATGATGTTTTAAGATTCATGACCTATCAGGAGTCACAATATGAAACTCCTCCAACTGTTGCCGCATTAGATGCAGCTGGTAAAAAGGGACATATCGTCTTATTGGAAGGAATAAAAACTGGTACAGGAAAGGTATAAACACTTTGTGTATAAGTGTATGTACTATATCTCCAAAATGAAATAGTAACACAAACTTTATTTTATTGTAGGTTTCTGTGAGATTACCTTATCCAGAATACAAACATGTACCACCAATAGAAGTTGAGTTAATTGTAATAGCTAATTTAATTATCATTCCATCAGATATAACAGTAATGGCACATGATAGCTTTAAATATAAAATAATGCAAGTGAGTATTCTATATGTGCACAGTATATCTGAGTAATGTATTCTTTATTACTTATGTGTATTTGAACTTTACATAGGCTCGTCAAGGTCGTTTAGAAGAAATAAGTTTACCATCTAGCCAGTATTACTTGGAAGCTGAAAATGCAAATATATTAGAAATCGATAACGATTACGATTTTGCGTACGCCCGATCGCTAGGGCGCACTAAAGTGTTTCTGCATGATAAAAATGTCCGTGATGAATATCCTGTGATTCTCCCATCTGCCACGGTTAACGTGAACGACGTAGCTTACATCACTCTTGCTGTGTTGCCTAACAGAAATTGGGGTTTGATACTCGGCCACACTCACGAAATAGTAGTTGAATTATATGACAATAAAGACCACAAATTCCACATTGGGGAAGGTGTGGAAGTATCAATGAAGTTAGATGAGCATTACTTTGAGCCGAAATTCGTGACACAGAATGGTACTTACGTCGTGGGCGTGCCTATTACTTGCGGAACGATGACTGTAGAGGCTACCCTTTATGGCATAATCGATAGGCATGGTAAAAAGGTTCCTCTTGCATCGCGTCCGACGACGAGAGCTGAGCTTTTAATACACACCCCAGTCACTATTCAGCCTAAAGTCCTGGCTGTTCCATGGGACTTCAAAGCTAAATCACGGTTAATTATCATTTGTACATTACTCATCGTAATTGTAAATCATGATTTTATAAAAGTGTATTTTATTGTAGGTACGATATAGTGTTAAAAGCAAGTGGAGGAGATGGCTCTTACGTATGGTCGAGCAGACATCCATCCATAGTAACAGTCTCCCAAAACGGTGGAATAAGAATAGTAGCAGCAGGCGCGACAGAAATAAGCGTCGCAATGACGAGAAATCAGTATAATAAAGATGCGGCGAAAGTATATGTATTGCCACCTTCGAAATTAAAAGTAGTGGAATACAATATAGAGGCAGCCGTAGGAGAACCGATTTATCTTCACATTGCGCTATATGGGAAACTAATTAATGAATCAGACTCTAAAGAGATACCCTTTAACGATTGTAGAGATATCAGTTTTGAAACGTATATTCCACATGGCAATTTCGTGCAGAATGATAGCAAGATTGTAGAACCTGTTGGAATCGCTTGTGCTGTTATATCAGTCACTAGCGTGGATGTTGGAACGTCCGAAGTGACGGTAGTGTACAACGCTAATGGGCAATATTTAACCGATAACATCACAGTATCGGCCTATGAACCTTTGACAGCAGTTCATCCGAGTAGCAAGGAAAGTTTGTTAGCGGTTGGATCTTCGAGAAAAATAGTTTTCAAAGGTGGACCTCATCCTTGGTCCAGCAAGCCTCAAAGTTATTTGAAAAAAATTGAGCCCTCTGAGAAGAAAATCGTTGAGGTCATAGAAGTTCCAGATACAATGAGCGGAATATCCGTGTTTGAAGTAATGTGTAAGGCTCTCGGTGATGTAGTTTTAACGTACACAGTCTCGAATATTCCTTTGTTGCCAAATTGTAAAAGTACGAACGCGTCTGAGACGGTACGAATTATTTGTGGTAAACCCAGACACATCTACCTTCAGCCAGAATTTAAAGACAGCAAGAACTGTCCTATCAGTCTGAACACGGAAAGAATAATGGCGCACAGCGATAAAAATTTGAAAATCATCACTATTGTAAAAGACGAAGAAGGTAGAACTTTTGATAATATCACGAGTTTGCATATCGACTGGAATTTGAAACCCTCGAGCGTGGGTTTCGTGGACACGTCTCCTGGTTCTATAGAAGAGACGTTCACAGACATGGACGTAGTTTTACCAAAGAGTTATTATCAAAATGTTACTTTCAGGAAGCATTCTGGCTCCCTCAAACTAACGGCTACCGTTACGGGTTACCAAAAGTATCTTCTGAGTAAATTAAAGATAATACCCGAGTGGCCACCTTTTGCAATTGAAACTGAAAGAAGGATCTATGAAACTCCCGTCATAGAGACTTCCATAGAAATAGTTTTAGTGAATGACACCAGTATCACTCCCAATAAATTAATGGTGCTGAACGATCCTACCGCAAAGTATTACTTGCAAGTTAGCCAAGGTTCTGGCTACTACGAATTTGTGCTGAGCGCGGATGACATAGCGGACGTTCGATACATAGAGTCAACGAAAGCGATTAGCATCACTTCAAAAAAGTCTGGAGTACTTCACCTCGCTTTGGTGGATCTTTGTTTACCTTCGAAACCAGCGGAAGCGGTGGTCGAAGTGCAGCAGCTGGCTGTGATTGAAATAGAAACGGTAAACAAGATCGAGAAAGGAAAATGCATAGTGGCTGCATTGAAACTTTACGATACGAATGGCCATATTATAAAACTGCCGTCTTTGAATGCGTTAGAATTTAAAGCAGAAGTCGATAACGAGTGCATCGAAGTCAAACAACTGCCCGCCAGCGAACATGGCAATCCTCCTCACGATCAATTGTTGTACATGATATACGGAATGTCTGAAGGAGAGTCTCAGGTGACTTTCGTGACTAAAGGAGGTGACAGAGAGATACAGAGTGAATCAGCGACTATTCAAGTCTTCCTTCCTCTAAGAGTCTTTCCAAAGAATTTAACAATTTTAGTAGGAACTGTCTATCAGGTACAAACGTCTGGAGGTCCTTCAAATGCAGAAATCGAGTTTTCCACGGGAGATAATGATATTTTGCATATTGATCACAATGGAATTTTTGAGGGAAAATCAGTTGGACAGTCGAGAGTAATCGTCAGGGCAATTGGCCTGAACGCTAAGGGCAACAAGGTGATTTACTCTGAAGACTATGCTGATATACATGTGTTATATCTTGAAGGAATTAAAATTGTCGTTCCAACGAGTAGAGTCAAAGTTGGTGCAACGTTTCCATTGTGGGCCTTCGGCATTCCAGAATATTTAACTCCACTTATCATTGGGTCTATGCAGTTACCATTAATTTTTATGTGGTCATCCAGCGACTCCAGTATGGTTACTTTGCACAACATGTACGAGGGTACTGGTATCAATATAAGATATCAAAATGAAGTGTCTCTGAGAGCTAAAGCTATTAACCCTGGATTAGCAACAATCTACTTAAATGTTACGATGCCATGTAACATGTTAGCTGGTTTTAAAAGCGATGTTACCTATACGACTTTTGTAAAAGTCGAAATTTTCGAAGAACTGCGTTTAACGCAACCTGGGCTGCCTTTTAACGTGCCGGTGATACTGATGTCACCGAATTCGGTTTTGAAGTTACAAACGAATCGCGACAAGTACGGTTCAACCGCATACAGAATCTTATCCACTACGCATGGAAATGATTCAGAAGACACCCACGCTCTGACTCCAGCGTCTAAAACAGTAACCATTGATAAGAATGGTGTTATAAAGGCTGGCGAAAGTTTTGGTAGAATAGTTATTTCTATTACAAACACGGAAGTTTACAACTTGAAGCAGTCGATTACTATTATCGTTGAAGTAAGATCATTGCATTGCTTACAAATTTACTTAAGAACCTAGAAGGCATGTGTTGATTTCAATTGTATTACTTACAGGTGAAACCCATTCATTACATGATGCTGTCTTTGAAGTCCATTTTGAGGATTCGAACTGGAGAAGAATTAAACATGTTGCCCAAGGGTATGGAATTGGACTATGCTCTTGAATACTATGACAACGTTGGGAACAAATTCCATGCTGCCGAAGTTAACGCTAAAACTATGTCGAACCGCGCTGATCTCGCTTCATTTAGTAAAAGCGCTGATAATGTTGTCACTGCGAAATTCATTGAAAATGGAGACTTCGTTGTAAAGGCGTACAATGAAAGATATCACAATGCAATGTTTGATTATGTCCACATGATGATCGGTGACATAGTCTTTCCGACAAAGGTACTCTTATTCGTTATAAATGATGCCTTGTACGTAACATGATAATCATATTTATACTGTTTTTTAGACGACGTTGACCGTGGGCGATATAGTATGTTTCTCGATGCCACTTTTGTCTTTTGATGGCGATCCTGGTTACTGGCAATCTTCAGCACCAGAGGTATTGACCGTAGATCCTATTACGGGAATAGGACGAGCGAAAAACGTAGGCTATGCAGTTGTAAAACACAGCCTTGCAACTCATATGCAAGGTGAAATAGAAGTCAATATACAACCCATTGCAAAGGTATATGTTTATAAAATCACCTGATATAATAATATAATGTAATTTTGGTAACAGAAATTGTTTATAAATATATTTCTTCTATTATACAGGTATCAATTGTACCATTAAGGGGTAGAAATATCACAGGAACTGAAACATTCAGTGTTCCCCTTGTACTTAAGAGCAAAGACGAACAAGTTAAAGAAAATAATGTATTATCCAGAGGATTGGGTGGTTGCAGAACGTTTACTTCGTTTACTCTAAACTCATTTCCATACACTTGTAACATACAATTCGTTTCATCGACCGCATCTATTGGAGTAAAAGATCTGTTTCTCGTTAAACCACGTTTTGATATCACGACTGGTCAGTATTCATTTTATCTCAAAGTGTAAAAAAATTCACCAATTACCAGTTGTTTTTAATTAATTCTTGCAGGTTTCTATTATTGTGACGTAATACCAATGGGCTCTCCGAACATTATTTCTAGTACTTTAGAGAGTCGTATTCAAATAAGTGCACAGAGTAAGGATATTGAAGCTATACCGTTGGAAGTCGCGTATCTTCCACCTGTTTACGTTGATGCTAAAGAAATTGTTTTTATTAATACTCATTCTCATACCATACCAACTGCAACTCTTGAGATATATGGCCTTCAATCTGTGCTGGATCACCTTACTGTAAGTTCAATTTCGTTTAAAGAATAAAAGAAAAATTGGAAAGTATATTATTTGACGCCAATTATTTTTAGATCGATGTACCAGATGGAATGACTGTTAGTGCCCGGCAGTATATTTCAAAGAATACAATGCAGTACAAGTTACGCTTGATGCATAATCACGATGAAGTTCAAGGTCAAAAAATCATTGTCGCAAATGATATCACGAAACAAAATATATCTGTAAGTGTATAAAAATTGAGTAGTATACATAAAAGTTTCTTATAATAATTCATATTTTTCCCTCAGCTTTTCGTACGCGTGACAAAGTACGAAAACATTATACCATTGTCTGGAATTCATTGGGTAGATTACATGTATTTCCATCGTTATACGTTCGGAACATTTGCTGTTGTTGTGATCACTTGCTTCTACAGTGAGTACCCTCTAATACTCCATTAATTATATAATTTTTAATTGCCTATGTAAACATTTTATTAATATTTCATTCATCCCTCATTGCAGTTTGGAAGAATAAAATGGCGAATATTGATTTAAATATAAAGAATAGGACAGTTTTCGGTATGTATATTATAATTGTGGCAGGATCGATGTAGCTTCAGTAAACAAATATTTAAACGGTAATTTTTTTCAGCTGACAAATGTCCTCCTCAATTGAAGAAAACTAGTACCCCGTGTTCAACTACAATGAATAGTACAAATATGTCTATGCCTAGAAGTCCGGTTACGCCAATAAGACCGTTCTCAGCATTCGATCCCGTTTATGGCGATCCTCGTGGTTTTTACTCTACAAGCAAACGAAACAGATCGCTGAATACATAATAGGGAATAGTAGAAGTGAGACATTTCGAATGTAATGGTACATTGTACTTATCATGGAACAGCTACGTATCAGCTAGACTTGTTTCTAAAGGATTGTTAGAAACTGGTGCCTTATTGCCACAAATTCATTTTTGTTAGGAGATTGATTACGTAGAGACTAAGGATTTTTATGTTATTATAACAGTGATGATATCGATCAATATTATTTCATGGGCGTATAAGATTATGTACATTCTGTAATATAAGACTTCGTGTAATTTTATACATTGGTAGCAGAATCCATAGAATAGTTTGACGCAGATATACTTCAAGGATACATTGATTATAATTACTTTATAAATTCAAGGTATATGGTTCCTAGTCATATAGCTAATAATTTTCGTAATTATAATAACGGTATACATTATTTGCTACACATGATCTCATGTGACAATGCAAGAATAGCAACATTAATTTACTACATTTTTCTATGTGCGTCGTGATATTCAAGCGTTTTCAACTGCAGCATATAATTTATGTAACATTGCTACATATTACACTAATTTATACTTTTTATATTCTTTAAACATAGTTTCTTTTGATGATTAAATAATTTTACATATATTTTGCTAAAGATGTTCATGTCGTATAAACTTCATACAACTTCCATGTATACTGTAAGGTAGAAATAGATAATATTATTTATTAAATATAAGTTACATAGGTAAGAACATGTACTATAGACTGTAAAAAATAAAAAGATTTTTAGTACTTGCTTCTTTATTTATGTACCAATATTTGATACTAACAGGTACTTTAGTCGATTAATAAAATAATAAATATCAGTTACTTATAAATAATATTTATTACAAAATTAGATATACACAATGGAACAGTCAGATTTCTTACAAATGTGTGAAGAAAACCGCCTCTTTCAAATGGCTTACAATAAATGTGTGATCAATGTTTCTTTGAGGTTTTGAGTAACTTTTCATATTTGCTCTTACTTGAATACCACAATACAAAAGGAATAGCTAATGAAGGTAATGTCATCACAGCAAATGCGGCCCAATCAACCTGAGAAGAAAAATCATTGTTGTTATTATATTCAGAAAAATTTTTATATTCCTGTAATATTTTATAGATGCTCACCACATGAGAGGAAAATTGTTTATCATAATCTCTGAACGATACAATGACTGCTTCACCGGGTTCACTGCTCATAGCAAATTGCAATCTAGGAGCATCTTCTTTGCGTCTGTACAAAACTTCAGCAGAAGTGAAATTGAAATATCCAAACTTGCGTGGCCTCACAACAACTATGTGGCTGACATTTGTGTAAGGTGGAACACGATCGATTCTTGCATTCAATTCTCCACTGACATGAGTGAAGTGATCAGGATGGAAAGAGTTATCTGTGATTTCAACTTCCAATGCAGCTGCACTGCCAACATTGTAAACTGTGTACTGCAAATAATAATAATTTTGTTAAGATCAAAGTAATAAGTTGCTAAGACTATACAGAGCATACTTAGACACTCACTTTAATTACTATGTCCTTCTTCTCAACAAGATATTTATTGAGAAGCTGTTTGGAAACAAGCAACTTTGCAGCTTCCTCATCTTCCTCTGCGTGTATAGAGAGAACCAAAGCAGCAAAAGCTGCAAATATCACATGCCACTTCATGCTGAAACATAAGTGCAATTGTTAATTACAAAAACAGATGAATATGTGTTATTTTTAAGTTATGATATTACAGATCCAAATGGAGTATATGTTGGGTGTTTGAATATAAAATGAAACTCAGAGATTTCTGTGAAATAGAGAAAGCATTATTGATGAAATCTTGAATGAGAAGATTGCGTATTTTCAAAAAACCGCTAGTCTGTGTCACTATGTCAGATGTGATGTTTATTCATCAATGAAACGTTTCGAGTAAACGAAATATTCCTCACGAATGTTTTGTATTAGGTTTAATAGTGTTTTGTGAAAGAGATGCGGCTTATGATGATATTTTCTTTGAAGAATATTAAGAATATTACCTTGTCGTAACGTGGAACTCGTGTCAGTCACGACAACGAAACGATCACTTCACCAGAAGACCCGTGCGATACATTTGAGAGAAGTGCCAACAGCACATACTTTGCTGCCACGTTTCGGTCGAGGGAAACACCGTCGTGTAAGCACCCGACTTCCGGTTACGGTTGTTCGATAAAATGGCGCTGAAAACAAACCGATTTCTCGTTGACCGTTCACACGAATTTCATTGACATCGATTGAAACATTCTGTCAGTATTTCATCTTACCATAAACATTATCAAAACTGTATAAAGCGTTCACGTGTGGAATACTTCAAGGTCATCGTGATACTCCAGAAACACTACCACCGTTTCAGACTTAAGATTTCAAACTTTTTAAAAATTTATGTTTGTGTAGTCTAGATAATTGACACTGTGTAAAAATATTTAATATTGTAGAAAATGGCTGCAAAAGTGTATCAATCCGATCAAGAATTGGAAACAAAGGTTAAGAGAGGTTAGGTCATCTCTGTTTACCAAGCAAAGGTTTTCATGATTGGCACTGATATGTTGTTTTTGCTGTTTTCAGCAACTGAGCGCATATCCGAGAATATGCATATAGTCGCGAATGAACCGTCTCTTGCATTCTATAGGCTTCAGGAACACGTAAGGAAAGCCTTGCCTCCTATGGTGGAGAAAAGAGTAGAAGTTTTAGCTCTTCAACAACAGCTTCTTGGCAGGTGTTATGATGTAGAGTATGCTGTCAGTGCTATTAAAACTATGCATGGTGCTGGTAAGAGTTTCGAAAATACTCTAGAGTTCATAAAGAATGCTATATTCTTTAAACAACAGTTGAAGTATGAGGAACAACGTAGACATAAGAAAGACGGAAACAGGGATTCTGTCTATAAAAGGTTGTCTGCACACATTCCCACGTTAGATCATTTGCCTGATGAAATATCCGATGTTGTGAGGGAAACTGCTAACAAAGTAGAATCAATGATGAATCACGCGAGACATTCCACTGAAATACAAAAAAGTACTACTCACAATTGAAGCGACAACTTGGGATTCTGCTTTTATATGTTACTGTTATGTTATATGTTATAGAATATTGATGTGGATATTATAAAGACTGCTAAGTTGTGAATAATGTATGTATAATAAGAGAATTATGTAAAGGAAGATGTTACGCAAAGCATTAGTTGAATAAAATTGTTATAATAACAATCTAAATACTAATAAGCTCTGTATACTGGTTGAATGTTTTGAAAATTTCCAAGAATTTTGAAGTATTTTATTTCAATTTATGTTTAAAATATCATTTGACCATATGATTCATTTTTGACGTTGTTTGAAACAACGCGTGGTTCGCACAGTTTGCTTCAGATGCCGTTGGAGTTGCAGTAGAGAGTGCAGTATGTACACTGTCGAAAGAATCAGTGCGCAAAATGTGAATTGATACGTGAAGTTTCAATAAAAGAACGTGACAGCGAATGGTGGTTGTTCCAACTAAAAGAAGATGACATTCATCGGAAGCGTATTTTAATGATTCACGGTGAAACTTCACGGTACGTTGTGCGTTCGGCATTTTTACATTTGTAGGTTAGAACTGTTTGGCGTTTGCGTAACATCATTTTCGAAAATTCTGCTACCTTGATCGTTTCATCACAGAATCGTGATTTCTTCCTGAACCAACCATCCGGTATGTCATAGACCTCGACAGTATAAAACACGTTTCATACTTCATTTATATACAATCAAACAATTGTCAATATGATGATGTAGGTCATTTTACATTCCCGTGTTTTTATTATTGTAACACCTACAAATTTCTCTGTTAATCCTATGACAAAGTCCGTAGATTAACAATTTAGTCAAAATAAGCTATTATATAATCCATACATTAATTTGCTGTTCCCATATTTAACACGACACACGGAATTAGAACTTTGACGTGACAAAAGTGTGCCGTAAGTACGTTCATCCTAACATGTTTGCCCCGCTATGTATTTCGTGAAATAATTATCGACAATTTTCGAAATGTTGTATTGTTATGGTGTACGTATCAATGATAAATATGCTATAGTTTGCAAGCGCTTGCGCGTGTCGATGAATTTTGAAAATTCTTCTTTCTATGTAATCCAATATCTGCTGTTATGATCATTTAGCCGGGAGACCTACAGTTTTAGGCCTAGTTTACATTGGAAAAGGGGGCAGTATACCAGCGCAACTAACTCACCCACGTGCTCTACTATTCCATTTTTGACTTACGACAGTTTACACGGAAGTTGATCATACAATAGTACAGTACAGGATAGTAGAGAAGTGAAGCAATCGGCGCTTCGATTACGCGTAATGTTTTGCCGACAACTATACTCTACTATCTCAATTTTTGACATAAACCAGTTTCCATGCAAATTGAAGATAGAATAGTACACAAAATACTATAGAAGTGAATCAAATAAGATTCATTATACTATAACAACTAGAGTTCTTAATACCCGGATAACTCGAATACCCGAGTATGTATCCAGAAAATACCCCAAAAAGATGGGAATTATTCGGGTATGCTGTACTCTAGTATAAATGTATAGTCTGTTATGTGCACAAGCAAATATAAGAAACATAAAACTTCTTTTATGTATACATTAATAATTTTCTTAATTGTAATTGAAAATGTCTTGTGTCATATCGGATGTTACGGATAGGCCCCGCGTACTCGAGTACCAAAATACCCGGTGCTGTCGGTTCATATCGACAGCCTTAATACCGACCACTAGCTTTAGTACTCTACCAACCATTTGTCTAGTCGTTTACATGAGTATGGTAAACGGATTTATTCTACTAGCCTTACTTTGCCAATGTAAAGTAAGCCTTAGGTGAGTTGAAACGGTCACTCATCTTAGCGCTGACCGTGATCAGAGTAGCTTAACTTCATCGAACAAGACCCGATGCATTTTTGAAAATGGATGCACGCACACGTGATCGATGACTGTTTACATCAAATTGTTGAATTCGACAGGAAATCATCAGAGCTGCCGGCATTCTACCGGCACACGATTCAGTATTCCGCGCGCACTTCTCAGGAGAAACCGCCGCGCAAATACTTTGCGTTTATAAAGTCATGCGTGCCGTGTCCCCTGTAGACTTTAAATTATTCTTACTAAACGGACAACAGTCTGCTGACAAGCGTCGATTCTCCAGTCGATAATCAACGATTCCGAAAATCATTAATGCGTTCAGCTCGTGGAACCGATACACGAGTTCCGAAAGATCGTGCACCGTGTGCTACGGACCACCGTACGTATTCGGACGAATTGTTGCGTCAGCGCGGTTTATTAAATATGCGGGGTGTTGCTGAAAAGAAAGGAGCTGAAACTATAGGAGCATAGTAACAGTTAGCAGGTTCTAAAATTAATTCTTTAAGTGTTATGGCAGGCACAAGCGTGCCATGCGCAGGGTGTTCCATTTAAATCGATCCACATGAATATCTTTGAAACTATTGGGGATATCGAAAAATGTTTTATATGAAAGTTGAATGATTTTTAGGGAGATATAATACGGTGTCAATGATTTTCTGTGGGTGGGGATGTGGTAGAGATAACGTGGTCTGCTTCGTTATTGTTGAAATGAGACTATATTCTTTAATGTATTAACGAATGTAGCTTTTTGATAAAACTGACGTTCAGCCGTCGCTCGTTATTGTTTAAAAGTTATTCATTATTAAATCTAGAACACGTAAGGAGATCCATTTTGCAACAAAGTTGATACATGTCGCAACACTTGGCCATTACTGAATGAAAAACCCGCTCAAAATTTCTGCACATGAGCGGCGGAGGGGCTGCACCCCCACCCAAAAAGAAATCCAACCCAACCATAGTCATTCTTGAATTAAATTTAGGATAGGATAGTTTGATTTATCCGATGGACACATTAGGTTAGGTTTGGTTTGATTATTTCGGGGCATGATAAATGAAACTATCCTATCCCAAATTTAATTAAAAAATGAGGTAGGTTGGGTTGGATGGGGGGGGGGGGGGGGCACCCGTCCCGTGATTTTTCATGGTTTCGACTCCATGTTAGCAAAAATACCAAAATGCCGTGAGGCTTTTTTTTAAATAATGAGTTCTACGTATCCATTAGAAGGTTTAAATACTGATTAAAATTCTCATTTCGCATACTCGTAGACTATTTCTTATATCATAATCCTCTGTCCATTAACGATTTCCAGCTTCAAATGACTTTTCTACGTTCATACATGTACTATTTCCACATACATATTAGTCGTTTATGCCTTTCAATACTCAAAATAACTGATACATTTTAATAAAAATCGAGCGACGGCTAAAACCTTCTGAAAGTTACTCAGGAGGATGACCTTGATAATATGTCACGGTCAGAGTCATCGGGGCTGCCTCCCCTAAACGTCAGTTTTACCGTCTAATCACTTCATTTTTTTAGATACATTCAAGATGACACGATACAAAATTATGTGATATTTACGGAACTAACTGAAGGCTTTCGGGGTATCGAGAATTCGTTTTAAAGCTCCACGGAAACAAACAAATGAGATGTACGAAAAATGAAATGACTAAGCGGTTCAAGGAAACTCGTATACATATTTTTACTGAACGTTCCTCCTCCGCTGAACTGAACAGAAGAATTAGCCTGCTTTGCATCCTTGGTCGCACTCAAACAAGATAATTTCTTAAGTACATTCGACCACTTAAATTCTTGGAATTCGTTACGTGAATCGTATTATCTGTGAATTACGATTGCGATCACGAAATGCAGACTGCCGAATTCACGCGATTATGGTAGCTTCCTGGAAACCGAGCACGCCTCATCTGTTATATTTAAAATAGTTCCAGGAAGGGCAATCCGCATTTCGGAGCCAATGGTTCCACCTACAACACACAGACACAGACGGCTGTACAACGTGTGTTCAATGTTTTTTAAAACCGTTCATACGTGAGGAAAATGTAAATTGTTTGAGCGATCGACGTGTATACGTGCACGAATGCAATTTTCTCTGGAAAACTAGCATCTATTTTCAATTTCAGTGATATCTTAAGAGCCACTACATAGGTTATTAATATATCGACTTATTTGCACAATGTTTTACGGTGAAATACGCTAATTCATACAGGGTGTTAAAAGAAGTGTTCAAGATTTACCGGGTAGACGGTACTCAACAGACTGAATAAAAAGTGTCTACTAATAACCTTGGAAAAATTGTTTAAACTTGGACAAGATTAATTTTTCTACCCCAGTGTGTTACATATTTTTGATTCAGATCGTTGAGTATTATCTACCCTGCAAGTCTTGATTACTTTTTTAACCCTCTGTATGTACGTCGATAGAAAATATAGTAAAAGGACAAGGTTCAGTGCACATTGCAGTTACAAACCCCAACCCTATGAGAGAGTGACGATTTAAACGCCCAGTGATTAATTAAAAATTAAGAAAAATTACGAAGTTCAAAATGACAATAAAATCAATCAAAAGGGTAGTTCTTGTAAAAGCTTGGAATTCGAAGGATCTAGAATTATCATCAGTAACAGATTTCAATGTTTAGATCTCTGTACAAGGGAAGGATCAAACTGTCAGAAGTTTCGTGAACGATCACAGGGATGCAGGACCAGTTCGAGCCAGTGCAAACGGTATACACGCCGGAGTTCGAGTCCGAACTGTCGGAGATCCGATTAGTTTTTTACGGTGCTGCCGCATCTGTCGAAACAAATTGAAAAGCGTTGTACGAAGCGCTTAGTTGCAATCCTGTTTTCCCAATGCTCTTACAAATTGCGAAAGCTGCATTGCCAACGGCTGCAACGGTTCGCCGTTGTACCACTTGCAGATCGTTACGTATCACATTGTGTTACGACTCGTCGAAATTTCGTGAAATACGAAAAAAAACGTGCTTTCACTCCTCACTGTTCGGGCCGTCCGGTCAGTTTTGCTATTAGATTCGCAAACGTTTCGCCAGCTGTCCGCGAAACCGATCCGTGGTCTCTAAATGCATTGCACAGCTCTTGGAGAAAATCTTTGGCGGAGAGTTTGCGTAATTTTCCATGTGGATAGACCTCAGAAAATCATTTTTCCATCGTAGTCGAAAGTCTGAGAGCATCTGGTTTATTGTTAACTTCACGCGGGACCAGACGGTTGGTCTTTCATTTCCGTACAATGGTGGGGGTAGCTGCTCAGCGACCTTGAGCGGTAGACATTCCGCGGCTCTGCTATAGTTTTGTTTTTAAAGTTGCTTTTGTATAGTAGTAGGATTGAATTTGATATGCAGTTAGATGATCGACTTACTTTCAAGTTTGGCAGTAATTACAAGGTTTACGCTTGTCTTATGACTATTGTACGACGAACACGAAGGAGACAGCGAAAATAGACACGCGTGACATCGAGTCGGGTACTCTTACACGCGTTGAAAGGTAGTGAATGCGAATTCTACGAGTCTGAGGATGCACAAGGTATTTTCTATTGAAATGCTTAAATGCTTCATTAAAAAGTGATACAGGAAAGACTTATTATTGCTCCTTCATTGTTACTTCTTTTTTTAGATCTTCATGAATGGGAACTTGGCATTGTAACGTCAGGTGATCTCAGATGCGAAAGAAATGTTGATTTTTTAGGACAGTTTTTCGTGTCTAATTGCTGACATAATTATCTGCTGTAATGTGCCCGGAGACTGTTCAATTCTGTTCACATAGGATGAAGAGAAAATAGCAATCATTGCTTAGAAAGTAGAAGAAATTGCTTGACTTCAGTAACGTGAAATTGTAGTCACAGGTCGAGTGTAGTAAGTAGCCAGGCAGGACCTGCACATAATACAATTGGAAGTGTTTTTAATTTTATTGTAAGTGAGGACGCTGACAGAGTGATGGCAACTTATAAACCACAAGCAACATTAATGTAGTGGTATATCATCTATTTAATTCTCACACAACAGGAGATACGAACATAAAGACTCTTCAGGGACGAATTTATTAAAGCTAACAAACATATGAAATGTCTCCCTTTAACTATAAAATATTCAATATAAATTCAAAGAAACTAATTCGAAAATAGAAAATTGACAGAACACAGAAATATCAGAGAAAAATAACTTATGCGTAGTGTGACCATTACGTCTGACAGAAACTAACAATTAAAATAAGAAAACGGTAAACGCACACGCGTGTGTCAGTGTCCTCGAAGAGGTAACCACTTACAATTAGAATATTAATAAAATAATTAGATTGAATGAAATTGTCACCGATCGTCATTGTGTCAGTCAACGTGTTAATGATCGAAATTCTCGATGCGAACGATTAGGGGTATGGAAGATAAGAGGCACGTGGACGTGAAAGGAGAAAGAGAAAGAGACAGACGAAAATCGCCGAGCGCAGTCGAAAGGAGGCGATCGTTTTCTGAAAGGGTCGATCAGACCGCTGAATTGTAAGCGCGGTTTTGTTAGTCGGCGAGCGGCGTGCTGTCAGTGTCGTCTTTTACTATTTATTTCTTGTTTCTTTTCTTTTCGTTCTATCAAACCGAAACGTTTTATGTGATTGTCGTACGTGACGGTGAGCATCTTCGTATCATTCGCGAAAACAGAAACATTTAAAACGCCAGAAAATTATATTTGTAACTTTACGTTCACGCGGTTTTCGTTCTCAACGAGCTTTTTTCTCATTCATGGTTTTAGATCGAAGGCGTTGCAGTTCGATACAGTCATGTAAAAGAGAAACTCACCGTTTAGTTTTGTGCAGCTAATTTAAAGTTAATCCTTTTTGCTTTTTTTTTCAACGTTGAAAAAAATAGAAAGGAACGCGCGATACGCGACCACGTGCGCCACACGTCAGGAGGTTCATCGTGCACTTTAACGAGGTATGCTCGACTGACTTTTTACTAATTACGTTTACAGCATAATTAATCGTATAATGATATAAGGATATTCAGAATTTTTTCACGCGCGTGTACGAGCTTCGATTGTGTCACTTTTGCCTTAACATCGTTGATTTTGTTCACCTCCACCTTCGTTTATATTTACCTTCGTTTTTCTTCTATCTGTGCAATCGATAATAAGTAGTAACTCTGTCGTAGTAAAATTGTTTACAATGTAACTGGTGACCATCTTGAACATCATTCGATAAAAAAAATAATCAAGTAAGTGAGTTGAGGTGACGGTTATACATAATTGCGAGGTACTGAGAGTATAATCACGGTCAACATTTAGCGGGCACGACAAACCTTATCAGAGAGTGATTAGCCATTTTTTGCATTCTTACTTTGTTAGATAAGCTCATCAAAATTAACAAATTGCTTGTTAAATTGCAAATAAATACAACGAATTCACGTACCACAGGTCAATCGACAGTACCACAGGTTATTCTCTGTATAAATTATACATGCTAATTGCAGATAACAGTCATAATGATATATAAAAATGATATCGCCTTCCGGTATTTTAGAGTAATCGACTGACTCGTTTCCACTGTATCAAGTATGGTAAATAATGGTAAATAATAATGACAACTCATAGATAATATTACGTATAGTTACTTTACCAAATAGCTGGACGAAATCAACAAATTTATCCACAAAAATCGACACGGCTTTTTTTTTCGAATTATCGACTGATCGTACAATGCCACATATATTTCACGTAATTCTTGTAATAATGATATCTTATGAAAGAAGGTCGTTGTAATTGCAAGCAGAAATTTGTATATCTTGTTGACCATGCATCTCACACCGTGTAGTTGATGAGCTATGTCGCACATACGTTGAACACGCGTTCATCTAGGAATTCACCGAGCAAGAAAATAAATCACTATTCAAGCATGTATTTATTCTCAAAAGAGAAACGTGACGTGGAAAAAACGAGACGTTAAGAAGATAAAAAACGAATAATCAGCATAGAAAGGTGGTCACATCTTGCGATCTAGGGAAGTGAATGGCATAAAAAAAATTTCATGGTCATCGTCCTAATTTTGACGAGTACTTTTGCGTCTGCACACGATTGATCATGATGATCGAATAGAAGCAACTTGAACCAGAAGTTTTCCCGTCCGAGTGAGCAAAGAAAAAGAAACTTCGAAAAAATTCAGGTCACTGGTAATTAAAAACAGATAAAAAAATAAATACGTGTTACTAAGACGATTTGTTCGCTTGTTCTCTATGCGTTCTACTCGAACTTTCTACTTATTTTTTGAAAAAAAAAACCGACCCCCATGGCTTTCACGTTCTGGCTTATTTTCACTCCTTTTAGTCTGCACCCCACGAAGAAAAACAATTATGAGAATCACAATCATAAGGCTGCGAATGTCTCTGCAATTTAACATGTCCGTACACATGGAACACGTGTATTCAACAGTTTGACGGCCACAAATATTTTGCAGACACTAACTGTCTTTGTCTACTTATACAAAAGTCCTTAAATAACGAAACATTTTACGATACTTTCTACTTCTGCAGTCTCTACTTTATTAGTATTTGAATAATTGTTTGTCAGCAGTCACAGTTATGCTCATGTACATCTTTTATACGGTGTTATTTAACCCTTTGACTGCGAGCTACTTGGAAAGTGGCGAACGCTGCGTGCGGTCGAGCTATGATAATACATAATGGGCCATTGCATCGAACGCCAATGGGCGTCGACAGTACGCGGAGACCGGCCTTCTCAGGCTCCTACATTTATTTATCATCAATCGTGCTTATTTATTTATTTAACATGTGTGTTATTCAAATGAATAAAATCACGTGCGCGTCGCAGCGGCCGTTAAAGTGTTAACAACGTAAGAGAAATCAAAGTATACGATTTAAGGAACAAAATACAGTTTTATCAGAGCTTTATTTATGCAACAATATCGACACAGGAAATACTGAATTTTGAGAGTGCATGTTCGCGTAAATATCTGCGATCCAGTGATTATGATTGTAAGAGCAGATTCCGCTCCAGATTTCCGGCGCATCGAACGCGTTATTCTCAGTGTTCTTCACGATCTGGAAAAACCGTGAATCGTTCGACAAATATACAACTTCCACGGCGATACTTTATTTTCGATCGTGACCAGGTTGCGAGATCGAGTATCGAACTCATGCGTGATCGTCAGTCGATTGACGTTACAGAATATTTCGACGTGCTCGAAATCTGAGATTCAGATGATACATCCTGAAATCATTCTAGACAGTGAAGATATTGTAGAACGACGTTACTTATGATATGTCTTATACGTTGTATCAGATTGAAACTTACTGCTTTCTCTCTCTCATTTATTCTATGGCGACGTGACGCTTTGAAACCTTTCTGATATTCCGAAATAAATATTGATGAACATATACATAGAGCAGATTGAGGACACCAGCGATGCCGGTGTATAAAGACACGAAATTCGCGTGAAACTGTACAATTCTCTGAGAAGTCGGGACTGTGTGAATCAAATCGAACACGAGGTCACCCGTTCGTTGAGAAATTTTTTTAATCCGGATTGATTATATCATCGAACATTATGTTTTTTATTCAGTCACCGGATGATGCGGTGAATGTCCATGGCGTGCATATCGTGCAGGTTGTCCGATAATTTTTTAGGTAAATCTGACTTCCATGACCTATAATTAAAAATGAAAGGGAAACTGGTGATTTTTTACTGAAATATGGGGAAAGACTAGCTAATAATCATTTTGTTTCTTTATATTTATATTGTTTGCTACTTTACCAAAATTTAGTTTGCCAATGAGTGAATGTAACACTTTGGCTACCACGTCATCCACGTGTGGGTGACACTTATCAATTATTATTTATTTGATCATGTGCAGTATTGAAGAGTAATGTCTAATCGAACAAGTAGAAATATGATAAAAATTACTAATATCAGTGATTAAAGAGGGTATAAATTCAGGTTATACTAATTTTGTGCAACAATTTAGAAAGTTCGCCATTTTCAGCTAACGCGGCGTGGCGGTCAAAGCGTTGAAGAAACATTGAATAATGCATGTTTAAAGCACTTATTTAATCCAAGTTCGCATAATATTTCGTTTTCACAATTAGCCGCGGGGCATGTCGTGAAAGTTCAGCTGGAAAATCGTCGGCTAGTCCGCGCCGTTTTCGAGATTTATCGGTGCAAGGAAATCGCGAAATTTCGAAGCATTTCCTGATACGCGGTGACGCGTGCTTATTTGAATGATAATACACCGTCAAAATAATAGAGCGAACGCTTTTGAACGGAGGTTCCATTGAATGTAAGAAGAGGTCAGTGGTCAGTCGAGTATAGAAATGTTCTCAGGAGCTCTTGGAAAGTTACCGACCTTGACAGACATTTTTCATTCTATCGACTCGCGTCCGTCGTAGAATTGCTCCTTTTTTCTGTAAAACCATACGCCTAGTCTCGCACGTTCACGTTGATAATATCCTGTGCAGAATAATCTCCGACCTGTCTATCATGCAAGTTGAAAAAGTTATCCCCTGTCTGCGAACGGCCAGTAGAATGGCCTCAAAACCCAGTTGGTATAACCTCCTACGATATAAAAGATCCGGAGGTAAATTAGTATTGAGCTCATTGAAGACTTTTCTAACAGCATACACATATATAATACTCGTTTACTAAAACAAAATAAACGATCAAAGAAATCGCTGTTTCAGTCATAGAATTTTTATTAAAAGCCTACCGAAGCCAGAGTAGAGTTCCTTTTATAAATAAGTTTCGATTACTAGAAACATTCGAACCGGCTCGTAGCACCGAGGACCAAATCTGTTTGCAAAGAATGAAGAATTTAACAAGTTTGAGCAATCTTCGCTGCCTTCACCTTTGTATCACGCAGAGTCTGCTGAAATCTCGACGTGTTCCGAGGTCTCGAGCGAGAGATCGGGTGGAATGGTAGAAACGGAATTTCGATTTCATCGAAAGAAACCGAATCTCATTACCCACGTGTCGGGTTGTGTTGCGTAATTTCGAGTATTATGACTATGTGGAGCATTATTGACACACGGCGGAGATGTGCTGCAATAACCGGTCCTTCACGCACTTTCCCCAAATCTTACGTCCGCTTTTTCGTCTCCCGCGTCGTCTGACACCTGCTTTCCTCGGCTTGAAAAGTAAGAGGAACCAACCGGAGAGTTTTCCCTTCGATTTCACCGAATATCTGAACACCGCTTTCTTCGAGGTCTAACGTCTTCGCTGACTGTTCTGTGTATCTCTTCAGAGACTGAGAACGTTGTATCCATCAAATTCATCAAACTTGTTAAACAATAATAATAATTATTTTCAGAATTCGACATTTTATATAGAAAGAGGACGAAAAAATTATAAATCAGGTGGTATTGACGATGAGGTGCACTGAAAATTAGAACGTTAAAAAACAAATTAAATTATTTAATTAACCCATTTGATGGTAGGGTCTTGTCACAAAACGATCTCTGGGAGCAGAATTTTTGTTTATATGAAAGTACTTTCCAACACGGGTGCGTCGTTGGCTGTTTCGGGTAGGTATTGAATGACGCATCTGGTGCGTCAATGGCGTTGAATGGGTAATTATGCCTCATGTGCGGGGAGTTTGAACGAATGTACTCATACTGAGAAAAAGTTTATTTTCTACATAGGTTTTGGAAAGGATTTGATTTTTTTTGTTGTGATTTTTCAGTATGAATTCATAGCTGTTTGAAAAAGATGGAAAGTTCTGAAATCTTTGAGAAAAATAATGTGCACGTATGTGACCATTAGGCCCGTTACGCACTGTCGACCAGTCGCCGGCGACTTGGTCGTCGGGAGACCAAAAACTTAACACGCTGGTTGTTGCGACCATGTATATACGTATGAGCTTATATATTGCCATAAACCTGGTGGTCGCCTGCGACCGGTCGACAGTGGGTAACAGGCTTTAGGCAGCATAATATTCGATATATCTGTGACAACAATATTTGAGATTTGTATACATTTCGCGTATGTATCTCAGGAACTGATAGAACGTTTAAATTCTGAGTTGAGGCATTTATTTACATTACTTATACAGGGTGGACCACGAAGCGTGATCAGCTTAGATTATTCTGCTGTTAGCGGTTCGATCGGAAGTTTTTTTTAGCTAAAATAACATGGCTCAATGAGAGCTTTAAGATGATTGTACCAAATTTTTTGTCAACCCTTTTTCTTCCAGAGTTATCAAGGTCACCTTCAGTTTTTTATAGGTAAACCTACAATTTTTTTACACCCGTCTTTTAGGAGATATTGAAACGAATTCGGCAAGCATCATAACAAATAGTTTTTTCTGAATCTAAAAAGACTGAAGAAAACTCCTAGTTGGAAGAATTTTGTTGCAAGCAACACTGTTGTACACATTCCAGAGCTGTTGATAGATTAGTATTAATCATCATTGACTTGATCTCGCGTACTTTGTGTTAACATTTCGTTCTGTACCTTGGAACACATTTCAATTATAGATGCATACTTAACTATAAATGCAGATTTCATAGAAAGAACTAAGCAGTCATTTCTTAACCGTTTTCGCGAGTGTATTGCTGCTAGTGGACACCATTTTGAGCATCGATTCAATTACGGTAAATTATATTCTTTTAACGTTTCTTTCGTTTAGATGAAGAAGAAATACATTTTATGATGCTTGCCGAATTCGTCTCAGTATCTCCTAAAAGATGGGTGTAAAAAAATTGTAGGTTTACCTATAAAAAACTGAAGGTGACTGACAACTCTGGAAAAAAAGGGTTGACAAAAAATTTGGAGCAATCATCTTAACGCTCTCCTTGAACCATGTTATTTTAGCTAAAAAACTTCCGATCGAACCACTAATAGCAGAATAATCTAAGCTGATCACGTTTCGTGGTCCACTCTTAGAGTGCTAAAAAAACAGGATGATTCATGTCAACTTTTGAACCTACACACTAAAATGTCTAAGAAACATCATACGAATATAAGTAGTAATTTCTAAGTTACAGAAGAAATTAAATACTTGAAGTGTCCGTTTCAATTTCTTCATGAAGAAGTTAGAAGACCATTGTATGGGTCCTGCTATAATTCAAACCATGTAACCTTTTTACTTATTTTAATGTATAGATTCATCCTACAGCATCAGCGTCTTTTATGAAACACTATGTATTTGAATTACGGTACAAATTCTTTACTAATTATGGACACTCGTTGACTGTCTATCGATCAGCTCTTCAATTGTCGAATTAGAAAATTGACATGATGGGATGTAGAGATGAATATTTAAACGAAATATTCGCTGATGGTGTGTTCCAGGTTGTAAATAGTAGTTGTCGAAAATCGACAAAGATGCTGACACGGCTGTTCGAGATCCACGGCCGGTTTTGTGCCGGTCATCCTCTGGAAGTGATCGTGACGACCTTCACGTTGACGGCATGCATTCTGAACATGGAGACCGGAGGTGGACAGCCACGGGATGGGGCACTCCCCGTGTCCCCTCATTGTCGACCCGGTCGATGTACCACTGATGTAAGCAGTTTTCTTTTTTCGAAATTTTCAGAGCTCGATGAATCTCGCAAGTGGAGGTCACACGTTGAGAGAGCTCTTTTTTATATGAAGCCTGACTTTAACACTTCGCCTGCCGTGCCACCCATATGTGGGTGACACTTAGATTGAATCATTATTTATTCGATCATGCATAGCATAATCAATGTATCTAATAAAGTCTAACAAAATTAGTGAAAAATGAATGAAGTTACTGATATTATTGATGAAACAGGCTAGAGTTCGAAATTATATTCATTCTGTATAAAAATGTAGAAAGTTTGTCATTTTCAGCTAATAAAGCGTGGCAATCAAAGTGGTAAATGTATCTGTCAATGAGTATAAATGAATTCTGGAATATTAGCCTGCAACGCCTTGCTATTGTTATAAAAAACGGTTTGAAAAATTAAAATTTCCAAGCCATGTTGGCTCCAAAATCTTGAAGAAAGCAAATGAAAATGTCTGTATGCAATATTGGTATAGTATCAATGTTTTAATCATTTGATTGCCATCGCGCCTGTAGGCGCTTGAGAAAGCCGCTTACCGTCTACTGCCGACGCCCATAGGCGTTCGGTGCAACGGTTCAGAACATACTGCTGCAGCGTGGCCGCACGCAGCGTTCGGCTCATTTCCGAGTAGCCCCTAATTAAAGGATTAATGAAAATATTATTCACAATAACATGTAAATATGACGTGTAGCATATTATTCTTATAAACACGAGTAACGTTGGTACATTGGAATGCGCAGAAACCATCAGAGAAGATTATTGACATAAAATTTTAATATTCAAAGACATTCTTTATAACTCAGATCAAGGACATTTTTATCTACATTATAAGCTGAACTTCATCCAAAAAGCCTTAGACGAAATCGTGACCTCATCCTTGTGAGACTCTATCAGCAGAGTTTTACGTTGATTGGTGTTCATGACATAACGAATGTAATTATTTTTTAGGACCTAAACGCAGCTGACATTATAGTGATGACTATAATACGATGTCTAGCAATACTGTTCACCTACCATCAATTTCGCAATCTGCAGAAGTTGGGTTCAAAATATATTTTAGGTAAGCGTACGCGTCTCGTCCTGGTTGTACGTGCAAGAACCAGCTGTTGCACGCATTGCGTTTCAAGACCAATATATAATGATTATGTGTAGCTCGATTATTCATGTAGCCGGATCTTCTCACGGTACGCGTGAAAGCTCTCAGTGGCAGTGAAAGTTTCATGGAAAGCGATACCGTTTCATTCTTCGCGACACGCGGCGAAGTTCAATCATCGAATTTGCATAGAATTTAATTGCAACAAATCGTCCGGGTTTCTAATACCGTGTACCTCCAAAAATAGTTTCACCGGCTGACAGCATTCTTTTTGCTGAAAATTACGCAACGATTCGAATGAAAATGAGGATGTAACTCTCCCAATTTTGTAAACAGGTATCGCGGGCCTATTTACCGTGTTCTCCAGTGTCGTGTTCACGTCCAGTGTAGTAAATTTTGGCCGCAGCGACATTTCTGATCTAAAGTGAGTGTTAAGAATTATGAAATTCCTCTTATCACTTTATTTTCGTTTCGTAAAATTATTCTTTCTTTTCCAGGGATGCGCTGTTCTTCTTCCTGTTGATCATCGACCTCTCCAAGGCCGCTATATTAGCGCAATTGGCTCTGAGCTCCAGAAGTCAGGAAGAAGTTAAAGCGAACATTGCTCGAGGCATGTCTCTTTTAGGGCCAACCATAACTTTAGATACATTAGTAGAGACTCTGCTCATCAGCATAGGATCCTTGTCCGGCGTTAGAAGATTGGAGATCCTGAGCAGTTTCGCTTGTCTAGGCGTGGTTGTAAATTATATCGTTTTCATGACCTTCTATCCTGCCTGCTTATCGCTTATTCTTGAGGTAATTGTTTCAAATTATTGTAGTAGAACAGTTCCTGTTCTTAGTGTTACGGATTTTACGTTCTTGTTATTTTTCCAGCTCTCTCGCGGAACCAACAGCATGAAACCGTTGAGCGCTGATAAAATTTTCATGATCCACCCATTGAACGAGGAGGATCAGAAACCGAATCCGGTAGTGGAACGCGTGAAGATGATCATGATCGCTGGCCTATTTGTGGTGCATGCGAACAGGTACTATATTTCGGTGCCATTCTTTCGTCTTCCGTAATGTATACGAGGCACTCTTTCACTTGAAATGAATTTGATATTTTACACATCAGATAACGCGCCGCTAACCGGCTGACAAGAGAACCGGCAAAAAGTTATCACGAATCTGCCCCCTACCATACGGACTCTTTTTTTACTGTTCGGCAGCCTCCTTATTCCGAACTTCAACGGGTCAGGTTCAACTTATTACACAGTAATATATTACGTTTAAATTCATATTCAATGAATACCGCGAAACGAGATCGTATATCGAAGAGGTTTGGACTCCTGTAACCCTTTCAATACTATGTTAAGGAGCAGTATGTGCCTCGCCCGTGCCGAGTTGACAATAACGATAATTATTGCCTCTTCTCTGTCGAATTTCTGATTTGTCGAAATAACGGTTCCAAGGTTTCGAGGGCGTTTCTTTTTTAGCAGGAAAGTGTATGCAAATCGTCGCTATATATAAAACGCACGGCTTTGTATGATCACAAATTTAGACGGAGTGAGATTAATCTTAAAATGTTCGCATGTTTCAGTCGTTGGCCTTTTAAAAGTGACGACAGCGAGCACACGGTGGAGGGGAAGGCGTCGCCGGTGAATTCTCATATTGTAGTGAACACTTACAACAAGTCGGATAGCCCGACGGAAGTGAAGGAATATTTAATGAACTGGCTATCAGTGAGCGCTGATAATATTGTCATACTGATACTGCTTCTCGCCTTGGCGATTAAATTTATTTTTTTCGAAGACAAGGGGGATATCGCTAAGCAATTGCGGTTCAAAGAGGAAGACGACACGGAAGAAAAAGTTGACGGTGATTATGCCATCGGAGAGAGCATGAATACGGCTACCATGGATGTCTCGTTGCGTCAACGGTTTGCAGAACCATTGCACGCGATTCATTCAAGTGTGTTTCCCCTATCTGGGGTAGGCGGTGGATGGATCGAAGTTGAAAATGAATCTCCAATGGAGTTCACCGACAAAGAGGTACAAACCGATGGGAAACAATACAGTGTAGATACATCGAGCAACGAAAGTTTGTGCCCCCCGTCGAAAGTTCCGAGACCTATAGACGAATGTCTGGAGATATACAAATCTGAAGTAAGAACATTATTATCACATAGTGGTTGAACGTTTTATACTCTATCGGTTGTTATTAACAGAATTTCCTTCTATTCACAGCTTGGAGCAAGCGCACTGACGGATGAAGAAGTGATTGAGTTAGTCAAGCAAAAGCACATAGCCACCTATCAGTTAGAGAAAGCAGTTGGAGATATGGAGCGAGGTGTCGGAATCAGACGTCTGATACTCGGAGAAGCAGGCAAATTTACGGAAGATCTATCCGATTTACCGTACAAGGATTATGATTACAGTAAAGTATTAGGATCTTGTTGTGAGAACGTTGTAGGATACGTGCCAGTACCGCTTGGAATCGCTGGTCCGTTGTTAGTCGACGGTGAGTTCTACCACGTACCAATGGCGACGACCGAGGGATGTTTGGTAGCTTCAACTAATCGTGGAAGCAGAGCGTTGTTGAAATGCGGCGTGACGAGTCGCGTGGTGGCCGACGGAATGACCAGAGGTCCAGTCGTCAGATTCCCAAACATCGTACGGGCCAGTGAAGCCATGGCGTGGATGCAGGACCCGGAACATTTCCAAGATATGAAGGATAGTTTCGATGTAACTAGCAGATTCGCGAGATTGACGAAGATTCACGTACGGATTGCTGGCAGGCATTTGTTCATCCGATTCGTGGCGACCACCGGTGACGCCATGGGAATGAACATGTTGTCGAAGGGCACGGAGAAGTCGTTGAACACGGTGAAGGGGCATTTCCCTGACATGGAGATATTATCGTTGAGTGGCAACTTTTGTGCGGATAAGAAGCCAGCAGCGGTGAACTGGATTCAGGGTAGAGGCAAAAGCGTGGTCTGTGAAGCTGTCGTGCCTGCAGACATCGTTTCCAACGTGTTGAAAACGTCGGTCCACGCTTTGGTCGATGTGAACATAAGTAAAAACATGATTGGATCTGCTGTAGCTGGCAGCGTAGGCGGTTTCAACGCTCACGCCGCGAACATTGTGACTGCCATTTTTATAGCGACGGGTCAAGATCCTGCACAGAACGTTGGTAGTAGTAACTGTATGACCTTGATGGAACCATGGGGAAGTGATGGGTCAGATTTGTACGTGTCTTGCACAATGCCTAGCATAGAGATAGGCACGGTGGGAGGTGGAACCGGTCTTCCCGCACAAGGAGCATGTTTAGCTATGCTGGGCGTCAAGGGCCCTCATGCTCATCAACCGGGTGAAAATGCCAGTAGACTAGCTAGAATCGTGTGCGCCACGGTTCTTGCCGGTGAATTATCATTAATGGCTGCCCTTACAGCCGGTCACTTAGTCAAAAGTCACCTCAGGCACAACAGGTACGTTAATAGAGGATTATTAATTTGTCTTTCGAAAAATTAAACTGTATTAATATGAAACTTCAATTTCAGATCGTCTACCACTGTAACAAACGCAATGACTGTCCCTCAAAATAATGTGGGAGATAAACTGACTGTGCCAAGTGTTTCACAGCCTGTACAAAATGTTTGTAAAGAATTTCTTGAGAAATCTTAGCATTAATCGTACATGAACGAGGTTCCTCTTTGACCTTTTCATAGAATATTGTGTGTACGTATTACCGTACGACTGCTTCGACGTAATATTCCAAAGATGTAATGTTTTGTTTATGTACGTGGAGAAATATGTATCAAAAAGTATAGAAAACAGAAGAAATAGAAGAGAAAACAATGAAGTGATCTCAAGAATTTTAATGGAAGCACAGTGATGCGAATTTTAAACTGCAACAGTGATTTGAGCATGCTTGCGCGTTCGGTTTATGTTGCGAACGAAAGTACAGTACTTCGAACACGGTAAAATGTGTATACTTAATTTACAACGAACTATACGATTAACGTTGATTGTATAAAATTAACATGGTGCAAAGATTTCTTTTCTTTTGTGTACACGATCATATTTTTATATAGTGCAATATTAATTTTTAGTAGTAGTAATTTAAATGACCAGATCGTCATAATGTGACAGTAAACGATGTTGTGATCAAAGACTGTACATTATGTAGTATACTGAGTACAATCAAACTATTGATGATTCTTCATAAACATTACAGAAAAATATATATAGTTATAATGCAAATAAAAATTGTAAATTATGGTCTATGTTTGAAATATCTGAAGAATATAAACGAGGAGGGATCATGAAGAATCTAAATGCATTGTAATATGTAAAGTTTTATTAGTACAAACGCATCAAATTATAATTGGAAATATTTAAAAAAAAAGTAAGAGAAATAAATAATAAATTAATAACAAAAAATTGGATGTTCTTGACTTTTTTTTAGTTGATGTATGTACACTCTACAGCAGTAAGAAGATATCATGAATATCAGAAAAGCAAATATTACGTTAAAACACAGCCTAAGGGAAATATTTTTACAAAATTAATACAAATCTAAAATTTACATTTTCTCATACGTCTCTTCATAACCACATGCAGTACAGGTATGTGTATATGTATCATCCTCCTCATTATACGTATCTTCTCCGAATTCATGTGTATGAGATGCTTTTGTTGTTTTATCATACAGTGAACTTCTAACTTGCATTCGTAACTGTTTAATCTGTACATAAAACAACGGTACTTTATTACGAAAGAATGTGTACGTCGCATCATTATTTTATAATTTAGTATAAATATAGTATTAAAATTTTTAATATGCTTATAACCTTTTTATTGAACTTTTTAATCTTAGTTCCTTCCCGTTTCATATCACGTGCTTCTTTTTCCTGTACCAATTTTTCTTCTGAACCCCAAACTTCTAAAGCTCTTTGCTCTACTTGCAAATGCAAATATAATTTCATTTCACCCCAATTTACATTGTGAGGATTCTTTTTAGTGATGTATTTTAGTGGAGGCTGTCTTTTATCAAAATCACAATCTTTTAATAAATACTCTTGCTTGGCCTCTGTTTTTGTAATTAAGGAATGTTTTCCTTCATTATCTCTGAAAGAAAATACCCGAATATAATAACTTCATTGCAGTAAAGTAATTACTTAATTAAAATGATTCTTGTACCTGCATTTATCACAAACAGAGAGATCAAATGTTTGCAGAAGATATGAATCTTTAAATTCATTTTGACATTCATCACAGTGGGGTAGATCAGTGATAATAGGAGCAGGCTCTGCTGATATTTTCAACTAAAAGAACTAAATATTAATTTTCCTAATTTATATTACTGCAAGTTACAAAATTCTTTGGTGTCATACCATTTCTTCATCTAGGTCATCATTTTCTTCTATAAGAAAACCACCACCACTGTCTATAACACGTGGTGCTTGCAATTTTGTTACTTTTCCCTTTGTTGAATCTCCATTCTCTCTATAATACAATATATATAAGACATAAATTATTCTTCATAATCACGATGTTATTAAATGTACTACATACCCTTTAGAATAAGGATGAGAAACAATTTTGGATTTTCTTAAAAGTAATGCTTTCTGGCGATTCCTTTCTGCACGTTCTTTGAAATGCTGACTATTCTGCACTGACTCTTCATTGTTTGAATTATCGTGTACCTCCACTGCACTAGACATCTTTTATACAATTTCACAATACAATAAAATTTCTTTTAGAACATGCAATGTTCAATCTGAAAATAAAGAACTCTCAGAAACACTTTCTCACTGCAAGTGTTTATAACTTTGGCAACCTAATATGTACAATATATAAATGTTATACTTACAGATTGTGCAATCACTACAGCACAGCTAATTTGCGGTGATTTTAATCTTCACTATATACATATGAATAGGTGAACATCAATGCACTGCATGACACAATCAAACGTAATAAAGCTCCGAGTAAATAGAATTATAAAAGCTATCAGTACACAATCTGAACATGACAATATGTGAAGATTGTAAACAAGTGATAACAGTATAGAAAAAAATGCAAGATAGTAAATTATTTTATACTAATTCTGTACGTTCGTATACACATTCTCTTCATTTAAAAATGTTTGGGACTAACGCGAAACGTTATCTCTCAGGTTCACGGTCAGCCAATCCGCAGCTCACATTTTATCCGCCATATTGTAATTACGAAAAAGTACCGCGAAATTCAAGAAAATGCGTTCGATCACCTCCGAATACAATAACAAAATCAGAAAAAAACTTGTAGAGGTGTTAACACATAATTCTGTTTCGTCATACATTATCAAATTTCGACGTGTTATAGATCATCTAAAAAATTTTTGAAAATCTCGAGTAACCGCGTGCAGGCGCCACGCGCGTTCATCTTTACCCTTCTAAAGTTTAAAAACGCCTAAAAATATCACATTTTTTTCAAATGGGATGTCTATTGCGTTTGTATTCCTCAAAAGATAGGATTTTCAATAATTGTACATTTGTAGAAACAAATATAGAATATATTTTCAAACCGAAAGTATGTATAATTTTGGATATTTCTCCCTGGCTAACAATTTGAAAAAGATTACGTTCTTCTCTGTGTTCAATAAAAAATATGGATCTGCGTGTGAATTATACAATTCACTTACAAATCGTATATGCTATATTTGTATCTTGTATTTCAATTTGAAAAGGATAAGGAAATAACACTACATTCTTTTGCATCACATTAAAATTTCTAAATTGAATTTTAAATTTTATTAATAGCTCTAATATATGACTCAATCTAATAAATGATGAAAATTTTCTAATGGGTAGAGCGTAAAGTTCTACGTATGATCGGTGACCTGTATAAAAATCGAATTCTGTAATAATTCTGATAAGTTAGATCGCGTAGCCTTTTGCTCGATATTATTTATGCTATAAATTTCTATTATGTTATACCTTAAACATTCAAGATTGTTTAGGATATAATAACATTGATTTATACCATGAATAGTAACGATTGCCCGGGTCTCACCACGTGGAGGTAGCTACGTATGGAGACCCACCCTAACCGCGTCCCAACCACCCTCCTTTTAAGTGAAATTTAATTTTTTATTTTTTTTTAATATATTCACTTCTTGGTACACATCTACAAAACATTCAATCGTCGAAAGATTTGTACATATGTAGCAAGAGGTGTTTTTGTACGAGCCTACCCGGATTAAATTAAGCGTACATCACATGTATCAATTTTATTTATAAAATAGTACATAATCTCGCGCTTATGAAACTAATAACTTATAATCTAGAGTAATATATTTTCTATAGTCTGTGGAAAAAATGTCCTGTATAATGATTAAAAATTGATAAGCAATAATTCATAAATGCCCTGCCTATCGTGATCGTTAAATTCGATCTAATAATATGTTTAAATAAAATCGTGGAAGTATCGCCTAACTTATTTCCACAAAATCCCATGATGTTTTCTGAAATAAACAACCTCTTCATGATTAAAAATGTGATATCCTACCTAACAATGTATCTAAGTAAAAATGTGGACAAGTGAGAATTTTTATATCTCAGTTTGTTGTCCTTTCAGATTAAAAGTGTCCTACCTAACAATGTGTCTGAAAAAAGATCGAGGATGAACATGGTTTCTGACATGTTCAGATTTCATCATTTTATCATTTCAAATTAAATGTCTCAATCCCTACCTAATAACATCTCTGTTAATGATTGCAGATTGTGGGATAATATAAATTTTTGATTGCTCGGATTTTTTTATTTTTCTAATATAAATCCGAGTCCTACCTAACGATATATCTAAGAAAAATTTGGGGCAGACAAAATGGTACTTATTTCTAATTTTTCTTCTTATCTTTTTTTAAAAAATCCCACGATGTTTACTCAAATAAATGTTCTGCATATTGATTATTTTATTGGTTCTGATTCTTTGGGTTCAAATGAAGAATCTGAGAACCTACCTAATTACATATTTAATTGTAAGTATAAAGAGAACCCTACCTAATTGTGTCTCTAAATGAAAAACAGGAACCCTGCCTAATTGTGTATGTAAGTGGAAAAGGGGAACCCTACCTAATTATGCATCTGAGTGAAAAGGCAGCACCCTACCTAACTATGTATCTAATTGCAAGTACGAATGGTTAACGCCTACCTACTCTGATTTATAAGTACAAAGTAACAACATGTACAAATAAAACCTTAAAATAACTTGAAGATGTTCTTTTCTTCTGTCTTCTTTTCTTCATTTAAACAACTCCACGATTATTGCTGAAATAAACACTCATTACATTCATTACATTATTTACCCAGAATCTTTCATTTGAAATGAAGAATCTGAGAGCCTACCTAATATTTCATTTAATTCAAAAAGACGAAGCCTACCTAACTAGATTTCTAACCGTAAGAACGGTAGCCTACCTAACCACTAGAATATAGAATTATTTTTCTATCATCTTCACAAATTCTATCGATGTTTCGAAAGTATTTCTTCATTTTCCAACTCTAATTCTTCGTTCTTCTTCTGAACCATCGTTGCTATCTGAAAGATTCTCTAAACCGATTAGTTATAAAATTAAACAAATCCACAGATTCTTTTTTCTTCAGTCCAAGTTCTTCTTTCATCTACCTAAAGCCTCGTTGCTATGTGAAACATTCTCTAAATTGGTTAGTTAAAAATTAAACAAACACTCAGATTCGTCTTTCTTCAGTACAAGTTCTTCTTTCTTCTTTCTTCTACCTAAAGCCTCGTTGCTATATGAAACATTCCCTAAACTGATTAGTTATGAAATTAAACAAATCCTCAGATTCTTCTCTCTTCAGTCCAAGTTCTTCTTTCTTCTACCTAGAGCCTCGTTGCTATCTGAAACATTCTCTAAACTGATTAGTTAAAAATTAAACAAACTTACAGATTCTTCTTTCTTCAGCCCAAGTTCCTCTTTCTTCTATCTAGAGCCTCGCTGTTATCTGAAACATTCTCTAAAGTGATTAGACAAAGAATATACAAATCCTCAGATTCTTCTTTTTTCAGTACAAATTTTTCTTTCTTCTACCTAAAGCCTCGTTGCTATCTGAAACATTCTCTAAATTGGTTAGTTAAAAATTAAACAAATCCTCAGATTTTTCTCTCTTCAGTCCAAGTTCTTCTTTCTTCTACCTAGAGTCTCGTTGCTATCTGAAACATTCTTTAAAGTGATTAGTCAAAAAACATACAAATCCTCAGATTCTTCTCTCTTCAGTACAAGTTCTGCTTTCTTCTTCCTCTTCTATATCCACGTAGCTATCTAGAATATTCTTTAAACTAAGTAATTCTTGTTTAAACAAATTTTTAAGCATTCGGCATTCCGTCAAAAGAAAACAGAACTTTCCTATCCATGCAAAAATATGTAAATTGTTCCAATTCTTCTAAGATACGGAACTACTCACAAATGTAATATAATTTATCAATGTCGACACTAATAACCATTTATAGATCATGCGACATAAAGAGAGAAAAAAGAATTCTTCACATTCTTCTTTCTTCTTTCTTCTTCCTAAACCCTTGCTATCTGAAACATTCTCTAAACTGATTAGTAATTAATTAAACAAATCCTCAGATTCTTCTTTCTTGAGTATAAGTTCTTCTTTCTTCTTCCTATACACACGTTGCTATCTGAAACATTCTCTAAACTCATTAATAATTAAATAAAAAATCTTTAAATTCTTCTCTCTTCAGCCCAAGTTCTTCTTTCTTGTTCCTAAAGCCTCGTTGTTATCTGAAATACTTTATAAAGTGATTAGTCAAAAAATATACAAATCCTCAGATTCTTCTTTCTTCAGTACAAGTTGTTCTTTCTTCTACCTAGAGACTCGTTGCTGTCTGAAACATTCTCTAAACTGATTAGTTAAAAATTATACAAATCCTCAGATTCTTCTTTCTTCAGTACAAGTTCTTCTTTCTTCTACCTAGAGACTCGTTGCTATCTGAAAGACTCTCTAAACTTATTAGTAATTAATTAAAAAAATCTTCAGTTCCTACTTTCTTCAGTGTATTAGTCCCACGACAGTCTCTAAAACATTTTCTCTGTTGATTAATATTTGTATTTAAAAAAACTAATACTGTAATGAAATACCCTTCTTACGTTAGTAAATGAACCCACGATGATGCTGGAACATAAACTGACACAAATTTAGTGAAAATGCAAAAGATATTAAATCTTACATATTGTGAATCCTAAAATCCTTCGGAATCCTGTTTAAAGTCTATAACAGAAACTTAGTCATGTGATCAGTACGCTGTAAAGGGAAGACTTATTAAACACGTGAAACTAAAATAGGAAAGTGAAATGAAATGAATTGAAACATCGTCTCAATACTAACATGAAAGAAGAAAAAAATCACGGATTATTTAAATTACGTTTTATAAATATTTAATGCATAAAAAATATCCCGAAGTAAAAACATATAGTTATAATCATATATATCTCACTCTATATATTATATATTTATTTAATTATTTTATCTCGTTTTCTGAATATTCAAAATTCTTCAGCTTACACGAATTTTTTCTTGTTCTCAGTTTGAACAAACATAAATGCAAATATCTGGAAATTTTCGGGCATTTAATGTAAAATTAGAACAATTACATTTTGTTGCAATATACTGTATTTATGATAGTTACTCACACCAGTGATGAATTGTCATTTATTATAAAATTAGGAAAAACGAACGATCGCGATTTTAATAAAAAAAAAGATATCTTTACCACCGATATGTGACTATCGAATTCCATTTATAATTTTAATATAATATTAATGCAAACGTTTCATATTTCATATGAATCAAAACCTAAACAATCCCGCGAACAAACTTTGATTTAAGCGAAGTAGTTTTGAAAATTTATAAATATACCTACTATTTTTGCAAACTTGCAAAATGAGAAGCGAAAAGATCTCCCGAGAAATTTTGCAGCTCCAATAATGAAATTCGTCACTATTTTTAATAAAATTTCAAGTCTCTAGTATTTAAAAAAAAATGAAACATCAAAATGTTCATAGAAATATATATGTCAATAAAACCAAAAAATTGAATCTGTTAAATATTAATAATACTATGAAAAATATATGACACTATCGCAACAAGTGAATATATGTATATTTTTAGCAGTATTTCCTGAACAAACCCCTAACCTGAATAGAAGCCTTGAAAAGGGCTACTTAAAAAAAATATTCATAAGCCAGAAGGGCATATAATCCACACGTTTTAAGCAAACAACGCGAGAGTGGTGTATTCTTCATTTCGCAACTCTAATTTATTTAATATAATATGAAAAATCCGCCGAGAGCAGCCCTGAATAGGGCTGCTCATTGATATTCGCATCTCGAATTAAAAAAAGGCAAACGCGTACACTTTTGTGTTTAATAATTCGCAACACTAACTCTACAAAATCTGTCGCAGTTTACTAGACTACGACAAATAAACAAGCAGCTATTTTAGCTGCGTGGGACCATATAAAAATGGTCCAAGGGGGACCATACAAAATGGTCCAAGGGGGACCATTAAATTGGTCCAGCAGGTCCCAGCCATATATTTGGGCATTTCATTAAACGCAACTCTAATTCAAAACGCGATCAATCATTTTCGCAAGTCTAACTGAATAGACTCTAATTTATGTATAGTAAAAAATTAATTGAAAACATTGCGTATCATCAAGACCGCAACACTAAGAAAAGTCAGAAATATATAATACGAAACAAATTTTTAAATTCTATCAAAAAGCAAACGCGATCAGTCTTTTGTCGCAACTCTAAAGCAAACGCGATCAGTCTTTTGTCGCAACACTAAACAAACGCGATCAGAATTGTCCGCAACGCTAAGACAATCGCGATCACAATTTTTCGCAACTCTACAGCTAATGTTACCTATACTGTTCATTTGCAAAACAAAAACTCAACACGATCAGTATTTTTCGCAACGCTAAATCAAACGCGATTGGTCATAAGCGACACTAATTCAAAACGCGATTTTGCCCAAGGGCACTGGGTGATGGGTCACATGGTACAGTGACCATAGAAAAATGGACCAAAGAGGACCATATCAAAATGGTCCAAGAGGGACCATTAAATTGGTCCAGCAGGTCCCAGTCATATATTTGGGCATTTCATTAAACGCAACTCTAATTCAAAACGCGATCAATCGTTTCCGCAACACTAATTTAAGCACTTTAATTAATGTATGAAAAATAAAAAATCGCGATCAATTATTTTCGCAACTCTAACTGGATAGATTCTAATCTGTCTATAATGAAAAATAAATTATAAAAATCGCGTGTCATCGATAACGCAACACTAATAAAAATCTGAAATCTCTAATACAAAAAACTTTTTAAATTCTTTCAAAAAGCAAACGCGATCAGTCTTTGGTCGCGACTCTAAAGCAAACGCGAGTAGAATTGTTCGCAACACTAAACAAACGCGATCAGAATTGTTCGCAACGCTAAGACAAACGCGATCAAAATTCTTCGCAACTCTACAGCTAACGTTACCTATACTCTTCATTTGCAAAACAAAAAATCAACGCGATCTGTATTTTTCGCAACGCTAAAGCAAACGCGATCGGTCGTACGCGACACTAATTCAAAACGCGATTTTACCCAAGGGACTGGGTGATGGGCCACATCATGCAATGGCCATAGAAACAAACTACTACTACTACAACTACAGGCGAGCATAGTGACAAAGTAGTAACCATATAATGACCATGCATCGTTGAGAGCATCAGATACTCTCAAGGATGCACAATCATTCGTTGCAGCCCTCTTCGTGGCAGTTCGCCGGGCCTCTTCGGCTCTCAGCCTTTTCTTTCTTCGGGCTCCTGCCCCCTGAAACCTTAACGAAAAAGAAACTCGCGGAACTAGAGAGATGCTTTGTGTGGACGATCAACACGATCATGAAGATCTCTGATCGTCGCACGTGCAAAAGCATCTGGTGCAAGGAAACGAGCGTTTCGAACCTGTCCTTCCGACCGCGTACGCGACTTAAAATTAAGTTCGAAGAGTTCACTCGAAAATTTGAGCGATTTGAACATGCTGGAGCACAGATTCATCGTGAACAATTCGGCCCAGGTGCAGGTTTATCACGTGCGAAAAGGAGCCTACCCGAATCAAAGAATGTGATAACCTGCCCCTGGCCCTACCTACTTACATCTAGCACATATACCAGACAGAAGCTACCTACCTACCTAGCCCTATATTTAAAAAATTGGCAAAACTCAATCACACCAACACACATCGCTCCACGGTTCTCACTCATCAGCTCGGGTGCAATGAGCCTAACCTAGGGAGACAGTCACGCGGGACGTTCTCCGACACCCGAGCTTGTGTAACAACATTCTCACTCTAAGAAATGTACGTACCATTTTACTGAAATCGACTGGCAAGTGTAGTGATCATTTATATTTATAGATATTTTGTGTAAATAGTAAATTGATTTATTTATAGAAATTTAGTATAAATAATAAATTGTATTATTCATAAAAATTTCTTATTAAGTGAAAATAATAATGCATGGCGCTTACGAGAAACAACGCGTTTCGTCTGATATTCATTTACCGAGTCAGTATAAATGTTGTAATTAATAATGGTACGGTATGCATAGAATAGAGAAAAGAGATTTTTAAAGCCACATAAATCTCACAGCCTAACCACACACACACATGTGAGACTTACGTGGTGCATGATACACTAACGCTTGCCAATCGCTTGAAAGTTTGATTAAGTCTTATGAACTAGATCATCGTACCCATTGCCTTCACCCACCCAAGTAGCACCTGGGCACGTGAGTGGGATTATTCAATGACACGGAATTATATACCTGAAAATCCTCATCTAAAAATGATGATTAGTAAATAAGAAATCTAAGCGGTCTAATATTCTTTCGTTACATTTATTTATGAAAAGTGACTCGACTTTTATTCATGAAAAGAATTTACTCCGATAAATGACTCGACTATTGAAAAATTTATATGACAAATTGAAAGATTATGCAAAATGACTCGAATATTAAAAAATTGATATGCAAAAATGACTACGCAATCAAAAAATTTAATCTGAAAATTGAATAAAATTGATTTTACACAGAAAATCCTCGGACGTCTCGAAATCAAAGTAAATTTCGTAAGATGCAAAAATAGCTCAAACTTCTTACTTTGATAACGAAATCTACCCGTCGCGAAGCGTCCATCTTGTACATATATTGTAACATGTAAAAAGCAAAAAGTTGAATGCAAACGAAAAAAAAAATATAGAAAACGCGAGAAACATCTTTATCTCGATGCCGTTAACGTGACTCTAAAATATTTAAGAGAAATTGCAAAGGAGAAAATAGCAAGGTCGAGGGGTACCCGACTTCACCACTAAATACTAGTTAATTATCGAATAAAATTCGACAATTAATTCGTATCATATAAACTATTCATTTGATAAACTCTACTATATCATTTGATAAACATTCATTTTAATATATTCTCGCGGTATAAATTGAATGTGAAAACGCGACGTACAAGAAGACCCTAGCCTGATCTAATAAATAACAGATTATGGTTATTACCACGAGTATGATCTAATATCATACCCGCGGTCACTATGCTCGCCAAAAAACTACTATAAAACCAACCAGTCTCCGTGTCGATTTTCGGACCATTCGTCCTACGACATGATGGAGACTGGAGGAGTAAAAAAAACATCATGCGACTCACCGGAGAAGAAATGACTACCCTGCTGCTGAAGTCATCAGGCCGACCGGATGGTAGTCCTGAACAGAAAAGGAGCAGAAAACATTACAATTTGCTTTCTATAGTTTCAATAATGTTCATAGAGAAGTATACAATTATTTTGATACTTACATTCCTCTCCGCTGAAGACTGCCCGAAGCTCAACATCCTCTCAGTTCTCAGGGTGACGAGGTAGGACGATCTGAACAAAAAAAAAGAACAAAGAATTTAGTGTTAATCAGAACACATGACAATTTGTTTTTAAAAATTTTCTGTGGTATTGATACTTACGATGATCCCTCTAGAAGATCGCCCGAACTCCTCTTCAGTGACGCACTGACTCTACTCTCGCGATTAAAAATAAATTATTACTACGAAGCAACACTGACTCTACACTCGCGCGACTTACATGTGCAATTAAAAAATTATTTGGAGTCACTTGGCTCTATTTAGAAAAAAAATTGGAAAATTAGACGAGGCAAACACTGACTCTACGACCGCATTGCGCGCGGCCACAAAAATTGCTGAAAATAAGTGGTAGGGGTACAAAGAACAAAACGACGAATATTCTCTATTCTTTCCTATCTAGCGTTTGTTAGAGAAATACTGCTTTTCATCGACTATTGATAAATACGTTACTTAGTCTCCCTTATTATGGAGGCTTATTAATTATGTAAAAATGAAAATTTCAATGAATATATTGTAATAAATTAGCATGATTATATTCGGTTTATCGAAACTCAAACGCGATTTATAAATTTCCAAATCTGCTTGCAAAAGTCAAAGTTTGCTAATTAATTATAAATTCAGTATTCTTGTAACGCGAAGTTAATATGTTAATTCAAGCTGGCATTAAAAAGTAATTACAAATGAAAATCGAGTGTCCTGTAGAGATCGTAAAGATATACAAATTATTTAAACATAACTGAAATTGAACATGAAATCGCGAACGCGTTGCAGCAAGTTGCAAGTGATTTAATTTTCCATTAAATACAAACACTATTTTAAACAATCACATGAAATTTCGACTTGATTGTAATGAAAATTGAAATTGATAAAGAAAAATTTCGTTCTAATTGAAAAATTTCACCACGTTTAAATACTACTTTGAATTATTAGAAATATTGAATACAAAATTCGAGTTTGGTGTTTCTCGTTCCACCTTAGTACTGGATAAGTATAACATATCATGCTTACAACTAATGAAGGTTAGAGAACAATAAATAGAAAACATATAGATAGTATCACCTGATTATTGTGAACAATTAAACGTTACCAATCTTATGAGAAGCTTGCTTTGAAGTGACTCTGTTTCAAATGTCCCGCTCCATGGAGCGAATGCAGCGCCTCTTTCGTTGGATGTCACGTGAAGCTGTAACATAAGGAAAATTCAAATTTAGAGCAAACATGTTACAAGAACATAATAATATTACACTTGAACAATCATATGAATCGGAAGTACTAATGAAAGAATAATTGAACTAAGAATTAATATATTCAAAAGCGTTATAGCTTAGTCGAAAAGAACGAAATTTAATAGTTGCATTACATTCGATATATCGAATTAATGAACAGAACCGGAATATTATTAGGAATTATTGAAACAAGTAAAAATCTATTTCGAAATTGTTTAAATGTAATTAAAACGATTCAATAAATTTAATAAAGAATTAGGCAATAAGTGGACCGGGTTAAGCTGTAAAAACCGGAGCTCAATGCGAGATATCGAATTAATGAACCACGGACAAACGCGTAAAATTATTGAAAATTATGAAAATAAATTAAAATTTGTTTTAATTTAATCCAAAATATCGTAAACAAATTAATAAATCAACGTAATAAGTGTACCAGGTTATGTCGCGCAAACCTCTGGTTATTGTCTCGGAATGTCGAATTAATTAATAATACGTAATTGTAAATTAAGAATTATTTACTCGTTAATGATGTTAAATGAAGGTAACAGTGGATAAGAATCGCGGTCATTTATGGTTAGTATTCGATTGGATGAAAGTTAAGTGTGAACACGCACGTTTATGCGACCGAGATGTCAATGCGAGCAATCAGTTCGACGTTTCGGTTGCAAATGACGTTCCCGTGCCGCGTGAGCGCTCGCGAACTGCGCCGTGCGCGGCGTGGGGGCTCGCTCCTGATTGGTCCGCGCTCGACTGTCCCCACTTCCGCCTATGCGCCTCGCGCAGTGTTTTCGACTTTCGCGGTTTTTCGGACAATTTCGGGCATGCCCGACTGAATCTTTTGAAAATACGACAGTCGTCTAACGTCGTCTATTCCGTACGTGCGTTTCAATGTGCTTACCGATCGTCTTTTCGAAGTTTCACCTTTTACAATATAATACGATAAACTATTATGGAGTTTAATGAGAGTACAGTTTTATTTCTTGTTCATTAGTTCGATATATCGAATCTGGTTTAGATGTTTTCGTGCGTTCTTCCGGTATGCATACAATTTCGTTCTGTTTGACTAAATTTCAACATTTTGCAATACACTATGATAAACTATTACCGATTTTAATAATATTTACCATTTTATTTGTGGTTCAGTAGTTCGATGTATCGAATCTGGTGCAAGTGTCTTCGTGGTCTTGCCGGTACACATATAATTCCACTTCGTTCTTTGCGACTAAATTTCAATATTTTACAATATTAACTGTATATATTATAAGTTTTTACGATGTTCAAAGGACAAAATATTCTCGTCTAATTATCAGTACTTTATTCTAAGGCCTACATATTTATTGCTAATTTTGTCTTCGGTTTTGCAATAAAGTTGAGTTGTTCAATGAACTGTTAGAGTTTAAACTGTCGTGGAATCGGTTATAAATTATTTATTGTTTAGAGTGATATCTTTTCTAAAATAATATTTTAGATTTTTATATCTGTTTCCCAATTGAAATGGATCTAATAATAGCATCAAGTATTGTCTAATATTGGAATCATAATATCTAATACTAGTGTGAAATATTTGATCACGTACTACGTTGGAATGGAGCACTGACCGCTACTGCCGACCACATTTTTTTCGCGTATTGTTTTTACCTTTCGAGGTTCCTGGAACGATAAATTCGAACACGTGCAATTGAAAATTTAGTAAATACGGTCTCAAGGTTAACACAGATACTCTTTACAAATGTAAACACCTGTACGGTTTTCTAACGCGTTTTGCTGTACCTTTACGTCTCAATGTTTTTAATGCACATGTCTCTGATTCGTTACGAAATAAATCTTAGTTTCGACCTCGAATTTTTACCGCTTTATATTTATAGATTTCTTATACAATACTGTATTCTTATACTGTACATTTTTGCAGTTTGATTTACAGAAATGATCTATAAGCGAAGAATACGAAACCCCCTATACCTCGTCTGTGGTTCAGCATTTGAATTTTCGGAATATGTTTGAATAAAAATGTCGGTAAGTTAGGAATCATAAATATTTCTTTTTAAATAGATACATATATTCTGCTATAAATCACATCCATATTTACAAATAACACAGTTCGTAACAAATGTTCATAGTATATACAATTCAGTTTCAATTACACTAGAGTATGCGCATGTTAACCCTCTGGCTACGCGCCATTATAGTGGCTTCCTTCCAAGTGATCGTTTAAGACAACACACCACGATAGTGGCTCATCTGTTTCGCGGTTTGCGTTGCGGAATTGTGGACAGCTTGTGCTAACCAGCAGTTTCTTTCACTGTTTTTTATATCATCCAAAAAATATTTTGACGATACGGATAAGAAATGCTTCATTACTTCTAATAAAATGCTTTCTGTTAATGTTTTATATTGTCTTCTGTGTCAAGGACAGCCGTAGCCGAAGAGTTGATGAAAAGCTTCGTGCTGAAATTTACATCATTTCCTTCTGTTTCAGAAACTTGATCGTCATGTAAAAGCGTGCTAAATTACAATTGCGATCTCACACTAGCATCGCAGCTTTTGTAAAAAAAATAATCGACTATTTTCTCATTAGAAGTTCGTAACAGGTGCTGAACGTGCATAAAGACGCTGGTATTCCTTCCGTTAATCTAATTATGCACAAAGCGTGAGCAATATGCTTCTGATCTCTCAGCTTACGCAGAAGTATGTCTATATTCTCCTGTACATTTGTTAGAGATCGTTTCACGAGTACGTGGTCAATCACCCGATCAAACACCGCATGATTCGGATCAAAAGATGCTGTTAAATTTTTTAAAAATATCCTCTCTAATGTTGGTGCCGACAGTGTCAGCTCCTGCAATATATAACAATGAAGATTGAGAAATATATTGCAATGAAATAGGTATATTAACCCGTTCGTTGTTCACAACCGTGTACGTGTTAATATTTTCATTCAATGCTGTCAAAGCCTTAAAACAATAACAATAAAACGTGCACCTACTTTATATTTTTCTTTGAGAATATTTATTGCTTCTTCGTGTAGCACTGAATCATCCGTATCTAATCTTATATAAACAGCATGCTCCAGGGGAATCTCTTGAGTCTTTAAAAATTCCTCAAGCACCTATTATCAAATAAAATAGTTGAAAGAATTAGCAACTAGCAATAAAATTAGCTAACTGTCTACTGTGGTTTCCCTTTTGAACTTACATTTATTGAAGACAATCCTCTTATTAACTCGCTATATTCTTCGAAAATCTGTTTATTATCCTTCTCTGTTGCATAAACATTAACTAATGTCATCATCTTCAAAATTGGATGTTTATCCACCGTTGTGTATTCAGGATTGCTGAATCTCGGCCACTGTAGTAATATTCTCTTTACTTCATAAAAATGATCGGCATTTTGTATCTTACTAAACAGTTTTTCAAAAGCTACAAAACGGTTTTCTTCTGTAGCATGTTCACCAATACGAAATTCACGTTCTGGAATGTTTTCACTGTTATCAATATTTTCTATCACGTCCTCGTCTGAAAAATTGCCCCAATCGTCTGTCCATTCCATGTCATCTTTAATATCAAATTTGGATTTCTGAACATGTCGTCCTCTATTCATTTCTGATGAATCTTCAGTTACTTTCCTGTCTTCAAAGAAAAAATTGGTACTCTGATTAGGTTCATCGAGTTCCTCTTTCTGGTCAAAAGTTGCCGTCTCATCATTCTCATTGGCTACTTGACTCGATTCCAAAAATGTTTCCTCCTCTATTTCTTCACCATTAAGCAAACGCGCTTGCCAACGTTTAAAAGTTTCATAAATATCAAAGTCTTTACATTTGGACGCTACACTCATCGTTTTATATATTAAACTTAAGGGACTAAATAAATATAAATCTTCAAAATCTCTGTACAATCTCTTATGCAACTCCAAAGAGTAATAATACACAGCAGTCTGAGTATATACTTCTATTTGAGGCAAATCTCTTAAAATATTTTCTGTTGCTTTTGTAGAATTTTTCTGTACACTAAGTAGATAAGACATGCCTAACAACCAATCTTCTGGCATAGTATGTTTCGCGCATTCTAAAAATACTGAAATAAAAAACAGCCATTTATTGAATTGCCCCTCTCGTATGAATGCTGAAAATTTCATGTAATACTCACAATGATTAATATCGCTCACTTCCAATCCGTAACAGGACGATTCGCTCAACATGGCTATCCTTAAAAAGGCTCTACAACATTTCAACTTCGTATTCTCTATATCAGGCATGGAATAATTTGTGTATTTAATATCTAGATTACTGACTCTGCACTTGCCATGCAAACACTCGTAGAAACATGGAAAACTTTGAACATTGTCGTTATCCTCTTGGTGTCCTGTTTGATTGTATTCTGCGTCGTTACCTTCGTTTTTCACAAAATTCAGTATCAATCTGGATTTCCAAAAGCTCGTGTCGCTTATATTTTTGATCAAACCGAACGTTGATTCTTTCATAATGTTTGCAGAAGTTTTCACTATTTCCGTGGAAGCTTCTAACATTTTTGGAACAAATTCTTTTGTCTCTACCTGTGGCTGTAAATTAAAAGCGATTTAATATATTTGTCGAGAATGTGGAGATATTTTTTATAAGTTCTTACGGTAAGTATCTTACCGTAGTTAATGCATCTATAAATTCATCTTCGCTATCAGCGTCATTGGAATCATCATCAGATTCATTCGTCGGTATCCACAGTTCTAAATCTTTATGCAACATTTGTATTTCTATCAGGTGTATTTGATCCATTGCTTTGCCTAATATATCACTAGGTCCATTATTTATTGCAAACCACAAGCACTTTTGTCTGGCTTTTAGATCCTGATAGTCTTCACAGAATCCTAAATCTAAGGCAACCGTCCAGGCAGGAACATAATTATTCTGCATTAATTGCTGGCAAGTAGCAGCGCAGACATTAAAATCCTTCACCTGCAAGATTATGTTATGAAAACAATATTTTCTACATAGTATTGAATTCGAAAAAACCGTACCTGAAGCGCTTTTTTCGCTATCAGCTCCAAAACTTTTCCTTCTCGAGCCTTGCTGTTATTCGGTTCTATCCGTAAATAACTTGCTAAAGTTAACAACCTTTGACGACTTTTATGAGCGTCCACCCGTCTATTTAAACAATCTTCTATTAATTTTAATCTGTCTTGCATCGATCTGACTTGTAGCGGTAGTATGTCTATATTGAATTCGTTCAAAATCTGCAGCGAATTAATGAGATCGTATTCCTCTTTAATTTGTGCATTATTATCTACAATTAGATGAAGACAAGCTCTGAAATATTTATAAAAGTTAACACCAAGGGATGATATGAAATTCGCTGGTTAGTATAAATACTTACCTAGCCAATTCCATATTAGAGTCAGTAAGTGATTTTGAACTATTAAAATATTCTTTACTGGCTTCTAGAAGCAAGTTCACCGCTTTCTCGTACGATACCTTCAACAGAGACTGTTCATTCTTCTTAGTTTCTATTAAAGCTGCACAATTTTGTATGTTCGACTTAACTCCTGACACCAAACGCGCTGATACGCAAATTTCGAAACATATTTCTATGTCTACGCATGTAAAAATTAGACCATGTATTTCTAACATCTCATTCAACAATTGGGCCCACTGTTTTTCATCCGGAGGTGAAATTCTTAAAGAAAATAGAAAATATTGAATAAAATGCATAAAAAATTCCAATCTGTTTCCAAGTATTTTAGTTACTTACATTTTGTTCAAACTCCTCGCCATTTGGACTAACAAATCCTTAGCTGCATCTGGATTGCTCTTATTTTTTCGTAACGCATTTAGAGTAGTTTTAACTCCGTACTTGCTTAAAATCTTTGTACATTCGAGCTCTCTATCGAGTTCTTCAAGCAAAGTGCTTACTGCACTCCTTCTCCTGCCATCACGATGATCTTTTGCGATAGAATCTATAATTCGTGTTGCTTTTTCATGCATATTAGCATCGCTGCAAGCATATATGCAATCTAATGCCAAAGTGGCAATGTCTTCAACCATTTGAAGAATTTCATTATCTTGAGACAGTTTTAAATATTCAAATAGTTTCACTGGTAGCTTTAGGTCTTCTTTGCTGATACATATTAAATAATCGCTAAACAAATGTCTCTGCAACTCTCCATCCTAGAAATTGTAATAAATGAGGAGGTCAGCTATTCATAGTAAAAGCTTACAACATTTTACAAGTATCTATACATACCAAATACTGATGCCTTCTTTTTATAAATGGTAGTAAGAAATTTTTTATGTCATCGACGAAACTTTTTTCAGTAGTCGTGCTCATTAATAATTTTATCTTTTCCAAGTTATTTAATTTTTGTAACTGATCCAGAGATAAATTCTCTAAACAAACTTTGTAAACAAGATCGTCCAATGTTTCCAAATCTAACAGTAGATTTTCTAAACCGTTGATATTGTGCGATTTGGCGATTTTGATTATTTGTAAGGCATTGTCTACCATGTAGCTGTTTCTTTCAATTTGGTAGGCTCGTGATTCGTACCACTTTTGTAATAATTCTGGAGTAAGCAAGGTATTCCTAAAAAGAGAAATATATGTAGAAAAATTAAGAAGATTCGGGGGTGAATGATGCGAAGTATATTTTTGAATACCTGTATATAGATAATGATGAATCGGATTCATAAAGTAATTGAGATTTGTCGTCGATTTCTGAATTCATTATTTCACTGAATTCGGCTTTCTCGGACCAATCCTTTTGCCGTAATTCACGCTGATCAAGCAAGAATAATTGGCCATCAGTATCGCACTCTGGTAGAAGTTTTTTGTAATTTAATGGATTTAATGTCTCTGGAAAGTAGCTAATAATTGCTAGCCAATGAGGTAATAAACTTTCGCCATAATACGTGAACATAATTTCAACTCCTTGACAATCACCACTTTTGGCAAATCTACGTTTAATAAAATAATTATACCAGAATAGTTGCATAAATTTTCATAGTATCTTCTAAACAATTTATATCATTTTATTTGTACCTAATTGCATTCTCGACTGCCGAAAGTTGTCGAAATTCCTCGTAAAAGTTTTTGTCATATTTTGAGGAAGAGTCCAATATGATCTCATACGTGAGTAATTTATCCAAATGATCCAAAAGCTTTCTTCTATATTTGATCAAGTCTATCTGTGCTGTCGATAAATGTTTAAGATCTATTTTTTCGAGTAGCTGATTTACTTTTTGCACCTACGTTTTCATTGAGATTCAGTATTTCATTAATATGGTTTAATATAGATGTTTTTTAGTATTATATATTTCATGTACTGTTAGGTAAAGACAGAGCTTACCTGTCTTAAACTTACACTTGCTTCATCCATGTCATCCCAATCTTCTTCAATATCATCTATTACAAATTTTCCATTGTCACAAGTCCCAATTGCTATCAGCGTTTCCAAATTTGCACCTTTTAATCCGAAATTTAGTAATTCTCTCGCTGCTTCTATGGTATCCGGTACACGAGTAACGCATTCGTGTAGAACCCAGGATCTCTTTGTAACTTTGCTCAAATGTTCTTGAATAGCGTTTAACGATAATTCAGATTTCCGCCATTGCGTCTGATAGACCAGATCTGTGTCCAGGCTGTACGCATTGGCTAAAGCTAAAGCTTCTTCATATTCCTGTCATAGGAATTTTAATATTATTATTTGATTCAATGTAACAAACGAAAAATGTTCAATTTCATGTTGTGTACCTCTATATCAATTTTTCTTGAATATAATTCTTCAGGAGTTGTACTCTTAAGGCCAAGAATTCTATATGTTCTAAACAATACTCTTGATTTCTTCCTCTTTGGTTGAAATCTTTCAATGTCTGTTATAGAGTACAAGGTACTTTGCATTAAATTTGTAGTATAGTTTAATATACTAGTAGGTTCTAATTCATCTCCTTCTTCTTCACTTTCTGATGAAGCTTCTGGAAATTTATGTACATATATATAATTATATTGTAATATAAACTATTAAATATTCATACCTGATATTTGACCTTCTGTATTAGATTCCCTATTCCTTTTTTTGCTTGTTATAAATGTTTCACAATCTAGACACAAAAAGCCTCGATCTGAACCAAGTTCACATATTTGTGGTTGTCCAGCTAAAAATTCAGGACTGGTTCCCAGCAGATTTTTTAGATTCTTTATGGAACATACAGAAGTAGATCCAGAATATCTTGCAATTATAATTGCCTTTGAAAATATTATTAGCATTAGAAGTCAAGTATTTAAGAATCAGAATAAATTTAAAGAAAACATATACCTGTTCAGACCACCAGCCAATATCCAGTGGATGAAATTCAGTAACACCTGGTGGAAATTTTTTCGATTTCGCAAGTCCCAGAGGATTAGGTATATTAAACTCTGGTTGTTCAGACAACTTCCACTTCTTTTGCAATAATAAATTTGGTAATGCCCACAATGATATTGAACCATCCGTGTGCAAACATGTTAAAAATTTACTGTTTGGAGAGACTTTAATTTTAAATATAATTGACTCTGGCTCTAAACTGAATGTTGGAATAATGTTCCATATAGAAAATCTTGATTTGGATTTTGATTCATCCTCAAAAGTGAATGACAGTTTGCAATATGGGTAATCATTCAGAGGTCTCCATGATGTCAAACCGCTTTCTGAAGCTGTTGACTGTAACAACAAGTATAATAAAGTACTGTGAACATTCTAAATAGGCATAAATTCAGGGAAATAATTTTACCGTTAATTTTTGAGTAATAGTGTTTCCAGCAACATAAAACAGATGATGCTTATCATCATAAGTAACAGCATTTATTCCATTCTTATAAAAGTTGCCAAAGGAAAATTCATAGTTTGATTCAAACGCATTTGTTGCTGAAATATGGTATGATCTGAGCAGACCACTGTATGTGATTAACAAAAATTCATAAGACCATTTTTCAGATTTAATTCTGGGCTTAAGAAATATCATAGAAGCTATAGCATCACCAGCTTCTAGAATATTAGGGTTTTGGGTGACAGTCTTTGGACTGATATTAAAAATATTGTTTCCTAATGCACTATAGAAAGAAGTGTATCCATTGCTAGATGCCAACACTAAAAGATTTCCATCTGGACTCCAAGAAAGTTTTCTCCAATGTGGGAAAGCATCTTTAGGAACTGCAACAACAAAAAAACATGTTACAAAATCTGATTAAGGATTTACAAACTTTTACAAATCACTTTATAAATTACCAGAAGCTTTTCCAACAACCGATGAATATTCATCTTTTGCCTTTCGTATCTCTATAACATTCTCTTGCAAAACAGCCAACAACCGTCCATTATCTCCAACTGCAAACTTCCATGGTAAAGTGAGACTAACTTGCTGTGATATACTTTCTGGCAAAGAGTACCTATTATTGAGATATCTCAGAGCATTCTTTATTGTTCCAGTGGTAGATAAAATAACAGTATCATTTTTACATTTCTGAAACAAATATTATTCTACATATATTCTGCACTGTATTGGTAATTCATTACTACGTTCGTAAAAACATATCCTCCTAAATCCAGTGTACATTACAACAAAAATATATTGAAACGTCAACGTTGAATGAAATATTCCCCAACGCAAACATGTGCGAACTTACTATCAATTCCGGTTCCTGTTTCCTAATGAAATACTCCAACAATTCGTACAGTATAGGCTCACTGGATAATTCATCGTTATTAACCATTTTGCGATTGAAAATATAACCTGCTACGTAGATGAAATCATGCAGCGATCAGACGGCGTTTGACAACTCGCTGAATGGTACGTCATAAGCGTTTTTCTTTGCCTTTTGATTCAGACGGTTCGATTCAGAGTACATATGGTATTAATCGTGCTGTAATTAAACTGAAATATTGAATTGTTGAAGAAATTTCATGTACACATTTCGATGAAAACAATTCAGAACGATCCATACGTGGCTCTGCAGCTGCACAGAGCGATGCACATGTGTACGTACACCCGACGCACGCATGTGAATTTCAAAATACAAACTCGCCTGTGCTCGGTTGTCAACAGGGTGGCGTGAATTTTGTTCCTCCGAGAATTCACGATCGTGTTGGGTACATTGAAAATGTTAGACGGCGAGGATGATTTCATGTGCGAGGAGGAAGAGGATTACGGTCTCGTGAGTATTCATTCATTCGTTGCGAAAACGTTTCTCCGCCGGGATATTCCTTCCGACCGTGGTATAGGTTAGGATTCTCCTTTTGACATATATGGAATTTATCAAGTTTTTGAGCCGTTTTTATTATATGAGCGTTCGAACGATGAAAATAAATAATTTTATTCTTTTCTTCCGACTGTGGTATAGGTTAGGATTCTCCTTTTGATATACATGAAATTTACAAATACTTATTGAGTCGTTTCATAGCTTTCGAACGATGAAAAGCAATACTTTCATCGTTTCTTTTTGATCTTGTTACAAGTTAGAATTCGTCTTCTGACACATATGAAATTTGTAAATAGTTTTTGAGCGGTTTTGTAGCGTTCGAACGATGAAAGAAATGATTTTATCGGTTCCTTCCGACAGTGGTATAGGTTAGGATTCTCCTTTTGACATGCATGAAATTTAGAAATAGTTTTTGAGCCGTTTTGAGGATGATTTTGAAACTGCATGCTCTTTAGATGGTATAGTAGACTGTAGTGATTCTATTCTGTTTTTCTTAGTTTCCTTGATGCGGTAGAAATTTCTAGTATAGGTGAATTTTGATGCGATTCTACATTGGTGATCATTTTAGGAATACTCTGAGGATTCAAATTCGGAGCCCGATGTCGACTTGGAGAATCAATACTACAATAGCAAGGCATTGAAGGAAGATGACCCAAAGGCAGCGCTGCAAAGTTTTCAAAAAGTCTTGGACTTGGAAGGAGGCGAAAAGGGTGAATGGGGATTCAAAGCTTTGAAGCAAATGATTAAAATTAATTTTAAATTGGTAGGTTTCATGGTTTAGTATACCATACGTTTGCAACACTTAATTGTCATGTGTCTTATTCTTGTAGTCTAATTATGAGGAGATGATGGCAAGGTATAAACAATTATTAACATATATTAAAAGTGCAGTTACAAGGAACCATTCAGAGAAATCAATAAATTCCATATTGGATTACATCAGTACATCAAAGAATGTGAGTAATTTAATCAGTGTCTAATATAGTTCAGTCTCATTTTGAAATGTTCTATAATCTTTTATTAACAATATATTATAGATGGAATTGTTACAAGACTTTTATGAAACCACTTTAGATGCATTGAAGGATGCTAAGAACGATAGGTTATGGTTTAAAACAAACACGAAATTAGGGAAATTGTACTTTGATCGGTCAGATTTTAATAAGTTAGCAAAAATATTGAAACAGCTACATCAGAGCTGTCAGGTAGGCTTTACATAATTTAAATTGTAATAATCTAAAACATGAGTTCTGTGTGGTTCATAATATAATATTGTTAACAATTATCAGACTGATGATGGAGAGGATGATCTGAAAAAAGGAACACAGCTTTTAGAGATTTATGCTTTAGAAATACAAATGTACACAGCACAAAAGAATAATAAGAAATTGAAAACTTTGTACGAACAGAGCTTACACATTAAAAGTGCTATACCACATCCATTAATAATGGGAGTCATTAGAGGTACAGTAGCATAGTTCATATTAATAGAATTTATAAACTATCTAGAAGTATTTGAACAAGTTTGTAAGTAAAATTGTATTGGTTGTCTCTAAAAGAATGTGGAGGAAAAATGCATTTAAGAGAAGGTGAATTTGAAAGAGCACATACCGATTTCTTTGAAGCCTTTAAAAATTATGATGAATCTGGGTCCCCAAGACGTACTACATGCCTGAAATATTTAGTTTTAGCAAATATGTAAGTAAATTTTAGAATGAGAAAAAAAATAGTGATACACTATTACATACTGTAGTCAGATTACCAGTTCATAATCTATTCTTTTTAATTTACAAAACAGGTTAATGAAATCTGGTATCAATCCGTTTGACTCTCAAGAGGCCAAGCCATATAAAAACGATCCAGAGATCTTGGCAATGACAAATTTAGTGGTCAGTTATCAAAATAACGATATTAATCAATTCGAATTAATTCTAAAACAAAATAGGAATAATATTATGGATGATCCTTTTATAAGAGAGCACATCGAAGACTTATTACGCAATATACGCACTCAGGTACGTATACCGTGTATTCACGATTTCTTATGTTCTTTAAGGTACCAGCATATTGAATATAAATTTAATTTTCCAGGTTCTGATTAAATTAATAAAACCATATACTAGAATTTATATACCTTTCATAAGCAAAGAATTAAATATCGATGTGTCGGAAGTTGAGAGCCTTTTAGTGTCTTGTATTTTGGATAGCACCATTCGTGGCCGTATCGATCAGGTAATATAATTAAATTTGTATTGTTCAAGAGATGTCGTAGCGTATGAATTTTTGCACTAAATTGTTTATTGTTGATAGGTGAATCAAGTTCTTGAATTGGATAAGAAATCTGTATGCGCAGCGCGTTACAACGCGCTCGACAAATGGACGAGCCAGTTGCAATCTTTGCATTTAGCCATAGTGAACAAAATGTCATAAGCGTGGCGCGCGTGATCCCGGAATAAAATCGAGCTCTAAACATTACTCTGTATAGTATATCATAAATGCCTGTCTTCGACTACATGAAAAATAAAATCTGTTGTGATATAATAAAGTTAGAACTTTAATACAATCCATTCAATTTCGTGTCATCATTCAGTCAATTTCAATTAATCATTCACTCAATCGATTACCTGAGCTCTATGAAGGTTCAAAATTTAAATCCTTCAAATTCAAATGTATAAACATTCTTTAAAAATTTAACTGTTCCTTAGGGTGAAACTGAACAACACTTGAACGTTAAAAGATTGAAATACGATAGTCATAAAATATTTCTTACTTTCGTGTAACTCCATTTTGAACTGATGCGGATGTGCTGTCACTTTGATTATTGATTTCACGTTAAATTAATCGCGAGTGTATCGAGTCGCTTTAAAAATAAAGCAGTATCAGGAATGGTTGCACGATATCGGCAGGTGGAAAAATTGAGATTCTGCTTCAATTTGTAACCGCAAAACGTTCTCAGAAATTCGATTTCCCGAATCGTCTTTGATAAATTGAATTTAGGAGGAACTGTTATTATCTTTATAACTGACCTAATGGATGAAAATTTGTTCGAATTCACTTTGTTCCCCCGCAACTGGAAGTAATTTTTAATTACAAACAATCGTACAAGATTTCGATTTAATCCACATTTACATTTACATGACCACGTACCGACAAGGCTATTGCACTTGCACTTTTCGAAGTAATTGGTTTTTACTCTTAGAGTAATATTGTACAGTTGACTCGAAGGAGCTGTTAAATTTTTTGAAATCTTAGTGCTTAACGAGGTTTAGTTCTTAGAATTTTTCTAATAAATGTCGATTGTTGTGGTCATCGGCCGAGGACATTGAATTTTAGGACTTATCGTAGTGATCAATATGTTAAATATTCACGAACGAATCTAAGTAATCATTTATCACATGTTGAAGGTGTGCAACGTAGCTCGAGTTAGGTGATTCATCTATGAAATAGTTCTATATAGAATTCTATTTATTCTGTCTGACTCCTGTGCACATTTAATAAAAGCTAGCTGAATTTTATCCAGCTTTATTGATTTCTGTAAAAACTCGATACAGTTCTGCCGAACACCAGTGCAAAAGTTTACTTTTTAGCGAAACAACTACAGGCACATGATTGCAATCAAATCCAGCATGCAAAGCGGAACATTTTCCACGATACCTGTAACTTTTGCCAGCATCGAATCATGGAATATAGACACAAAAAATTTCTATCATCACCACCGGATACACCCGGAAGGGTTACTGTTCCACGATACTTTAATTTTTGGCAAAACTACTGTAGCTACACCCTGCAACAAAATCCAGCTTGTAGAGTGGAAAATTCTGCATGAGATAGCTGACATTCATTAAAAACAAACTGTGCGTTTAAAAAATACGACATTTCATTCTTCGTCCTCATTCTGCTATTAGGCCTGGCGAACACCTATGAAAAAGTCAAGAGTTTGCCAAAACCACAGTAGCTACATCCTTGGAACAAAATTTAGCTTGCAGAGAAAAAATTTCACGCAAAGTACATGATTTATCCGAAATAAAATTATTTTGTATTGAAAACAAATTTTTAATCACTTCCGTACAACTCACCCGGTCATCATTCCCAGGTGACACCTATAAAATAATTTAACTTTGAGTTATAATGATTTATGCATAAATTCGGTACAGGACAGTGTTTAGAAATTTGATACAAGGTGGTAATTGTATCGATTTTGCCTAGCTTTGATACAAGATGCAGTCGAACATCCTGCGGAAGGATAGGTTCGATCAGAAGGATGACGAACACGTGGTGTCGTCTCGGTGGAATGGCCGTAGCTGGTTTTAGCTCCGTTTCAAGCATTGTTATTCAGTCTACGTTCGTGCCTATGTAAATGTTGGTTAACCCCAGGCAGGATGAGCGGTAGGGTCCCTAGGCTCGTCCTACATCCTCACCACCGTGGGACGGTATAATCCTCTCGTTCTCGAACGGGTTCATCCTCATCCTCTCCACGTTTAAGGTGGCAGCTTGCGAACCTACGCCAACTCCGGCTTCACGGGAAAATCAATTTCGAAAGTAAAACTACCGACGGATAGTTGTTTCCGGCTCTGATCATGTATCCGTGTTCAAGAACCCTTTTCAGATGGATACTGAACTTATGAATATTTATGAATTTTTTAGAATTTTGGATAGTTGTCTACTGTGTTTGGAATTGTTGATCTACGCATTGAGGTAGTTTTCGATATGAATTTGATTTTGATTATTTAGCCTACATCGAGGGAGTCACCAGTGACCTAAAATTTATCCGAATCAGCAAGCTCTGAATTAGCAATTCACTGATAACATAAGATGACAAATTTGTGTAGGAATAATTAAATATACTGCCTAGGAAATGTTCAATCTCACGAACCTACAGACTGCAAGAAAACTGATGCAACTTTCATAGATACAACGTTCTACAGTATTAGAGTTTGGAGTACGCGAGTGAAATATTATTGTCCTTCCACAAAGACAAGCACCATTTTATTCTTGAGCCGCTGAGAGGGTGTCCGTTGTTCGTCCCAGCTATTATCTACAAAATATTCTCGAATATCAGAGCGATATACTTTCCAGATGTGCAGGAACTCGACAACTAAATTGCACATAACAAAAGGGGTGTGAAAGTTTAACGGGTAATTTTTACGGTTCTAGAAGCTTTCCAGCTGACCTGGTCGGGCGTCAGCAGCGAAACGTCTAAAGTTTCATCGTTTGTAGGTTTGTTCAATATTGAAACGTACTATCTGGAAGCCTCGAAATCGTCGATAAAAGCTGTTCCTTGAGTTTCTGTGTATTTTGGCATTAAGGCTCCACGAATCGTGGTTTCGGCTGCCGTAGGCGTGATTAGCGGGCACGCGGATACACGCGTGAAACGACGACGACGATAACGACTATGACGACTAGAACGAGGACTACGGCGACGACTGGGTCGACTAGAGCGACGGCAACGATGCAACCCCGACGTTAATTGGCACTTGCAATCAAAGCGGAGCTCGAAATACCCGGCCGGTGCTCGCACGGCTTCTCCGTGGACTTTCAAATGAAATTTCCCTCGAAATGTTTTATTAGGAGACAGAGGAACCGTGAAACGATACTAAACTGACTTCCACTCACGATCTACCACGTTGTTCCTTAGATGAATGTAATTCTTCTACTCGATCTCAGCGATTATTTCTTCTAGCATTGTTTTTTAAAGATGGCGTTTAATTACTTTTCATGTGTAAGTTCATGAAGTGTGTCAAGTGTGAGCTCTTTATTTTGAATGTGGCATAAGTCACTTTTTCGGAAAAAATTACTTAACACGGTGACTGTCACAGTGGAAACAGCCATCCATAACCAGACAAAATATAAATTACTGGTTTTATTATAAATCACAGAGGAAGAAAATGTTTAAGTATTCAATCTTGTATATGCCTCTGTATGCTAGTGTTGCAATGTAAAATTCTCTCAGAATATTGTAAGAATCAATGATTATTTAATTAAATAAAAGATAACGTGGCAGTCACCGGTGACCCTCGTGGCAGTCAACGTGTTAAAACTGTTTCGGTAACAATTTACTGTCAATAGAATTGCAAAGATATTTAATTTGAAAGTGGCATGAGTCGACTTTGCTAAAACATGATTGTAGATAGATTATGTTATGTGCTGAAAATTGTTGGAGGTTTACACGATTGTATTATTCATTATGGTATTTCATTATTTAATGTTTATTAAGGTGTTAAATACTATGAAGGTTCACTTAATGAAAATATTATAACATTACTGACATTTGATAGAACCTCCAATTGTTGTGTATTATACTTTATAATACGATCGCTGGAGTGACATGTTGAACAGTCAAGGTGTAGTATAGCTTGTCAATATATAAATATATAAAACTATATATATATAGTTATTTTAATTTAATTTAATTTACTACAGTATACGGGAAAATCCCTTTTTTTGTACAATGATTGAGAAGTGTATAGATAGGTAGTATACATAGTACACGAAAACGACTGTTGCTGCATAGACTAACAACTCAGTTTAAGCATACCAGAGTAATAGTGAAACGCTAAATTAACGCAGTTTGAGTGTTCATAAACTGAAATATCGATCTATAAACACTGTTTTTGAAACTATCAGGAAAGACGGAAAAAAGTCCAAGTTAACGTTGAAACTATTGACTAAACTACAAACTCTATACTGTGTATCTGAATGCTCAAATCTGGAGGTGTAGATGTGTGAACGAAATAGTTGGGCATGTCTAAAATGCATGGGAGCATTGAAGTTTAAAAAATGAATAAGGCTTGGACTGTTAGAGTAGTTATTAATGACTTTAAAAAGAAAAAGCAAATCGTTGACCATTCTTCTCTCCTCCAAAGTATGAATATTAAATCGGCGCATAACATGGTCATAGTTGTGGTCTAAACGAGGTATGGGATGGCCAGATTTATAAGCCAACAATCTTAGAAACTTGTGTCGGATTTTTTCTAATAGCTATCTATGCTTGGACGTGTGTGGAGACCGGATTACCGAGGCATACTCAAGATGCGGTAAGACCAAACAGAAGTATAGATTTAGTAAGTTCTCTTTGTTGATTACACTTTATCTCATCTTTCTAAATCGTACCATGCAATTGTTTGGTACGTAATGCACACTTTCATCTATTTTTCAAAATAATTTATACAATGAAGACGATAGCAGGTAAACGAGCGAAGTAATTACAGCGGAGAACGAAGGCGAAAGAGGTCGGGTTTCCGTGAAGTTACGAGGCGGAAGGGCGTTTCTTTGCAGGGAAAAATAACGGATTGAGTTAACGGGAAATCAAAGATCCAACTAAACATTAATGAACAACCGTAGCCCTCTATATGTTCCCTCTCTGGACCTTTTTTCCGCTGTAATCCGAGCGTCACGTCCGTTGCAGCTGCATGTTGCAGAGAGACGTAGCCGGGTGCAGTTGCGAGTAGATTTCGCCCTTTGAGGAGAGTTAATTTAAGTGAAAACTCCATTTCCAGTGTCTCTCCCGTTGGACGATGCCCCACGGGGCTCTGCTCCACCAGAAAAAAGGAAATCACGGAGTTTTATACCTCTTTGCCGTACGTATTACCGTGTCCGGCAGGATTACGAGGATCTTTTGGCGTTTCGGAGCGAGTCTGAACGAATTTCGCGAGTTCTTTTCGCCTGGACGTCGAACACGATCGATCGCTTGCCAACCAAGAGAAATTTCACCGATCGATCGTCCGAGAGATCGGTCCAATTATTGCTGAATCGGGTGGTGGGTTTTCTTTTGATTTTTTCTTCAGATAAGGGAAGCTTCATTGACGCCTCATTTATTTTGGGAGATCCTCACCGAAGTGGACCGGTTTAAATTGAAAGCCAAACACACGAGGAGTGTGAATCGACTGCAAGGGGGCACGGAGTCGTTTACCAGGTTTTAAGTGGTGATTTTTCACCCCGTGGTTAAGACCACGCATTAAGGACACGCTCGAGGAAAAGCTGGAACGATTCGAGTTCATTTTCACTTCGTGACTTTTTCCCTCTCGCTTGGACGAAAAGTTTCACCTCGTTATCCAGATTTTTCGTTACATTCGTTCGTTTCTCGGATCGTTTCTAAGTAAAAGTAATCGCTGGCAAATCTTTTTACTTTGTACGTTCTCCTTTTAATATCTTTATTGTACAGCACATAATCGGGTAAGGGAAAGAAAATACATGTGCAGAAGTCTGACAGGCGTGAAATTGTATAAAATTTAGCTACTACGCTTGGCTGAGCGCTGTATTGGCACAGTTTCACGATTCGTAGCTCTTTTTGTATTGTTGAAAGAGTACAAAATGTTTTATTACTTTTAATGGGATGCTTCGTATTCAGTTGTGGGGCTGCTCTCTAGTTCTTTCAACTCTGAGACTTTCGAAAAGAAATATACATTATGTGCTGGAATTATATACAGTAGAAAACTCTTAGACTAAACATTTCATTATTTTCATGCATATTTATCGATTCCTGTTACTTCATCCTTCTGAAACTGCAAAATTGATCGCAAAACATACATATTGTAACCAGACCAGCAGGTGTAACAATATATAATCATTAACATATGTATAATTATTGTATACTATAAATAACAGTTGAGGCAATACTGTGGCTCGTAGCACACAGAGGCCTAGTTTTTGCTACTCTCATGTGGGCTCGTTTGAAATGGCCAGATCAGCCGTACCTAAACCGCGATATTTCTTTAACGCGTTGAACGATCACACCACTGTGCGCTGTGGCAGTCATCGGTGACCGACACCTCAAATTTCATTTAATTAACTCATAGACGAACACTTTTTTTTCTAGATCGGCCTCAGAACACTTTTTTTTTAATTGTTCCTTTGTTGCTACAAGGAATTAGATGAAAAGACGATGTTTATAAGGGTTAACACGTTCGCTATGAGCGTTATATATGTGTGACGCGTCGATTCTGTTTTGAGAGATCGACGTCACACATGTGTCACAATGATAATTGATAAAAATAAAGCGTGGTCTGTAGCGGACGTTTTTGATGAATTATATTATGTCTGACCAGGTATGGGAGTTTCCACTGTGGTGTTCAACGTGTTAACTAATTGAGCACCGTAGTGAAAACATCCGTGCCTAGTCAGACGCCACATAATTTCTTGTTTTGAATATAAATTCTACGGTAAAAAAGTTTTTAACCACTCCAACGTACAATTTAAATTTAATATTATTGTATTGATGTCAGTGCTTTTCTGAAATTTATATGAAGCATCAGTTATTTAGTGAAATTAAATCGGTAGCGTCGGGCGATCCTCACGGCATTGAACGTCTCAAACATAGTAACCCTTTGCACTCCTAATAGCTTGAACCCATTATATCAGCCAGCTCGTGATAAGTTTTTTCCACCTGCTCTTTGTACAGTACATGAGACAGAAATAGATATAATGTTTAGGTTTTGCGAGATATTGTCACGATATAATTTAATTTTTATTGTCCCATAATGCCACTTCGTGGTAACTGAGACATACGAGTGAAAGAGGCTTTTAACTGTAAGTGTAACTACATTAGACCCCTAACGAAAGAAGATATTTCATCCCGAAGAGTATGAACCTTCAAAACTGTTCTGGAACGACGGAAATTTTTTCCCGAGTTCCCCGAGAAACAAGCGACAAGAACGATCGCGAACGACAACTCGCAGGGGGCCATATATCACGGGAGCAAGGAATATATCGTTTTTCGGCGGGACGTCAGGACGCTACGCGTCGGCCGAGCGTATAATCTCTCAAGTATTGTTCGCGTCTCGCGTCGATTTATCCCGGCGAAGGTGGGAAAGGTGGCCAGGTCGAGGATTCCTGCGAATCGCAGGGTGCCTGGAGGAGAGGCTGCGGGGGTGAGAAAACAGATCTGCCAGTTTTTAGCTGCGTCACCATATATCATAAGAGCGAGTGAAACGTTAAGGGCGAGGACCATGCTGCCGGCCGGACCATCCATCTTACAGGGCTTAACTCGGGTTAGCTGGTGTGTACGGGCTCGCAGCTGGACGTTTAGGCGAAAGGGACACGTATTTGTACGCCTGGTTACGCCTGGGACCTCGTGGCGACTGACGACGATGACAGTCGAAACTGGGGATGGGACTGGCACCACTGCTATCGATTGTGCTCACGAGATTAGGTGTGTCGGTAGCCGGTCTTGACCAGTCTAATTAAACGGTAGACAGGTGTTGAGCGGGTTAGAGACGGTTCTGTTTTTGTTTATCTGGTTATTTGCTTATATACAGGACAAGCCCTTTAGTACAATAGTTCAAGATTAACATAACTCAAACATAAGCATCATACAGGATGTTACATTTAAACGAGAACGGTGGAATATCTCGCGAGGGATTGAAGCTATCAAAAAAATGTTTGTACAAAAGTTTTATGATATAAAAGGGGGATATTATGTGGTATAAAGAATTTTTCTGTGGGTGGAGTAGTGGAGGAGATTTCAAGGTCAAGTTTATTTTTTTAAATGGTACCCTGTATTTTTTTATTCATGGTATGATAGCAGGTGTTGAGACAAATTCAACGACCTGCTATATCATATCATTCCGTGAAGTAAAGCCATAGATTAGTGGACTCGGATTCTCGTCAACGCATATCGGAAGGTATATAAGGTATGTATAAGTATATGTATACTTACAATTAGATTAAATTGTGCTATGGTCGCCGAATAAGAGCCGAAATAAGCGTGCGTTTAAACGGCGATAATGGTGTCGAAAAAAGGTTAAAAGAGTCTGGGAAACTATTAGCTGAGCTACAGATTTTTGTTACAGGATTCAGGTGCAAAAGATTACTTCGAAATAAAGGTGTTCGAAAATGGGAAGTATTATGTACAGGCCGAGGACACAGATTTAGATTTATCAGGTCTAGGATATAGGAACAGTTAATGATGCCATTCAAAATTTTATAAAGGAAAATCTGTTGAGAAATTTGTCTACGGGTCTCTAGCGTTTGTAAGTAGAGGTGCGCTAGTATGGGATCGTAATTATGACAAGTTTTGTGCATGTGTGGCCAAAGCGGAAAGAAGCGAATCTGACAAGTTTGTGCTGGATACTTTCTAAGGATGTAATCTATTTGGTTTTATGGTGAAACTAAAGTCGATACGAGATTCTAATAAACTGCAGCATATAGAGAGTTGAAGATTGAAGTCTTATGTAAAATAGGTGACTAGTATGAAAATTGAATTACAATAGGACTCAATTATCCGCGGGGGTTAGGTTCCAAGCCCTACCGCGGATACCCAAAAACCACGGATAATAGCGAACACTATATTTACATATATTGTACACGCTGTACATACCTACGATAAAGTTTAATATATGAATTAGGCACAATAAGACATTAACAATCATAACTAACAATAAAATGCAACAATTATAGTAATAAAAAATATGTGAATGTCCCGAGCGTGACAGGACGAGAGTGCAGCACATTAGTCAGAATTAGGCACAATTTTTGTTTAACTATAAATTATGCATTATAAATTGTATGTTACATATTAAATATACAGTACTTGAAATTATGAATGTATATCGTATTTTTGGAATTTTCTATGCAAATTTCTCGGATTGTGGACAACCGCGAATACAGGGATTTCACTGTATCTAATTTTGAGGAAAAAATTTGTGATCATCACATGCGCTGTGCCACAGAAGTCGATTTTGTGGTGAAAGCAGAGTCGACAGTCGACCCTAACAAATTTCATTGTGCAGAGCGTGAAATTTTATATAAAACTGGCGACTTTTTGACATTATTGTAACCTCCACGTCATTCCAACCTGTTCCAACTTACACACAACAGAGTCATGCATTATCTACAATCAATGAAAGTTTCTCAATTCATACCAAATATTGAAATTCGGGTGACAGAACTGTGTGTCCGCCAGGGGGCAAGTAGAAACGTACTGCATGTGCCAGATATGCAAAATCTTCGATGTCTGTCGTTCCAGAATTCGCGTAACTTTCCTCGACAAGCTTTTAGCCAACAAATTGGACAAGACGAATTGTAAAATTCAGTCGATCGCTCGAAAAACTCCCTCCGTAACTCTACCTAACCGTTGATGTTTTAGAACAATTTCTTCGAACGCAGCGATCGTTCGGGTTAAGGTATCGAAGGTTTCGCGAGATCGTTTCCATTCCACGAAAGTCGGAGCCAGACAGAGAAGTTCTGCCGGCTGGACCGATCAAAACAGGGCGAATTGAGATTGGATGTTTTCGTTTGCCGGATAGTTGACCCTTTTTGGCTAGTTTCATCCGGAGTTCGTGACACAATTCGATCGAGAAAGTTGGTGCGCCGCGGGTGATGGCGGAGTTAAATGAATTCGGTGTTTGGGATTCCACGAGGACGTACGAGCATCGATATTCAACGGCAAGGGTCGAAGCTCGAAAGCTCGAAAATTGTCATCCGAGCGAGAACAGGCCGCGAAGATGGCGGACGAACGAGCGGCGGGAATTAATCCAGCCGTGAACCTTGTAAGCCGGATAAAAGGGCTTCGGCATATTGGTAAATTGAGAAGTTCTCCGTGGGATCACGGTGAATCCTGGACATTTACATTTTATGATATTTGTCGAGTCCTTCGACCCTTGTTGCCGCGGGGCTAGACGTTTCCTTAAGCCGGGCCATCCCTTCGTTCCCACACAAATATCTCGCCAAAGACTTTCCACCCCTTTTTGCAGCATCGTTCCGCATTATTCCCGTGATATATATACGCCGAAAAAAAACATAAAGGAAACAACCGCTCATTACCGAGGTAAAAAGGTGGCTGACAGCATCGGAATCCGTTTTCAAGATGTTCCGTTTCTTTTCTCTTCCGGCGTGAACTAATTTTATTTATTGCCCAGCGCTCGGGAACGCGGTTCTTATTTCAGCTTTCCGAATGAACCATGTATTATCTGGAGATGCTTCTCGCAAGATTCGTTGATGGTAATCGAGAAATACTGGATCCGTTGGTGCAAGCGAAATTTGTTCTGGATGAACAGGATGTACAAGATGACATGTAATTTTTAAAAAATTGCATTTGGAGGGCGGTAGGAGTTTCAGAGATCTAAATATGTTCGCCAGTGAGTAGATATGGTTAAAGTCATTTCAGGAACATATTTTTCCTCTTCAGGTTTGAAATTATTTATTCCTATTATTATTATGCCATGGCAAGAAATAAAGAAATGTATAATGATAGCAAATATAGTGAATGGGCGAAGTTTATAATAATAGTACGAGTTTATTACATCGTAGCTTTACACATTATTTTTACCTTTCTTTAACCTTAGGTTTATTAAATCTAATTTATATTTAGACCTTCCAATGAACTCGATTAATGACACGACAGAGAATAGAGGATGCGAGAGAAGATTCAGCATTTACAAGGTAGTTGCCGCTAAACAAAAAGATTAAAAATTGTTTTCAAGCCTCGAAAAAAATTGTTTATAGTTCTGACAATATTAGCTAACTAGACATTTTCTATTCAGTTAGTCGAGTACTATCCACCCTACACACCCTGAATATTTCGTTCAACTTTACATTATATTGTATTCTTCCATACTTCTTCCTCAAACTAATTTATCCATCAAACTAAAATAATGATTTCCACCCTTCATCATTTCTTCATCACTCCACAATTTCTCAATCTGCATTCTCCAAAGATGAAAGTAGAATTCTCTTTACGACGTGTATCATTCAGTTTCAATATCTTCCTCAAACTAATTTATCCATCAAACTAATTTATTCATCAAACTAAAATAATGATTTCCACCCTTCATCATTTCTTCATCACTCCACAATTTCTCAATCTGCATTCTTCAAAAACGAAAGTAAAATTGTCTTTACAGCGTGCGTTATTCAGTCTCAGCATCAATCGATAGTGAATAAAAGAACTATATCACTGGCGGATAAAGAAATCAGGGTATAACCTGCTCGATTCACATTTCCCTGTTTCAATTTGCCCAGCAATTAACATCGATGACGCTGTTCTCGATGGAAAGCAGAGCCTCCTCACCTACTTCGTATCTGTGTTTTTTTTTCCCTCTCTGTGCGAGCCCGTGGAAACGGTGTTCCAGCGATGAGCGTGGATCCCCATTAATTCCAAAATAATTACGCGCACGCGTTCGCGCACGATACCGCGGCGGTCGTTATTGTTCCACTGATATCTGGATCGCATAAATACCGGTATCCGTAGCATTCATTCGGCCCCGTTATCGTTGTAACGTTGAACATTTGTTACGCGGCTGACCGAAAGGAGGGGCGCCGCCCGTTTCGCGTTGTTAATTCCATAATTGAACGTGGCCGATGTCGAACGATAAAGCAGCCGTGTGCGTTCAGCCGTCCTGAAAAATCGTCAGCCGTTCCTCAGATCGTTTCTCCGGGTTAACGAGATCTTATCGGCGCCGTTACGGACGCGAATTAACATAGTTCGATTGCGGAACTTTTTATAATCGTCCGATACCGGGCTTAATAAAATTTTAGATCGACCCGGCCAATCTACGAGCGGCGCGCTCCTTTCCTTGCTGGAGAAAAGCTCCGGCCCTCCGCGTCTTTATCGTTTCATCTCGAGGCGAGAATCGTGATTCCCGACGAGCCTTTATTGACTCTGTAATTAAGCTGCAACAATAACACGGCGAAAGATCTCCCGAGGATTTTTCTCGAGGAGGACGATTTAATTAACCGGCTTTTTAATAACGAGGGAAAGGGGGATTACGCGTTCGAGTCGCAGACTTTCCGTGGAGAATGCAGAGATTTACTGATTGGGAGAAATTGTTTAACTTCGTGAGAACCACTCGTGCACCTGTATACGTTCATTTCTTTTAATTTAAATATTCCGGAATTTTTTCAATTACTTGTTTCTGAAGAGGTTGCATGTTTTCCGAACTTTTTTTGTTTACATTGATAACTAAGATTCGCAGCCGCACCTATCAGCCTTAGGTGATTTATCGTACTGACATGTAGTGCTTGGTATTACCGACCTAAAGTAAAATATAACAAATGTTAAGAATTATTATAAGGAGCACAAGTTTAAAAAAAATTCCTATACAGCATGAGCTTATAAAGCAAGCAGCGAATAAATACGCTAAGTAACTGAAACATCAAATCCAGATGATTAGTAGAAAAAACAAATGAATAAATCATTAATGATCAAAGTTAATAAACCAAGAAACAAATGAAAGAAAGGAAAATAAATACTCAAAGAAACAGAAAAATAAATCTATATCTAAATAACCAAAGCAGAAAACTCAACAGAACGGAATTTAGGGAAATGGATCATAACTAGAAGAACTGAAAAATAGATCAATATAAAAAGACAAACAAAAAATGAACAGAAAAGAAGAAAACTAAAGAAAAAGAAATGAGGTTGCGTTTTCCATACATATCAGGCTTCTAAATTTCAAGATTCTTTCTATTCTGCGTCTTCTTACTGTTACAACTTTGTCTTCGGTATTTTTTAATATCTTTCCTTGCAAATTTTACAGTGTCTACTCCTTATCATGCAAAGTTTAATAAAAAAATTGCACATCGGTAGAGCTCATCGTTTTTCTCAAAAAAATTCTCAAAGATAGGCTATATTTTGGGTCATCTAGGAATTTGTGGATACTTTAAAATATTTCTCAAGGCAGTTAAAGCTTTCTGCATCCAATTAAATAATTTCTGGTGGGTACAGAAGAAACTCAGATACATTCTGGAATTTTTGACTGAGATTTTTCGTACGGAAAACGGCAGCAAAGGTTTTCGTGGGCGAAAGTCGAGTCGAACCGTAGGGCACGGGACAAAGAATCGTGGCGCCGGAGGGCATTAGCGGGACAATTTTAGCGTAGTCTAATTAACGCAGCTAATTATGTGCCAGCAGGGTAAGATGGCCGCGCGAACATTCGAAAAGGCCACAATGACGTCGTTTGCAGCGGCTGTTAAGCGAAACGCAATTAACACGCTCTTCCCGAGCCTGGGATTATCAAAAGTTCGTTAAGCGTTGTAACATTCGTCGAGTGACGTCACGAGTACAAAAATAAAATAAAAAGATTCGCTACGGGAATTGAACGTCTCAAGGTTTTTAAGTTGAGTCACAGTCATTGGTACATGATTACGCGTTTTTTAAATTCGAACATTGATGACAAATATATCCAACGGCACGTATCTTTTACGCCACCGAAATAATTTTATCAACCCTTAAATCCATAGTGTTGCCATTTATCAAGATACGCACAATACCGCCTCACATGTAGACTGTTATCTTTGTCTTAAGGGTACTGGGCAGTCGTTTTTACTGAAAATGAAGCACTCTTTCTTTAATTAATTACAAAGAAAGTAATTAAATCTGAGACTTGTTCTTTGAACCAATGTTTATTAACATCATGAGCTTTAAAAAAGTATGTTTGTTTAATAAAAAAATGCATTACAGATGGCGCTACAAATGGATCATCGAAAAGCCTTTTTAAAAAAGTTTCTCTTATTTTGCAGTGATATTCACGAAACGAAACGAAATCCAGCGACCTGCTTGTAAACTCTTATTTAGAATACCTCTGGTTCTGCACTGAACCTATAAAAGAAGCAAAATTATGAAAATCACGGTTACAAAATGTCGAATTTTCAGAAAAGTTCGTTTTTCGTTGAAAAAATGAGGCTTTAGTATCTTTTCTATAAAAAATGAGAGTTTCTATTAACTCTAATTTAGGTTCAGACCAAAACTACACATTTTGTGAACATGTTCGAATTCGAATTGCGGCGATTGGAACCTTCGTTTTTGAGTTATCACTGCAAACGAAGTGAAAATGAAAAACGGAGAAAAACGCATTTAAAATTTTAGAAGATTTTAAAGTATCATTATCGATATATACCTCGCCTAATAATTTCCAGCAGCATAGTACGTTTAGTACGCTTGTAAAAAACCTTAAGTATGTTTATAACACAATATTTAATAATCAGTTGAATTTAGTACACTTTGTTTCAGGTATGAAACCTCTAGCACTTCGTGCGTTAGGATAAAAACGGGTTTATGCGCTGCTTGACCTTTACGGCTGCCAAATTCGTAATTTTGCGAATTTCGACATAAACCAAACGGCATTTTGCTCAGGAAACATAACAGTTTCGAAAAATTCAATAAAAAAAGTCGTTTTTTCGATTGCCTAGTACCCTTAAGTCACTCTGTTATAATATAAAAAAGTATGTATCACTTCATTCACAAAAATGCTGATGATCTTCTCCTTCAAACATACAAAGAGAACAATTACATCGCATAATTTCCCCTTCAAAACCAAGCAACTTTCATCTGAACCGTTTTTTCCTATCATGAAAATTAAAACAGTTATGCAGGTGACCTTCTTTATATCCTCACCATATATATTAGTTTTCTCAAAAATTTTTGAATGTGTTTCAATCATTTGTTTTTCGTTTAATATTTACGAACTCTCAAAAAAATTCAGTCGTGTCCTTAGCTGTGACGCAAACAAATATCCTTGAAGAAGAATTTTCGAACCTTGACCTACAACAGCAACACTGCAGAAGTTAACTTTGTGAGGTAGAAATGTTTATTTCGCCTCTCCATGAAGAAGACGGTAGCAGTCTGTCTTAAAGTTCTCTGTTTAAAAAGTCGAGAGACGCTTCTGTTTAATTTCAACGATAAATACCAGACTGCAGGGAAATTAGGGCGGAAACGTAGCAACGGATCTCTCGGAGCCTCGATATTATTCCCTTCCTGTTTCTCTCGAACGGCTGCATCATGACTTCCGGAATTTACATCCCTCCTGTACGAGCTCCCGGCATCAATACGTATGCATTATACCCGCCGACGAAAACAAGCACCTTAGCGCACACCGCTGTCAGATTAGTTACAGTTTCGTGCTCGGCAGGTGTTAATTAGGCTATGTAAAGATTCTACATCGCATCGAGGACGTTGATGCTTCCAACGACCGAGACACCAGGCTGCTAATCAATTATGCTGATTAGCTATGAAGAGGATTCGAAAAAACCCAACTCCGTCTGTTGAATACTGATTCGAAACTATTCGCCGGGCAAAACGGGACTGAATAATACTACAGGATGCTTTCATACATTTCCAGTAATTAATATTATTTTATCTGAGGGTTAGTTTCTTTATAAAATATACTACAGGCTTTTATATTTTATGTAAACGTATTTCGCGAATAATGCGGTACGTAATCCCTAAAATATGTTGCAATTTACAGTTTTACAAAAATCTACAGTTTTACATAAATTTTCTCTTATTTTCTATCGAATCACAGTAGTATGTGTGCTAGATCAGTCTTGAATTCCACCAAGAAGAGATATTTAATGTTTATCTGCACCACTGTGACACCTGCTTTCAACTAGAAGAGCGCGGAGCAGTTGGTCAGTCTCTAGGTTGCTACTCAGAGCATCTCTTTGCATTAAATACCTTTTAAACTATGGACAGTCTACACCCAAAACCATACACAAGTAGATTCATAATAACACGATCTATCAACATTCAAGAGCTCATTAAAATCCGATCCGATCGCTTCGAGAGCTCTGCTTTGGAGTACAAGCGAACGCAAGACAGATAGAGACACAGGCTCGAAAAAGCTGTCGCAGATTCATTTTCCAGAGAGCGAATTTTTAATAATCGAGGAAATTATCATGGAGACGAGAACGGGGATGGCACGGATTCCGATTATCTGTCGCGAAATAACGGAACGCTTTTCGAACTCGTCACACGGGCCGAACGGCACGTAGGGGTTCCATTGATCCTATATAATTTCGTAATAATCCCCTCGTGTACATTTGGAGCGGGATAGAGGAAAACCCGTGGAAATCACGTATCCGCTGATCCCCGGCTAAGTTTATCTTAAATGAGTCCGGCGGATAGTTATCGCGCGACGCGGTCGCCCGGATCAATTGCGGCCAGGGCAAATGGAAAACTCGTTCGATGGCAGTTTGCTCACGCGAAAACGAGATCTATCCGGCGGTATAGATCGAACGAACGAACACCACGATCAGTGGTGAAAGGTTCGACGAAGATATTGGACCGACGACAGGAAATAATTCGTGGCTTGTTAAAACCAGAGATAATTACATTTCTCCACCCTCCGCGCAGCCCCTTGTTAAACTTCCAGAGTCTATTGAAAATTTTGCATTCTACACAGGGGGAGGTTTAATCTTTGCTCTGCCGCTTTTTGCCGCGGTATCGCGTTAAACTGGTGTATGTACGTGCGGAACGTAATATCGTCTGCTAACCGAACATCCGCAGAATTTTGTTACTTTACGCTCCGGAGAACACCCGTGCCCACCTCGTATGGCTACCTTATTTATTGTTTTTCGATGCTGCCGGAGGATTCTTATTCAGCTCGGAACACCGCTATCGGTGTGTAGTTAATTAGGTTGGGAGTTGCTTTCGGTGCCCGTGTAGCCCCTCGAGTACTTGGAACTGTTCAGAAATTATTCTTTGGATTAACACGTTCGCTGTCCCTTGTCTGATCGTACCCGCGGAATAGAGTATGGACGGTGAGTCACTAGAAACCACCACCTAAAATAAGTTCAGTTTCGTTGGTTAGTTAGAAAAATGTGTCTTCAATTTTGAAAAATTCCAAAGTTTCACTATATTTGGATGTACGCGTTGCCGTACAGCGTTCCTTGACAGCCAGTGTATTTTTATCGATTGCCAGTTTACGAAGACGTCTTGTCGTCGCATTAGCGTTCGCGAAAGATGCTTTGACAAATTGGCAGACGGAGAGGGACTTAATGGATGCAGATATGATCGATCGATATCGAGTTTGAGTGTTTACGATGGGATATCAGTTTCTCGTAATTCCTTGTATTTCATCACTGGTTGTAAGTGTCTTCCGTCAGAGAGCTAGAGAGAGGGACAGGAATAGAGAGAGGAAACGTTCTCGTCGTCGATTTCGTAATGCTTGATGCTAATTTTAATCGGTTCGATCGCGAGCCAATAATTCCCGCTCGCTACTTGTCCGTATTACCGTGTTTCATTGATAAGTGTATCGTGCACGGCTAACGAACGATAACGTCGTAATTTCCCTATGCTGCACGCGCGCACACGCGCACACATACGCCCCTATAGCACGACGATCCGCTAATTTGTCTGCAGATGGCAGACCGAATTCACTCGAAACGGTACGCTCGGCTGTTTCCTGCCTTTAAGCGGAATCAAATTATCGCCGTGCAGCCGGCAAAACAACGGGCTTCGACAAAACAACGTCTTTCAAAGCTGCCCGTTCTGCGTCCCACGAATTAACTACTTAATTAAACCACCACCACCGCCGCCGCCACCGCCGCCGCTTGATTATGCAATTAGGCTTTCCGTAATTTACCGCCGTATGCATCATGTATCCGCAATTTTACGCCCGACCGAGCCACTTGAACATTTACACACCCCGATACTTTATTCTTTATTCGGTTACACGACTCTTTGTTTATGCCGACTTCCTGCTCTCTTTTTAGTTTAGGTATTTATGAGTATATGTTTGCAGAATTTTGTCTGTTGATTTAATGTGTACGATAGGGTTGTCATACCTTCCGTAATCTTGTCAAATTGTTTAGGTTAGGTAGGACGTGGAATTTCACGGGCTTTCAAGCGGTATACTTCAAGTTTACGTATCATCAACAAGGGAGCCAGAAATTTAAGAATTCTATGAAGGTCCGGAACCCCGTCTCAGTGCCCGACTCTCCACTTGTCCCACAATTGTTTCATTTTTGTTTCGAGAAGTACCGCATTTCCGGTACCAGTGTACATACAGAAGAAGGTCTCTTCCAACGAGTAGATAATTCCATTTTTACCCGGGATAATTTATGTTCACGAACTATAACAGGATCGGTTGTAAGAAAGCTGCGATAAAGGAGTACACGACGGGAGTTTTGGAAAAAGATACCCGCGGTATTCCACGGGGATTAGGTGGTGCGCCAGGCTGATCCCTGTGCTAAGGATTTTTCAAGACTTTGCTGCTCAATCGACCGATTTACCGCAATTTCTTTGCCACGGACGATAAAATCTTCCGCTTTGAATTCACGGAGGACAGTGGCGGGCCGTGCGATTAAATTCTCGCGAATTCAGAGCCGTCTGAATATGAATATCGAAGCGGCGGGACGCGTGTTACAGAATTCAGCAAACATTCAATCGTTTCTACTGCTTTTTCTAAGACTTGTTGTTCGAATTTATTAAACGAGCACGTGCATATTTGTTACGTGCTACATTCGCCACGCAATCGAGCAGGTACGCGTTGTACGAGACGGCTGTGTGCACGTGTAACAGATATAAGTCGCACGGGTCGCACATGTCTGGCATACATGCTACTTTGCTATCTTCCCTGCTACCTCCTCTGTGTCTGCGGCGTATCTTCGTGTATCTGTATGTCTATCCGTTCACCGGGTCACATGACTGCCTAATCGCAACACTTCTGCTTCTACGTCATGCGGAAAAAAAATTCTGTGGCTGAATGATCCATTAGATAAGTACGTGTCTGTCGAAAATGTTGGCTTCAGCTTTTAGATCCATGGATGTCCATTAGGGATTGTAGTTTTTGAAATGAAGATTACTTATTTTCAGGACTTCTTCTTTCTTTTAATCCACCATCGACTGCTATGGACATTTATCCTGGGGACCTATACAGGTTTAGGTGGGTTCATAACCATGTATCAACACAGCACCAGTGAAGACGGTTACTCACCTTAGCGGTGACGTTGCTCAGAGTAGCTTAACACGTTGAACGCCGTGACGGTCACCGGTGATCGACACCTCAAATTTAATTTAATTGAATACTTATTGTTTTCGCAAAATTCTGAGCGAACTTCATACTGAAACAATAACGTAGGAATAGAAGAATACGACCGAGTACTTAAATCTTTTTCCCTTTACGATTTATATAAAAAATAGTAAATTATATCGTGTCTGATTAGGTATGGCCGTTTTTACTGTGGCTTCAACGTGTTAAGTTCGCCGGTGTTCTGTTTGGTACGTAAGCCAGAATCAACTGCTATGTTCAATTAGCCGAGAGATCTACTGTTTCAGATGATTCTCAAAAACATCAATTTTCAGGACTCTTCTGGGACATAAGGAAGATCTGAAGATTGAGTTACAACACTTTGGACCGCCCTGTCGATGGAAGCCAACGGTGTCGTCAGAGTCTACTCCTTGCACATCCGTCATAATTTATGATATTCTGACATACAACGTAGCCTTGCATCCTAGTTCTCCCAGTTGCTCCTATTCTAGACCATGTACTCTACTTTTCCTCTCTAAACATTCTCGTCTTTTAACACTTTTCATAAGAAAACCTCGAAGGTCCCTCATCCGAGAACCTCCAAATATCTCGAACGCCGCCTTCACGGCCTGTTCCAAAATTTCTAACAATTCTTCCGATCACATCCGGAGTAGAAGAAAAGATTTGGCGCCGCTGGCGGCGTAACTCAACGGATCACGTCCTGGATCTCGTTACACGCGACTCAGGCCCCGGCAAAAATGCACTGTCAGTTATATATTTATAAGTTTCGGTCGTTCGAAGAGGCGTTATGCCTGCGATCCACGCGGCGAGATACCCGCCCGTAACAGATATAAGTCGTGCGGGTCGCACATGTCTGGCATACACGTTGCCCTCGTACAGTCTCAGCCCTCCTGTTCGACCCTTTTCCAGCCCGGCGTTCCAGCGGGAACTCTACTTAATATTGCAGCGTATTACCCTACTCGCCCCGCGCGCCTGAAATCATACACCGGGTGTCGAGTTTTCGGTGGAAAACCACGGCGCAGGAATGCACGAGGGTACCGGCGAGTTGATTAAAGGCGATGGACCTCGTGGAAGTTCTGCGTCCGGGAGGATTAGCCGTAATTGTTCCTTTAAAACACATGGAGGCGACAAGGAATCTCGTGTCACGAATACTCACAAGGATCGTCCGCGAAGCAATTTTAATGACATTTTGCAGGTTTGTAGAATTATCAGAAATCTTCAAACTGGGCTGGCTACTCTTGTATCAATACGGGAATTATACCTTGATTACACGTGGTTCAGAAGAATTTTTACAGTGAGCTTTATGTGATTTTTTTTCTTAATTTTTCACCCATGTTATTATCTTTCAATTATTGTTTGTATGTATATGTAAAATAATTAGAGATTTATATATTTAGATAACTTACTGTTTTTGAAGTGTCGGACACTATAAACGCTACAAATACACTACTCCACAAAATTAAAGGATCACTAAATTTTGACCGAAAAATTGTCGATTTTCGAACTGCTGTAACTTCGTGAAAAAAGTCGTACAGTAGTCTACCTGGGCTCGTTTTAAAGGATGAAGTCTCTACTTTCACATCCCTGAACTGAATTTTTTCAAAGATCCTCTTATATTATAAAACGGAGTGGAAAACTGAAGTTGCTTTATTTTTAAAAACATTTTACAAATTCAAACGATTCTACGGAGTTTTTAAATTTTTTTTCGAGATTCGTTTTAAAATAACTTTATAGAGGGTAGTCTCCCTTTTACAAAGACCTCTGAAAAATTGATGTACGATTTTTTGTCGTCGTTTTATCGCACTTTAAATGAAAAGTGTGCCGCCGGCATTGGAATAGTCCAAAGTACACAACGTGGAAGTTGCACGGTCGGACTTGTACCTCGTGTGTAGTGTATGTGTTTAGTGCGTGTATAGTGTGTGTGTTTAGTGCGTATTTTGTGTGTTTAGAAACGAGTATTATCCCCTGGTTGCCTTATCACTTCTTGGCATTGTTCGTGCATGTTGATGCATCGTCGCATTAACTCTTTGGGGATATAGTTCCAATGCCTTCGAAGTGTATTTCCCAATGAATGCAGTGTCATGGGACGTTTCTCTAGGCTTCTCAATCGTCGACCTAGGATATTCCACCTCATGTTCGATCGGATTGAGATCCGAGCTCATTAGTGGCATACCTTTCATTTAACGTATGATAAAACGATGATAAAAAATCGTATATCAATTTTTCAGAGGTCGTTGTAAAGGGGAGACTTCCCTTTATAAAGTCATTTTAAAACGAACCTCGAAAAAATTTTTTAAATTCCGTAGTCGTTTGAATTTGTAAAATGTTTTAAAAAAAAAACCCAGTTTCAGTTTTCCACTCTGTTTTATAATATAAAAGGATCTTTTAAAAAATTTAGTTCAGGAATGTGAAACTGGAGACTTTACCCTTTAAATTGAACCCAGGTAGACTGTTGTACGATTCTTTTTGACGAAGTTACAGCAGTTCGAAAATCGACAATTTTTCGATCAAAATATAGCGTCCCTTTAATTTTGTGGAGCAGTGTACATGTGGTTCAGAAGAATTTTTGCAGTGAGCTTCATGTAATTTGTTTTCATAATTTCTCACACATGTTAATATCTTTCAATGATTAATGACAATGGTGATGTATAGAATACATGTATCTTTCATTACTGATACTTGACAGATCGTTAAAAATTGCTAAAACCCCTGAGTCTGTAGCTTTGAGCAATATGTATCAAAATTCTATTGAATCACATTGCATCTGCAGATTTGAAGACTCTGACTTGAACCTTACTCTTCGATTAGAGTAATAAACAATATCTTCGAGAATGTCAATTTTCAGAGGATATTTTCTCCCCTAAAATTTGAGTCTCCTTCATTCTTGACTGTTCTACAATATCATTCAGCCCTCGAACCAGATTTGCCTCAGTGATTAACAAACAAACTCCCAAATCTTCATCCTGATCATCCTATTCACTCCTAACAGCTGCGTTACTTACACAATTATAGTACGAAGGAACTCGAGACTCAACATTCTTTTTAACATAGTCTTCCAGGGAGAAAATGCAGCAACTCCAGATTAGGCTAGTCCATCGCGTGATCAATGACTGAATCCCCGGAGACTTTTCATCCATTGATCGCACGAATGGACGGGTCCAGTATTTGCTCGGATAAAAATGATTACGAGCGAGCGAGGGATGCTCTAGGCTAGTCGGGCTAAACGTTCGCGGAACAATATTGCGACGTGTACGTACACAGGAACCGGCGGGCTATCGATGAAATATCGTCGAGCGTGCAATATCTCGTGCCCTTCGATTATCGGTGACCGAATTTCTTCGCGATTCAGCGAATTCGATATCGAGCCTACTTCGTTGTTCGAAGCGCTCCGACGCGTTAATAAATCGTTGCACCGATAACGTTGCCGTTATTAAAGACGCGGACCAAGTTTATATCACCGGGTATCTCGAAAGCTCCGGGACTTAATTATAGTACTCTATAGATGATCCTGGGCATGAACGTTTGAATTAACACGTACAGTGATTCATGAAATTGATTACGTATTTTTATAATTACTTTTCTTGTTTAACCCGTAATTACAGACATGGAAGTATTGTCACTCAACACTTTCATGGCCGCAAATGTCTAGCGATAATTAGTTGTCGTTGCCCATTTTTCCAAGACTCAACCTGAGTACTGGCATGTTCTACATTATTCTTATAATGTAAATTATTTTGTGATCTTAATTTTATGTGTAGAGTTATTTATTTTTTGTTTAGTGATAGGTAAGCCTAGTTATTTGTTTTATACAAGTTTTATTCAAATGACTTAAGTCACGTATGCGTGACAGCGGCCATCAGAGTGTTATGCACAGACGTGCGGTCTCGAATATCGCTGTGTTAATGTGCCAATTAACATCCTATAAAGACTTCTTTGATTATGTTTCTAATTTTGTCCGTGATATGAAAGTATTATAATTATATTCTTATAGCGAGTTACTTTATATTAGAGCTAATTGTGTTTATATATAGGCGGGGTAAAACAAGTAGCTCTACACCTCTGAAACGTCTCTGATTACGGGTTAACACTTTGAACGTTATCCATGCTGTGTGATACATAGATTCAATCATTATTTATTTGATCCTGTATCGTATAAGTAAATATGCGTAATAAAGTCTAATAGGAGCAGTAAAAAATTATGAAAGTTACTGATATTATTGACTGCAATAGGTAGAATTCATGGTCGTATTAATTTTGTATAAAAATATAGAAACTTCCACTGGGTGATACACAAAGTGATAATTCAGGTGCCATTGATTAACTACTAGATTTTCAAAATTGTTGTAAATGTAATTTCTTATAAATATTGTAATCCTGTTTCAGAAAGCAGTGTCCTTGAAAAAGGAATTAAATAGAAGAAATGTGAAAGAACGGATTTATTTGATAAATCTTATATGATTCACTAAATGCTTTCACATGGATTTTGAATTGTGGGTTACATTATACTGAAATGTTTTCATTAAACTTTACTGTGAATATTATAGTTTCTGATAGATCATTATGCGTTTCTTGCTCCACATAAGTTACTTTGCAATGAATGCAAGGTATTCCAGAATTACAGGTTTTACACACACATTTTAAATTTATCTTGAAGTATATCAATTTTAAGGCAAATTGTGTTTTACAGAATTTCAGTTGATCTCTACCATAGTTCCCTTCTGCTATTTCATTCAATAGTACAAATCAATCATTTCATGTATCCCCAGAAGAAATAATCCATTGTAACATCAGGTGATCCAACAATAATGCTATACACGTATCTTAGACATAGAATAATTAAAACTGTTTCTAATTGTAACATAAAAATTCCTGGAGCATGCCATTGCAATTCAGAAACATATTCCTCAAATTTGCTTTGAAGTAGACGAATTAGTCAAGCAATTGCTTCAGGTATTCACAAAAAAGGTATTCAATTAAGACGTTGAACGTTGGTCACCAGTGACCGACACCTCAAATTTAATTTCATTAAATAATTATTGGTTGTCGCAAAATTCTGAGCATACTTCATACAGAAACAATAATGTAGGAACAGAAAAACACGGCTGAGTACTCAAATCTTCTTTTCCTTACGATTTATATAAAAAATTGTAATTTATATTGCGTCTGATTAAGTATGGCCGTTTTCACTGTGGCGTTCAACGTGTTAATATAAGGACAGCTGACCCAGCAATAATTTCATGAATAAAGTTTTTCATTTATTTTTGAGACCGATGGAGTCCACGAATTTCCACGTCACTCCCGATTGAAAATTCATAAACGTGTACACACGGAAATCTTTCGAACGTGCTCAGAATCCATGCGCATTCAAAATTCAGATTTTCGTGTGTAGCCCGCGGGATCATTATTGAAGTCGCTGGATACAACGTGTATCTGGATTGACATATTTTCTCGAAAGAGCGGTATATACCGAGTTTCTTGGGACGCGATATTGGACGTTTCCATCTGTGTACGTGTGTGTGTTCGTACCAGAGAGAGAGATAGATATTTGGCAAGGTCTTACGGTCCTCTTTTGCGGATATGACGTAAGTTCGTGCTACCTGCACCCATCTGCGGATGGCGTATCCTGTATCCCATCGAGGAATATTGAAAATATCCTATAAAAAGCGGATCTTGTTTAGATACACCATCCTTTCAAGCGTTAACCTCATCAGGGATCTTATCACATGTATACATTTATTTTTGGTTAATTAAATGCTATTGAGATAACATCTGTTGGGCAATCCTGAGTCAAAAGACCTATGAATTCAAATTGAATAAACAGAATTGAGTGTAATAGATTTGCCCCTGGACAGGTAAAACGAACACAGTGTTTCGGCTAACAGTGGTCTCATTTTCATACCCCCCAGTGAATGAAAAATAATTCGTCTTATTATACAAATTATTTTACAAACTGTACAAAGAACAATGAAATTTCTAAAAGAATTAGAAGACCTAACCATCACGCTTGCCGTCAGACTCTTCCATATTCTACACTTCCCTTAGACAAGTAACAGATTCACCCTAAACGCCAGACACGGTCCCAAATTCTATTATATAAAATCCCAGCGAAAGGAATTTCACGATTTCTTAAGAAAACACTCATAAATTTTCCATAGACCGTTCCTACAACAAATCCAAGATTACCATATCTATTTTTCCGTCCCGCCAATCCCCCATCACAGTCTTTCCTCCCACAGAAAAATCGAATTAAGCTCACTTTGTTTTCAGATGCTGTCGCAAGTTCCTTCGACCATGCATAATTCATGTAAACCGTAACTTTTTGAACAAACGTATTGAAACTGTAAGTTACCTTTTAACTCGGACTCCGACAGCGGTACGAGCGAATGGGTTGAGTAAATAACACTATTTTGATAGGTGGGGCGAACGAAACGTTAAATGACGCGAGGAAGACATCAAACACAGTCGAGGTGGCACGACGCGACAGAAAGAGACGGTCGGCTCCAGGTTTACGGAAGCGCAGGCGAGCCGTGAACCGCGTGTTTGCCTTGGCCTGGTGTCACGACACGACATACAACGTCGAGTTATTACTCCATAACCCGTTGCTTTTACAGGCTTCACGAGATAGCGTAAGCAACAACACGTACGTGTCGCATAATAAACGCTGATCGTCCTGTTAAATCGCAATCCGCGCTCCGCGTGATGATGCCGTCTCCGCGGAACCTCGGTTGGAGCTCCATTGAGAAAACACCGAGTCCCGGTCTATTCGCGCCTGAAACAATTCGCTCGCGATACCGTCTGTGGATGCTATAATCGAATCGATGACTCGAAGAGTATTACAAGTACAAAATTAGCCATTTTCAAATAATCTCTAAACTAAATGTAAAATGTATAGAACTACACTACCGGCTATACATATGAGGCGACTACAAATTCTTGAATTCTGATTTTATACTTCCTAATTTCTATATGACCTTTATGGGGGTAAAAGCAGGTACGTTATCTGCCTAGCAAATGTAATTGTTTTGACCGAAAGTTATAGAGCTAATAAAAATTTGTAATTTGCTGGATATAATGAAAATATGTAATTTACTGGAAACAAATAGTCGTCCCTATATATGTGGCCGGTAGTATGTATGTTGGGACCAAAAACAGTGCAAAAAACTACCCCATACTTGTGTTTTAGTAGTAGTCCCTCCAGTTTAATGGGTGTAAAAACAGTATCTGTCATGGACTTGTACTCTTCCAACAATCACTTGTCATAAAATAATTTCTAGTGAAATTATATTTAAAGCCAGTTAATAAATGTTTTTTTTTAGTATTGTGTTAATTTTTCAATTTCTTGACTAAATCGTGACTTGAGTTAAAAAACAGTACAAGTCTAATGGTCTTATTTTAATTATTAAAAATTAATGAACAGAGTTTAACCATAGTTAGCCATGTATGAACGTTCATCTGCGTTAGCATAATCGTGTTTAAATTGGAACAGCATTATAAAATCACCGATGTTGATGATACATAACAAGTGACACTATTTTTTCAAATATCTCGGAATGTTGTTTTTGGATTTGTACTGTTCTTCAACTCACCGATTCAATTGATTTAACTTTCCTAGTAATGGGACTTTCAGATGAAAAGTATTTTGTAATCTTGTTAGTTTTATTGTATAATTGTTAGGGATGAGCTGTGACTATTTTATGAATCTTGGTTGGCGCGAACGTTGGAAGATGAATCGCGGATTTGATGTCTCTATTTTCGAGTAAGTTCAATTTATAAATTTACCCTCGGATGTGGGACTAACGAAAGTTTAGTAATATTTCATTGTTTTACCGCCATGTAAAAGTACTTGAAATTGTGGGCCTTTAGTGTCCCTACGCACGCAGTGAACGCTCTATGGTGGTTGACCACAACCACCCTTCGTGCTAAAAGAACGAACAGAGAAATTTCTGTTCCCATTAACGTTTCCATTTTGGAGCACTTCTATTCCGTTCCTTTTGCAGAGAGCAGGTCTTGAAAGGAACGGGGTATTTTAAGCGCTCACATAACACAATTGTTAATCGAATAATTGTAGTATCTCTAACACAAATTAAAGTGTTAGAGGTACGTTGAAATTGTGAGTTAAGTACGCAAAATAATAGATCACTTGAATTTTGATAAACCGATTTTACTTAACTATTAAAACTATGGAGATTGTAAGTAGAAGTGTAGAGATGTTTAGATATTTACTTGTTGGTGGTTTTCATACTATATTCAGAATGAAAAGACTTTCAGTTGGATAGATAAATGTGGCAATATTGGAGAGATACACAGGACCTCAAAAAATGGGTGTCGCGATGCTTGTACTACAAGAGGGTGTCCTTTGGTCGTTGCAGGACTGTCCAAGCTATTCTCAACAAAAAAATATTCTCAAAAATAAACTAAACACTTTTCAGATATGCAGCAAATCGCTCGAACACTAAATCGTTTAAAATAAGCGGTGTAAAAAATGAACGGGCAATTTTTACGATTTTAGAAGCTTCCCTGTTGATCTGCGCGAGCGTCAACACTTTTCATACACTCTTCGTTTCGACTTGATAGATCGAATGAATTCCGCTACAGTGGTCATCGGTCATCGAGATAAATACACTGTGCACGACGATACTGTCCAATTCAATCAAGTTACGCGATATTTCATCGTTATGTATTTATAATACAGGAAGTTTCACCGTGAAGGGGGATATTGTTTCCTTCTGCAATTGGTTGCCGAGGTTCCCAGCAGTTGGCTGCTCCATGAGGATCGGATCTCATAAGCGACACAATAAAAGGGGGGTGATGATGTTCATCCGCGGATCGAAATATCTCCGATCGTCATATCGTTGGCGTATATTTCGGTCCCTTTTCGTTCTCTCCGCACGAGCACACTCGTTAAGCGGCTACGTGTTCGTGATTCTCAATCGACCGATCGAACGTTACTTCCGTTCGCTCGATCGCTCATCGCTTCCTCGGAAAAATAAATCCATGAAACCGCCCGCTGTAACCGCGTTTATGGCACGGATGCGTGAAATACGCTGCTTCTGAGATTAAAGCGCTGACTGCCGCAGTAGAAACATCCGTGCTTGCTTAGACACGCTATAATTTGCTGTTTTGGGATTTTTATGAGCAACGACTAACAATAAATTTAGTTTTCCTGAATGCTTACATTTGGAAACTATTTTTTAGGTGCGTGATGAGTTCAGTCTATGGATGATAGAGTTCTTTTTATTTTGTAGTATACTTAACACGTTAAGCGCCGCAGTGGAAAATCCCGCAACTAGTCAGACAAGCGAAAATACCTTTTTATTGACAGTTATCGTTGAATATATAAATATTTATTTATTTCAAAATATACTTCTTATTTTATACTATCATTGTAACATAGATGTAACTCAAAATTTCGTTGGGGTAATCAGTTATTTGACGAAATTAAAATTGGTACGTGGGTCACCGGTGGTACACGTCTTAACGTGTTAATACAGAGTGGAATATGTTATGATTGTTTCCAACAGCTGCGACAAAACTGATTCAGTAAATAGAAGATAGGTTAAAGGGGTTAATAAATATCACGATTAAAAGAAAATGTGTAATTGTTCGACATAATTTATGTTTAAAGGATATTGTAAAAAATATTTATAGAATTTCCAAATATTTACAGAAGTTTCTTCCTTCGTTTAAGCAGAATTACCCGACTACAAATTTTGGAGGCGAACTTAAAGTATATTTTATCACAGACATTGTAACCATCCTTCAACTAACAATACCTTGAACAATTGCAAATAAAAGAATTTGATTAGTTTCGAGGCTCACTATAAATCTGTAGCCCTCAATATGTTCATACAGAGTGTCTTATAGGCTCTTCTCAGAAGAATTTTTCTTCACAGTGACAATGTCCAGAAACAACTAATTAATGAATTTTGCTTCCAGATTTAAGTTCTTCAACCCTCTATACCAACAGAGCAGTTCACCAGTCACATTAATTTCATCCCTGAAACTTTTAGCCACCCCATTTCGTATAAAAATTTAAATAAACATTCCAAAACGATGCTACCAGTCTCTTCGCCCTCGTGTCCATCTGAAATTAACGTGCACATTGCTCTAGTCTAGAATTTGTCCGTGATTAGCCGCAGAAAAATTGAAATAAGCCCTGCTGCGTGTAGAAAAATCCAGCGTGGACAGAGAGAATGTGTGTTGGATACAAGACGAAGAGTCCAGGAGAAGGGAAGTCGAGCTAGGCAGCTATGTACGTCACGTCTGGGATCTGGATTACATTTATACCCCCGCGCTGGCTATAGGGGGTGAGCCCAGGGGGCCGATGCGCCAATACGTGCCTATAATCTTCCAGATCATCCTCTTTCACTCTCTCTTCGATTCTACCTTGTCTGCGGGCTGTTCGCGTCTTCACACACGCGTGTCTTTGTTTGTAGCAACATACTCGCCCTTCTTCCTTCGCCCTTACAATTTTTCGCCTCATATTCAGCTCTTTTATCGACGTTCCACCCTTCTTTCGACTTCCCTAACCCCGAGGACTGCGGTTCCTCGCTCCGCACCCGGATTTCATAGCCTCGTTTTTCAATTTCATTTTGGATTCACTCATTCTACACTCTATGGTTCTCAGATTTGTTCGTTGTTCTACTGAAGTTGTTGAATGACTTCTGAGGGAAACTAGATGCTTTTGTAGTCCTTTGGAACTTATAAAAGAGACTTCTATGAGACTGGTGTACCATGGTTTTTGAAACTTTATAAATGTTACTATGTAACCTAAATGTCTGCTTTATTTTTAAGTACCTATAGAAAGCGTGATAGCAATAAAATCCTATGATGCTAGATTATTGAAAATATGTACAATAATATTTTCACGAAAGTCGAGGAGGATCTATAAAATGAAGTTAACCTGTATAATATACATATACTATTTACAGCATAGCAGATATTATTTTCTGGACCGCGGTATGGAGGTTTAAATAAAGAACAGCTTCTGAGCTTTCCAGTTGTGGTATTAAATTTAATTAGTCATACAATCTGACAGCACGATATTTATATGATAGACAAGCAATATTGACATTTTAAATTGAACTTTTCTGCCATTGGTGACGTGCCAGATTAACCAGAGCATGACAAATTATAAATATCCTGGCCGCGTCCACCGTGACAATCAAACAAGTGCTCTGGAGGGACCAATAGTTCGTGCTCCTACCACAATCAACATTAAAATGCATTCTGTTAAAATTCCACCGGGTCTTGCCTATTGTCTCAAGTCTCAGGATTAACTTGTCCCTCCACAAACGCGTAGAAAAGTAAATGTCGTTGGGGAGGCGTGTAACTTTCAGCTTGAGACTACGTAGCTCTTCATGGTCGGCGATATTGCTCCCTCGAGAGGTTTTACTTCTGAACGATGCCTCGGTCATGACTCGAAAGTCTTTATCAGACGATTTCGCGGCACCGATAGTACGTATGCCGAGAGTTCACCGGAAGTTTAGCCGGTCCCGTCTCTTTGAAAAATCTCACCTCGCCGGTCTATCGTGAGAACCGTCGGGATTTGCGTTCCCCAGGACTTGTTTAGACCGTTTCGACCGCTGATATTCCGCCCGTTGTCACGTTTTTGTCCCGCCGCGGCGCAGCGACGGAAAATTTTCATGACGCGGAAAATTCGAACGCCGTTTCGCCCCCTTTCAAACAGCGTTTTTCAGCCGGTTTCGTTTTTTCGTCTCGCCGGAGCGAACGGCCGACATTTTTTTCGCGCGATGATCTGCGGCCTGATTACGGGATGGCGTCGTACAAACTCGCCGGGTTTCAGGAGTCAAAATTAGCTGAGAGGTTTTCATAAACGCCGGCTTTTTAAATAGCCGTTTGACTACCGGCGCGGCGGAGAATATTCAACGCATCGTCCGAGAGCTAGGATTTTTCACGATCCTTTCTGTTCAGCACCGTGCGGATTTTTGAAAGCTTTCAAGAGTTATTAAAACTTTTGAATAACTTTCGAATTTTTCGTCCCGTCGCCAACGTTGTAGAATATAAATGCAAAAATGTAATTTCGTCGATTTCGAATTTTCAATATGGCGTACGTTAATTGGCTTATGAAGTCAAGGGGTTTAGGACGACGCAGGAAAGAAAGGGGATAATAAGAGAGGATAATAACGTTTCTGGGACACCGGTCGTTTGATTAATACACTTTTACAAGGGCACGGTGTGCTTGCAGCTTTCATGCTGAATGTATGTACATAAAGCAGTCGTTCTATACAGGATGTCCCGTTTTCAACAAACCTTTTCCACGTGTTCAGCAGGTCATTTTAAATAACGAATGTCGTGTACACCATTTGCCTATTTAATTTCGTTATCCGATTATAAATATTTGAAACAGCTAATAAACAATTCAGATGTACTTTTTAATGATGTACTTTCACTTCATATTAGACCTGTTTAGATACATTTATTAACACATTGACTGCCATGGGGATCACCGGTGAGCGGTACATTAAATTCTATTTAATTCAGTAATTATTGATTTTGACAATATTCTGAGCGAATTTTACATTGGAACACTAACATAGAGAGGCTTATACGAGATTGAATACTCAAACACTTTTGTCTTCTGTAATTTATGATACAAGTAGCAGTTTATGTTGTGTCCGAGTAGGGATGGCTGCTTCCACTGTGGCAGTCAACGTGTTAATACCATAAATGATCAAATAAATAATAAGAG